>OU911042.1:3848571-5131428 GCA_918358695.1 Melinaea menophilus ssp. n. AW-2005
TATTCAATAAATTATTTATATAATATACCATATTAAATAATTATTAGACATAAACACTCATACATGTATATATAATTATAAAATAATAATAATACTAATACATATATACATACAAAATAAGAAAAAAAATCAACATTTGATAAAAAAATTACTCTTTAAATAACTTCTGCTGGTAGATATACTAGTAGTTGCTCGTTACAATAACACAAAACATACTGTTTTCATCTCAACGGTGTCTTATTGTTTTAAAGTATAGTTATTAAGTATAAATAATTGCGTTCAGTCTAAATATTTTTTTAACGGTATATATTTTTTTCTTATATAATACATTCGTATTCTCCAATTCTTACCTCTCACAAACAATAAAAAACTAACTATTATTGTACAAAAAATGTTAAAAGAGAATATTTATTTGTTTTTTTTTCTTGAAATGCGCGTACTGTTAATTTCAATGATGATATTTTTAAAATGTTATAAATAAAAAGAATCCAAGTGAAGTCATAAATTTGATATAACTCGAAGAGTGGAGTATGATAATAGTTTATTTGACCCTAAATCATAAGATTTGTAACTCAGCCCTGACTGAATATGCTTACTTAATTCACTTTGACCAGAAGTTGAATATTTTACGTAAGTCGCAAATCACTGAATAGTCAATTTGTGCTCTTAAGCAGTAATAAGTACTATGGCATCAATGTACAAGATACTCACTTTGAACCAAAATAGAAATTAATTATAGCTTTTATGAGATATATTAATATTATTTAGCTTTCCTTGTTTTCAAATATTATGAAAAAAAAAAGTTAAATATAAAGTCACAATATAAAGTCACTAAAAATTAAGTATAAAGTAAAATTTAAGTGATAGTAGTATAAACTAAATCATAATTGAGTTTACAGAGAGAGCAGCTGCGAGATGGAACAGCATATGGAAAAGCAGGAAATAGAAGTGAAACTAATTTCCGTCATTCTACTTCGCATACAGGTTTCTGACACAGAAATCGGACAAACAACTTAACTACGAGTATTTGAATATTTAAGTTATTATTTTCATTATGATCCATCCATAAAAAGGTACCTTTTTATTTATGAAATTATTAATAATCAATGGATAGTAAGTAGTAATAATATAATTAATAATATCAGAATATATTACATGAATGGAGATATTTGCAAAGTGCACCAGATAATTATAGCCCGCGGCTCTTTCACTTTGATTCTCAGAATCGAAATTGATGTGTTATCCCTAACTTTGTACTAAAGCAACGTTTGTTAGTATACCCTCGGCATGCGACGTTAATTGGCAATTGGAAGTCCAAAATCCTGACATAAAAATAATATACCAAATACACTAAAATAACTTTTTCAGTAAGTAGTAGTAAGTAGTAGTAGTAGTAAGTAGTAGTAGTAGTAGTAAGTAGTAGTAGTAGTAGTAAGTAGTAGTAGTAGTAGTAAGTAGTAGTAGTAGTAGTAAGTGTATGTAACACTTGAAAGCATTTTGTTTAAGTTGAACTTTCGATACAAGAGTATGCCCTTACCAATGGCCCTTTTACTTTAATTTACTCGTATCGTAAGGAAGATAGTTTTTACTAAGTGCTTAATATTTTCATGGATTCTATGTTATAAGTTTTCACAGTTTGTGATGCGATGTAGGGCAATTTTATTTTAACGCATGTTACTATGGGAATCTTTACTAATGTGTCGCATCTATTTACTTCTGTTTCATATTTTCTATCTTTCTTCTTACTCAATATTATATTGAAATATAAATTAAGGTAGGGAAGGGGAATCCTATCCTATCCTATAGGGGAATCTTATCCTATCCTATAGGGGAATCCTATCCTATCCCCGATAGAGAAGGGAAATGCTAATTGGCTCGCAATCGCACCGCACAAAACACAAAAACATACTTATCTAACAATCTCAAAACTCGCCCAAATAAACACAAGCCAGGTTTTTTGTTGTAGTTATATGAAGTACAACAATGTGCTTAATAAAATTATCCTTATTGTTATATACCTATTATAGATTTTCATAAATATACTGACTTAGCATAAAACAATGTTTAATCTTATCCCGTAAGGAATTCCTTGGACCCAAACTGTAAATTTCACGGATAGCTGTGGTTTGTAAAACAAAAGTGATACTCAAAAAATTTTACACTTAGATACAAAACAAATACACTAAAATGCATACATTATAATATGAAACCACTCAGATTCAACCAACTAGAGTGATGAAGTTGTAAATTGCACGAATAAGTCTCTTTTATAAAACATGGTACCACAAATGGTTTTTTTTTTTTTTTTTTTTTTTTATGTAAGAGGAGGGCAAACGAGCTGGCGGGTCACAGATGACTTGTGATCACCGCCGCCCATGAACTCTTGCAACATCCGAGGATTTACAAGAGTGTTGCCGGCCTTGTAGGAAGGAATAAACGCCTTTTTTGAAGGTACCCATGTCGTACCGATCTGGAAATACCGCCGAAGGGAGTTCGTTCCACATTGGAGTGGTACGTGGAAAAAATGTTCTTGCGAACCGCACAGTGGAGGATCGCCACGCATCCAGGTGGAAAGGATAAAGGGTATTTATATCAGCAGCATTTTCCGAGAGTAGGATAATATATGGGCATTGTGCTATGAAAATAATTACAATAAACTACCTTTTCAGTATTCTCGTCACTAAGGGATCTTATTTTTTTAATATAACTTAATTTATTAACCAATCCAGCTATATGAGGGCCCCATTGTAATTTAACATCTACAGTGATACCAAAAAAGACTGTGATTTTCATTTTCTATCTTATATAACAGTACATTTGTACCGCATCTGCTTTACATCTGAGAAGTTTAGTCTTTTTATTGTTGAATAATATTAATATAAACAGTACAAAATTAAAACGAGATCATTGTGCTTAATGTCACAATGGTTCAATATCCTGATGAATGTTTCATGCTGAACACAATCGAATGCTTTAGAAAAATCACAAAATACTCCTGTATAATAAAAATATATGTCTTATAACAAAAACACCAGCATACATAGTAGATCGCCTTTTGTGAAATCGAAGTGTTTATTATGAAGCAAGTTATTTTTATTAACATGATTAATAGTTGATTACAGTAATACCAATATTGGTCTACAATTTGAAAGATCTGAAGCAATACCAGATTTTTAAAGCTATTACTTTGCTATGTTTCGGTAGGTCAGGAAAGACCCACATGAAATACATTCATTGAAAATAATCGCTAGGTAAGGCGCTACAATGTCTGATATTGAGCGAATGCAAGATTTTCCAAGAATCCAATAGATGACTCCGGTGATTCCTTTGTACAACACCGATTTGTCGCACTCGCATCTCGTCACCGCAACACAGCCCACGCCCAGCTTTCTGTTGAGGTCCCCTATTACAAATGTGTAGTGAGTTTTGGAGGCAGGTATGGCTAATGTATATATAAAATTAAATAATAGCATATATTACTTCCAACTCATCATAGGAATGTATTACGGTCAGGGCCTACATGTGTATAATCAACAAATATTTTTTTATTAATTGAATATACGTAAATTTGTTACCGATCTAGCTAAAAACCCACGATCAAGGTTGACTAGATGATGTACCGAAGATTTTCTGGACGTCAGCCACTTTGAGATTAGTGGGCCTTCAAACAGATCAGGAACAACAAGAACAAAACAAGAGCTTTTGATGGCAGGTAGACGACCAGTCATGAAATATTTTGAGAAGGTATTTAATACCGTGCTTTACAAAAGCAAGACGCCACAGAGATGGAACAGGAGAGTGGTTGTGCTGTTCTTAAAAAAAGGAGATAATACCTTGCTTAAGAATTAAAGACTCATCTCACTTCTGAGCCATGTCTACAAGTTCTTCTGGCTCGATAGACGCCGCGTGGGTATTCCCACCACTAAATGGATTGTTGATATAAGGCCGCGGAAAGGTCGCTTGATGCGTCCACATATCTATAAGAGGACGAAAGACATGATTTTAAGCCAATTCTCAGTAAAACACATTACATCATTTTGATTTGTTATAAAAAGCTCAATTTCAAACCTATCCTTAACATTCCTTGAATATTTTGATAAACCAGATGTATTAAATTACTTATAGTAATTTTATGATTAGGATGGCTAACCAATGGAATATGTTTTGTGGAATAATTAATTTGTTGCCAGAAAATATCTCCTTTGTTTTATCCATTAATTAAAATCATTTGGAACGGGTTCGTTATTTATTTATGTCAAATTATTATTATTAATTGTCATTTATTATTTAATTGTTTAATAAAAGCCGTAAGTCTTATTAGCGAAATATTTGGCTGAATTAAATTGTAAATAAAAAGATAGCGCATTTGCTATCACTTTAAAGTAACAAGATAGGAGATACCTATCACATGTCACAATACAGTCATTTTATTTTTTGTTAAACAATTTATATAAATAACAGGGAACTATTATCATGATTATCATTATCTTAATTGTTATATGTCAATGTATGTAACAAATAATTATTTATATATATATATTTATATAAGGAAACTTAAAGAAAATAAATCTTAATATTTGACTCTGATAATTAAATTTAATAATTTAATAATGTTATTTCTATAAACATTTTCACATTTCCCCATAACAAAAACTAGGGTTGTATTAGGACAGTGATAAGTGGTAATGGTTTATTGATAATTTGAGATAATGGAGCACCCGACATGCAATGATTAATTACTTTTGTTCAGAAAACCAATATCTCTGCCTAACTGTGTACACTAATATTTTAAGGTAAAGTAGTAATCTTTGAACTACTGTCATGGATTTTCTTGTCTGGAGAGTCTTAATAATACAATTTTATTAAAATTTATAAAGAAAGTAATTTACAATCGTAAAATCTTTTGTTTTATAGACATTATCGAGGTTTAATATTTTTATAAATAAATGAACATTCTCTATCACATTTTATATATATTCCTACAAATTAGGGAAGTGAGCATGATGATATAAGGTTTTTTAAAAAGATTGCTCAATTTTCTTCTTATTTTCACAAAAATTGCACAAACATTTATACCAACAACAACAAACAAACAAATATATTGTATATTTAAATATAGCTAAATGCTTAATATCACCAAGGCTTTAATGCTAGCATTATTAAATATTTCCCAAAATGTTCTAAATTCATATTTGATGTTGTAAAAATTATATTCTTCTTTATGCTATAATTTTTAATAACTTTACAGATTAAGCCAAGTTTTTCATTGTATATTTTATTTATATTTTAAATATTTATCATATGTCAAGTGATAGAGTAGTGTCAGTAATATTTTTTAAGTATGTGAATATAAGTATATTAGTATATTTATAAAATTTATTTGTCTAAAGCGACAAGTAATGAAATATTAAATTATCTTTTATTTTTTATTTATCCATCAATTATATATTATATAACTTTCTTTTTCGATTGTTCTCATAGTTTAGGTTTTTGGAAAGAAATTTCTCTGAAGCTTAGGCTACCTCAGGTAAAAAAAAGATTTAAGATTAGCACTTCGATGCATCTAATATTTTAACTACATAATGGCTTTACTTGTGATACTTTCCTTATTTCAACAAACAAAATTGTGAAGATTTTGAGACAGGTCGTATTGTATTATTAAATTTACTAAGAGTATCATTGAACTTTATTATGCACGTGACTTGTAATGTTTTACTTTTATCATAAATCATAATAAAAGTTTCACCGCCCATCGACTCGTCGCTTCCATTGGTCTTTCAGCAAATTGTATATAACTTTTTTTTATTTATTCAGAACGACATCTCGTATTGTTGAAATGTATTGTGAATATAATTCTTTTATCAATAAAGTTTCCGATGACTATACTATCGATTAATATCGATAACAGCTTAATAACATAAATAGGAATTTATAAGAAATCTTTAAAATGGCAGACTCATTTCTGAATGTATTTTTAATTTTGGTAAATTGTTTTTTTTATCGAAATTAATATTTATTTGCATATTTTTTATCTAATAACTCTATTTAAAACAATAAAAAAAATTTTTGTGTATTGTAATTATATAATTAGATAGGGTTAACGGATTCTTTTTTAGGAGGACCACTAAATCCTCCAAATCAGTGTCTTAATACAGCGACTGATGTATTTAATCGATATATTAATGATCGGTGGCCATTAAACTCTTCAACGTTGTTATTCTTTACTTAAAGTAACTTGTTTATCCTTGTAATGTCGCAATTACTATCCTGGTATAAAAGCAATAAAGGCTTAAACAAAATTTTAAACTTATTAAAGTTCCCACGAAATGTATACCTGATAGAAATCGAAGTTCCATACCGTTTAGCTCTACGACCATAAAATATAAATTACGAACCCCATAAGTTATATCTAATAAATTCAGGTATAAAACGATGACATCTTTTGATAACGATGTAGGTATACCTATAAAATATTTTTGAACAGATATATAAGATGGTAACTACAATTATGGACGAATATTGCAGTGTATAACAAATTACTCTTTTTTTCAAAGTTTGTATGTGTACACGCCGTATTGCAGTGGATAATAGCGACTCCTACCCATTATAGTTTACTAGATATTTGCCTTAGCCGTAATAACTGCTTGTGCATAGAACCGTAGTGCCGCAACGGACCAACAACGGACACCAAACGTTATAATTTCTTAATTTTAATTCAAATGCATAACCTTCAAGTTTTGTAAACCCGTGTATTGTAAAAAAATAAAATACCAATGTTAATATGGAATTACTCAATCGATCGAAATCTCGCCCTAAAACTTGTCTTTGATCTGGATTACTAGACTCTCACCCCTTCCCAATTTTAAATTAGATGACTTCTTATATTTGAGCCTCAGACCGGTTTTTTTGCCTTACTCAAATTTGCCTGTTCCTCAAATTACCGTCGTCGGTACAGGACACCTCGACGGTTTCATTAATAAGGTGCTCGATGGTGCTGTACTCATTAGAGTGGAGCAAATTCGGCAACATTTTTGGGTTCGATTGAATACAGATATTTCTTTAAGTTTACGAGACATCAAAGAAATACCTTAGTTCTGATCAACACACTGATCGCTAGAACGTTTCATAAAAATAAACTAATATAGTGGCGGTGTTCAACTAAATTTAAATTTGACGAACATTTAACAATATTTCTCATAAGCTTTTTATTGAATCAAACTTCTAGAAGGGAAACCAATTCAAAAATTTCAATTGAGCAAGTCTAGGAAGAACGGGAAGAATAGTCAAGCTGGCGCCAAGACATATCAATAAAATAATGAAAACTTTAACTAATTAATAACTAATTTAATATAAGTCAATTATATGCATTGGAAGTAGAAATTGATTTGTTTCCTCTTTTATCTGTCGTAATAATTTTCTAATAGAAAAAAAATTTAGGAAAGAAAAAATTTAAATTGAACTAATAATTTTCCGATAGGGCAGATAAGTAATGAATGTTAGAACATCCATAGGCTAGAGTTTACACATATATATAGAACTAAATTGGGTAAAATTCAAATTCAAAATATTTTTATTCGAATAGTCATTTACACGCACTTCTGAACCGTCAATTATTACAATAAAAAAGGTCAGTGTAGTCAGTCCGTGAGTAAGCAATCACCGGTTCGGAATGCTGCTCTGCTAAGAAGCTCCGGCCAGAAACTCAACAATTGCTATTTTTTAAATAAATTAAACAATCTTAAATGATGTACATTATAATGCAAATGGGTCAACAACTTCAATTCCACAAATTTGAATCCTCTAAAAACTCTTGAACGTTCTGATAAGGTTTATTTTATATTAAATTTTTGAATTTAGATGTAAAACTAAGAAAATGAGTATCTAAAATATATTGTAGAACTTTATTATATACGCGTATATTCAAGCCCAAGGGTGTAACGTAGGGTTTACCGAAATTATTAAGGTCATTGAATTGGTCATTATACCATGTATAAAGAAAAAAATAGTCAATCCACCAAAAAAATAAACTGAAATATTTTTCAAATTGAAAATATTTCATGAATGTTTTAAAAGGATGATGATGTTTTGAACTGATATCTACCAAAAAAGATTATGTAGATTTTATTTATTAACTTATCTTAAGCGGTTTTCTTATCTTAAAACAAATTGATCAAAGTCAGTTCTTATACAACAGTGATTGATATGTGATCTAAGCACTAGTTAACAAAGAATTATTTTATTTAACTTTTATTTATGAACGTTAGTATGTACTGTATAAATTATAATAAGTTTAGCTGTATTTGAACTTAAAATAAATGAATACTGAGTATTTACAAGTTTTTTTGTAATTAAATTATTAGTAATAAATTGTAAAAAAAATATGTTATAAAAAAAGACCAATGTCTTCTATTTCAAAATAATCAACAAAACTGGATTATTTCGATAGTAATTAGCAAACACGAAGGGATTGTTGTTACGAAAGCATAGCGAGGGCAAATTCATATATTAAAGACCAAGTCAATTCCCACGGCGAAAGTGCAGAATATTAAAATACTGACGCAGTACCTTCATGTGAAACGAAGACGACACCGCCCGCGTTGCAGCGATCGGTGGGCTAGAAAGAACCTTTTCTTTAATAATAATTAATTGTAATTCTTTAATTGTATTTCTAAATTATAACTTTTGAAATTAATTGATTTTCATAGCAATCTTCGCTGCCACCAAAACATAATTTTGTTGTAAACAAATTTGGCCTATTTTGTTATTGTTATTAAACAAAAGGTAAAATAAATACATCTTATAAGTTATAATAAATACATGTTAGTGCACTGCGACTAGCTCTACCCGTAGAACATGTATATTTTAAACAAGGACCCTTGCATAAAGAAATATATTTTTATCCAGAAAGATGGTATATCATAAAGGAATAAAATAATATAATTGATAAGATAAGACTTTTAAATTCATAAACAAACAAGTTTTAAAGTATTTTATATAATTGAACAAATAAGTAACTACAATTAATAATAAAATTAACAATTTATGCATAAATAAAATAATGCAATTTTCAACTTAAAATGAGGAAACGCATTATGAGATTGCGATCAGATACAAACATCTTCAATATTATTATAATACTGCATTAGATTGAACCTGAAAGTATAATTCATTATATTTTTCGCTTTGTTGACTTGGCGAGATTAGTAAAGGTATATAATATACTGTTTTTAAAAGTTTTTAAATTCAAATTATGAATAAACTATTTAAAGCTAATTAACATGATGTATATATAAAATTCGTACATAATTAAGTAATACCTAAATATCTGCAACACAAACAATCATGTCACATCCAATATTAAAAAAAACAATAATATGCAATTTTCACGTAACATGTTTGGTCTATAATTTATACGGTTATGAAAAACAAAAATTTATTTCAGAATAAAAATGAAAACAAGTAATAAAACAAAAGATTTCATTTGATGCTCACAGCATTATAAAGACGACAGCGTCCACGTGATTTGAACAGTAACGGTACCGGTAGCGGAAGGAACAAAATACGCACTTATTCTTTAGTAGAAAAACCATAATTCTGAATGTATTATATGTAAGATCTAAATTAAAAGTAGCTTAATTTTATGCTCTACTTTTATGTGTTTGTATGTAACTGTACATTTCTAATGTTAAAATTTAATCTACTTTAATAAAAATATAGCATTTTATGGAATATTCACAGTAAAAAAACAATTCCTCATGCCTGCCTGCCTGCCTGCCTCATAAACAGTATAACATTAATTTATATTTTTAGTTAATATTGCTTTTTAAATGCAACAATCATGTTACAGGATGGTGCAATGTGCATATCTTAATTTTGATACTGAAAAAACAATTATACATGAACCGTTAGCACTACTTTATATAAATATGTTTTACTTCTTTTTCAAATAATTCATGGTGACTATTCTTCAGTGATGGCGGAGATTACAGTAAAACAGTTGTTAAGGAAAACCATTTTGTATGTGAAGCTTGGGATTTTTGGTTTTTTTTTTCTTATAATGCTTAAAGCGTGTAAAATTTTATTAAAGCTTTCCAGGATTTGGTTTATAAAATATAATATGTATTATAATATCATATATTAACATAGTTATTACGATTTCAATATATCACCACTGTCATGATTTACATCCTAAAAATGTCTTACGTCTAGATACGATCACTCACACAAGGTTTGTTCTAAACTTCCAATATATCGATTTATCTTATTGTACTCTATAATATCCTCAGTTTTTGTTTGTTATCTTTTTATTTCTATAATTTTCATTTAATAAAGAGAGTATATACATATTTACAAGCTATGAAAAGAAAATTTATTACTATAAAAATTGCCAGACAAGGTTAAAGTATTTCATTTTAGAGTAAACAACACAAAAGTTTTGATTGTAAGAACACTTACATTATTATTTATAAATATAATATTTAGGCTTTTTGAACGTTGATCAATCCTTAATAGAATTATTTACCCTCTACCAAGTAGGCGATGGCCCGAGCGGGTATGTGAGTCAAGCCGGCGGCACACAGGCATAAATATAAAGCCTACTCACTAAACCCTACTGTTATCCTCTTCTATTTACAGTCAGTCTCAATAAAATATCTATTGTTAAATTAGCAACCATAAGCAACTGTAACTACAAGTTTGCGTTTCAATAAACTAAATATGATCGGAATAATATCTTTAAGTTTTATCTTACACATCAAACATATAGCTTTTCAATAACTTTTTGGCAGTTAAATTTAATTTGGAATACTTTCTATCAAAAATTTCTTATCTTATGGATATAAGTGACTATATCCGTTTTTAAAAGATAAATTGGGTGTTTTATTAAAAATAATACAATTATTTATACTAAAATTGATAAGGAAATTTATGAGGCGAGTATTTGATTCTGCAACAACTACAGAACCTGTGGAAAGAATTACAGAACCTGTGATATATACTCGCATTAATTATTTTAGTAAATTTTTCAGACATTGAATGTATATTTAAAGGAGTAGACACTATATAAATCAATAGTTTATTATAACAATCATAAGCTGTGAACTTAAAAATTAAAATGCCAATTCATCTTCCTCTTATTTGAAAAGAGATTATACTCCATTCAACGAACGCGTTTAATTGTATTTATTAAATGGTCCTCATTTCAAGATACAAATTAAATTAAGTGACACTTAAAGTTCGAAAATTCTTAACCGCGTTGAATGTGAAATACGGAAACATGTACTCTGCTTCAAATGTTTATTAAAAAATATATAATATGAAAATACAACACTGTATTCACATTAATGAAACCAACAAATTTACAGCTAGTTCATTTTAATTTACTATCATGGAAAAGTTTCTCATGAGCAAAAACATGAATTAAAACTAAATTAATAACTTATTAATATTTATGTTGTTCTAACCAAAAAAGATTTAAAATATATATATTTTGAATATCATATTGTAATAAAAATATTTTTATTAATTTAATGGCAGTAAATTAATTAAATGTTTCATAAATTTTAAATGTAATATGTTTAAGTAAGAAGACTTATAACTTTATTGTTCGCTTCGTTTCATTTTCTCGGCCATACGTTTAAATATGAGACTGAACGTGGCGTGATATCTCGACCACTATTTCACGCTGCATAAAACTGAGATTGGCCGAGTATAATGGAACAGCTTATTTATATTTCGTAATATGAGCGTCAGTAGAAAACATATTTTGTTCAGTTATAAGATACTTCTTGATGAGGATTCAACATTTTTCTAATATTATGAAAAAATAGACAAAAACGAATTCTTTATTTAAAATGTTGTACCATAAGTAATACAATTAAAAGCACAGAATATGTATATGATTGTCTTTTATGTAGATGCTGATTATAAGGTGCTTCCCAGTACCAGGTTTCACAAATATTGTTTTTTTTTTCTGAAATATTGCGAATGTTTATCTATTATTAAATTATCTAAAACTATAAAATAAATTAATAATACCAACATCATATCTTCATGTATTTTTAATAATTCACATTTTCTCTATTAAAAATAATATCTCGTTAAATTTCATCATGTCGTAATAAAATAAATATAATAAGTTAGAAAGGTTTTTTTATTTTTGATAATTATTTATATTTAATGTTTTAATTAGCGGAGTAACAGAAAAAAATAAACAATACAAAAATGTACAATATAAATTACACAATATTTACGAGTACATTTAATAATATAGTACTAATATATCATCAAACACAAATTTGGATTAGAAATCTATTTCTTTATAATCAGCATTCTTATCTTCCGCATGGCAATATTCTTGGGAGCCGTTACCCCTAATACCGTTGGTTGAACTTTGGTTGTATCGTGTTGTCGTTTCCTTAAATATTACACACATTTCCAACAAGTTTATTCATTCCTCTACATTTGCTTGCTCAAATTACACAAATGTTGTGATATTAGAAGTTTAGATTTTATTTGTATTAGAAGTCAAAAATGTTAAATAAAAAGTACAAAAAATAAAGAAACATTAAATATGTTACGTATAATTCCTTGAAAATTAGGTAGTTATTTTTTTTTCGGTTTCAGCTTTTTGGTAATTGACACAAGGTTTTTCATAACGATTAATATTTAGGTTAAAATGTATAAAAAAAAATAATATTTCTTTAAGAAATTCATAACTTTCTTAGGTAATTACTAAATTTTTTAAACTATATTGCACTTAGTTCACAGCTATAGATGACATTTTGGGATATGATTTAATTTATTATAATATTAAAGTAGTATAAAATAATTAAAGCATGAAGATAAATAAAGGTGACTAGTGACAACAACAATTTGAATAGACAACATGACTAGTCATTTGATTGCACTTCGTATATGAACGAGATCGACCGAGGTTCATATAAGAGAGCTGAATGGACTCACGCCATATCTTATTTATGTAAGTTGTATTCATGTGCAACATTTTCAAATATTCAAGCGTCTGCATGTACATGGACGATGATACCACTTACCATCGAGTGGAAAGTTAAGTCGCATAATATAATATTTCTATTGATTTTTATTCTGGGATTAAGGAGAAAACTTAGGGTAAACTTAGTAGGATTCATATTAAACATTGCCAAGATTGGGTGCCCTTGACACTATGCCGTCCAAATTAATTTTCTTCATAACTGACAGCTAATACAATTTAGTAAAAGTTTCTCTTTGGGAAAAATGTTCATAATAACAAGTAAGAGTGACAGCGTCGTCGCCTTATAGCCAGTGATTTATGTTACTCTGACAGCCTTTAATAAAAATAATTTTGCAGAACTGTTTAACAAATGTTTTTATTCCTAAAAAATACATATATATGTCGTCGCGGGTAGGTTTCTCTCACTCATCATTTCGGAGTACCGGTCTATTATGGGATTCAGTGGGTAGGTAATGTTGGCACAAGTAATTAAATTGTGTTAATTTATGAAATCACTAATTTATTGTACAATTCACAGTAAAGTAATTATAAGTAGGTAGGTACGCAGCACGGAACACGGGATAGTTTTAGCGTCGTCCGCATCAGCCGATCGCCAACTTAGAAGTGAGTCGATATTCGCCTCGCACGCCACTGGTCGATTCTTTAATACCGGTGCATTCTAACACTGACTCCATCGAGCACCAACAGATGGCGCTGGCGTTCCGAAACCGCCACAATACCATTATTTCCGACATATACTGTTTTGTAAATAATAAAAAATATAATGTACAAAACAATGTCACGACCACTCCCCACTACAATATATACAAAAGAATATATAATATAATAATATATGATAATAATTGCCAGTTTCCATGTACATAATTTTTTTTTTCTAAAGAGTGTAACGCGAGGGAAGGGACCAAAAAATCCAATGTTTTTTAACATATAATTTCATCTATTAATTAATTTGAATAAAGCAAGAAATATTTTTTTATAATTATTAAAATCAAAGTCAATATAATATAATAGTCAATATAGTATTTTATTACAAAGGCACAAAATATGACCTGCTGAATTCTGACTTTCTTAAAATATTTTAACTATGAAGGAAAAATGTATATGTCAGTGCTCTCATAGTTTGAAATCATATCGTGAACATATACACTGCGGGGACGTAGGAACAGTAATAAATATATGTATAATATACAGTCTAATAAATATTAGACTGTATATTATACAGTGTTCAAGAAATATTATTGGATAGGAAAATTAACACATTATTGCAAAAATATAGGACACTGATGTGTGTTAATAAACTTGTAGTGAAATATATACATTGTATATTTATAAATCTAGGAAATATAGAAATCTAGTCAATTACACATCATAGTATGTATATTAGCTTATCACAATTGTTTTAAATGTTTTAAAGAAATCAAGTAATCATAAGCAAGATACATAATATTTAGAAGAGATTTTTGTTACATTTTAATCTGAAGAATGATTGACCTTTACTAGTAAAAGTCGCAAAGGACTTCTGAGGATAGTGAAATAAAATTGTTAAACATTGGTTAGTATGTGATAATATTTTTTTTTTAAATATTAATTAAATTTTGCCTTGTTACTAAAATGTTTTTCGGATTAGAAATTGTAGTTGATATTTTAAATGTTTTCGTCAAAATCATATTTCATCATTACTACCTAGTATTATTGTTGTAGTTGTAGTAGTAGTATTATTCGTATAATCTCTACCGATTTTTACAGCTTCTTCACAGATTGAGAAATACGAATATTTCGTCCTTAAAAGCTATATTACCATGCATCATGTTAGCAAAATTAGAAAAGAATCATTTTTTACAATAATTTTGCTTTGAATTAATTTCCTTTAAATTGGTTTTTCGTTTAACGTGCTACCATAGCGGTAATTTCTATGAAAGCTGTTGACTTACAGTTAGACTTTAAATACCTATTCATTATCATTTGCCACTTTGTATAAATATTAATGATTTTTTTATTGGAAATCTCTTTGGAATGACCTGCGAAAGGCTGCAAACCAGAAACTGATTTAGTGAAACTTAGTTGTTCAATAAATCTGTGTTTACCGACTGCAATACAAATTTAATTTACAAAACATTTAATGATTTTCCGCAAACAGTTTTATAATGTTGATTGTTGTTATTGTTATTGTCTTGATTGATGAACTTATACAGAACGTGAAAAAAAACGAAAATAATTTCGTAGAATTGACAAATGGAGCAATTTTTTAAACTTATTAAAAAATGAAGTAATTAATGAAACATCAAATCAACAATAAAGATACAACATTGTTATTACATTACGAGTCTAAGAATTTTATCAATGAGATATATCATATATTGTTTTGTACATACACTTTTAAGGTTGTTTATTTTTTACTTTTGTTATTACCTTTTTAAATCTTAGTAATTTTAAATTGTTGATAGTTTTGTTTTTTTTTTATTATTTTTTATTTTTTAAAGACCATAGACATTTGTCCATGCCTTTCATTGTGATTTTAAACAATTTTATTACGATTTTAATTGCGATGGTAACTTCGCAGGAAATTGTACACCTGCACAAGTTTTCGAAAGCTATTAGAAATTGATAATAATAATAAATAAAGTAAATAGTAGTAGTAGTAAGCTAGGTTATTAAGTTCACTAGCTTTTTCATAGCCTCGGAGTCACGGTGAGAAATTGCCATCTTGAGGTTATACTCTACAAGAGTTCTATCGGAGGTATCGCCGGCCCGCCTAATGAATCTCACAATGGCGTCTTCGTCGATATCCGTGTAGTACGTAGAACTTCTTGTGTGTCTAGATAAAGCCACCACTGCGTGTGGGACACTTGTCAGGTACGATTTTGGTTTGGATTTAGTTTGGATGATTATTACCGACTCGTATGTTAATCCCTGAGCTTCATTGATGGTGAGGATGCGCGAGTTTTCCCCTTTTCCGTACCCTAGGTTTGTAAGGTCCGCTTTTTCAGTCTGTGTGTGGACCAGGTACAGGGTATTAGGAAAGTCAGCTTCGATGGTAGCACCCGTAAACCTGACTGTTCTCAGAGAGCGAGTCAATGAATGGGCTGAGTATATGCCGTTGTATACCTCGTTTAGAGCATAGCTTACGTCCAGGGGACATCGGTAGGTTCTTAAGAGCTCTTGACTGATAGACGTCACGAGGTATGGGCTATTATATTTCATTTGGAACAGATTTAGCCGGTCTATATAAGGAATCTGGTTTGTGTCTCCGATTAGTGTGACTGCTTTGGCCTCTGTTAGTCGGGCCGCCATAACGATCGCTCCGAAATGGTTCATCAAGGCCTCGTCAACGATAAGTCGTTCAGGCTTTTCTTTGACGCCATTTATTAATACTGAAGTGATCGTTCGGACTTTGGTCTTCCCGTCCTTTGGACAACTGAGGGCGAGTTTATTCCTGAGCTCTAATGCTGCCTCAGTCGTCGTTGTTGCTATCAAGTCACTTTCAAATACGAAGTTGTTTACTACCCAAGTCTATTTTCCACATCCAGGAACGCCCAGTGGAAAATTGGTGCTTCCCAGTCTTCCCAGGGTCTTGCTGAATCCTCTACGGCTGTCGCCATTTGGAGGATGTTATCTTCCAGCGAGACCTCTGTGCAGCGGGCTACTACAAGTATTGAGTCTTCAGCGGGTGTTAAATACTTGGGCGGTCTAGTTACTCCTTTGGGGGTTTCAGCTATTTTAACGAATCCATTTTTAACGCTGTAAGCCGCCATGTGGGGAATTTTAGGTGTTTTACCCCGTACATATTCGGATGTAGTGTTGTTGAAAATGGCGGCTTTTTCTTCCTTGAGTAATACTTTAAGAAGACCTTCGTTTTCAAGTTCGAAGGTCCGCCTGATCTTTTCACAGATCGCAAGATTAGTTTTGATTGTTTACCTTATAGATGCTGTGTACTCAAGAAACGCGTTTCGCATATGTTCGTTGGCACCACTGGCGGATGGTAAATTGGGTGCACTTGTTTGTCCCATGTCGGCTCTAGTTCTGTTCTTTTTATGATATTTTTGCTTCGGTTTAAGCATTGTAATCATCTTATTAAATCCTTTCTTAGTTTTTGTCCTGTGTTATTTTGTTGGATTGAATTTCGATGGCAATTTTCTCTTGAAGGCGTGCGGCGCTGCTTTGTAGGATCTGGTTGCTTGGTTCGCCCCAGGTGTTTTCGGGGGTCATAGTCCTATTTGGTGTTTTTCTTATTTTAAGGAACGTTAGGTCTTCTCCGCGGTCTTCATATACAACCACGTCGTGGTACCTTGAAGCATTTATAGATCCTATGAGATTTGCTACAGTTCCTTTGTCATAGCCAACTCGCATAGCGTCAACGCTTATTGTTTTTGGACTAGTGTTAATATTTTCAGCTCCTAGTGTGCTCAGGTGATCGAGCATCTTACATGCATTTGTGTAAGGGGACTCTGGGTAATTAGCGTCCAGTAGTGCGATGGTTTGTTCTTCCTCCGCACTATTCGGCAATCCCAGTGTGACTTTTGGCATGCTGTCGTACATCGACCTCTTCATTGTTGCCCTATCGGTACTTCCTTTAGTGAGGGCAGCTAGTCCGGGTGAGATGTATACCCAGTTTTTTGGTCCTACGATGCAAAAACTGAAACCTATTTTTTCTTGGTCGTCGTTCATGTATACTACTACTGGTTTAGTCCGAAGCCCTGGTGTACTAGGTTGTCCATTATCCTAAAAGCGTTGTAGGTTCGACTTTTGTATCCCTGTAGGTTTGATAGGTGTTTTTGGTGTGAGTTTAATAAGACTCTTGCTTTCCAGAGGTCTTTTCCTTAAAGCGATTTTACTGCCATTTCTTCTCATGGCAACCAGGAAAATTTCTTCTAGAAAATCTAAGAGAACTGGGCGTCTTTGATCATCGGCCATGAGGGTTTTATGCCGATTTTCTCCAGTTTGGTGTGGAGTTGAATTTCCAGGTCCGATTGAGCTGACGAAAAACGCGGACAGTCTAGTATTATGTGCCATACTGTCTCTTCGGTGGACGAGTCACACTCACAGTCCGGAGAGTCTTTTAATTTAAATAGGTGTAGGTATTTTGCTATGCCTCCGTGGCCCGTCAGGATTTGCACGTGTATAGGATTCCACTTGGTCTTCCTTGTAATACGAAAAGCTGTGGCGACATCTGGTAGGAACTCCTTTGTGATTTTTCCTGTGCTGGATGTTGTATATCTGTCCTGCCACTTTTGTACAGATTCTTCACGGATAGTCTTCTTAACGTAAGCTACTGGTATCTCAGCATAAACATATTTACTGTTAATTAGCGTAGCGCTTTTGGCGAGTTCATCAGCTCTTTCGTTGCCAACCGTACCTATGTGTGCTCAAAGCCATGTCAGTTTAACCTCTCGTCCTTGGGTCCTAATGTCCTTGATGTTCTGCTGTATCGCCCTTGCTAAGGGATTTGTTGTTTTAGGGTTCCTTAACAAATCGAGTGACGATCTTGAGTCACTCAATATAGTGGCTTGAGGATCATTGTTGTTTTTGATCTCTTGGGTAGCCCTGTATAGGGCGTACAGCTCAGACTGAAACACCGTACACGAGGGATGCAGACTAAAGACTGAACTTTTCTTCTCTTTTCCTTTCTCCCACCAGGTGAAGGCTGCTCCTACTTTCCCTTCTGTCTTGCTGCCGTCCGTGTAGATTTGAGGGCCGGAAATGTGGCGGGAGTCTTGGAGCTCCAAGTTACTGTCTTCTAGAAGGTCGTAGTCTATGGCTTCCGACAGGGATGGGTGTCGGAACTCTTTAAAGCTCGTGTCTGTTTCGAGACGCAGGTTGGGAGGGAGATAGGCTGTTAATTTACCCCTTTTGGTCCTATGAAGGTTAGCCTGCTCTTGGATCCTGATATCCAATGGTAGCAGTCCGGATAAGATGAGTGCTGAGGTACATGAGACCGTACGGTAAGATCTACATATTTTTTGCGCGAACCCTTTGGAGCATGGATAATTGATGCTGCACCATGTTCAGGTCTGTAGCATGGGACCATGCGCTGGAGCCGTATGTTATTATGGGCTCAATAACCGCAATGTAGATGGTTCTTATTATCTCCGAGTTAAGCCCCCAAGTGACCTTTGCCGCACGCGCTAGTTGTTTATAAATGCCCATAGCTTTCCGACATTGTGCCGCAACGTGTGATTTGAAAGTCAGTTGCCTATCTATTATTACCCCTAGGAGTTTTAACTCGGTGACTACTTTCAATTTTGTTCCTGCCATATGTAGGATCGGGGGAGTGTACTTAAGTTTCTTAGTGAGGAGCATCGCGTTGGTCTTGTACGGTGCGAAACTGAGCTTATTTTGGTTCCCCCATAGCATTACGTGTTCCAGAGTCTTATTACCTTCAAGTTCTAATATGTCGATTTGCTTATTCGAAAAGACGAGTATCACGTCGTCAGTAAAAGCTTGACAGTACACTCCTTCTTCTGTTAGTTGGTGTAATAGCGAGTCAATTATCACGTTCCAGAAGGTTGGTCCACCGATTGATCCCTGAACGCATCTCTTGGTAGTTTTCTTTTCGCTCGTTTGTCTCGCGTAGTTGACCATTATCTTGCGGTCGTTTAAATAGTTACCAACTAATTTGATGAGGTTCTTTGGGCACTTCTTTTTGACATTTGTTGTTTAAGTGCCGGCCACCAGGCATTGTCAAACGCACCCTCGATATCTAAGGAGACCACCAACACTGATTTTCTCTCACTCATTTGTACTTTAAGGTGGTCGACAAGGTCGGTGAGAGCGTCTTCCGTACTGCGCTGAGGTATAAAGCCATATTGCTTGTCGCTTAGTTTTGGGAGTATGTGCCATTGGAGGCGACCTACCAGGAGTTTCTCTATGATCTTACCTAGCACGGAGAGAAGGCCGATCGGTCTGTAAGACTTGGGATGTGTATAGTCTTCCTTTCCTGGTTTTCTTATAATGACCACGTGCGCTACCTTCCATGATTTAGGAAAGTAATTGAGGGACAAACACTTGTTAGCTATTGCTAGGAAAGTATCCTTTCCATTGCGGATAGCTGCTGTGCAGATGTCTGCGGTCAGTCCGTCCGGGCCAAGTACCTTCTTTGGATTCAGTGTTTGAAGCACCGTTTCCAGTTCCGTGAGGGTGAAAGGAGGGTCATCCTCCGGGAGATCTTCTGGATCAAAGCTTGAAGCCCAACTCGACTTGGCTTGACTTGGCGTTGTTTTTCAGTCCTTCCGCTTGGTTTAATTCCTCCTGGAGAGTTATTGGTTGTGTCCGTCTCTCCAGTTTTTCTTTTATTGTTTTAAGCTCACTCGTTACAGTATCGAGTGAGCCCGTAATTGGGAGAAGGCTCTCCTTTAATGCATCTTCCCCTACCATTGAGGTTTTGCCCGGTGTTGCTTGTGGATGCTCCTTGATTTCATGGAGCATCTGCACTATTTTGTTAAATTCTGGTGGGGTTATTTGGGTGGATGGTGGTGGTGGTGGTGGTGGTGGTTTCGACTTCTCTAACTGTTTAAGCGTCTTGTCACTATTATCTAGTAATCGCTTGAGTTGGTCTTGTAGACGTCCGTTTTCTCGTCGAAGGTGGTCTATTTGATTAGATAGAGCTCCGACTGTGTTTTTGAGCTCCTTGTGTTCGTTTGCTAATATCTGCTGCTCCTCGCTGCTTGCCGTTTTTGGAGGGTTGAGTAATTGTTGTATTCCCTCAGACATGGTTTTCCAGTTCTTATCAAGGTTTTTTATTTGACGATAAGGTTCGACTGTTTCATAACCCAGCCATGTTCTTATACCCTTCGTCTCTTCAAAATTTTCTGATAAGTCCTTCCTTGCTTCCACAAGCTCATTTACGACTCTCTCAATAAGGCTGTTGTTCGCCTTTGTGTGGGCACGTTCGACTCTGACTAACTCCTTAGCGTTCCTCGCCTTTTCTACCTCTAGATTATATTTATGTCTGGTTCTAGAGTCCGATAAAGCCAGAACCGTTTCATAGAGGGTTTGTAGGCTCTCAGTTACTGTCTGCCTGTATTCCTTTTTGAGGTGGGTAGCTGCTTCTAGAGCTTATTTTCCTGCTAAGAGCATTTCATTGGCGTGTTTAGTCGCCAAATCCATTTCTACACCTATCTTCCTCGTAGAACTTATGAGGAGGCTGTTCCTGCGTCCGCATGTAGCTCCCGAAACTACTGATAGTACAGAGTCGTCGTCGGAGTCGATGTTGTGAGAGGCTGGCTGGATCTGGAGAGATGGCTGGATTTGGTGTTGCCAATCTGTAATCTTCTTCTGTAGCGCTTCTGCCTCTTTTCTGGGTACCGTGCCTTTGGTGTCGCTATCCGTTAAGGGTTGCGATGGCGTGGTCTGCGGTGGCGGCGTCTTCTTGCTAGCTTTCGTTCTTCGGGTTTCACCAGATAGCTTTTCTGACGCTGCGTCGCGAACTGTAACTTGACGTCTCATCACAACTTCCCTAAGCGATTTTGTAGATCTTGTTGAAGGAACGGCTAAAATGTTTACGTCTTTGTTGGACATGTTATGCTTTCGACTTGTGCTTGAGTACAACTCCTTGCGTAGATATTAGTGGAGTGCTTCCACGGTCCCTGTTTTTATTAGTTATTTAACAAGGATTTTGTATGAGCCAAGTTTTGCTGCTCGTTGCGCTGATTCGATAGAGCCCAAGGTCGGAGGGTCAAGCTCTTTTAATTAACGAGATATGACCAGGGGGGGTGCGGTACAGTTTTCAAGGGGGTGGGGGAAAGGGGGGGCGAATCCCGTAGGGCAACTATTGATTGAATAAAAATTTAAGATATAGGGTTTTAGGGTATAGGTGGAGGGGGTGTAGGGGGAGGTTGGTCTTCTTTTCTCGGTGAAACAATATTCTGTAGTAGCCAAATTCTTCTGCTCGTCACGCTGATTCAGATGAGCCCAAAGTCGGTAGGTCTAGCTATTCTACTTTAGGAGTTAGCTCCAGGGGGGGTGAAGTAAAATTTTTTGGGGGGAGGGGGAAAGGTAGGTTTCGTGGGTTGAAGGTTAGAGCGGTCTAAGATGTTAATGAGGGAGGGGGGGGGGGGGGAGATAGCTCGTCGAATGAGAATGTTAAAGATATAAACTTGGTGTATGATCGTCTAGTGAATTCCTCAGGCCGGCTTCAAAGTCCCCGCTTAGCTATTTTACCGTGTGTTGGTAATAATTGAGGTCAAGTTACTAGCGTGTCGTCTACACTCGTTTCGGCCACGCGTTCTTTGTAGGTTAAATAAATTTAAATTTAATGCGCACCTCTCTAGATCTTTTTTCTGTGAATGGATTTTGATGATATTGATATCGCAGGACGATGCGCACGTGAAGACGTATAGATCTTATCGCTAGTACTTAACACTTTCTGGTAATAGAAGGGGAAAGTTGACGGCTTCTAGGTCCGGATCCTGGAGTGATAATGATTTGTGCACATAAATCCTTGGTAATTACACTAGGGAAAACCGTTTAAAACACTTCACACATCTGTGGCTCAAAACATGGAATTTTGGCGATTGATATTCGCGGAGCCTATGTTACTAGTGCGGATGTAAAGAGTGTACTTTTAACTACAAAAATTACGCATCCGAGTTATTCACATTAGGAATAATCACAGAGGTCAACCCTGCCGCAGTGCAATGGAGGGGCCTCGCTCTGGGGGAACCGCCTGCATGATCACTGTGTCCCCTACGCCAGGTAAGTGTTCAAGAAACATTATTGGATAGGAAAATTAACACATTATTGCAAAAATATAGGACACTGATGTGTGTTAATAAACTTGTAGTGAAATATATACATTGTATATTTATAAATCTAGGAAATATAGGAATCTAGTCAATTACACATCATAGTATTTATATTAGCTTATCACAATTGTTTTAAATGTTTTAAAGAAATCAAGTAATCATAAGCAAGATACATAATATTTAGAAGAGATTTTTGTTACATTTTAATCTGAAGAATGATTGACCTTTACTAGTAAAAGTCACAAAGGACTTCTGAGGATAGTGAAATAAAATTGTTAAACATTGGTTAGTATGTGATAATATTTTTTTTGTTAAATATTAATTAATTTTTGCCTTGTTACTAAAATGTTTTTCGGATTAGAAATTGTAGTTGATATTTTAAATGTTTTCGTCAAAATCATATTTCATCATTACTACCTAGTACTATTGTTGTAGTAGTAGTAGTAGTATTGTTCCTATAATCTCTACCGATTTTTACAGCTTCTTCACAGATTGAGAAATACGAATATTTCGTCCTTAAAAGCTATATTACCATGCATCATGTTAGCAAAATTAGAAAAGAATCACTTTTTACAATAATTTTGCTTTGAATTCATTTCCTTTAAATTGGTTTTTGTTTAACGTGCTAGAATAGTGGTAATTTCTATGAAAGCTGTTGACTTACAGTTAGACTTTAAATTCATTTCAATTCATTATCATTTGCCACTTTGTATAAATATTAATGATTTTTTTATTGGAAATCTCTTTGGAATGACCTGCAAAAGGCTGCAAACCAGAAACTGATTTAATGAAACTTAGTTTTTCAATAAATCTGTGTTTACTGACTGCAATACAAATTTAATTTACAAAACATTTAATGATTTTCCGCAAACAGTTTTATAATGTTGATTGTTGTTATTGTTATTGTCTTGATTGATGAACTCATACAGAACGTGAAAAAAAACGAAAATGATTTCGTAGAATTGACAAATGGAGCAATTTTTTAAACTTATTAAAAAAATGAAGTAATTAATGAAACATCAAATCAACAATAAAGATACAATATTGTTATTATACTACGAGTCTAAGAATTTTATCAATGAGATATATCATATATTGTTTTGTACATACACTTTTAAGGTTGTTTATTTTTTACTTTGGTTATTACCTTTTTAAATCTTAGTAATTTTAAATTGTTGATAGTAATAATGATGGCTTTTTTGAGTTTTCGGGTGTATTAATATTTTATGTCTCAAGATACTTATACTAATTCAACAAAATATAAACATCCTACAATTTTCTATTGTATTGTAAAGCTGTCTGAGCCTTGAGTTTTTTCATGGGCTATTAGGAAAGCAACATCACTAAGATAAAGGATAACGCGTTCTACCATTCTACCATTAAAATTTTACGAGGAAAACGGCAATTAACTTAGTTAAAAATTTAAATATATTTTTTATTAACCCCTACAAAGGTAACAAAATAATGGTTCAATATGAAATAGAAATACTCTTTACTCTGATTTTAAGGAAATAATCTTAACTCTTAACATAAGGTTACTTAAGTAGTTTCGACACCTATTAATACAAATAGATTTTTTTAATAACTTTTTTTGAGTTGAAAAGCTTTTTATTTACGCATATTCACATATTATTATGTTATTATTTATATTTTAAGTTGAATGTAATTTAAGAAATGGTAAATTGTTAAATGTATAATGAATCAATTTCACTATATTTGTTTTATTTAAGAAGCTCTTTGTGCTGTTAGATTCCATTGCCATTCATTCTAATATAAGTAATATAAAATTTTTAAATATATGAAAAATTTTAGAAGTTATTTTTTAAATTTTATCCTTACTAGCATTAACAAGATAAATAAACTTGCTGCTGCCTGTCTCTCGGTAGTCGTATCTCATTTCACTAACACGCTTGCTACTCCTTAGTAATGGATATAGTAAACACCGATGAGAAATTTTGTTAAACATAATTATTATAGTATAATAAAAGTAAATACTGATAAAATAGCATTATTGTTTAAGCACTATATAAGAGAGTTTAATACGCATAATGTAAAAGTATATAGTCAATACTTGATGACTTCCACACCATATAATTTATAAAAAGCGAATAATATATATAAAGTATTTTGAAAATATAAATATTCAACTCAAATATAATTACATGTAGGATAATGTTATGATAATTCATAATGGAAATAGTAACAATAATTTATATGTTACGAAGCATAGACATAAGTGAAGTAGTAAAGTGTAGCTGAGAACTAATTTTATATCAAAGGCTTTTCTGTCCGATGTATCGTACCACCGCATGTAGCAGTACAAGAAAGTCGGCTGTACGCTTGACTGCCAACGAGACCAATGTTGGAAACAAAATGCGCAATTAGTCTTCAGTAGGACGACTGTCGTTCCACTTTTGAGATAAAGCAATCTACATTGAAATAAAATTTGTATTTATATAAACTAAAATACTCAACTTGAAACACGCAGGTATAATTTATCAAATTATTGTTAAAAAAAACTTCTACAATATATTCCTAATTTATGAACGAAGCAAGGATGTGATTGAAGTATATATAATAAATATCCTGAATAGTCAAACAGTATTATGGTTATCCTAACCTTTAATAATAAAAGTCGGAGAGAACAAGTAAGAGTTCATAACAGATGTTTTGAAAAAATATTTTCTACACTATATCAGACGCTTAAAAATTGTTTTTATTTGAAAATTGAATGTGAGTTTCAACTTGAAACTCTTAGTTATAGTGGGAATTTGTAATTAAAATTTTATTTGTATCCCTTTCCGTCTATTGCTTACTAAACTTCATGTAACATTTTGAGCTTACTTTCATTGTATAAAAGTACTAGCTTATTCCCTTCCACTTCGCTGGGCACACTATTAATTTGGATGAGAACTTAGACTTCTTGTAGTGACAAAATGTTTAATTTCTATTTTATGTTTCGTTTAATCTTTCTTAAATTAAAAAAAAAGAAATATATTACCAGTCAGTGAATAAACAGATTTCCACATCACCTATGAGGTACTGTGTATTGGAATGCGTTCCTGTTATGTAATGTGGGGGTTCCCCCCAATAGGCCTGGCCCAAGCACGAAAAAATGGCTAGTATATAACTAAGGACAAATTTTTAAATGTATTTTTTTAAATAATATTTATTTATTTTTCAAATATATCAAATGTAATTTCGTAATCAATTATATTTTAAGTCCTTTATTTTTTATGTAAGACAATTTTAAATTTTCAAACAATAACATTTTGCATCTCCCCCAACTATCTAAACTGGTTGCCATGGTAACCGTTGTCATAATATCCGTTATCAAGGTAAACGTTGTCATGATAACTGTACCTATGGTAAACATTGGCATGATAACCGTGGCTATGGTAATCGGGGGCGTTAAATGTATAGCTCAGGTATATATACAGGTTTACAACTTGACGAAAAGCAAAAAATTGAAATCCGTGGAGATAGGAATGCGAAAATTCGAAACGGTTTGAAGAATTAATAATGTTGGTCGTGTCGCAAAAGAATGCGTAGAGCGCTTTTGGTTCCAATGTTTTAGTTCAGGAAACCCAAGTATATAATGAAGAATTGACGGCTATTGGGAAAGGAAATCCATCGCAAACTACGTCCGAGTTATCTTCAGGCTGCGGTGTTAGTGATAAAACTGTTTTAATCCATTTGAAGCAAATTGGTTAGATTAAAAAGCTTGAAACCTAACGAATTGAGTGTAGCAAACCGGCAAACACGCATCGACTGTTGCGTTACAATGCTTAACCGGCACAATAATGAAGAATTTTTTAATCGAATCATTAACTGTGATGAAAAATGGATTCTCTATGATAATAATCGAAAGTATTCATCGCAATGGACACTGGCAAGCTAGCCAAATTTTGTCCAAAGCAAAAATTTAAGCAAAAAAGTAACTTGTAAGTGTTTGGTGATCTAGTGCCGGTGTCATTCATTACAGTTTTCTGAAATCTAGCCAAACGATGACGGCAGACGTCTATTATCAGCAATTGCAAACCATGATATAAAAGCTAACTGCTAAATAACCGACACTGGTCAATCGCTCTACGCCACTACTGCTTCACGACAACGCTAAACCACATTCTGCACAACAGACGGCTACCAAATTAGAAAAGTTTCAATTGGAATGTCTGAGACATCTATCTTACTCCGCGGACCATGCCACAACAAATTATTTAAGGTTTTTAAAATTGGTTAAGTTCTTATAGGGCAAGAATTTATTCTGTTAGGGCAGTCCAAACCACCTTCAAAGATGTTATTGAATCCCGTTCGAAGCGTTTGCAATTAAATTATAATATGATTGTAATTGAAACCATAATGTCAGATAAATCCCTAAAATTACAGTAAATTGTTCAGTTCAAAATTATTGAGTATATTGTTCGTATCTTCCCAATAAAGATACACATTATAAAGACCATCTGAGGGAAGATGCTAAGATTTACGGCTCACAGAGTTGAGGTTGGGTTGACATAAGTCATCCCTTGATGGCGGTTGAAATTCACAAAGAAAAAAAGATTAATTTAACCTTCTTTTCTTACGATATTATTACACTTTTATATAGTATAAAATGGTCTATGTATCGCATAGTTTGAAATGGTGATAAAATCCAAAAAAGGACTTTAAAGCAATATGTAATTCCAAAACTTTGAAGTTTATCGGTGACTTTTTATCTTATTATTATTTTTATAAGATTAAGGTAAACTTTAGAACCAATGATTAAAAATAATGAGAAAATTCCTTAATTTTAGATTAAAGTGTCGATATCACTGCGTTTTATGACTTTTAATAACTTTCTGTCACACTACTTTACAATTACTTTTAAGCTAATGACTTTCAGAATTTTCACAAGTTTTCTGTGTCGTCATTGCACATCTAAACTGCATTGATATTAAAGTATAAGGGTAACGGTATATAAATATATATAATCGAGGCGGTAAATTTAACACCTCGTTTAGAACAATGTGTATGTGTAATTCAGCAATTAAGATAGCTCGATTTATAGTAGCTCTTATTTTCATAGTAACGGAGGAACATTATGTGGTTTGTAAACATGAAATTTCTTTTACGGTAAAATGGTGGAACAAAAATGTTTTAAACATATTGTCTAACGCGACGCGAGCACTTGCAATGTTTTTTGGAGTGTTGTTATGTTATGATACTAGCTGTAGTTAGTCAAGTTGTATCATTGTAGTATTGGAAAAGGAAAAAAATAATAATTCTTTACTTACATTACAAAGATTTTAAAATAAATATTATTTTATATTGTGTTGTGTTGTGTTGTGTTGTGTTGTGTTGTGTTGTGTTGTGTTGTGTTGTGTTGTGTTGTGTTGTGTTGTTTTGTGTTGTGTTGTGTTGTGTTGTGTTGTGTTGTGTTGTGTTGTGTTGTGTTGTGTTGTGTTGTGTTGTGTTGTGTTGTGTTGTGTTGTGTTGTGTTGTGTTGTGTTGTGTTGTGTTGTGTTGTGTTGTGTTGTGTTGTGTTGTGTTTGTGTTGTGTTGTGTTGTGTTGTGTTGTGTTGTGTTGTGTTGTGTTGTGTTGTGTTGTGTTGTGTTGTGTTGTGTTGTGTTGTGTTGTGTTGTGTTGTGTTGTGTTGTGTTGTGTTGTGTTGTGTTGTGTTGTGTTGTGTTGTGTTGTGTTGTGTTGTGTTGTGTTGTGTTGTGTTGTGTTGTGTTGTGTTGTGTTGTGTTGTGTTGTGTTGTGTTGTGTTGTGTTGTGTTGTGTTGTGTTGTGTTGTGTTGTGTTGTGTTGTGTTGTGTTGTGTTGTGTTGTGTTGTGTTGTGTTGTGTTGTGTTGTGTTGTGTTGTGTTGTGTTGTGTTGTGTTGTGTTGTGTTGTGTTGTGTTGTGTTGTGTTGTGTTGTGTTGTGTTGTGTTGTGTTGTGTTGTGTTGTGTTGTGTTGTGTTGTGTTGTGTTGTGTTGTGTTGTGTTGTGTTGTGTTGTGTTGTGTTGCGTTGTGTTGTGTTGTGTTGTAAAATTTATTATATTATATTATACCATACCATACCATACCATACCATACCATTCCATGCCATGCCATGCCATGCCATGCCATGCCATGCCATGCCATGCCATGCCATACCATACCATACCATACCATACCATACCATACCATACCATACCATACCATACCATACCATACCATACCATACTATACTATATTATATTTTATTTTCAAATAATGGTACTACTACAAACTTTTCAGTGTCTCCTTTCATCATAATAACGAGGAGGTGCAGCGCATAGTTAAAATAAATTGTGTCATTATTTAAAAACTATTATTACTATTTTTTCCTAATTCGCTTAGACTGATTGTTTGGTAGTTCCATTGAAAAATATAATCGAAAATAGGGCATAAAAATCTATATTGTAAATAGACGCCGTCAACATTGTGTAGTTCCTATTACCGAAGCCTAAAATAATGTTGTACGTAAATTGAAATTTCAAACCATAATTATTTATTTGCTTATGTCTTATAACTAGACAATGCGTCTGTATTAAAACACGAGTTCTTTACACTAATACTTGACGTTTGATTGGCTTTTTTAACTGGAATTTCTCTCAATGCTATTGCTAAACTTATCGTTATATTTTTATGTACCAAATAATATAACATATAACATAACGTATAAATACAGAGATTATAAAACTATTTTTCCTAACGTTAAGAAAAAATCAAAAGATATTTTCAATTCTTTGCGTAAGCTCGTTAATCAATCCTATGCTTAGGACTTATTTTGCAGAAACAAGTCTGAATCAAAAGGAAGAAGAAAAAGAGATACTGCCATCGAGACATGATCGATGTGTTAGGAATTTCTGGAGGAAACTTTCACATTAGCCCAAAAGATATTTAAGTATGGAAAACAGTCATTGGTTTAAATTTTCCTGAAAAAAGTGGATCATTTTAAGTGGATCATTTTGTATTTGGTCAAACCCAAAACAACACGATACTACGTTTTAATGATTTATTATTATACTTTGAAAACCACTTGTTGCAAATGTATATTAAAGACATAAAAATACTCCTTTTCTAAGAAAGTTGTCGCGTTGAGTGTAAAAGCTTATAAAATCTTGTACAAAGTAGATTCTTACGAACTGAAGATTTATTTTACTGCATTTCTATTATAAGACATATTCCGATAAAATAATGACATTGTCTGCATTTATCAAGATAGATTCAGCATATAATCTTTTACTTTATTTCTACTCACGATATACTCAAATATTCGTTTTTTATTTAGACAAATATTATCAAAGCATAAATAGAATATAAATTTAGCATTAATGCACTAATGAAGAATTGCACTTTTGTAGTAACAGAATAAACACTAGACTTATGTTAGATTGCATAATGAAACATGAAACAAACGATCTAATCTCTATACATTTTAATACAACTTAACATATTTATGCTAAAACCGAAATCCTCGATTTAACGTACATAATGTAAATGTTACTGTACGTCTCATTATATTAATTGTTCACCAATATTGAAATTGTTGTAAAAGTAATATTGTTATGTTTAAAACATCGTGTGTGTTAATACTTAATATTTTACAAATAGGCATTTATTTTATATATTTCTGACTATTATATTAAAAGTACTTTTTTATAAAAAATAATTAATGTACAGTGCATCAAAATGACTAACAATGAAAATGAACTATTCATCACCAATACTAATATTGCACTTTGAAAATTTTTTAACTGCAATTTTAATTATTAATTTTGTAATTTTTTAACTGTGGATATTAATCCTTACTATATAATAATGAGCTAATTGACTCTGTATGCACGCGCATCACTTATCACCCACAAATCACACAATAATGTGTAATACATCAAAAAAAAGCTATTGAATCAGGCTAAAAAATAGGGTGGGTGCCAACCTTATACGTGACATTTGACCCTTTCCGGCCCTTCGGGTCGGGAAGTTCCCTCGTTTAACTATAATTATATATTATATTTTTGTATTATATGCACAAATTAAGTATGTATTTAATATTAATTGTCAGAGAAAAACCGCTCGAAGTCTCCAAACCGCAAAATTAAATTCTGCCACGCTGTTCTACAATAATTTGAAACTCGGAAGTACTGCGAATGTAACTTGACAACCTCTTAACTTAAGTACGATTATAATACAAATTTTATTCTTCGATTAATTATTCAGAGATAAAAACATAATAAAAGTCCTATATTAAGAAATAATTGAGCTCCAGATTCATAGTGTAAGAGTATTGTACTGGTGAAAATTTAGTAAAATAGGGATATCGACGGCAGCATACTCGTAATATATGATCGGCTAGAAATACTGTATTGGTCTTACAGTTGATCGACAGAAAAAGAACAACTTGGCAAGTCTCATGGTATCTCAACACTAGAAATTAATCACAATATCCATTTATAATTCAAACCCCTTTAATTTTTATTTTTTTATTTAACGTCATAAATTTTAAATACTATTGAAAATACCGCAAATCTAAAACGTATATTAATTGATCATGATCTCATACTTATATTATTCATTGTAATGTGACTTTTGTATATATATATATATATATATATATATATATATATATATATATATATATATATATATATATATATATATATATATGCTTTTTCACTGAAGTAATATTTGATTAAAATGAACAATATTGTTAAAACCCTAAATGAACATTTTTGATTTTAACAATATTAAAAAATACATTTAATGTTTTTTTACAATCAATGACTATTACTATATAGGAAATTATTTTAAAACAGAGAAAATATTTTCATTAAAAATCCGAAGCAGTTTTATTAAATAAAACTTGAGGCTTCGGACGCCATTTTTGGCTCTCCCGGAAAGTAAAAAATATTTCTATGTGAACATTTCTCTTGAGTGCACGTTGTTCAAAATAAGTAAAAATTTCAGTTATACAATAGTGCAGGAGCCACTATCTAAAATAATAAAAATATATATTTTCATACAGACATTTATTAAACTTTTACGCAAAAATTTTCAATTTATGAAAATAATTTAAATTTATAATTACCGTTTTACAGTCTTATAAATTACAAGCTTTCACCCACGACTTCACACGCGTTTTTTATAAAGTTATTATATTTAGCATGAGCAGGCGGGCCGGAGTGGACGAGCACGACGTAGAATTTCGTATGTCATGGAAAGAACGCTGGCTCGCGAAGCTAAACATTTTTTATGTCTTATAATTTTAAATCTAAAATATTTCATAAATCTATAGAGAAGCGAACAAACGAATTTATATAAATAAAGGTTAATACCGAACAGAAGAAAAAGCCTCAACAAAAAGGTATTTTTTTTATTGAAATGTTGAACAATAAAGAAGTTATTCACAATAACTTAAAGAAATGTGCTACCTCGGTCTTATAGTTCTATCTTCTATGTAGTATTTTTGTTGGTCTACAAATTACAATTCATTAATGTATCACTTCTGGTTTACGCAGCGGATGCGAGTAAAGCCCCTAGCATACGAGATTATTTAAGACCGCCCGACCTCTATCACAGTAATCGTTATATTTCAGTAAATTTACATAACACCGTAATGGACTATTTACCTATAAATTATTTAAATGGAATATACAGTTATTATTACATTTTTTTATATTTTTAGCTGGTAGCAATGATATTTATCTCATTGCTAAGTAGACATCATTAAAGAAATCAAATAAATAATGTTTGTCCAAATGTGACTACAATATTTATAGGAAGGTAAACTATTATAATATATTGGAACGATTTCATTTCTTTATAATTTGCAAAAAATTTGTAAGTCATCTACAAGTGTTTACTATTGCAAGGTTTTTTAGTTTAATGTTCTCTTTGATATTTAAAACTTTGAAGCTATGGTGGAGGTGTTTTGGAATAACGCTAGTAGTGTGCTAGTAGTATGTAGACTTTTTCCATATCCTTCTCACCTCTTCCTATTTGTAGATTTTTCTGTTAGAGTTTTGGTTATGCTGTGTGTGTCCGGAATGGGAACGTCAATCAGATAAGTTATTTTATTTGTTTTATCTAATAAGGTTATCTCTGGTCTGCGCTCAGTATCTTGGATTTTATGTCCTACTTCTTGGGATATTACTATTTCTGTAGAGTAAACTAATGTATGTAAACCTATTAATTTTGTGTCGTCAGATGAATATTTATTAAATATATGGTTATTAAAAATATAACTAAAATTTTGTAGACTATGAACAAATACTTTTGGTCTCATAGTGGGTCCATTATAGTAGTAGCGCTGTCAAATTTATCAAATAAGTTTTGGATTGTGGTGGTGTGTACGGTTTATTATTATTTATTATTATTATTATATCAGACGTATTTAGTGATTCTATTTAAATTAATAAAGTAGAAGTCTCAGTTTGGGTAGAAATATGTTACTTATAGATGTCAGTAAAATACATGTTGGTGATGTTGTTCTTTCCTCCTGTTCCTACATTACTCTTATTTCTTTTGATCTGTTTATTTCTTCGCTTATAAACAAACGAGCTTTTGATTTGTTATTTTTTATTCCTTAACTTTTGTTCCAGCGAAATAATGTATGGTTTTTCCTTAAGTTAAGTCTGTCACTTATTGTGTTAAGTGATAGTATGCGCATAGTAAATGTATTAACGTCTGGTGACCATTTTATGAGCACTCTGGACTTCACATCCTCTTTGGACGTAGGTAAAAAAACCGGATTAATTTTCCACGCAACAGCAGAGGTGAGAGTTACGTTTCAATCAAATCCCCATATTATTGGGTTACTTTTACTTTATCCGCCGTGATAGTATTTATAGTTCTCGGTGCCCGTCATACGAGGTCTGATGTTCGACTTGAGCGTAAGGTAAGATTTTGGGGGCTTATTATTATTATTTACAAAATTTTAAAGAGTTCCAGTTAACTTTTTAATTTTATAATGGTAAATTGAAGTAAAATTCATAACAACAAAAACTATACTGTAAATGAAAATGTAAATAGTAGGCTTAAAGCTTATTACAATAAAATGTAACGCGTATAATTTCTGCAACTCACAATCGAAATCATAATTATCGAAATATTCGAATAATTACTTTTAAATTGTTTTCAGTTACAGACAAATACTGCAATATATATTTTTTTGGTAGTTAAATTTATATAATTTCAATAATTTTTGAATTATAAATATATTTTATGTTATTTTACGTGAATTGATAATTTAAATGACATACGAGTACCTGGTTAAAGTATTAAGTTAAGTTAGCTAAATAGCTTATTGCATTTAAAACTTCTAAAGACACTTATACATGAACAGAAATTAGATTTTTATCTCTATGTATTAAAAAACGAAGTTTAGCAATCATTAGTTCGTTTATATTTTTAAAATTTTTCAAAACCAATTAATAGTCATTGATGTAATATAATTAAAAACTATTAAAACTCCTATATAATTTGCTATCGATCTTCGAATATCCGGATTTATTAGGACAATCAATCAAATTGTTAATCAGTTATACTTAGAACTGGAACTCGTCCAACGACATGCAAACAGCGCGGATTAAGACTTCAAAGTGACATATTGGGATATTTGTGGTTTAATTAATACCTCTTCGGTCAGAGTTTAAATGGCGAACGATTATATTATAAATAAGTATTTATAGGTATGTATAATACAATGTAACTGCAATATAATTAAATGCAAATATATATTTTAATATGGCACCTAACTCTTAAATCTTAAAATAAAACTTAAAATATAATCCGTTATGATGCACTAAGAATACTCGTACATAATTATATTTCATAAAAAACAAAGGTCAGATATTAATGGATAACTAAACAAAATTGTATTGTAGTAAAGTGATATGGAACCAACTGAGATCCGAATACAAAAAGTAACCTGATAATCGTTTCATCTGATAAGTTACATTCGTTGGATTATGTATTATTTATCTTTTTAATGAGGTTTCCTTTTGATTTCACATATATCTTATTACGATCGGTTATCATTCCTGACGCCTTTTATTTTTGAGGTAACAATATTTATTTGCTGCAAACTGTATTTAATTTTTGGTTTATTATTGATGAAATTATGAAGAAAGTAACATGTATAATATATAGAGTGTGTATATATATATAAGCAATTTACCACTTAATGACTCATCACGAAGTCTCCGAATCTATCTGACCGATTAACTTATTTTATATAGTTATTTCTTTTTTGACGTAGCAGTCCACTAAGAACGGATTTTACAAAATTTCTATCTCAACGGATAGCAACAAATTTCAAGTTAATCGGTTTTATAGCTACAGAGGTTTCACGATGAGTGTGTACAGATGGAAGTAAGAGTTACTATAGCAACGGTTACCATACCAATGTTTACCATAGCTGCAGTCATCATGACAATGGATACTATGACAACGGTTACCGTAGCAACGGTTACCATGGCAACCAGAATTTAGATGAGGTGGGGGGTTGGGTGCAAAAAGTTGAAATTTGAATATTGAAAATTGTCATAAATAAAAATCAATGAATTAAAATATAATTGATTACGAAATTGAATTTGATATATTTGAAAATAAATATATATTATTTAAAAAAGAAAATTAATAATTTGTCCTTAGTTATATGCTGGCAATTTTTTCGTAGTGTAGGTCTATTGGGGAACCCGCCACATTACATAACAAGCATGTATCCCATTACACAAAACCTCATAAGTGATTTGGAAATCTGTGTCTTTAATAACTGGCATTATAATCGTATTTCTCTATTTGAAATTTAAAAAAATTACACAAAAAAACTTATCGCATGTTTTTTAATGTTTTTATGGTACCAGTCCGCATAGTCATTTTAACTTTTCTTTTCGCCGAAGGGTAACTAACTGGTAGAGATCACTTAAAGAGATAACTTAAACCTTTGTACACTTTTTTGTTATTATATATTTTTCTGTTTTTCTTTAAGTTAATAAAGAAATAAAGAATTAAATAAAAATAAATAAATGCGATAGAAAAGAGACCACGTCTCTTCGCAATTCCAAATAGAATTCAGAACCTTACTGGCTAACGCATTAGCCCAAGCTTGATACTCCTGCCATTTGCCAGCTGCTGCAGCCCTGACAGAGGTCTTAAACCAGTAGTTTATTCATAGTTTTGATTCCATATATGGTGGCTTTTAATTTCTATTTAATAAACAGATAAAATTCAAAGAACGTAAAGACATGCACGAGTTGGTAATAATTCTTATTTAATAATTAAATAGCATCACTGATGAGCACCGTTCACATCCCTTCTATCTTTTTTTTTTAGGTACATCATCCTGCAAATATAGATGTCGCTGTGTTGTGACACAACGTCAACTGCATAAAAAAATAAAAATTGTGTAATTACCTCCAAAAAGGAGACGAAAAAATATGAATGAACGTGATCTAAGGCAAACACTACAATAAGAAAGGAAATTAAGAAATGGCCAAGTAAGTTCACCATAATTTTCACCCATCCACATTGCTTTCGTTTTTTCTTCCCTCACTCATGATATTAAACTAGGCATAGAACTTTTGCCGCAACGTAAGACGTTTCCGAACTTTTTTAAAACGTTCGTTTGAATAGCCAGACTGAATCTACCGATGTATAATGTGTTTATTTTCTTTCAATAACCACTCCACCATAATGACTTTTACATGGACATTTTATTACTGCAGTTGTCATCGACCGGGTCTGGAGTCATAGTTTAGGTTCCCTCGACCATGTATAAATTCACGGAACCAATAAGTAACAGTTACTAATTAGTGGCTATTCCAAGTTACAATTAATCAACACTAGGTTTCTTTTCAACAATAGATTCTAGTAAAGTAAAGTAATGTCTTTATTTGGGATAAAATAAAGACAAAAAGAAAAGGAAAAACGTATAAAAAAATAAACTGTCTTAAAAAGACTTTAGAATAATATTGCTAATATTATAAACTAATCATAGTGTTATATCCACTATTTATATAAATTATAAATGTTATCAGACAAAAGTGAGTAAAATAATATATGATTTAATAATTATTAAATATTGCAATTGTCTTTCATCGTGTAAGACACAAGGCGCTTCTTACAAAGCTACCTTCCTATGGACTTTCCCCGAGTTTCTGAAATATGATTACTAGTTTTCTTACTGGGTGGAGCATTAAAGTACTTGATAACTTTTGCTCAGATTTTGCACGCTGCTGTTTCCTAAGGCGATATGCGCTCAATGCAAGGCTATATACATATAAATAGTATGTTGAAGTTTTTAACGGAGAATGATTTACATTCTGGCCGTGCTGAAGTCTCTAGGGAAAACATGGACGTTCAACACCTTCCCAAGGAAGGTTCTGCGAAAGTCTGGACTATTATTATTATATATACTAGACGATATCGATGGATTGTCACATATACGTCACCGACTGGATGCGTCGCAGTTATCCACATTATGATTTTCCAACAACTTTCTTCCACTCACAATTAAATATAAATTTCAGTTTGATACGACATGAATACTTAAAAATATATTAATAAAAGGCCAGAAACGCTCATGTCATACCTCTAGTGTGGCAATAGATGTGAGCGGCGGTATTACCTCTCCATCAGGAGACCCAAATCCTCTTTTGCTCTTCTATATATTGAATTTATTATATTGATACCTTCCATAAATTTCGAACATATAGCTCATTGTACCCAAGATAGTGTGTAATAGCCTTATTCGTTAAAAATAGGTCATTAAATAATTACTATGTTTAAAGTTAGAATCCTGTAACGCCTTGTAAATGTAAGAGCTTCATATAAATAGTTATAGCTTGCTTATTTATTGTAGAGCTCTTTTGGTTCCAGAAGAATCCGGCATCACTTAGAAGTACATTAAGGCCTGTATTGATACCATTCTCAACGAAATAAGCCCTTCTGTAAAGACACTCTCCAACTTAAAATAAGGTTACGAAGGTTTCAAATACGCCCTGGTCTGAGAAAAATCACACAACAAACTTAACTGTTTCATTTTATCTTATGTTGATCACTGTTTTACAAACGTCAATATATTTAGTGAGCTATATACAAAAAACTAGAACTATCGCAATCACTACGTTAAGCCGGCCTTATAATTAGTTAATAAAAAAAAAATACTCCGTGGCTAGCAAGATAAGCAGTCACCGCAAACAACGCATAATGGCATATAAATAAAAAGTAAATTCTACATTACTTTCTTTTTCTATTCTATTCTGACTAAGTTTCACGTTAAGTTCACAAGCAGTTATTTATTTTTCCTTACATATTTTTTTCATACATAAATTATGAATAATACTTCGACTTCAGCAATTATTTTACAGTTTAGGCGGTTACTAACAATATTATATCTAAAATATAATTGAAAACGGATTACATTAACAAGAAAAATGATATTATTAAAACAACCGATTCGAAAAAAAGGCGTATCACATTCCTTTCTTTAGTAAAAGAATTTTAATTTTTATGCATATTCGTTCTTTTTGTCACAAAGTTTATTTAATATTTGGTTGAATTAAGTACAAGTAATTATTTTAAACTTTATTTGTTAAAATATACCGTCGTCTGCTTTCTATAAACAAATATTTTTAATTATTACCAAAAGTATTTTAAAGACAACTAAGATGTGTCAATTATTGTTTTTTGTAACTTTACGGTAATGATAATAATAAAAAAAGCATTTATAATATAAATTTCACAAAATCTGTCCTTAACGTAGATGATTAATAATTAATTGCCACAGATATGGGTAAAATCCCTCCATTCCTACGTGAATAATGCGAACTCACACCAAAAACAAACTGATTTATACGTGATTTCTTGAATATTAGAAAAGTCCGAAAAAGAAAAATACCCCTGGGACAGTCCGAGAGGGGGGGCGGAAGAACTGTCCATCGGTTGATATTAACGGCGAAAACGGCGCGAAAACGGAATTGAAATGCCTTACGTGCGGTAAAATTTACAAAAGACGAGCCTGGTTTATTAAAACATCTCAAAACACACAATGGTGCTGAAGCACGGCAATCGCCGGTAATATCTTCAGTTTTCACTTCGGATAGAGTTTACCCTCATGTATCCCATGGTGAGCCATTGAATGCGAATCACCAGGAGTCCACGACCATCAGGACGCGTCTTAGCATTCCCAATATTAAACAATCGACATGGAAAATACACGACCAAAATATAGCGGACCTGTTAGAGCATCCGGGCTCAAACCAGGTACTCGACGCGCAAGTAGAGTCTCTACAAAATACTATTTTTGACTACTTCAATGAGCACTATCCACCTTCGAATCGTTATGCTCACAAGTATAAAGAAAACGGTTTAAAATTGAAAATGAGAAGGAAAAAAAGAGACCTCATAATGAAACTTCGTAGGGCCAAAGCCATGGGCGACAACCAACTTAGTCACCAACTGTCTAGGGCATTAAGGTCAATTCTTAAATTGATACAAGGCATATCACAACAAATAACCAAAAACCGTGATAGCTTTGACCGGGCAAAACACGAAGTAGACTTTGATAAAAATCCTTTTAAGTACTCTAAAAACATTTTCAAAGACGAAAAAGGTAAACTCCTCTTGACCAACGAGCAAATTTTTGATTATTATAAAAGTACATACGAAGTGCCTAAAAATCAAAGGCTGTATGGGGCTCTCAACGATCGAAAACCTGAGAGCCCTTCCATAGATTTTCATGCCAACCCACCAACTTTGGAGGAAATCGGAAATGCTCTTTTTGTCCTCATTCCCAAAAGCGACAATGTCTCGGATCCTAGGGATACTAGACCGATAGCTCTAACAAATACAATATCAAAAATATTTTTTTCTTTTTTACAATTAAAAATGACGCAATTCATGATAAATAATAAATATTTCGGGCCTTATCACCAGAAAGGGTTTTTTCCTGGCATTTCTGGATATCTCGAACATAATACATTACTATCGGAAAGCCTTAAAGATGCCAAAACTAGTGAAAGACAAATAACGGTATGTTGGATAGACTTCGAGAACGCTTTCGGGTCGGTACGACATGAACTGATGATGTTTGCGCTAAGGTGGTATAACTTTCTAACGTTAGTAAGTGACATGACTGCATCATATTATTCAAAATTAAAATTTTCCATAATCACGAATGAAAATCATTCCAAACCATTAAATTACAATATAGGTTTATTTCAAGGTTGTTGTATTTCTTCAAATATATTTAACGTAGTGATCAATATTTTAATAAATAAATTAATTAAAAACGAAAAAAAATTGGGTTATCGGTTTAAGTTTAACAATGAATACACAGAATCCATACTAGCATTTGCAGACGATCTCGCGATACTCGCGATACTCGCGATACGTAATCCGAAACAATGTCAGCTACTTTTAAATGTTGTGGAGGATTTCTGTGCTTGGACGGACGGATTGAGGATAAAACCCAATAAATGCTACAGTCTATGTCTGGGTAGGCGGAACACCAGATATACCTCTTACGATCCGGGTCTTATAATAGGCGGTAAGTGCGTTACTACTATTACCGACGCAGCTCCGTTCAAATTCTTAGGCAAAACATCGATTACCAAAGGCGCACTCCATCGTTAGGTATAATAGTCGATAGCTTTTTGAATGATCTTAAAAAGGTAGACAATAAGCCAATAAGTAACATCAAAAAGGCTTGGATATATGATAATTATTAACACCACGTTTAAATTGGCCTTTCCTCGTTTACGATATTAATAAGAACCTTTTGTTAAAGTTAGATGCAAGCATCATAAGGACATGGCTCGGGTTAGCGCATTCAGCGGATTCTTCTACCTTATTTAGAGACCGACATAATTTTGGGTTAAAATTAAAGAAACCATTGGAACTCTATAAACACCTAAGAGTGACCAAAAGACATATCATCTCAAAGTCGAATGATGATACTGTAACATCTCTCCCAAAAGATAAAATTGCCGCAGAGCTAGAGTCACGACTTCAATCCCATAAACAATTTATGATAGGTGCTCAGACAAATAAAGCAGGGCTAGGATCAAGTAGGAAAGAACAAGATATAGAAATAATAAAATCCTTTATTCGGCACGATGAAAATGATAATTACCGGTTGCACGCGATGAGCCTAGAATTGTAAAACGAATGGGTGACCATAGGAGATTTTTATATTCCATTAGCTTTACGATGGCGCACCCTGCTTCATGATTGGTCCCCAGCATTATTAAAATTTTATCTTAATGCATTCCAAATGACTCTCCCAGATCAAAGTAACTTAGTGAGATGGGGCAAAGCCACCGAAAAATCTTGCAATATCTGTGGGGAGGCAGTAGGAACCGCGAAACACTTGCTAGTAGGGTGTAGGGTACTTCTAAATAGAGGTAAATACTCGCGTCGCCACGATAAAGTATTAGAAATCGTACGAGAAGCGGTTAGTCTCTGTGTAGCAAGAGCGCAGAAGGGTATAACAACCACCAAATATCAGTAGAGTTTGTAAAGGCAGGTTCGTCCAAAAAAACGAAAACTAAAACCTTATTCCATCTTGGACGCGTCTCATGATGGACACGTATGAAAGGCAATACAAAATCCCCGGGAATGTTTGTGTTTCGTCATCTAGGCCGGACTTATTCCTGTACTCAAAACAACTAAGGCGCGTTATACTTGTGGAGCTTACTGTACCCTGGGAAACAAACATACCCAAAGATCATACATTTAAGCTTAACAAGTATTACGAACTATGTAACGAACTGATCAGGAATAAATTTATAGTTAATTTGTACGCTGTAGAAGTAGGAGCGAGAGGTATAACAGCAAAATCTCTCTACAACTTATTTAAGGATCTCGGCCTTTCTAGAACGATCATCAGTTCATTTCTGGAACGTATTTCAAAGGCGGCTTTAGTAGGTTCTTACGATATTTGGTTAGGTAGGGAGAGGAGCGTAAACAGTGAAGGTGAGCGTGTATGCGCATAGTAAAGGGGCCCCTTAAACCTACATCTGGGTCGCAAGTCCCAGGCATTGTTTGCGCTCCTCTTCTTGCAACGCGATGAGCCCGGCACCCGCACGGTGAATCCATGGAATGCTAAGAAGCTTCATCTCGTCTCTTAAGCTTTAATGTTTAATAAATTGTAAGGAATATGTAAATTTGAGTTGGAATTCAATTGGTGTGATTTATATAATCATAGTAAAATGATTTCAGTGCTAGTGATAATATTCTAAATTGCTTTGCAGTCGGCATACACATATGACACTTACCTATTATGTAGACACATATCATTTTGAATATTTTTTATTATTTGATTGTAATATGTAATAATAGTAAATGAGGAGACAAATATCCAATACATTAATTAAAACAATTCTTTTCATGTAGTTGAGTGTTATAACATTTTTGATTTGTGGTCTGCAGTTGTTTTCAGTATCTCAAATGAAAATAACGTCAGAACTCGTCAGAAAAATGGCCGAAATGTATATTTATAATTTAATATAATTTTTTAATTTAAATTTTTTTAATTTTATTCCCCTACCCTACCGTTATACGGATACGGATAACCCTGTCGTTTTATACTTTCTATGTTCATTATATATTATTGTCAAATAAATGTTAGTTTCTTATTTGGTAAAAGAATTCAACATTGCCTTATTTATTAAAACGTATTAGTAAAATGCGACATTTCTGCTTTGCACATAAAATAAAAAAAAATAATGAACTTGTTAATATATTTTTAATTATTAAATTTAACAGAAATAGCAAAAGCGTTGTTTAGATTACAGTAATTTAAGGTGCTACAGTAAACGTTGAGTCTCTTTTATTCTATAGACCCAAGTTTATAAAGGGTCATTATTTACAAGCGACCGTTACGATAGGGTAAGGGGTTGATTTTAAGCATATTATCGTGATCATGGCAGATGACTGGGAGCAATAACTTACGCTTGGTTATCAATTAAGAAACCTCATTAAAATTGCTGAGGATACAGTATTTATTTAATATGATAGTTGGAAGGGTTTCTGTTGGAAGTAAAATGTTATTTTTTTTTTTTATTTATATATGTATGTACCATTAACTTACAGAAAAATATACTATGAAAAAAAAAGTGTACAAAGGATTAACTTATTTCTTTAAGAGTTTACCTTTAATAGTTACTCTTCTGCAAAGAGGAAAATTGCAAAGACAATGCAGACTGGTAGTTTAAAAACATCTGGAAGAGAATGCCAAAGAAGAGCCGCAACGACTGTAAAAGAATTTGAATAAAAAGAAGTATTAAAGTGAGGCACTTCCAGAGATTTTAAAGAGACACACAAACGATGAGATCTTGTTCTGTATGGGGTTGCTTGAAAACATTTACGTAAATAAGAGGGAGAGGATTAATGTAAGATATTATAAAGATGAGATAAAATATGCACATTCTGGAGAAGGGGTTTGATATTGAGATATATAGTCAAATTTATGCAATCCTATTGGATTGCATACATTTTAACAATCCTATTGGATTGCATAAATTTTGAGGACGATCGACTCTATCGATCCTTAGATGCATATAAATAACAGACGTCAGCGTAGTCAAGCAATAGTAAGAGAAGTGTTTGTGCTAGCATTATTTTAGATTTTAAGAGAAGGAAATTCTGCAACCGCTTAAGTAAGTGAAGACAGCAATGTAGTTTCCTGCTAACTTTGAGTTTGAGCTGACCATGAGTGATTACAATCCAGAATAATTCCGAGATTTTTAGATTTGTCGATAAATGATATTGAATTAGAATCATAAGTCATGGAAAATTAATTTATGGTAATTATTTTGTTGCGCAATTGCTAGCTACCTATAATCAGGGCTTGTGATTTCGTTAGATTAACAAGGAGGCCGTATTCCTTAACCCACTTCTTAATTCTACTGAGATCACACTTACACTTTAATCCCAAATTTCTCCTCTTTAGTTAGGAGTTACAAATTTAAATTTATACAGCTATTTACACATGTATTTATGTTTCGTTAAACGTCATTCATTTTTCTTTACTCCTACACCGAAGACCGGCTTCAAGTAGTGGCTAAGTGCCATTGCATTTCCACTTCCTTCCTTCCTTTCCCTCGCCCTTCCATAAATATAAAAGTGGTTTTCGAAAAAATACTACCCGAGGGGGGTTCTGACACTTTTGTTGCCGAAAAATTATTCTCAGACCGATAAGCTCGGGCCACCCTTCGTATTGTGGGAAGGATAACTAATCGTTTATTGCTAAAGGCAACAAATTATCCAATTCTCGGTACCCCATCCTGCATTGAATTTTCACCGTCGTGTCATTAGAATTTTTCACACACCGTATTCATCTCTAGGTTTCAGAGTTTAATGTCGTCCATTGTGTTCAGACCATAATCTGTACGAAATACCCAACTTCCTTGGACGTTCAGAAATCGATTAGGCTTAATAATATTTCTCAAGTCATCCTCTGAATATATACTCCCGAATTGACTTCACTTATAACGTGTCAACGTACACGGCAGTCCTACTTGAAAGGCGTAGCATAATGTTCCTTTTATGATCATAATTTTATTATATGTTATAGTTTTTTAACACTCTTTGTTATGCGGATAAAAGTGTCGGTAATTATACAGTGGAGGACTCTAGAGAAAACGTCAGTGTGTGCCGAGAGAAACTCGTGTCTTTCATCGATACCTATCTAAAGCAGGTTTCGGAAACGGATAAAGAATCTGGTTCAGTTTAAAGATACAAGTTTACATGTTTAATACAACAAAAAACCATTAGTATTACTCTTCTAGTATATTCTCCGTAGTGCTACGTCAAGTGTAAAAGTATTGATCTTGATTTTTCGACCATTTTCGCAGTCATTTGGAGACTCAAGCTAAGTTTCCCTCAATGAAACTGAGAGTAATCAACAGACCAAGTAAGTACTTCAAGTCTTCAACTTAGGATCCAAGGCTCTGTGTCTCAAAAGAAAATTCACATTTGTTTTGGTTATTGGCTAAACGCAACTATTTTGAGGGGAGGAGTGTCAATCGCTCTTAGGAATTTAGTCCCTATAAAGCGTTTCTCGGGAGTGAAATGTGCGTTGAGCATACGCGACTTTTATAAAAACGGTAGTTCGGCGAGTGTAGCGCAAAGCAAATTCCGCAACATTAGACAAATTCGTCACTTTAATGATGGACCAAGCACTCGACTCATTGCAAAATGAGTCAAGAAGTTTGAAGAAACTGGCTCAACATTGATACGCCAGCCAGGATGAAATTACTCGAACCGTTACAATAATTCCAATTTTTGCAAAATTACATAAAAATACTAATAATTACTGATAGCATTTTTTTTATGTTTTACAATACAATTTTTCGATAAAAAAGAGGATATTTTATATAAAGTTTAACAATTATTGACAAAAACAAATTTTATGTCAGATTAAATAATATGAACAAAAAGTATTTAAATTATGAAAAAAGTGCATCTACTGTATCGTGAAAATAAATGTGTTTTATAATATAGAAACGTGATAAGATATTCGAATACGATAAAAGTTCTGAGAACAACATTAGGATAATCGCTTCCAGGAGCATCGGCAACCTTGAAATACGAATACTGACTGTGTACAATGTGTTAATATGAAATTTTTTATATTAAAATACTTTTACGGTTGGTTTGTTTTATTTTACCCTTTTTGCCCATGACCCAATCTAACTTGAATTAAAAACTTACTTAATACAAACAGAATTAACTCATAATAGAGACAGTATTAACAATTTTATTTTAGAGTACTCAGCTATAATATATATATATATATGGGTTTTCCATGAAAATATGGCTACTTTTGGGATAAATTTGTCCTTGTCAATAGTGTATTTAATGGTCGAATTATTGATAATGTCTATAATAGCTATGTAACATTTTATAAAAAGTTTTGACATTTTAAATTTATCGATCTACAAACTGACGGACAATGTTAGGAACTGATGAAAATATATGCTTTTTCAAAAAATAGCAACGACACGTGTTGAATTACGATATCATTATTTATAACATTATTGTTACTAAAAGGGATAAAAAATGTGTATTTTCCTGTTTTCTAAGTATTCATCAGCCAAATTATACACATAAGACAACTGATAAAATTTTTATTGCTTTTACAGCCGTGGAGCTTACTACAATTTATTAACAATAAATATTTTACATTCCGCATTATATATAAAACCTAAAACAAAAATAAACCCGAAGATTATTATAGTCGTTTCAATTAATTAGTAGAATTCTCTGAAGATTGATAAATCATTTCTGAAACTTATTAAATGTAATAATTTAAAATGCTTTAGACCTCATTTTCTAATAATAAGTTGATTATTAGGACAATTAAAGTTATATATACAAATAAAAATAAAATTATAATATTCATTGCATATACAAACAGGTTCTAAGCTTACTTACTTATATCTCCAAAGACTGATTTCATTTTATCTCGTTTATTGTTATTTAGTTCTTGGAAGCCATTCACACTACATATACACTTTTATTGCAGAGCATATAATACGACTCAAACATTAAGATCGCATTCTGAGCGCTTGACGAATAACAAAACGCATTCTGGCCGTTCGACGATTAACAGAACGCGTTGCGAGCGTTTAATAGCAGCCAAAATGCGTTCTGCGCATTTGGAGACAACCAGAACGCGTTGTGGCCGTTTTTTCCGTCCACTGAGCGTTTTCGGTCTTCGGGCCTAACATATCGCTCCTTAAATACAAAAGTCACACATTTCAAAAAATATCAAAAACTATTTTATTGCATAGAATGTTTCTAAAACGATGAAACTTTATTATTTTGCTAAAACACCCGTTATTTTATGATCAAAAATACCCGCAAACGCACACACGTTAGTTTTGTTTTGTACCGTTTATGTGACTAGGTTCCGTGCAAAACTACCACATTGTCAGTTGTCAACAGTCATTCAGCACGAACACATGCATTTTTTTGTGAAAAACTACCACTTTCCAAAAAACTGCTAAAAGACAGATGAAGTTATTTATTCAAAAGTGCCATATTCAAAAATATATTTATTTTGCTGATCACATACAGTTTAGTATCTTATCATTTCTATGTGCAATAGTACAATATTTCAAAATAGGTTAGTTTTGAATTTATAAATTGAATTTTTTTTCTCATTTTTATATTCAATACTACTATATTTTAAATTAAGTTAGTTTTGAAAAAAAATATTACAATAATTTTATTATTCCTTTATGCTAAAGTACCGTATTACGAAATAGGTTAGTTTTGCACTTATTTATCTGCCATATTCTTTCATTTTTGTATGCAATAATACTACCTTATTTTAAATTAAGTTAGTTTGGCATAAAATAATTATGATGATTTCCCTATTCTTTACGCTAGAGTAACATATTTTAAAATATAAAATGATTTTATTTTACATAAAAATGCAATTATAATGCCACAGAACCTTGTGACGTCACTTTTTATAGCAATAATTGCTGTGGCCAACAAAAGAACAAATGCTACTAAAGAACATGCTAGCAATGTTGCGACTCAAGAACTGCCGAACATCAAGAGTATTACTCATAAGTTTCTAATAAAAGGGCCAAACGAAGGAGACTGCGTCCATTCTGTCATCCAACATAACATTACGAGGGCAGTGAAATCATCTTCAATTTACGTTCCAGACCAATACATCACTTTAAATAAAACAGCAAAGAAAACTGGAAAGCCTTATACTGTTGAAGAACTGACGCACGATTTTTTTTTACCTTAAACCTCTGTGTATAGGAAACTACAATATAGATGACGATGGCAATAAATTTAAATGGACTGATATAAAGGTTATGATGGTTGATAAAGTAAGCAATGGTATATTTTTCTTCAAAACATCATAATTTTCTGATTTTCAATGTTTTAGTTTTAAGTTTTCTTACACCTTTGCAAGTATTACGCTCGACATAGTTTTAAGTACTCATTTTATAAAAATAATTTTGAAACCACACTATTTACACCTCGTTTATATGTTTTATATGGTTGTGATTAGTGTAGATCATTAAATAAATAATCTTGAAGATTTCTTACTCCTTAGGTGCCTTATGTTATAAAGATTGTAACTGCTATTTTAAGATAAAGTTACCTCGGTGTCTTAAACGTAATGTTATGGACCAAGTTGAACAACTAAGTCTTAATATTTTATTTCAATAGTAGCAAAAGAAATAATGTTTTTTGCGCAGCTCAGTGGCGAAAAAAGGTTTTATTTAACTCAGAGACACTATTTGGATGCGACTCCTTACAGATCACTAATTTCGTTTAATTGATAAAATATTTAGAAGTGTCTGACAGATTGATATTGGGTATTTTTCGTTATTGAACTTCATTCTACAAGCCTCTAATAAGTAACCTAATACAGATTTTCAGTAAGTAACCTAATACAGTGTTTATGTACAAACCGTATGTTTAATTACGAAGAAATTAGTCTTATTTTGTTTCATTTGTGGTAAAATCCTTCCTAAAAGTCTTGTTTGATCGTGATTATAGCTTAAAAATGTTAATTATTAAAGTATACTTATTTTTAAGTTGTTATTAAATTATTATATTTAGGTACTATATTGTTGTAACTGAGAGCTGTTAACTTTTAACACATGTGTATTTATTTTTTCAACAATCTTTATATGTGCAAGAAGTTTATGCATCTACATTTTGATAGTTTAAAAGATTTGTTTGTTTTTAACCTAAATTTATTACTCGTACCTTCAGTAGGAAATTTTAATTTTAGACTTAATTGATGATCTCATAATAAGACTTCAATATTTGTTTTCTCTTAGCAAGTTTACTAATGTAGTAAAATATTGTACCATTTTTTTCCATAATTTGACGTTTTGTGAGGTTGATTACTGAAAATAAAACTCAAAATTTCCTAATTATGGTGGTTTAATTTTTAGAATTTTAATGTTCTCGAAGTCAAAGTCTATAAACTAAAGTAACTTATTTGCATATTTTCGAGAGCCTATTTGAGATATGGTTAAAATTACTTTATACATAAAAAGTTTATTTAATTACGCATCTTTTGATACCTAAAGAAATTACGCAATACACATCGTTTACACATAAATCATAAAATAATCCAAATTATTTTTTCAAATGCCGCTCCTGTATAATTTGCATATTTTGACTTGTGGTGTTTTTGTATTTAAGGAGCGATATATATATATCTGTTTATAAATTAAAAATATTTTAATTTAATAGCAGCCAAAATGCGTTCTGCGCATTTGGAGACAACCAGAACGCGTTGTGGCCGTTTTTTCCGTCCACTGAGCGTTTTCGGTCTTCGGGCCTAACATATATATATATATATATATATATATATATATATATATATATATATATATATATATATATATATATATATATATATATATATCTGTTTATAAATTAAAAATATTTTAATTTAATAGCAGCCAAAATGCGTTCTGCGCATTTGGAGACAACCAGAACGCGTTGTGGCCGTTTTTTCCGTCCACTGAGCATTTTCGGTCTTCGGGCCTAACATATATATCAGATATACATATATATATATATATCTGTTTATAAATTAAAAATATTTTTCTTGTTGTTTTTGTTTTTCATGAGATAAATATATTTTATAAAGAAAAATAATACATGACTTTAAAGGTAAATCTATACCACAATAATACTTTTATATTAAACATTCTTTCAAAATGTTCAGTGAGCTAAAATAAATTCAATCAATGTGTAATTGGCCGGTTTTTCGTTATTTACGAGTATACTGACAATGAAATCGGTGTTAAAGCGTTACCAATATATTAAATATGTCAGCATTTGATATATTCATATTCATATTAATCATATAAAACCAATTATCTGTTTTTTTATCAGTTATCTTATTTATTGTTACAAATAAAAAGTATAATTACAGTAAAAAAAAATATCGCAATAATTAAATAACGGTCTATAAATACATGAAAATCATACATATTTTTTAAAACATTATTTAAATGCTTTTATTTAAAAGCACTACTTAGGTTCATACGTTAGGAATTGTAGCTACAGTTATTGTCGTGATTGGTAGTCTTCGATTTCGATTTAGTATTAAGAAATCGTTATTATTTTTGCCGGCAATTTCAAAAGCAAAAAAGATATTCATCCTGTGAATTAACAAGCCGCAAGAAATAGTTATTATGAAATATTTAATACAATATATTAGTTGTAGTACTTAGCTAGTTAGTTGCTTGCTCTCTACTTATTGTGATAGGCAATTAGATATGTTCTGAAGAAAACAAACAAAATATAGGTAGAAAAGCATTAGTTTTAGTTACAAAACCCCGTGAATGTGCGTTCTGAAAGTATTTTAACAATATAATATATATAGTACATAAATATATTAAACAACAAACAGAGGTAATTATTAAAACCACGCAAAATCCAAATAGTATATTTTATAAAAATTAACATACGTCGACCGCTTCTGAGGTTATAGTCCGAGTCACTGAAAAAATGGCCATCACGAAAGCAATGAACGCTTCTATGATTTTTTTAGGGGGAAGGCCTGCACAGTGTTCGATTTGGTTAATATATTCAGGGGAGGAAGATTTAAAAGATGGATCTTATTCGACGGATTCATCTTAATCTGTTTTACTTATTATGATTATTACATTTATTTATTTATTTATATACCAATAAAATTAGCAAATAAAAAAAAACAATAAAACAAAGTAGTACATACTAGGATTACTTATCTCTTCTAGAGACCTTTACCAGTTTCCCTTTCCCTTATACGAACTACAAATAGAAGGAAACAAATAAATTATACTGAAAATAAAGTATATCTTTTAACTTGTATTCAAAAATTATTTATATAATATACCATATTAAATTCGTAGACATAAACACTTATACAAGTATATATAATTATATAAAAATAATAATAATAATATATACATACAAAATTTTATGAAAAGTCAGAATTAGATCCAAAAATTACTCTTTAAATAAACGTATATAATAACTGCTGGTAGATATACTAGTAGTTGCTCGTTACAATAACAGAAAACATACTTTTTTCATCTCAACGGTATCTTATTGTTTTAAAGTAAAGTTAAGTTAAGTTAAGTATATATTACTACGTTCAGTATAAATATTTTTTAACGGTACATATTTTTTTCTTATATACTACATTTTTCTTGTTATGTTAATTTCAATGATGATATTTTTAAAATGTTATAAATAAAAAGAATCCAAGTGAAGTCATAAATTTGATATAACTCGAGCAGTGGAGTATGACAATAGTTTATTTGACCCTAAATCATAAGATTTGTAACTTATTACTAACTCAGCCCTGACAAATATGCTTACTTAATTCACTTTGACCAGAAGTTGAATATTTTAGGTAAGCCGCAAATCACGGAATAGTCATTTTGTGCTCTTGAGCAGTAATAAGTACTAAGGCATCAATGTTTTGTTGTTTAAAATTATATTAATAATATAATAGATACACACTTCTAACCAAAATAGAAATTAATTATAGCTTTTATGAGATAAATTAATACTATTTAGCTTTCCTTGATTTCAAATATTATGAAAAAAAAAGTTAAATATAATGTCACAATTTGAAGTCACTAGATATTAAGTATAAAGTAAAATTTAAGCGATAGTAGTATAAACTAAATCATAATTGAGTTTACAGCGAGAGCAGCTGAGGGATGGAAAAGCATATGAAAAAGCAGGAAATAGAAGTGAAACTAATTTCCGTCATTCTACTTAGCATACAGGTTTCTGACACAGAAATTGGACAAACAACTTTTGAAACTTTTGAAACTATTTGAATATTTAAGTTATTATTTTTATTATGATCCATCCATAAAAAGGTACTACACCTTTTTATTTATGAAATTATTAATATTCAATGGATAGTAAATAGTAATAATATAATTAATAATATCAGAATGGAGATATTTTCAAAGTGCACCAGATAATTATAGCCCGCGGCTCTTTCGCTTTGATTCTCAGAATCGAAATATATGTGTTATCCCTAACTTTGTACCAAAGCAACGTTTGTTAGTATACCCTCGGCATGCGACGTTAATTGACAAATGGAAGTCCAAAATCCTGACAAAAAAATAATATACTAAATACACTAAAATAACTTTTTCAGTAAATACATACAGTTTTGCAAGCATTTTGTTTCTGTTGAACTTTCGATACAAGAGTATGCCCTTACCAATGACCCTTTTACTTTAAGTTACTCGTATCGTAAGGAAGATAGTTTTTACTAAGCGCTTAATATTTTCATGGATTCTATGTAATATGTTTTCAAAGTTTGTTATGTGATGTAGGGCAATTTTATTTTAACGCATGTTACTATGGGAATCTTTACTAATGTGTCGCATCTATTTACTTCTGTTTCATATTTTCTATCTTTCTTCTTACTCAATATTATATTGAAATATAAATTAAGGTAGGGAAGGGGAATCCTATCCTATCCTATAGGGGAATCCTATCCTATCCCCTGATAGAGAAAAAGAAATGCTAATTGGCTCGCAATCGCACCGCACAAAACACAAAAACATACTTATCTAACAATCTCAAAACTCGCCCAAATAAACACAAGCCAGGTTTTTTGTTGTAGTTATATGAAGTACAACAATGTGCTTAATAAAATTATCCTTATTGTTATATACCTATTATAGATTTTCATAAATATACTGACTTAGCATAAAACAATGTTTAATCTTATCCCGTAAGGAATTCCTTGGACCCAAACTGTAAATTTCACGGATAGGTGTGGTTTGCAAAACAAAAATGGTACTCAAAAAATTTTACACTTAGATACAAAACAAATACACTAAAATGCATACATTATAATATGAGACCACTCAGATTCAACCAACTAGAGTGTTGAAGTTGTAAATTGCATGGATAATTCTCTTTTAAAACCCAAAAAATGGTATTTATATCAGCAGCATTACCCGAGAGTAGGATAGCATTATGACCATATGGTCATTATGCTATGAAAATAAGTACAATAAACTACTTTGGCAGTAGTCTCGTCAGTAAGGGATTTTTTTTTTTAATATAACTAAATTTATTAGCCAAACCAGCTATTTGAGGGTCCCATTGTAATTTAACATGCTGATGCTAAAAAAGACATTACAGAGAGTTATTAACATTAAAAATAACTTTAAGAAATTCTAAGCTTTAGATCATTGTGCTTAATGTCACAATTAGATAAATCACAGAATGTCCCTGTATAATAAAAATATTTGTCTTATAACAAAAACACCAGCAGTATAGTAGATCGACCTTTTGTCGAACCGAACTGTTTATTATGAAGTAAGTTATTTTTATTAACATGATCTAATAGTTGATTACAGTAATACCAATATTGGTCTATAATTTGAAAGATCTGAAGCAATACCAGATTTTCAAAGCTATTACTTTGCTATGTTTCGGTAGGTCAGGAAAGACCCACATGAAATACATTCATTGAAAATAATCGCTAGGTAATGCGCTACAATGTCTGATATTGAGCGAATGCAAGATTCTCCAAGAATCCAATATATGACTTTGGTGATTGCTTTGTCCAACACCGAATTGCCTCACTCGCATCTCGTCACCGCAACGCAGCCCATGCCAGCCTTCTGTTGAGGTCCCCTATTACAAATGTGTAGTGAGTTGTGGAGGCAGGTATAGCTAATGTCCCCATATATTGCTTCCAACTCATCATCAGAATGTGTCACGGTCGGGGCCTACATGTGTATAACCAACGAATATTTTTTTATTAATTGAATATACGTAAATTTGTTACCGATCTAGCTAAAAACCCACGAGCAAGGTTGACTAGATGATGTACCGCAGATTTTCTAGACGTCAGCCACTTCGAGATTAGTGGGCCCTCAAACAGATCAGGAACAGCAAGATGCCACGTAAAGATGTAATTACGGGGGAGTTTTTGAAGACAGGTAGACGACCAGTCATGAAATATTGTGAGAAGCTATTTAATAGCGTGCTTTACAAAAGCAAGACGCCACAGAGATGGAACAGGAGAGAGGTTCTTAAAAAAAGGAGATAATACCTTGCTTAAGAATTAAAGACTCATCTCACTTCTGAGCCATGTCTACAAGTTCTTCTGGCTCGATAGACGCCGCGTGGGTATTCCCACCACTAAATGGATTGTTGATATAAGGCCGCGGAAAGGTCGCTTGATGCGTCCACATATCTATAAGAGGACGAAAGACATGATTTTAAGCCAATTCTCAGTAACACACATTACATCATTTTGATTTGCTATAAAAAGCTCAATTTCAAATCTATCCCTATCATTAATCCCTGGAATATTTTGATATACAAGATGTATTAAATTACTTACAGTAATTTTATGATTAAGATGGCTAACAAATGGAATGTGTTTTTGTGGAATAATTAATTAATTGCCAAAAAATATCTACTTTGTTTCATTCATTAATTAAAATAATTTTGAACGAGTTCGCCGTTTATTTATGTCAAATTATTATTATTAATTGTCATTTATTATTTAATTGTTCGATAAAAGCCGTAAGTCTTATTAGCGAAGTATTTGAATATGATATGATAACGAAAGCACATTTGCTACACTTTAAAATAACTAGAGAGAAGATACCTGTCACATGTCACAATACAATAATTTTTTTCTTAAACAATTTATATCAATAACAGGAAACTTTTATCGTGATTATCATTAACTTAATTGTTATATGTTAATGTATATAACAGTTAATTTATCGAGGAACAATTAATTTATTGAGGAAACCCTTCATGTAAGGAAATATGAAGAAAAAAGTTTCTTTATATTTAACTCAGATAATTTATTAAATAATCTAATAATATTATTTATATAAACATTTACCTTTTTTCCATAATAAAAACAAGGATTGTGTTAGGACAATGAGAAGTGGTAATGGCTTTATTGATAATTTAAGATAATGAAGCGCCCGGCATGCAATGATTAATTACTTTTGTTCAGAAAACCAATATCTCTGCCTAACTGTATTACACTTATATTTGGAGGTAAAGATGAAGGTAAGATTCCGTAGTAATCTTGCCTTGAGCTGGTTCATATTCCTACAAATTAGGGAAGTGAGCATGATGATATGAGATTTTTTAAAAAGATTGTGCAATTTTTCTCTCGTTTTCACAAAAAATGCACAAATATTTATAACAACAACAACAAACAAACAAATATATTGTATATTTAAATATAGCTAAGTGCTTAATATCACTAAGGCTTTAATGTTAACATTATTAAATATTTCCCAAAATGTTTTTAATTCATATTTGATGTTGTAAAAATTATATTCTTCTTTATTCTATAATTTTTAAGTAAGTTTGTAGATTAAGCCAAGTTTTTCATTTTATATTTTATTTGTGTTTCAAATATTTATCATATATCAAGTGATAGAGTAGTGTTAGTAATATTTTTAAAGAATGTAAGTATATTACGAGTAGTATATTTATAAAATTTATTAATCTAAAGCTACAAGTATTGAAATTTTAAACTATCCTTTATTTTTTATTTATAAATCAATTATATTTTATATAAATTTCTTATTCGATTGTTCTCATACTTTAGGTTGTTAGAAAGAAATCTCTGCGAAGCTTAGGCTATCTCAGGTAAAAAAAAAGATTTAAGATTATCACTTCGATGTATCTAATATTTTAACTCCATAATGGCTTTACTCTGGATACTTTCCTTATTTCAATAAACAAAATTGGAAAGATTCTGACACAATTTTTATTGTTGTATTATTAAATATACTAAGAGTATCATTGAACTTTATTATGCACGTGGCTTGTAATATTTTACTTTTATTATAAATCATAACAAAAGTTTTACCGCCCATCTAGTTATTGGTTTCATTGGTCTTTCAGCAAATTGTATACATTTTTTTTTATTTATACAAAACTATATCTCATTTTGTTGAAATATATTGTCAATAATATAATTTTTTTATCAATAAAGTTTCCGATGTCTGTTATACTATCAATTAAGACCTACCGATCAATATAAATTCGAATTGATAAAATACCTTGGAAAAGGCAGACTCATTTCTGAATGCATTTTTAATTTTGGTAAATTGTTTTTTTTTGTATCGAAATTAACTAAAATTTACTTGTATATTTTTTAAATATCTATATTTAAAACAATAAAAAAATATTCTCCTGTATTGTAATTATATAATTGGATAGGGTTCATGGATTCTTTTTTAAGCGGAGAACGAAATCTCCGCAATCAGACTTTTAATATGTATTCATTCTACATATTGTTAATGAACGGTGGCCAATAAATTCTTCAACGTTGTTATTCTTTACTTAAAGTAGTTTCTTTATCCTTGTAATGTAACAATTACTGTCCTGCTACAAAAACAATAAATGCTTAAATAAAATTAGAAGCTTGTTAAAGTTCACATAAAATGTAAACCTGATAAAAATCGAAGTTCCATACTGTTTAGCTCTACAAAAGGCCATAAAATATAAATTACCATCCCATAATATCTAATAAGTTATTATATCTAATAAATTCAGGTATAAATCGATGACATCCTTTAATAACGATGTAGGTATACCTTTAATATATTTATTGAACAGATATATAAGAAAACATATACATGTTGGGATAAATATTGCACTATATAATTTATTACTCTTATTTCTCAAAGTTTGTAAGTCATTATGTGTACATGCCGCATTGCAGTGGGTAAAAGCGACTCCTACCTCTTATGGAAACTAAATATTTGCCTTTGCCGTAATAACGGAAAACCATGGGCATGCTTACGCATACATCCATAGTGCCCTAACGGACACACCAAACGCTATAATTTTTTAATTTTAATTCAAATGTATAATCTGTACGCTTTGTAATCTTGCTCTAAAAGTTCTCTTTGATCTGGTTACCTAGACTTTAGCGCTCTCACCACTTCCCAATTTTAAATTGGATGACTTCTTATGTTTGAGACTCACACCTGTTTTCTGCCTGCCTCAAATTTGCCTGTTACTCAAATTACGATTTCATTAACAACATTCTCCATGGTGCTGAATTTGATTCAGCAATAATTCTATTAAGAAAAAAAATATTAATGAAAACTATAACTATATAAGCCAGTGATATATACTTTTGCAGTAGAAATTAAAATAAAAATATAAATTCTCCGATAAGGTAGATTAATAATAAATGTTAGTACATTCATAAGCTAGTGCCTGTACACATATAGAGATAAATTGGCTAAAATTCAAATTCAAAATATCTTTATTCAAGTAGGCATTTACACGCACTTTTGAATCGTCAATTATTACAATAAAAAAAGATCAGTGTAATCAGTTCGTGAGAAAAAGCTACCACTGGCTCGAATTGCTACTCTGCTGATAAGAGCCGGTCAGAAACTCAACAGTTGCTCTTTTTAAAATAAATTTAACAATCTTAGATGATGTACATTAATTATAATGCAACTGGGTCAACAACTTAAATTCCACACATTTCGATACTCTAAAAACTTTTGAACATAATAAGATTTATTTAATATTACACTTTTTATTTTAAATGTATAACTAAGAAAATGAGGGTGAGAAAATATTAAGGTTATTGCATCTGTCATTATACCATATATAAAATAGTCAATCCACCAAAAAAATAAACTGAAATACTTTTAAAATTGAAAACATTTCATGAATGTTTTAAAAGGATGATGATGTTTTGAACTTATATCTACCAAAAAGATTATGTAGATTTTATTCAATAACTTTTCTTAAGCGGTTTTCTTATCTTAAAACAAATTGATCAAAGTCAGTTCGTATACAACAGTGATTAATGTGTGATCTAAGCACTAGTTACCAAAGAATTATTTTATTTAACTTTTATTTATTTATGAACTTTAATATGTATTGTATAAATTATAATAAGTTTAGCTATATTTGAACTTAAAATTAGTAAATAGTGTTTCCTTTACAAGTTTTTTAAAATTAAATTGTTAGTAATAATTTGTAAAAAAAATATGTTATAAAAGAAAAGACCAATGTCTTCTATTTCAAAATAATCAACAAAACTGGATTATTTCGATGGAAATTTGAACACGAAGAACACGAAGAGATTTTCGTCAGGAAAGCATGGCCAGGGCAAATTCATATATTAAAAACCAAGTCAATTCCCACGATGAAAGTGCAGAATATTAAAATACTGACGCAGCACCTTCATGTGAAACGAAGACGACACCGCCCGCGTTGCAGCGATTGGTGGGCTAGAAAGAAGGTGGCAAGCTAGAAACTACTGGCACTACAGGCATTATTAAGTCAATCACTGACTTATAATCACCTTTTCTTTAATATTAATTAATTGTAATTTTTAACTCTATTTGTAAATTATAACTTTTGAAATTAATTGATTTTCATAGCAATATTCGCCGCCACCAAAACATAATTTTGTTGTAAACAAATTTGGCAAAATTATTTTGCTATTGTAAATTAACAAAAATTAAAAGAAATACATCTTATACGTTATAATAAATACATGTTAGTACACTGCTGTCGGGCTTACCCGTAGAACATTTCTATTTTCAACAAGGGCTATCGCACTAAAAAAAAATATTTTTGTCCAAAAAGATGAATATATCAACTTTTAGAGGAATAAAATAATTGATAAGAGTACAATTTTAAATTCTAAAACAAATAAATTTTTAAAGTATTATACACAATTAAATAAATAAGCAGTAACTACAATTAATAATAAAATTAACAATTAATTAATAGTTAAGGAAACGTAGGAAGAGATTGCAGTCAGATATATAAATCTTCAATATTATTTTAATACATTGAGCCTGAAAGTACAATTCATTATATTTTTTCGCTTTGTTGACTTGGCGAGAAATCATATCGCTGCGAAATGATAAACGATTTACATTAACAAGATAAATAATCCTGCGAACGAGCTGTCACTTCTTCTAATGTCAGGATTACACTCGTAATAAAATATTTAATTTATTTCTTAAGTAAAAGTATATAATATTCTTAATATTATAGAATTAAAAAAGCATGTTCTAATTCCAGTTATGAATAAGCTATTTAAAGGTAATTAACATAATGTATATATAAAATTCGTAAATAATTACATAATACCTGAATATCTGTAACACAAACAATCATGTCACATCCAATATAAAAAAAAAAACAATAATAAGCAATTTTCACGTAACAAGTTTGGTCTATAATTTATACGGTTATGAAAAACAAAAATTTATTTCACAATAAAAATGAAAACAAGTAATAAAACAAAAGATTCAGAAGAGCCATATTTGATGCACACAGCATTATAAAGACGACGGCGTCCACGTGACTTGACCAGTAACGAGACCGGTAGCGGAAGGAACAAAATACGCACTCACTCTCTAGTAGGAAAACCATAATTCTGAATGTGTTATAATATGTAATATCTATATTAAAAGTAGGTTAATTTTATGCTCTACTTTTATATGTATGTAGGTAAATGTAAGTATCTAATGTTTAAATATAATCTATTTTAATAAAAATATAGCATTTTTGGGAATATTCACAGTAAAAAAAACAATGCGCGTCATAAAAAGTACAGCATTAATTTGAGGATGATGCGATGTGCATATCAAAATTTGTTACTGAAAAAAAATATACATCAACTGAATTATATAAATTTAGAATTAATTTATATAAATATGTTTTACTTCTTTTTCAAATAATTCATGGTAACTCTATTCTTCAGTGATGGCGGAGATTACAGTAAAACAGATGTTAAGGAAAACTATTTTGTATGTAGAGCTTGGGATTTTTGGATTTTGTTTTTTCATGTACTCTGCTACAAATGTTTATAAAAAAATATATAATATGAAAATACAACACTGTATCCACATTAATGAAACCAACAAATTTACAGCTAGTTCATTTTCATTTACTACCATAGAAAAGTTTCTAATGAACAAAAAAATGCATTAAAACTTAATTAATAACTTATTAATATTTATGTTGTTCTAACCAAAGAAGATTTTAAATATATATATATTTTTAGTATCATATTGTAATAAAAATATTTTTAATAATTTAATGGTCGTAAATTATTAAAGATGTTTCATAAATTTTAAAAGTAATATGTTTAAGTAAGAAGACTTATAACTTTATTGTTCGCTTCGTTTCATTTTCTCGGCCATACGTTTAAATATGAGACTGAACGTGGCGTGATATCTCGACCACTATTTCACGCTGCATAAAACTGAGATTGGCCGAGTATAATGGAACAGCTTATTTATATTTCGTAATATGAGCGTCAGTAGAAAATATATTTTGTCCAGTTATAAGATACTTCTTGATGAGAATTTAACATTTTTATAATATTATGAAAAAATAGACAAAAACTATTTCTTTATTTAAGTGTTGCAAGTTTAATACAATTCAAAGCAAAATATATGATTGTATTTTAAGTGATACTGATCATAAGGTGCATCCCAGTACCAGGTTTTGTATAATGAAATTATTGCTAATGTTTATCTTTTATTAATTTATCAACGACATATATTTATGTTATTCTAATAATTTACACTTTCTCTACTAAAAATAAAATCTCATTATATCTCACCATGTCCTAATAAAATAAATATAATAAGTTATTTTTTTTTAAATAATTATAACTTTTTAATGTTTTAATTAGCAAATTAACTGAAAATAATAAAGAATAGAAAAAAGTACAATATCAATTACACAATATTTACCAGTACTAATATATTATGCTATTTATATGTATATATAATTCAAATGTAATATCAAACAGTTTATTATTATTTTATGTCCTTGACCTACTGTCGGTTTGTTGATTTGTTATACTTACGAACCAATATCTTTTTTCCCATCAAACACATATTTGGATTAATAACCCATTTTCTTACAGTCAGCATTCTTATCTTCCGCATGGCAATACTCTTGGGAGCCGTTATCCCTAATACTGTTGGCTGAACTTTCGTTGTATCGTGTATTCGTTTCCTTAAATATTACAAGTTTATTCATTCCTGTACATTTGATTGCTCAAATCACATAAATGTTGTGATTGGATTGCCTTGGATTTTAATTGCCTTAGAAATCAAGATTCGATTATGATCATATAATTTTAAATCCTAACCCTCAAAAGTGTCAAATATAAAGTAGAAAAAATTAACATTCAATATCTTTCGTATAATTCCTTTAAAAGGAATTTCCTGACGTAGTTATTTTTTTTTTGTGTTAAGTTTATTTGTAATTGACACAAGGTTTCTCATAAAGTTTCATTGTTTTCTTTAAATGTTTTAAGAACTAAAGTTATTATGCATTATTTTTAGATTAAGATGTGAAAGAAAAAATAGTATTTTTTTTAGCAGTCATAACTTTCCTAGGTAATTACTAAATTCTTTAGGCCATATTGGAAGTGCAGCTATAGACGACTTTTTGAGAAATGACTTAATTTATTATTAAAGTATTAGAAAATTGTTAAAACATTAAGATAAATAATGTTGGTACACCCTGACAAGTCATTTGATTGCAGTTCGTATACTAGATCGACCGAGGTTTGATATAAGAGAGCTGAATAGACTCACGCCATATCTTACTTATGTAAGTCGTATACTAGTGCACCATTTTCAAATCTTCAAGAATCTGCATATACATGGACAATGACACCACTTACCATCGAGTGTAAAATTATCACATAATATATTATTTCTATTGATTTATATTCTGAGATTGAGCAGAAAACTCAGGGTAAACTTAGTAGGATTCATATTACACATTGCCAAGATGAGGTGCCCTTGACACTATGCCGTCCAATTTAATTTTCTTCATAACTGACAGCTAATACAATTTAGTAAAAGTTTCTCTTAAGGAAAAATGTTCATAATAACTAGTAGGAGTGACAGCGTCGTCGCCCTATAGCCAGTGATTTATGTTACTCTGACAGCCTTTAATAAAAGTAATTTTGCAGAAACGTTTAACAAATGTTTTTATTTCTAATATATTTCATAAACCATAATTAAATATATTCAAACTTTTCCATAATTATTAATTTTGTCTGTTTATCTTCACGAATTTACTACGAAAAATAAAGTTTTTCACCAATCAGAGCCTGATATTTGTAAAATTATTATATTTTAAACGTATGCGATAAAAAAATAAAACAAATGCTGTCAAAAATCTACTTTAATATGAAAAAATATACATTATATTATTGACTAGCAGGTTACCCGTGCCTCGCGACGGGAATAAACAAAAAAAAACTGACTTTCGTGAGTATTGAAACCATGACCCTACCCTTCACACATACACGCTCCATCCTCCAACCCATCATGATTCGCTATCAGTGCGAGAAAGCCTTGAGTTTGATAAATACAGAGTTTTATTCCAATCGGGTTATAGGTACACTCTTGTTTATCACATCGCAGCGTGTTGAGAACAAACATAGTGACTGGCCAAATAATTTTAATTTCTACTGTAATGCAATGGGAGAAGAGAGGGAGCGGGGGTAAATTTTACAGTTTTTTAGCTGTAACTTTGGAGCAGTTTGGACCTTTGCAAAATCGTTTCTTATTGCACCTATTCAATATATCAGGAGTCTTGTGTCCAAATTTTAGATTTCTAGTTATTACGGTTTGAGCTGTAGAGCGATGAATGAGTCAGTCAGTGAGTGTCTTTGTGCTTTATATGTTATTGATTAAACAATGTCCAAACCAAAACTCTAAAATCTTTTTTTTCAGTTACCAAAGTTTATTTGGCAAATAAATTTTTAGTTTACCTGCAATACAAACTTCATTAACAAAACATTTAATAATTTTAAGCACTAAGTTTTCAAAGACATCCTAAGGAATAATCATCATTTAAACTTTTTACTCGAACTATTTATATATATTATACTCATAGCGTATTTGAATTTAACATAAATTAAAAAAATACATTCTAATATACAATAAATTATATAAAAAATAGTATCACGACCACCCCACCAATATATACAAAAGAATAAAAAATATATAATATAACATATTTGATAATAGTTGCCAGGTTCCAAGCACATGATTTTTTTTTTATCTAAAAAGCGTAGCGCGAGGGAAGGGCTCGGAAAAACCTAGTATTTAGTAAAATACATACAATTCTATCTATTAATTGACTTTGAACAAAACAAGAAATACATTTTCATAATTATTAAAATCAATAATTAAAATAATTATTAAAGTCAATATAATATAATAGCACAAACTCATAATATATGACCTGCTGAAAAAAAATCTTCTTAAAATATTTTATCTATGGAGGAAAAATGTATATGTCAGCGCTGTCATGGTTTGAAATCATATCTTGAAAAAATATACTGCGGGGGCGTAGGAAAAGTAATACATATATTTATAATATATAGTGTAATACTTCTGTTCGAGAAACATTATTGGACAAGAAAATTAACAAATTATATACATTGTATATTCATAAGATCTGGGAAATGTAGGAATCCAGACAATTACACTTCATAGTATTTATATGAATTTAAAACAGTCTTTTTTTAAGGAAATCAATTATTTATATAAGATACATATTTAGAAGAAACGCTTTAAGTTGAAAATTGATTGACCTTTACTGAACTAGTAAAAGTCGCAAAGTACTTCTGAGGATAGTGAAGTAAAATTGTTAAACAAATGTAATACTGTTCATACTACAATTAGTATGTGATAAGAAATTTTTGTTAAATATTTATTAATTTTAGCCTTGTTATTAAATGTTTCTCGTATATGCAATTAAAGTTGATATCTTAAATATTTCGATCATAATGATATTTCATCATTTTTAGGTACAACCATTACCAATTTTTACAGTTTTTTCATAGATTGAGAAATACGAATGTTTCATCGCTAATAGCTGTAAAATGCATGTTAGCAAAATAGAAATGATTCACTTTTTATAAAAAAAATATTTTTTGATTTTTTTCTTTTTTTTTCCTTTAACAAACTACCGTCGCGATAATCTTTATGAAAGTAGCTAGAAAACATGTTTTTTCAAACATTCTATGATTTTGATAATTTTAATTGACTTATAGTTAGACTTTAAATAACTATTCATTATAATTTGCTACTTTGTATAAATGTTAATGATTTTTTATTGGAAAACTCTTTGGAATCACCTGCAAAAAAGCTGCAATCCAGAAATTGTCATAGTGAAGCTTATTTGGCCAATAATTAATCTGTATTTACTACAATACAAAATACATTTACAAAACATTTAATGATTTTCCGCAAACAGTTTTATAGTCTTGATTGATGAATTTAGACAGTTTAGTCTTGATTGATGAATTAAAACAGGACGAAAATAAAAGAGAAAATCAATATCATAGAATGAAACAATTTATTACACTTTATTTAAAAAATTTAAAGCAATTAATGAAACAATAAAGATACAACATTTTTATTATATTACGAGTCTAAGAATTTGGTTTATGAGATGTATCATATATTGGTCTGCACATACACTTTTAAGACAGTTTATTTTTATTATTATTTTATTAACATTTTAAAGCTTAATAATATAAAATAGGTAATAGAAATACTGATGGCTTTTTGTGGATTTCGAATATGTTAATATTTTACGTCTCAAGATGTTTGTTTATACTGGTTCAATAAAATATAAACAACCTACTATTTTTTATTCTATTTTAAAGTAGAGAGTTTTCGTTTTTTCATGAGCTTTCTACCATTAAAATTTTACAAGAATAATGGCAATAAAGTTGTATAAAAATTTAAATATTTTTTTATTAACTACTATGAAATACTCTTTTAATTTAATATACTCTTAGAGTCACTAACTCATTTAAATGTAACGTAGTATCCTTAAAACAGTGAACAGATTTAAAGGAAATAATCTTAGCTTTTAACATAACGTTAATTAAGTAGTTTCGACACCTATTGATAGAAATAGATGAAAAGGTTACAATCTGTAAGTTTCTTAAATAACTTATTTTGAGTGGAAAAGCTTTTTATTTACGCATATTTTCATATAATTATGTTTTTTTTAATAATTTTATGTGGAATGTAATCTAAGAAATGGTAAATTGTTATATGTACAAAGAATAAATTTCATTATTTATAATTTTAAGTGCCTATTCCACAGGTTTTGTTTCATTTTCAGATAAGAAGCTCTTTGTGCTGTTAGAATCTTCCATTCATTGTAATACAAATAATATAAAATTTTCAAAAAAAATTAAATTAGATAAAACATACTATTACTAAACATTATTCAATATTTATTTTACAAGTTGTTTGTAAAATTTTATCCTTACTAGCATATCAAGATAAATAATCAAATAATCTTGCTGCTGCCTGTCTGTCGGCAGTCGTATCTCATTTCACTAACACGCTTGCTACTTCTTAGTAATGGATATAGTAAACACCGATGAAGAATTTTCTTAACATAATTTTTATAATATAATAAAACTAAATACTTAAAAATAGCATTATTGTGATGGCCTTTTTAAGCATTATTTAAGAGAGAGTGTTATACGCGCAATGTAAAAGTGTATAGCAAATACATCATGACTTCCATACCATATGCTTTATAAAAAGCATATTACAATTATATATACAATCCAAATATTATTACATGTAAGATAATGTTATGAAGAATCATAATGGAAATAGTTACAATAATTTATGTTACGAAGTATAGACATGAGTCAAGTAGTGAAGTGTAGCTGGGAACTAATTTTATATCAAAGGCTTTTCTGTCCGATGTATCGTACCACCGCATTTAGCATTATAAGAAAGTCGGCTGTACGCTTGACTGCAAACGAGACCAATGATGGAAACAAAATACGCAATTAGTCTTCAGTAGGACGGTCGTTCCACTTTTGAGATAAATCAATCTACATTGACATACAAATTTGTATTTATATAAACTAAAATACTCAACTTAAAATTTCATGACAAAGGTTTAGAAAAAATATGTTCTACACTATATCAGATGCTTAAAAATTGTTTTGTTTGTAAATTTAACATGAGCTTCAACTTGAAACTTTATGGTGAGAATTTGTAATTAAAATTTTATTTGTAAGCACAATTCCCTTTCCGTCGATTGGTTCCTAAAAATATTCATGTAACGTTTTGTGAGTTTTGAGTTTACTTTTATTTTATAAAAATACTAGCTTATTCCCTCCAGCTTCACTGGGAACACTATTAATTTGGATGTGAACTTCGGTTACTATGGTACTCTTTGTCATATTATCCGTTGTCATCGTAACCGTTGCTATAGTAACTCTTACCCCTCTTAAGTTAAGTGTATAGCTTCTACAGGTTTAAAACTTGGCGAAATGCAAAAAGTTTAAATCCGTTGGGATAGGAATTTCGTAAAATCCGTTCTTAGTGGACGTCTACGTCACAAAAGAAGTAACTATGTAAAATTGTAATTTAATCGGAGAGATAGTTTCGGACATTTCGTGATGAGTCGGTGAGTGGTAAATTGCTTATACATATATATATATATAGATATAGATTTTCTGTAATGAAAATATTTAAAAATGTCAAAAATGTTCCGGGTACCTTAATTGATCTAATATTGTTTTCAGAACTTATATTATTTTCCATTATTTTCTGATATATCTGTAATTTTAGATACATTTCATGCCTTTGCATTATAGTATTAGTTTTGCGTGTTTGAGCAGTTATTTCAGTTTAAGTACTGAATATTTGTAAATATGACAACATGTAACAGTGTTTTGCAAACATAATATCTATTTAAACGTTGACATGAAGTAGAAATATTAAAAATATATATATACCCTCATTGCACACGAGGAATGACTCTCTGGTCTATATGGCAAAAGAGAAAGCCATTCCTTTAAGCACTCTTTTGCCCAAAAATCGAAATTTGGACTATTAAGGGTCGTCCAAAATTGAGTTCCACCACCACCGCCTTCCATACCGTGGCATTACAATTCTACCAATATAAAATGTGAAATGAATCCATAACAATTTATTTTAATAAATCGAACTGTCGTTGTAGAAATAAGGCATAATGTACTTTTATTGTTTTGTATTAATAAATATTTATAGTATTTTACTGCTGTTGTGAGCGGATTTTTGGGTTTTAACATTCAAATTCACAACATTGAAATAACAACCCACCTTTTTAATTTATTAACATATTTTTTTTATAACACAAGGAATCGTACAAATGGCAGACTTGATACTAAAGCATTATTTACCATCATGCCCATATTATACATAGAAAAAACGAGTACAAAAGAGGGGGCATAAACACTTTAAAATTTATGTATATATACGAGTATATATATATATATATATATATATATATATTAGGTCCGTACATATTAATTGGCGTTTTTTTGTACTAGCCACATTAATCATAAATTTTCCATCTTTGGTTAGAAATTAACTACCCACAGATTTATCGCCATTACCTCTCTCCTCTTCAAAGTAATGGAGACCATCATCAATAAATAGCTCCTAACCTACCTCGCGGATCATCAGTTGGTCCATGACCGCCAATATGGCTGCCGCCATGATCAATCTTCTGTTATATCTTACGCACCGTTGGGCAGCTGTTATTGAGATCAAGGGAGAGGGTCTGGCAGTCAGTCTGAATATGGCCTTCGATCGTGTATGGCACAAGGGGCTTCTTTCGAAGCTACCTTCGTGTGGGCTTCCCGAGAGCTTATACAAGTGGATCATCAGCTTCCTCACTGGGCAGAGCATACAGGTCGTTCTCGACTGTTTTTGCTCGGACCCCAAGCCCGTGAACGCTGGTGTACCCAAAGGCTGCGTGCTATCCCCAACTCTGTTCCTCCTGCCCATGATGTGTTGGATCTCTCCAACGTACAATGTTATGCGGATAACAGTACCAGGGATGCGGTATATTCCAGCCATGCAGGTCTCTCCCGGGAAAACGTGGACGAGTGCCGAAAGAAACTTGTGTCTTCTATAGAGACTTCCTTGGGGACGGTCTCTGAGTGGGGTTAACTGAACCACGTTCAATTCAATCCCGACAAGACACAAGTTTGCGCGTTTATCACTAAGAAAACCCCATTTGTCGTATCACCGCTCTTAGAGGGCACTCCCCTCATTGCCTCGCCAAGTATCAGAATACTTGGTCTCGACATTTCGAGCGACTGTCAGTTTCGTGTTCATCTGGAGAGCAAGGCCAAGTTGGCCTCGAAGAAAGTGGGAGTGATCAATAGAGCTAGGCAGTATTTCAAACCTGGCCAAAGACTTGCGCTCTATAAGGCGCAGTTCCGGCCACACATGAAGTACTGTTCTCATCTCTGGTCCTGATCACCCCAATATCAGCTTCTACCATTTGACCGCGTATAACGGAGAGCCGTTCGGATTGTCGGGGACCCGGTGCTCTGCGAACGGCTGGACTCTTTGGCATTGCGTAGAGATGTGGCTTCTTTGTCTCTTTCTGCGTCTTCTACCACATTTACAACGGGGTGTTCCGAAGAACTATTCGATCTGATGTCTGGCACCGAATTTCATCACCGCACAGCGCGCCATCGACTTCTTTACCATCCCTACCACCCGTTAACCGGCATTTATTTGTTTTTCCACAGGAAAACAGAAGAAAAAACAAATGAATAACGAAAAATGGAAAACTTGAAATATCTCGTGATTTATGAGTATGAGTATCACCGTGGCACCTGAGGCAACGGCTCAAAGAATTAATGATGTATATGGTGGTCGTGTCGCAAAAAAATTCATATTGCGGTTTTGGCTCCAACGTTTTAGTTCTGGAAATTTTGAACTGCTAAAGAATCCCTTGGACGGCCGGAGACCCAAGTTGATAATCAAGAATTGAAGGTTATTTGGGAAGCAGATCCATCGCAAACTACGTCCGAGTTATCTTTAGGCTACGGTGTTAGTGATAAAACAATTTTAATTCACTTAAAGCAAATTGGAGAGATTAAAAAGCTTGAAACCTTACGAATTGAGTGAAGTTAACCGGCAAACGCGCATCGATTGTTGCGTTACATTGCTTCACCGGCACTATAATGAAGGGTTTTAAATCGAATCATTAACTGTGATGTGTGAAAAATGGATTCTCTACGATAATCGGAAGCTCTCATCGCAATGGCTGGAACCCTGGTAAGCCAAATCCTGTCCAATGCGAAAATTTAACCAAAAAGTAACTTGTAGGAGTTGGTGATCTAGTACCGGTAATGATTGAATGAATGACTCATTACAGATTTCTCAAATCTGGCCAGACGATGACAGCAGATGTCTATTATCATCAATTACAAACCATAATGGAAAAACTAGCTGCTAGGCTGGTCAATCGCTCTACGCCACTGATGCTTCACCACAACGTTAAACCACACTCTGCACAATGTATTAAAAAAAATCACAACAACTGAAAATTCTAAAAACAATCAAGAATAAACCATTGTCTTGTAATACAAGACAATGGTTTATACTCAAAGAATACTTTATCGTGTTTTTTAAAATTTAGATTAAACATTAAATTAGCATTTCAATTATCCATAATACTTTTTTAATAAAAAAAATATATACATTTTGATTTTTTTTTATTTAAGGGGTTAATATTTCATATCCTCGTTTAAACTTTAAAAAATGTTAATAATTAAAAACCATGATTTATATTTCATCACGAAATCACTTGATTTAGTGTATTTATACCATTACAAAAAAAAGCGTGACCGAAGCAATCATTTGTAATTGTATTACTGTTCAATCGAATAACAATTACTGAAGATTTTAATATTTAATAATAGCATTTCAAGCGTTGGCAATAAAAAATAATATTATTGTAATTGAAACGATAATGTCAGATAAAACCATAAAATGACAGTAAATTGTTCAGATCAAAATTATTGAGTGTATTGCTCGTATCCTTACTCTACTATCCGTATAATAAATATAAATATAATAATAAAGACAACCAATAACTAAAAATAATGAGAAAATTTCTTAATTTTAGATTAAAGTGTCGATAACACTGCGTTTTATGACTTAACAACTTTTTGTCAAATGTTCAAAGTATATACCACACCTTTCCGTCATAACACTTTATAATTACTTTTAAGTTAATGACTTTCAGAATTTTCACGAGTTTTCTGTGTCGTCATTGTACGCCTACACTACATTGATATTAAAGTATAAGGGTAACGGTATATAGATATATATAATCAAGGTGGTAAATTTAACACATCGTGTAAAAAAATGTGTATTTGTAATTCAGCAATTAAGATAACTCGGCTTATAGTAACTCTTATTTTCATAGTAACGGAGGAATATTATATGGTTTGTAAACATGAAAACTCTTTTACAGTAAAATGGTGGAACAAAAATGTTTTAAACATATTGTCTTACGCGACGCGTACACTTGCAATATTTTTTGCAGTGCTATTATGTTATGATACAAGTTAGAGTTATAGTTAGAAAAATTTAGTAAAACTTCAACATAAATAATATTATATTATATTTATAAATAATGGTACTACTACAAACTTTTCAGTGACTCCTTTCATCATAATAACAAGGAGGTGCAGTGCATAGTTAATATAAATTGTGTCATTATTTAAGGATACTATTTTCCTATATTTTATCGTATAACTTATCATCGACCTCATTCACTTTTACTGAATGTAATAGGTAGGTAGGTAGCTCCATAGAAAAATATAACCTAAAATATATCATCAAAATACATCTTGAATATCTATGTTGTTAAATAACTATGTTTTTGAATAGACGCCATAAACATTGTATAGATACAGTTACCGAAGCATATACATACATGAAATAATGTTGCACGTTAATTGCACTTTCAAAGCATAATTATTTATTTGCTTACATCTTATAACTGGACAATGCGTCGCTATTAAAACATGAGCTTTTTACACTATTGGAGCCCAAAAGGGCTTTTGGGTAGACCTCGAAGAATTCGGTCTGCCAATTCATTTGTACCCGACTTTCGAATTTTGGAAAAATTTCTTCATAGCCTCCTATGACCCCCTGAGTCCGAAATGACCATTGTTCAAAATGTTTATATATATATATATATAAACATTTTGAACAATGGTCATATATAAATATCATATAGTCATATATATATATATATATATGCGTGCGTGCGTCCAGATTCGACTTTTGTCAGCACGATAGCGGCCGCAGTTTCGCTCGAATCGCTTTCAAACTTTGCACAAAAATCAACCATCCAAAAATGAAAGTCAAGTTCGTTAACGAGAGAAATCCGGCCACAGGAGGCGCTAGGGCCTCACTTTTTCTGATTTCAGTTTTTCGACCATAACTTTTTCCCTATACAAAGTAGATCAATCGCGTTCATATTATACGATGTATTTAATGAATACCTATAACTAATGTAGATAAACCGAAAACCTAACTTCAATAACTTAGGGGAGGGAAATTTTTGGAAAAAAATTCATTACTTTTTTCTGGTAAACATTCTTACATCACAAGTATTTTTAATAGAAAGGTTATTTTTTACTCTAAATTTAAGCACAAAAGTATTTCCGTAAAAGGTACCGTTTCCAAGAAAAAAAAATAAAAACCACTTTTAGCTTGAAAACTTTTGATGTAAACAACGGCATCATGTGCTATTCTTAGGTAGTGAGTTGTATTTTAAACGAGTTACACACGAGGTCTACCCACGCGTGTCCCCCTGCGGGCACGAATTTTTTTTAAGTGGAGTTTCTCTGAATGTTATTGCTAAACTTATCAATAGATTTTTATTTATCAAATAATATAACATATAAATACAAGGATAATATAAATATTTTTCCTATCGTTAAGATAAAATCAAAAGATTTTTCCAATGCTTTGCGTAAGCTTTATTCAATCCAATTCTTAGGACTTATTTTGCTGAAACAAGTTTAAAACAAAAGGAGATAAAAGAGATACTTTATCGAGGTATAATGGATGAATTAGAAATTTCTTGGGGAAATTCTCATATTAAACAAAAAAAAGATTTAAGTGTGAAAATGAGTCATAAATTAAAACTTTCGTGTAAAAACATTGTAAGTGGATCGTTTTGTAGTTGATCAAAAGCAATAATTCTAAAAACACGTCCCAAAGCAATAGAGCAAATGACCAAAATATTGCATTTTCAATTATCATTACAATTTCAAATTTACCATTTAAATTCAAATCATTCTAGATAAACGTTGTAACTACTCTATTGGTATGTGATTATAATATAGAGCAGTGGCATGGTATCACATATCAGCAGTAGATTTAGATACGATACTACGTTTTGATGATTTATTATTATACTTTGAAAACCATTTGTAGCAAATGTATATTAAAAACATAAAAATATTCCTTTTCCAAGAAAGTTTTCGCATTGAGTCTAGAAGCTTATAAAATCTTATATGAAGTAGATCCTTAGGAACTGAAGATTTATTTTACTGCATTTCTATATAAGACATATTCTGATAAAATAATGATATTGTCTGCTTTTATCAAGATAGATTTGGCATATAATCTTTTACTTTATTTCTAATCACAATGTTCTGAACTATTCGTTTTTTTAGACAAATATTATCAAAGCATAAATATCAAAATGAAATTGTTAATATGACGGAACGTAAATTTGCACTTTTGTACTAACGAAATAAACACTAGACTTATGGTAGATTGCATAATGAAACATGAAACAAACGATTGAGTCTATACATTTTAACAGAACTGAATATATTTATGCTAAAATCGAAATCCTCGATTTAACGTACATAATGTAAATGTTGCTGCACTTCTCATTATATTAATTGTTAACCAATATTGAAATTGTTGTGCAAGCAATATTGTTATGTTTAAAATATTTTGTGGTTAATGTTTAATGTTTTACAAATGGGCGTTTATTTTATATTTTTTCTTTATTATATTTTCTTTATTTTATTAAAAATACTTTTTAATGTACAGTGCATTCAAAATGACTAACAATGTTTTCATCACCAATACTAATACTAAAATAAAAGTTTTAACGGCCACTTTCTAAATTTATAACCTATATAATTGATTGACACTAGTGCCCTGTTACTATTACTACATGTTCGCTTCAAATCAATATTTTTAAAATAAATCATGGCATACGTATTAGGCAAAATATATAAAAGATTTTGATCCATGATTAAGAAAATTCAAAACAAGTTCCGTAACAAAAAATCCAGAAAAGCTACGGTTGATGTATGAGAGTTCCGAATTTAGCATTATAAAGACGTTGGGTTTGCGCGTGACTTGACCGCCAACGAGACCCACAGCGAACTGAACAAAATAACTAGATATTTTATATAGAGTCACCATCATTTGGCACAATCAAAAAGTATATTAACTTAATAAAACATATAATTACAGAATTTTACTGATAATCGTATTTGAAACGTATTTGAATAATCATTATTTATACTATAAAGTATTCATAGTTTATTATAAATGAGATAAATATTATTTTATTTTTCATCAACATGGTTACCCTATCCCAGTGATTGAGGCTAGAGGGATTATGGTTAGACAGATGTTAAGGGAAATAAGTACCTTCTCGTATAATCTTAGTAAACTTTTGTCTTCTTTATTTTTATTTTTAATAAACCTATTAGAAATGTTAGGAAAAACATGTTAAGTTCCCATAAGGGTTCTTTTTTATTATCAACCATTAATAATATTTAAAAAATTTTAAACTGTTACTATTTATATAAATTTAGTAAAGTTGTCAAATTAAATCTTTACATCACGAAAATCTGATTTCTATAATATAATAAAAAAGTCATCAGATTAAAATCTAAAATACATAAAGTTTATTTGGTATCTTTCGATCGACAAAACTCTTAACACACAAAAACCATTAATATTTTATCCAAACTTTCATTGTATCCCAATATATTTACGTTTCCAGAAACATTACACAGAATTCTTGCTCGATTAGGAAAATTGCTTAACAATAACGTTTTCCAAGGTTAATTTTTGTTCCTTTGACTACATTAAAATCTTAGCACCTTAATAGGATTTCAGAATAATATTGTTCTTGTTTTTTTTTGTTTTATTTTTCATTCAAATACGATTACGACATTATAAATACAAATAGGTACACGGCATTTTTTAAATCTGTAGAAATATTTCTCCCCTATGAAGCAAATAAAGAAAAAGTTCATTATTCGAGCTACAATTTCTAGTTATACATACAACATAAATACAAACAAAAACTTGATGTAAACAAATTTTAATGATCAAGCTTTGTTCGGATAAAATAGTGAACATGCAGCGGCCTAGATGAAAAAAATTCTATACAGGTATTAATCGCTTCTACATTGTTCTCCAAAGAACGCATTATTTTCAAACATATGTTAGGTGTAAAATACTTTACCAGTATTTTTTGTGAGATTTGAAATTCGGAAAGCATATTATATTTTAACTACATTTTAGTCACACCGTGTAATAACTTTAAAGTGTTTGAAAAATATTTTTTTACTCATTGTGAATATTATATCTTTTTATCAACCTTATATTACCTTATTATATCTTTTTATCAATCTATATTCAGAGATTTCTTTGTTATAATTAAAGCTACAAAATCAGCCGCATAAGTTAGAATTAAACCTGCATTTTGTAATGCCTTCTAGTGCCTTCTGGATGTCTAGAACAATACAGATCTTACTCCTAATAATTTTTTTAGAAAAAAAAATCATAAAGTTTTATGTGCTGGATACTTAAAGCGATATAAATAATATGTAAAAAAAAAGCAAATAAAATGGTATATGTGGAAAATTGTAACATTTCAAAAATATTTATAAATCTAAACTGATTTTGGGTATTTTACAGACCCTGAGGTTAAGATCTTCATTTTGATTCCCAGTATTGGCTTCACTTACAAAGACATAACCGTTATTAATTTAGAGTTTTAATCACACCTTTAATGATTTGGATAAAAATAATACTATGATTGTTGTCTTCAAAGATAGTGATGGAATCTAAATAAACTGATAAGAAATAAAAATATATAAATTTATGAGATACAAAACAATTTAGTAAGAGTTTATCTTAAGGAAAAATGTTCATAATAACTAGTAGAAGTGACAGCGTCATCGCCCTGTAGCGAGTGATTTATGTTCCTCTGACCGTTCCGATTTAAAAACAATCTTGCAGAACTATTAAAGTCTGGTTTTAATTTTCAGTAAAATTTAATTAGTTTCTAAGAAATTTATATTGTATTATTTATTTAGTTGTTATAAATTAATGTATTTTAAACCATTTTATAAATTATCGTATTTTAATGCATTCCCACTTATTTAATATTTTTTTTTAAACCACTACTAACACTATGTTAAAAAAAAACCAGCTCGTTTGCCCTCCTATTCCATAAAAAATAATAATAATAATAATATGTTCAATATAACAGATATATATATATATATATATATTTATATTACGAAATGTAATTGATGATGATTAACATTAGAGTACTACTTTAGTAAATTTATTGCAGATAGAAAAATAGTATACTATAGAAACAAAACATCGGCACACTGGAACGTCCATCTCCTAAGATTAAGTAATAATTATCATATTTTTTAAATGTAATAACAATAATATAAGGTCTACAACTTTGCTCCCGCCGTTGTTTTTTTAATTTAAAAAATTATATAAAAAAAAAATGGTATCTTATTTATGTTTCAAAGTATTATCCGTCACTTTCCACTACTTTGGCCCATCTTTCAGGCAACAAACGAATCCCACGTCGGAAAAATTCTTCATCCTTTGATAAGATCCAAGAATCGATCCATTCTTTCACTTTTTCAAAAGAATCGAAGCACTGGCCCGCCAGGCCGTGTGCCATCGACCTAAATAAATGGTAATCAGATGGAGCAACATCTGGAGAGTATGGCGGGTGAGGTAGAATTTCCCATTTAAGTGTTTCGAGGTACGTCTTGACTACTTTCGCCACGTGAGGTCGAGCATTGTCGTGTTGCAAAATTACTTTTTCGTGTCTATCAGCGTATTGCGGCCGTTTTGCTTTTAATACCCGACTCAAACGCATTAATTGCGTTCGATAAAGTGCACCAGTAATTTTTTCAGAAGGTTTTAGCAGCTCATAATAAATTACGCCAAGCTGATCCCACCAAATACACAACATGACCTTGGATCCGTGAATATTCTGTCGAGATGTCGCCGTAGGAGTGTGACCGGGCAATCCCCATGATGTGCGTCGCTTAGGGTTTTCGTAGTGCACCCATTTTTCGTCCCCAGTAACAATACGATGAAGAAATTCTTTTCGTTTTTGTCTTTCAAGCAGCTGTTCACAAGCAAATAAACGTCGCTCAACATCTCTTGGTTTCAACTGATACGGTACCCAGTATCCTTGTTTTTGGATCATCCCCAGCTGTTACAGGCGTTTTGATACTGCTTGCTGAGTTACTTCCAATGATTTTGCTAGCTGTTCTTGAGTTTGGCACGAGTCTTCATTAGGTAAAGCCTCCAGTTCATCATCTTCAAAAGTTTTTTCTCTGCCACCGCTATGCCGATCTTCAACAACAAAATCACCGCTTTTAAAGCGCTGGAACCACTCGCGACACGTTCTTTTACTAATAGTATCATCACCATAAATAACCCGATGAGCCTCAGCACCCGATTTTTTCAAGTTGAAATGAAAAGTAAAATCTCCCGCAAATGACGTGAATTCGGTTTATAAGTTGACATATTTAATTAAGTGTAACTATATGACGCAAACAAAAATTAACTAATATTGATGTAAGGTTATATTTATAGATGTCAAAACTGATGGAAAACAACTGTGATTTATGTATATTTATTTGAACTATTACTGGCTACTAGCACCATCTTTTGGAAAACGGCGGGAGCAAAGTTGTAGACCTAATAAATATAATTTGTTATGCAATTATACATATATAGATATGTGAAACATATATTGACCAGACACATATACATTGCCAAAAACGATGACCAATTTGAATTAAAAAAATACAGGTGATTAAGATACTTTTTAAGCTTAAATGTGGTTATATAAGTAAATTGCATTCCTGAAGTAGAGCCCAGACCCTAGTGTTAGATAAATAATAAATACCATTTATAGTTTTAGATCCGGAAAAATGCTTTATTAATCAAATACAACGTTGTTTGCCTCCTCATATTTCAATGTACAATGATGTACCTTAGATTTCGTATTTTAGAAATTTGTCCTAATCCAACTCAGTCACATTAACCATAACAAGTAGTATGATATAAATGTAATAGGACAATTTACAGTGCTTCTAAAGGTGCAGTTCTAATAAAATACTCGTACATAGCTTCATTTAACACTGCGAGCACATTCATTTGGACACTATAAAAGTCTCCAAATGTAATGAATGTAAATCATGACTCAAATTTCTACAAGATAAGTATTGTAACTTTATTGGGTGTTTTATCTTGACCATCATTTCGCGCTGCATAAAACTGAGAATAACGGAGTGTATAATTTTTATTATTAAAAGATAAATCTTACATGCAAGGTTATTAATTAGTGTGTGCAGATAAAGTGCAATAAAATGAATTATACAAAGTTAGATCACTGAGGGTCATGACTGAAAAATGGGTGTGGTTATTTGCCATATTATATTTATAGTAAAATTCCTTTATCAGTTTTGATGTCTAGACTGTTTCAGATATTTTATATAACTTTTCAAAACGCCTGACTTCAATGCTTTTTTTAAAAATTAACTTGTATATAAACATGAGTAATATTTGGAAGTGAGAATATAAAGTATTTTTAGAAATAAAATATATGCTATACCATGTAGACTAAATTGACAATTGTCTTTTAAATTTTTTTGGGGAAACGCAAACAGCGTAACTTTTGTAGTCATTACGCAAACAGTAATATGAATAACAACAGTTTTATATATAAGAAAAACTAGACATATCATAAGAAAAGCTTTATAAATGCACGTTATAAAAGAGTGTTCGAATATATATTTTTTTCTTTTATTTTAATTCAATCTTTTGTAATTAATGTTCAGCAATAGGTTATAGTTAAAAGTATTACATAATTTAATTTCTATGCCAGTGAAAGTCAGTGCGTTGCTCTAGATATTAAATTCCTTCGTGTGTGATTCTCAACGTCGGAGGTTCCGTGGCGCAGTTCTTCTCAGGCGTTTAAAGGTGAATTGGTTTCTCATTAGTTTACTAGACATTCGTTTTTTGGTAATTTTTTTAGAAGATCTCTTTATTCTTTTTGGTTATATACTGTTGAATTTCCTCCCACACAATCTTTCCTTAAAAAATCCTTTAGGCAACCTTTTATTTTACGTACAATATTTTGGATACATCACATTTCAGGGAGCTTTGATTATGAACTTTTCCAGATCCGCATATATCTATACGGATATATACTTAAGTAGGACGTATTTTCTTCTAAAAACGAATACTAATCTAATAATAGCGTTTAAAGTTACAGCCGGGCAGGTTTCACGCCTGGTGATTCGTTCGCCGGCAGCCGACGCGAGCGCACGCGCGCGCGCGCGCTCCGCTCCGGTCCGGCTCCGGACGGTACGGAGTGGTACGGACAGCGTAGGTACGCGGAGCAGGTAGTCGGGACATGTGTCCGGTACTGGCCGGTACGGTACGCAGTGGTACGGACAGCGTAGGTACGCGGGAGCAGGTAGTCGGAACATGTGTCCGGTACTAGCCCTCGCTGGCTAACCAACTAGCCAACCTTCTCGTGTGCTCGTCCGCTATCAAGGTTGCTCGGATTCGTCCGGCGGGATTGGAAGCGGTACGGGCCGGTGCTCCCTGGGGGATGGTTAATCCGGTCTTTCGGGGTCGGGTTAGCCATCTGCTAATGCCCAGCGCGGTGGGGGTCGGCTATGGGTTTTTGTTTTTTCTCTTTCCTCTTTGTTTCGTTCTGTTTTGTTTTGTTTCGTTTTGTTTTTGTTTCTTCGTTTTTTCCTTTGTTTGGTTTTGTTTAGTTCTTTGTTTGTGTTCGCTCTGTTTCTTTTGCTATCTTTCTGTTTCCTTCCTTTTCTTTTATTCTTTTGTCAACCCTGAGGCCCGGCGCCTGCCGAGGGGTTGTGTAATGGCGAGGGCGCCCCCGGGGACCTTACCCCTTAAAGGAAACAAAATGAAAAAAGCGTCTCTTAAAAATAAACTACTCCGGGAGGGTACCGGTGGCTGCTCTGCAGGCCGGGAATCCCTCACGGAAGCCTCGGCTTCCGTCTTCCCCTCGTATTCCGGGGGGGGAAAAGACCGCTCGATTCTTACGACAACTCAGGCTTGTATTTCATTGGACTTGAATTTCACTCAAGGACTGGATGATGATTTGGTTGCGGAAGAGACGGCCCCGTTGGTCCCCTTTCCCGCAAATGACCCTGGCGCGTTTAAGGACATTGAATATGTACGCGAAATGGCACCGCCCTCTAAAAGCACAAGAGCATCTACTCGTCGGGCGAATGCAATGCCCGACGACAAAACTAGTGTTGGGAGGAAGCGGCCGTCGGAGTCCGCAATTTTGTTGAGTGACGCGTCCGATTACGACTCGGATCGAGGTGTTGCAGTTTCTAAGTGCAACACTGCTCGTCGTGGACGTATCACCAACAGTATCCGCGGTGGTGGGCTCGCACGGGCGAAAGCCAAATTGCGGGCCCTTACCTATGAGGCCGAGGAGGACGCCTTCGAGAAGGAGTTGGGGGCGCGGGCCTTTCGATCGGCAGCACCGTCCCCAGCAGGTCGCGTCTCCTGTTCGGGAGATGAAATCTCGCAGGAGGGGAGTGGCAGACCCGATCCAGAGGCCTTGGGGGCAGAGCAGTTGCGAGCGTTGGCTGGGAAGTCAGCGGCCTCAATTATTGAGGTAACGCTCAAGTCCGGCCAGCTTCAGGGCGGAATGATCAAAATTCTGAAGGAGGCTTCGCGAGACCTGCTGGAGGTAGTGGAGACGCTGGTCGGCCGCACTGTGGTGGACGAGACCAGACGACTGCGAGCCGACAACTCACGCCTGCACCGGGAGGTGGAGAACCTCCGGGCTGAGCTCAAAGCCCACAGGCGTGAGTTTGCCGATATGCGGTCTGCAGCGAAATCTGCTGCTCCCGCTGCTGTGCCCTCCACGAAGGAGGACTATTTGGAGGAATTGAGGCGCTCGATTATTTCCTCAGTGGGCGTTATGATTAACGCCCGCTTCGAAGGTATTGAAGAGCGCCTCCTTCCTGAGAGGATCCTTCGCCCACCTCTCGCCGCGGACAAGAGAAAGGAAGCAGCAGCCTCCGCCGCCGCGAAACGGGACTCAGCTCTGGCAAGCCCGTTCGTCCCACCGTCAAGGCCTGCCCGCCGGGAACCTTCCCAAACCGCTCCAGGCCGAGCGTTACCGGCTCTCCCGCCGTCCCTGGCCGCCGCTCCAGAAGCCTGGACGACGGTGGTGCGCCGAGCCGGGAAGAAGAAGCAGCCGCAACAGTCTGCGGCTGTATCTTTGATAGCCCCCGCGGTTCAACCGCCGAAATCCAATCCCTCTCAACAGAGGAGGGGAAAGAATGAAAGAAGGGGTAAAAACAAGGAGAGTGCTATTCAGGGCGCTGAGAAAGCGAAGCCCAAGCTGCCGCATAAAAGATCTCCTGCAGTTATAATTAAATTGCAGAAGGAGGCAGCAGCTAAAGGAGTCACATACGCGTCCGTCCTCGAGCGCGCCGCCGAGAAAGTGGACCTCGGCGAGATCGGGCTCGAGGGCGGCCTTCGAATCCGTCGGTCAGTCACGGGGGCTCGTCTTCTGGAGCTACCTCAGGCGGCTCCAGAAAAGGCGGATAAATTAGCCGCCGAATTGCGTGCGGCACTAGATGGGGTGGCAGAAGTCGTTCGGCCCGTCAAACGGGTCACAATTAAGATCAAAGGGCTGGATGACTCTGCTACAAGAGAGATGGTTAGAAATGCCATTTGCAGCGTCAGCCAATGCCCTAACGAATCCATTCTTGTTGGTGAAATTCGTTGGGGCCACGGGGGCATGGGGGTGGCTTTTGCCCACTGCCCCGCTGACGCGGCAAAAGCCGTTTTGGATAAGGGCAGACTGCTGGTGGGGTGGAGCTCGGCCGGGGTCGAGCTCCTTGAGCAGAGGCCAATGCGGTGCTTCGGGTGTCAGGAACCCGGGCACACGCGAGCAGTCTGCCCATCCGGGGTGGACCGCAGCACTGTGTGTTTCCGGTGCGGCATAGCGGGCCACACTCGCGATGGCTACACCGGAGTGCTTAGGTGCGCAGTCTGCGCGGACCTCGGGCTCCAAGCGGGACACGAACTGGGGAGCCAATCCTGTAAGGCTCCTCGTAGGAGGGGTAAGGCAGTTGGTCCCTCCCCAGCTGCCCCAAGCGGAGGGCGCCTGCAGGCGCCAGTTGAGGCTATGTCGTCATGAATAGACGGCGACATGGCTTCCTGCAGGCGAACCTGAACCACTTCGCCAGGGCCCAGGATCTTTTCATCCAGGCCATGGCGGAGTGGGACATCAGTGTTGCGGTGGCCTGCGAGCCCTACTATGTCCCCCCTATTTCCAACTGGGCGGGGGATACTAGCGGTTCCGTGGCTATCGTTGCGGGTTCTGGTCTCGGTCCCCCTTTCTCCACCCTAGAGACAGGCCCGGGTTTGGTCGTGGCGCGATGGGGGGAATACGTCGTCATCGGCGCGTACTTCTCCCCCAATCGCCGACTGGCGGAGTTCGAGACTTTCCTCGACTCCATCAATGCGGCGATTGGAAGACAGGCGTCGGGGAAGCTCATCTTCCTCGGCGACCTGAACGCCAAATCTGTGGCCTGGGGGAACCGCGCCACGGACGCTAGAGGTAGGGCCGTCCAGGTCTGGTCGCTCCTCTCCGGTCTGTCCCTCCTCAATAGAGGGACAGATGCGACCTGCGTGCGACAGCAAGGGAGTTCCGTGGTGGACGTTTCGTTCGCCACCCCAGCTGTCGCTCGCACGGTCGTTGACTGGAGAGTCGAGACGGAGGTGGAGACTCTATCGGACCATCTTTACGTCCGATTTGACCTCTCCACTTCCCAACCGATCCTGGCCAGGCCACAGCGGGAGGGGAGTCACTTTCCTCGTTGGGCAATCAAACGTTTGGATCGGGAAATGGCAAAGGAGGCTGCCATCGTACAAGGATGGGCCTTTCCCGATCCGCCCAATGAGGAGACCGACCTGGAGGAAAGGGTTGGCTGCATGCGCGAAGCCCTTTCACGGGTTTGCGATGCGGCCATGCCGAGGGTGAGGTCTAGGCCCCGACGCAGAGCAGTGTACTGGTGGTCACCCGAAATTGCCGAACTTCGGGCGGCCTGTTGCAGGGCTCGCAGGGCTTTCGTCCGGTGTCACCGTCGTCACGGCCTCGACCCGGTTCTTGAGGCCCAGCTGCGGAGTCGATACCGCGAGGCAAAATCGACTCTACGGATGGCGATTCAGAAGGTGAAGGACCTGGCTCGGGAGGAGATTCTGGCAGGTCTCGATAGGGACCCATGGGGACGTCCGTACCGCGTCGCGCGGAACAAACTCCGCGCCGCGTGCGCCCCGGTAATGGAGTCCCTTCAGCCGGATTTACTCGAGCGGTTGGTGGGGGACTTATTCCCAGATTCCACCGGCCACTCACCTCCCGTGATGGCCCCCCTTTCTTCTAATGGGGGGGTGGGTTCTGTCCCAGACATCACGGAGGTCGAGCTGGAGGTCGCACTGAATCGCCTTCGAGCCCGCAACACTGCACCGGGGCCAGACGGTATTCCGGGGCAAGTTCTACTCCTCGCCCTGGAATACCTGGGAGGCAGGCTTCGGGAACTCTTCAACCTCTGCTTGCGCACTGGACAGTTCCCGAAAGCCTGGAAGGAGGGCAGATTGTGCCTGCTGCGGAAGGACGGTCGTTCTGCCGACTCCCCTTCCGCATACAGACCCATTGTGCTGCTGGATGAGACGGGTAAACTCTTCGAGAGAATCCTCTCTGCACGTCTCGTCCGGCACCTCGAAGAGGTAGGTCCTGATCTCTCAGAAGCTCAGTTCGGCTTCAGGGCGGGTCGTTCAACGATCGACGCCCTGGGAGCTCTGAGAGACCTGACCCAGGAGGCTGTTCGCGGGGGGGACATCGTCCTAGCGGTTTCGCTTGACGTCGCCAACGCCTTCAACAGTCTACCGTTCGAGACATTGGTTGAGGCGCTCCGGTTCCATGGAGTGCCTCCCTATCTCCGTAGACTGTTGGGGGCTTACCTGCAGGACAGGGAGGTCCTGTGGGAAGGCGGTGACCGGCGGGTCTACCGACGTAGCGTATGCCGTGGGGTTCCACAGGGGTCCGTGTTGGGACCGGTGTTATGGAACCTCGGCTACGACTGGTTGCTTCGCTGTCCTCTCCTGCCCCGGATGAGGGTGTTGTGTTACGCGGATGACAACCTCGTCACCTGCAGGGGAAAGAACTTTGCGGAGGCAGCCCGTCTGGCTACCGTCGGCGCTACGTTGGTAGCGGATCGAATAGGGCTGCTGGGATTGGATGTCTCCGTCACAAAGACGGAGGCCATCCTGTTCCACGGCCCTCGCCGGGGTCCCCCTCGTCGGGCGTCCATCTCCGTCCAGAGTTCGGATGTGGTGGTGAAGACCCAGATGAAGTATCTGGGTCTCACGCCGGACGGAAGATGGAACTTCTCCGGGCTCATTTCTCCCTTCTGGCCCCGAAGTTGATATCCACCGCAGCTGCCTTGGGGAGGCTTCTGCCTAACGTCGGTGGGCCGCAGGCTCCGTGCCGGCGTCTATATGCCGGCATCGTGAGGAGCATGGCCTTGTACGGTGCCCCAATTTGGTCGGGAGTTCTTACCGCCGACTCCAAGACCCTCTTGCGGAGAACGCAGAGGATCCTTGCGGTAAGGGTGATTCGGGGGTATCGTACGGTGTCGTACACTGCGGCCACACTTCTGGCGAGCGATCCGCCTTGGGAGCTACAGGCGGAAGTGCTCGCCGGAGTGTATTGGCACCGGGTAGAAGCCAGGGCCAGGGGGGTAAGGCCCGAGGCGGCTCGGGTCAGGGCTCTAGGGGGGCTCTGGGGGCGATCCGTCCCCACCTCGATCGTTGGATCAACCGGCGGCATGGAACGCTTACGTTCCGTCTTGTGCAGGTGCTCACGGGGCATGGGTGCTTCGGTGAGTATCTGCACAAGATCGCACAAAGGGAGGCGACCCCATCCTGCCACCACTGTGACGAGGCCGTAGACACGGCTCGCCACACCTTGGCAGAGTGCGTAGCCTGGGACCACCAGCGTGCTGAGCTGGTGGCCGTGGTGGACGAGGACCTCTCGCTGCCGCGCCTCATAGGCGCAATGATCGACAGCGAGAGGTGTTGGGTCGCAATGGCCTCCTTCTGCGAGCAAGTCATCGCCGCGAAGGAGGCCGCGGAGCGGGTCAGGGAGCAGGCCTCCACCGCTGACCCACTCCGTAGGGGAAGGCTGGGAAGAAGGAGGCGGGAGTACGCCCGCCGCTTCCTTCCCCATTTATAGTGCCTTGGTGGGAGGGGAGGGTGACCTCTCTCACCTAGTCCAGGCCTACGTCGTGAGGGTGCTCTAAGTTGCTCGGAGCACCCTTACATGGGGGGGTATCGCTGGGGCGCCACGGTGAGTGCGCAAGCGATCCCATGGCGTCCCATTAAGGCGTTGAGGGCATCCGTTGGTTTTTTAGTGGGTAGCCTTAAAAATGGCAGCGTGCTCGATGCTGCCGGGTAGTCCCACATAACCCTCCGACCATCACCATCTTGGTCGGCGGGTATCCGTAACGGATTTTTCCAACGAAATAAAAAAAAAAAAAAAAAAAAAGGTTTCACGCCTGGTCGTGAATATAAATTGAACTGGCTTTGATTCATTAGTTTATATTTTCCAGTGTTTGAGCAAGTTAAAAAACAGTTTCAGAGCTATCTGTCATTTGAGGCGTTTGAGGAGTTATCATCTACTACCAACAGTGTAGTGTCATCAGCGAATGTTCCTGTCAAGATGTCACAGTGAACAGTGTATAGTAGGTACAAGATTCAAGTTAATTCAAGTATCCTAGACCATTTCCCTTAGGTAAACCTGCTTTCATAGATCTTAATTTTGTAACTTCTGCTCCAGTTTTTACATAAAAGTATCTGCTATTAAGGTAAGAGCTCAGGAACAAGTAGAAATTTTGAGGGGAGCATATTTTATTCTCCACCATAAGCCTTAAAGCCCAATGCGGACAAAAGCCTGTGAAATGTCCAAGAAGATGGCTGACAAATACACTTTTGTTTTCAATGCTGAAATGAGATTAAATTCGGCGGTAGGCATCAGATCGAATAGCTCGAAATACCCCCCGTGGTAAATGTGATAGAAGACGCAACGTGAAGCAACGTCTCTACGCAATGCCAAAGACTCCAGTAGTTTGCATAGCACTGAGTCACCAACAATCCGAACGGCTCTCTGTTGTACACCGTAAACCGTAATTTTCGTAGTTATAAACGCGCAAACTTGTGCCTTTAAGAGATTGAACTGAACTTCGTTCAATTCACTCCACTCCGAGACCATCTCCATATATATATATATATAATATATATATTTTATCTTATAGGAGGGCAAACGAGCTTGCGGGTCACCGTTAATATGTGATCACCGCCGCTCATGAACTCTTGCAACATCCGAGGATTCACAAGAGCGTTGCCGGCCTTGCAGAAAGGAATATATGCCTTTTTGAAGGTACCCATGTCGTATCGATCTGGAAATACCGCCGAAGGAAGTTCGTTCCACATTTGAGTGGTACGTGGGAGGAAAGTCCTTGAAAACCGCACAGTTGAAGATCGCCACGCATCCAGGTGGTATAGATGGTAAAGGATGCGAACAATCCGAACGGCTCTCCGTTGTACGCGGTCAAATGGTAGAAGCTGATATTGGGGTGATCCGGACCAGAGATGAGAACAGTACTCCATGTGTGGCCGGACCTGCGCCTTATAGAGGCAAGTCTTTGGCCAGGTTCGAAATACTGCCTCGCTCTATTGATCACTCCCAATTTCATCGAGGCCAACTTGGCCTTGCTCTCCAGATGACCACGAAACTGACAGTCGCTCGAAATGTCGAGACCCAGTTTTCTGATACCTGGCGAGGCAATAATATATAGTGCTCTCGAAGGCCGGTGATACGACAAATGGAGTTTTTCTAGTGGTAAACGCGCAAACCTGTGTCTTTAGGGGATTGAACTGAACGTGCTTCAGTTCACCCCACTCAGAGACCACCCCTAGGGAAGTCTCTATTGAAGACACAAGTTTGAATAAAATGTTCGACAGCATTCTTCAAACATTTCGGTTTTACAAAAATAGATCCAGCCTGTTTTATTCTTATGTAAAATAAAACATATTAGGTTGCAGAAAAGTAAAAAAAGAATATTTAACATAAAGTTGTGCTTATAACATCCAGACATATGAGAAATATTTCAAGGCATCCTTCGAGTTGATTTTCAGAGTAAAAGTAAAATGTATATCTGTTGATAAATTTATAATGTGGTACAAGTTAAAGGTAGAAAATTGTGTAGTGGTTAATGCTTTGGACGTTATTTTTATAACAATGTGTGTAAATAAAATTTTCGGTATCAGGAAGCAGTTCACAGGGTTGTAATTATGTTGAAAAAATACTTTACTATAAAAGTAATTAATATTCTAGGGAGAAAATCAGATATCTTGTAACTTGAAACATAAAAGTTGTTATAACCTATATGAAAGTCGACACTTATTTTCTGCCGATGACAAATGTCTGGATTTGTGCATTGCCTTCTGCCATATATTATATTTTATCATATTATTACCTCTACATTATAATAAAAGTGTAACTAGATCAAAAATGTATAAATGTACCTCTATTTACGTATGTTTATTCTCATATTATGCATGGAATGGAATAAAAAATATGAAAGAAGTCTATTTCCGTCTGTATCTTTAAACAGATAATTATAATATAGTACCTACTAAATACAAGGTTTTTACATATAAAATGAGCGTTGAAATTAACACCGGCACACGACACCATCACTAGACTAGGATGTACTTTCGCGTGGTAAATGATTTGATTAGTAAAGTTACCACGTTTGGTGAGCCTTTACAGTTATTATACAGAATATCTTTTTTATCACAAGTAACAGTCCATCTCCATTACTCTTTTCTATATTTATAAACGAAGTCTCTAAAATAATATCTTCTTCCTACCATCTCTATGCAGATGATTTGCAGCTTTACAGACACGACACTTTTTCTACAATCGAACAGGGAATAGCATCAATCAACATCGACCTTGAAAACATACGCTTATGGGCAGAAGAATATGGTTTACTAGTTAATCCAATTAAGTCGTAAGCTATTCTTATTTGTAACAAGCAATCTCGCAATAAAATCAATTCTTTGACCTTGCCTTCTATTCTTTACGATGGTACTCCATTACAATACCTAGATACTGTAACCATGGACTCCCACTTCACTTGGGTAGCTCACTTCAGCGATATAAGCAGACGCCTATATCGATTGCTACACTCACTTAAACGTCTTCAAAATTTACTTCCCTTTAAAACTAAAATTATACAAGCCCAATCTCTCCTACTTCCTCTTCTTGACTATGTTGACATTTGTTATTTAGATGCGACTGAGGATCTACTTGACAAATTCGATTGACTTCAGAATTTATGCATCCGTTTTATCTACGGGTTGCGTAAATTTGACCACATTTCGGAATACCGCCGTGAGTTAAAGTGGCTACCTATCCGCTTTCGCCGGAATGTGCATGTATTACCACTTCTTTATAAAGTTCTTCTAAAATCTTCTCCTTCTTACTTGCAAGATCTCTTTCAATGATGTCCTCCTAGACAATTGAGCCTGAGCGATCTTGTGTTTCCTTAAAATTTCTTGAGGTGCCGTACTATAACACTGCCCATTACCGCAAATCCTTTTTTGTTCTTGCTGCTCAACTCCGGAACTCATTACCTCCTCACTTGTACAAAGACTGTCCCACTATTATTTCCTTTAAGTTTAGGCTTAAGAATTACTTCCTCTCCCTCTAAAATGTCCTCGATATATATATTATATTTATGTAAGTATGTATTTTATTTATATTTTTGTACATTTAAGTAATATGTGTGTTTATATATTCAGATATATGTGTATTAGGGTGATTCAAAAAATCCTAGTTTTAAATTACTATAGGGGCACCGTCTTATATGGTTCCAATATGAAAAAAAATATACCCATATATTTTTTTTTTAATTTAAGTCAACTTTATGGGTCGCTACCATCCATTAAAGTTTTTGAAAAATGCGTTACATATGGTAATGGGTTCCACCCCTAGGGAACAAAAATGGCGGTACCTTTGTGTATTTTTGTACCTGAGTGTAAACAAGGTACGTTAGGCACCTGGTACATATCCTCTATCCACGTTTTTTAACCTCTTTAGTCTTCAGGTTATTAAGCTACAGAAAGGGTTTAAAGATTAAAGTTGTAATTTCGCAATAGAGTGTGAGGTAGTTTTTAAGTAAGTAGTAATATAGCCAACCTTTTTAAATGTCGTCGTCTTCGACCTCTTTAGGCAGTCGGCCGGCTACTCTATTGTCAGGACCGTCTACCTCGAAGCCACAGCGAAAACAAGGGAGGAAAGAATTAATCGATGACCGTTTGGCTGTAAGTCTTGATGTTGCTAAGTTAAGCGATCGAAAAGCTGCTGTGGTATTAACATCGACTCTCAAGAGCGCTGGATGTGATGCTGAGAAGTATAATGTTAGCTTTTCTTCTATTCGGCGTCAGCGAGTCCAGCGACGAAAAAAAATCGCAGAATCTCTAAAAAGATACAGCTGAGAGGGGAGTATCGTTGATTGAAGAGTACAATAGCCTTCATACGACAGACGAAGACCAGAAACAGTATCTATTGTTGGCGGTCAAAGACTTTAGGCGCAAATTCCCCGATTGTAACAAATCTACATTAACATCTTAACTTACTAGTCTTAGTTATAATAGTAGTTATCCTTAAATTTTTATTGTAGTTATTTAATAAAATAGGTAATTACTTATTTTTACATATTGATAAAACCCAACACTTTTCATCCCTGGTAGCGACCCCTTAAACCTGTTTTAAAAATCTAAAAACAATTTGGTGGAAGTTTTTTAACCAATGGAACAAAATGACAGGGTGCCCCCATAAAAAAAAAAAAATTCACATGCATTTTTGAATCACCCTAATGTGTATGTATGTAAATGTATGTATTCATATATTCAGATATATGTGTATGTATGTGTACGTATGTAATTTGTATGTATTTAATATATATTTGAATATCTTTTTAATACTTTTAATATATATGTTTTTATAATTTTTTTTGTCGATATCTATTGTACCTATACCGCAAATATCAAAATATTTTCTCCGATAATGAAGGGTTTCTGGTAGAGATCTCTTTTAAGAGATAAGTCATCCTTTTTGTGTATACTATATTTTAAATAAATTGTAAATTGTATTTTTTCCTGGTACATAAATAAATAAATAAATAACAGTACGATTCTAAATTCTCTCATAACTATAACGGTTAAGTAATGTAGCCCAATATTTAAGGAGTGTTTCTCGATGTACTTCAAGTTATTCGGTACCCTTTTATGAGCATTTCCACTTTGTTTTTTTTTTTAACTTAAAATATAATCATAAATTATCTTTAAGACAAACAAAGTATTTTTCTTCAGCCTACCGCATAACTTACAAAATATAACAGACATTGTTATATTTTATTTAAAGTTCCATCTTAAGAATATTTTCTTGTTTGTCTTTAATGAAGTAGCTTAAATTGTGTGAAATTCTAATCAAAGATTCTTTGTATTCGTTGCTCTTTGCTCGGAGAATATCAAAAGCTTTTGTCACTTTCAAGGAAATTTAAATTGAAATTTCTTTTTCAAGAGACCTTTAATAATATTGCTCTTGATTAACCAAATTTATTTACGGAAGTTTACAGAGCATGAGAAAACAATTATAAGCCCCTTTATTTAAAATAAGTAAATATATATATATATATATATATATATATATATATATATATAGTATATTCATCGTACATAGTTAATTTTAATAAAAGACAAACAGACAATGAACAAATTTGGTTAGAAATAAAAAATCTCAAACTGGAACATTTAAAATAGTAGAACGTTTTATAAAACTTTAAAACCACATTGTAAAACAAAGATCTTTTTAGTTGTTGTAAAATCATCTGACACTAAGATGTTTAGAGTTTCAAAAGTTGAGTTCTTTTATGTTAGATCGTACTCAAACTGTGAAAAAGACAACATTTTCAATTCAGTGACAAAGTTGTTTTCAAAGAAAATTATTCTAAAATAAGTTCAAGTACATAATGTTTTTAAAAACAATTCAATTGTCATAAAATAAATACATAATGTATTATCTCAAGTCCTTGTATGGTTCCCGGTTTAATTACTATTATAAATTTCGGCGAAGTTAAAGTTGCTTGGTTCTGTTCATACTATCTCCTTGAATTCCCTTGATTTTTGTTTCTAAGACGCCACGTTTTTATTAACATTTGCCAACGACTCATTTATCTCCATAGAACACTTCTCTTCATAAGTAAGTCTAACTGCGTTCCTGTTAAAGCATATTGAACCGACTTCGCCATAACTCTTTTCACCGACACCAATAATCTTCAATATAACCAACAAATTCCTCCTATGATCTGCTGATTCTTAAAAAATATTACTTTACGTTACGTTTCGTAGAAAAAAAATTACTTTATTATGATTATTTAGACTAATTGTAATTACTCTTATAATATTAATTCTTTATTTATATGTTTGGTTCACTAACCACTAATAAGGCCACTGCCTTGATAGGGATTCTGAAAAGATCTACCAGTTTGTAATATTCGATGTATCTAGTATTTAATTTATTTTGAATCTAAATCTTATTAAATCTATACTTTATCATCACTCATATTCTACTTACTACTTATTACTTATTTTACTTACAAACGATACAGAAACTATTTTAGATATTATTCAAGAATAATCCAGTATCAAATACAAAGGAAAGCCAACACTCTTAACATATAACAGTCTGTTTGCGAAGTTGAATGGAGGAAATTGGTTTCGCTTCTATTTCCTGCGCATCGAAATATAGGGTTAGAGTACTTGTATAGAATAGTTCAGTATTGAACAAATTTGGAGTAAAGCTGATGCACGTTGCTAGAATCAATAACAATGTAGTTGAAAAATCGTTATTAAATAAGAAACGCAGTACATAATATGTAAAAAAAAGATGGACTTGTAAGATGAAATAAAAGATACGAGCAGTATTAACAAATACATTTACTAATAATATATGTTTTATGATTTTAATTATTACTACATTGACGGCGACTTCCTCTGTCACACTCCCCTCTCTAACTTTTCCCTCACTTATTCAAATTATAAAGCATTTAACATCATTTAAAATATACAAAGTGTTGAAAACGATAGCCCAAGAAAAGAAATTTCATGTTGCTAATTACGTTCTGAGTAAAATTGCAAAAATAAAAAAAAACCAGTTGTTAAGTCGCAATTTGTTATTTTTCTTTGTCAAAATTAATCACATGCTAAAGTATTATTTTGGTAGACTATCTCCGAAAGGTCAAAGACCTTCAAACACATGTTAAAACTAAGGGTTTGTTAGTGTTACTACTAGTGTACTATGTACTTTTACTAACACATTACTGTTTTAAAACATGATAATGAAAAATAATCCTCAAAGTGCAAAATTTCTCAGCACACGTATAAAATATTGAACAAGTGATAGGTACAAATTGCTGTAAAGTAAGGTACTACTTATGAACGTTTATATCGTGTTTATTATGTTATGGTATCAATAGAAATTTCAATATATATTTACAATTAGCAATGTGTCTCAAAAAGTAGAAGCACATTAATTAAAAATATAAAGAAAGTCATACTTCTTACCTCAATAGAATCTTTAAAGTGTGTGTTTTTATGTGTAAGATGTCATAAACACATATATATATTTTATATATAAATGCATAATCAATTATTAATGACAAAAGTAGAAAACTTTTTAACTAGTCAATGAGATTTAAAGTATTTTAGTGTTTACGACGAAATTATAATCTTATAAAACAAAATGTGTCTCCATAATAATTATTAAAAAATAACGCGAAATATATCTCTTATGCAATTAAAAAAATACTTAAAAAATTTTGAGAGATAGGAATAGGAATTTCGGTTGCTATGTTATTTGTGCAATTATAAACAAGTAAACAATAAAAAAAATCCTTTATTTTCATATTATTTACCTGTTTATAATACCATTTTAATAAATGGAATTACAGTCAATGAGACGACTTAATTGTGTCGGTGTCTATAGACAAATAAATCACTACAACGATCATACGATCAGAAGTAGTTTTAATAAAATATGTAATAGTAGTAGAATAGTCATAATTTCACTTTCAATTTTATAATATTTTTGAACCAACAATTTACATCCGAGTATATTAAATAATAATAAAAATAACACTCAATTCACAAATTTATGCATATATATTGATAAACAAAATAATAATTTAATAAATTAAACTATAACATAATAATATTCCGACTATATTCACTTCACTTTCACATTCACATTTGTATTTCTTACGCCCAGTACCCAATTCTTAGCAGCTTTCTTTATTTGTGTCATTATTGTGAAATCTTGAGTTATATATAGATTATCGGAATACAGATATACTAATTTACTGAGAATGCCAAGAAAACGTCTCTTTACCACCATTATCATCAGACTTCAGTTACATTAACTCCTTTTAAAAAAAATAAATCTTTATATAGATAATGGAAATTACTTTATAAGTTAAAATGTCGTTTACTGATATACTGTATCTGCCCTTTAAACCCAAGTACATGATACAAATCCAGAAATTTAAATTTTCTTCGAATTATAGTCAAAATATTTTTATAAAATAATTAGTACTATAGAAGTTATCAGGCCGGGGTACGGAACATATATTATATAATATGAAAGGTAAGGTAAGGTCAATAAAATAGAATATTTCACTGGCATGGAGCTTAAAATGATTTTATTAACTTTCTAAAATAAGATCATTAAAGTTTCAAATATATATATCACTTATTAAATATATAACTTAGTGTATAGCCAGTTTTTACATAATTACATAAGGTTTATTAAATTTTATAAAGTTCTCAATTTAATGTTATCTTCTTAATATGGTAATGCAGCGATTGCAGTAAAACGTACACGCGACAGCACCGTTGCATTAGTGGGCTCGTTCGTTATATTAGCCGAGGGAAAATGCATTTTGTTATTAACTAGACGATGGATAGTTTAAAATAGTGTAATAAATAATGGAATGTTAATGTTTCCCTAGTTGAGGTATTTTCATTCACAATATGCATGATAATGTTTTTTTATATGCCAAATAATTTTTACTAATGTTATAAAAAATAAGGTTTATATTATGTTTCTGGGTTCTAATGCTTGATATAGATATTAATCTTTGGAACTACTTTTAACGTTTCAAAGTAATCTTTATTAATATTTTAGACTTTCAGGTTGAATATTGAAAATAAAATGTATGTTATGTTACTTAATAGTAAAGTAGGATGACTAAAACAATTATTAAATTAAATTTAAATAATAATTGAATTAAATTTTAAAGCATTTATTAGTTATTGTGAACTTAAAGGACTCCTTCCTTCCGAGTTGAACCTATTCAATTACAAATTCAAAGTTAATAAAATTTTACTTTTGGTCCAAAGTTATAAGCCATTCGGAATTTGTACTATAAACCGAAATAACCAAGCTAATTCTTAAATTGTTACTTTTTTCATTCAATTTCATATTATATTTGAGCTAAATTGATTGTAAGACAAGACACGACTCCACAGTAGGCAGTGATTTACGCCTATTCTAATCAAAATTCCACTTAATCAATGTTTCATTAACAGGAAGCTTTACGACTGACAAAAGTTGAATAATTAAATCCAATCTTGCCACTGCGTGATAACAAAAGGATGAATTCAGGGAAGTTTAGAGCTGGGTCAGCTTCTCAAAATGGTATTATTTATTTATTCAATTTACAAAATTTCTAAAATATTAACAGACATTTCAATTAAACAGAAATTTAAGAAAAATAATTACAATAATAAATTATACTCAATTCATATTATAATTAAAGTTAAAAAACATAAATTAACAAATCAAATGCTCATAATAATTTTGACTTGGGTTTCATTGCGTGGTAAATTTTAATTGTAATTTGTATACCTATAGTATAGAAAAATAATAAGTGCCTGCTGTTATATTAAATTGTAAACTATTAAATTCTATATACTTCTTTTTACATTGTAAAAACTCTCAATATAACACAGATGTAGAAATACTACAACTTATTTTTCGTGGATATGATCTTATGCATCTTCAAGCAATATTATTATTTTTTACAGTTTATTTCTTCATTTCGCTCTGTATTTTGTTTGACCCTCCAGCTAGAAAAGTTGACATTGATTTGTAAGGAATTCTTGCCCATGGATAGATCATTGACGTAAAAAGAGCATAAAATCCACAGTTAGAGCAAGGTAAGGTTTTACAAGAGTAATACTTAAAAAAACTTTTCTTATCGCCATCTTCTTCCCCCACATGTGTGTATGTCTTCCCCCACAAGACCTATACAAAATTATCGTATAAAAGTCTAACATTTTAATATTAGTTACAATAAATATATAGCGTCTCAATAGCTCAGTACATTCCACAAAACAGGGAAACACATTTTTTATAAAAAGTTCCGAAGTACTCTTTCCTCTCTATCGAGGTAACGCTATTAACTCCGAGGAACTAGTGAAGTTGCTAACAAGGAGACAACTTTCTACTTCCGTGACCTATTAAAATCCGAGCCTTGTGTTAGGTATAAGTTCTATAAACATAATTTAATATTTAATAATCTTATATCAGATTCACTTTTACCTGTATCTAATAATGTAATAAGGTAATAAGTAGATAAGTTTCCAAATTGTGTTATAATAATAAATTTATAGATAGAAACCACTATTTGGATATTACTAATATTTTGTGACATTTATATCATTATGTATAAAAAAATATCTGAAAATCGATTAGAGTAGACTACTATAACTGACAATAATTTGATAGTTGTTCCAACGAGGTCCAGTCTTCAGCTCTTATAAAAGACAGGACGTGAACTTCGTGTCAGTATTGGATTAGTGTCAGGTGCAGAATCTTGAAAGTTCATGAGTTCATGTAGCTGGAAAGTTCATGATATATATTTATAAAGTTTATATACATTTTACGCACACAGATCGCTATCTCCGTGCAAACTCTTAACATTATTCCTTGTAACGAAGATCAAACATCGGAATAAATAAATAAATATAAATAAACAACGATTATTCCTACTGCACTTAAATGAGCACGTCAGTTTAAAATTTCACTATTTAAATTATTTTAATTTATAAAATTTCGGGAACTTGATAAACATATTTTTTTATGCAGATATAATATATTAAAATTCCTTCTTCAGACTGTACAACAACATGCTAGAACCGAGTACTTTCGATAGCATATAACAAATGCACATAATGTCGTTATCTTTACATATATATAGACAGTTATAAAAAATAAAGTAGTAAGCGAACAAATAAATAAACAAACTAAACAAAGTTGACGCTTAACAGCTCAAATGCCATTTGTTATGAATGAATATATTTGTTATAATTCTCCAGTACAGAGAAAAACCTTTTGTTTAGCTGCATTTTTAGGTCAAATAGTTTTTTCGTACGTGACATTAAATAAATATTATTGTATTTTAATTCAACCTTCATTTTTTTGCTGAAAAATCATAGTATCTATACTATTTATATGTATATCCTATTTATCCAGTGACGCTGTCAAAGCTATTTGGGCCAACGGATTCAGCCAAACAAAATAAAAAACTGACTTTGCAAAAAGATTTAGGGGTCGAGTAGTTTTTAGTCCTGTGTTTTTATTATTTTTCAACCATTTATTTAAGCAAATTATTTATACAGTACTGGGAATCTTCTTAAATAATTTTATTTATTAATATTTCTTTTTTTCTTATATTTCTCTGTATTGAAGTTATTTTCTTTGTATTTTTAAAGAAAATATTTAAAGTGTGGATTATTTGACTCAATGTATTTGAATATATATCGTAAATTATAACTACGTTAGATTTGAAGTCCTTTGAGAGCAAAAGTCTTCTTTTATTCGGTTTTGTAATCTTTACACTATGCAAGGATATGTCCTTGTCCATATCGAAGAAAACGGTTACATGTATTCTCCAAATATTGTTCATAGATTAATTTAGAAATATTATATTTCAAATCCAATAACGATTCTGCAACTTTGTAATATTATGGTAACAAGATTAACTTCCAAAGAGACCTCATATATATTCATCCCATTAAAATTTGCTACGTATAAATATTGAATAAATTGCTTATATAATTGTTACGATGAATACTTAATGTATTCTACACTTAAAGCATCACGAAATACAATTTCAATTTTTACACACGTCTCCGTTGAAAAAACATATAAAATACTTTTGATTAGTAATAACACGTTAGAGTAATGGTGTTATAAAAGACCTAGTACATATAAAACAACCCTATTACAGGCAGTACTCACGCCCGCCCTCTAATACGGCAGTCCTCAGTGCGACTCTGTTACTCGTGCAGGACGCACGTAGATGGTACTCACGTTAAAAGTTCGATGGACACGTAGAAATAATACAATATAATAAATATTATTGTGTTTTAGTGCCTGTGAATTGTTCTCTGTTTATTTTTGTGGTAAGAATTTTTTTTACATATGTTATTTACCAGCTTAAAAATTTAAACAACATTAAATTTTGAAGCAGCTAGAAACGGCGATTTATACTTACTAATTAAACATATCTTTGTATAGAAAATACAAATTAAAATATTATTTTAATTACTTCCCTCTTCTTCATATATTTATTTTAGATACTATATTATTATATTATTAATCATATAAATTTTATATAATAATAATTTACGTACGACATAAAAATCTAAACATTCAATAAAAAAATCCAAACACTATTTAGTCCAATAATTTTTCCAAACAATTTTTATTGCGGTCTTTTCGTGGTTATAGATATATAAATTAAATAAACACACTTAGAATATTGGATCACTTAACTCGGAAACGTAAAAATATTAATACATTTTAATAAAAGACATCTCTTTTATTGAACCTATGTAATTACTACATATGTAATAATTCTCGGTACTTTAATTCTCAAAAAATATATAAGTTTAATATCTATACATAAAACATCATCTTTATATCAAAGAATTTATGCTGAATATTTAAAGAAAAAAATGTAAGGCGGCTTTTAAAGTTATGCGAAATTTAAAAATACGCTTCAAGAGATTTATTTTATACAATAATATAAAATAAGATAAAGTTATTCTAAAAGTATTTTCAACCGTAAAACTTCCTAAATTGTTTTAAAATATGTTAATATATTCAAGTAGAGAGGAATTGGTAATAGGAATTCGAAATACACTCGAGATGAGAATGTGAGTAGAGGCAATTATTTGTTTTTTTTCTATATATTTTTCTTTTTTCTATTTGAAACGAAATTTCAGCAACTAATTCTAAAAATATTGGAGAATTCCGCCCTTAATGGGCGGAATACTCTATAGCACGCTAGAATCCCTTAACAACTTAATAAATATCCTAATTCTGTTCTTAGAATAATTACACATACTTTAAAAACTTACATAACACTTACACTAGAAAATAATACTTCTTCTAAACACATAGCAAATGTGTTTTTTAAATATTTTCTAAAAGCAAGCATCTTCCGCTGATTTACCAAAAGGAGTCTAATGTTAAAGAAGGTTTTAAGTTTTATTTTCCGTAATAAAAAGAATATGCTCCAACATTATGTTGTTTCTTGAAAGCGAGTTGTTTGTATTCTAAAGTAACAAACCTGAAATAGCAAAGCTCAGTCTTGCATACATAATATCTAATATAGGTCATTCCGCTTCTAAAAAAACAAGTCTTCGAGATAAATATTTAAATTATAAAGTCTTGAGATTATAGGAAACTTTATAAAATATTACCATTTAAGTGTATTTACTTTGGTTTTATATTAATATTTTCATTATAAATTTATTGTATTAAGTTATGTAGTGTATGAATTTACTTAAATTAAAAACTTTTTGACATTCTGTTAGGACTAATTACAGAAATGTTACTATAACTACTCAGATACAGTAACATTTCTGTAATTAGTATACTCATACACACTTATTGTATAATCAAAATAACATGAACAAATCATATAAAGAAGTAGCTGGTTCAAAAAAGGCATTCTAGTTTACTTACATATTAAATAGACAACGCCAATAAAAAAAACGAGAGAGAGAGATAAATTGGTCTCTCTCTACACTCCACAATCAATGTATCAACAATAAAAATAACATCCACAAACGCCTTTATCTTCAAATAAGTATTTTAAGGTGAATCATTTTAGTTACATTTAGTAATAAAAACAGGAAAAATGTCATGATATTCAATGTCACATGAAACGTACTTACACCAAAAACAAAACATCAAATTACAAAAAGGTTTCAGCTTTTGACGTGTATACTCGAAATATTCTCTACAATTTACTTGTAAACAAGCTTTTATTAAATTTTCGATAATTTTATCAACTCCTGTTTACAATTCTTGATTGTTGGCACGTTATCTCGAGAGTGTTTGTTTCAATTAAAGTTGGTCGCACACGATAGACGATCTGCGACAATTATCATAACTGCAAAGTAAAGAATCGTAAAACAGCTAACGTGGTTCTGCTGGAAAAATTCTTCAAATTTTGCAAAAAAATAAGGAAAATACATAAATGTGCCGAATCAAGATTAAGATATATGAACTTTCCAAAAGTATAGCGTGTGCGTTCTGCGTAAAGTACACGTGTCGCGAATCCCGGTCACGCGGGATCTTTTGTCACGGAACTCCGGAACACGTCCATTTGTGAAGCTGTTTTTCGATGTCGAATGGAACGCCATTTCCCCTAATGTTTACTATTTCTCAGAATAAACTGTACGAAGGTTTCCTTGTATTTCTAATACATAATATTTTTTTATTTATATTTCCTATTCTAACTGAAGAATTTAATGTTGGTATTCTTTTGCAGCTATTTCATTTATTTTAACAAGTTTAAGGGAAAACACTCTACATTCTAATACAAAGATTCCACGCTTGTACCAAATTCACTTAGGAAACTTAAATATTTAAAGCTTTCTTAAAAGTGTAGATAGCCACATTGCGTCCGTAAAACCTTTTAAAACACATTCAACTATAAACAACTGAATACGACATTAATTTATCTCGTAGAGTATTCATGCTCCTGTTAAAACAGTGAATAATTAACTCTGGTCATTAGTCATTATAATATTTAAAGCATACTATATTTTTATTAACATCTATAGAATAAACTTCCCTTTTATACTTTCAGACAAATAAATATATTTATTTCTATATAATACCAAGAATAAAACATTATAAAACAGGAAATAAAATTATTTACAATACCTAAAATGTGATCTTTATTAATATCATTATTTTCCTTTTCTATATTCAGAGGGGGTAAGTTATATATCAAACAATATTCACTATATGATTATTCAACAATATAAATATATTCCTAAAACTAATTAGACAAACATTTCCTTTTAAACTTGTTCTTATTTTTTATTATATGAACGATATTGCTATCCCATTGTATTTATATTAATTATAACCATTTCATTAAAAGAGATAACAGCTTTGAGTCTTAGAAAATCAAGCCGCAAACGTCAAGTTCGTCAATAAAATTGGTAAAAGCTGTTGAAAGTTACCGCAATAACGAGGCGATAAACAATAGCAAAATACGGAATCTCCAAGTCTATTCAAAGTTGTGAAGAGTCCATAAAATATCCAATTAGGAGAGACAGGACACTTGGTTCAACAAATGTTCTTGTAAACGACAGGGAATTGATTAGTCTGCAAAATACATTGCAGCGATAGATTTTTTTAGATTAGATTTATTTGTAAGGCCCTTATTAAGGGTGATAAAAGCTACCGGTAATAAGATTTGTATTTATTTTAAACAAAACGCTTTTTTTTATTTTATTCTTCTGATTCATGGATATCAACGTACTAATTCGTAATTTTTTATAATTTGTATATTTTCATCAAACATATATGTTACAATTAAAATCCGTTTTTCGTTAGTACACGTTTTCCATATGAAAATTATTTACTAACTAAATGCCTTCGTTACAACCAGAAACCCTTAGTCAAAACTAGAATTGACTATCAGTTTTCAGATAAAACTAGTTAAAATTAGAAAGAGAAACTAATTTGAGATCAAAACCAACTTGTACTCAATATATAAATTTAAAACCTTTATTTTTGCTGGAATCTTTTATAGATACACAACATACTAAATGAATCCCCTTTCAGGAGAAAGAAGCAAGAGTTTTATGGTTACCTACTAAAACAGACGGAGTCTTTCATTTCAGATCCAACTTGGAGTAGAACTCTGGTTTCTTTTTGGTCTCACTTCTTGGATCAAACTGAGAAGCAGATTTTCATATCCACTTCCCGCATATTTAGATTAAGACGGCAGGTGGCACTCTCTAACGAACCAGCCCTTTTCGGGGTATTAAAAGAGAGACTCCATTGCTTCTATCTACATATAGTCTATTACATCACATCCTCACCGAAGGAACTCACCTCAGTCCAAGACCCTTCGCTCGTAACCGTGGCCTTGATAACATTCGGGAGCGCGAGGGCCGTCCTAATGGTTACTGCGAGTGTAGCACGCGGCTTTGTCCACTGCGGACACTCTCCCAGCGTGTGCAGTGGTGTATGTTGAGCACAGCCACAATCGTAGCACTCCACCGTGGGTTCTCGATTCTCCATCCTCCACCTCCTTCGGGAGGTATCTGTGTAAGTACATCTCGAAGCAACATGGCACCGAGAGGATTTGCTTCAGATAGAAGGTCAGCATCCCGTGATTACGACCGACCCAATCCTTAAGAATACGGCTATGCAAGTAGAGATGCTGAAGCTGGGCGTGTCGAGCCTCTCTCGCCACTTTGGCAGGAGCTTGTCCTACGACCTGCGAGGCCAACTCAACTCTCCTGACCGAGGTTATTCTCCTCAAATACGGGCATCTCCTCTCTGTACGGACTTTCACTTTTCATCGCGTTTAAGTTTGCGATGGCATTAATCTATGTAAGCACACAGCGCACGTACGGCGTTCGGAAAGGGATTCACTACTGGCTTGCTTCGGGAAGAACTCGGATTTTAGGTGAAACTATATGATTTTAGGATTTAATTAATTGACAGATTGACTACAAATATGAGTGGGATTTACTACAAAACTTGTTTAATTTATTTTAAGTTATAAAGTAATAAAATTAAAATTGGTCAATCCGTTCATAAGTTAAGTTGTAAATCTAAACTTATTAATAAATTTATTAGTTTCAGTAGTAGCTGATTCAACTTATTTAATTCTATCTGAGATATCTAAGTAAAATTAATGTTCTCTTTGTAGTTTACATTTAGTAATTTTATACTCTTAGAAATATATTTGGCAAGTTAGGAATATTTTAATGAACATTACTATTTTGTAGATCCATTATCGAAACAACGTAAATATATTGTAGCCGGAGGAAGGTCAATCATATATTGCGACGTTTAGATGTGCTATCCAACACACAACAGACAGAACCTTGTTCCCTTGAGTATGTTCACAACTTGCTCAAGAGAACGATAATAAAATCAAACTACCATAGCTATTGTACAGCCGCATAGTTATGCTGAATTATTATTTCTTAACTTTAGTCTACATTCGTGTTTATTTAAAATCTGAATGTTAGTTACTTTTCTTTTATCGTCTCCCGGAGCCACAGTTCATTTAAATATAATTATTATAAAAATGGTAGTATCTTGGTGATAATTTTTAATATATCTTTGATATAGTTTTAAATTCTTATTCAGAAAAGATACCTTTATCATTCATCACATTTATCATAATTTTACAAAACATTTATAACAGATTCAGTATTTTTAAACAATTGTACGTGACCGTTTGAGAGCTAATAAGACTAACGACATAGTCTATGCAAAAAACAAAGTTTATATTTAGCAGAAAATATAAACAAGTTAGACTATTTAAAAAAAGACTTCAAATATATTTTGTGACGTGATAAATTACAGTCACGACGCGTTGTGTCACGCGTAATACTTGAACTTGCGAAATTATGTGGTTGATGGATTACACGCATTACAAGTATTGTGAGGATAAATGAAAAATACCACCACAGCCAAGATAGCGACAAAACTTATTTTCAGAAGTAATCGAATTACACTTTGTTGTTTTTCTTAAACAATATGTCACTTCTAATGATCAAAGTTTAGATTATATCTGCCTGCTATACTGCCTGAATTAATTTCAATACAAGTTCAAGTGAACCTGTTATAAATCACGAAGTCTCTCATTAATAATAGATCGCTTAATATCTTATATATAATAAACTTTTTAAAAGGATTTTCAAAGTTATATAAATTTAAAGAGAAGGAATACTGATGGACAAACTCATTAGTATTCCCTCTAACAGAGAAAAGCTTTATTTTCCTAAAGAGAAGGTGTAATATATGGTATGTGCTTTCTTTCTAGTAATAGAAAAAGTGCGGAGTTTATCCCGTCATACTGCTCCATTGCGAATTGGCGGATTACATGTCATATCATTTCTGATATCTGATTCTTGAACAAGGACAAATAGTTCTTTTATAAAAGAATATGTTCTGTAAAATAATGTGTTTTTATTCATAGATTTCCTTTCCATAAATATGTAACACAAAATATTATGAACACAAATTATATATGACATTGCCGTCACACCAGATCTGTCCAATCAACAAATAACGTCACGCCAGATGATCGGGCTTTATTGAAATGTTATTTTAATAGAATAACAAATCATAAACCCATTCTGTCTGATGGACACAGATGTCCATATCTGACATGCAATAATTGAAATGAAATATTTAAAATCCAAATAAAATCCATGTAAAAAAATTATTATCAATTTATTCAGATATTGTTAACTTATAAATGACAAGTTAATATTTTTTCACAAAATAATGTTTTCACCAAGTTGGTTTCATGTTAATAAAGTTTAAGAGCCCCGAGTCTCCATGAGTGTTTATAAATTTTATTCATTCTTTTTATTATACTCCAGCTGTTTTAATTTTGTGTATGTTTAATTTTTCTTACCATAGATTATTATTTATTAGTAATATTCTACACACACACTGATATCAGTATGGTATATACAAGTATTGTTATTACACAGTATTGTACGAGTATTAGATTATTTATTACATGTAAATCAAAGTTGAAGTGTGTTACCTAATTCACAACGGTTGGGACAGATCTTTTTAGTGAAAATTATTACTTTTATTAGGAAGTAACACTATAAAGTGTCTAATGTCAAGAATAAAAAAAATCTTATATTATTATCCAAAACAAATGAACTTACTGTCACTATAATCCGTCCTTCTTTCTCTATCTCTATGTACGTTTTATTATTTGTTCTTTTTTGTTAGAGTTACATTTTAAGTAAGAGAGACAATCTACTAAACTCAAATTAACTTAGCACGTAGGTTGTTTTTGTAATATTTTTTTTTTGTTTGAACGAAATTTGTGAAAGTTTATAATATTTATATCTTCTAAAATTCTATCTTACTCTATTACGAGTATATATTAAATATTCTATAATTTTATGATGTTTAGAAATTAAAATAGAAAAAACGAAAATCTCACGAATGAAGCCTATTTTCTATTTACATGCTAAGATCAATTATTTTATATAATTTCTTTTGTAGTCAAAGAAAAATGTCTTTCGAGCACCTTAATAGTTTTATATTTTAGTATTAAAAGACAAAAACCGTAACAAGCTTACACATTTTAAAAGGTATTATTACAGAAAAAAAACGTATTTTAATAAACATCCAATTAAACATAACGTAGTTAGAAGAATTGCAGCATAACTTAAATAAATCAAATCTTAATTGAAATAAAATACAGTCTAGATTAATTAGCACTCTGAAGATTAAAAATTCTTCAGCCATTTGAGGCAAAAGGTTGAGATTCCAAAGTTCTTTTAAAAAATTGCTTTGATACAAAGAGAAATGTATTGTACTAATTGCCTTCACATTTCTAATTTATCATTTCAAATTAAATTTATCAAGTGCACCTAGTAAAAAGATAAGCTTTCGCCATTACATGTTTCTGTATATAACAGTCATTCATTAACTTGTTCGTAGAACCAACCCATCCAACAAACCAACAAACCAACAAACATTAAAAAACCCTTCGCTGTTTTATTACCACTCATATAATCTAATAAAAAAATAAACATAATTTACCAAACTCTACAGTCGCTTGAATTTTACCACAAAAACATAGTCATTTTAGGTTCCTTGTTTTTCAATAAAAACTCTAGTTTAAATTTAAACTGATACCATATTATAAATTTTCACAGTTAATAAATATAATATCATAAATACAGTGTTATCCTAATATAAAGATTTTCTGGATTTAAGCAATTTTTCCAAATCCCAATAACTGCTCACAAAAGCTAATACAAAATATACCTCTATATAAAGAATATATTTGTGAAAAACCTTTTTTTTTTACTTTCAATAATTGTAAAGTATTAATAGCGAATATTACTAATTACCAAATAACGAATTCTAACAAGTTATAACCTTTACTTACAGTACATATATATATACATATATGACACATTCAGATTCATTTTAGGATAGATAACTGAATTAAATGTTATGAAAAATAATAATGTTTTATAAAACTGTGTTTCGTTTATTATATTAATACCTACGTCAAATTTAGATTAATAATTATCAAATGAACCTCAATATAACAAACCTCACTTTAACAAATATTTTCTAATTCCCTTCAGAATTGTTATATCGAGGTTTCACTATATATGTAATTTGATATTATTCCATTGTATTCCAAATTTATTAACAGATAAATTATTAAATATGATTATTGGATTTTCATTTCAACCTTATAGCAATTCATATTATAGTTACAGTATGTTTCATATATCTACAACGCACAAATATTTGCTAATGACAACTCCCAATTATTATTAACCACTTCATCTATCTCATATTGTTATATTGTTTTACCCTCTCGTATCAGATGGCTGTTATAAAGGTTCCTCATCTCTTTATATCTCATAAACTTATATTAGCTTTCGAGCTTACATATACAGAATTATAAATCATATTCCAGTATATTACAGTTGAAAGTCTTATATTCTTTGTTACAATTTGAAAGTTACTACGAGCATTATAAATATTGTTCAAATCGCAATAAGTAAAATGAAGCTTTGATGACGTTCTTTGTTTAATGCTTGAATATGGAGCAGTGTTATTGAATGTTTTGTTTAGAAAACAATGAAGTTTAGGAAAACCATTGGATGGATGGATTCAAAAGTATTAAACATTGTTATTCTTTTAATTTAGTGCTCATTAATATCGTAAGTAAAACAATTTTCAATTTAAATAACACTCTAAAATCTATTTCATATTAATTTATGGCTACGAGTTATTGTATCCAAAATCTACTGTGGCAACTTGACCAAATCTTTAAACTAGTAAAATAAAATGTTGTTCTGAGTTCATCATTATATAATAATAAATATTTATTTAAGCTCTTTCATTGCCCTTAATCGTTTTCTTCAGTGTGTATTTTTCATATCAAATTCACAGCGACAATTCAAATAAAATGAATGGTATTTGTCAATGCTAGAATCCCACTTTGCCCTTATAAAAATCTCACCTTCTTATTAATCAATTTCTTTGATAAATACTTCCATAAAAGATGTTTTTCTAAAGACCGTTTTCATACCCATTGAAATATTATTATTGAAAAACTCGTTATATTTTTTCCGTTTCGAAGTCTTTTAAATTAATACTGGAATAACTTTAAAAGAAATTGAATTTACTTTCGATCTGTTGTATATATATTTATAAATACTGTGAACCGTTAACAAAGAACACAACACTTAAAAACTAATCATTCTATTAAGCTTTGAAAGTTAAATTTTGAAATCTTAGAAAGATATTTTTTTATACGATTTTATTTAACACAAAAATAATATCAATAACGTATAGTTTTTTTATAGTTTTTTATAATAAAAGTAATTTTATTTATTATTCAATCTTATAAAGAAAAGGTATAAATCTTTTTATTCAATCATGAATTTTTATCTTCATTACTTAAATATATTATTATATTCTGCTTGTAGTCGTTTCATAGACCACATAGGACCGAAAGTCAAAAGAAACGAAAAAGTTTTATGTTAAAAATATATATAAAGGCTAGAAAAAGAAAGCTACTTTATTTGCATCTTTCGCCTTTAGCTTTTTGCTACATTTATAGAAATTGCATTATAACTTAAATATTGTTTGATAATATAACTATCGTTTAATTTTAATACATATTACTAACAATGGTTAAATGCTGAATGGTCTACAAAATGTCGATTTATGGGTAGGTCACAGAAAGTCCAGTGGGAATTATTAAAGACTTTTAATATCGCCAGCTTATAGAGTATTATTTCAAGCTGTCTAATCCTAGCTGCGGTCAGTTGAGCTCAGGCTCAGCTTTAATAATGGGTATTGTTAGAAAAATTGTATACGTTTTATCCAGTCACTAGAACGGATTTCTGAACTTCTTTGTCTTTCCCTGATTTAGCACGTCATTATGATTATATTACGTAATAATTCCCTGACTTTCTGTTCCAATAATTTAATTCTGTATGATAAATTGTCATTAATCCATTTCCTTTATTTTCAATTCAATATATATATATAATACAAAAGCAAGTTGTTTCTGGTGCTGGGTTTGCTAATTCATTTATATAAAGTATAAGTGACAAGATGACCGAGTTATGGGGGCGTCTTTCTAGCAAAGTTATTTACAACACTATTGTATGAAAATTAAAAATAATAAAGTTTGTGTGAAAACTAAGATAAGTTCTAACTAAACAAGATATCAGGTTGAAGATTCAATGCAGTTTTTTGTTAAATGCAGTTCAATAAGCAACAACATTTAGTATTTCTGACCTGAGAACAATACAATTATCAATCGCTCAAACAACGGCTTGAAACGTTAAGAATGGTCTTCTTATAAAAAATTCATGGATGGAAAAAAAATTATAATAGATGGAATTCTTCATTACTGTTTATACATATGACATAAAGACTTGAAAAATTACATTCATTGAGACTAGGACACGAGTATAATTTTATACTTCGTTGGTTTTATTCATTGCACTCGGAATACCTCGAATCAACTTTAATAGAAGTTGGCATTTTGGTTGTACATGTCATTTACTATTTCTGCTTTGTTTTAAAATTTTCTTTCATTATTTAGTTTGTGACTTTCGCCAAAATTACTGTCTGACTCTTAAATTTATTATTGGAAAGTTCTTGTCATTCTTGTTATCAAAAACAAACCAATATAAAAATTAAACTCTAAATTCATTTCCCAATATGCTCATTATTATGAAATTTACTTAAAGTGAAATTTATGACGTCTCCTTTAATACAACAATGCTATTCTGATCAGAAATTTGGAGACTGAGAACTATTAGTAATTGTTCTGTGTTAGTGCAATATGTCGTTGAACAATTGCATTGGAAAACGACATATATATCCAGCCCAAATACTTGTTTTATTGCCAATAGACAATATAATATAAATTATGTTGTTTATTAAAAAAATGCTATCTACTTAAAATTTTACTATGTAATTATATTTAAATTCATATTTTAATAGAAACAAGAGACATTTCTCTTGTATATTACATTTAATATTCTCATAATACACAATCCTAGAGAAAGGTAAAGTATAAAATTCAAAATCAACTGCAGATTCATAGACTACAAGGCATAAAGTAAGCAAAGCGTAACTCCAAACTTCTGACAACGGAGTGATATTAGCGCTTTAATCGTTCAAAGATACGAGAATTCGAGTCCAAAGCAGTTTATTCTGTCACAATCAAATAAATACTTTTGAAACAGTTAAGTTAGTTATATACAAAAAACATTAGTTAACACCGTAACGGTATTTTCTTGTAATTATTATCTTTTTTTATTATCGATCATCCATGCAAAATTAATGGACGGATCTAATTACAGTTTATAGTAAAAAAAACTGTTAGAATAGTTTTAAGAAATCTAAAACATATTTGTGAAGATAAAAATTAATTAATACAAGTTTAAAGCTAAGTTACAAAACAACAGTTTTTGATGATAATCTCTTCTACATGTCATTTTAAATAGACAAGTCAATAAATTACACATTACTATAATGAACGCTGTTTTAGTGAACGCGGGTTGATTTGAGGCAGGATTAGAACAGTATTAATTAAATATTAAAAGTTTTTATTATGTACCTGCAAAAAAAATATATATATATACATATATATATTTTTATAAATTTAGTTTTATTGATTTGTTTTATTAATTTATTTTAAATTTATACTGTAATTAATTTTTGACATGTTTATATGATACAATTTTTTTTAATGTGAATAATTTATTAATAATTATAATTTTGTATTTAATATTTAATATTTTGTATTTTGAATTTTGATTTTAATTTTGATTATATTATTTTTTGTTAAAATAAAAATGTATGTATATAATTATATATAACATGAACGAATGCGGCGTTGGGGACCGCCAACCAACACGCCATGTTCCGAACGGCGGGAGGTGGAGGACGGAGCTACAAAAAGCTACGTGGAATGTAAGAGGAGGAATGGAACAGAAGATGAATGAATTATTAGATGTGATGGATGACAAAGATCTGGGTGTTATTTGTGTGTCTTAAAAGCATGAGGACCCCCCGGAAGGCATGTATGAAGAGGTTAATGTCTGTAGTCGAGGCGAAAGAGGTATGCAGGGACCGTAGCGTTTGGCGCTCCGTCGTCTCTGGCTACCCCGCAAGGGATATGGCGTGAAGCTGTGGCGTGAAGTAAGTAAATACTATAATGACCTAAGACTATTTAATTAAATTATTATATTTTATAAAACACCATAAAACTTCGTGGTTATCAAGTGAATGACTTAGATAATTTGGGTTTTGGTAACCTCAGTTTCCATTAACGACTATTTAGGGTAAATGAGTCTTAAGAAAGGAAAGAGATGTACTTATTCTTTTTTATTTGAATATACATAATTTAATAAAGTACTTTCAAAAAATAAATATATAAAAATTTTATTATAGTATTTTTTGTCCGAAGTGAAAAAATTTACAGAGTTAAGTCACTTTTATTAAATCTGAGATAAAACGCTACATTTTTACTTCCTAAGTATTGTTTACACCTTTCAGATATTCCAAGGTTTTGTTCTTAGAATTCGTTTTAACGAGACGCAGCTCTTAGCGTAATGACGACGTATCGGTTTATTTTACAATTTCATGTATTTTCATCGCTAATAGAATATTCGATGAGTCGCAGTAAATGCGATTTACATTTTGAATAAATGATATTGAACGTATTCAAGAAGGTGTGCTATTTGTGGTTTTCTTTTCGAGGCGAATTTAAAATCCATAAGTTTCCATCGTAAAATTTTAATTTCCAATACTCATTTTATTGTATTGATTTGTACTTTTACTTTTGTAAATGTAATTTTTAAGAATAATCCTTTCATAATGAAAATTTAACCGAAATTCTGATTGAATCAATTTATAAAATTTTAACTTCTTTGGAAATTGAGAATTTTTACAGTTGCCAAAACCGCAACGCTTTAAATGATATATTTTGATTCCGGCAATATTACAGAATACGATTATAAAATTTTCAATATATACTTAATAGTTATTTTATATCTAAAATTCAGATCGAGTCTTAGCTATGCCAAATTTCTAGATATTAACTGGTTCAGTACGAGGTAATAGATACACATTGCAATTATAGCTCTGGCGCCTGAAACTAATGGCACGAAACACTAAAATCAATTGCAATTCTTTGTTCAAATCTATAGTAGATATGTAAAATCTATATAATAAAAGGAAAAGAAAATACAATACATGAAAACGGGATTAGCAGTAACAATGGTTGGTTTCTAAATCAAACTGTATAGAAGGGCTTACCTCGTTGCCACGCTGCCAAACGTCGCTCTAGTATGTTATAAGACAGCCATATAACTACGACGCGTTTAAGTTACAACGTTATTCTATGGAATATCATTGTGTTATAGCCAATGCTCGCAGAGTTCTCAACTTTCTAAATTTCAAATATGTATGTGCGTATGTGTGTGCATCTTAAATTATATTTTCAATTTTACTTATTTTAAATAATAATATGTATTTCCGATAAAACATATTTTTAAATATTTCTTTTCTTTTCCAGAATTTTAAATTAAAAAATGTCATATTAACAATCAGATGCATAGTTTACCAATATTATAAATTTACCAAATTGTATTCTTTATGAATGAATTAAACTATATATAAATAATATGTCAATGACGTAAATGAGGTGAAAAGTCTCACCACTTTAAATTCTGTTTGCTTATCTGATAGACTTACTGGTTCTAAACTGATGGAGGTAAGCGTGGATATTGAAAATACCTTTCTCGTGATAATAATCAGCTTTTATATTAAAAATAGTAATAAATAATAGTCACAATTTCTATTTTATTCAGCCTGTAATATTTTATAACAAAGTAGTTGGCTTCCACAAAGGCAACTTTTTTATTAAGAAAATGAGAAGTGCAATAAGCAAAAAAACTTTAATATTAACTTTTGTAACATATCTCCTGTTTAGAGTCTGCGTTGTTATGACTGACTTATTAATGGTTTGCTCTCATTCGAAACGACACGTTTTTAAATGAAAGTTTCATCCAAAAATATCATTCCTATTTTTCCGACAGACTTTCTAATATTTCTGTCATACTAACATGGCCATGAACATGAAAATTACAGACACGAAATCGTCGAAGACGCTGGAGGCCTTTTAAAGTGATGTGGCAATTGCTTTGTATTTAATCCTTTTTAGACTGAATTATAATTGACTTAAAGGGAAAAATTTCGTTATTGCTTGTATATATTATAGTGCTTCAATATCAACAGTTTTATTTGATAAAAACAATGGAAAGACAATACAATAAAGAGGTATAGATTATAAATATTTTTTTTTTTTCTTACGAATTGATTAAAAGTACTGCTCTAAAGTATGACATATTTCGAGTGCACAAAGCATTGAACAACGATTGTATAAGAATGAATAATACAAAATTCTGTTTCGAAAGACACGTCTATCAAACTTGTATTGGAAATTACTTCCTTCACTGTGCATTTTATATTTTATACGTAGGAAATCGGTTTGGGACTCAGCCAATCGGTTTTATCTCTTTTAAAGTACCGTTACATTACGCGGTTAGGAAATATCACAACTTCCTCCTATTCAAATATTTAGTTTTCTTGGAGTAAATAAACTCAAAAAAAGAAAATAAACTTCATGCGTCTCAATAATTTTATATAAAAAAGTAGTAACAATACTGTTAAAAATATAGAAGTTTTCTAATAAAATGATCTGATACATGGAACAGTGGCTTAGGACTTCAGTTTTTATAAAGGGCACTCGACCCTTTTCACTCATAAGTTCTTCAAGCACTCATCCTTTTGAAGCAGGCGTGAAAGCCACTTTATAAAGCTTGTCGATTACAAATATGTCAAGTTATTTAAATCGAAGTTATGTCGGTAATTTTGTCATATTCTTTTATCAATTGCGATAAAAAAATCACTGCGTAATTACTTTTTTTCAAAATTAAATTAAATTAAAATTTCAATGAATTATTTATGAATTACCTTTATAAAATGTAATATTCAATCTACAATTTCTAACTCAATGACTTCTAATGAAGTGTACCTACTCTGGAAAATTAATAAAATACAAAAAATCCATACTTCGTGTTCTACTGAATAGAATTGATTGAAGCCTTTTTCCAGACCCTGTTTTGCCTATGAATTCGACAAAATTTAGTTTGAAATTCATTATTATCTTGCATTAAATTTTGCAGACTGATTTCAATTATTTTTTTTCCAAGCTCTATAATATTCTTTTCAAACTTGTTATTTTTTCAATTGTTTACCGTTGCTTGGTTTGTTTTTCATATTGCCGTTTCTATAACAGTAGGAAACTCGAGATTGTGTGTTATTTTGAACGATAAAGTCGTGACGAAACAAAAGGTACAAAAAATCAGCTAGATGTATAGGTCAGGTACTTGATTCACCATACCTTATTGGTTGGAATCACTTCTCCTTTGATCGCAACATTAAGGCCATTGGTCAAACCAAGACAAAATTGGATGAACACAGTCACAATTGAACATATTTATCTCACTAATCCACGTCAAGGTAGTAAGAGTCTTTAAGGATAGAAAAAAAATGAAAGATGGAAGGATCAGTTACTGGATATAGTGTAATCTCGCTGACAGACATTAACAAAATGATGAATGAGGATTATGAATCACCGATATTAAAAAGTGTCTTGAAAAGGTAACTTTAACCCAACAATCACAAAAAATGCTAAGTGGCTTGATATTCTATAGTAGACATGTGCCAATATTTATTTTTATATTTACAGGTTATGATATACTAATAGTAGTGGTAGTAAGGAATTCCAGACTAAATGATCAGCGAGCAGTCCAAAAATTCTGACTTATCAAATGGTTCACTTATTTTTCACGAGGACGAGTTTTAAAAGTAAATCAGCGTCGACTGTATCCGTATAATCAAGCGTTAAAAATTGTTTTTCCATGCCATTGCCACTGGAATTAAAATGCTAAAAGTGCTTCGACACAATGGTCAATATCTCATTTAATAAATCTTATTATTATTTATCATAATAAGTGATTTTCATTAAGTTTGATGTTTTTATCAACCACACACACCAGAATAAATAATTTAAAAATTAAATATGAAATTCAATTCAGATACAGAAAAAGAATAGCACAATGATGATTTAATAGGCAATCATATTCTGTGTCTTTCAAACTCTTATATAACTTCCCTTAAATTTTAATACTTTCATAAAAGATGCGATTATTCGTCGCATGATGAGATGTCTTCGGAGAACGTGTGAATGTGCGAGAACGCCTTTGGAATATAGAGGTGGCAATAATAGTAATGGCATGCGTTACCGTAACATTTGCACGTATTCATGTTAGGTTATTTTCAAAGTAACCGGATAATGTAGACAATACAGACATTTTAATATAAGAACATTAAATGTTCATTCCTATCCTATTAGTAGCTTTTAGGTTATTTAATAAAATCGTACATATCTTAATAATATTTTTTAATTGCACATATTTGGAACAATTCATTACAAGGTATAATGATTTAAAAACGGGTTCAGTATCACAATTTAAATACCAAATTTATTCTACGATGAAAAGAAATGTAAGTTATCTACTCGAAAAACATAATGATAGCCCAAAAAATCCGCACAAAGACTTTTTAAGTGCAATTAAATAAATTGCACGAAAGGGAAAAGCCCCATTAATTCGTCAGTTATTTTTTATTCGAGATAGGAGCGGAACGAAGCTTCTCAACCACTAACAAACCTTAACAAAAATGTATTTACTTGTGTATATTAATAATATTATTGTTTTCTGAAAATCAGTTTTATTTAGGATACTCATAACTTTAAGAATCTATTTGATAGACTTTTATCAATAACGCATTTTATATTGAAATGTTATGTTATAACTAATTTAATAGATAATACTAGTTATCTTTATTGTATGTTTAGGACAAGTTATAGTTATTGTGTGGTTTAACTTTTTTCAACGTTAAATGAACTCTATTTGTAATTTATTCTTCTGTAATCTGTCATTTCATTTTTTTTATAACTTGATGATTCTTAAAATCTGAATATAAACTGAATAAGCTATTATTTTACACTATAATATTTTGTTACAGGATTTCTTTACTCCCTTCTTACTTCGGGCCCGCAGAAGTTTTATATCAGATACTAAATTCCACAACTACTATTAAACACGGCTTCGTTTAATACTATTTTAGTAAGATGTTCAACTCATTGTTCGCAAGCTTATAATACAAATAGAAATCACTGAGGAGCATAGATTTAAGGACATAAACTTTTATCGACGAAGGAATAGGAACATTGGAATGTTTGTTGTTTAGATAAATTACGTTTAGAATTTATTTAGTGTTGATAACAAAGATTTCAAAACAAAATGGATCCTAACAAGTTAACTAAAACTATTTTGATGGGTTTGACATATCGCGTTTATTCGATGCTTGTTGTCGACGATGATGTTTCGTAGTAATCGTATTCTCTTGAAACAAACAGTCTTTCAGAGAATCTGGCCCAAATACTGTTAAAACAAATCAGAAACTATTACTCAAAACAGTTTTATTTCAATGAATTACTTCTTACATCATATTCAAGGAGTGTGCACTGCTCCGGTAATAATTGGCAATAAATTTCTTTTTTGTTACATGTTTACAACATATCAATGATTGATTGCCTAAGTTTTGAGCAAAAGTTAGTTTTTTTTACATCAAAACATGTTTTGGAACTTAGTAACCTAAAGTATTACAAAAAAACGTATTCTATCAACTTCCAAAGTATTAATGAAAGTAAATTGACAAAAAACATACCAGTTATGCAAAAATATAATTACGGCTGAATTAAAAGATTTAAAGCAATTTAAAACTCCAATCTCATCATTCCTCACTCTGCCCAACTCTACTGTATTTTCAACGGCTGATAATCCTTTTTCAATTTCTGGAAATCGGAAAAACAATTATATTATTTGAATTATGGATACGTTTTCTTAATTTTTGTTTTCAGAATTTAAATTTGTTTTCGTTAAGTAATTTGTTTCTAAGCAGGGTAATCATTTTGCTCCACAGGAAAGGAAAGTAGACTACTGGAAATTTCTTATAGCTTATACGAGTTTCCATCTGGAAATAGCTTATACGAGTTTCCATCTCTCTATATTTTCAGCTATATTTGTGAGAATAAGTGTGAGTATACAACAAAGAGTAATAGAATGAAGACCTTATTTAAGGTTGAATATGTTAAAAATAATAATGTCTGAATTATAAATAAAATTTAGTTAATTTCTCTATACAAGAAAAAATAATTTATTAAAATTACTTATTGTTACAACTTCTCTAGTGTAATATAATGTTGTTATTACCCCCGAAACGTTATTAATAAGAATTATAAATAATATAGTGGTCTTATGGCGGCGGTGATTCATTATTATACATGTCCTCACAAAATTGTATCCAAAGGGAGGTTGTGGTATCTCTTCGTAACTTTGACAAGAATCCACCGAAACGGTTAGTTGAGACAAAGCAAATCCTAGATGACAACTTCTCAACAATGAGTTTCGGAATTTCTTAACAGATAATATAGAGGCATCCTGTGCCGCAGATTAAGGAATTTAGCTTTAACCTAGTTTTTACTATTGAGTTAAACAAAGATACTACTAAAATTTTACAATGTTTATCAGCAAGCATCATGTACATTTATTATTATTTTTTTAAAAGGTCTTTTACAAATTTATATTTTAAAAGATGAAATCAGGAGTATAAATAACGAATTATTTCTTTGTATTATTTATATATAAGTTTTGGAAACTTAAATAAGCATATTTATATTATTTAAAGTTAGAATTTAAGAAAAATATGTTAAATTGTTGTTAAATATATATGTCTAATAGAGACACAAACTATATTATTATTTTTAAAACTCACTATGTTAGCGTTATATCATAAAAATTATAATGTATTTGTATGTATAAGTGCGTTTTTATCTTAAGCGTTTGTCAACATTGATCTCATCGATTTAAGCGATTCTTGAAACGGAAGAGCACTCCCGTTATTATTTTACATTGAGTCAATAACCTTGAAAATAAACCATTATAATGAGTATTTTTACTACATGCTTGCATCGTATTATTATAATATACATACACGTAAATACTTATAGATCATAGTTTGATAACTCAAAAAAGTTGTTAATAAAAAACCGGACAAGTGCGAGGCTGGCTCTGGCTTGCCCGCTAGAGGTTCCGCATAAATTTGTAGGCAACAGATTATTCTAAAATCGTAGATTTAGCTGGTAGAACCTAGATGTAGTTATCTGATTGCAGCTTTGACTGACTGACTCGTTTTGGGCTGGCTCGACCAAAGAAGAACCACTCTCTCATAGCAGATTGACGTGTAACAAACCAATTCATTTGGTTATGTTCTGCCGCTAAGTGAAAGAATCCGTGATTTCAAACAATATGCAAAAAGTATACCCCAGAAGGGCTTTGATGAAGCCGAAGAACCTGTCCTTGAGCAAAATCGAGGAAATGATTCTTTGATTTTGCTCAGGCTACCTATCCTATTTGGGGCGGGGAAAGTATCGCATTTTGTATTTTCTAAAGGCAAAACAACGACAAACAACGACATCCTACTCTGTACTCTACTATGAAATCCCAGGATATTGCAAAAGTCCACTCCACTATAAATTATAATATAATATCATATCATACCCCGGGTATAAATTTGAACATTCTTTTTTCACACGCAGAAGTAGCTGTATTCATCCTGTCAGTACTGCGGGTGGACTTGGATGATCCTATAAGTTTCTACGAGTGCCTCTATAAGAACCATAGTGGTAATACAGAAACGGATCGAAACGGATCAATTCTTGGGACATGTCCAGACTAAGATTGACGACCTACCTTCACAAAAATTGTAGCCTTTGACGACCTTCAAGGCGCACAATACTAATTGCCAGAGACACGTGCCATCGACTACAAGTGGAGATCTGTGTATAACTTTGCTCGGGCAAATGGTCTGTCCCAGTTGCTTAAGACGCAGACTCCTTTACCGGACGTGGACACCCATATGTTCTTTGTCGGATCGTCTGCTGACTACACAACCGGAAAAGTACCAGGTCACTATCGATGCACCCCTAAGGTCCTGTAATCATTGCTTAGGATGGTGTGTAGTGCCCATTAAACTTCCGGCTCGCACAAGATCTGCTATCTGACGCGTTTGATACTACAAATCAGCGGATTGGAATGAAATTAAATATTTTTTTGCAACCTACCCATACAGACTAGCTTATTTCCCATCCAAATTCGGTTGTAGTTGTTGCGATACAACAAGGGATGAAACTATTTGTACCCAACTCTATGGTACCACTTGGTAGCACGCCGCGGTTTTGGTTTAATGCGTCTGTTAGGACTACAGCATCTGGTAAGGGGCAGGCGTATCAAGTTAGGGCTAATGCTTTAGTAACTAATGATCCGAACCCTAGGGTTCTGAAGAGGACATACAACGGTGCCTCCAGATTTTCCGCAAATTCAATTGCCGCAAATCGCTAGAGCAAAGTTCAAGCATGTCGTTAAAATTGGGGATCAGCTTTCAAGGTACCTGCCTGGCACGCGCAAGTTCTAGGCGCTCTCCAAAGCCACTCTGAGAAGTTTTAGCCAGCCGTCTTTGCTGCATTTCACTCTCGGAATTACTCTGTGGCCAACACGAGAAAAGAGAAAGCCTATGTCTTGCGCACTCTTTTTACTTCAAACTCGACTTTGGACAACTGAGAGAAGACACCGTCTACCATCCCCCAATGATAGAGCTTGATGCTGGAAATGATTTTTTGGTAACAAACCATCTGAAAGTCTCTATTTTGGATCATAAGCCAAGTGGGCCTAATGGCTATTCTTTTTAGTGCTACAAACATGATCCCCCGATTAACTCCAGGGCTAACGCAACTATTTCCGTGTACTCCTAAAAGGTGTAGTCCCGGTCTCATGAAAGTGAACCACTGTACATCTGATCCCTAAGTGTGATGATAGCTCTGATCCAGCTCACTACAGATCTATCGCCATTACCTCTCTTTTCTCTAAAGTAGTGGAAAGCATCATCAATCAACAGGTCCTGACGTACAAGGATCACCAATTGATCAATGACTGGCAATATGACTTTCGTCATGGTCGATCGTCTGGTGATCTTCTGTTATATCTTATGCACCGTTGGGCAGCGGCTATTGTGAGCAATAAAAAGTTTGGATACGGTGAAAGACTTCGATCGTGTATGGCTCAAGGGGCTTCATTCGAAGCTGCCTTCTTGTAGGTTTTCATTGAGTATATTTAAGTGGATCACCAGTGTTCACACAGGGTCGTCGATGGTTTTTTCTCGGACCCCAAGCTCGTGAACGCTGATGTACCACAAGGCTGTGCTATTTCCAACCCTGTTTCTTTTGCAAATCAATTATATGTTGGATATTTCTAAAATACTTTTACCTTTCGACTGCATACAACGTAGAGCCGTTTGAATTGTCGGGAACTCGATGATCTGTCAACTGGACTCTTTGGCATTGCGTAAAGACGCAGCTTCATTGTGCGTTTTATTATGAAGATATTATGAAGAGTTTTTTGATCTGATGCCTGCCACCGAATATAATCACCGCACAGCATGACACTAACTATAATACCATCCGTACCTGGATGCGTGGCGATATTCTACTGTATATTTTTTTCGGACTTTGTTTTACGTACCACCAAGATTTGAAATAAACTTCCTTCCTACCCGGATCGATACAACTTGGGTACCTTAAGAAAAACGTATAATCCCACCTGCAAGGCAAGCAACGCTCTTACAATTCCCCGAATATTTGCTAGAGTGGGAGTATGTATGTCAGTGACTAGCACGCTCGTTTGTCCTCCTCTCTCATAAAAAAAGTATCGACCTTTTCCATAAATTTACCAAAAAAAAATTTAATAAATATAGAATGAAGAATTTGTCAACTCGAACCTGCGACCTATATTATTCATTCAACTGAGTTACCATGCCGGTAACATTTTTTATAAATTTACTATAACATATAATACTAATTACTATAAAAATTGTAATATCACAACCGAAAACTAATATTTCAAATATCTATAAAACCTATAGATAACTAATATTATAATATTATAATTTGTAGAATATTATAAATTCCAATTTCCATTGTACATTTGACTACAATATAAATTGTATTTTATTGTGTAGCCACACTCATTAGTGGTTAGAATTAATTCACAATACAAAAATTGGATCTAAAATTAAATTATAAAATTACTCCATGTTAAATATAAGTAAAATTTATTCTATACAAATATTTAATAAATTTATGACTATTATATGTACTTAAATAATATATCATTATTTATAACAATATAAGAAATCTAATTTTGGAAAGTAATTTAGTGATATTTTATAGTTTAAAAATAAATAACCTTGTTTTTTATTTTTAAAAAGATGTACACTTATTATTTTTGTTGATCAAAATTAAACTAATATTTTTAATATACATTACTGATATTGAATGAGTAGCATTTACTAGGATATATAGTTTGTGTAATATGTGTTGCACGAAAAATTATACAACATAACTATGATGAGATAACTATAAGTGGTATGATTGTGTAACAAATTAGTTTTTTTGTAAACATGGCGATTCATCTGTTTACATAAATATCGTACGAGATCCTGTATAATTTTACTTTAAAAAAATTCTCTATAACAAATGAAAATAGTAAAACAAAAAGGTTAAAGTTTTTTTTATTATTTTAAGATACCGAATTACAGGGTATTGTTTTTAGCATGAGGTATAAACGTCAAGCTGCTTTTAGTATTATAAGTAAATATAACAGGTTCTTATTTTTCGGCACGTCACGTTTACGAAGAATATAAAGGCAGGTTAGCCAAATGTTAGCTTGTTGTACCCCAATTTATGGAGGTTGCCATTCGTAAAAATAAGAAAAATACACAGGGTAAATATTTATCCGTAGCAAATGTTCCAATATTTAGGACGAAAATATTATAGTGACCTTTACGAAAGATTGAGATGTTTTCAAAGAAATGATTTACAAGTGGGTGTTGTATGTATGTTGTAAGGGTCTAATTAAACTGGTGATAATTTTTTAACTATTCTAACATGATTTACTCAATGTACAAATACATATATCATTTCTGTGACACCATCCTTTAGATTGTAAAATAGATCATAATTATTTTCGGCTGAAAAGAATTTTTTGAATAAAAACGTGCATTGTCATACATTGGTCAAACGAAGAGGAGCCAACGTATGTAAATTAGAGAACTTTTTTTTAATAATCAAAGATAAAGGATATAAAAAATCAAATCCACTTATTAAAAATTTAAAATACATTATATTACATTTGAAATCTCACAAATCTTAGCCAGGGAACATCGGTAGGCACATACTAAATTTAATAGATTTTCTATTTAATGTTCAATGGAAAATCCCTTTCACTAAACCTGAGTTCTAAGCCAGACTTAAAGATACTGTTAGTACGCCCTGTGTGTATTATGAACTCTAAAAATCACTGAAATTGTATGATTTATTTACAAATTTACCGATATACTCCTTTGGCTTTTGTTAAGGTTAAAATAAGAATTTAAAATACAAATTATAAAATAGTTTTGTTTAAAAGCGTTCTTATCCTAACATTCTAACAAAATATTAGGGAAAAGTTCTAAATCGAATAGGTGTACTTGTAATAAAAAGAAGTTTTATTAAAATTCGAAGCTAAGGTATTGAAGAGTAAGCTTCAATCATTTTTATTATTTTACCTTTTTTCTTTTATATTTTTACAAAGGCAATTTTAAAATATATATTGATGTCCAAGTAACTACGGAAGAGAAATATCTCTATGTTATATTAGCAATAGTGGACTAACCGTAATAAATAACCTCATTTGTGGTTTTAGAGAATGAATCATGATGAATACGATGATATTTATTTTATAGTCCAGAAAGCTATTTCATAGAAGATGGGTCGAAAGTATATACTTGACTTTTCTGTAAGATCACTTTTAATACAAGCTACACTCGTATTTCGTACAGTGATGAGAGACGGATGATGTCTGAGCTCCCAAGCTCTTCGCTTCCTCTATATGTATCGCAATCTTCCGAGTACTCATTTCTCGTAGCCGTTAACATATTTTAATATTACATTTTTATAAATAACCTGGTCGATGACTCTATCTACCGCCAGGTCTACTTCTTTGAGACGCAATTTAAAAAAATAATTTTCAATCCAGACGAAACTGCATGAAACTAGTAGTAATGTAAATTTAAACTTATTCCCAAAATCACATTGTTTTCATAAATGCCAATAAAACTTCCCTCTTTCTGCCATTATAAACTTTCTTAAGCTCTTGAAAAACTTTAATTGCGTGACAAACACATTTCTAATTAAATCCTCCTCGTTAAACTTGGTCTTCAATTACTGGTTTCGAAAATATATTTTTTTTATAAAAATAATATTACGAAATATTCCTACTACAACTTAATCAGATGGCCCAGAAAAGTTTAAACTTTTCTGGGTCCGTCTGGATCTGTCTTATTAGATAACCTGATTGTATCGGTGTGTAAATAAATCAGTACAATAATGATACGATCAGTAATAGTTTTATTAAAATATGAAATAGTATAATTTGAAAATATAATTACCGATTTAGATGCCAATCCAATTATGTTATTTTATTATAATTTACAACACGCTTCCTTTGCAACCGTAAAGACACTAATTCAGCAAACGTCATTCTGTGCTGAGTGCAAAAAAACGATTAAGTGAAATGGTTTCCAACCAATATTATTTAAGGTTGGATTATTCAAAGTATTCATAGTAGATTGATTAAATGGATGTATTAAAATGATATAATATGTGTCTGCCTAAAACAAATACAGAAATTTATTTCTAGTTACGAAATAACATTAGAGAACGATCCAACTTTTACTTTATTGACAATGGCGGCCTTATTAAAATCTTGAAAATTTAACAACATACGGGATTGTTATAAATTTAATTATGAAAGTTATTTTTTGTTGTTATAGTGAAGAAATATAATATTAAATAAAAAGCAATCAGTGAATATACTTTAGTACAAAAGTACCTATAAATTCTAATGTAATTCGCCATGTTCTTCTTAAATTAGCGATCCATACCCATATTGACTCCAATAATGTTTTATTTCTTTTATTAGATTATTTTTCAGATTTATTTGTTTGAAATTATTACTTCCTCTATTTGTGTGTAGAAAATGAACTTAAAGGATTAATTATGGTTTACTGTTTCATTTCATTTGCCCTTTAATTTATTGTAAGCCATACAAATTGACACTATGTATACCTTTATGTTGCCCAAGGGTCGACTAATATTAAAATCAATTATTTGCTATGAATTTTTAAATTAAGTTTTTAAATATATACAAATACATTTAGTTTATCAGCATCAAAGAAATCACTTGCAAATATTTCAAACCGTATATATAATTAATAATATTTAGTTATGTATGTGTTTTATTTTTAGAACTGTTTATTTTAACCCTACATGGCTTTTATAGACACCTTTTTGGTTTATTCGCAAAATAATGCTAATAATAACCAAGACGTCCAGAGTTCGATGCTCAGTTTGAGCACTGTCTTGGTGTGAAATTAAATTTTCCAAAATTACTTTATAACCATGATTCGTCCGTAAAGTTACTTTAAAATATTATAGTTAAAGTTATTTTCATTCATTACATTATAAGAAGCAACTCTTTGAGATTACACATGTACTATCATCATATAGTTAAAATAATTGACTCAATTTGAAAGCCACGGCCACAGACACACCTAGTCATAAAACAAAAAACATCCATTGAGGAATTATTGCCAATAAAACTTATTTGGATCGATTCGAATTACCTTTTTATGTGAAATATAGGCTCAAAAGCCACTTACGTAAATCTTTATTACACGGAGGAAATAAAAGAAAATGTTTGAAAGAATCACGTGCTAATATAATAAATCTTCAAAGAAAATTGCTCTCAGGAGTCATAATTAGGATAAAATCAATTTTATTCTTAACATATAGAAACTGTTATCTTCAAATTTTATCATGGTATTATATGTTTTTAACAGTATTGCAACGTCTGTTGTAATGTAATGTAAGTTAAGCTACCACAAGTATTTTATAAACCTATATAATCTCTTTTTTTATTGAGAAAGTTTTATCCATAAAATACTAAGCTCAGGTGGCTACATTGCTATTTCATACGCTTGATGTCTTAAGTTTTCTAGTTGTACTGCAAATTAATCTGTATATTGTGAAAAAAGTGAATGTAAATATTTGTAGTGATTGTAATAAAACAAACAAAAGGTGATTTATTTAAAAAGTGTTCCAAACCTGTAGATATGTTTTGTAAATCACTTTCAATAATAGAATCAGCTAATAATAACACAGGCACACAAAAAAAAAAAACGTCATGAACATGAAAATGACATGTTTATCAAACTAGTTTGAAGTTACTCTTAGCTCTTATATTAGAAATTCAAATGCTTTATCGATCAGAAGTATCTGATATATATTCATGATTTAATTCTATTCTTAGCGTAACCCAGGAACAACGGCGTGGACGTAGTAGATTTCTGTTTCCTTTTGGAGTGCTGGATTAAAGTGAGTCCCCTTGCCTCTCACTATCCGGGGTGCTGAATTAAAGTGAGTCCCCTTGCCACTCACTATTCAGCGTCTACCTGTTTCTACGATAACGAACTCTCTTGTTGTCAAAAGTTCTTCTAAGTGGTTTCCTTTTATTGGTTCTTTTCTGTTCTGGCAAATCTCTTTTTAAATTCCAACAGTAGTCTGCTAACATATTGACATCCCATTTACCCTGATAGCGCTGTTCCATTGTCTTAAGATCCTGTCTGATGGAACCTTTCACCTTGCTCCTCACTGTAGTCTCCTAAATTGGCCCAAAAATAGTAACCTTTCTATTTCGGAGGCATAGAATTAGGTTCAGCATCTTTTAAGCGTTTTACAAGACTGCCGGATGGATAACAGTATAAACAGAATTAAATAGAAAGCAAAAAAAAAACAAAAAATGAAACAACTTGTTAAGAATAGGACAAAAATCATGATTCAGTCTTAGTATCATAATAACAAATATATGCATACAATAAGGTTACCATATACTTTATAATCATTTTTTCTCTCAGCATCTTGAAAAACATAGAAATTCACATATTTTCGGTTCCAGCATCCTAAAAAACGTAGAAATACACATCTATCTTGATTTTATAGAAAAATTGAAATTTTAACCCCCTTTAAGGGGTAGTAAGGGGGTGATAGTGGTCATGAATTTATTTTTAGTTATCATTTTCGATTCCAGCATCCCAAAAAACGTAGAAATATACATCTATCTTGATTTTATATAAAAATTGAAGTTTTCACCCCCTGTAAGGGGTATTAGGGGGTGATAGTGGTCATAAATTTATTTTTAGTTATCATTTTCGGTTTCAGCATCCCAAGAAACGTAGAAATACACATCTGTCTTGATTTTATAGAAAAAAATGAAATTTTCACCCCCTGTAAGGGATGGTAGGGGGTGATAGTGGTCATGAATTTATTTTTAGTTATCATTTTCGGTTTCAGCATCCCAAAAAACGTAGAAAGACACATCTATCTTGATTTTTTACAAAAATTTCAATTTTCACCCCTTAAAAGGTAGTAAGGGGGTGCTAGCGGCAAAACGGGCATTTAAAATTAGTTTTTATTGTCATATTCGGTTTTAGCGATCCCAAAAACCTAGGAATAATGGGGTCTCCCCTCTGGTTCATGACGTTTTTTTTTTTTTGTGTGCCTGTGTAATTTATAACAAATAAAATATGAATGAAATTAAGTTCAATGATAACATTGTAATTATATGAATTGGCATTGCTTTGTACAAAATTGAATATATAGAAGAAGTAGAACATAAACAATTCATTTGTCACTTATAAACCAATGTTTTTGATGTATAATAATTGTATATAAAAATATATATATTAATATAAGTACAAGCTACGAATGCAGATAACAAAAAAATATTATTTTTCAATAAACTTTACAGAACCTTGCGTACACAAAATCCAATTTTTAATTTGGGAATGTCAATATCCATTATCCCACCATTTAATATTCCGCAAAACAGAACGTATATTAATTAAAAAAATTTACACGGCAAGCCGTAACTCAATTTTGGATTCAATACATAATTAAGAGGATTACTTAATTACGTTTAATCTCAACTTGATCAGATGTCAATGGCAGATTCAATTACGACTAACAGCCAATATTTCAATTCTACATACATTTCTAAGCCAGGTGTTATATTGCTGTAATATATATATATATATATATATAATATGCAGTTTTATAATAACCCTTACGGAGCTGTGTTAAAACAATTGTATTTATATTAGTTTTATTCAAATTCGATTTATTTTATTTTTTTTATTATATTTTTTTATTATATTTTTATTTTATTATATATATATCACAATATTTTGGTAATTAGAAATAATAATAATATAAATACTATTTTATAAAATCGTCTATATTTTTCTTAAACAATGTTTTAATGAAGAGTGACTTGGTATTTTTAGGAATATTTTTTTTTTTAATGTTTCAGAGTAACAAAAGAATGTAGTAGCGATGTGCGCGCCGGCAGCCGCGGCGCTCTTGCTAGCCGCGCTCGCCGCTCTTCCTTGTCGAGGTAAGTTTATAAAGCCACTTTAATGGTTAACAGCGAGTATGAAGATTATTTTTAAACAATTAGAACATTTATGAACATTAGAACATATATGTATGACATCGTTGCACTTGTGCTTTTAATAATTATTGATGAAAAAATATTAAAAATAAATATAATATGCTTAAAATTTGTTTATCACTCTCATATGACCCAGTACAACAGATATGTCCTTCAGGATGTCGTCTCCGATAGGAACTCGATACGCATCAAGATTTAGATTCTACCAACGAAAGCCCTTCGATCCTTAATATAGCACTCAATCTTTGATCAAAGGCCGCATCGAAAATACGAAAGAAGGGCTCCCTAGAGAAGATACAGAGACATATTTTTTAAATTGAAAAAAATATATTATATACCTATCTCCATACACTAAAATACTTAAAAATATATAATAAATATCTTTATTGCAATTCATTATAATGAATGAAAGATCACAATCACACAATAATATCTTATATAAGTAACAATAATTATTAATATTTATTATTATTATTTTAGTTGGCTAAATAGTTTTGTTGTCATTTCATTTCTTTGCAGGATAATTTCCGAATATAATACAGTATCACAAACTTTTAATAAGTGAAGTATTTATTTATTAGTAACTATTCAAATGCAAATTTAAAATATCTTTAGTCAAGTAAGCATTTACACGCACTTTTGAATTGTTAATTATTACAATAAAAGTGGCCAGTGTAGTCAGACCGTGACTAAGCTACTACCGGCTCGGAATGTTGCTCTACTGTGAAGAGCTTGTCAGAATCTTAACGGGTGACATTTTTAAAAGAAATTTAACAATCTTGGATGACGCACATTATAACATCAACCCTGCAAACTCTCCTCTACAGACTCTTTAACGTTATAATTAGATTTATTTAATATTACACTTTTGATTTTAGATTTAAAACTAAGAAAAAAAGGACTAAAATATCTCGTGGAATTTCTTCTTTATAACATATGCGTATACTCAAGCCCATGAAGGATTTGTTAACTTTTTGAATACAAAAATTGACAAAAAAAAACAAAAACACTGCTTTTATACAACTATTATAATTTTGGCGTATAAATAATATTTAATTAAATATTCGGACTTCGACTATATAAAAACCGGCAAAACTTTTGACCAGTTGGAAATCCTTAGAAAGCTTATATACCACTATAAGCTCACATCAGGATATAGCAGTTCATCTTTGGGTCCACAAATTATTTGTAAAACATCTACAGTTGTTAGTTCTTATAATGTATGAACGCATACATGATGATAAAAACAGCAGTATATATACATATATACACAACGTTGTACGTCAAGCTAATTGTGATCAAACTTTTTAAACAATTAACAAAAAACTGATTATAATTTAATTTATAGCTAAGTTTTATAACAAAATTGCAATATGTACCTCTAAATTTATGTATCAAAAGTTTTTTTGTTTTGTTTCATGTTATATTTTACCATCGTATAGTTTTTCAAGACCGTATTCATCCTGTGAAACTTAACGAGAAATTAAAATGTCACGTAATTCTTCTACTTCGCTTTTTCATTTCAAAACATTTGAAATGTTTCGCCGAAAACATTAATTAATCGCCGTTAATTAAAACATGTGAGCCCATTACTTTGAATAAACATTTATTTTTAGTAAACTCAAAAGGTTTAGGGTTGAAGCAGTTGAAATGTTACTGTCAATACTTGCCTTCATAAGGACGGTTGGAAGAAACTAAATTAACTTAAATAAATTAACACGTAAAATCTGAATAGAGATTTCCTCGTTGTTTTCATTGTCGTTTAATATAGTTTAAGGGTCACTATTTGATATCATTTTTTTTATAATATTTAACATAAATAAAAATTCTCGTTTCTGAAGAATATTGTAAATACAGACAAACTAATACTCTTAAACATCCGAATGCTCTGCTTCCTCTGTCTATTCTATCTCTCTGTAGAATGAGGAAAATTCTGAAAAATAATTGACATAGTGGATACACTTCTGGACATTCGATTTGACCCAAAATACTTTTTATTTCACTAAGACTGTACCTACGTCTCGGTACTTTTTTCAACCCAAGTGGAAAATGAAGAATGACCTTTCCCTCGAAGTTACACACGGGGGGTATTTAAAGCACCTATGTTTTATGTTTTAACATCAACAAAAATCAAAATCTTATTATTACATAATTTTTAATTAAATTATTCTTACTATTTCTTTAAATCACTAACTTTTTAATTTTACTAAACATACAGTTTCACAATTGTAGCCTGTACGTTATTTTTATCTATAAGCTATATTACTGTAAAGTTTAAAGAAAACTGTACTTTTTGCGTGAAAGACTAAATATATAAATACTACCTTGAAAAACTTTCGTATTTGTAATATTACTAATACTTACTAAATAGCTAAATATATTGCATACATAAAACCCATCAAAGTTGAACAACAAACTGCTAATTCTAAGGTCCTGGTCTGCAGTCTAAGTTCAAATAGTACATAAATAAGCTCTCAACAACAAATACGGTTTAGTGGTTTCCATTCAAGTTCTCGGTTCTTTTGAGTATTTTGGCAATTCTCTTAAAAGTTTTCAACACGTTTAGAATTTCCAAGCTGTAATCTTAAAGAGGAGTTTCTAAGCCTTGCTTGAAGAAAACGACAGTAGTGTTTCAAAGTTTTTTTCTTGTCCAAATTGGTTCATACTTTTTTTAATGGAGATTACTAATTATTTAATTAAAAACTAATTTAAATTAGTATGACATTTCTTATGCATAAAATAAATGATAAAAGTACATATAACAATATATGTGATTTTGCAGTTATTAGTAAATAGCAAGTGGTTAAATGAATTAATTAATAACCGTATTCGTTTCTTACAGGTACAGATGCCAATTCCTCTACTATTCTAAACGAGAACAAAACGGAAAACACTCAGCCATTAATAAATAAAATATATCAAATGTTACACACCAGTTCTGATTTACACAATCAAACTAAACTTGCCTTTAACTCTCCGGTTCTACACAGTTTCGAAACTAAGATAAAGTTGCCCGTAGAGAGATTACCAATGTGCTGCCAAAATGATACAAATAGATTCACAAGTAAAGATGGTGCTATTGTAAATGATGTATTAGACAAAGAGAAAATAAATAGAAAGAGGCGAGTTGTGAATATAATAGAAACTGAAAACGTCACGTTGGGTTATAGTCAAATTATTGGGTCTTCTATGGCTAGTCCAGCGCTTATGGAAAGAAAAAGGAAATCCGGTGAAGCTGGCTCGAGTGCTCCACTACTAAATTACATATTTGATACATATTCGAACACACATTATCACAGGAATGACAAGTAAGTAGTTTTAAAAATACTACTTTTATCTTATTATAACAGGTATAAGTATCACATAATAAGCCGATATTAATAATTGAGAAATTCATAATAATAATCTGTCGGACATCAACCTGCTGTCGCACAAGTTTTTACAGATTAATTTAAGAAAAATTGTACACATAGAAAGGTTTAAATGTGCGTCCTGTTTGTCTTAATACGGAGGTAATCTCAATGAGAGAGTGAGAATTATGCATCTATGAAATTTTATTTAATGATCTGCTTTAATTAATATGAATAATGAAATAATCCTATTTTACTTAAATGTTATTGAAGATAAACAGACCTAAATAGCATATTAATCAATCTTAATCTCAAAATTGTATTCTTATTTTAGTGATATTTTTCATGAAATAGACTATTGTTACTTTACCTTTAAAAATAATTATTTATTGTGTACTGAAATTGTAACTTAAATGAAGGTAAACAAAACATCAATACCATGTACATATAAATTATATTTTCATGATTAAATGCCAATAATATATGTATTAGTACATAAAATTTTCTTTATTAAATGCTTTTATTTAACTTGACATGTATCGGATCAAATCTTGTAACGCGAAATTTTTAAATGCTTTTATTTAACTTGACATGTATCGGATCAAATCTTGTAACGCGAAATTTTAATACTCAGACTCAATGAATTTCGATGAAAATTAGAGCACATGTTCGGCTCCGGTGACAATACAAGTAAATGGGGTTACCCGAAGAAAACATCCCCTTTTGACCCCTGTTTGCCACCCCTACTACGTGTTTTTAATCGTTTTTTTTCTTTCATTGTGTCGGTGAGGTTATGTCCAGTTGGAGAAGGAAGTGATATCTGACTTGAGAAGTTAAAAAAATTACAAAAAAAAAAAAATACAAAAAAAAAAATTAAAAAAAACAAAAGACTAAAAAGTAAAAAATAAAAAAATTACAAAAAAATATTTAAAAAACATTTACAAAAAATATGTAACGAAAAAAAATTTTTTTAAAAAAATGTCTTTATTTAACTTTGTAAAAAAAGAACTAAAAAGTAAAAAATAAATAAAAAAAAAGCGTGGCGCATTCATATCATACGTAAATAAAATGTAAAGGTTTTCTGTCGCTTACAGCTTTAAGATGAAGCTTTTTGATGAAAACGCGCCACGCTTTTTATTTATTTATTTTTTACTTTTTAGTTCTTTTTTTACAAAGTTAAATAAAGGCATTTGAAAAAAAAAAATTTTTTTTCATTACATATTTTTTGTAAATTTTTTTTAAATATTTTTTTGTATTTTTTTATTTTTTATTATTACTGTAGAACTGGCAACGGTAACAGTATATATGTAGCTGCGGCTCCAGAAATAGAGGCTCTGGTGGGATCCAACGCTCACATGGACTGCAAAGTGGACGCTCTGCATGATAAACTGGTAATGAGTTTGTTTTATCATTACGAAATTCTGTTTTTTATTTTTTATGGTTTAACGTAAAACAAGAAAACGTGTTTGTTTTTCATGGTATTGTAGCTTTTGTATATTCATTGATGTTTGCCCCCAATTATGCTTTTTAAACCAAAATAAATATATTAAATTTCGAACTTCTACACTAACTGCGTGAAGATCGGTTAACCTATTTGAATTTTTGATATATATGTTATAGAAACCATTGTGGAATTATTAAAAATAACAAATCTATTTAAATAGTTAAATATACACGAAGCAATAATTATTAGCGATTATTCTATCACTATAAAATTATATGGCCCTATGCATACCAAATGATATGAATATATTATAAATGACTAATATTCATGTCATAGTAACTACAAGTCATGTAATTCCCGTAATCGTTATATTTCTAATTAATATGTAAGATTATATCACTACAATTTAGTTGACACGCCATTATCCTATATTACAGCATCGTTGATTGATGTTTCTGCTAATTGAATTATGTTATTTATTCACGTTCTAGATGAAATTTGATCAGTCAGATCCGATTTCAAGCGGATATCTTGGGTTTATAAATGTGAGGCTGTTGTAAACATTTATTTTATATTAAAATTGTCATTCAACTATCATTAACATTGCTTAGAGAGTGATCTTACTTCAATCAGTTTTGAAGTTGTCTCCTGGGAAATATATTTCATCTCGCTACCCAGACCTAATCATAAATAAATTGTTTTTTATCTGTTTGTAAAAATATATTTTCTGTAGATACTATTAACAAAATAAACAATATTATTTATATTGTAAAAAAAAAATATTATACCATTAATAATACTCGTATATAAAACAAAATTAACGCTAATTTTTATTTTATTAATTTCGAATAGAAAACATGTTGTAAAACATAAAACTTAAACCTTTATAAGTCATTTAGTTCATTTCATTCATTTAGACACACTCAAATCCTCTGTATTAAGAACTTATCCTGTCTCAGGTGTCCTGGGTGCGACGGAAAACCGAGGAGGAAGCAATGGAATTGCTTACAACCGGCACTCAGCAGTACACGGCCGATGACAGGTGATGAACCACGACTAATTTGTACAAATATATACAATACGTATCAATATACAATTGGCACTATCAACTCATACCATTATCATATACCGTTGTCTTTGTTATTCCTTCTAGAGAAAAAATAATATCTTTCATAATCTAATTCACAATACTATTTCATTTACTAACAAGTATATATATATATGTATCCCGAAGATACTCGGCGCGTTTCATTCCTCCCGATATTTGGAGACTAGAAATAAAAGAAATTCGACCGGCCGATGCAGCCTTCTACGACTGCCAGCTATCAGCCCATCCGCCGAGAACTGCCCGAGTCACTCTGCGAGTACCAGGTATAAGCTTAGTAGTTTAAGTCAAAATAAATATCAGTATCGCTTTTTTTTAATTACCAAAAATTATAAAGTGCATTTTATATTTGTCCTATTCCAACAAATTTAATATTTGAATTGTATATATTTTTTCTTCAATACATACATCACAGATTGAGAATTGTTCTTGCATTTAAATAAGTCCCAGACAAGTTTTGTGAAATGGCAGCAGCCAGTAAATCGTTACGTGTTAAACCCTTTCAATTCCAAACACGTGTAAGGATTGTCGACCCAAGCTGACATATACATTTCTGGGCAATAGCGCAGTATGCAAAACACTACTTGATAACCTAACCTATCTACTTTATTACATGGGCTTTGAAAAATAGTTAAAATGATAAAAAAAAACTCTCCATATTTAGCATAATTTGTAATACTTGTATAAATAACTTACATTTTTCCTCCTTACCTACCAACTTGTATAATAGATGGATATCATGTTAACATAATATTATACATTCACATCCTTGATCTATTACACAGGCACACAAAAAAAAAAAAAACATCATGAACCAGAGGGGAGACCCCATTATTCTTAGGTTTTTGGGATCGCTAAAACCGAATATGACAATAAAAACTAATTTTAAATGCCCGTTTTCCCGGTAGCACCCCCTTACTACCTCTTAAGGTGAAAATTGAAATTTTTGTATAAAATCAAGATAGATGTGTATTTCTACGTTTTTTGGGATGCTGGAACCGAAAATGATAACTAAAAATAAATTCATGGCCACTATCACCCCCTTACCACCCCTTACAGGGGGTAAAAATTTAAATCTTTGTATAAAATCAAGAAAGATGTGTATTTCTACGTTTTTTGGGATGCTGAAAACGAAAATGATAACTAAAAATTAATTCAAGACCTCCATAACCCATTAACACTTTCTTACTACCCCTTATGGGGAATGTCTATGGAAAGAATTTCTGTTTTTTGGTATGATGAAACCGAATATGACAACCAAAAATGAATTTGATACCTCTTTTACTAAATACCATCCCCTGACCACCCCTAACGGCGGGGGGGGTAGTTTCAATTTTGTATAAAATAGAGATGTATGAAGAAATTTTAACGATAAATGACATGTTTAACAAACTAGTTTCAGGTTACTCTTAGCTCTTATATTAGAAATTCAAATGCTTTATCGATCAGAAGTATCTGATATATATTCATGATTTAATTCTACTCTTAGCGTAACTCAGGAACAACGGCGTGGACGTAGTAGATTTCTGTTCCCTTTTGGGGTGCTGGATTAAAGTGAGTCCCCTTGCCTCTCACTATTCAGCGTCTACTTGTTTCTACGATAACGAACTCTCTTGTTTTCAAAAGAGCTTCTAAGTGGTTTCCTTTTATTGGCTCTTTTCTGTTCTGGCAAATCTTTTTTTAAATTCCAACAGTAGTCTGCTAACATATTGACATCCCATTTACCCTGATAGCGCTGTTCCATTGTCTTAAGATCCTATTGGAACCTTTTATCTTGCTCCTCACTGTAGTCTCCAAAATTGTCAGGAAAATAGTCCCTTCTATTTCGGAGGCATAGAATTAGGTTCAGCATGTTTTAAGCGTTTTATAAGACTGCCGGATGGAAAACAGTATAAGTAGAATTAAATAGAAAACAAAAAAAAACAAAATATGAAAAAACTTGTTAAGAATAGACCAAAAATCATAATTCAGTCTTAGCATCATAATAACAAATATATGCATACAATAAGGTTACTTTATAATCATTTTTTGTCTCAGCATCTTGAAAAACATAGAAATTCACTTCCACCTTGATTTTATATAAAAATTGAAATTTTCACCCCCCGTAAGGGTTGTTAATGGGTGATAGAAGTCTTAAATTTATTTTTAGTAATCATTTTAGGTTCCAGCATCCTAAAAAACGTAGAAATACACATCTATCTTGATTTTATAGAAAAATTGCAATTTTCACCCTCTGTAAGGGGTGGTAAGGGGGTGATAGTGGCCATGAATTTATTTTTAGTTATCATTTTCGGTTCCAGCATCCCAAAAAACGTAGAAATACACATCTATCTTGATTTTATAGAAAAAATGAAATTTTCACCCCCTGTAAGGGGTGGTAGGGGGTGATAGTGGTCATGAATTTATTTTTAGTTATCATTTTCGGTTTCAGCATCCCAAAAAACATGATTTATACAAAAATTTCAATTTTCACCCCTTAAGAGGTAGTAAGGGGGTGCTAGCGGGAAACGGGCATTTAAAATAAATTTTTATTGTCATATTCGGTTTCAGCGATCCCAAAAACCTAAGAATAATGGGGTCTCCCCTCTGGTTCATGATGTTTTTTTTTTTGTGTGCCTGTGTTATTTTTCAGTAACAATTTGGGTTTTAAAACTTATTAATTACGTAACATTGTTTATGGGACCTTTTAGTGCTGATAAGTAAAATAAGGACATTACATTTTAAGTCCAACACAATATAACATTGTGTTTAATATTAGGTATCTTTATTTATCTGTATACAAAATAATACGGCAGCAATATTAAGAGTAATATCTTATATTAAAGTATATAAATTAAGTATTATGAATTAACATTGCCTCGAAGTAAAAGTACCTTTATGTATATAGAAATCATCAAAATTTAATTTAATCACATCGGTTGTTGTTCATTGTATAGAATATTGTAATATATGAGATTTGGCTCATTTTATTACAGATTAATGTCACGCTATTATAACTCACATGTATGTACTCGCCAAAATATGTAAACGAATCTCAATTAAGTCAATACAAACATATTTCTAATTTACAATTATATAGGTCAATAATTTTCTGATTTGACATTATATATTTAGATATCGTAAATAGTTTTTTTATTGCAACAATACGTGACTCATTTATTCATTAATGCAGTGTAATTAGATATCTGAAATAAAATAGAAGATGATATGTAAATAATTATCTTGCTTATTTTATTAAAATATTTGACTGATTTAAACAATATTGAAAATGCTACAAAACTTCTTGCAGAGGTATCAATTCGCATTGTAGACGGCGCGGGATCCTCAGTCTCTGAACAGGTCTGCGAGCTCGGTAGCACCGTCGCGTTACGGTGTGAAGTGAGGGGCCTACGTATGGAAGGGGGCCCATCACTACTTTGGTATAGGAAAGAAGTGTTATTAAATGATGATACCACCCGAGGAGGAATAAGGTAAAAAAAAATAAACAGATATTAAAACAATAATAGAGGAATAATGGCAACTAAAGAATAATTACACCCTAGTGTGAGGACTGAATTCGGTCCGAATGGCGCTAACTCAGTGTTGCGAGTGGCTCGCGTGAGAGGCAACGACGCGGGACGCTATACGTGCAGCATCGCGCGGACGCCGCCGCCTTCTCCTGCCCCCGCGCATGTTCTATTACATATTATAAAAGGTATTCATGTAAAAAACATGTTATTATTTACATTATTCTTATATAATAATAGTACTAACAATAGTTATAAAAAGATTACCTTCTTCAAAACAAACATGTTAAATTAACGTTTTTATATATCTGACAAAAGCGTATTGGAATAACACAAACATAGAGGTCTAAAATGTTGATATATTTTCACATTGAATTAAGATCGTATTTTAGGCAATAATGTGCTAAATACATTACAGTAAGAAATTACGCACTCGTTCAATCCATACATTTGTATTTCGACTAATACAATGTAAAATATTTATTTACTATAATTTAATTGTGTATCACCGCTTTGTAAATTACTACATTGTAACTCAAATCTCTGAGGTACTGTTAAATTAATTCCTTATGTGTAAATGGTCCTTGGTATTAACATTAATTTAATTTTTTAAGCGGATACTTATTATCGTATTATTTACAGGGGAGAGTTTGGCGGAACTACATCAGGGAGTGGGAAAACAGGCTGTACCACTGTACCTAGTCATTGGTCTCGCGGTGCAACTTGTTTTGTATTCTTATTATATAATATAATAAATGGTTATTAATTAATTGTAGTTTTATTTTTAAAAATATCATTACAATTTTCTCCTCTACAATATCACACTCCCTTCTTTAGATAACATCATTAATTTAGAATTGGATAAAAAATCTAAAACATGTGCTCGTATAACCATCAGTTAAAAACAATGTCGAATGAATCATAAGACAATTTACGCACGAGGGTAATTTTAGAATTTATAATACATAGAAAATTTACATATTAATGAGATACTTTAACTATATTAACGACCATTGAAGGGATCCATCGGCTGAAACCGAAGTACATTAATTATAATCTTTATTATTGTAATCCAATTTATACTGCTAAAACAAAAGATTTGACATTTGTAACCAAAATACAGCATGATTTGAGTATAACTATACTCTCCACTTAATATAACAAGTTAATTAAGTCAGTTATAAAATCCATTAAATTGACATTATACTTCGTAGCGGTTAATTAAAGATTCCTAGTGCACTTTACTCTAGAAAGTTAGCGAAGAGACATATCAATATCTACAAAAATTTTGGCGATATATGCAAATTTTCTCGATTAAGGTAGGTCCGTCGTAAAGCACCTTACTAATTAGGATCTAATTATTTAACAATCTTAAGATAATTTTACCTGAGAAAGTTTGGATAAATATTGTAGAGAAGATGCTCCGGTTACATAAAAAATGTTTGTTATGATTGAAATAAACTACCTTACGATAACCTCCCACCCCAGTACAAGGCCAATGTATGTGTGTAAGATTTATAAAATCTAAAAACACTTCAGGATTTAAGAACTGAAAGAAAAATAATTTATTTTTGATATTTAATTATTGGTTTCATTTAGTATTCAATCCTTTTCGACACTAGACTTGTCGAAAGTTCAAATTCAATGTAAGAAAACAGAAGCAAGGTTTTTGAATTACATATTATAATACTGTATTTATGTACAAAGGTATTGGGTAGGGATTTCAGTTTTGTAACTAAAGATCCTACATTATTTAAAGTGTTGTAAATATGTTTATTGTACTTACTCCTTCCATATTACGTTTTTATACATTATAATTATTATACATGCACTAGATGATATCGCCGGTTAGTTTGATTCCTGGCAAAAGCTAGAAATAAATTAAATTATTGAAAAAATAATTATTTTTGTCTTTTTATTAGTCTTTCTCATTTATTCAGAATGACCATTCTGAATAAATGAGAAAGAATGGTCATTCGTTTTATCGTTATCTTTTGATAAGTATCACTATTTTTTCTAGTATTTGGTCGGAGCCTAGATGTGACTGGTAAATTGATGAAATTGATTTTATAAATTTATTATTTTTATGGACATATCATTTTGATGACATGTTTAATAAAGATTATAATATCGTTCAGCCTTACGCCTTTACTATTTCACAGAGTCATAATTTTTTTGATGCACAATTCTATATTCGCTTAATAGTGTCAAAAGCCCAACATTGCAATTAACATCGATGTATGGGCGTCACATGTTCCAAACAAAAGTTGAATACTCTATATCGAAACCAGAAAAGGAACAGCGTTTTCCACTTTCTGAAATATTTTAGAAGACGTATAATAACCGTTGTGATGTAGACATTATATCTCACGTAGTCTAAAACGCGCTTATGACCTAAAAAGTCGTATAGCTTAAAACAATCCTCTGGTATTTCTTTTCTCAGATGAAAAAGTAAATACGGTTTATTTGTATTTTATTAGTCTTTACTAATATAATAAAAAATAAACCGTATTGTTTCTTTTTATGTATATAAATATAAATTTTACCTGTAACCTGATTTCATCATAACGCATTTATTTTTATTATTAATTAGGGTTTACCGATTATAGGGGTCCACTAACAAAAAAAATATATATACTACAAAAAATTGGGTTAACTTATAGCTAAACGAAAGTTTATAACAGAATTAAATAAAAAACATATAGCTATTTTGAAACCAGAAAGTTGCCCTGTCGGCATAGTGGATTATTTGAGTAAAATATATCGAGACATGCAATATAATTTAGAATTAATTATACACTGATATAAAATAATGTGAAAACAAGGAATTAAAATATTTATTTCATTAAACTTCTTATTTTATAATGTACATGTAAAATTAATCATGATAACTTTTTGGAAATATGATTTATTGAATTAAATATTTAGGTATATAATAAAAATAATTGTTATTCTCTTTGAAGTGTAAAAATCATCAATAAAAGATATAAATTAAACATTGAGGTAGGTTTTTATTAACATAAAAGAGAAGTGTTCAAAATGCAGTAGTTAAAGTTTTGTTATATATTTACTTCAATGAACATATTATGTTTGCACAAGATCCTCTCACACATAATATACTCTCAGGCGGTACTTATTCCCATGCAATTAAACCGTGGCGCTCGGTCTGACTGGCATTTATTGCAGAACTTCTATATCCGAGGGTATATGAATTATGAAAAAACGAATAGCTTAGGATGTGCAACTGTATAAACAGACCAATATTTATTTACCTACTGCGAATAAAGAAGTATTTAAAGATATAGTAGTTGTCGTGCAAATTTTAGTTAAAAATAAATACAACCTTAAATAAAACATCTTTTAAGATTAAAAAACTTTACTTAATAAATTTGTGTTTCAATACAACTCCAATGACTTTTAAGACCTTGCTCAAACATAATAATAATAATAGTAAATATAAAACATTATCAATTAAATATTTTCTTATTAGGTTCTTTATTAGGTTCGCGGTCTGATTTCACAGCTGGAAGTTTTGCTTTCACTTAATTATAAAGACTGAATTAAACCTCTGACTGTTTTAAAACGTTCTTTTATATATTAATAATTACAAAAAATAGATCTCATAAATATCATCAACATATTATTAAAAATATAACGTAAAAGAAATAATGTTTTTATTCAAACAAAACCATTTCTTCTCGTTATTCTAATTATGGTAAATATTAACCTGAGTTCCTCAAGGTACTTTGTCATCATTCAAGAAACCTATGACCTTAATTTGACAATCTATTGATCATAGCCAGCTCACAGATTATCTTATCAAAGTGCAATCTAATCAAACTTATTCTTTAGGTAATATAAAAATCATTCCTTTAAGGTTTAATTAACTTACATTATATAACACATTAAACGTTCAATAATAAAACTTTTTACACAAGCTGAACTTTTAAATAACCACATGATATCTGTATGAAAAAGAACAGCTTATTTCGTTCCTTATATTCCTATTATAATTTAAAACAAATAACTGCATTGTATTTTAGTTAAATGGATTGTATAGAACCAAGCGCAGAATAACATCATTAATGTTAGAAACGACATCAGTCATTAGTTTCTATTATAGTTCAGTGTTGTTATCTCACGAAGCCCAAGCTTCCCGTCTTCTATCTTCGATTAGTACAAGTAATTCTCACACTGGAGTGAAATGGTTTGTTGGAACAAATTAAATGATTAATTTTATGCATGATCATTTTGGAAAAGTAAAACCCTACTGTATGTATGTTACGTACATTAGTGTTGAATTTTAACATTGTAAATTATTACAATGTATATTTTTAATTTTAATTAAATTTAAATTATTTTCTATTATTAAAATATTACTTTTAAAACAATTTTTAAACCGGAATCAAAATGAAATTATTATAAAGAATAGAAACAGAATATACCTTAAAATAATTAACCAAAAATAACAACATCCATATTTCCAAATTCCTAGTCATATTTAGTTTTATTTATATATTTATATCTTTTCTACTTTAAACCAATCAATACCTGTGATATCTTGTGTATGTTGACCTTTATTATGTCATCGGTTCATCTAGTGAAGGAGCTACATATTACCCACTACTCGCTCCATGTCTACTCCATGTCTACCGACTCGTGGTCGCCACTCGACAACCTTTCTATACACAAATACACGCATAACCAAACGTAATTAGTGATCTGGAATATTCAATAAAGTTTCACTGAGATAGTTTTACGTTAAAATATAGTTAACAGTTAAGAAGATGTATTTATTATATTACACAAATTATATTCATTGCCATTGCATATTGTACTGCAACAACAACATGACTTTTATCTTAAAGTTTAAAAGCAAGTTTTTAAAATGCAAATTAGCAATTGTGGTTTGAGTGTTTCTGGATTTCTAATTAAAGCACAAGAAAGTGGTGGTTAGCAAAAAAAACCGAATATTTGTCATTCTCATTAATAAGCACTGTACATTTTAATTTAATTTAAAACTATATATAATTATTATCAATTCTTCACAAATATTTTAAACTAATCTTATTAAAATTTATTTAAACACAACGATATTTCTTATTATCTTTATATTACACTCAATAATGTTCAAAAAGTCATTATCATACACAAACCAAACAAAATTTTAAAAATATATTAAAATGTGCAAGCCTGGAGAAAACCTAATTGAAATTTGATTAATTATTCTTTAACGAAAGCCGCCGCTCCATTTTCATTCAAGGCATGTAGAAAACAATTCATGGATAAACTTTTGGAAAGGCGTCCTGATTCTAAAATGTACGAGAATCTTTTTAAATAATACTTTGGAATCGTAAACTCTCTTATAGAGGGTTTACGTGGCATTGTCTTAGTATAAAGTTGGATTAAGTCGTATTATTCCCAGATTAACCGACGATTGCACCGGTTTTACTTGGAAGTCTCGTTTTCATGTCAGTTTAACAAATATTAAACTACTAAGTTTTTGCGTCTTTGTAAAATATATATAATTTAATATACAGATCAATTCAATGTATATTTGAATAGTATGTATTAATTTATATCACTTAGGCGGTTTTTAAATGTATGCAAGGTAACTTTTTACCTATATTTTGTTTTCAATTATTTTTTATTCAATTGCACTAATCGGTAGCAAAGTAAGATAGCATATTACATTTAACGTTATCTATATACATGTATGATATGTTATTATTATGTTATTTTCATTGACTTTTTTTATGATTATTCCGACCCCTGGAAGACAGAAGCGTATGTTGTGGTAAATTTAACATTTGATTTTTTAAAATTTAATTATTATATATTTTCCAACGTATTTTTTTTTTGTAAATTAGAATATTATCAATATTCCCAAAACACAATTTTCAAAATCGACAAAAAACTAAAGTCACTATCATCATCTTCGGACGTGACTAAGCCAAATATAGTAAAGCTGCAAAACTTTTGTGTAACATTTTTTGTTTACCTCACTCAATTATCACATTATATAGTAGACGACTTTGATTTGTATTATTATTTTAATGCACTGCTTTAGGCCATTACAATATTATAGTCTTATATTTACTTAATCCTAAGTGAACATTCATCAAACAACTATCATATGTCCAGTTTCACGAATAAACCATTCTGACCCACAACCGTTTCAATTAAATTAATAATTGGGAAACTCATGTATAACCTCAAGACATGTACGTATCAACAAAAGCAAAATACAAAAGCGATGTACAACTGCTGTTAATCATGTTTGTGTGTGTGAGTGTGTGTGTGTGTGTGATTTTTTATGTACCAACGTAGTGTATATAATAAATTTTTCTATAATCCATAAATAAATATGCTTTTATATACATAATTACCAAAATATTATTTTATCTAAAACTAAGACAGCTCTCAACATTTTCATCTTTCTACAATTGGTTGTATTATCAAAGGTTATTAATTTCCCACTCCAATACAAATATTTACATAAACTTTCGATTTAAGTAAACCAATACAAATTACATTTTCATAGTTATCTGTGTGTTGTGGTAATTTGATTTGCAACTAGTTGAGGGTTAGAGAATACAAACTATTATTATTATTATTATTATTATTATTACTATAACGTAAGATACAAAAATATTATTATGATGCAGTTAAATTTTTTCTTTTCGCTTGAAAATTTTTGATGTAAACAACGGCATCATGTGTTATTCTTAGGTAGTGAGTTATATTTTAAACGAGTTACACACGAGGTCTACTCACGCGTGTCCCCCTGCGGGCACGGATTTTTTTATTTTTACTCCTAGCGTTATTTAGCAAGGGTTCGTGGTAAATGGCTTACTTAGAACTTATACCTTATCTTCATGACTTTATTGTTTATCTAAATAATAAAGACTCCAGAACCTCTTTTAATTAGTATGCAGTAAATAATATTTAGTTTATTTATTTAATATACTACTAAAATACTGCTCCCCTCATGTTTTTTGTCTACATTCCCACTTCTATTAAGTAAGGTATTGTACTTTTAATGAATTTATATAGAATAAATTATATAGAATTTCATTACATTTTAATATATTATTTATTTATTATTTTTTTATTTAAGAGGCCAAATGAGCTGGCGGGTCACAGATGGACGTGATTACCGCCGCCCATGAACTCCTGCAACATCCGAGGATTTACAAGAGTGTTGCCGGCCTTGAAGGTAGCAGTAAACGCCTTTATTGAAGGTACCCATATAGTACCGATCTGAAAATACCGCCGAAGGGATTTCGTTCCACAAGCGAGTGCAACGTGGAAAAAAGGTCCTTGAGAACCGCACAGTGGAGGGTCGCCACGCATCCAGGTGGTAGGGATGGTAAAAGAGTCGGCGGCAGGCATCAGATCGAATAGTTCCTCGGAACACTGGCCGTTGTAAATGCGGTAGAAGACACAAGTACAAAGAAGCCACGTCTCTACGCAATGCCAAAGAGTCCCCGACAATCCGAACGGCTCTCCGTTGTACGCGGTCAAATGGTAAAAGCTGATATTGGGGTGATCCGGACCAGAGATGAGAACAGTACTCCTTGTGTGGCCGGACCTGCGCCTTATAGAGCGCAGGTCTTTGGCCAGGTTTGAAATACTGCCTCGCTCTATTGATAACTCCCAGTTTCATAGAGGCCAACTTGGCCTTGCTCTCCAGATGACCACGAAACTGACAATCGCTCGAAATGTCGAGACCCAGTATTCTGATACTTGGCGAGGCAATGAGGGGAGTACTCTCGAAGAGCGGTGATACGACAAATGGGTTTTTTCTCAGTGGTAAATGCGCCAACTTGTTTCTTGTCGGGATTGAATTGAACGTGGTTCAGTTCACCCCACTCAGAGACCGTCCCCAAGGAAGTCTCTATAGAAGACACAAGTTTCTTTCGGCACTCTTTGACGTTATCCCGAGAGAGACCTTCACGGCCGGAATATACCGCATCCCCAGTACTGTCATCCGCATAATAAGATGTGTTGGTGATATCCGACATATCATTGATGTGCAGGAGGAACAGAGTTGGGGATAGCACGCAGCCTTGGGGTACACCAGCGTTCACGGGCTTGGGGTCCGAGCAAAAACCGTCGAGAACGACCTGTATCCTTCGCCCAGTGAGGAAGCTGGTGATCCACTTGCATAAACTCTCGGGAAGCCCATAGGAAGGTAGTTTCGAAAGAAGCCCCTCGTGCCATACACGATCGAAGGCTTTCGCCATATCCAAACTAACAGCCAGACCCTCTCCCTTGCTTTCAATAACAGCTGCCCAACGGTGCGTAAGATATAACAAAAGATCACCAGCCGATCGACCATGGCGGTCATTCCGGTCATTGACCAACTGGTGATCTTCGAGGTAGTTAGGAGCTAGTTATTGATAATGCTCTCCATTACTTTGGACAGGTAATGGCGATAGGTCTGTAGTTAGCTGGGTATCACATTTTTTTGTGATCGGATGGACAAGGTTTCATGAGACCGGGACTACGCTTTTAAGATAGGAGTACCGCAATAGACGCATTAACACTAGTGTCAACTCAGGGGCACATGTTAACTGGAGAGATACCATCTGGCTGCTGCTGGCTTGCCGAAAAACTATTTCCGGTATTAAGCTTGGACACCGCGGGATGATAGGCGGTGTCTTCCCCTGGTCGTTTAAAGTCGAGTTTGAGGCAAAAAGAGTACCCAAGAGGTCGGCTTTTGCCGTGTTGGCCAGAGAGTCGTTCCCAGTATGCAATGGCGGTAGGGATAGCTGACAGAAGTTTCCCGGAGTGGCTTTAGACAGCGCCCAGAACTTGCGCGTGCCAGGCGGGTTCTTTGCCAGCTGATCCCCAATTTTGACGACATGCTTGAACTTTGCTCTAGCAATTTTCGTTTGAAGAATCTGGAGACACGATTATATTTCCTATTCAGAACTCTAGAGCTCGGATCCTTAGTGACTAACGCATTAGCCCAAGCTTGATAAGCCGTTTGCCAGCTGCTGCAGCCCTGACAGACGCATCAAACCAAGGCCGCGATCTGCTACCAAGTGGTACCACAGAGTTTGGTACAAATAGTTCCACGCCCTGAAGTATCACATCAGCTACAGCCGCAGCGCAGTCACTAGGATCATTGGAAGGGAAACAAATTGCCCCCCATGGGTATGGGTTGCAATTTTTATTATTTATACTGTATCAAATTTGCAAGTCAAAATTTTTCATTGATGGTATATTTACATAAATGTAAATAGTAAATAAAGAGCGCTGTTAGTCACAAATGGTGATTCAAGCTGATAATTTCTTTTCTACAAAGTCCGTCTGTCTTGAGATCAATTAATTATCAATATATCAGCATTTTTTAAAATAATATGTAAAAGCATTTGAATGAGTTGAACTTTTAAAAAGATACAAGTTATGTGATAGAAATATTATATACATGCTTATTTTAAATGTTTTTTATTAAAATTACACAAACACAACATGAACAAAATAAAATTATTTACATTATTAATAATGGTTACACACAACCATTCGTATTAAAGTTCAGTGTTTGCGTAGGTAACCAATGTTACCCATCCAGCCTTGATATCTTTGTAGCAATTACGCTGTAACAGTTAGGAGTCCTAGAAAGCCTTACCAATTGCGATAGCCTGTTAGTCTAATGTATTAAAGCTGTGTAATGCTTTTGTAATATAATATGTTTAATAATATTTTGACAATTTTTTTTATCAATACGATAATTTTATTGTTTATATACAATATAATAATTACAATATAATAAGGTTATGCATGGTAATACCAATAATAAAACATAATTGAGTTATATAATGAATTTGGTATGTTAATTACAATTCCGTTAATTCCTGTATTATTATCAGGAGCATTATAATCTACATGATACCTGATTACCATTTGCAGCGTTTGATTGCTGTTCCTGCTAATTGAACTATGTTATTCATTCGAGTATGAGTAAATCTGAATTCAGTTCCGACTGAATAATTAATGTTTAGTAGTACTTAATAGGTAATTAAACTAGCGGAAATATCCCTTTTCCATTTAAATCGTCATTATATTTACCATTACTTTTATCTATCTAGACATACAATTTTAGGGCAAAATTAAAACTGAACTACCACCATACTCCATACTCACCCACTTATACATGTTCTCAGAGGTGATTTACGATGTTTATTTGGGCATACTAAAAGATAAATACTCCTTGGAGTGTTTTATCATTACAATATGTAAAAGGACAATGGGATGAGGGGTCTTTATTTTATAATAGTAGCTACACGGTCGATGACTGTTGACTGTATACAAACAATCCCTTCTCATAACGTTATTATGTAATCATTATTTATTATTATTTATTCTTTATTGTACACCACAAAATATTAAAAAAAAACATAAACAAAATAACACATAAAAAGTACAACAGGCGGCCTTATCGCCTAACGGCGATTTCTTCCAGGCAACCTTACAAACATTACGTATTAAAAAGAAAAAACATTGGTACAGGTAGGTGGCGTAAAGTTACATACTAAATATACATATAAATCAAAACACACTAATACACATATAATATAAAACAACAATAAAACGTAATAAACTAAACAATGCAATACACTACTCATATTATATACTACATAATTAAAATAATTAAATAAATAAGTGATGTTCAGTGAGTGTTATACAGAAGTTGTTTTAACTATCTTTACTCAGAAAGTATTCTTTTACAGTTTTTTTAAATAAAATTAATGTTTTCGATTGCCGTATAAGCAAAGGAAGAGTGTTCCACAGTTTTGTGGCAAGCACTGTAAAAGAGTGCTTATAAAATTTTGAGTTATGGAATGGCATTTTTAATATTAATAATTGTGACGATCTCAAATCTTCCTGTAGTCCTAGAAATTCAAATCATTCCTTTAGGTATGTGGGTGTAATTGGATGGAATAATACACAGTACAGCAGAGAAAGTACATGTAAATCCCGGCGTCGACGAATAGTAAGCCACTTGAGCTGTTGACGAAATTGTGAAATGTGGTCATATTTGCGCAAGTCAAATACGAACCTTATAGCTATGTTTTGAAGTCACTCAAGTTTATTTAATTGGTCCTCGGTCAAATTAAGAAAGCTTACATCGGCATAATCTAGAATAGAAAGTAGGAGAGAATGTGGTAACATAATTTTGGTAGGAATAGGTAGAAAATATCTTAGTCGCTGAAGAGAATTCATTGCGATGAATGTTTTCCTACTGAGATCTTTTATGTGAACGGACCAACTTAATGTTTGGTCTATGTACAACCCAAGATCTTTAGCGGAGTCATAGTATGGTATTGCTATACCGTCATATAAGATCGGTGGGAGATTTAATTTATCAATTTTAGCAATCATGCCGGGTCTGCCAATAATAATTGCCTGTGATTTAGTGGGATTTATTTTCAAACCATAGAGACAACTCCATTTTAAAATTTCAGTCAGGTCATCATTAATGGCATATATGGAGGAATGCAGATTGTCAGCGTTAGTATGGCGGTAAATTTGAATATCGTCTGCATACATGTGAAAGAGAGAAGATATATATTGAGTAATGGAATTAATGAAAATTGCGAAAAGTAAGGGAGATAATCATGTTAAGTAAGAGTAGAAATTACATTGAAATATGGCTCTATTCAGGGCAAATACACTGTTGTTATTAATGCAGTAGAATTTATTCCAAGGCTCAACCAAAAAAATCATGATAGATTAAGGTTTGGTTATACCTACGTAGGTCACTTTGTAATTTCATTAGATGTAGAACAAGAAATGTCATTGTCACTCACAAAATAAAAAATGAAGAAATATACTAACTTTGAAACCAGCTTATTTATTATTATTTATTAATTTTCATCAATTGTAATGATTAATATATCCAGGTTTATTATTATCCTTCTCATATTGAAACTGTATATTGATTGATCCAATATATTGATGATGAGTTGATACTGAATTTTTGCGCATTATCCAATAAAAAACCCCATTCATTTTATCAGAGATCGTCGAGAACCTTCATCTTAATGTCACGCCGAGTATTAGTATATGTAGTCTGGACATTTCGCGTGATTATCAATTTTACAGTCACCTGGAAAGCAAGGCAAACATGGCCTATGTTAGACCAAAAGTTCGCGCTATATTAGACGCATGGTCAGTTACATGTGGAGTATTGTCCCCATCTCTGTACCGGATCGTTCCAATATCAGTTTCTCGAATGACTGCTTATTGACCACTGCTTGAATTGTTAGAGTCCCAGTGCTCCGCGACACGGTAGAACCTTTGGTATGTCATAGGGACATCACATCTATGTGGCTCTTCTGAAGCATTTATTGCATAGAATTTTCGAAAATGTTTTGCCTCCGACTTTATTTATTGCACTGCATGCCACTGAATTATCATCCCCTCCATCGGGATCTTTCCAGCGTTCAGCGTAATTTTTAGTTCGATACTACGTAGATACTTTCAAAAAAGTGGCTTCTTGTTTCTTAAAAGCTGCCAAAGCTCTTATTATTCCTCTGGTGTTGCAAAAGACAGTGGGAGGCAGTATTATCACTCATCAAGTGACCCTTGTGCTCGTTTTCCCTCCTGTGATGTAACAAAACATATTGAACCAACCAATTAATTTGTCTTTTAATGGAATCTAGTTAACCAACTTACTTTAGTATAATTAAACCCGATTCAATTATTTATTTAAATCAGGCGTAACTAGCAACTTACCCTTTTATAGATTCCAGTATGAAGTTACGATATATCACCATCATTGTATATTTTGCAAAATATGATTTCATGGTTGTCGTCTAATATTTGTGGAACTTGTGGATGCTTTGACTAGTTAAGAAAAAAGTGTGGTTTAAATATTAATTATAGTTCTGGAACCGAAATTGTGTTAATTAATAATATTTTTTTGTCTAATCACCGCAGCCGAAATAAAGAGAAAAAGCTACAATGTTAAACGATGTTAATTCTTTATATGAGACAACAATATTTAAGTTAGTATGTGAAAGACCTTTTTTAAACTGTTATGTTTTAATTAAGCTTCTTAACGAAACAGCCGTCTACTCGTATACATATAAACAAACAATTATATTTTTTCCCTAATCTTGGTATAATACCTTACAACTATTAACCTAATTATGAATATATAATAGTTGATAAGTAATTGATGATATCTTCCATGTAAATCGCTTTATAAATATTTATATATCTCGTAGGGTTTAGTAACAAATTGTGTTTCTACAGTGAAACAAAAGCTTTTCTTAATATTCAAACCTTGCCTTCATGCAGAGGTTTATACATGGAATTATTATTATTAGATAGATAGATACTTCAGGTGTCCTAACTACATTAATCAACAACTAACTCAAAGCATTTAATAAATCAATAAATAACATCAATCAAATCTGCACACACTAAATATGTATTCAGTGTTGTGTTTAATACAGTTACAGGAATAATACAGTTATCAAACCGCAATGCAAATTATAATTTAAACATAATCAATCAACCAGAAGTATTTTTTAGACTAAATAAATGCTTATAAGATGCGTATAACGATAAGTTACTCTATTAAATGTTAGGAATAAAGGTAACAAACAAGAACAATCTCAAACTTTATCATAACCAGGTTAAAATTTATATATTTATGACAACATAATTACAACCATCCAACTGAATCCCTTAAAATGACATTTGTAATAGCATCCAGGTGTTCGCTTCGTATGGTAATTATGACCCTTCATCATCTTTTTGTAATTGGAATCCAATTTATCTCTGGTAAAAATATTAAATAAATGGTAATCATATACCAATACATTTTTTTCTAAGCCTTAATACAATGTTATTTTTCATTAGTATAATATGGAACAGTAATAACATTTTTTCTCGGTTAACTTTCTCAAAGCACGTTGAATTGATGTTGAACTGAGTCTCAAAGCACGTTGAACTGATTAAGCAAATAAGACTAAAAAAACATTTTCTCGTGATTGAATGTAGTACTACTACTGAATAATAGTTATTTAAAAATTTAATTCAGTTCAGTTTTACCAACTAAAAAACCAACGGCTGCGGCCAACGCCTTAATGGGACGCCACGGGATCTTTTTTCAGTTTCTTTTTAAGGGATACCGCCCCGACGAACTCCAAGGCGGGGAATCGAACACCGGTCTTCCGCGGGACAGGCGGAGGTACTTACCATTATACTACCAAAGAACCAGTTAAGTTCTTCTGTAACTTTAAAAAATACAATGCAGATGGGAGTGCTCAATAAAATTTTCCTGTTTAAACTTTTATGGTTAGAGCCTCATAAGAGAAAATAAATATAATAAACATTAATTTAAAAATAAAATAATTTAAAACTTCTTGTGTGGATTAACTTCTCTGTTCCACTAAAATAAAGATAAAAATATATTTTATTGTTTTATTAGTTTTGTGTTTTGTTTATAATTAAGATGGAATCGCAGAGAACAGTTATTATATTAAAAAAATAGAACTAAAGATCTAACATTGGGAGTCTACGAAAAATATGTTGAATACGTTTGGAAGGTATTCAAATTATTCAGATTCTCAGTTTATTTGTATGTCTGCATATTTGTCTAAAAACTCACTTGGCAAAGCAACGAAGCAGTTTTTAAAGGTGGACGACGGTTGGAGTGCTTTTGTTATTGAATATCTGAAATAAATTATAAAACATATTTTCTATAAAATATAAACTATTCTTGTAATAAACCTTAGTATATATTTAATTATTTTATACTTGTCGTTCTGTGAACAGTAGACCTCAATACGTTTGGGGATGAGACAATGTTTTAAGTGCCTTTTCCAAACAGAAATAACTATACCCATGTATGTATGTAGGTATATAATTACCGAACGAAATTTGGCTCCACTAAATAACAACGGAGTTATTCAACTTTAAATTTTTTAATTATTCGCTATGGCCGCCATTTTGGATTTTGAAATAACAAAAAAACACCTTAGATTTCGGCAAAGAATACTTAGACGAAATTTCAAACCGCTAGCTGCCGCAAAGTCTGTTTTTGTGGTACGGATCAGAAAACCGTCATTTTGAAATTTTTTGACCAAGCAAAAAACGGCCTGACATAAAAATTAATACAATTCAAAGAACACACCTTCCAATTTTCTTGACCATTGTATGAAAAGTATGCATGCTACGCCGAAATTAAAACTCAAATCACCGCCATTTTAGATTTTTCCTCCCAGTTAAAAAAAATGGCCGAACAAAAAAAAACTAAATAACTCAAAAAACATGATCACCAATTTTTGGCGATCGGATAAAAAAATTAAACTGGTTCAAATCATATCTTTACGGGCGTCGGCAGATTGTGAAATCCGATGACAGTTCTTCTCATTGGATGGATCTTTCTGCTGGTGTACCTCAAGGCGGCGTACTATCTCCATTACTCTTTTCTATATTTATAAACGAAGTCTCTAAAATAATATCTTCTTCCTACCATCTCTATGTAGATGATTTACAGCTTTACAGACACGACACTTTTTCTACAATCGAACAGGGAATAGCATCTATCAACATCGACCTTGAAAACATACACTTATGGGCAGAAGAATATGGTTTACTAGTTAATCCAACTAAGTCTCAAGCTATTATAATTTATAACAAGCAATCTCGCAATAAAATCAATTTTTCCACCTTGCCTTCTATTCTTTACGATGGTACTCCAATACAGTACCTAGATACTGTAAAAAATCTGGGATTAACCATGGACTCCCATTTCACTTGGGTAGCTCACTTCAGCGATATAAGCAGGCGCCTATATCGTTCGCTACACTCACTTAAACGTCTTCAAAATTTACTTCCCTTTAAAACTAAAATTATACTTGCCCAATCTCTCCTACTTCCTCTTCTTGACTATGCTGACATTTGTTATTTAGATGCGACTGAGGAGCTACTTGACAAATTCGATCGACTTCAGAATTTATGCATCCGTTTTATCTACGGGTTGCGTAAATTTGACCACATTTCGGAATACCGCCGTGAGTTAAAGTGGCTCCCTATCCGCTTCCGCCGGAATGTGCATGTATTAACACTTCTCTATAAAATTCTTCTAAAATCTTCTCCTTCTTACTTGCAAGATCTCTTTCAATTATGTCCACCTAGACAATTGCCTGAGCGATCTTGTGTTTCCTTAAAATTTCTTGAGGTGCCTCACTATAACACTGCCCATTACCGCAAATCCTTTTCTGTTCTTGCTGCTCAACTCTGGAACTCATTATCTCCTCACTTGTACGAAGACTGTCCCACTATTACTTCCTTTAAGTTTAGACTGAAGAATTACTTCCTCTCCCTCTAAAATGTCCTCGGTATATATATTATATTTATGTAAGTATGTATTTTATTTATATTTTTATATATTTAAGAAATATGTGTTTATATATTCAGATATAAATGTGTATGTATGTAATTTGTATGTATTTAATATATATTTGAATATCTTTTTAATACTTTTAATATATATGTTTTTATATACTTTTTTTTCGATATTTATTGTACCTATACCGCGATTATCAAAATATTTTTTCCGACAACGAAGGGTTTCTGGTAGAGATCTCTTTTAAGAGATAAGTCATCCTTTTTGTGTATACTTTATTTTAAATAAATTGTATATTGTGATTTACTGGTGCATAAATAAATAAATAAATAAATAAATAAATAAAGGCTCTTACTACGCCAAAAACAAAACTAAAAAAACACCGCCATTTTGGATTTTTTCAACCCATCAAAAAACGGCTCAACATAAAAATTCAAATTATTCAAAGAACACGCCTGCTAATTTTCGTAACAATAGGATAAAAAATACGCCTGCTACGCCGGAACAAACATAGTGAAATGCATAACGAAAATATATCAGAATCGGCCTATCTAGTCGAAACGTAGTCCTTCGGGCAAACGCTTCGCTACGCTCAGCATTCTTCCTCCGGTCAATTATTTTTATTAACGATACAGAATATTGTTTCGTACTTACATTTTAATAAGATAGTAAAAAAGCAACTTCTACTCATTTTAATATATAAAAAGCTATAAGAACCAAAAAATAAATAACTGATACTGTCTCAGGTGTTACGTGTGTGATGGACTAACATGAAAGAACTAATAGAATTGCTCGTAACCAAAACCAAGCAGTACACGGCTGATGACAGGTGCAATATACGACCGATTTGTTCACATAAAACTGTCATGTAAACCTGACCCTGACCCTGACTATAAAACTAGTTGCAATTTTAATTCATTTTACAAATAAATTGGGAAGTCTTCAGAATTTGTATTTATTAAAAAAACATGTCATTTTATTATTGTTGTATATTTTGTTTGTCCTCAGTATAGTTGTCGCTGATAAACTATGCCAGAGAAGTTTAAATTGGCGGTACTAATAAAACGTTTTTACCCCTGTCAATTTCAAATACGGGTTCTTGTCGACTTAGCCTGACCTACAACTCCAAACAAAAACAAAATATGCAAAATATAATTTTATTTAAAGCCTTTCGTATAATTTGATTCCAGGAATATAAGAATTTTATTATAATGATTACAAAGAATATGATTAACGAACTTTTAGTTCATGTTAATTTACCCTTTAATTTACTTTCTTGTTTTGTTCTGAATATATGACATTCAAAATGTATTAACATTGTATATTGTGTTTTGGAATGTCACTAAACAATTATATAAATTAACAACATTTAAATAAATTTACAATGAAGTGTTGATCGACACGACGTCAACCTACAAACTCTTGTAAACTTTCCCTTTCCAAAGACCTGCATACTCTGTTCCAGAGTTAGAAGTGTTGTCCGTACAATATTTTTTTCGTCTTATATTTTAATTCAGAAATTAAACGAGAGTAATGTGGATTTTGATTCCGAGCCATGTTAAATATTTTTAAGTTAAGCTGATGGCGCAATGCTATAAAAAAGGAACTGTGATGGTTGAAGAAGCATAGCACATCGAGCTAAACTGCACTTTCGATTTTAACTGTTTCATATTACTAAGATAAATAATAACCATACCGGTGCTTACTTAAAATCCAAAATTAAACCCTATTGAAAAAAATATGTTATAATTGTCTATAGTGTTTTTAAAATTTATTCATTTTTTTTCTCTTAACGATAACGGATTCAAAAATATAACGACTTTCTAGTCTTTAGGGTACAAATATTTAAAAAGTCTTCTTTGTAAACTTTTTTGTAAATGTTTTTGTTGTCTTTGTAAATGTGTTGCAAAAAACTAAAGGAAATGGATCACTTTGCAAACCGCTTGTCATCTGGTCATCTTAAATTTTTTTTTTATATTAAAATCCGATATGTGAAAATAAAATGTGAATATTGTGTAAATTTTAATATATTGAATAAGACGCATACCTACCACATATGCAAATTTTCGGTATATGCAAATTTCCTTACATAAGAAACCTCGTCGTACAGCGTGAGATAAGTTAGAAACTAATAATTTATCTAACGGAAGAACATGTGAAAGTCTATCATTACATTATGTAATATTCCAATAACATAATTTACAATAATAACATAAAATGACAATCACAACTAAAATCAGGAATGGTTGCTGTTGGTATAGATAACTCAAAATAGTAAATGTCCCGTTTAGTTCCATAGTTCCGTTGACTACCACAACCAATTAACAAAAAAATTGTGTATTTATACTTTACTATTCACAGGTATTTATTTCACTATAGAGAATATATTCGCATTATCCAATGCAACCTTTTCAATTTTCTAAAAATCTCTTAAGCAGCATTGTAGCAAATTTGAGAGAATTCAATTAATCGCTATGGAGTTTTTTTAATAGAATGAAGACAGCTCTTACCAAGTGCATAACTAGTATAGTTATAAATTAAAAAATAATTGACTACTTTTCAATTAAGACTGAAATTATATTTGTCAAACCAAAGAAAGAAAAAGAATATTGTACTTCATATTGTTTTACGATTTACTAATCTTATTGAGAGTAAATGTTGTATTGTTTATTCTTTTGAAAACTGTCAGTTAACTTCAATCATAGAATACTCGATTTATTACTCCTGTTTAGATAAGGTGATCTTAAAAAGGATATTGTCAAGTCCCTTTCTCAGTGCTCTTGGAAAATTCATGAAAAGCTAATCTTTAATCATATAAAAATTATTCTTACAATATAACTTATTATCCAATTAAGATTATTTTTTTAAATTATAAAACGCAGTGCTATAATGAACCGGAGAAAGTAGTAAGAATTAAGACTTAGATAAAAAATATAATTTCTGTTCCACTCCTCTAAGACTAGCTATGATATACACACTGGTCGAAGACTTTCGACTTAAGACATTGCGGTATTCCGGACGAAAATACGCTCCTTAAGTTCCCGAACGCTGCCTATTCTAGTTGGATTCGTCGATTGATCTCTCCCTCGAAGTTGGACCTGCCCAATCGGACTTTTTGTCCAAGGTAGATATATTCGTCGACAACTTCGAGAATGGAGATCCCAACGGATGCCGGGATATTCGTTTCGGGATAGGATTTTCGTCTTGTCCATATTCATTTTAAGGCCCACCTGTTGAGAGACTCCATTAAGATCACCGAGCATTATGCTGAGGTCTTCCAGGGATTCTGCCATGAATACTATATCGTCGGCAAATCCAAGGTGAGTTAGGTACTCGCCGTTTATATTGATGCCGAGTTCATGCCATTCCAGGAGCTTGAAAACGTCATCCAGTGCAGTGGTAAACAGTTTCGGAGAGATAACGTCTCCCTGTCTCACGCCTTGCTGTAAAGGAATAGCGTTCGTGCAATGCTCCTAGACTCAAACCGACATGATGGCGTTTGTGTACAAATACTTCAATATTTCGATGTACCGATAGTCAATATGGCACCTCTGAAGAGACGACAGTACCTCCCACGTTTCGATCAAATCAAAGGCTTTCTCATAGTCCACAAACGCTAAGCACAATGGCCGATTATACTCCTCGGTCTTCTGTATAATCTGCCGCAGCGTATGAATGTGGTCTATAGTACTAAAACCTTTTCGGAAACCGGCTTGTTCGGGAGGCTGGAAGTCATCAAATTGCTCATGAGACGGGTCGTGATAATCATCTATAACAATTTATAAACATGGCTCAGAAGCAAGATGGGCCTGTAATTCTTCAGCAAGATAGTATATCCTTTTTTGAAGAATAGGGCCACCATACTTCTGTTCCATGCTTGCGGCGTTACGCCCTCAAGCAGGACGGCATTAAAGAGCTTCTGAAGGACCCTAAGTACTGGCAATCCGCCCGCTTTCAGAAGCTCTGATGTGATACCGTCTTCACCTGGTGACTTGTTGTTTTTAAGCTGTTTTGGGGTACACTAATCTCGTGCAAGCTAATGTCCGGGATTTCATCGGAATAGTGCCGGGTAAGCTCCGCTCTTGGGTCTTCTGCTGAGCTATCAACAGGTTTAGCGACCGAGGTATATAACTGTGCATAGAACCTCTCGATCTCCCTCAAAATGTCGGCCCTACACGACACCGTGCTATATACCCCAATTTCAACTTCGATGACCGGCTTTGCCCAATTGACGAGTCTCGCGCAAACACTTTGGAGACACTTTCCGCTCTATCGTATCTATAATACGGTTAGTATTGAGAATACGGATGTCGTGTCGCAGAGATTTCCGTATGCGTCTGTTGAGCAGCCTATAAGTGTAACTTTAACTCTAATGTGTTGTAATTAATAGAAATATTTATTATGTAAATAAAATAATGAATGTAAAGCTTACTCAAACTAGCTTAGTGCTAATTTGTTGACCCTTAAACTAAACGAGACAGATTTTATACCTTTGTATTTATATTTATTTATCTTCACGCCATATCCCTTGCGGGGTAGCCAGAGACGACGTAGCTCCAAACGCTTCCGCCCCTGCATACCTTTTTCGCCTCGGCCACAGACATCAACCTCTTTACATGCCCTACGGGGAGTCCTTTGGCTGTGCGTAAATGTCTATCTATCTAACACTACATATTTCTTAATATACGAAGTGTACTAACCGTCCCTGTAATCTTGTTCTTCCTAGAACAGATCATTTTAAATACCTCGGAGATATAATAGTTTAACATACAATCATATTAGTACCATTGGTAATAACATGTTTTAGCTCGTGTTGATATTATAATAAGCGACAGTTGTAATTATCAAAAACTTAACCATTACTTTCAAAGTACTAGAGCAATCTGTTTTGGGTTATTGCATCACAGTTTGGAGCGTGGCTCCTGAGACCATTTATTACCCCTTAAAGTAGGTACTTTTTAAAAAGAAATAACTTAAAAGTATCTAATTTAGTTAAATCACCTTTAAGATACATATATTTGCTATATATTTGTTTATCCTCCTTGGGTAAACACAAAAGCCCTACGGTATGCGAAATCTGTAAAAAAAGTATTATATCTTTGTAATATTGTAAATAGTCATAATCTAAAACTAACCAAAAGGGAATGAAAATGTTAAATATTACTCGGCTATTACAAACACCTACAGAACTAAACTCACACACGTAAATCTAAACATAAACACGAATTATATATACAATTTCAACTTTGCTAGTAGTCTCCTTTAGGACAGTGTGAATCCACCCACCACCACAAACCACGGTTCGGTTAGCAACCTTACCATCATCTCTGCGAAAGAAATATAATTATTAAGATAAAATGAAAGCAGCTATGTAGCTGCTTCCAGCTACATCATATTACTATAATGTAGTATATATGACATCATATTATTACAATGTAGTCTTAATCAGACACCTCCAACTCCGTACTTAACTAAAATGTCTATTCAGATCAAACAAACACTCAAACATTAACTCTGAGTATTATTACAATAGATAATTTAACCAATGTTTTTTTTTTTTATTAACTACGTATCCTACATTATTTGTATTGAATACCAAAACCAAGTAAAGTAAAAGTAAATAGCAGACGAAGCAAACATCCACATGGAATGTCTATGTTGATTTTCTGTCAAAATTACTAATCGACGATCTTTTATTAAATATTGAAAAGGTGACCCGTGTCTTGTGTGCTAATAATCTATTTGTGGATCGAGTCTCTATGAAATATTTAAGTCTGTTTTAATTCTCAAATTAAAAACAACTATAAGTATTTCATTAATTGATGTATCAGAACAAACTATCTATTTTATCTGTAGATAAAAACAAATGTATAAAAATGGAGTATCAAACATTTTCTTTTTATCTCTAAAAACCAGCCGCCTGTGTAAACACCAATCTAAGATAAAATAGTAAGCCCTATTTAAGAGAAAGTCCCAAAAGTGCGAAGTAAGGAAAATGTTACACAATTTTAGGTTTCTCTCCATTATATCAAACATCTAAGGAGATAAGATAATCCGTTAATTATATTACGCACATCTCACACGACGGATCTTCATTACATTCACTGCGCTCGCACTAATTACAGTAGCGACTTTCAATACTTCACTGTCATTTTGTATTTTATAAATAAAATAAATAATGTAATGCTTATACCTGAAATAAGGTTTTTGTTTATGTATTATGAAATATATTTTTTTTTCATTATGCAGAATGGGATAAAAGGATGTAACGTAACAATACATGTAATATTTTTTTGTGTTTTCTTGAGAAAAAACTGTTTTTATTAACTTAAAATATAAAAAGATTTTAGTTTGTATCCTTTTTCCAATCCTTAAGAAGATATATAATATAATCATTATTTATGGGACGGTATAGAGTAGACCTATGCAAATATTAACAATTATTCGGGTTATCATCATCCTTTTGAACCAAAACATAACCAAAACATTTTTTATCAGGATTGTCAGAATATAAAATTTTTGTCCTTCTTACATTTTACACCAATGACAACACGAATAAGTAAACTACGAGTATGATTGTCTATATGTCTGCTGTACCTGATGTTTTAACTTTGTTCGTAAGATGTAATACTTTCGATTACATGTAATCGAAAGTATTACATCTTACGAACAAAGTTAAAATAGGTATTCTTTTTGGTTAATGTTTGTATTTGAATATTCATATTACTGTTCCCGTTGTCGGTATGAAAGTAGTTGATCAACTTTCAATTAGTTGATAGGTCACTGGGGTAAAGTTTCACTGTCGTTGGCTGTGCAATGTGAATAGTAATGCTGTAGTAAATACAAATCAGAAATATTATTGATTTGTATGTGATTGTGACGATAATAAAACATATGGCTTAAATATGCATAAAAAAAGAAAACTTTGAGTTTTACAACGTTTAATTTAACAAAATAAATATAAAGATTTTGGCCGCGAGGTCTCATGAATCCCTTACTTATGTATAACAACAAAGTACTCAATACGAAGATACAAAACTCAAAGTGACACTCGTCCTCAATCGCTGACGGATCGAGACTGACTTGACACCACTGTCAATTTGTGTACTACAATTATAATATTTGTTAAAGATGAATATCAAATAATCGACTTCAAAATAATAGCGCCTTTCGAAAGATGATGAAAAATTGGGTATACGAGTATGTAAATGTAATAATCTACACTTTGCCACATCTAACATAATGCAATTTGACAAAGAAAAGGTTGAAGATCTTTTCTCTGTTTTCTTTTTTTTATTTCAGAAACATACTTAAGGTAAAAGGAAGACCGTTTGATCCCTTTTGATAAACCGCAATGGTAAATATAATTACCTGCGGTAAAATTTTCCCCGGTCTATATATTGTTTCAAAAATTGTAAAGTTTGCATTGTTATAGTTTTGCTTTTTAGTTCAGTGATTTTTATATATCTACAAAAGATGAAAGGTGTCTTAATATACCTGTTACTACTCTCGACTTTCTTTTTATGGGTACGGAATACAGATTTGCAAAAGCGAATTGATGTCTTATGTCGCATTTAGTGATCAGTATATATTTTTTTATATTAAGATATATTTTTACCATCTAGGAAGGAATAAGTGATCCATATGGTAATTTCTACAAACTAACCCTAAAAGTCGAATACAAACCTTACTTTAGGTATTGTATGTTTCACAATTGTAGCCTGTACGTTATTCTTATATGTAAGCTATATTTCTGTAAAGTTTTATCGAAATCTGTCCAGTACTTTTTGCGTGAAAGACTATCAAACAACAATAACATACACATTCAAAAACTTTCGTATTTAAAATATTACCTAATAATTACGTAATAGCTAAATATTGCATAAATAAAACTTATCAAAGTTGAACAACAAACTAGTAATTTTAAGCTCCTGGTCTGCAGTCTCAGTTCAAATACATAAATAAGGCCTCCACAACAAATACGGTTTAGTGGATTCTATTCAAGTTCTCGATTCTTTTGAGTATTCTGGCAAAAAGTCTTCTTAAAAGTTTTAAACATGTTTAGAATTTCCACACTGTAATTTTAAAGTGAAGTTTCTAAGCTTTGCTTCAAGAAAACGAGAGTAGTGTTACAAAGTGTTTTGTTTAAATTGGTTTGTATCTATTTCAATTGAGATTCAGAGCCAAAAAATTAATGTTTTTTGGCCACGAACTGTATTTTTTTAAACTTTTTAAATAAATTTATTTTAGAAAAAAAAATGTTTATCTCCTTATTTTGTCTTCAAAAACTTTCTTTTATTATTTTTAAGAAAAATAAAACATGATTTATATAACATAAGGAGACCTATAACTAATGTCATTTTTTTAATATGAAAATAATTTAAATGGATATAACATTTTTAATGCACAAAATACTTATAATATATGCGATTTTGCAGTTATTACAAGTGGTTAAATATTATGGATTAAATAATAACCGTATTCGTGTCTTACAGGTACAAACTCAGCCATTAAAAAATAAAATATATCAAATGTTACACACCAGTTCTGATTTACACAATCAAACTAAACTTGCCTTTAACTCTCCGGTTCTACACAGTTTCGAAACTAAAATAAAGTTGCCCGTAGAGAGATTACCAATGTGCTGCCAAAATGACACAAATATATTCACAAGTAAAGATGGTGCTATTGTAAATGATGTATTAGACAATGAGAAAATAAATAGAAAGAGGCGAGTTGTGAATATAATAGAAAATGAAAATGTCACGTTGGGTTATGGTCAAGTGATTGGAACGTCTATGGCAAGTCCGGCGCTTATGGAAAGAAAAGGAAATCCGGTGAAGCTGGTTCGAGTGCTCCATTTCTAAATTACATATTTGATACATATTCGAACACACATTATCACAGAAATGAGAAGTAAGTTGTTTTAAAAATATTACTTTCATATTAATATAATGGGTGTAAGTATCATATATTAAGCCGAAATAAATAATTATGATATTCAAAATAACAATTTCTCGGACATCAACAATTTGTTGTTCAAGTTTTTACAGATTAATTTAAGAATAATTAACAGAATAGGTTTAAATATGCCTATTGTTTGTCTTAATACTGAGTCAGTCTGAATGAGAGAGTGAGAATTACGCATCTATTTTATTTTATTTAATGATCTGCTTTTAATACTATGAATAATGAAACATCCTATTTCACTTAAATGTTATTGAAGATAAACAGTCCTAAATAGCATAATGCTTCATGAATGTTGACAACTTAGTCATTAGTATTACAGTTTAGAATGTTATCTTAGGAGACCAAAGCTCCCATCTCTCTACTTAATTACTACAGCGTTACGAAATAGTCTTACATATATTATGTCATCTCAACACTTTATTCTCATTTTAGTGATATTCTTTATGTAAAAGGAATTTGTTACTTTACCTTTAAAAATAACTATTATATGTGTACTGAAATAGTAATATAAATGGAGGTACTCAAAAACCTCAATACGATTTATATATAAATTATGTTTGCATGCTTAAAGGCAAATAATATATCTTTTCATACATAACATTTTATTTATCTTTACGATTACTGTAGAACTGGCAACGGTAACAGTATACATGTAGTTGCGGCTTCAGAAATAGAGGCTCTGGTGGGATCCAACGCTCACATGGACTGTAAGGTGGGTGCTCTGCATGATAAACTGGTAATAAGTTTGTCCTATCATTGCTACATTGATTCTGTTTATTATTTATATGGATTGATTGATGATGATGATGATGATGATGATGATGATGATTTGATGATGATGATTGATGTAAAACGAGAACACGTGTAATTTTTTCATGATATTCTAGGTATTAATTTTCATTGATTTTGCCCACAATTTTGCTTTTCAAAAGAAAGTAAATATATTCAATTTTGAACTTCTGCACTACTTATGTGCTGATCGATTAACCTATTTGAATTTTTGACATATTATAAATGTTAAATGTTTGACGTATATGTATAGAAACAATAGAATGGCATTATAAATAAAACCTAATCTATAGAAATAGTTCAATATACACGAAGCAATAATTATTAGCGATTATTCTATCACTATAAAATTATATGGCCCTATGCATACCAAATGATATGAATATATTATAAATGACTAATATTCGTGTCATAGTAACTACAAGTCATGTAATTCCCGTAATCGTTATATTTCTAATTAATATGTAAGATTATATCACTACAATTTACTTGACACGCTATTATCCTATATTATAGCATCGTTGATTAATGTTTCTACTAATTGAAGTATGTTATCTATTCACGTTCGAGATGAAACTGGATCAGTCAGATCAGATATCTTGGGTTTATAAATGTTAGGCTGGTGTAAACATTTATTTTAAATTAAAATCGTCATTCAACTATCATTAACATTGTTTAGACAGTGATCTTACTTCAATCAGTTTCGAAGTTGTCTCCTGGGAAATATATTTCATCTCGCTACCCAGACCTAATCATAAATAATTTGTTTTTTATTTGTTTGTAAAAATATATTCTCTGTAGATACCATTAAAAAAATAAAAAATATATCTATATTTTTAAGAAAATAATATTATTTAATGAATAAAATATAAATTAAAAAAACTTACCGCATACTCAAATAGAAAACATGTTACAAAACAAAAATACCTTCATTCAGATATACTCAAAACCTCTGTACTAAGAACTTATCCTGTCTGAGGTGTCATGGGTGCGACGGAAAACCAAGGAGGAAGGAATGGAATTGCTTACAACCAGCACTCAGCCGTACATGGCCGATGACAGGTGGTGAACCACGACTAATTTGTACAAATATATACAATACGTTGCAATATGAAATCGGCCCTATCAACTCATACCTTCAACATATACCGTTGTTTTTGTTAATTCTTCCTAAACAAAATGTAATATCTTTCATAACTTAGTGTACAATACTATTTCATTTACTAACAAGTATATATGTTTTTATCCTTAAGATACTCGGCGCGTTTCATTCCTCCCAATATTTGGAGGCTGGCAATAAAAGAAATTCGACCGGCCGATGCCGCATTTTACGACTGCCAGCTATCAGCTCATCCACAGAGAACTGCTCGAGTCACTCTACAAGTACCAGGTATGAACTTTTTTTTGCTGGAATTTAGAAAAAGTCTTTCTTAGATTTCTTAAATAATTTTATTATAAATTATCCAAATCTCAACTTTCTAAGCTTAGTAGTTTAAATCAAAATAAATATCAGTATCGCTAATAGTTTTTTTTTATACAACAAAATTGTATAGTTTATTTTATTTATTATTTAATTATATTATTATTATTATTATTATTTTTTTAATGGAATAGGAGGGCAAACGAGCTGGCGGGTCACAGATGATTTGTGATCACCGCCGCCCATGAACTCTTGCAACATCCGAGGATTTACAGGAGCGTTGCCATCCTTGAAGGTGGGAGTAAACACCTTTTTTGGAGGTACCCATGTCGTACCGATCTGCAAATACCGCCGAAGGGAGTTCGTTCCACATTCGAGTGGTACGAAGAAAAAATGTACTTGAGAACCGCACAGTGGAGGATCGCCACGCATCCAGGTGGTACGGATGGTATTGGAGGCGATAGCGCGCTGTGCGGTGATGGAATTCGGCGGTAGGCATCAGATCAAATAGCTCTTCAGAACACTCTCCGTGGAAAATGCGATAGAAGACGCACAGAGATGCAACGTCTCCACGCAATCCCAAAGAGTCCAGCCGTTCACAGAGCACCGGGTTCCTGACAATCCGAACGGGTCTCCGTTGTACGCGGTCAAATGGTAAAAGCTGATATTGGGGTGATCCGGACCAGAGATGAGAACAGTACTCCATGTGTGGCCGGACTTGCGCTTTGTAGAGCGCAAGTCTTGGGCCAGGATTGAATTACTGCCTCGCTCTATTGATCACGCCGAATTTCATTGAGGCCAACTTGGCCTTGCTCTCCAGATGACCACGAACCTGACAGTCGCTCAAAATGTCGAGACCCAGTATTCCTATACTTGGCGAGGCAATAAGGGGAGTGCTCTCGAAGAGCGGTGATACGACAAATGAGGTTTTCTTAGTGGTAAACGAGCAAACCTATGTTTTCTGGGGATTGTGGTTCAGTTCACCCCACTCAGAAACCATCCCCAAGGAAGTCTCTATAGAAGACACAAGTTTCTTTCGGCACGCGTCGACGTTTTCCTGAGAGAGACCTGCACGGCCGGAATATACCGCATCCCCAGTGCTGTCATCCGCATAACAATGTATGTTGGAAATATCCAACATATCATTGATGTGCAGAGGAACAGAGTTGGGGATAACACGCAGCCTTGGGGTACACCAGCGTTCACGGGCTTGGGGTCCGAGCAAAAACCGTCGAGAACGACATGTATCCTCCGCCCAGTGAGGAAGCTGGTGATCCACTTGCATAAACTCTCGGGAAGCCCATAGGAAGGTAGCTTCGAAAAAAGCCCCTTGTGCCATACATGATCGAAGGCTTTCGCCATATCCAGACTAACTGCCAGACCCTCTCCCTTGCTTTCAATAACAGCTGCTCAACGGTGCGTAAGATATAACAGAAGATCACCAGCCAATCGACCATGGTGAAAGCCATATTGCCGGTCATTGACCAACTGGTGATCCTCGAGGTAGGTTAGGAGCTGCTTATTGATAATGCTCTCCATTACTTTGGAGAGAAGAGAGGTAATGGCGATAGGTCTGTAGTTAGCTGGGTCCGAGTTATCACCTTTTTTAGGGATCGGATGGACAAAGGCACGTTTCCATGTGACTGGGACTACGCCTTTAAGATAGGAGTACCGAAATAGAGGCGTTAGTACAACGTTAGTACGTTCGTAGCACAACTGGAGAGATACCATCTGACCCACTCGACTTATGAACTTCCAAGGAAAGGAGGGCTTTTCGGATGAGTTTTGCCGAAAAACTATTTCCGGCATTAAGCTCGGACACCGCGGGATAATAGGCGGTGTCTTCCCCTGGTCGTTTAAAGTCGAGTTTGAGGCAAAAAGAATACCCAAGAGGTCGGCTTTCTCTTTTGCCGTGTAGGCCAGAGAGTCGTTCCCAGTGTGCAATGGCGGTAAGGAATGCTGACAAAAGTTTCCCAGCGTGGCTTTAGATAGCGCCCAGAACTTGCGCGTGCCAGGCGGGTTCTTTGCCAGCTGATCCCCAATTTTGACGACATGCTTGAACTTTGCTCTAGCAATTTTCGTTTGAAGAATCTGGAGACACGATTATATTTCCTCTTCAGAACTCTAGTTCCTTAGTGACTAACGCATTAGCCCAAGCTTGATAAGCCGTTTGCCAGTTGCTGCAGCCCTGACAGACGCATCAAACCAAGGCCGCGTTCTGCCACCAAGTGGTACCACAAAACTTGGTACAAATAGTTCCATGCCCTGAAGTATCACATCAGCTACAGCCGCAGCGCAGTCACTAGGATCATTGGAAAAGAGAAACAAATCGGCACCCATGGATAGGATGCAAAAAAGGACCGCATTCCATTCCAATCCGCTAACTTGTAGTGCCAAACGCGTCGAGTCGCAGGTCTTGTGTGAGCTGGGCGTTTAATGGGCACTACACTCCGTACCAAGCAATGATCAGAGGATCCTAAGGCAGCCTCGACAGTGACTTGGTACTTTCCGGGATGTGAAGTCAGCAGAACATCCAACAAAGAGGGCATATGGCTGTCCACATCCGGTAGACGAGTGTGCGTCTTGACCAATTGGGACAGACCATTTGCCAGAGCAAAGTCAAACAAAGATCTCCCCACGTAGTCTGTGGCACGTGACCCTAGCCAATCGGCATTGTGCGCATTGAAGTCCCCGAGGACTACGACTTTGGCGGGGGGAATCTATAAAAGCAGATCGTCAATCTTCGCCTGAACATGGCCCAAGAGTTGAACCGTTTCTGCATTACCACTATGGGACCACTAGAGGCACGCGTAGACTCTGACATGGTCGTCAATATCCACGCGCAGCCAGAGTACAAACAGGTCCCGACCTTCAAAAACCTGAAGGCGACGGTAGCAGATATCCTCCCTTACGAACACAGATACCCCGGCGTGTGGTATAAAATGGTGTTCTAGTTTATACCCGGGGTATGACAGGTACGCTGTGTCGCTAGGTTGAGATATCTGCGTCTCCGTCAGAAACAACAAGGCCGGCTGTGCCGTCTCTAGATGATTTAGAGTGGGTCGGGGTGCCGCTGCGTTGACTCGTCGTTTGCCCTCATAAAACACAAAAGGCGATACTTTGCCCGCCCCAGATACGACGGGCAGCCCGAGCAAAATCCGAGAAACATTTCCCCGATTTTGCTCGGGGAGGGGGTCCCCGGCTTCATCAAAGCCGGTACCCTCCTGGGGTATTTTTTTTTTCAGGCAGGCAGGGGGGGTTTGGGCTTCCGAATTCTCTCACTCACCGACGGAACATAACCAAATGAATTTGGTTACTACACGTCGGTCTTCTATGAGAGGGTGGTCCCGGTCGAGCCAGCCCAATACGAGTTGAACAGGTACCTGCAGCTAGGTTTAATTATCTTCACGCCATATCCCTTGCGAGGTAGCTAAAGACGACGGAGCGCCAAACGCTACGGTCCCTGCATTCCTCTTTCGCCTCGGCCACAGACATATTAGACATATTTAATATTTGTCCTATTCGAACAAATTTAATATTTGATTTGTATATATTTTTTTCTTCAATATATACATCACAGATTGAGATTTCTTCTTGCATTTAAATAAGTCCCAGATATGTTTTGTAAAATGGCAGCAGCCAGTAAATCGTTACCTGTTAAACCCTTTTAATTCCAAACACGTGCAAGGATTGTCGACCCTAGCTGACATATACTCGTACATTTCTAGGCAATAGCGCAGTATGCAAAAGACTACTTGATAACCTAACCTATTTACTTTATTACATCGGCTTTGAAAAATTATAAAAAAACATCTCCAGATATAATATAATTTGTAATACTTGTATAAATAACTTACATTTTGCTTTCTTACCTAACAACTTGTATTATAGATGAATATCATATTAACATATTATACGTTCACATATTTAATCTATTATTTATTTGTAACTATTTGGGTTTTGAAACTTATCAACTACGAAACATTGTCTATGGGATCTTTTTGTGTTACATAAGTAAACTAACGAAATAACATTTTAAGTCCAGTACAATTTAATATTGTGTTTATTATTAGGTATCCTTATTTATCTGTACAATACAAAATAATACGGCAGCAATATTAAGAGTAATATCTTATATTAAAGTATATAAATTAAGTATTATGAATTAGCATTGCCTCGAAGTAAATTTTGATGATTTCTATATACATAAAGGTACTTTATGTATATAGAAATCATCAAAATTTAATTTAATCACATCGGTTGTTGTTCATTGTATAGAATATTGTAATATATGAGATTTGGCTCATTTTATTACAGATTAATATCACGCTATTATAACTCACATGTAGTCTGTAATCGCCAAACTATGTTAGTCAATACAAACATATTTCTAATTTACTATTAATATACCCTATTTAATAATAGGTAAATAATTTTCTTCTTTGATCTCTATTACATTCTCGTAAATCGTTTGTTTATTGCAACAAAACGTTATTAAAATATTTAAAATACTATAATACTTCTTGCACAGGTATCAATTCGTATTGTAGACGCTGCGGGATTCTCAGTTTCTGAACAGGTCTGCGAGCTCGGTAGCACCGTCGCGTTACGGTATAAAGTGAGGGGCTTACGTATGGAAGGGGGCCCTTCACTACTCTGGTATAGGAGCGAAGTGTTATTAAATGATAATACTCGTACCACCAGAGGAGGAATAAGGTGAAATAAAAAAAATAAACAGATATTAAAACAATAATAGAGGAATAATGGCAACTAAAGAATAATTACACCCTAGTGTGAGGACTGAATTCGGTCCGTATGGCGCTAACTCAGTGTTGCGAGTGGCTCGTGTGAGAGGCAACGACGCGGGACGCTATACGTGCAGCATCGCGCGGACGTCGCCGCCCTCACCTGTCCCCGCGCATATTCTATTACATATTATAAATGGTGGCTAATTCATGTAAAAAACCGGTTATTTACATTATTCATATATATTAATTATACTAACAGAGATTCAATAGTTATAAAAAGACTACCTTCTTTAAAACCAACATGTTAAATGAACTTTTTTATATATCTGACAAAAGCGTATTGGAATAACACAATTAAACATACTCGTACAAGTCTAAAATGTTGATATATTTTCACATTGAATAAGATCGTATTATAGCCAATTATGTGCTAAATCCATTACAGTAAGCAATTACGCACTCGTTCAATCAATACATTTGTATTTCAACTAATATAATGTAAAATATTTATTTACTATAATTTAATTGTGTACCACTGCTTTGTAAATTGCTACATTGTAACTCAAATCTCTGAGGTATTGTTTAATTAATTCAGTATGTGTAAATGGTCCTTGGTATTAACATTTATTTAAATTTATCGTATTCGCATACTTGATAAGTAACTGAATTCAAAAAAGGAGGTTGTTCATTTGTTGACTTTTTTTGTCTGTTCAAGAATCACTTGTTGATTTTTAAGCGGATACTTATTATCGTATTATTTACAGGGGAGAGTTTGGCGGAACTACATCAGGGAGTGGGAAAACAGGCTGTACCACTGTACCTAGTCATTGGTCTCGCGGTGCAACTTGTTTTGTATTCTTATTATATAATATAATAAATGGTTTGGTAGCTGCCTGACACGTAACACGTATTTTCGGTTGTTTTAAAATTTAAAAATTTTATTTTTAATTTTATTCTAATAATATATATAGTTATGTGCAGTTAAATTAAATTAAAGCAGTAACCTACCGGCGTACATTTCCAGTGCACTATTATATCTTTTAAAGCACTCTATTTATTATCCTAAATAAATAAAACTTTGAATTGCTTCCACAAACATATTTTACTATGGATTCCATCAAACAATCAATCGCTGAACTAACGGAGCACTTCAATACAAGAATGAATGAATTTCAACAAAATCTTCATACTTCTACTCCGGCAACGAGTCCCACTTCCAATTTGACGGGCCAATTCACCACTTTTCGAAGCTTCGTTTTATCGGCACTCGAGGCTCTTCAACTTCAAGTGAAAATTCTTGATAAGAAATATGAAGAGATAGAGATGAGAAGCAGAAGAAAGATGTTGATGTTGCATGGTGTCCCTGAAGGTAACAGAGAAAACTTATTTTCTGTAATTTTCAAAGTTCTCTCAAAACACTTTGAACTGCATGACCTTAGTGAAGATATGATAAGCCGCTGCCATCGTAAAGGTCAAAGGCAGGATGATAAGCCTAGACCTATTCTTGTTAAGTTTCGAAATCTCTTATTGAGAAATAAGATTTGGTACTCCAAAACTTTCTTAAAAGGAACTGGTATCACTGTAACCGAATTTCTGACTAAGGAACGTCATGAAGCATTCCTAGCAGCACGTCAACGCTTTGGTATCACTAAAAGCTGGACACGAGATGGTGATATCTTTCTCATTGATCTTAACGGAAAGCGCCAACGTATTTCTTCATTGCATGATCTGAAGTCAATCCCTTGCAGAGCGGCCAACATCCCACCTAATTCCAGCCATGTATCTTCTCCAGTTGATCAGCAAAGTGTTGATAAAAAAGATGGTAAGCCTCAAGCCACACAAACTCTTAGATCGAAGAGAAATATCAGAAAATAGATTTAATATATTTCAACTTTTAATGTAACTTCTATATTTTTAAAACTCCGCCACTATCTTGTAGATTGTACTATTGCTTTTATTCTTTTAGATTGTACTATTGTTTATTTTGCACAGTATAGGTTTTTAATATATAAGTACCCTCTTAATTCTTATTATTGTATGATTACAAGTATGACGTTGACGGTTACATTACAATCGCTCAGCATCATAATTAGTTGTCGGATAGAAATAGAAATAGCTTTAATACCCTCACTACATCAACAGACCTGTCTTATTATTTACTATGATTATAACACTCATATTCTTTATATTATTATGCTTGTAATCACAGATAAAAATTATACATTCATATTTGTTGAAATATAATGCTGAATTAAAGTGTCATATCATGTATATAGGGTACAATGTTGATTTCTGTTTCGTCTTAGATCGACTATAAAAACCAATATTTGTTTAATCTTGTGCCAGCTTTTGATATTCCGCAAATAATTAAGTTATTACTAATTAAAAGCCGGTAGTTTATTGTATTATATAATATAAATTATAGGAAATAGTACCTTATTTTTATACATATTTAATAATAATTAATTTAATAGTTAAACTTATTTAGTTTCTGTATTAGGCTTATATTATATATTTTTATTATAAAACATTATACTTATCATTATATTATTATGCATTCAAACGATAGTCACATTAGTAGTTCTACAAACACATCTGATGACAGTTTTGTTAGTACATCTTTACCACTTAATTCCTTACTGGATTCTACTTTTTCTACATGTACTAAATATTTTAATGTTGTTCACATCAATGCTCAAAGCATTCCTTCGCATTTCCCAGATTTTGTAAACTCCTTTGATAATAAAAATATCCATGCTATTCTTATTTCCGAAACGTTCTTTAAACCATGTTTACCTTCTACTTCTTTCTGTTTACCTGGATTTCATCTTATCCGTAATGATAGAATTGGTAAAGGTGGGGGCGGTGTCGCAATCTATCTCCGCAGTCACATCGCATACAGGGTGCTAAATAAATCCCCCACACCTTATAATCAATCATCAGAACATCTTTTTATTGAAGTACTTTTTGGTAAACTGAAACTTCTTCTCGGTGTTTTCTACAGTCCCTCTCTTCACATAAGCTATTTCGATGCATTTGAAGATCTTCTTGAAAAATATTGTCCTTTTTCCGATCACACTATCATAATGGGTGACTTTAATACATGTCTGTTAAAAAATGATTCCCGTGCAAAACGCTTAAAACACATTGTCAACAGTTGTAATCTTGATATTCTTGAAACACCTGCCACACATTTTTTCCCAGATTGTATTCCGACTTTATTGGACCTAATGATAGTATCTTCTCCTGAACTTGTTAGTAAATATGGTCAATTTCCAGCCGACGCCTTCTCTTATCATGACTTAATTTTTCTTTCGTATAAAATTCGTCCACCAAAAATAAAGCCATCAATTGTTCTGCGTCGATCTTTTACAAATTTTGATAAATCTAGTTTTATAAAGGATCTTAACAAAATCGACTGGAACTCTATTTTCAACGCACCTTCTGTCGATGAAAAGATAACCATTTTTAATTCAAGTGTATTTGACTTGTATGACATATACGCCCCACTACGTCCGATTAAGTTGAAACGTTTACCTGCGCCGTGGCTTACAGATGAAATAAGAAAACTTATGGCACAACGTGACGCTGCTAAGAGAAAATACAAGTTAAAGCCAACCGAAAATAACTGCACAAAATACAAAAATCTCCGTAATCGTTGTTCAAAAGTTTGTAGGGATGCGCGCCGTAAGCACATATTTATATCTTTAGAAAACAAGAAAACTGCTGATGTGTGGAAGTTTTTAATGACTCTTGGAATTGGACGTCAACGATGCATGGATAATTCAAACTTTGACCTTGATAGTTTTAACAGTTTTTTAACGAATGCACCTAGTCTCCGTCCATATGTGAAACGTTCCACCCTGGAGCTTGTACGCCGTTTGAAAATACCAGAGAGAGCCTTTTATTTTACTAGTGTCACACCTGACGACGTTAAACAACACATATGCGCCATCAAATCTGATGCTATTGGTTTAGATGGAATAAATCGAAAAATGGTTTTATTAATGCTAGATGCTGTTATTGATATCATTTGCCACATATTTAATTTCTCTCTGAGTTCGTGTCAATTTCCCAGCAACTGGCGGAAAGCTTTAGTTGTACCTATCCAGAAAATCCCTAACCCATCTAGCTTTGAACATTATCGTCCTATATCCATTCTTCCTTTTCTTTCCAAAGTTCTTGAGCGAATTGTCCATTACCAACTAAACGTGTTCATTCATACTAATAACATCCTAAGCCCTTTCCAATCTGGTTTTCGGCCTGGACACAGCACCACATCGGCCTTAGTAAAAGTATGTGATGATATTCGGGTTGCGATGGATAATAGAAATGTTACAATCATTGCTCTTCTTGACTTTAGCAGTGCTTTTAATAACGTTGATCATGACTTGATGCTCGCCATATTAAAATCAATTAATGTAAGTCCGAGTGCAGTGGAATGGTTTCGTACATATTTATGTGATCGCCAACAATGCTTAAAATTAAATAACAAATTTTCTCAATTTTCATCATTAACTGCCGGTGTCCCCCAGGGCGGTGTGCTTTCTCCCCTTCTTTTCTCTATTTTTATTAACACTGTCACTAGCTATCTGTCCTCCTCTTACCATCTTTATGCAGATGATTTACAAGTTTATGTTTCAGGTCCTATAGCTACTATTGATGATGTTGTAGCTGAGTTAAACGGAGAACTTAGTAAAGTTTTAGTATGGAGTGAAGCTTTTGGCCTGACTGTAAATGCTAGCAAATCCCAGGTTGCTGTTGTAGGTCATCGAAACCAAATTGGTAAAGTTGACCTTAATAACTTATGCCCAGTAATGTGGGCTAATGCCATTATACCTTATTCTTCTACAATAAAAAATCTTGGACTTCAAATTGATAGTTCTCTTTCTTGGACACCGCAGGTTATATTAGCCGCAAAATATTTGCCACTATATCTTGTCTCAGGCGGTGGAAATATTTATTACCTGTCAAAACAAAGATCTCCCTAGCTAACACTCTTCTTTTACCTATCTTGGACTATGCAGGCACCTGTTACCCAGATATTTCTGAGGAGTTGCTGAATAAATTAGAACGTTTGCAAAATATTTGCATCCGTTTTATTTTCGGGCTGCGTAAATTTGATCATGTGTCGAAATACCGCGCGCAATTAGGTTGGTTACCTATTAGACAACGCCGAAATATGCTTGCCCTTACTCTTCTTTACACTATCCTTTTCCATAGTCATACTCCTCATTATCTCAAAGAGCGTTTCACTTTTCTTAACTCACAGTCACTATTCAACTCACGCTCTATTAACAAACTTAAATTAAAACTTCCTAACTTCAACACTCGTCTGTACAGCAACTCTTTCACCGTTAAATCTATATTGCTCTGGAATGATCTACCATTAGAAATTCAGAAATCAAAGTCATTATTCATTTTCAAAAATCGTTTGAAACAATATTATTTAGCTAATTAGATAAATAAAATGATAAATATATATGTATATTGTTATATATTGTATATTATTATTTATTATATTATATATATGTAGATGTTTGTTTAATTGTTTATGTATTGTATAGATCATAATATGTTTATATATACCGATAGTTACTCCTATATGATTGTGAAGTAGACTAATTTGCACTACCCTGTGACTTTTCTAATTGTCATTGTTCATCAAAGGTTGTCTGTAAGAGATTGCTTTAAGCGATAAGACCGCCTTTGCACGTTACTTTACTACATTTTTATAAGCATTGTAATATTTTTTTTTCTTTTATAACATTGTTATGTGCAATAAAGTTTTAAATAAATAAATAAATAAATAAATAAAATAAATGGTTATTAATTAATAGTAGTTTCATTTTAAAAAATACCATTACAATTTTCTCTTCTAAAACATCAGACTTCCTTATTTAGAGAACATCATTAATTTAGAATTGGATAAAAAATCTAAACATGTATTCATATAACCATCAGTTAAAAACAATATCGAATGAATCATAAAACAATTTACGCACGAGATTAATCTTAGACTTTATAATACACAGAAAATGTACGTATTTATGAGGCACTTTAACTATATTAACGACCATTAAAGGGATCTTTTAGCTGAAACCGAAGTACATTAATTATAACCTTTATTATTGTAATCCAATTTACACTGTTCAAACAAAAGATTGGTATTTATTACCAAAATACAACATTCAGTTGAATATAACTATACTACCCATTTATGTAACAAGTTAGTTAAGTCAGTTATAAAATCCATTAAAGTCAGTGACATTATACTTCGTAGCGGTCAATTAAAGATTCCCAATGCACATTACTTTACATCGGTACATTTTTTGTAGATATATCTATATCTACAAAAAATGTACCGATATATGCAAATTTTCTTGATTGAGATAGGTCCGTTGTAAAGCACCTCACTTCTTAGGAACTAATTACTTAACAATCTTAAGATAATTTTACCTGAAAAAGTTTTGGAGAAATATTATAGAGAAAATGCTCCGGTTACATAAAAAATGTTTGTCATTATTAAAATATAAAATCTTACTATAACCTTCCATCCCAGTACAAGGCCACTGTAAACTATTATATGTGTAAGGTTTATGAAATCTAAAAAAACCTACAGGATTTAAAAGAACTAAACATGAAAATAATTTGTTTTTGAAATTATTATATTAGTTTCATATAGTATTCAATCCACTTCATATAGTATTCGACACACTGGACTTTTCGAAAGTATTAGGCAAGTTCAATGTAAGAAAACAGAAGCAATATTGTATTTATATGTACAATGGTATTGGTAGGGATTTCAGTTTTGTAGCTAAAGATCCTACATTTTTTAAGGTGTTTTAAATATGTTTATTGCACTTATCCCTTTCATACATATTATGTGCATAGACATTACAAGTATTATATATGCACTAGAAGATATCGCCGGTTAGTTTGGCTCGGCAAAAGCTAGATGAAATTGATGAAAAACTATTTTTTTTTGTTTTTTTATTAGTCTTATTGATATATTTTGAACGGTTCTTCGTTTCTCTGTTACTTTTTGATAAATATCAGTATTTTTCCTAATCTTTCGCCGGAGTCTAGATGTGACTTGAAAATTGATGTTACAATTTTATAGATTTTGCGGAATTCTCATTTTGATGAGATGTTAAATTAAATATTATTAGTTTAAAAATAATTTAAAAAATAAGTCTATAATGCCTTTGATCCTTACGCTTTTGCTATATCACAGAGTCATAATTTTCTTGATGCACAATTCCATATCCACTCAATATTTGCAGAAGATTGTATTTAACATCGATGTGTGGGCGTGACATGTTCCAAACAATTGTTGTGATGTATATAGATACTATATCTCGTATAGTCTAAAACAATCCTCGGGTATTAGTTTCTCAGATGGAAAAGTAAATAAGATTTATTTTATTAGTCTTTACTAATGTCATAAAAATAAACCGTATTATTTCTCTTTATATAGATATATTAATTTTACCTGCAACCAGATTTCTCCATAACTCATTTATTTTTATTATGAATATAAGGTTACCGATTATAGACGTTCACCAACAAAAAATATGTAAAAACTACTAAAATTTGGGTTAGTTTATGCCTAAACGAAAGTTTATAATAACAATTTAAAGATAGTAATTGATGAAACAATTGTTCTATTTGGTTTATAGTAGTATAGATATAGCTATTTTGAAACCAGAAAATTGTCCTGTCGTCATGTTTGTGTGTTGTTTGTTTGAGAAAAAATATATCGAGACAAGCAATAAAATTTACATTTAATTATACACTGATATAGAATAAAGTGAAAGCAAAGAATTCAAATATTTGTTTCATTAAGCTTCATTTTATTAAATATACTTGTTAAATAATATTTAACTCGTCTTATCATGATAACTTTTTGAAATATTATTAATATAAATTAAATATTTATAATAAAATTATTTGTAATTCTCTTTAAAGCGTAAAAATAATCAATAAAAGATATAAATTAAGCATTGAGGTACGTTTTTCTTAATAAATAAAAGAAAAGTGTCCAAACTACAGCAGTTGAATTTTCTGCTATTTATTTACTTTAAAACACATATTACGTTGCACAAGATCTTCTCACACATAATATACTCTCAGGCGGTACTTATTCCCATGCAATTAAACCGTGGCGCTCGGTCTGGCTGGCATTTACTGCAGAACTTCTATATCCGAGAGTATATGAACTATGAAAAAACGAATAGCTTTGGAAGTGCAACTGTTAATATGATAGTGCAACTGATAATGATAAAAAGACCAATATTTATTTACCTACTACAAATATAGAAGTATTTAAATAGATAGTAGTTTCCACCAATATTTTAGTTAAAAATAAATTCAACCTTAAAGAGATAAGAACTTTAATTAATAAATTTGTGAGAGAATTATAGAACTCCAATGACTCTATTGAACTTGCTTGCTTGAAAATAATAATAATAATAGTTAATATAAAACATTATCAATTCAATGTTTTCTGTTCTTAATTTTTTTTTTTTTTTTTTTTTCATTTATTTAAAATATATAATGATTACATACATACATCATACAAAATAAATTGCCACAAAAACCTCTCAGAAGTTATCTGGGCAAGTGATTGTTCGCAAGAAAAGTATTAATTTTAAGTACAGTACATTAATAGTAGTTTATCTTATGTTATAGATTTTAGTTTGCATTAAAGTTAATTTATTTTAAGTTTTTAATCTATAATATATATTTTATCATACAACAGTGTTTTCATTCATTAAAGTACGGTTGATTTAAGTAGTATTTTTTGAGCGCATTGAAATATTCGTTGTTTTTACATTTATAACGTTTTTGTAAACAATCTGGTACGTTATTTAAAATGTTTGGTTTAGGTTTGCGGTCTGAAATCACATCTGGAAGTTTTGTTTTCACTTAATTATAAAGAGTCAATTAAACCTCTGACTGTTTTAAAACTTCAAAAAGATTATATCTAATAAATATCATTAACATATAAAAGATATAACGTAAATTATATAATTATATTATTAAAGATATAACGTAAAAGAAAAAATTAATGAAAGGAGCAAAAATGTTTTTATTCCAACAATACAATTTCTCCCCGTTATCCTAATTATGGTGAACATTAACCTGAGTTCCTCAAGGTACTTTGTCACCATCCAATAAACCCATGACCTTAATTTAAAATAATCTATTGTATTGAAATTGAGATCAACCCTTTAGATTTTTGTATTGTAATGAAATATTTTTTAGGTAATTTCAAAATGACTCCTTTGAGGCTTAATTAATTTATGTTATATAAGACATTAAACGTTCAATAATATAACTTTTTACACAAGCTGAAATACAACTTTTGAATAACCACAAGAAATATGTATGAAAAAGAACAGCTTACTTCGTTCCTTATATTCATATTAAAATGTAAAACAAATAACTGCATTGTATTTTAGTTAAATGGATTGTATAGAGCCAAGCGGCAGAACATAACATCGCTAATGTTAGAAACGACATCGACATCAGTCGTTAGTTTCTATTATAGTTAAGTGTGTTATCTCACGAAGCCCAAGCTTCCCGTCGTTCTATACTCGATTAGTACAAGTAATTCTCACATTGGAGTGTAATAGTTTGTGGGAACAAAATAAATTGTTAACGTTGTGCATGATCATTTTGGAAAAAGTTAAACCCTACTGTCATTCAATTTTCTATTACAACTATAAAGTACTGTGTTTTATTATAATTTATCATAATCTATATTTTTAATTTAAATTAATTTTTTTTCTTAATTTTTTATTAAAATGTTACTCTTAGAACAATTTTTAAATAGGAATCAAAATGAATTTATTATAAGAAACAGGAACAGAATATATCTTTAATAATTAACCAAAAATAACAACATTCATATTTCCAAATTACAAAAATACAATTAAATAAAACATAACGTAATAATGCAATTTTTCACGTTAAACAAAATTTTGAAAGTTCAAATATAATATTAAATCTGTTCAACGGTTAATGATTATCGAACTAGATCTATATATCCGCAAACTATAAATCCAATAGGTTGCAATATATTTAAGCTCAGTGTATTCTGCCACAAGTTAACAAAGATTCATACCTATATAGGAACTTTGCCGATTTATGCAAATTTTCTTGGCTCACGTAACTTCGTCGTAGGATAAATTAGAAACTAATTACTTAACTATCTTAAGAAAACGAACTTCTTACAATATAACGCTACATTTGCAATTCTAAAAGGTGATAGTTATATATATATTCAATGCCTTTTTTCTTTATTTAATAACTGTTTATTATTATTTTTAAAACAAAACAAAATAAAACAAAGACTACATAAAATATTACCCAAGCACCATACCTAACATTGACCTTAGATTATATTGCTGATGCCGAATAAATGCCACTATCTCTATTTTTATACATATACTAATTTATTTACACCTTAAAATTACGTATTTTTTTAAGTTTATTGCAAACACCTCGTCATATTTAATTTTATTTATTTATTTATATCTTTTCTACTTTATACTAATACCTATGATATCTTGTGTACGCCAAATGAAAGTGTCAGAAGGGCCTATTTTGATATAATACTTAGAGAAATAAGCCCTTCCGTAAAGACACTCTCCAACTCAAAATTAAGGCAACGAGAGTCCCGCTCTTCTCTGAGCAGCAACAACACAAACAACTCTGGGTATTTGTTTCTGTGATTGTTTCTGTTTCACAAACGTCAATAACTAGTGTGAAATTTAAGAACAATTAGAATCATCACAATAAATTCGATAAATTATACATGTGGATCATCCGTCCCGTTACTCTTTTGTACTACTTATTTACTTTCTTGTATTGATGCTGTGATCACGCATCTTCTTCTTCTTGTCAGCTTATTGACGCTCATTGCAAAGCATAGGCGCTTACAAATATCGTCACAATGACTGGTTTTACGCTGCCTGCATCCCGAGACTTTCCTTTATATCGTCGGTCCATCTAGTGAACTACTACCCACTACTCACGCTGCGGTTACTGACTTGTGGTCGCCACTCCAGAACCTTTCGATACACAAACACTCACATAACCATATTTAATTGCTGATCTGGAATATGCTTTCAATAAAGTTTCACTGACATAGTTTTACGTCAAAATAAAGGAACACTTAAGAAGATATATTTATTACATTACACAAATTATACTCATGACAATTGCATATTATACTTCAACAACAACATTACTTTTATCTTAAAGTTAATCAGCAAGTCTTTGAAATGCAAATTAGCAATTGTGGTTTAAGTGTTTCTGGATTTCTAATAAAAGCATAAGAAAGTTGTGGTTAGCAAAAGAAAAGACGCAATATTTGTCATTCTCATTAATAAGCACTATACATTTTAATTTTATTTAAAACTATATATAATTATTATCAATTCTTCACAAATATTTTAAACCAATCTATTTAAGTCCAACGATATTTCTTATTTCAATTATCTCTATATTATACTCATTAATGTTCTTATATGTATGTTAAGAAAGTCATTATCAAACACAGACCAAGCAAAATATTAAAAAAATATTAAAAAATATTAATAATATATTAATAAAAATATATATATATATGATTAGTCGAGACAAAGCTAAAAACAAATCCAAAAAAGACCCAAGCGATGAAAATGTATCGAATTATAAGAAGCTGCGTAATCTCTGTAATAGGATGTGTAGGGAGGGACCTTAAACACCGCTATTTTTTCTCTTTTGTCGATTTCTTATCTCCTTCACAAAAATGGAGATTCTTTAAATCACTGGGTGTGAGTAAAACCTCTGTAAATAATAATAAACAAGTAGGTTCAAATTCTCTTAATGCTCATTTTTTTTCTCTATCATTTAAACTTAGTGTCGTCCAAAAAGTCTTAACTCTTCAAAAATTGGCTTCGCCACCCCAAATATCTGTGATTCATTCGTTTTTCAAAAGATTACGGAAGCTGATATTAAAAAGAACATCTTGTCCATTTCTACAAAGGTCATGATAACATCAGTCGTGACATGCTTATTCCTATAATTGATATTATAATTCCCTTTATTACTCACATTCTAAATTTCTCATTCCTAACCAACTACTTTCCCAGTGCTTGGAAGTCTGCGCATGTCATTCCACTGCCCAAAACTTCTAATCCAACCTTAATTTCTAATTTTCGTTCCATCTTAATTTTACCTATTCTTTCTAAAGTTTTAGAAGATGCTGTCTAAAAGCAACTTACCTCCTACTTATCTGTTAACAGCTTACTTAACCCTCTACAGTCTGGTTTTCGTCCCTTACATAGTACCACGACGGCCTAACTTAAAGTCACGGAAGATATTCGGTATGCTATGGACAGTAAAAAATTAACAATCCTTGTTTTGTTGGCCTTTAGTAATGCCTTTAACTCAGTTAATTTTGATATTACGCTAGGTATTCTTCGCTCTTTTAATTTCTCAGCTCCAGTAATCAATTGGTTAAACTCTTACTTTCATGGACGTCGGCAGAGAATCTGTGTGGATGAGGCCTAGTCAGACTGGGCAGAAATCTCTGCTGGCGTACCACAAGGCGGCGTTCTATCTCCTCTTCTATTCTCTTTATTTATTAATGAGATCTCTAAAGGCATTTCTTATCACTACCATCTCTTTGCAGACGATTTGCAGCTGTACCGACAAACATTCCTAGCCGACCTTAATGCTACTATTGAATTACTTAACGATGACCTTAGGAAGATTAAGCAGTGGGCCGATGAATACGGCCTCCTTGTCAATGCGCTAAAATCGCAAGCACTAATTATAGGCAGTTGGCATTTGCGTAATAAAATTGACTTTGAAATAACTTTCACCCACTATTATCTACGATACTATATCCTTACCTTTAACAGAGCACACAAAAAATCTTGGCATCACATTTGACTGTCATCTCTCTTGGGCACTGCAAATTGATCTCTTCACTCTCTCAGACGGTTGCAGAATTTCCTTCCTTTACAAACTAAAAAAATGCTAGCACAAACTCTTCTCCTTGCACTACTCGACTACGCTGACGTTTGCTATCTAGATGCAACCGAGGAGCTACTTGATAAGCTTGAACGACTTCAAAATTTGTGAATTCGTTTTTTTACGGATAGCGCAAATTTGACCATGTATCCGAATATCGATTACAATTAAAGTGGCTTCCTATTCGCCTTCGCCCGAATGTGCACATTCACTTCTTTTTAATATTTTAAATAACGCTTCCCCCCTTTACTTGCATGAGCGTTTTCATGTGACGCCACCAAGGACAAGATCATCTCGTGAATGCGTTACTTCAAAATCCCTAGTAGTGCCTTTATACAACACATTTTTTTTCAAAAAATTTTTCTTGGTTGTTGTAGCTCGGCTATGGAACTCTCTTCCCCAGAGTATTCGGGATGGTAACCCTTCCCTCAACTCTTTTAAGCTAAGAGTTAAGCAGCACTACCTATCTTCGGAAATATAACTATTATTTCTTTTTATTTTTAATATTTTTATATTTTCTACAATTGTAGTATATATTTATTTATGTGTGTGTGTGTGTTTAACATATAAACATGTGTGTGTATATAAGTATGTATATGTCTAAGTATTTTATATGCTATATTATACAGATAATTTGTTAAATAGCTGTTAAAAGATTAATCTATTTTCAATATCAGGTCTTTGTTCTCTTTTATTTGTATTTTAGTTTAAGTGTACCGCACTGTCTTGAACACCCTGTCTCACACCAAACGGTAACTGGGAGAGATCTCTGAAAGAGATAAGTCCTACATTGTTTTCTGTTTTTTTTTGTATTTGTGATTTTTATTGGTACATAAAATAAATAAATAAATATATAAAATATGCAAACCTTGCGAAAGCCTAATTGAAATTGGATTAATTATTTTTTAACGAAAGTCGCAGCTCCATTTTCATTTCAGGCATGTAAAAAACAATTCATGGTAAAACTTTAGGAAAGGCGTCCCGATTCTAAAATATAGGAAAATATTTTTACATAATACTTTAGAATCGTAAACTCTCTTATAGAGAGTTTAAGTGGCATTGTCTTAGTATAAAGTTGGATCAAGTCGTATTATTCCCAGATTAACCGACTATTTCATCGGTTTTTGATGTCTCGTTTTTATGTAAATTTAACATATATTAAACTACTAAGCTATGGCAACTTTTTTTAACAAAATTATATTATGTAATATGCAGATCAATTCAGTGTATATTTGAATAGTATTCATTAATTTATATAACTAAGGCGGTTTTTAAATATATGAAAAGTAACTTTTTACCCATATTTTGTTTTCAATTATTTTTTATTCAGTTGTACTAATCGGCATCAACGTGAGGTAGCCTATTCAATTGAACGTTGTCTATAAACATGTATGATATGTTATTGTCATGTTATTTTATTGACTTTTTTATGATTATTCCAACCCCCGAAAGACACAAGCATATGTTGTGGTAAATTTAACAATCGATTTTTAAAATTTAATTATTATGATTTCCAACGCAAAATTTTTATAAATTGAAATATTATAAATATTCGCTAATCAAAATTTTCTTAATCGACAAAAAACTAAAGTCACGATCGTCATCTTCTGACGTGACTAAACCAAATACAGTAAAGCTTCAAAAGTGATTACAATGACCTTAAAACTTTTGTGTAATATTTTTTGTTTGCCTCAGTCATTCATAACATTAAAAAGTAGAGGACTTTGACTTTTATTATTATTTTAACACTGTGCTTTAGATCATCATAATATTACATCACAATATATGTACTTAATCTTAAGTGAACATTCATCAAACAACTATCATATGTCCAGTTTCCGAGTTTGTAGCCCCTTTCACAAATTCAGGGTTAAACGAATAAACAATTTTGTCCCATAATTGTTACAATTAAATTAATAATTGGGATACACATGTAAAATCTCAAGACAACCTAAAGTCATCTGTAGTTACATAGAACAAATATCTACGTATTAACAAAAGTAAAATACAAAAGCAATGTAACTGCTGTTATTTATGATTGTGTGTGTATGTGTAGGTGTGTGTGTGTGTGTGTGATTTTGTATGTAACAACGTAGTGTATATAATATGGCAGCAGATGTTTCTTTATTTGTTAACGTATATGTTTTATTTTTCTATAATCGAATAATAAAAAATCTATTATATACAAATTACAAAAAAAACTTCATTTATCTAAAACTAAGTCATCTCTCAACTTTTCGTCGTTCTACAATCAATTATTATCGAAGATAATTAATTTCCCACGCCAATACAAATATTTACATAAACTTTCAATTGAAGTAAACCAATACAAATTAGATTTTCATAGTTGTCTCTTTGTTGTGTTAATTTGATTTGCAACTAGTTGAGGGTTAGAGAATACAAATTACTTGTTTTTGGTGTTATTTTTCTTTTTTATGAACTATTACTATAACATAAGATACACAAATATTATTAAGATGCAGTCCAATTATCAAAAATTACATAGATACGAGTATATACAAAATAAATATATACATACATATAATATATATATATATATATATATATATATATATATTAGGGTACATCGAAAAAACTGAAAAATGGTGGCTACCCCCTAAAATGAAAGTACTTTTGAAATAAAAATTTTCTATGGATATCAAAAAATTTTTAAAAAATATCTAGAGGGCGCGCGGGTCACTCAAAAATGCCATTTTTTCGTGTTTTTTTAGATTTCACCCTGGTAAAACCTATTGAAATGTATCAAAAATTCCCATATTTGGATATGTTGTGCCCAGATAGACACTCTTTCGAAAACTATAATGGTTGACCATATTTTATTGGCCATTTTGTCGAGAATAATCGTCGAATGTCGTTTATTTAAATAAATAATTATATTATTTTTGATTATTAATTGCTAATCATAAAATTTAAGAAAAAAAAACAAGTATGACACATGAAATCTATTGGAAATTTTGCGTAGAACACGAAAATAGTGGGAAAATTGGGAAAATAGTGGAAAAAAAAAAGTTTTCTAAATGGTTTATACTGTTGATATCGTTGATATAACCATTTAGAAAAACACATTTTTTATCGTTTGCCTTTTATTCCTGACCAATTTTCCCACTATTTTCGTGTTCTACGCAAAATTTCCAATAGATTTCATGTGTCATACTTGTTTTTTTTTCTTAAATTTTATGATTAGCAATTAATAATCAAAAATAATATAATTATTTAATTTAAATAAACGACATTCGACGATTATTCTCGACAAAATGGCCAATAAAATATGGTCAACCATTATAGTTTTCGAAGGAGTGTCTTTCTGGGCACAACATATCCAAATATGGGAATTTTTGATACATTTCAAAAGGTTTTACCAGGGTGAAATCTAAAAAACACGAAAAAATGGCATTTTTGAGTGACCCGCGCGCCCTCTAGATATTTTTTAAAAATTTTTTGATATCCATAGAAATTTTTTTTTTCTAAAGTACTTTCATTTTAGGGGGTAGCCACCATTTTTCAGTTTTTTCGATGTACCCTAATATATATACATACATACATATATAGAAAAATTGATTTTACAGCAACAAGTAAATAATGGCGGCTACCCCAGCTGTTTCATTATACCTGCTATTCCTATTTTTAAAGCCTTCCGAGCTCGGACCTTTCGTTAGTGCGTAATATATTTTTACAAAAATATTTTTTTAATACTGCGAGTGTTTTTTTTATTTTTTTTTTGGCCGTTCATTTATGACAACCGTGGATGTTGTCCTTTTTGGTTCTTTTTTTTTGAGATTCGCCCTTTTTTTATCTTTTTTTAAGGATTTTATAACTTATATTAATGACTTTATTGTTTAGCTAAATAATAAAGACTTCAGGACCTCTTTTTATTATTATTTATTCAATGAATAATATTTATTTTATTTATTTAATATACTAAAATACTGCTCCCCTCATGTTTGTCGTCTACATTCCTTCAATTAAGTAAAGTATTGTATTTTTAATGAATTTATATAGAATTTCATTACATTTTATTATTTTATTTATATGCAACTTTTATTATTTATTACTGTATCAAAATTTGCAAATCAAAATTTTTCATGGATGCTATATTTACATAAATGGGTATTGATATTTATAACAATTGCCAATACAATGATGAGTAAATAAAGAGCGGTGTTAGTCACAAATAGTGATCCAAGCGAATAATTTCTTTTTTACAAAGTTCATCTTTCTTGAGATCAATTAATAATCAATATAACTTCATTCTTTAAAATAAGAATACGCCAAACACATTTGAATGAGTTAAACTTTTAAAAAGATACAAGTTACGTGATAAAAATATTATATACATGCTTATTTTAAATATTATATTTATTACGAAACATACACAAACGCAACATAAACAAAATAAAATTATTTACATTACTAATAATGGTTACACACAACCATTCGAATTAACATACAGTGTTATCGTAGGTACCAATGTTACCCATCCACCCTTGATATCATAGTAGCAATTACGCTGTAACAGTTAGGAGTCCTATAAAGCCTTACCAATTGCGATAGCTTGTTAGTCTAATGTATTAATGCTCTGTAATGCTTTTGTAGTATAATGTGTTTAATAATATTTTGTAATTTTTTTTATTAATACGACAATTTTATTTTTTATAATAATAAAAATAAGGTTACGCGTGGTAATACCAATAATAAAATATTACAGAGTTATATAATGAATATGGTATGTTAATTACAATTCTAGTAATTCCTGTATTATTATCAATAGCATTATAATCTACATGATACCTGATTACCATTTGCAGCGTTTGATTGCTGTTCCTGCTAATTGAAATAGTTATTCATTCGCGTATGAGTAAATCATCTGGATCAGCTGAATTCAGTTCCGACTGAATAATTAAAGTTTAGTAGTACTTAATAGATAATTAAACTAGCGGAAATACCCCTTTTCTATTTAAATCGTCATGATATTTACCATCACCATTATCTAAATAGACATAAAATTTTTGGAGCAAAATTAAAACTGAACTACCACCATACTCCACACTCACCCACTAATACATATTCCCAGAGGTGATTTACGATGTTTATTTGGGCATACTAAAAGATTAATACTTCTTGGATTGTTATATCATTACAATATGTAAAAGGACAATGGGATGAGGGGTGTTTATATAATAATAGTAGCTACAGGGTCGATGACTGTAGACTGTATACAAATAATCCCTTCTCACGATAACGTTATGTAATCATGTTAAGTAATAGCAGAAATTACATTGAAATATGGCTCCTTTCAGGGCAAATACACTGTTGTTATTAATGTAGAAGAATTTATTCCAGTAGTGTGGCTCAACCGAAAAATCTGAAGTTTTGCGCATTATCCAATAAAAATCCCATACATTGTATCAGAGATCGTCGAGAACCTTTATCTTAATGTTGCGCCGAGTATTAGTATATGTAGCCTGGATATTTCGCGTGATTATCAATTGTACAGTCACCTGGAAAGCAAGGCAAATATGGATTACATTAGAGCAAAAGTTCGTGCTATATTAGGCGCATGGTCAGTAACATGTGGAGTACTGTCACCATCTCCTTACCGGATCCAATATCAGCTTCTCGAATTGACCGCTTATTGACGCTGCTTGAATTGTTAGAGTCCTAGTGCTCCGCGACATGGTAGAACCTTTAGTGTTTCATAGGGACATCACATCTATATGGCTCTTCTGAAGCATTTATTACGTAGAATTTTCGAAAATGTTTTGTCTCCGACTTAAATCATTGCACTGCATGCCACTGGAATATCACCCCCACCATCGGGATCCTTCCAGCGTTCAGCGTAATTTTGCAGTTCGATACTATGTAGGTACTTTAAAAAAAAGTGGCTTCTTGTTTCTCAAAAGCCGTTAAAGCTCTTATTATTCCTCGGGTGTTGCAAAAGACAGTGGGCGGCAGTATTATCATTCCTCAAGTGACCCGTGTGCTCGTTTTCCCTCCTGCGATATAACAAAACATATTGAACCATTAATTAATTTTTCTATTAATGGAATCTAGTTAACCAACTTACTTTAGTATAATAAAACTCGATTCAATTATTTATTTAAATCAGGCGTAATTAACAACTTACCCTTTTACAGACTCCAAAATGAAGTTACACGATGGAAACATTATTTCAGCAGCATTATATATTATTCAAAATATGATTTTATGAGCGTCGTCTAATATTTGTGTAGATTTTGGATGCCTTGACTAGTGAGAAAAAAATGTGATTCAAATATCAATTATATTATTATAATTCTGGAACCGAAGTGGTACTGAAATCAAGTTTTATTACATTTTTTTTTGATTAATCACTGCAGACGAAATAAAGAGAAAAAGCTACATTGGTAAGAAATGTTAATTCTTCATATGAGACAACAATATTTAAGTTAGTATGTGAATGACCCTATTTAAACATTATATTTTAATTAAGTTTCTAATCAAAACAGTCTTCTACTCGTATAAATATAAACAAACAATTAAATTTTTTCCCATATTTTGGTATATTACCTTATAATCTACATATGAATATAAAATTGTTGATTAATAACTCAGGCACACAAAAAAAAATCATGAACGAGAGGGGAGACCTCATTATTCTTAGGTTTTTGGGATCGCTGAAACCGAATATGATAATAAAAACTAATTTTAATTGCCCGTTTTCCCGCTAGCACCCCCTTACTACCTCTTAAGGGGTGAAAATTTAAATTTTTGTATAAAATCAAGATAGATGTCTATTTCTACGTTTTTTAGGATGCTGAAACCGAAAATGATAACTAAAAATTAATTCAAGACCTCCATAACCCATTAATATATACACCTCCTAGGATATATTAACAAATTGTATTTCTACAGTGAAACAAAAGCTTTTCTTGATATTCTAACCTTGCCTCCATGCAGAGGTTTATATATAGAATTTAATAATTCTATATATAAACCTCTGCATGGAGGTGAATGATAATTCATTAGATAGATAGATGCTGGATATGTAGCGCTTGTAGTGTAGTGCTTTCTACCACATGTACAGACCAAAACTTCAGGTGTCTTAACTAAATTAATCAACACCAAAACCTTTAATAAATCAATAAATAACATCAATCAAATCTGCACACACTAAACATGTATTTAGTGTTGTGTTGAATACAATACCAATGATCAAACAATTCTAATTTGTATCACCGGTTTCTAAATTGATATCTGGGATGTAGGAGCCGTTTATTGATTCTTATGATCTGTGTGTATTCTTAAGGAATATGACACATATTGTATGTTCAGTATTACTTTATAACAAAACTAGTTTTCTCACATCCCTCGAAATTCGGTCGTAATAAAAATTTTAAATTAAAGAAATATAATTATAAAAGCATGTATCATTTTTTTTAACCTTAACATGGTTTCTCTGGGATCATACATTTTAAATGTTATTCCAAATACGTTCTGTTTACTAACATTATAAATAATTTGAAACGCAATGGCACAACTGTAAATCACAATATCAAAACTAACATATTGATATAAAAAACATTATATCAATATAATAATCTAATAAGATATGTTCGAACAGAATTTTATTAAGTTGACCTTTCACGTGTTTTAAACTCATGATTATAAATAACGTACGTAATAATAAAGCAATTAACCTTAACTTTGCATTCGTTCATTTCGTTTCGTATTTGTTCGTAAGTCCCCAGTTATCAAACCGCAATGCAAATTATAATTTAAACATAATCATCCAGAAGTATTTTTTAGAATAATTAAATGCTTATAAGATATAAATAACGACCAGTTACTCTATTAAATATTAGGAATAAAGGTAGTCAAGTCATAAGAACAATATCAAACTTTACAATAACCAGGTTAAAATTTATATACTCGTATTTATGAGAACATAATAACAACCATCCAACTGAATCCCTTAAAACAATATTTGTAATGGCATCCAGGTTCTCTATTCGTATGGTAATTATGACCCTTTATCATCTTTTTGTAATTGGAATCCAATTTTTCTCTGTTGAAAATATTTAATAAATGCTAATGATATACCAATATATTTTTTCCGAGGAATACAATGTTATTTTTCTTTAGTATAATATGGAACAGTAAAATTTTTTTCTCGGTTAACTATTTCAAAGCACTGGACGCATCGAACTGATTAAGCAAATAAGACTAAAAAAAAAATTCTTGTGATGCCTACCACTACTAAATAGTAGCTATTTAAAATTTTAATTCAGTTTAGTTCTACTTCTAAAAAAGCCAACGACTGTCCTCAACGCCTTAATGGGTCGCCACAGGGTTCGCTTTTGCAGTTTCTTTTGGGGTAATACCGCCCCCGGGAACTCCATGGTGGAAAATCGAAGCCCAGTCTCCCGCGTGACAGGCGGAGATACTTACCACTATACAACCAATGAACCAGTTTAGTCCTACTTTAACTCTAAGAAATACAATGTATTCAGAAATATAATAAATAATCATTTAACATAAACTAGAAAGTTCTATAGAAATAAAAATATTTTGCGGGTGGAAATGAAAAAATATATGTAATAATAAACAGTCATTTAAAAATAAAATAGTTGTCCGTAAAACTTAAAACTTCTTGTGTGGATTAACATTTTATATGCCATTAAAATAAACCTAAAAATATGTTTTGTTGTTTTATTTGTTTTGTGTTTTAGTTTATAATTTGGATGGAATAGCAGGGAACCGTCATTATATAAAAAAAATAGAACTAAAGAAAGATCTAACGTTAAGAGTCTAAGAAAAAGATGTCGAATATCTTTGTATGTATTCAAATTATTCAGACTCTTGTATATTTGTATGTCAACATATATGTTTAAAAGCTCGCTTGGCAAAGAAACGAGGTAACTTTCTAGAGGTGGAAGGTTCGAGTCCTTTGAATTTGAAATTTAATATCTGAAATAAATTATAAAAATATTTTCTATAAAACGTACTCTATTTTTGTAATAAACATTAGTATATTTTTTTTATTATTTTATGTTATTTTTACAGGTGCAATATACGATCGATTTGTTCACATAAAAATGTCATGTAAACTTGACCCTTACTAATAGACGGCATTTTCGATTCAAATATATTTATTATTATTTAGCTTCACGCCATATCCCTTGCGGGGTAGCCAGACACGACGGAGCGCCAAACGCTACGGTCTCTGCATACCTCTTTCGCCTCGACCACAGACGTCAACCTCTTCATACATGCCCTCCGGGGTGTCCTCATGCTCTTTACGTGACCTTCCTCCAGTAACATTGATACTGTGTTTTCGAAGGTCACTCGAGGCCTCCCCCTTTCTCTCTTACCGCTCACTTTTCCTATATAAATCTTTTTTACAATTCTTTCATCACTCATTCGTTCGACGTGCCCAAACCACCTGAGCACGTTCTTCTTCATTCTCACCGTGACATCTTCGCTAGTATGCCATTCTGCCATTCTGTGGATCTCTTCATTGCGGATTCGATCAGCTAGATTGACTCCGCATATTCTGCGAAGAGATCGCATCTCCACAGCATTCATCTTTCTTACAGTCTTCTTCTGTGTTACCCACGTTTGGCTGCCGTATAACAGCGTCGGTAGCAAAACTGCATTGTGTACAGCCAAACGTGCAGCTATGCTGACGTTTTGACGTCTCAACAATGCAGTCAAAGCACCGTTGACTCTGTTACCAGCAGCAATAACGCCTTTCCACATAAATTTCGTCTTCGAATCACGCTCTCTACTTCTTCCAAACTGATTTGACCATCGGCTACATCCGGACTCAGCATTACGCTGGTAGTCAAGACCGAGGCGTCCTCACGTACGTACATCTCCTTATAAAATTCCACCCACCGCTGCAAAACGTGTGACTGTTCAGTTAAAATTTCACCGTTTTTCGAAAGCACCCCTTTCATTCTACATGTTACCGAACAACCCCGGGAACCACTAACTTCTCGCCAGAAAAGCTTCGTGTTTTCCCGGAAATTGTTTGTCAACCTTTCATCCCTTTCTCTCTCAGAATTTTCACGCTTCATCTTTATAAGTGCTTTCGTTTTGTGCTTTTGCAGCTTGTATTCTCTTTTTCTTATCTCTCTCATACTTTTATCCTTAAAGTATGAGATGGCTGGATTATAAAGCCCCAGAGGCTTTATAATCCAGCCATGCTTTCTTCTTTAACTCTACAGCATCTTTCACTTGATCATCCCACCATTCAACACGCTTTTTACTAAAACCTCTTTTTCTCTTACCACATACTTCTGTCGCTACTTTCACCATACCATTCTTAAGGTTCTGCCAGCATACTTCAACACTTTCATTTGCAGAATCACAGCTTTCAACCTTCTTGGAAACCCGTTCTTGATATTCCTCTCTGATCGGTGGATCTTAAAGCTTCCAGCTTCTTATGCGATAATTCGACGCCAAGTTTGGATACGTCATGCGGCTACACCAACCTGCAAACAGACCTCTTATTGTAGCAACTACTAGATGGTGGTCCGTTCCCAGATCAGCACCTCTGAACACTCGCGTGTCCATGACTTGACTTCGAATACGCTGGTCCACTAGGAATAAATCAATCATACTTCTTGCTTCCGCTCGCTCCCATGTGTACTTGTGAATTTGTTTGTGATCAAACATCGTATTTGCCACAAACAAAATTTCTCTCCTTACAAAATTCCAAAATAAGCTTTCCAGCCTCATTTACCCTCCTATCACCGTATTTGCCTAGCACGCTTTCGTAACCGCTTCGCGCGGTTCCAACCCATCCATTCATATCTCCACATACTATCAACTTTTCATTATCTCTGACATTACTTAGAACATCCCTAACGTTCTCCCAAAACTCCTCGAGCTCGCTCATTTGAGCTGAGGATACTGGCGCATAGACGGCTAACAAGAATACTCTTGTTATACCCAGCTTAATGCGAACCCAAAGAAACCTCGGGTTGATGGCCTTGTATTCTACCATTGCATAAACCATTCGAGAGGACAATAATACGCCTACACCTTGGCAACCTCGCTCACCCTCTGGAACCCCAGCCCAAAAAGTGACCCGGTTGCCAGGATAATCGGTCGTATCATTGGCTTTTCGCTTGGTCTCAGACACACAAATAACATCCAGATCTTTGTAATCCATCACATCTAATAATTCATTCATCTTCTGTTCCATTCCTCCTCTTACATTCCACGTACTCGTAGCTATTTGTAGCTCCGTCCTCCACCTTCCGCCGTTCGGAACATGGCGTGTTGGTTGGCGGTTCCCAACGCCGCATTTGTTCATATTATATATTACTTATTATAAACATATATTTTATTTTAACATACAATCATAATTTTAATTCAAAATACAAAACTTTAAATACAAAATACAAAATTTCCTTTCAGTGTAAAGTATAACATACACGTCAGTATTTGTGCAGGTGCTTATAACCGAAATAATTCAGCTATTCAACTCTTTAATATGTTTTTATATAATGATAAGTATTCTTATATTGAGATATAATTTTTAACAATTTTATTTTTGTATATATTTGTTATATGCGTATTTTAAAGTGACTATAAAACTAGTTTGAATTTTAATTCATTTTACAAATAAATTAGGAAGTCTTCACAATTCACAAACCCGGCTGAGTTTGTTGTATGGTTCTTCTCAGACCAGGGCGCGTTTGGAACCTTTGTAGCCTTATTTTAAGTTGGAAAGTGTCTTTATAGAAGGGCTTATTTTAATACATATGATATCAAAACGGGCCCTCCTGTCACTTCCATTTGACGTACACAAGTGATCACTGGCATAGATTCAAAGTGGAAAAAATATATAAATAAAAATAATATAAAATAAATAAATTTGTATTTATTAAAAAAACATGTCATTTTATTATTGTTGTATATTTTATTTGTCCTCAGCATAGTTGTCGCTGATAAACTATGTCAGAGAAGTTTAAATCGGCAGCTCTAATAAAACGTTTTAACCCCTGTCAATTTCGAATACGGGTTCTTGTCGACTCAGCCTGACCTACAACTCCAAACAAAATCAAAATAAGCAAAATATAATTTTATTTAACGCCTATCGTATAATTTAATTCCAGAAATATAAGAATTTCAATGATTACAAAAAATAATGTTATAATTGTCTATAAATTGTTTAAAATATTCATACTTTTTTTTTATTTAATGATAACACAGGCACACAAAAAAAAAAAAACGTCATGAACCAGAGGGGAGACCCCATTATTCCTAGGTTTTTGGGATCGCTGAAACCGAATATGACAATAAAAACTAATTTTAAATGCCAGTTTTCCCGCTAGCACCCCCTTACTACCTCTTAAGGGGTGAAAATTGAAATTTTTGGAAAAAATCAAGATAGATATGTTTTTCTACGTTTTTTGGGATGCTGAAACCGAAAATGATAACTAAAAATAAATTCATGACCACTATCACCCCCTACCATCCCTTACAGGGGGTGAAAATTTCATTTTTTTCTATAAAATCAAGACAGATGTGTATTTCTACGTTTCTTGGGATGCTGAAACCGAAAATGATAACTAAAAATAAATTTATGACCACTATCACCCCCTAATACCCCTTACAGGGGGTGAAAATTTCAATTTTTCTATAAAATCAAGTTAGATGTATATTTCTACGTTTTTTAGGATGCTGGAACCGAAAATATGTGAATTTCTATGTTTTTCAAGATGCTGAGAGAAAAAATTATTATAAAGTATATGGTAACCTTATTGTATGCATATATTTGTTATTATGATACTAAGACTGAATCATGATTTTTGTCCTATTCTTAACAAGTTGTTTCATTTTTTGTTTTTTTTTTTGCTTTCTATTTAATTCTGTTTATACTGTTATCCATCCGGCAGTCTTTTAAAACGCTTAAAAGATGCTGAACCTAATTCTATGCCTCCGAAATAGAAAGGTTACTATTTTTCGGCCAATTTAGGAGACTACAGTGAGGAGCAAGGTGAAAGGTTCCATCAGACAGGATCTCAAGACAATGGAACAGCGCTATCAGGGTAAATGGGATGTCAATATGTTAGCAGACTACTGTTGGAATTTAAAAAGAGATTTGCCAGAACAGAAAAGAACCAATAAAAGGAAACCACTTAGAAGAACTTTTGACAACAAGAGAGTTCGTTATCGTAGAAACAGGTAGACGCTTAATAGTGAGAGGCAAGGGAACTCACTTTAATCCAGCACTCCAAAAGGGAACAGAAATCTACTACGTCCACGCCGTTGTTCCTGGGTTACGCTAAGAATAGAATTAAATCATGAATATATATCAGATACTTCTGATCGATAAAGCATTTGAATTTCTAATATAAGAGCTAAGAGTAACTTCAAACTAGTTTGATAAACATGTCATTTACTGTAAATCGTCAAAATTTCTTCATACATCTTGATTTTATACAAAAGTGAAACTACCCCCACCCCCTCCCCCCCGTTAGGGGTAGTTAGGGGGTGGTATTGAGTAAAAGAGGTATCAAATTCACTTTTGGTTGTCATTTTCGGTTTCATTATAGCAAAAAACGTAGAAATACACATCTGTCTTGATTTTATAGAAAAAAATGAATTTTTCACCCCCTGTAAGGGATGGTAGGGGGTGATAGTGGTCATGAATTTATTTTTAGTTATCATTTTCGGTTTCAGCATCCCAAAAAACGTAGAAAGACATATCTATCTTGATTTTTTACAAAAATTTCAATTTTCACCCCTTAAGAGGTAGTAAGGGGGTGCTAGCGGGAAAACTGGCATTTAAAATTAGTTTTTATTGTCATATTCGGTTTCAGCGATCCCAAAAACCTAGGAATAATGGGGTCTCCCTTCTGGTTCATGACGTTTTTTTTTTTTTGTGTGCCTGTGTAATGGATAACAGAAAGTTGAATTTTCTACATAAATTCAAAAACTTTAAGTTTTATTGACTTTTTAGTCTTTAGGGTTCAAATATTTTAAAAGGTCTTCTTTGTAAACTTTTTTGGCAATGTTTTTGTGTTGTCTCTGGTATTGCAAATGGACTATAGGAAACGATTATTATCATTTTGCAAACCACTTGTCAGCTTGCCATCTTAAATTTTATTTTGTTTATTAAAATCCAATATAAATGTGAATGTGATTAGAAATTGTATAAATTTTAATATATTGAAAGAAAACGAAAAGAAAACGAAAAGCTATACTACATATGCAAATTTTCGGTATATGCAAATTTCCTAGCATAAGAAATCTAAAACATAATTGATTTGAACTTGCCCTTGTAATATATTTTTAAAATCATTATTCATTAGTATTCTGCAATATGGCTAGTTGTAAGGTTTTTAAAATGATGTAGTCACCACAAAAAACAAGAACGTTTATTAATTATATAAATATCTCAAACTTTAGTTTCACTACGTTATTATATATGATCAACACCAAAATTGGTGTATTTACTACACTTTACTATTCAAAGGTATTTATTTCACTATATAGAATATATTCGCATTTTCCAATTTCCTAAAAATTTCTTAAGCAGCATTGTATCAAATTTGAGAAATTCAACTAATCGCTATGGAAATTTTTAAGTGTAAAAATAGAATAGCATAACTAAACTTTTCAATAAAGACTGAAATTATATTTGTCAAATCTCAACAGCCCAAGAAACCAACAAAATATTATACTTCATATTGTTTTACGATTTACTAATCTTATTGAAAGTATTCCTCGTGACTGTGAGATGTTTTATTGTTTATTCTTTTGAAAACTGTCAGTTCACTTCAATCTTTGAAAACTCGATTTGTGAAACAGGAGTACTGTTTACGTAATGTGGTCTTCAAACGGATATTGAGAAGTCCCTATCTCGGTGCTCTGAGAGCTTTCGAAAATTCATGATAAGCTTATCTTTAATCATATAAAAAGTATTCTTACTGTACAACTTATTATCCAATTATTTATTTTTTTTAGAGAAAGTAGTAAGAATTAAGACTTACATTATAAATATAATGTCCGTTCCACTCTTCTAATACTAGGTATGATATACGAATCTCTACTATACTATTTATTGATTATCACACTGGACGTCAACAGCAACTGAGAATACTATATGTATAAGTGACCTACCCATCATTTTATGCAGAGTCCAACAGAATTCGGTACCTACCTGGCTTATTATTAATTTATGTAATTGATAATTAAGTTAGGAGTCAGTAGTTATAACCTACGAAACAGTGTAACCTAAATCTTAAAACTTTAACTCTAAATAATGTGTTAAATAATAATAAATAATTTTTAATATGTAAATAATATAAAGAATGTAAAGCTTACTCAAACTGACTTAAAGATAATTGATTCACCCTTAAACTAAACAACACAAATTTTATATTTTAAGCTGTGCGTTATGTATATCTGTCAGTTTCAACACCAGTTTTAATTTAATAATACATATTTCTTAATCTACGAAGTGTTAACAGTCCTTGTAATCTTGTTATTCCTAAAATAGATCATTTTGAATACCTCGGAGATATAATTGTCTAACATATAATCGCAATAGTACCATTGTAAGTTAGTTGACAGTTGTAATTTTTTTTTTTTTTTTTTTTTTTTTGTAATAGGAGGGCAAACGAGCTGGCGGGTCACAGATGATTTGTGCTCACCGCCGCCCATGAACTCTTGCAACATCCGAGGATTTACAGGAGCGTTGCCGGCCTTGAAGGTGGGAGTAAACGCCTTTTTTGAAGGTACACATGTCGTACCGATCTGGAAATACCGCCGAAGGGAGTTCGTTCCACATTCGAGTGGTACGAGGAAAAACTGTACTTGAGAACCGTACAGTGGTGGATCGCCACGCATCCAGGTGGTAGGGATGGTATTGGAGGCGATGGCGCGCTGTGCGGTGATGGAATTCGACGGTAGGCATCAGATCGAATAGCTCTTCGGAACATTCCCCGTGGTAAATGCGGTAGAAGACGCACAGAGATGCAACATCTCTACGCAATGCCAAAGAGTCCAGCCGTTTACAGAGCACCGGGTTCCCGACAATCCGAACGGCTCTCCGTTGTACGCGGTCAAATGCTAAAAGCTGATATTGGGGTGATCCGGACCAGAGATGAGAACAGTACTCCATGTGTGGCCGGACTTGCGCTTTGTAGAGCGCAAGTCTTTGGCCAGGATTGAAGTATTGCCTCGCTCTATTGATCACACCCAATTTCATTGAGGCCAACTTGGCCTTGCTCTCCAGATGACCACGAAACCGACAGTCACTTGAAATGTCGAGACCCAGTATTCTGATACTTGTCGAGGCAATGAGGGGAGTGCTCTCGAAGAGCGGTGATACGACAAATGGGGTTTTCTTAGTGGTAAACGCGCAAACCTGTGTCTTCTGGGGATTGAACTGAACGTGGTTCAGTTCCCCCCACTCAGAAACTATTCCTAAGGAAGTTTCTATAGAAGACACAAGTTTCTTTCGGCACTCGTCGACGTTTTCCCGAGAGAGACCTGCACGGCCGGAATATACCGCATCCCCAGTACTGTCATCCGCATAACAATGTATGTTGGAGATATCCAACATATCATTGATGTGCAGGAGGAACAGAGTTGGGGATAGCACGCAGCCTTGGGGTACACCAGCGTTCACGGGCTTGGGGTCCGAGCAAAAACCGTCGAGAACGACCTGTATGCTCCGCCCAGTGAGGAAGCTTGTGACCCACTTGCATAAACTCTCTTGAAGCCCATAGGAAGGTAGCTTCGAAAGAAGCCCCTTGTGCCATACACGATCGAAGGCTTTCGCCTTATCCAGAGTAACTGCCAGACCCTCTCCCTTGCTTTCAATAACAGCTGCCCAACGGTGCGTAAGATATAACAGAAGATCACCAGCCGATCGACCATGGCGAAAGCTATATTGCCGCTCATTGACCAACTGGTGATCCTCGAGGTAGGTTAGGAGCTGCTTATGATACTCTCCATTACTTTGGAAAGAAGACAGGTAATGGCGATAGGTCTGTTGTTAGCTGGGTCCGAGCTATCACCTTTTTTAGGGATCGGATGGACAAGGGCACGCTTCCATGAGGCCGGGACTACGCCTTTAAGGTAGGAGTACCGAGATAGACGCGTTAGCACTGGTGTCAATTCAGGGGCACATGTTCGTAGCACAACTGAAGAGATACCATCTGGCCCACTCGACTTATGAATTTCCAAGGAAAGGAGGGCTTTTCGGATGAGTTTTGCCGAAAAACTATTTCCGGCATTAAGCTCGGACACCGCGTTATGATAGGCGGTGTCTTCTCCTGGTCGTCCAAAGTCGAGTTTGGGGCAAAAAGAGTGCCCAAGAGATCGGCTTTCTCTTTTGCCGTGTAGGCCAGAGAGTCGTTCCCAGTTTGCAATGGCGGTAGGGATGGCTGACAAAAGTTTCCTAGCGTGGCTTTAGACAGCGCCCAGAACTTGCGCGTGCCAGGCGGGTACTTTGCCAGCTGATCCCCAATTTTGACGACATGCTTGAACTTTGCTCTAGCAATTTTCCGTTTGAAGAATCTGGAGGCACGATTATGTTTCCTCTTCAGAACTCTAGAGTTCGGAGCCTTAGTGACTAACGCATTAGCCCAAGCTTGATAAGCCTGCCCTTAGCCAGCTGCTGCACCCCTGAAAGACGCATCAAACCAAGGCCGCGATCTGCCACCAAGTGGTACCACAAAACTTGGTACAAATAGTTCCATGCCCTGAAGTATCACATCAGCTATAGCCGCAGCGCAGTCACTAGGATCATTGAAAGAGAAACAAATCGGCCCCCATGGGTAGGATGCAAAAAAGGACCGCATTCCATCCTAATCCGCTGACTTGTAGTGCCAAACGTGTCGAGTCGCAGGTCTTGTGTGAGCTGGGCGTTCAATGGGCACTACATTCCGTACCAAGCAATGATCAGAGGACCCTAAGGGAGCCTCGACAGTGACTTGGTACTTTCCGGGATGTGTAGTCAGCGAGGATCCAACAAAGAGGGCATATGGCTGTCCACGTCCGGTAGACGAGTGTGCGTCTTTACCAGCTGGGACAGACCATTTGCCAGAACAAAGTCAAACACAGATCTCCCCGCGTAGTCGGTGGCACGTAACCCTAGCCAATCGGCATGGTGCGCATTGAAGTCTCCGAGGACTACGACTTCGGTGGAGGGAATCTGTGAAAGCAGATCGTCAATCTTCGCCTGAACATGGCCCAAGAGTTGAACCGTTTCTGCATTACCACGATGGGACCTGTAGAGGCACGCGTAGACTCTGACTCTGGTCGTCCAGGTCCACGCGCAGCCAGAGTACAGACAGGTCCCAACCTTCAAAAACCTGAAGGCGACGGTAGCAGATATCCTCCCTTACGAACACAGATACCCCGGCGTGTGGTATAGAATGGTGTTCTAGTTTATACCCGGGGTATGATAGGTACGCTGTGTTGCTAGGTTGAGATATCTGCGTCTCCGTCAAAAACAACAAGGCCGGCTGCGCCGTATCAAGGTGGTAGTGGACGGCGTTTAGGTTCGAATAAAACCCCCGGATGTTGCAAAAGTCCACATCTAAAGTGGAGCGGGGTGCCGCTGTTTGCCGTCGTTTATACGACGGGCAGCCCGAGCAAAATCCGAGAATCATTTCCCCGATTTTGCTCGGGGAGGGGGTCCCCGGCTTCATCAAAGCCGGTACGCTCCTGGGGTATTTTTCTTTTCGGCATCGCTTTCATGTTTGGCGGGGGGGGGGGGGGGGGGTTGGGCTTCCGGATTCTCCCACTCACCGACGGAACATAACCAAATGAGTTTGGTTACTACACGTCGATCTTCTGTGAGAGGGTGGTCCTTCCCCGGTCGAGCCAGCCCAATATGAGCTGTAGTCAGATAACTGCAGCTAGGCTCTACCACCTGTTGAATATAATTTATTAAATTATCAAAAACTTAAACATTACTTTTAAAGTACTTGAGCAATCTGTTCTGGGTTATTGCATCACAGTTTGGAGCGTGACTTCTGAGACCATTTATTACCTCTAAAAGTAGCTAATTAGCTTTTTAATAAGAAATTTATTATTATTTTATTATTACTTAAAAGCTAATTTACTTTTATCACCTTTGAGATATAAATATCTGCAATATATTTGCTTATCCTCCTTCGGTAAACGTTAAAGCCCTACGGTATGCGAAATCTGTTAAAAAATAATATTATTTCTTTGTTATATTGTAAATAGTCATCATCTAAAACTAACCAGAATTGAAACAAAATGTCTCTAAAATGTTTAGTTTTATTCAGCTGTTACATACACAACTTAACTCACACACGCACCTCTAAACATTAACAAGAACTATATATACAATTTCAACTTTAATGGTAGTCTCCTTTAGAACAGTGCAAATCCACCCATCACCAACCACGGTTCGGCTAACAGCCTTAACATCAACTCTGGTTGTAATAAAAAGTTGTTTAATACTATTCAATTTACAACGGCTTGAAAATAGTTTTTTTATCCAACACACAGGATCGATCTTTTTTGGCAGAGACAGACAAACAGACAGACAAGAAATTCTACCCACAATGTCGGTGTTTGAGCTGGTTTTTGATCCAAATATCGGTTGTAATAGAGAAATCCTCCTCTGTAATTGAGAAAATATTTTTAGATGTAGTGAGAAGTGTTATATTTTGAACTCGTCTTCCAGATGCTAAAATCAATAATAGTAGCACATCTCGAAACATCAAAAACGTTACTAGGTTAATGCATCGTACCATCTACGACTACATTTTCCTTTTCCATCACGTGGAATGTAGTCAAGCATTAAAATAGATGATATACAAAAAACCGCTATCCTTGTTCGCATCATTGTGTTGATTAGGAATTTTATCACATTGTTTATTCCAGACTGAAAAATTTTAGGAAATCTTTCCACGAAGCGAATAAGTGAGAACTAATTTTAACTACAAGGCTGGCTGGTAGAAATTGAATACAACTGTTTTGTATATTGGTATCGTTTCTTAACTCAATCCTTTTACCTGATTTATATAGATAAGGTACTTTGAAAGACCGTCACTACCTGGGTTTTTAATGTTTATACTTAGCTTCTCACACCATTTAGTCCGTTACTGCCAAGCCAGCTCATATGTCTTCATAGTATATTATAGCCATTCCTCTAACACTAAATTGCTGATATGTTAAGGTGGACGGTTGGTTCTCGTATTCACCAAAACGTTCTTTAGGTGTCTTGATTACAATCGAAGGTTAGAAGGCGTAAGCCTTTAGCAATTCTGTCCAATAAACTATCCAATTTAAAATAAAATTTCCAATTCGGGGAAATGATTTTTTAACTTTTTATTTATTATTATTTATTGCACTAACAAGAATCACTGTAACTTATTTAAAGAAACACCTATTAAGATTTAGAAACACATATTAGATAAGTGTCACCTCAATTGTAGTACAAAGTTGCAAAGTGCCTGAGGTAACATTTATGGTAGTAGATTGTATATGACTACAGCTGGCTTGATCGGAGAAGAACCACCCTCTCACAAAAGATCCGCGTGTAGAAACCAATTTCATTTGGTTACGTTTCTTCATCGCGCATTACTGACTGGCTTCAGTCACGTGTCACCGACTGCACAGGGAGATTTGTGTTTTATTTTGCTATGATCTGTCCCAGTTGGTTCAGACGACAATCGTTTACTGGACGTGAATAGCCATGTGCCCTTTTTGTTGAAAATTTTGCAGACTGCACATCCCGCAAACTACCAGGTTACTGTAGAAGCGCCCCTAGGGTCCTCCAATCTTTGCCTACTTAGTACGGAGTGTAGAGCCCATTCAACGTCCGGCTTGCATAAGACCGACGTGTTTGGTACTACAAGTCAATGGATTTGGTTGGAATGCGGTCCTATTTTGCATCCTACTCATGGGTGCTGATTTGTTTCCCTTCCAAAGATTCCAGTCATCTATTTGTTGCTGTAGTGCATAAAGGTTGTTGGTTTATCATATTAGGATCCCACCTGATTTGTTTTGCAAGAGGTGTTTCTTCCCGCTCAGTTATTTTTACCTGAGATATTTCCAGCCCCCTAAAGATTATTTGCCACTTCTTAAAATTTTAACATCAACCGAAGATCTCGGAGCTGAGCCTTGTTTATACACCCTTTTGCATTCCAATGCCGGGTGAGATAATGAAATTAATTACCAACAATAAAATAAATAACGACCAATAATTGAAATGGACGTCTTTAATCTCGATAGTTAGATTTCAAATAAATTTATATTGCAATATAAAATAAATTGAATTTCTAACCTATATACTACTTTCAAAATAATATTGGAATGACGTCGACGACGTAATATTAAAATTCCAACTTGAATGATATGGTCGACAGAAGGAGGAACAATGGTTTAAATTTGTCGCTTGAAACATGAAATCAAATATAATATGTTTATTTTTCATACGAATAATAACATAAATATTTCTCAGAGTATTTGCGGATGTACACAAAAAAAAAAAGTGTCGTGTAAATAGTAATTTATTTAAAATTGGACAAAACTTAAAATATTTAAATTAAAGAAATATAATTTGTAAGATAAAATGGAAGCAGCTACATTGCTGCTTCATATTAATATAATGTAGTATATATGACTTCATATTATTATAATATAGTCTTAATCAAACACCTCCAACTCTGTACTTATAAAAAAGGTCTATTCAGATCAAACAAACACTCAAATATTAGCTCTGAGTAATGTTACAATAGATAGTTTGACCAACGTTAATTATTAACTATGTATCCCACATTATTCGCATCAAAATAAAATCAAGTAAAGTAATAGTAAATAGCAGACGAATCAAACATCCATATGTAGTGTCTATGTTGATTTTTGGGTTGAAATTAATAATCGATTATTAAAAGTTGAAATTATGACTCGTTTCCTGTGTGATAATAACCCTGTACATGGAAAGAGTCTCTAGAAATTAATTGAAGCCTGAATTATTTCTTGAGTTAAATAACGATTATAAGTAATTTCATTAGTTGATGTATCAGAACAATCTATCTATTTTATCTGTATCTGCAGATAGAAACAAATGTATAAAAATGGAATATATCTGTCTGTGCCTATGTTATTCGAAGTTTCGAATTTTGTTCGTAAGACGTAAGTAACTACTTACGTCTTACGAACAAAAGTAACTTAAGTTAAAAAACTCTTCTTGATTAATGTTTGTATTTTAATTTTTGTATTACTCTTGCTGATGTCGATATCTTTTTAAATTTATATAATAGACTTCGAGGGTAAGGTAAGGTAAGTTAATCAACTTTTATTTAACTGTTAGGCCACTGGGATGGACTTCCACCTTCTTTGGCTCCAAGTGTTAGCTGTTGTAAAATGTGATTAGTAATGCCGTACTAACTACAAATCAATAATATCGATAATTAATTATTAACACAACCATAAATAACAAAAAGGAAATGCTCAAATGTATTAAAAAACAAATCCAACAGTAAACATAATTGAAATGATACGATAATGTTATTTCTGTAACGAACAGCCCGCAACGTCATTCATAATCAAGACACGTAGCGAACAATTCATGAAAATCTCTGTAAAAGGTGTCCTGATTTTTTAATGCTCGAGTGACTTTTGAAATAATCCGGTAATCATCATATCGCTTACGTTGGGTTAAAGGCGTATGGTCTTAAGTATAAAGTCGGATAAGACCGCATAATAACACGCTTTAGTAAATTATTTCCTTCATTTTCCATTGAGGAAGATCAAATTTTTATTTCTTTATTATTACTTAGACATACATGAGTGGGAATCGCTTACATCTTACATCGCATTTTAATTTGTATGTAAGTATTGAAAAATCGTAAGAACCAAATAAAAATATATACAATGTTTCAAAATATGTATATTGCTAAATACTATCGTTGCTTTGATGTTCAATGTATTCGTTTTTACTATTTACATCACTATAACTAAATATTTATACCATTAATGCTATTTAATCATAACAAATACAAGATAATTTTCTATAATAACTTCACTATCTTTGTAATATCAAAGCTTGTAACAGTTTTTATGACGTTTTTATTGTCTTCATTAACTTTCTGATCTTTTTTCTGTGTCTTCCGATGCTTTTAATTTAATAAGTACATTACTATTATGTTTGTGATATTCTTTTATATGCGTATCGTGTAATTTGAGTATTCCTTAAAACTATTTTTTTTGCAGTTTTTTTATTTATATATATATATATATATTTTGCCGAATACTTGATTTTGATTATAGGCCTATGCAGATATTATTCCAGTTGACTTTTAATTTGTGATTCTGACGATAATAAAAAATATGGCTTAAATTTGCATAACTAAAAAGGGAAAACTTTGTGTGTTACAAAGTTTAATTTAAAAAATAAATATAAAGATTTCGGCCACGAGATCTCATGTATCCCTTACTTATCTATAACCACTAAATATTGAATAAGATACAAAATTCTAAGTGACACTCGTCCACACTCAATGACGGATCGAGACTGACCTGGTACCACTGTCAATTTGAGTACTACAATTACAATATTTTGTTAAAGATGAATAAACTTTAAGTCATCAAAACAATCGACAATCAAAATAATAGCACCTTTCGAAAGATGAAAGATTGGGTATACGAGAATGTAAATGCAATAATCTACACTTTGACAAATCTAACATGATGTAAATTGACAGAGAAAAGGTCTTCATATTTTCTTTTTTTATCTCAGAAACATACTTAAAGGTAAAGGGAAGACCGTTTGATCCCTTTTGATAAACCGCAATGGAAAATATAATTGCCTGCGGTAAAATTTTCCCCGGACTGTATATTGTTTCTGATATTTGTTAAACATATCAAAAATGTTTAACAGTGGAAAAATGTTGTTGACATAATATATTATTCATATTTAACCTAGCTTTGGTATGAATTTTGATGAAACTGTACATCAATTAAATTATATATAATTGCAAGATTATTGAGAACTATTGATAATAAACGTAGAGTAAACTAATAGAAAATGAAGTTTTACTTAAAACCTTATAAAAGACAAATAAAAATAAACATTATAAAGTTGTTTACATTTATGTAGTTTTGATTTTTAATATTTATTACATTTACTGATTTTCATAAATGTACAAAAGATGAAAGGTGTTTTAATATAGAAGTTAGTGCCCACGACTTTCTTTTTTATGGCGACGCAATACAGATTTGCAACAGCGAATTGATGTCTTATATCGTACGTGTTAACAAAGAGAAAGTAAACTTATATTGTAAATAAGTTTTCTCATTCTAATCAAAACTTTGTGATTTGGACGCTTTCCTACTCGCAAAGTAAAGGTATGAGTCTTATAACTCTACGTTACATTTATTTTAATATATATACTTAGTTCTCTCTCTATATATATAAATATATATATATACCTATATATATAAATTAGAGCGCCTTCTTAACAACTGTATCAGATACATTTTCGGTCTAAGAAAGTATGATCATATCTCTCAACATCGTTCGCAACTTAATTGGCTTCTTCTTCTGTTACAACACGCTTAGTATGTATAAACTTATATAAACTACTAAAGTAATGTATTTATTTCTATTATATTATTTTCATAATAATAATAATTATTATTTTTTTATTTAAATTTGTTTAATCTTATTAATATTTACTATCATTTAATTTTATTTAATAATTGATTATTATTTATATAAATTTTTTATTATTTTTTTATTATTATTGTTATTAAACTACATTTTATTATTTATTAGTATTATTTAATAATACTCTTCTATTATTGTTATTATTACTAGTATTTTTAATTAATTTATTTTTCGTTAGTTACTAACGTCTATTGTGTGCACCTACTACACCCTCTCACCAACACCACAGGTCGACTGGTAGAGAATGCCAACTGGCATTAAGTCCGCCCTTTGTATTCCTTAGTTTTAGGTTTATACAATAAAATTTAAATAAATAAATAAATAAATATATGTTCAAATAAATTTTTAACATCTAAGAAAACAACTGATAGATCCATATGATAATTTCTAAGAATAAAAACCATTAAGAAGATTCTGATTTAATAGTTACTAAGAATCTTTTAATAATATTGATCACTTTTTATTTCAAATTTAATTTATAAAACATACAATCTAGGTTTTTTTTAATATCTGTGAGTATAAACGAAACATAAACAACAATTTTAAGCAATTTACGGATTTGATTATCTTACCAATGTACAAATAGAGCTTTCAGAGAAATAATTACATTTATAACTGTGATATTGAAGCGAAGAAAATTTGAACTGAAATAAATTTCAAACGACGTTATCACAACCTAAATTAATATTCAAGCTGACTTTAAATGTATTTCTGCAAAATGTCCTAACAGACAGCCTAAGTTAACCTACACCAGTTTATCAGATAATATATGTCTGAAGTGAAATTGTGGTATTTGATATTATATTCGGTATATTTATTTACTTCGGAGGATAAATTTTCCGAAATAACATGAATCCTTTTTTTATAAATACGAGCTAAAGTCCTAGAGTACATTGTGTTTCATAAGTTATACTCGTACCTGCAAAATAGTAAAACAAATCTTTAAAATTCAACTCTAAATAATTTGTTGTAATTAATGTAAATATGTAATATATGAATAATGTAACGAATGTAAAGATTACTTAAACTGGTTTAGAGCTAATTAGTTGACTCTTAAACTAAACAAGATAGATTTTATATCTTTGGCTGTGCGTAATGTTTATCTGTCTTACACCAGTTTTAATTTAACATTACATATTTCTTAATATACGAAGTACTAACTGTCCCTGTAATCTTGTTCTTCCTAGAACAGATAATTTTAAATACCTCAGAGATGTAATTGTCTAACATATAATCTTATTAGTACCATTGGTAATAGGATGAGTCAGCTCGTGTTGATATTATACTAAGCGAGAGTTGTAAATATGAAAAACTTAACCATTACTTTAAAGATACTAGAGCAATCTATTCTTTATTGCATCACAGTTTGGAGCGTGACTCTTCAGACCATTTATTATCCCTTAAAGTAGTTACTTTTAAAAAGAAATAACTTAATTAAAATTAAATTAAATTTAGTTTAATAACCTTTGAGATACATATACCCGCTATAAGTGTTTATCCTCCTTCGATAAACGTAAAAACCCTATGGTATGTGAGATCTGTAAAAAAATATTATTTCTTTGTAATATCTTAAATAGTCATAATCTAAAACTAACCCAAATTTAATGAAAATGTCCCTAAAATGTTTAGATTTATTCAGCTATTACAAACACATACAAAACTAAACTCACATACGTAAATCTAAACATAAACACAAACTATATATGCAATTTCAGCTTTAATGATAGTTTCCCTTAGAATAGTGGAAATCCACCCAACACCAGCCAGGGTTCGGCTAATGAGTTTATGACGGCTTGAAGAAACGTCGCTAAGCTTTTTTATCCAATATACAGGATCGATCTTCATTGGCAGACCAGACAAGAAATTCTACCCACAATGTCTGTGTTGGAGTCGGTTTTTGATCCAAATCCTCTGTAATTGTGAAATTATTTTCAGATATAGTGAGAAGTGTTAGATTATAAACTCGTCTTCCTGATGCTAAAAGCATAATAGTAGCACATCAATAATACCTTATATAAATAACAACGAAGAAACAAATATTGATTTTAGTATTTTAGTCAGCTAAATAGTTTTGTTGACATTCCATTTTATTTCCAGGATAATTTCTGGGAATAATACAGTCTCACAAACTATTAATAAATGAAGTAGTATATATTAATAATTAACTATTTAGATTCCGACAATAAATACCGGCTGCACTTTTGACCAGTTTGATGAATCCTTGGAAAGCTTATATACCACTATAAGCTCACATCAGGATATAGCAGTTCATTTTTGGGTCCACAAATTATTTGTAAAACATCTACAGTTGTTACTTTTGACAATATATGAATGCATACATGATAAAAGAAAACAGCAGTTTATAATAACTATTACTGTACACAATTTGTGTGCCACGCTAAATTGTGATCAAACTTTTTAAACAAGTAACACAAAATACTGATTATTATTTAATTTATACCTTAAGTTTTATAACATTATTGCAATATATACTACTAAATTTATGTATCAAAAGGTTTTTTGTTTTGTTTCAAGTTATATTTTACCATCGTATAGTAAAATTTTTCATGACCGTATTCACCCTATGAAATTCAACGAGAAATTAAAATGTCACGTGTTTCTTTTACTTCGCTTTTTCACTTCAAAACATTTGAAATGTTTCGCCGAAAACATTAATTAAATTATGTATTCGCCTTTAATTAAAACATGAGAGCCCATTACTTTGAATAAACATTTATTTTTAGTAAACTCATAAGGTGTAGGGTATAAGCAGTTGAAATGTTACTGTCATTACTTGCCTTCATAAGGACGGTTGGATGAAACTAAATTAACTTAAATAAATTAACATATAAAATATGAATAGAGATTTCCCCGTTGCTTTCACTATCGTTTAATATAGTTTAAGAGTCACTACTATATACTCTTAAACCTCCGAATGCATTGCTTTCTCCGTCTATTCTCTTTTACCAGGAACATTCTAAAAATAATTGACATAGTGCAAACACTTCTTGACATTCGATATCAGCCAAAATACTTTTCACTTTAAGTTTACCCAAATGAAAAATGAAGAATGACCTTTCTCTCGCAGTTACACACTGGGGGTATTTAACACCTATGTATTAACAACAGCTGTATTTATGTGTTAACAGCAACAAAGATTGTTCCCGAATGTGCATTCTAAATCTTTTTTTGTAAGTAGGAAAATAAATTTAAACAAGTTCATAAAAAAACATTATTACGTCTTTATTTAAATTATTATTACTATTTATTTAAATAACAAGCTCTTGCCTTTTATTTTAGATACTGTATGTTTTACAATTCTAACCTGTAAGTTATAGCTAGTCTATAAGCTATATTACTGTAAAGTTTTATCGAAATATGTTCAGTACTTTTTGCGTGAAATACTAACAAACTTACATACACATTCAAAAACTTTCGTATTTGTAATATTACTAATACTTACGAAATAGCTAAATATATTGCATACATTAAACCTATTAACGTTGAACAACGAACTGGTAATTTTAAGCTCCTGGTCTGTAGTCTCAGTTCAGATAGTACCTAAATAAGCCCTCAGTAACAAATACGGTTTAGTGGTTTCTATTCAAGTTCTCAGTTCTTTTGAGTATTCTGGCAATTCTCTTAAAAATTTTCAATACGTTTAGAATTTCCAAGCTGTAAAGAGGAGTTTCTAAACTTTGCTTGAAGAGAAGATAGTAGTGTTCCAAAGTTTTTTTCAAATCCAAATTGGTTCGTACCTTTTTTAAAGGAGACTAAAATTAATTTGTTGACATTTAATATAAAACTAATACTAATAACTAATACTTGCGGCGTCGGGAACCGCCGACCAACACGCCATGTTCCGAATGGCGGAAGGTGGAGTATATTAATGCATAAGAAATGTCATACCAGTTTAAATTAGTTTTATATTAATATTTATTTATTATTTAGCTTCACGCCATATCCCTTACGGGGTAGCCAGAGATGACGGAGCACCAAACGCTACGGTCCCTGCATACCTCTTTCGCCTCGGCCACAGACATCAACCTTTTCATACATGCCCTCCGGGGGGTCCTCATGCTTTTTACGTGACCTTCCTCCAGTATCATAGACACAGTGTTTTCGAAGGTCACTCTAGGCCTCCCCCTTTCTCTCTTACCACTCACTTTTCCTGTATAAATCTTTTTTACCATTCTTTCATCACTCATTCGTTCGACGTGCCCAAACCACCTGAGCACGTTCTTCTTCATTCTCACCGTGACATCTTCACTAGTACCTGCCATTCTGTGAATCTCTTCATTGCGGATTCGGTCAGCTGGGCTGACTCCGCATATTCTGCGAAGAGATCGCATCTCCAGAGCATTCATCTTTCTTACATTCTTCTTCTATGTTACCCACGTTTGGCTGCCGTATAACAACGTCGACAGCAAATCCGCATTGTGTATAGCCAAACGTGCAGCTATGCTGACGTTTCGCCGTCTCAACAATGCAGCCAGGGCACCGTTGATTCTGTTACCGGCAGCAATACGCTTTTCCACATCCATTTCGTATCTACCGTCTCTGCTACACATACTTCCCAAATATACCACTTCATTCACCTGTTCTATTATCTTACCATTCACGTTGATCTTACATTCTGTTCTTTCAAATATCAGAACCTTCGTCTTATTTGCATTCAGGCTTATAAAATATATCAAATGTTACACACCAGTTCTGACTTGCTCAATCAAACTAAACTTGCCTTTAACTCTCCGGTTCTACACATTTTCAAAACTAAGATAAAGTTGCCCGTAGAGAGATTACGACCAATGTGCTGCCAAAATGACACAAATAGATTCACAAGTGAAGATGGTACTATTTTAAATTATGTTTTAGACAATGAGAAAATAAACAGAAAGCGGCAAGTTGTGAATATAATAAAAACTGTAAACGTCACGTTGGATTATGATCAAGTTATTGGGACGTCTATGGCTAGTCCAGCGCTTACGGAAAGAAAAAGGGAATCCGGTGAAGCCGGCTCGAGTGCTCCACTACTAAATTACATATTTAATACATATTCGAACACACATTATCACAGAAATGAAATGTAAGTTATTTTAAAAATACAACTTTTATCATATTGTAATGGGTACAAGTATAAAATAATAAGCTGAAATTAATTATTGAGATATTCATAATAACAATCTGTCAAACATCGATGTTCTGTTGCTCAAGTTTTTACAGATTAATTCAATAAAAATTATACAGATATAAATGTTTAAATATGCGTCCTGTTTGTCTTAATACGGAGTTAATCTCAATGAGAGAGTGAGAGTTATGCATCTATGAAATTTTATTTAATGATCTGCTTTAATTGAGCTGAGCGTAAGCGAAGCTCTTAACCGAAGCGAAGCGAAGCTCTTTACCTTTTTTTTGTGTTTAGTTGTCTCCAGAATAAGACGAGATGATTAGTTAAAAATTTTTTCATTGAGTCGAACGCGGATGTTATAGCGAAAACAGATTGAAAAAATGTTTAGCCATTCTAAAGTTATCAAGAAAAGAAGAAAGGAGAGGGGCTCAGCTCAACACCTTCCGCGCACGGTTAGCGGATCCTAGTTACTATGAATAATGAAACATTATATTTCACTTAAATGTTATTGAAGATAAACAGACCTAAATAGCATAATGCTTCATGAATGTTGACAACTTAATCATTAGTATTAAAGTTTAGAATGTTATCTTAGGAGACCCAAGTCTTAAGTCTCTCTACTTAACTACTACAGCGTTACGAAATAGTTTTAAACATATTATGTTAATCTCAAAATTTTATTCTTATTTAAAAACATTACTATTATTTGTATACTGAAATTGTAATATAAATGGAGGTACACTAAACCTCATTACAATTTATATATAAATTATGTTTGCATGCTTAACTGCAAATAATATATCTATTAAAACATAACATTTTCTTTATTTATATGATTCGAATACGATATACGAATATATTTCAAAATCTAATTCATAATACTATTTCATTTCCTAACAAGTATATATATGTATGTATTCTAAAGATACTCAGTGCGTTTCATTCCTCCCAATATTTGGAGGCTAGAAATAAAAGAAATTCGACCGGCCGATGTCGCTTTTTACGACTACCAGCTATCAGCCCATCAGCCGAGAACTGCCCGAGTCACTCTGCGAGTACTAGGTATGACCCTTTCACTACTATAATTACTTTTAAAATAAACTTTTATTGTATTACCTGACTCGCTCTGGCTTCGTTAGAAACCACTTGATGAAAGGTATTTAAAAAAAACTGTTAATGATTATTGAAAGCTCAAATACATTTTTTTATAGATGTTAATGAAAATCTTTATTTTTGGCTGAAATTTAAAAAAATCTTTCTTAGATTTCCTAACTGACCTTGTTATAAACATTTAAATTTTCTAAGCTTAGTAGTTGTAAGTCAATCAGAATCAAGATCAATATCGCTAATAGTTTTTTTTTTATATTTCTCCTATTCGAACAAATATAATAATAAGATTGATTTGTGTATTTTTTTTTCTTTACTACATACATCACACATTGAGATTTCTTCTTGCATTTAAATAAGTAATAAGAAATAAATAACTGATACTGTCTCAGGTGTTACGTGTGTGATGGACTAACAAGAAAGAACTAATAGAGATGCTCGTAACCAAAACCAAGCAGTACACGGCTGATGACAGGTGCAATATACGACCGATTTGTTCACATAAAACTGTCATGTAAACCTGACCCTAACTAACAGACGGCATATTCGATTGAAATATATTCCCTTTCAGTATAAAGTATAACATACGCGTCCAGTATTTGTGCAGCTATTTATAATCGAAATAATTCCACCATTCAACAATATAATGTTTTTATATAATGAGAAGTGTTCTAATATTAAGTATTTTTATTTTTGTAGATATTAGTTATATGCGTATTTTAAAGTTACTATAAAACTAGGTGTAATTTTAATTCATTTTACTAATTAAATTTAGGAAGTCTTCACAATTTGTATTTATAAAAAAGACATGTCATTTTATTATTGTTGTATAGTTTATTTCTCCTTAGCATAGTTGCCGCTGATAAACTATGCCAGAGAAGTTTAAGTTGGCGGTACTAATAAAACGTTTTAACCCCTGTCAATTTCAAATACGGGTTTTTGACGACTCAGCCTGACCTACAACTCCAAATAAATACAAAATACGCGAAACATAATATTATTTAACGTCTTTCGTATAATTTAATTCCAGGGATATAAGAATTTCATTATAATGATTACAAAAATATGAACGAACTTTTAGGTCATGTTCATTTACCCTTTTTAATATGTGACAACACTCAAAATGTAGTAAATATTGTATATTGTGTTTTAGAATGTCACCAAACAATAATATTAATTAACAACATTTAAATAAATTTACAATGAAATGACACGACGTAATCCTAAAAACCCTTGAAAACCGTCACTTTCAAAAGTCCGGCAGACTCTGTTCCAGAGTTAGAAGTGCTGTCTGTACAATATTTTTTTTCGTTTAATATTTAATTGAGAAATTAAACGAGTGTAATGTAGGTTTGGATTCTGAGCCGTGAAAAATCTTTTTACGTTGAGCTGATGGCGCAATGCTATAGAAAAGGAACTGGGATGGTTCAAGAAGCATAGGACATCGAGCTAGAATGTAGTTTCGATTTTAACGGTTTAAATTACTAAGATTAATAATAACTATACCGGTACTTACTTGAATTCCAAAATTAACCTCTATTGAAAAAAAAATATTATAATTGTCTATAGTGTTTATGATAACAGATAATAGAAAGTCAAATTTTCTAAATAAATTCAAAAAATTTTACGACTTTTTAGTCTTTAGGGTACAAAAGTTTAAAAAATATTCTTTGTAAACTTTATTGGCAACATTTTTGTGTTGTTCTGGTATTGTAAAAAAGTATAGAAAACGATGATTATTATCACTTTGCAAACCGCTTGTTAACTTGTCATCTTAATTTTTTTTATTAAAATCCAATATACCAAAATTAATGTGAATGTGATTAGAAATTGTGAAAATTTTAATATATTGAAGAAAACGCAAACTTTCGATATATGCAAATTTCCTTGCATAAGAAACCTCGTCGTACAGCGTGTGATAAGTTAGAAACTAATAAATTATCCAACGTAAGAACATGTGAATGTCTATCATTACATTATGTAATATTCCAATAACATAATTGATTTGATCTTGCAATTGTAATATATTTTAAACTCGTTCTTAATTAGTATTTTGCAAAGTGGCTAATTGTTGGATTTCTTAAAATGATGAAGTCACTACAAAAATCAAGAACGATTAGTATTTGTATAAATATCTCAAACTTCAGTTTCACAGTTCCGTTACTACATCATTTAACCGATCGACACCAAAATTGTTTTTTTTCATATTTTACTACTCATAAACTGTAGACAATATATTTGCATTATCCTATTTCCTAGAAATCTCTTCAGCCGCATTGTATCAAATTTGAGAGAATTCAATTAATCACTAAGGATTTTTTTAAATAGATTGAGGACAAGTCCTGCCAAGTGCACAAGTAGCATAGTTATAAATTAAAAATAATTAACTATACTTTTCAATATAGACCTAAATTATATTTGTCAAATCTCAACAGCCAAAGAAAGAAAAACAATATTATACTTCCTATTGTTTTACGATTTACTAATCTTAGTGATAGTGATACTCGTTGAACCATTACTTTTAAAGTGCTAGAGCAATCTGTTCTTGGTTATTGCATCACAGTTTAGAGCGTGACACCTGAGACCATTTATTACCTCTAAAAGTAGCTACGAAGAAGAATGTAAGAAAGATGAATGCTGTCGAGATGCGATCTCTTCGCAGAGTATGCGAAGTCAGTTTAGCTGATCGAATTCGCAATTAAGAGAGCCACAGAATGACAGGTACTAGCAAAGATGTCACGGTGAGAATGAAGAAGAACGTGCTCAGATGGTTTGGGCACGTTGAACGAATGAGTGATGAAAGAATGGTAAAAAAGATTTATATAGGAAAAATGAGCGGTAAGAGAGACAGGGGGAGGCCTCGAGTGACCTTCGAAAACACAGTATCTTTGATACTGGAGGAAGGTCACGTAAAAAGTATGAAGACCCCCCGTAGGGCATGTATGAAGAGGTTGATGTCTGTGGCCGGAGCGAAAGAGGTCTGCAGGGACCGTAGCGTTTGGCACTCCGTCGTCTCTGGCTACCCCGCAAGGGATATGGCGTGAAGCTAAATAAATAATAAATAAAAGTAGCTTTATAAAAAATATATTTCTTTATAATATTGTAAATAGTCATAATCTAAAAACCAGAAATGAAACAAACCAGAATTGAAACAAAATGTCTCTAAAATGTTTAGTTTTATTCAGCTTTTACAAACACATACATACACAACTTAACTCACACACGTAAATCTAAACATAAACAAGAACTATACATACAATTTCAACTCTAATGGTAGTCTCCTTTAGAACAGTGCAAATCCACCCATCACCAACCACGGTTCGGCTAACAGCCTTAACATCATCTCTGGTTATAATAAAAAGTTGTTTAATACTATTCAGTTTACAACGGCTTGAAAAAAGTTTTTTATCGAACATACAGGATCGATCTTTTTTGGCAGAGCTTACAAGAAATTCTACCCACAAAGTCGGTGTTTGAGCTGGTTTTTGATCCAAATATCGGTTGTAATAGAATACCCTCCTCTGTAATTGAGAAAATATTTTCAGATGTATTGAGAAGTGTTGGATTTTGAACTCGTCTTCCTGATGCTAAAAGCAATAACACATCTTGAAATATCAAAAACGTTACTAGGTTAATGCGTCTTGCCATCTACGACTACATTGTCCTTTTCCATCAGGTGGAATGTAGTCCAACATTAAAATAGATGGATGGATGGTGGACGGCTACTTCTCGTATTCACCAAAATGTTCTTTAGGTGTCTTGATTACAATCGAAGGTTAGAAGGCGTAAGTCCTTAGCAATTCTCTTCAATAAACTATTTTCGAATTTGGGGATATATTTTTTTTTCTTTTTATTTATTTTTATTTATTGCACCAACAAGAATCACTGTAACTTATTTAAAGAAACACATATTAAGATTTTTGACATTTATGGTATGTATGGTAAGATTGACATTTATGGTAGTAGATTGTATATGACTACAGCTGGCTTGACCGGAGAAGAACCACCCTCTCACAAAAGATCCGCGTGTAGAAACCAATTTCATTTGGTTACGTTCCTTCATCGCGCATTACCGACTGGCTTAGGTCACGTGTCACCGACTGCACGGGGACATTTGTGTTTTATTTTGCTATGATCTGTCTTAGTTGGATAAGACAACAATCGTTTACCGGACGTGGACAGCCATGTGCCCTTTTTGTTGAAAATTTTGCAGACTGCACATTCCGCAAAGTACAGGGTCACTGTCGAAGCGCCCCTAGGGTCCTCCAATCTTTGCTTACTTGATACGGAGTGTAGAGCCCATTCAACGTCCGGCTTGCACAAGACCGACGTGTTTGGTACTATATGTCAGTGGATTTGGTTGGAATGCGGTCCTATTTTGCATCCTACCCATGGGTGCTGATTTGTTTCCCTTCTAAAGATTCCAGTCATTTATTTGTTGCTGTAGTGCATGTAGGTTGTTGGTTTATCATATTAGGATCCCACCTGATTTGTTTTGCAAGAGGTGTTTCTTCCCGCTCAGTAATTTTTACCTGAGATATTTCCAGCCCCCTAAAGATTATTTGCCACTTTTTAAAATTTTAACATCAACCGAAGATCTCGGAGCTGAGCCTTGTTTATACACCCTTTTGCATCCCAATGCAGGGTGAGATAATGAAATTAATTATCCACAATAAAATAAATAACGACCAATAATTGAATTGACTTCTTTAATCTCGATGGTTGGGTTTCAAATAAATTTATATTGCAATATAAATAAAATTGAATTTCTAACCTATATACTACTTTCAAAATTATATTGGAATGAATTTCAACAGTCCTCATAAATGTCTCCGTAATATTCCATCTTGAATAATATGGTCGGCGCAAGAATAATGGTTTAAATTTGTCGTTTCAAACATGAAATCAATATACTATATGTTTATTTTTCATACGAATAATAACATTAATTTTTCTCAGTGTATTTGTTGTGCAGGTATCTTACACAAAAAAAATGTCCCGTGTAAGTACTAATTTATTGCAAATTGAACAAAACTTAAAATATTTAAATTAAAGAAATATAATTTGAAAGATAAAATGGAAGCACTTAGCTGCTTCCAGCTACATCATATTAGTATAATATAATATAAATCATATTATTATAATGTAGTCTTATTCAGACAACTCCAACTCCGTACTTATAAAAAACAATCTATTCAGATCAAACAAACATTCAAACATTAGCTCTGAGTTATATTACGACAGATAATTTGACCAATGTTAATTAATAACTATGTATCCCACATTATTTGCATTAAATACTAAAATCAAGTAAAGTAATAGTAAACAGCAGACGAAGCAAACATCCATATGTAGTGTCTATGTTGATTTTTGGGTTGAAATTGATTCGATTATTAAGGTGAAATTATGACCCGTGTCTTGTGCGCTAATAAACTATTTGTGGATCGAGTCTCTAGAAATTAATTTAAGTCTAATTTAATTCTAGAATTAAAAAACGATTAAAAGTTGTTTCATTATAGTATGAGAACAATCTATTTCTTTTATCTGTATCTGCAAATAGAAATAAATGTATAAAAATGGAGTATCAAACATTTTCTTTTCATCTCTTAAAACCAGCCGCCTGTGTAAACACCGATCTGAGATAAAATAGTAAGCCCTATTTAAGAAAAATTCCCAGAAGTGCGAAGTAAGGAAAATGTTACACAATTTTAGGTTTCTCTCCATTATATCAAACATCTAAGGAGATAGGATAATCCGTTAATTATATTACGCACATCTCACACGACGGATCTTGATTACATTCACTGCGTCCCGCACTAATTACAATAGCGACTTTCATTAATTCAGTGTCATTTTATATTTTATAAATCAAATAAATAATGTAATGCTTATACATGATACAAGGTTTTTTATTTATGTATACTGAGATTGATCATTTTTTTCATTATGCAGAATGGGATAAAAGAATATAACAACAATACATGAAATATTTTTTTGATATTAGAGAAACATGTTTTTATTAACTTAAAATATAGAAGAATTTTAGTCTCACTTGTTCCGTTCCTTAGGAAGATATATAAACATTAATTATGGGATGGTATAGAGCAGACCTGTGCAAATATTAACAATTATTCAGGTTATCATCAACCTTTTGAACCAAAACATATTTTTTGTGACAATTGTCAGAATATAAAATTTTAGTCGTTCTCAGATTTTACACAAGTGACAAGTAGAATAAGTAAAGTATGAATATGTCATTCTATATCTGCTGTACCTATGTTATCCGAAACTAACATTTTACGAACAAAGTTAAAATACTCTTCTTGGATAATGTTTGTATTTTAATATTTATATTACTGTTGCCAATGCCGGTATGAAGGTACTTGATCAACTTTGAATTAACTATTAGGCCACTGGGGTAAAGTTCCACCGTCGTAGCCTCCGAGTGTTAGCTGCTGTGAAATGTGTTTAGTAATACCGTAGTAAATATAAATCAATAATATCGATAATTAATTACCAACACGCCCACACTAAATAACAAAAAGGAAAAGTTCAAATGTATTAAATAACCATTGCAACAGTAAACGTAGTTGAAATAATACGATAATATTAATTCTGTAACGAACAGCCCGCAACGTCATTCCAATTCAAGACACGTAGCGAACAATTCATGAAAATCTCTGTGAAAGATGTCCTGATTTTGTAATGCACGAGTGGCTTTTGAAATAACCCGTGGTAATCATCAACTACTACTACGTTGGGTTAAAGGCGTATGGTCTTAAGTATAAAGTCGGATGAGACCGGATTATAACGTGCTTTAGTAAATTATTTTGCTTCATTTCCCATTGAGGAAGAGCTAATTTTTATTTCTTTGTCATTACTTAGACATACATGAGCGGGAATTGCTTACATCTATTTTAATTTGTATGTAAGTATTGAAAAATCGTAAGAACCAAATAAAAATATATACAATGTTTCAAAATATTTATATTCATTGATGTTTAATGTATACATTTTTATTATTTACATCACTATAACTTAATATTTATGTCATTTTATATTAATGCTATTTTATCATAACAAAGACAAGAAATTTTTCTACAATACCCTCACTGTCTTTGTAATATCAAAGCTTGTAACAGTTTTTATGAATTTTTTATTGTCTTCATTAAATTTCTGATCTGCTACTCTGTGTCTTCCGATGCTTTTAATATAATAAATACATTACTATTCTGTTTGTGATATTTTTTTATATGCGTATCGTGTAATTTGAGCGTTCCTTAAATCAATATTTTTTTTAGGTTTCTTAATTTATATCTATTTGTTTGGCGAATCCTTGATTTTAATAATAACTAGGTCTATGCAGATATTATTCAAATTGACTTTTAATTTGTGATTCTGACAGTTATAGAAAATATATCTTAAATTTGCATAACCAAAACGAGAAAACTTTGTGTGTGACAAAGTTTAATTCAACAAAATAAAGATTTTGGACCTCGAGATCTCATGTATCCCTAACTTACGTAAGTTAGTACATGAGATTTATACGTATAAAGACTAAATATTTAATAAGAATATACAAAACTCAAAGTGACACTCGTCCACACTCGATGACGGATCGAGACTGACCTGATACCACTGTCAATTTGTGTACTAAAATTACAATATTTGTTAAAGATAAATAAACTTTAGGTCATCAAAACAACAGCACCTTTCGAAAGATGATGAAAAATTGTGTATACGAGTATGTAAATGCAATAATCTACACTTTGACAAATCTAATATAAAGTAAATTGATAGAGAAAAGGTCTTCATGTTTTCTTTTTTTGTCTCAGAAACATACTTAAGGTAAAGGGAAGACCTTTTGATAAACCGCAATGGTAAATATAATTGCCCGTTGTAAAATTTTCCCCGGACTATATATTGTTTCCCACCTTGTTAAAAGTGGAATAATATTGCTTACATAATATATAATTCATATTTGGTATGAATTTTGATTACTATTAAACTATTCATAAGTCTTATTAAATACAATTGAAAGAAAATGACATTTTATAACTGCTTTTCTTTTTCTTAATTATGTACATTTTAAAAAATTAAAATTTCCATTGTTATAGTTTTGTTTTTTAGTATAACATTCATTGTTTTTCATAAATCTACAAAAAATACGACAAAAGGTGTTTTAATATGCACGTTAGTGCCCTCAACTTTCCTTTTTATTGCGACGGAATACAGATTTGCAACAGCGAGTTAATATCTTATATCGTACGTGTTAACAAAGAGTAAGAGAAGTTTTATTGTAAATAAGTTTTCTCTTTCTAATCAAAACTTTGTGATTGGGACGGTTTCCTACTCGCAAAGTACAGGTATGAGTCTTATAAGATGACTGTTTTGTTAAATTTATTTTAATATATGTATTTAGTGCTCAATATATATATTTTTATAATAAAATATATTTTTACCATCTAAGAAAATAACTGATCTATATGGTAATTTCTACGAACTAACCATAGAAGTCGAATACAAAACTTTTAAGAAGACTCTGAACTAATAGTTTCTAAGAATCTTTTAAAAATATTGATCACTATTTATTTTAAATTTAATTTATTAAACATTAAATTTAGGCTTTTTTAAATATCTGTGAAAATATTAACGAAACATAAACAACAATTTAAAACAATCGACGGATTTGATCATTTTACCAAAGCTTTCAGAGAAATAATTACATTTATAACTGTGATATTGAAGCGAAGAAAATTTGAACTGAAATAAATATCTAATTAAATAAAACTGAAATAAATTTAAACCAGTAACCCAAATTAATATTCAAACTGACTTTAAATTTATTTCTGCAAAATGTCCTAACAGACAGCCTTAGTTAAACTACACCAGTTTATCAGACAATATATGTCTGAAGTGAAATTGTATTATTTGATATTATATTTGATATATATATTTACTTCGGAGGATCAATTTTCCGAAATAAGATGAATCCTTTTTTATAAATACGAGCTAAAGTCCTAGAGTACATTGTATTTTATAAGTTATAACCTGCAAAATAGTGAAACCTATCTTGAAAATTCAACTTTAAATAATTTGTTGTAATTAATGTAAATATGTAATATGTAAATAATGTAACGAAAGTAAAGATTACTCAAATTGGTTTAGAGCTAATTTGTTGACTCTTAAACTAAACAAGACAGATTTTATCTTTGGCTGTGCGTAATGTTTATCTGTCTTACACCAGTTTTAATTTAACATTACATATTTCTTAATATACAAAGTACTAACTGTCCCTGTTATCTTGTTCTTCCTAGAACAGACAATTTTAAATACCTCGGGGATGTACTTGTCTAACATATAATCACATCAGTACCATTGGTAATAGGTCATCCTATTCAGCTCAGTCAGCTCATGTTGATACTAAAATAAGTGACGGTTATAAATATTAAAAACTTAACGATTACTTTCAAAAACCTAGAGCAATCTGTTCTGGGTTATTGCATCACAGTTTGGAGCGTGGCTTCTGAGACCATTTATTACCCTTAAAAGTAGATGATTTTTAAGAAGAAAAAACTTAAAAAGTAGCTTACTTCGTTTAATCACCTTACAGATACATATACCCGCTATATATTAGGTAATCCTCCTTGGGTAAACACAGCAGCCCTAGGGTATGCGAAATCTGTTAAAAAAATATTATTTCTTTGTAATATTGTAAATAGTCATAATCTAAAACTAACCAAAATTGAATAAAAATGTCTGTAAAATATTTAGTTTTATTCACTTTAACACACATACATACACAACTAAACTCACACACGTGCTGTGAAAATTAACGTTGAATTAAAATGTCACGTATTTCTTTTACTTCGCTTTTGTATTTCAAAACATTTGAAATATTTCGCCGAAAACATTAATTAAATTATGTATTCGCCTTTAATTAAAACATAAGAGCCCATTACTTTGAATAAACATTTATTTTTAGTAAACTCAAAAGATTTAGAGTTTAAGCAGTTGAAATGTTACTGTCATTACTTGCCTTTATAAGGACGGTTGGAAGAAACGTATCGTATTTTTACTAGCGATATAGATACGTAACACAATATTAAATTGTGTTTATTATTAGCTTAACAATATTTCGAAGTTGATAAGTCTTAAAATCCAAATAGTAACAGAAAAATAATAGATCAAATATATGAATATATAATATTATGTTAACATGATATTCATCTATTATACAAGTTGATAGATAAGGAAGAAAAATGTAAGTAATATATACAAGTATTACAGATAATATTATATCTGGAGATGTTTTTTTATCATTATTCAAAGCCCATGTAGTAAAATAGAAAGGTTAGGTTATCAAGTAGTGTTTTGCATACTGCTCTATTGCCCAGAAATGTATGTGTCAGCTTGGGTCGATAATTCTTATACGTGTTGGAATTAAAAGGGTTTAACACGTAACGATTTACTGCCTGCTATTTCACAAAACTTATCTGGGACTTAATTAAAAGCAAGAAAAAATCTCAATCTGTGATGTTTGTAGTGAAGAAAAAGTAAATACAAATCAAATAATAAATTTGTTCAAATATGACCAAAAAAACAACTATTAGCGATACTGTTATTTAGTCTGACTGACTTACAACTACTGAACTGAGAAAATTGAAATTTGGTATGTTTATACAAAGTCAGTTAAGAAATCTAAGAAAAAAAATTGTAAATGCCAGAAAAAAAAAAGAGATTAACATCTATATAAGATTATTTATATACGCTTTCAATAATCATTAATAGTCTTTTTAAATACCTATATAGACATTTCATTAATGAATTTTCAAGCGAAGCCAGAACAATTCAGATAACACAATAAAAGTTTATTTTAAAAGTAATTATAGTAATGGAAGGGTCATACCTGGTACTCGCAGAGTGACTCGAGCAATTCTCGGCGGATGAGCCGGCCGGTCGAATTTCTTTTATTTCTAGCCTACAAATATCGGGAGGAATTAACCGTGCCGAGTATCTTCAGGATACATACATATATATACTTACGAGTTTATAAAAGATATGTTGATGGCATGAGTTAATCAGGCCGATTGCATACAATACGTTTCAATACGTATTGTATACATTTGTACAAATTAGTCGTGGTTCATCACCTGTCATCGGCCATGTACTGCTGAGTGCCGGTTGTATGCAACTCCATTGCTTCCTCCTCTGTTTTCCGTCGCACCCATGACACCTGAGATAGGATTATTTATTAGTACAGAGGTTTTGAGTGTGTCTGAATGAATGAAATGAACTTAGTGATTTATTTTGGTATAATTTTTATGTTTTACAACAAGTTTTCTATTCGAATTTTATGAAATAAAAATAAAAATGTATTTATTTTATATATTATTGGTGGTATAATATTGTTTTCTTAAATATATAGATAATATTGTTTCTTTTATAAAGGTATCTACAGAGAATATATTTTTACAAACAAATAAAAAACAATTTATTTATTATTAGGTCTGGGTAGCGAGATGAAATATATTTAGCAGGAGGCAACTTCGGAACTGATTGAAGTAAGATCACTGTCTAAGCAATGTGAATGATAGTTGAATGACGGTTTTAATATAAAATAAATGTTTATACCAGCCTCACATTTATAAACCCAAGATATCCGCTTGAAACCGGATCCGACTGATCCAGTTTCATTTCGAACGTGAACAGATAACATACTTCAATTAGTGAAAATATCAATCAACGATGCTATAATATAGGATAATTGCGTGTCAAGTAAATTGTAGTGATATAATCTTACATATTAATTAGAAATATAACAATTACGGGAATTACATGACATGTAGTTACTATGACACGAATATTACTCATTTATAATATATTCATAGCATTTAGTATGCAAAGGGCCATATAATTTTATAGTGATAGAATATTCGCTAATAATTATTGCTTCGTATAAATTGATCTATTTCTATGGATGTGAAAAATTCAAATATGTTGTATTTATTATAATTTGAAAAGCAAAATTTAGGTCACATTAATGAAAATTAATACCTACAATAGCATGAAAAATTGACACGTTTTTTTGTTTTACATTAACCCTTAAAAAATAATAAATAGAAACAATGTTGCAATGATAGGACTCGCTTGTTACCAGTTTATCACGCAGAGCGTCCACCTTACAGTCCATGTGAGCGTTGGATCCCACCAGAGCTTCTATTTCTGGAGCCGCAGCTACATATATACTGTTACCGTTGCCAGTTCTACAATAATCGTAAAAATAAAGAAAATTTTATGTACTAATAGATATATTATATTATTTGCATTGAAGCATGCAAACATCATTTACAAGGAAATCATATTGAGGTTTTGTGTACGTTCATTTTAATTACAATTTCAGTACACAAATAAGAGTTATTTTTAAAAATAGGAATAAAATGTTGAGATTAATATGATATGTGTAAGGCTATTTCGTAACGCTGTAGTAATTCAGTAGAGAGACGGGAGCTTGGGTCTCCTAAGATAACATTCTAAACTGTAATACTAATGACTAAGTTGTCAACATTTATGAAGCATTATGCTATTTAGGTCTGTTTATCTTCAATAACATTTAAGTGATACAGGATGTTTCATTATTCATAGTAATTAAAGCAGATCATTAAATAAAATTTCATAGATGCATAATTCTCACTCACTCATTGAGATTAACTCCGCATTAAGACAAACAGGACGCACATTTAAACCTTAATGTGTTTTTTTTTATTAACCCCGACAGCCCGACAGATTGTTATTATGAATATCTTAGATTTATTAATTTCGGCTTATTATGTGATACTTATACCCATTATAATATGATAAAAGTAATATTTTTAAAACAACTTACGTTTCATTTCTGTGATAATTTGTGTTCGAATATGTATCAAATATGTAATTTAGTTGTAGAGCACTCGAGCCGGCTTCACCGGATTTTCTTTTTCGAGTTTTCGAGCCTATTCGTAACAAAGAATGTAGAAAAGTCTCCAGTAGAACGCTCCGCTCGCTACGCTTCTTCGCTCAATTATAATTATTATACACGCACTAGAATATATCGCCGGTTACTTTGGCTCCTAGCAAAAGCTAGAAATGAATGAAATTAAAAAAAAATTTATATATTTTTTTCTTTTTATTAGTCTTGCTCATTTGTTTTACCGTTTTCTTTTGATAAATATTAGTATTTTTCCTCGTCTTTGGTCAGAGCTGAACGTGACTGGCAAATTGATGAAATTAATCTTAAAATTTATTGATTTTGTGGACATGTCGTTTTGATGACATATTTAATTGACCGAAGGACAAATGCTGAGCGTAGCGAAGCGTTTGCCCGAAGGACTACGTTTCCACTAGATAGGCCCCTTCTGCTTTTTTTCCGTATGTATTTCAGTATGTTTGTTTCGGCGTCCTATCCTCTCGTCACGAAAATCGGCAGGCGTATTCTTTAAATTATTCGAATTTTTATGTCGAGCCGTTTTTTTGATTGGGCGAAAAAATCCAAAATAGCGGCGCTTTATAGTTTTTTTTTGGCAATTTTTATCCGATCGCCACTAAAATTGGTGATCCTTTAAGTTATAATTTTTTTTATTCGGTCATTTTTCTTACTGGGATAAAAACCCAAAATGGCTGTGATTTGAGTTTTTATTTTGGCGTATTTTGTATTATTATATATATTATATATATATATATATATATGTTTATATATATTTTGGTAGGTGTATTCTTTGAATAATTTAAATGTTTATGTCGAGCCGTTTTTATGCTTGGGCGAAAAATTTCAAAATGGCGGATTTCTGATCGGTACCACAAATACGGACTGCGGCAGCTAGCGGGCTGAAATTTTGGCTAAGTATTCTTTGCCGAAATCTAAGGTGCTTTTTTGTTGTTATTTCAAAATCCAAAATGGCGGCCATAGCAAATAATCTAAAATTTTAAAGTTGAATATCTCGGTTGTTATTTGATGGAGCCATATTTCGTTCGGTAGTTATGTACTTACATACATACATAGGTATACTTACTCCTTTTTGGAAAAGGCACTTTAAACATTGCTTCATCCCCTAACGTACTGAGGTCTACTGTTCACAGAACGACTTTACTATTTCACAGAGTCATAATTTTCTTGATGCACAATTCCATATCCACTCAATAGTTGCAGGAGTCCAACATTGCAATTAACATCGACGTGTGCATCACATCCTTCAAACAATAGTTGAATACTATATCGAAATGAGGAAAGGAACAGCGTTTTAAATTTTCTAAAATATTTTAGAACACGTTCCTTTATAATAATCATTGTAATTTTGAAATTATATCTCATATAGCCTAAAACTCACGTATGACCTAAAAACTCGTATAGCCTAAAACAATCCTCGAGTATTCGTATCTCAGATGGAAAAAAATAAATAAGTTTATTCATTAGTCGTAACTAGTATAATACAAATAAACCGTAAAACCGTAATCGTAAATAAATAAGTAAATGAAGAAACAAATATTCTATTTGGTGTATAGTAGTACAGATATAGCTATTTTGAAACAAGAAAGTTAACCTGTCGTCGTAGTGGACTCAAACGATTACTTGTCTCGACAAGTAATAAAATTAAGGTTTTTATCAGAATTCTATTTCAGTGAACAAAGTGGCAGCAAAGAATTCAAATAGCTGTTACATTAACTGTTTTTTTTTAAATTAAATGCACAACGTTTTATCATGATAACTTTTTCGAAATGTTACTCATTGAATTGAATATCTAAGTATACTCTTTATAGTGTATAAATAATAAATAAAAGATATAAATTGAGACAATTATAACTCAATATTCAATTATTGAGGTACGTTATTCTTAATATATAAAAGGGAACTGTCCAAAATGCAGTAGTTGAAGTTTTTATTATTTATTTTCTTTCATAAACATATTATGTTTGCACAAATTCATCTCACACGTAATATACTTATTCCCATGCAATTAAACCCTGGCGCTCGGTCTGGCTGGCATTTACTGCAGAACTTCTATATCCGAAAGTATATGAACTTTGAAAAAACGAATAGCTTAAGATGTGTAACTTTATAAATATACCAATATTTACTACTACAAATATTTAAAGTATTTAAATAGATAGTAGTTGCCATGCATATTTTAGCTAAAAATAAATTCAACCTTAATGGTTTCAAAACTTTAATTAATAAATTTGTGTTTTAATACAACTCCAATGACTTGGACTTCAAAATAAAATAACAATAATAGTAAATATAAAAAATATATATATATTCAAAGATTAGATCTTATAAATATCATCAACATGTTATAAAAGATATAACTTAAAAGGAATAATTAATGAAAGAAATAAAAATACTTTTATTCGAACAACACAACTTCTCCCCGTTATCCTAATTGTGGTGAATATTATTAACCTGAGTTCCTCAAGGTACTTAGTCATCATCCAATAAACCCATGACCTTAATTCGACAATCTTTTGATCATAGCCGGCTCACAGATTATCTTATCAAAGTGCAATGAAATTAAGATCAACCCTTTTAGGTTTTTATGTAGTAATGACTTATTTTTTAGGTAATAACAAAATGACCCCTGTGAGGTTTAGTTAATTTATATTATTTAACACATTAAACGTTCAATAATATAACTTTTGCCATAATCTTAAAAATCTACAACTTTTAAATAAGCACATGAAATCGGTATGAAAAGAACAGCTTACTTCGTTCCTGATATTCCTATTAAAATTCAAAACAAATAACTGCATTGTATTTTAGTTAAATGGATTGTATAGAAGCAAGCGCAGAACATAATATCATTAATGTTAGAAACGACGTCAGTCATTAGTTTCTATTATAGTTCAGTGTGTTATCTCACGAAGCCCAAGCTTCCCGTCTTCTATCCTCGATTAGTACAAGTAATTCTCACACTGGAGTGAAATGGTTTGTGGGAACAAATGAAATTGTTAACTTTATGCATGATCATTTTGGAAAAGAATAAACCCTACCGTCAACTTTCTATAACAATTATAAATTAGTGTTGGATTTTTTTATTATAAATAATTAAAAAATCCAAAAAATCCAAAAAAAAAATTTAATAATTATTATTTTTTTTCTTTTTTATTAAAATATAACTCTTAGAACAATTTTTAAACCGGAATCAAAACGGAATTATTATAAAATTATTACATTTAAGCTCAATATATTCTGCCACAAGTTAACAAAGATTCATACCTATATAGGAACTTTACCGATATATGCAAATTTTCTTGGCTCACGTAACTTCGTCGTAGGATAAATTAGAAACTAACTTACTTAACTATCTTAAGAAAACGAACTTCTTACAATATAATGTTACATTTTGTAATTCTAGAAGGTGATTGTTATATATAAATTTGATGCTTTTTTTCTTTGGATGGTAGCTGTTTATTATTATTTTTGAACTTAATAAAATAAAACTATGATTACATAAAAAATATTAGCCAAGATCTTAAGAAGCACCATACCTAATATTGACCGCAGATAATATTGCTCTCCTTGATGTGTTTATATTTTCTTTACTCATTATTTAAACGCTTATGTCAAATAAAATATAATATCTCTATTTTTACATCATCTCTATTTATCATACTTATCGAAATAAGCCCTTCCGTAAAGACTCGTGGTCGCCACTCGAGAACCTTTCGATACACAAATACACGCATACCCAAATGTCACTGACATGATTTTACTTCAAAATATAGGAACAGTTAAGAAGATATATTTATTACATTACACAAATTGTACTCATTATTATTGCATATTGTACTTCAACAACAACATTACTTTTATCTTAAAGTTAAAAAGCAAGTCTTTTAAATGCAAATTAGCAATTGTGGTTTGAATGTTTCTGAATTTCTAATTAAAGCACAAGAATGTGGTGGTTAGCAAAAGAAAAGCCGCAATATTTGTCATTTTCATTAATATGTACTGTACATTTTAAATCAATATTTTAAAATTATATATAATTATTATAAATTTTTCACAAATATTTTAGACCAATCTTATTAAAATTTATTTAAACACAACTTTTTAATTATAGCAATTATCTTTATATTACTCTCAACAATGTTAAAAAAGTCATTATCGTACACAAACCAAACAAAATATTAATAATATATTAAAATATACAAGCCTTGCGAAGACCTAATTGAAATTTGATTCATTATTCTTTAACGAAAGCCGCAGCTACTTTTTCATTCAAGGCATGTAGAAAACAATTCACAGAAAATCTTTTGGAAAGGCGTCCTGATTCTAAAATGTACGAGAATCTTTTTAAATAATACTTTGGAATCGTAAACTCTCTTATAGAGGGTTTAAATGGCATTGTCTTAGTATAAAGTTGGATTAAGTCGTATTATTCCCGGATTAACCGACGATTGCATCGGTTTTACTTCGAAGTTTCGTTTTCATCTCATTTTAACATATATTGAACTACTAAGCTATGGCATCTTTGTAAAATTATACTATTTCATATTCAGATCAATTCAATGTTTTTTTGAATAGTATGTATTAATTTATATATCTTACGCGGGTTTTAAATGTATGCAAGGTAACTTTATACCCATATTTGGTTGTTAATTATTTTTTATTCAATTGCACTAATCGGTAGCAAAGTGAGGTAGCATATTACATTTCACGTTGTTTATAAACATGTATATGTTATTTCCATTGTCTTTCTTATGATTATGCAGACCCCTGGAAGACACAAGCATATGTTATGTTAAATTGAACATTCGATGTTTTTTATTTTAATTTTTATATGTTTTTTAACGAAACATTTTTATAAATTGAAATATCGATATTCCCAAAACACAATTCTCTAAATCGACAAAAAACTAAAGTCACGATCATCATCTTCGGACGTGACTAAGCCAAATATAGTAAAGCTGCAAAGTGATTACAATGACCTTAAAACTTTTGTGTAACATTTTTTGTTTGCCCAACTCATTCATCATATTATAAAGTAGAGGACTTTGACTTTTATTATTATTTTAATACTCTGCTTTAAGACATCAAAAAATTATAGTCGTATATGTACTCAATCATAAATGAACATTCAACAAAAAACTGTCCCACATCCAGTTTCCAAGTATCTAGCACTATAGAAAAACCCATAACCGTTTCAATTAGATTAATAATTGGGAAACTCATGTATAATGAGATACATCGTAGTGTATATAATATGGAAGCAGATGTATTTGTTAACTAATATAATTATTTTTCTATTATCCATAAATAAAAAATCTTTTATATACAAATTTAACAAAATCTAAATTTATCTAAAAATAAGTCATCTCCCAACATTTTCGTCTTTCTACAATCAATTATCATTAAAGATAATTAATTTCCCACGCCAATACAAATATTTACAGAAACTTTCGATTTAAGTAAACTAATACAAATTAGATTTTCATACTTGTCGGTTTGTTGTGGTAATTTGATTGGCAGCTAGTTGAGGGTCAGAGAATACAGATGTTTTTGGTGTTGTTTTTCTTTTATATGAACTAACTAACGTAAGATACAGAAATATTATTAAGATGCAGTCAAATTATCAAAAATTGTTTTTACAGCAACAAATAAATAATGGCAGGTAGCCCAGCTGTTTCATTGTACCTGCTATACCTATTTGTGGCCTGCCGTGCTCGGACCTTTCGTTAGTGCGTGATATATTTTTTCACAAAAATTTTTTTAATACTGCGAGTGGTCTAGCCTAAGTTTTTTTTTATATATTTTTGTACCTTTTACTGTTTTTACTCCTAGCGTTATTGAGCAAGGTTTAATGGTAAGTGACTTACATAAAATTGTATGCCTTATCTTAATGACTTTATTATTTATCTAAATAATAAAGACTTCAGGACCTCTTTTAATTATTTTTCTGTACACAACATTAAACTATGTTGTAAAATTTATTTAATATACTACTAAAATACTGTTCCCCTCCTATTTGTCGTCTACAATCCTACTTCTATTGAGTAAAGTATTGTATTTTTGATTAATTTGTATAGAATTTTTTAACATTTTAATTTTTTACTTATTTGCAATTTTTATTATTTTTACTGTATCAAATTTGCAAGTCAAAACTTTTCATGGATGGTATATTTACATAAATGGGTATTCATATTTATAACCACTGCCAATACAATGAATAGTAAAAAAAAGAGCGCTGTTCGTCACAAATGGTGATTTAAGCTGATAATTACTTTTCTACAAAGTTTGTCTTTAATCAATTAATTAACAATTTATCGTATTCTTTAAAAAAAATAATATGAATGGGTCGAACTTTTTAAAGATACAAGTTATATGATAAAAAAATTATGAACATGCTTATTTTAAATGTTTTTTTATTAAAATTACACAAACACAACATAAACAAAATAAAATTATTTAAATTATTAATAATGGTTACTCACAACCATTCGTATTAACGTACAATGTTATCGTAGGTAACCAATGTTACGCACCCTTGATATCTTAGTACCAATTACGCTTTAACAATTAGAAGTCCTATAAAGCCTTATTACGAATTGCGATAGCCTGTTAATCTATTGTATTAATGCTGTGTAATATTATTACAGTATAATGGAATTAATAATATCTAAACTTTTTTTTAAATTAATACAATTATTTTATTGTTTATATACAATAATATATTTACAATATAAAAAGGTTGTGCACGGTATTAAATTAGGATCCGCCCATCGTGCGTGGCGGGAATTGAGATGAGCGCAGAAAAAACCATTAGAAAAGAATAAAAGGAAATTAATATTTAATAACAATAATAAACAATTAATTAAAAAAGTTTGTTGTAGGCAACCTACAACACCCTCAAGCAAAAGTCAACGGAAAATTTAGTTTTTTATTTATAACTTTTGATTTAATCAAGCTATTTTCATTCTGTTCTTTTCTGTAGATGCTTATTTATTAGTTCTACATTCGTGCCAAATTTGACTAAAATCGCTCCAGTAGTTTTTATGAACCGACTCAGCTCATTTAGAGGACGACGATCGGCAAGCGCGCGCGAGAACAGTTAAACTTAAGTCTATGGGGATTCCTTTTTCGACCATAACTTTTGATCAAATCAAGATTTTATTAATCAGTTTCTTTCTGTAGAAGCCCGTCAATAGCAATGCCAATTTTAATGAAGATCGACTAATTAGTTTTTATGTGATGTAGTGACATAAAATTGATTCCCAAACGGTAAGACCTTCGCTTACGCTCAGCTCAATAATAAAACATTATTGAGTCATATAATGAATATGGTATATTAATTACAATTCCGGTTATTCCTGCATTATTATCAAGAGCACTATAATCTACACGATACCTGATTACCATTTGCAGCGTTTGATTGCTGTTCCCGCTAATTGAACTATGTTATTCATTCACGTATAAGTAAATCTGGATCAGCTGAATTCAGTTCCGACTGAATAATTAAAGTTGAGTACTACTTAGTAGGTAATTTAACTAGCGAAAATAAGCCTTTTCTATTTAAATTATCGTGATATTTACCATTACCGTTGTCTAAATAGACATACAATTTCAAGGCAAAAGTAAAACCGAACAACCACCACACACCATCACTCCCCACTTATACTTATTCACAGAGGTGATTTTCAATCTGTTTGTTTGGGCATATTAAAATATGAATACTTCTTGGAGTGTTATATCATTACAATATGTAAAAGGACAATGGGATAAGTGGTCTTTATACAATAATAGTACCTACACGGTCGATGACTGTTGACTGTATACAAACAATCCCTTGTCACGATAGCGTTATGTAATCATGTTAACTAATAGTAGAAATTACATTGAAATATGTCTCCTTTCAGGACAAATACACTATTGTTACTAATGCAGTAGAATTTATTCCAGTAGAATGGCCCAACCGATAAAATCATGATATATTAAGGTTCGGTTATACCTACGTAGGTCACTTTGTAAATTCATTAGATTGATTTTGTAATGATTAATATACCCAGGTATTCATTATCCTTCTCATATTAAAGCTGTATTTTCATTGTGTCAGAGATCTTAGAGAACCTTCTTCTTAGCGCTGCGCCGAGTAACAGTATATGTAGCCGGGACATTTCGTATGATTATCAATTTTACAGTCACCGGGAAAGCAAGACAAACTTGGTCTATGTCAGACCTAAAGTTCGCGCTATATTAGGCGCATGGTCGGTAACATGTGGAATACTGTTCCCATCTCTGCACCGGATCATTCCAATGTTAAGAAGAAAGGTAATACACAAGAACAATCTCAAACTTTATAATAACCAGGTTAAAATTTATATATTTGTGACAACATAATTACAACCATTCAACTGAATCCCTTAAAACGATATTTGTAATGTCATCAGGTGCTCGCTTCGTATGGTAATTACGACCCTTCATCATTTTTTGTAATTGGAATCCAATTTCTCTTTGTTAAAAATATTAAATAAATTGTAATGATATACTAATAATTTTTTTCCGAGCCTTAATACAATATTATTCATTAATATAAAATGGAACAGTAATAAGATTTTTTCTTTGTTAACTTTCTCAAAATTCTTGACGCAGTGAACTGACTAAACAAATTACAATGAAAAAAACATTTTCTCATGATTCCTATCACTACTGAATAGTAGCTATTTAAACTTTTAATACAGTTTAGTTCTACCCACTAAAAAACCAACAGCTACCCTCAACGCCTTAATTGAACGCCACGGAATCGCTTTGCAGTTTCTTTTGGGTGGATACCGCCAAGGCGAACTCCACGGCGTGGAATCGAACACCGGTCTCCCTCGTGACAGGCGGGGTTACTTACCACTATACTACCAAAGATCCAGTTTAGTCCTATTTTAACTCTAAGCGATACAATGTTATCAGCAATGTAATAAATAATCATTTAATATAAACTTGAAAGTTCTGTAGAAATAAAAATATTTTGAAGGTGGGAGTAATCAATAAATTTTTCGTATTTAAACTTTTATGGTTAAGAGCCTCATATGAGAATATATACATATACACCATTATAAACATTAATTTAAAAATAAGATAATTGTCCGTAAAACTTAAACCTTGCCACTAAAATAAAGCTAACATATATTTTGTTTTTTTTTTGTTTTTTGGTTTGATTTATAATTAGGATGTAATCGCAGGGAAAAGTGATTACATTGAAAAAAAAACATAACTAACGATCTAATATCAAGAGTCTAAGAAAGAGATGTCGAATACGTTAGTATGTATTCAAATTATTCAGACTCTCAGTATGTCTGGATATTTGTCTAAAAGCTCACTTGGCAGAGCTACGAGACAGTTTTCTAAGGTTCGAGTAGTTTTGTTATTGAATATCTGAAATAAATTATACAACATATTTTCTATAAAAAGTTAACTATTCTTGTAATAAACCTTAGTAAATATTTAATTATTTTATGTTATTTTTATTAACGACACAAAATATGGTGTCGTACTTACAATTTTATTTTAAGATTGTAAAAAAGCAACTTCTACTCATCTTTATACTCGTGTATAAAAAGCTATAAATTATTAATAAAAGCTATAAGAACTAAGAAGTAAATAACTGATACTGTCTCAGGTGTTACGTGTGTGATGGACTAACAAGAAAGAACTAATAGAATTGCTCGTAACCAAAACCAAGCAGTACACGGCCGATGACAGGTGCAATATACGACCGATTTGTTCACATAAAACTGTCATGTAAACCTGACCCTAACTAATAGACGGCATATTCGATTGAAATATATTCCCTTTCAGTATAAAGTATAACATACGCGCCCAGTATTTATGCAGCTATTTATAATCGAAATAATTCAACCATTTAACTATTTAATATATTTTTAAATAATGATAAATGTTTTAATAGTAAGTAATAATTTTTAACAAATTTCTTTTTACAGATATTTGTTATATAAGTATTTTAAAGTTACTATACGACTAGGTGTCATTTTAATTCATTTTACTAATTAAATTAGAAAATCTTCTTCACAATTTGCATTTATAAATTATTTTTTTTTTAAAATGCTTTTATTTAACTTTGTAAAAAAAGAACTAAAAAGTAAAAAATATTTTTTTTCAAAAATATCAAAAAAATTGATGCAAAAAATTATTTACAAAAAAATTGTACAAAATATTTTTCAGATAAATCGTTAAATAAAAGCGTAGCGCGTTTTCATCAAAAAAAATTGTTTTCATATCATACGTAAAAAAAATTTAAAGGTTTTCTGTCGCTTACAGCTTTAAGATGAAGCTTTTTGATGAAAACGCGCCACGCTTTTATTTAACGATTTATCTGAAAAATATTTTGTACAATTTTTTTGTAAATATTTTTTTGAATTAATTTTTTTGTAAATAATTTTTTGAATCAATTTTTTTGTAAATAATTTTTTGCATAAATTATTTTGATATTTTTGAAAAAAAATATTTTTTACTTTTTAGTTCTTTTTTTACAAAGTCAAATAAAAGCATTTTTTTTTTTTAATTTTTTCATTATATATTTTTTGTAATTTTTTTTGTAAATTTTTTAAAAATATTTTTTTGTAATTTTTTATTTTTTACTTTTTAGTCTTTTGTTTTTTTTAATTTTTTTTTTTGTAATTTTTTAACTTCTCAAGTCGGATATCACTTCCTTCTCCAACTGGACATAACCTCACCGACACAATGAAAGAAAAAAAACGATTAAAAACACGTAGGGGTGGCAAACAGGGGTCAAAAGGGGATGTTTTCTTCGGGTAACCCCATTTACTTGTATTGTCACCGGAGCCGAACATGTGCTCTAATTTTCATCGAAATTCATTGAGTCTGAGTATTAAAATTTCGCGTTACAAGATATGATCCGATACATGTCAAGTTAAATAAAAGCATTTAAAAACATGCTATTTTATTATTGTTGTATAGTGTATTTGTCCTTGGCATAGTTGTCGCTGATAAACTATGCCAGAGAAGTTTAAATTGGCGGTACTAATAAAACGTTTTACCCCTGTCAATTTCAAATAAGGGTTCTTGTCGACTCAGCCTGACCTACAACTACAAACAAAAACAAAATAAGCAAAATATAATATTATTTAACGCCTTTCGTGTAATTTAATTCCAGGAATATAAGTATTTCATTATAATGATTACAAAAATATGAATGAACTTTTAGGTCATGTTAATTTTAATTTACCCTTTAATTTACTTTATTGTTTACTTCTGAATATGTGACCACACTTAAAATGTAGTAAATATTGCATATTGTACTATGAAATGTCTATAAACAATAATATAAATTAACAACATTTACATAAATTTACAATGAAGTGTTGATCGACACGACGTAAACCTACAAACTCTTGTAAACTATCCGTTTCAAAAGTCTGGCAGACTCTGTTCCAGAGTTAGAAGTCGTGTCTGTACAGTATTTTTTAGTTTTATATTTAATTAAGAAATTAAACGAGAGTAATGCAGATTTTGATTCTGAGCTATTCAAATTATTGTTACGTTAAGCTGATGGCGCAATGCTATAAAAAAAGAACTGTGATGGTTGAAGAATCATAGGACATCGAGCTAGACTGTACTTTCGATTTTAAATGTTTAATATTACTACGATTACTAATAACCATATCGGTGCTTACTTGAAATCCGAAATTAACCTCTATTAAAAATATGTTATAATTGTCTATAAATTGTTTAAAATATTCATTCTTTTTTTTATTTATAAATAACAGAAACTCGAATTTTCTAAATAAATAAAAAAATTCACTAGTTTTTGACCTTTTAGTCTTTAGGGTACAAATATTTTTAAAATTTAGCTTCTTTGTAATCTTTTGTTGGCAACGTTTTTGTATTTTCTCTATTATTACAAAAGACTATAAGAAACGGTCATTATTATCACTTTGTAAACCGCTTCTCAGCTTGATGTCTTAATTTTTTTTATTAAAATGCATTATACCAAAATTATTGTAATTGTGTAAATTTTTATATATTTAAGAAAACCCAAAGCTATACTACATATGCAAATTTTCGATGTATTCAAATTTCCTTGCATAAGAAACCTCGTCGTACAGCGTGTCATAAGTTAGAAACTAATAATTTATCTAACGTAAGAACATGTGAACGTCTATTATTACATTATGTAATATTACAATAACATAATTAAATTGATCTCGCCATTGTAACATATTTTAAATTTTTTATTCATTAGTACTCTTCAAAGTGGCTAATTATAAGATTTTATTAAATGACGTCCACATTTTTACGGTAGCCCGTAAAAATGTGGAACGATTAGTATTTGTATAAATATCTCAAACTTCAGTTTCAAAGTTCCGTTACTACATCATTTAACTGATCAACACCAAAATTGATATATTAATACCTACTATACTATTCACAGGTATTTATTTCACTATATATATATTCGCATTATCCAATTTCCTAGAAATCTCTTAAGCAGCATTGTATCTAATTTGCGAGAATTCAACTAATCGCTATGGATTTTTTAAAATAAAATGAGGACAACATAGGAGTTGTCCTACTTACTTGGTAGGCCAAGTACATAACTGGAAAAGTTACAAATTAAAAAATTATTGACTATACTTTCCAATGAATACTGAAATTATATTTGCCAAATATCAAAATCCAAAGAAAGAAAAACAATATTATACTTCATATTGTTTTACAATTTACTAATCTTATTGATAGTATTACTCGTGACTATGAGATGTTTTATTTTTTGTTCTTTAGGAAACTGTCCGTTTAGTTTAATTTTTGAAACCTCTATTTATTACTCCTGTTTACATAAGGTGGTCTTGAAAAAGATATTGACAAGTCCCTATCTCGGTGCCCTGAGAGCTTTCGAAAATTCATGGAAAGATGATCTATAATCGTATAAAAAGTATTCTCACAATATAACTTATTATCCAATAAACAATTTTGAAATATAAGACGCCGTGCTAGCATTAACCGGAGAAAGTAGTAAGAATTAAGACATAGATAATAAATATAATGTCTGTTCCAATCCTATGCTATGATATACGAATCTCAACCATACTATTTAATGATTATCACACTGACCGTCAACGGCAACTGAAACTACATAACTATAGTGAGCTACCGATCATTTCATACAGAGTCCAACAGAAATCCGTACCTACTTACCGTATTTTTAATTTAAATGATTACTAATTAAGTTAAGAATAGTAAGTTATAACCTGCAAAACAGTGAAACCTATGTCTTTAAACTTTAACTCTAAATAATGTGTTATAATGAATGTAAAGCTTACTCAAACTGACTTAATTGGTTGACCCTTAACCTAAACAAGACAAATTTTATACCTTTGCCTATGCGTGAATATATATCTGTCTCATACCAATTTTAATTTAACATTATATATTTCTTAATTTAAAAAGTGTTAACTGCCCTTGTTATCTTGTTCTTCATAGAACAGATAATTTTAAATATCTCGGAGATATAATTGTCTAACATAATCACATCTTAAACTTAACCATTAATTTCAAGGTACTGGCTAATTTAGTTTAATCACCTTTGAGATATATTTTTGGGTAGACCTCGAAGAATTCGGTCTGCCCATTCATTTGTACCCGACTTTCGAATTTTGGAAAAATTTCTTCACAGGAGGTCTTCTTATGACCCCCTGAGTCCGAAATGACCATTGGTCAAAAAGTTTATATATATATATATATATATATATATATATATATATATATGCGTGCGTGCGTCGATTCGACTTTTGTCAGCACGATAGCGGCCGCAGTTTCGCTTGGATCGCTTTCAAACTTTGCATAAAAATCAAACATCCAAAAATAAAGGTCAAGTTCGTTAACCAGAGAAATCCGGCCACAGGAGGCGCTAGGGCCTCACTTTTTCTGATTTTAGTTTTTCGACCATAACTTTTTCCCTATTCAAAGCAGATCAATCGCGTTCATATCATATGATGTCTTTGATGAATACCTATAACTAATGTACATAAATCGAAAACCTAACTTCAATAACTTAGGGGTGGGGGTAAAAAAACCGAAAATTTTTGGAAAAAAATTCATAACTTTTTTCTGGTAAATATTCTTACATCACAAGTATTTTTAATAGAAAGGTTATTTTTTTACTCTAAATTTAGGTCTCAAAAGTTTTTCCGTAAAAGGTACCGTTTCCGAGAAAAAAAATAAAAACCACTTTTAGCTTGAAAATTTAAGGTAGGTAAAACCACGGCAACTTTTTTCTGGTAAACATTCCCTCCTCGAAAATATTTTTAATAGAAAGGTTATTTTTTACTCTAAATTTAAGTACCAAAATTTAAGTATTTCCAAAAAAGATACTTTTTCCGAGAAAAAAAATAAAAACCGCTTTTTGCTTGAAAATTTTTGATGTAAACAACGGCATCATGTGTTATTCTTGGGTAGTGAGTTATATTTTAAACGAGTTACACACGAGGTCTACCCACGCGTGTCTCCCTGCGGGCACGGATTTTTTTATCTTCGTTCGGTAAACGCAAAAGCCCCACGACTTTCATTTAACTGTTAGGCCACTGGGGTAGAGTTGCACCATCGTGGGCTCCGAGTGTTACGAGTAACTGCTGTGAATTGTAATTAGTAATGCTGTAGTAAATACAAATCAATAATATCGATAATTAATTACTAACGCGCCTACAAATAAAAAAAAGGAAATGTGCAAACGTATTAAGAAACCAATCCAATAGTAAACATAATTGAAATGATACGATAATATTAATTCTGTAACGAACAGCCCGCAACGTCAAATTCAAGACACGTAGCGAACAATTCAGGAAAATGTCTATGAAAGGTGTCCTGATTTTGTAATGCCCGAGTGGCTTTTGAAACAATCCGGTAATCATCAACTCGCTTACGTTGGGTTAAAGGCGTATGGTCTTAAGTATAACGTCGGATGAGACCGCATTATAACGTGCTTTACTAAATTATTCTGCTTTATTTCCCATTGAGAAAGAGCTAATTTTTAATTCTTTGTTATTATTTAGACATACATGAGCGGAAATCTCTTACATCTATTTTAATTTGTATGTAAGTATTGAAAAATCCTAAAGAAATGGAATAGAAATATATATAATGGTTTAAAATATGTATATTGTTAAAAATTATCATTGCATTGATATTTAATGAATACGTTTTATTTTTTTATTACTATAACTAAATATTTATATCATTTTATATTAATGTTTTTTTTATCATAACAAAGACAAGAAAATTTTCTTTGATAATCTTAATAGCTTTGTAATATCACAGCTTGTAACAGTTTTTATGACTTTTTTATTGTCCTTATTAACTCTCTGATCTACTACTCTGTGTCTTCCGATGCCTTTAATTTAATAAATACATTACTATTCTGTTTGTGATATTGTTTTATATGCGTATCATGTAATTTGAGCGTTCCTTTAAACATTTCTTTGATTTTTATATCTATTTTTATGCAGATATTATTCAAGTTGACTTTTAATTTGTGATTTTGACGATAATAAATAATATGGCTTAAATTTGCATAAAAAGAGAAAACTTTATGTTTAATTTAACAAAATAATTATAAATATTTTAGACCGCGAGATCTCATGTATCCCTTAATTATGTATAACCACTAAATATTTAATAATAAGATACAAAACTCAGTCTCATCTTTCGGTTCTGGACTCAATTGAGAGGCGAGCAAAGAGGCTTATAGGTGACCCTGAATTAGTAGAAGCTAACCTCCACAGCTTTGAACACAGGAGTAGAATTGCTATCCTCTCAATATTCTATAGGATAATGTGCTGGAATTACACGATTTAATTCCTCCGTCCCTCCCATCACGAGACGTTCCGATGCACGGCAGGTATCCATCCTTACGTTCTGGACATTCCCCCAGTCCGAACGAAGCGCTTTGCTTCGTCTTTTTTAATTTGTACAGCGAAGGACTTGAATAGCCTGTCTAAGTCGGTATCTCAGTCCCATCGTGGGTGTCTTCAAGAGAAGAGTGAATAGGTTGCTAGGTCAATGCGCCTTACCACCTATGACTACATTTCCACTTTCCATCAGGTCAATGTAGTCAAGCATTAACCCAGATAATATAAAAAAAATATTTAAAAAGTGCTCTCGACTTTCTTTTTTATGGCAACGGAATACAAATTTGCAATAGCGAATTGATGTCTTATATCTTACGTGTCAACAAAGAGAAAGTGAACCTATATTGTAAATAAGTTTTCTCTTTCTAACCAAAACTTTGTGATGTGGGACGCTTTCTTACTCGCAAAGTACAGGTATGAGTCTTATAAGATGACTGTTTTGTTAGATTTATTTTAATATATATTTATATTAAAATATATTTTTTACACTCTAAGGTAACTGATAGATCCATATGACAATCTCTACGATCTAACCATAGAAGTAGAATAGAAAACTATTAATAAGGCTCTGAATTAATAGTTATTAAGAATCTTTAAAAAATATTGGTCACTATTTATTTTATATTTAATTTATCAAAACTGTATATCGTTTTTTTTAAATCTGGGAAAATATTAACGAAATATAAACAACAATTTAAAGCAATTAACGGATTTGATTATCTTACCAATGTACAAATAGAACTTTCAAAGAAATAATTACATTTATAACTGTGATATTGAAAATTTGAACTGAAATAAATTTCGAATGACGTTATCACAACCCAAATTAATATTCAAGCTAACTTTAAATGTATTTCTGCAAAATGTCCTAACAGACAGCCCAAGTTAACCTACACCAGTTTATCAGACAAAATATGGCTGAAGTGAAATTGTGTTATTCCATATTATATTTGATATATTTATTTACTTTGGAGGATCAATTTTCCGAAATAAAATAAATCCTTTTTTATAAATATGAGCTAAAATCCTAAAGTACATTGTGTTTTGTAAGTTATAACCTGCAAAATAGTAAAACCTAATATGTAAATAATGTGATGAATGTAAAGCTTACTCAAACTGGCTTAATTGTTTATCTGTCCCACTCCAGTTTTAATTTAACATTACATATTGCATCACACATTTAGTTTTATTCAGCTATTACAAACGCACACACAACTAAAATCACACACGTAAATCTAAATAAAAACACGAACTATATATGCAATTTTAGCTTTAACAGTAGTCTCCTTTAGTACAGTGGAAATCCACCACCACGATTCGGCTAGCAGCCGTTACATCATCTCTGGTTGTAATAAAAAGTTGTTGCATACTATTGAATTTACGATGGCCTAAATAAACGTCGCTAAGCTTTTTTGTCCAATATACAGGATCGATTTTCTTTGGCAGACCAGACAAGAAATTCAACCCACAATGTCGGTGTGTGAGTCAGTTTTTGTGATATAGTGTTGTGTAAGTGTTAGATTATGAACTCGTCTTCTTGATGATGCAAAAGCATAATATTAGCACAACAATAATATCTTTATATCAAAAATATATCAAAAAGAAAGTTGACAAGTGTCAAGTAAAAATTTTGTATTTTATAATAATTTATTATTTTATTATTTCATAATAATCTAAAAATTCCTGTGTTCCTGTGTTCTACAATACAAAAATAATATTAAATCTTATTCGAAAAGTTAACAAAGCGAAAAGACTTTTGATGAGGCAATTTAGTTCAGCATCAAAGACTCCGTGGTGGAGTGACAAATAAGGCTTAAGTGATCCGTATTCCAGACCTGTAACGGCCTTATTCATACAGCATCCGTTACTATTAATTGTAAATAAATCTCAGCAAGTGCAGTCACCGCAGTATGTGCTTAAAAATGTGTAAAGTGCTTAATCATTAAGTCTGAAAAATTTTAGTTACGATATTATAATTATATATATATATATATATATATATATATATATATATATATATATATATATATATATATATATATATATATATATATATATATATATATATATATTAATTTCTTTTTTTTTACTAATCATAATATAATTTTATTGTAATTTTTTTTTGTATTATTGTTTAATTATAATTTATGTTAATTTTTATTTAGTATTATATTTTTTAATATGTTGTAATTATGTAATAACCAATTTTAAATATGATTTTATTATATAATGAACGAATGCGGCGTTGGAAACCGCCAACCAACACGCCATATTAGATGTGATGGATGACAAAGATCTGGATGTTATTTGTGTGTCCGAGACCAAACGAAAAGGCAATGATACGACCAATTTGCCTGGCAATCGGGTCGCTTTCTGGGCTGGGGTTCCAGAGGGTGAGCGAGGTTGCCAAGGTGTAGGCGTATCATTGTCCTCTCGAATGGTTAATGCAATGGTAGAATACAAGGCGATCAACCCGAGGCTTCTTTGGGTTCGCTTTAAGCTGGGGATAACAAGAGTATTCTTGTTAGCCGTATATGCGCCAGTATCCTCAGCTCAAATGATCGAGCTCGAGGAGTTTTGGGAGAATGTCAGGGATATTCTAAGTAGTGTCAGAGATAGTGAAAAGTTGATAGTATGTGGATCTCCACATATCTATGAATGGATGGGTTGGAACCTCGCGAAGCGGTTACGAAAGCGTGCTAGGCTAATACGGTGATAGGAGGGTAAATGAGGCTGGAAAGCTTATTTTGGAATTTTGTAAGGAGAAAAATTTGTTTGTGGCAAACACGATGTTTGATCACAAACAAATTCACATGTACACATGGGAGCGAGCGGAAGAAAGAAGTATGATTGATTTATTCCTAGTGGATCAGCGTATTTGAAGCCAAGTTATGGACACGCGAGTGTTTAGTGCTGATCTGGGAACGGACCATTATCTAGTCGTCGCTAGAATAAAAGGTCTGTTTGCAGGTTGGTGCAGCCGCACAACGTGTCCTGGCTTGGAGTCGAATTATCGCATAAGAAACTGGAAGCTTCAAGATCCACCGATCAGAGAAGAATATCAAGAAAGGGTTTCCAAGAAGCTTGAAAGCTGTGATTCTGGAAATGAAAGTGTTGAAGTATGCTGGCAGAACGTTAGGAATGGTATGGTGAAAGTAGCGAAAGAGGTATGTGGTAAAAGGAAAAGAGGTTTTAGTAAAAAGCGCGATGAATGGTGGGATGATGAAGTAAAAGACGCTGTAGAGTTAAAGAAGAAAGCATGGCTGGATCATAAAGCCTCGGGTAGAGATAAAAGTATCAGAGAGAAAAGAAAAAGAAAGTACAAAACTCAAAAGCACAAAACAAAAGCACTTATAAAGATGAAGCGTGAAAATTCTGAGAGAGAAAGGGATGACAGGTTGACGAAAAACTTCCGGGAAAACACGAAGCTTTTCTGGCGAGAAGTTAGTGATTCCCGGGGTTGTTCCGTAACCTATAGAATGAAAGGGGTGCTTTCGAAGAGTAGTGAAGTTTTAACAGAGCCAGCAAACGTTTTGCAGCGGTGGGCGGAATTCTACAATGTGACGTATGAATGTGAGGACGCCTCGGCCCTGAGTTCCAGCGAAATGCTGAGTCCGGATGTAGCCGATGGTGAAATCAGTTTGGAAGAAGTGGAGAGCGCGATTCGGAGCCTAAAATGTGGTAAGGCTGTGGGAGCAGGTGAAGTTACTGCCGAGATGATCAAATATGGTGCGCCACGCATCTGGGACTTGTTCTGGTTTTTGTGCAATTTATGCAGGAAATCAGGTCCCAGGCGATTGGCGAGGTGCAGTCATCGTATCTTTGTATAAAGGCAAAGGTTTACAGATAGACTGTGCAAGCAAGCTATAGGGCTATCAGTTTGATTAGCTTGGGCGGTAAAGTTTTTGCTAAAATATTAGCGAGAAGATTGAAAGAAAGATCTGAAAGGCTGTTGTGGGAGGCCCAGGGAGGTTTTAGACCTGGAAGAGGGTGTATAGATCAGATCTTTTCCCTCCGCATGATCACGGAAAGGTTTTTGGCCCTAAAGCAAAAGGTTTTCTTATGTGGATTTAGAAAAGGCGTTTGACAGGGTTGTGAGGAAGAAGTTATGGGAGATACTGCCCCGATACAATGTGAGCGGACCCTTGCTACAGGCTGTAAAGTCTCTTTACAGAGATCACTCACCCTGTGTGCGAGTAGGAGCTGACATGTCGCCCTGGTTTGACATCCAATCGGGTGTTAAGCAAGGTTGCGCTATGTCAGCTTGGTTGTTCAATTTGTATTTGGATAGTTGTCTCCAAGGCATGAAAGACAGTGACATGGGAGTGAAAGAAGGTGACCTTATATGTGCACCTACCTTATGGTGCATACCTGCACGTTTGGCTGTACACAATGCAGTTTTGCTACCGACGCTGTTATACGGCAGCCAAACGTGGGTAACACAGAAGAAGAATGTAAGAAAGATGAATGCTGTGGAGATGCGATCTCTTCGCAGAATATTCTGCGAAGAGATCGCATCATCGCATCATCGTAGTCAGTCTAGCTGATCGAATCCGCAATGAAGAGATCCACAGAATGGCAGGTACTAGCGAAGATGTCACGGTGAGAATGAAGAAGAACCTGCTCAGGTGGTTTGGGCACGTCGAACGAATGAGTGATGAAAGAATGGTAAAAAAGATTTATATAGGAAAAGTGAGCGGTAAGAGAGACAGGGGGAGCCCTCGAGTGACCTTTGAAAACACAGTATCTATGATACTGGAGGAAGGTCACGTAAAAAGCACGAGGACCCCCCGGCGGGCATGTATGAAGAGGTTGATGTCTGTGGCCGAGGCGAAAGAGGTATGCAGGGACCGTAGCGTTTGGCGCCCCGTCGTCTCTGGCTACCCCGCAAGGGATATGGCGTGAAGCTAAATAAATAAATACATAAACAATAATATCTTATATAAGTAACAATGGCGAAACAAATATTGATTTTATTATTTGTTTAGCAATAAAATAATACGTTTTGTTGTCATTCCATTTATTTACAGAATAATTTCTGGGAATAATACCGTCTCATAAACTATTAATTTTATTATTATAATTAACTATTTAGATTCCGACAATATTAATACCGGCTGCACTTTTGACCAGTTTTGAAATCCTTGGAACGCTTATATACCACTATAAGCTCACATCAGGGTATAGCAGTTCATCTTTGGGACCACAAATTATTTGTAAAACATCTACAGTAGATAGTTAGTAATGTATGAACGCATACATAATGTAAGAAAACAGAAGTTTATAATATACATATATACATATATATAATATACACAACTGGCGTACAGCCAAGCTAAATTGCAATCAAACTCTTGAAAAAATTAACAAAAAACTGATTATTACTTAATTTATAGCTTAAGTTTTATAACATTTTTGCAATATGTACTACTAAATTTATGTATGAAAAGATTTTTTTTTTGTTTCAAATTATATTTTACCATAGTATAGTAAAATTTTTCAAGACCGTATTAATCCTGTGAAAGTTAACGAGGAATTAAAATATCACGTATTTCTTTTACTCTGCTTTTTGATTTCAAAACCTTTGAAATGTTTCACCGAAAATATTAATTGAATTATGTATTCGCCGTTAATTAAAACATGAGAGCCCATTACTTGGAATAAATATTTATTTTTAGTAAACTCAAAAGGTTTAGGGTTTAAGCAGTTGAAATGTTACTGTCATTACTTGCTTTCATAAGGACGGTTGGAAGAAACTAAACTAACTCAAATAAATTAACACATAAAATGTGAATAGAGATTTCTTCGTTGTTTTCACTATCGTTTCGTATAGTTTAAGAGTCATTATTTGATATCATCTTAAGGCTAGAATTTTTATTTTTTTAAATAAATTTAACATAAAAAAATTCTCGTTTCTGAGAATACTGTAAAGACAGACAATCTAATACTTTTAAACCTCCGAATGCTTTGCTTCCTCTGTCTATTCTGTCTCTCTATAGAGGAATATTCTGAAAAATATTTGACATAGTGCAAACACTTCTTGATATTCGATATTACCCACAATACTTTTCATTTTATTAAGACTGTACCTACGTCTCGCTACTTTTTTCTACCCAAGTTGAAAATGAAGAATGACCTTTCTTATCAAAGTTACACACTGGGGGTATTTAAAGCACCTATGTATTAAAAGCAACTGTATTTATGTTTTATCAGCAACAAAAATTATTCTCGAAAGAGCATTCCAAGTCTTTTTTTTAACTAGAAAAATAAATTTGTGTCAAACAAGTTTTAAAAATAACAAAATTACGTTTTAATTTACATTATTATTACTATCTCTTTAAATCACTAGCTCATGTATTTAACTTTAGGTATAGTATGTTTCACAATTGTAGCCTGTAAGTTATTCTTATCTATAGCTATATTACTGTAAAGTTTTATCGAAATCAGTTCAGTACTTTCAGCGTGAAAAACTTTCGTATTGGTAATATTACTAATACTTACAAAATATCTAAAAATATTGCATACATAAAACCTATAAAAACTGAACAACAAACTGTTAATTCTAAGCTCCTGGGCTGCAGTCTAAGTTCAAATTGTACCTAAATAAGCTCTCAACAACAAATACAGTTTAGTGGCTTCCATTCAAGTTCTCGGTTCTTTCGAGTATTTTCGCAATTCTTTATAAAGTTTCCAACACGTTTAGAATTTCCAAGCTTTAAAGAGGAGTTTCTAAGCTTTGCTTGAAAAAAAGATAGTAGTGTTCCAAAAAATTTTTCATGTCCAAGCTGGTTCGTACCTCTTTTTAATGGAGATAAGAATTAATTTGTTGACATTTAATATAAAACTAATTTAAATTGGTATGACATTTCTTATGCATAAAATAATTGATAAAAATACGTATAATATATTATACACGTATAATATATTATATATATATATATATATATATATATATATATATATATATATATATATATATATATATATATATATAGATTTTGCAGTTATTAGTTCATAACAAGTGGTTAAATGTTATTAAATTAATTAATAACCGTATTCATTTCTTACAGGTACAGATGCAAATTCCTCTACTATTCTAAATGAAAACAAAACGGAAAACACCCAGCCATTAATAAATAAAATATATCAAATGTTACACACCAGTTCTGACTTACACAATCAAACTAAACTTGCCTTTAACTCTCCGGTTCTACACAGTTTCGTTAACATCAATAACAATAACAATAACATCTGTCAATATGCAATCAGCTCTATTAACTCATACCATCAACATATACCGTTGTTGTTGTTAATTCATTTTAAAGAAAATGTAATATCTATCAGAATTTAACACACAACACTATTTCATTTGCTAACAAGTATATATATATATATATATATATATATATATATATATATATATATACTTGTTAGCAAATGAAATAGTATCCTTAAGATACTCGGCGTGTTTCATTCTTCCCAATATTTGGAGGCTAGAAATAAAAGAAATTCGACCGGCCGATACAGTCTTTTACGACTGCCAACTATCAGCCCATCCGCCGAGAACTTCCCGAGTCACTCTGCGAGTACCAGGTATGACCGAAGGGTCAAGTAATTATAGTAATGGAAGCATTACTATAATTACTTTTAAAATAAACTTTTATTGTGTTATCTGAATTGTTCTGGCTTCGTTTGAAAATTCATTGATGAAATGTCTATATAGATATTTAAAAAGACTATTAATTATTATTGAAAGCAATAATTTTATATAAATGTTAATGGATTTTTTTTAGCATTTAAAATTTTTTTTTTAGATTTCTTAACTGATTTTGTTATAAACATTCCAAATTTCAATTTTCTAAGTTTAGTAGTTGTAAGTCAGTCAGACTAAATATCAGTATCGCTAATAGTTGTTTTTTTAATTAACCGAAATTGTAATGTGTATTTATTGGTCCTATTCGAACAAATTTATAACTTGATTTCTATTTACTTTTTCTTCACTACATATATCACATATTGAGATTTCTTCTTGCATTTAAATAAGTTCCAGATAAGTTTTGTGAAATGGCAGCAGCCAGTAAATCGTTACGTGTTAAACCCTTTCAATTCCAATACGTGTAAGGATTGTCGACCCAAGCTGACATATACATTTCTGGGCATTAGCGCAGTATGCAAAACACTACTTGATAACCTATCTTATCTATTTTATGACATGGGTTTTGAAAAATGATAAAAAAACATCTCCAGATATAACATAATTTGTAATACTTGTATAAATAACTTACATTTTTCTTCCTTACCAACCATTTTGTATAATAGATGACATAATATTATCATGTTAACATAATATTATACATTGATATTCTTGATCTATTATTTTTCTGTAACTATTTGGATTTTAAAACTTATAAACTACGAAACATTTTTTGTCACATTGTGTTTATTATTAGGTATTATTATTTATCTGTACAATACAAAATAATACGGCAGCAATATTAAGAGTAGGTAATATCTTATATTAAAGTATATAAATTAAGTATTATGATTAAATATTGCCTCAAAGTAAAATTACCTTTATATATATAAAAATCATCAAAATTTACTTTTATTCACATCGGTTGTTCATTGTATAGAATATTGTAATATATGAGATTTGGCTCATTCTATTACAGATTAATGTCACGCTATTATAACTCACATGTATGTACTCGCCAAACTATGTAAACGAATCTTAAGTCAATACAAACATATTTCTATTTTACAATTATATAGGTGAATAATTTTCTGCTTTGATTTCTATTACATTCTCGTAATTCGTTTGTTTATTACAATACGAGATTCATTTATTCATGAATGCAGAGTAATTAGTTATCTGAAATAAAATAGAAAATGATGAGTAAATAATTATCTTGCTTATTTTATTGAAATATTTGACTGTATCTTACAATATTTATAATATTGAAAAAGCTATAAAACTTCTTGCAGAGGTATCAATTCGCATAGTAGACGGTGCGGGATCCTCAGTCTCTGAACAGGTCTGCGAGATCGGTAGCACCAACGCGTTGCGATGTAAAGTGAGGAGCCTACGTATGGAAGGGGGCCCTTCACTACTCTGGTACAGGAGAGAAGCGTTGTTAAATGATGACATAGGTAACATAAAAAAAAATCACATGTTAAAATAATAATAAAGGAATAATAGTAACTAAAACCAACATATTGAATAAACTTTTTTATATATCTGACAAAAGCTAATTGGAATAACACAATTGAATATACAAGTCTAAAATGTTGATATATTTTCACATTGAATTAAGTTCCTACTTTAGGCAATAATGTGCTAAATACATTACAGTAAGCAATTACGCACTCGTTCAAACAATTCATTTGTATTTCGACTAATACAATGTAAAATATTTATTTACTATAATTTAATTATGTATCACCGCTTTGTAAATTGCTACATTGTAACTTAAATCTCTGAGGTACTGTTTTATTAATTCCGTATGTGTAAATGGCCCTTGGTATTAACATTTATTTAAATATATCGTATTCGCATATTTGATTAGAAACCGAATTCAAAAAGGGAGGTTGTGAATTTGTTGACTTTTTTTGTATGTTCAACAATTGTTTGTTGATTTTTGAAGCAAACACTTATTATTACATTATTTACAGGGGAGAGTTTTTCGGAACTACATCAGGGAGTAGGAAAACAGGCTGTACTACTGTATCTAGTCATTGGTCTCGCGGTGCAACTTGTTTTGCATTCTTATTATATAATATAATAAATGGTTATTAATTAATAATAGTTTTATTTTCAAAAATATCATTACAATTTTCTTTTCTATAATATCAGACTTTCTTCTTTAGAGAACATCATTAATTTTGAATTGGATAAAAAATCTAAACATGTAGTCGTATAACCACCAGTTAAAAACAATTTCGAATGAATCATAAGACAATTTACGCACTAGGGTAATCTAAGAATTTATTATACACAGAAAATTTACATATTTATGAGGCAGTTTAACTATATTAATGACTATTGAAGGGATCCTTTGGCCGAAAACGAAGTCCATTAATGTAACCTTTATTATTGTAATCCAATTTATACTGTTCAAACAAAAGATTTGGTATTTGTAACCAAAATACAGCATAAGTTGAATATAACTATACTACCCATTTAATGCAGACTAGCAATGCCTTTTACACGCGTAGATACCGATCTTGTGGTAATGGACTTTTCAATGGAATGTCCAATCTTAATAATTTAAAAAGTATTTTACAAGTGTTGAAACGGTCTTTAATAAAATATAATTTAATGGGATAAAGATTTGTGCGGACGTATGAATAGTATGGTTTGATTATTGTCGGCACTTTTATCAACTTAATGTAGTTGTTATTTATTTATTTATTTATTTATTTATTTACCTTCACGCCATATCCCTTGCGGGGAAGCCAGAGACGACGGAGCGCCAAACGCTACGGTCTCTGCATACCTGTTTCGCCTCGTTGTTATAGTGGCATAATTACAGTTGTTGGAAATATGGTATCGTACACCTTCTTGTAGAGATTAATACGTTCTACAATACTTTAGAACATTTTTTTATTCTGTCATCAATACTTTCCGCAACGCATGCCATGACAGATTTTTTATAACTAATTTTTGCACACCTTGGGTTACATTATTGCATTTTTATTAGGGATACCTATTTTTTTTTTTTTTTGGAAATGTAATATAACCTTTGTCACTCAGTGAAGATGCAGTTTTCTGATGGTCAAATAATTTTTAAAATCGGTGCATTAGATTTTGTGTGAAAACATTACAAACTTATAAAAACACAAATGTTTCCTCTTTATAATATTTGTATGATAACAAGTTAGTTAAGTCAGTTATAAAATCCATTACAGTCAGTTACTTCATAGCGGTCAATTAAAGATTCCTAGTGCACTTTACTCTGAAAAGTTAGCGAAGAGGCATATTATATTATATATACAAAAATTTTGTCGATATATGCAAATTTTCTCGATTAAGATAGGTACATCGTAAAGCACCTCACTAATTGGAAACTAATTAAAGTAATTAGTAAGAAAGAGAAAATTGTTAAGTAACAATCTTAAGATAATTTTACTTGAGAAAGTTTGGAGAAATATTGTAGAGAAGATGCTCCGTTTAAAAAAAAAATGTTTGTTACCAATAAACTCCCATCCCGGTACAAGGCTAATGTAAACTATAATGTGTGTAAGATTTATTAAAACTAAAGAACCTCCAGGATTTAAATTAACGGAACATAAAAATAATTGGTTTTTGAAATTACAATATTGGTTTCATATAATATTCAATCCTTTTCAACACATTGGAGTTGTCGAAAGTATTAGGCAAATTCAATGTAAGGAAACGAAAGTAAGATTTTTGAATTACATATTATAATATTGTATTTATATGTACAATGGTATTGGGAAGAAATTTCAGTTTTGTAGCTAAAGATCCTACATTATTTAAGGTGTTATAAATTTGTTTATTGTACTTACCCCTTCCATATTATGTGTATATATATTACAATTATTATACATGCACTAGAAGATATCGCCGGTTGGTTTGGTTCGGCAAAAGCTGGAAATGAAAGTAAAAAAAGAAAAAATATATTATTTTCGTCTTTTTATTAGTCTTGCTCATTTGTTTTATCGTTATTTTTTTATAAGTATCAGTATTTTTCCTAATCTTTGGGCGGAGCCTAGATGTGACCGGCAAATTGATGAAATTGATGATACAAATTTATTGATTTTATGGATATCTCATTTTGATAACACGTTTAATAATAAGGCTATAATGTCTTTCAGCGTTACGCCTTTGCTATTTGACTGAGTTATAATTTTCTTGAAGCACAATTCTACATCCACTCAATAGTTTCAGAAGCCCAACATTGCAATTAACATCGATGTGTGGGCGTGACATGTTCCATATAATAGTTGAATAAACGAATTAATGACGTTCCTTCATAGTAATCGTTGTGATGTAGATATTATTCCTTATATAGCCTAAAACACTCGTATGACCTAAAAACTCGTGTAGCCTAAAACAATCCTCGAGTATTCGTTTCTCAGATAGAAAATAATAAGGTTATAAATACATTTTATTTTTAGTCTTTACTAAAATTATACAAACAAACCGTATTGTTTCATTTTATGAAGATAACTATAAATTTTACCTGTAACCTGATTTCACCATAACGCAGTTATTTTTTTTATGAATATAGGGTTTACAGATTATAGAACTTCAACAACAAAAAAATATGTAAAAACTATTTAAATTTGGGTTAGTTTATAGCTTAACGAAAGTTTATAATAAAATTAAATAAAAAAGTAAATGAAAAAACAACTATTCTATTTGGTGAACAATAATTGACTACATTACCAGTAGATAGGACTATTCTGCTATTTTTCCGTACGTATTTCAGTGTGTTTGCTCCGGCGTATTTTTCATCCTATCGTTACGAAAATTGGCAAGCGTATTCTTCTAATTATTTGAATTTTTATGTCAAGCCGCTTTTTTAATTAGGCGAAAAAATCCAAAATGGTGGCGTTTTTTAGTTTTGTTTTTGGCGTAGCAGGAGCAATTTTCATCCGATCGCCACAAAAATTAGTGATCATGTTCTTTGAGTTATTTAATTATTTTTGTCCGGCCATTTTTCTTACTGTGAGGAAAAATCCAAAATGGCGGTGATTTGAGTTTTAGTTTTGGTGTAGCAGGCGTATTTTTCATGCAATAGTCACGAAAATTGGTAGGTGCGTTCTTTGAATTATTTAAATTTTTATGTCGAGTCGTTTTTTTGCTTGGGCGAAAAATCATAAAATGGCAGATTTCTGATCCGTACCACAAAAAAGGCCTTTGCGGCAGCTAGCGGGTTGAAATTTCGTCTAAGTATTCTTACATAATATACGCTCAGGCGGTACTTATTCCCGTGCAATTAAACCCTGGCGCTCCGTCTGGCTGGCATTTACTGCAGAACTTCTATATCCGAGAGTATATGGACTATGAAAAGACGAATAGCTTAGGATGTGCATATGTATAAAAAGATCAATATTTATTTACCTACCACAAATATAGAAGTATTTAAATAGATTTTAGTTTCCATGCATATTTTAGTTAAAAATAAATTCAACCTTAAAGATTTAAAAGCTTTAATTAATAAATTTGTGTTTCAATACATTTCCAATGACTTGTTGAAAATATAATAACAGTAATAGTAAATATAAAATATTATCAATTAAATGTTTTCTGTTCTTAATTAGGTTCGCGGTCTGAATTCACCACTGGAAGTTTTGCTTTCACTTAATTATAAAGAGTCAATTAAATACCTGACTGTTTTAAAACATTTTGATTATATTTATATTTACAAGGATTAGATCTCATTAATATTATCAACATATTATTAAAGATATAACGTAAAATAACTAATTAATGAAAGGAGTAAAAATGTTTTTATTCCAACAACACAATTTCTCCCCGTTATCCTAATTATGGTGAATATTATTAACCTGAGTTCCTCAAGGTACTTTGTCACCATCCAATAAACCCATGACCTTAATTTGGCATAATCTATCGATCATAGCCGGCTCACAGATTATGTTATCAAAGTGCAATCTAATTGAGATCAACCCTTTAGGTTTTTATGTTGTAATAACTTATTATTAAGGTAATATCAAAATGTGAGGTGTAATTAATTTATATTGTATAACACATTAAACGTTCAATAATATATGTTGTGTACATTAAATGAATCATTCAATCAGGAAGGTCTATTTTAATACCATAATTATCGATATAAGCCCTTTTATAAAGACATTCTCATACTTAAAATTAAGGCTACAATGGTTCCAAAGGTGCCCTTCTCTGAGAAGAACACAACCTACTCCGGCTCTTTGTTTATTGTGACGGTTTCTATTTCATAAAGGTCAATAATTAGTGTGCAATTTACGAACAATTAGAACCATCACAATAAATTCGATAAATCATGCATATGCATCATCCGTCCCGTTACTCTTTTGGACTACTTATTTACTTACTTGTACTGTTGCTGTGATCACGCGTCTTCTTCTTCTTGCCAGCTTATAGACGCTCATTGAAAAGCATAGGCGCTTCCAAAGATCGTCACGATGACCGATTTTATGCTTCCCGCATCCCGCGACTTCCCGCGACCTTTATTATGTCGTTGGTTCATCTAGTGAAGGGGCTACTTACTACCCACTAATAACTCCGCGTCCACCGACTCGTGGTCGCCACTCGAAAACCTTTCGACACACAAATATACGCATACCCAAACGTAATTACTAATCTTGAATATACATTCAATAAAGTTTCACTGACATGCTTTACGTCAAAATAGAGGAACAGTTAAGAAGACATATTTATCACTTTACACAAGTTGGGCTCATGACTATTGCATATTGTACTGCAACAACTTACTTTTATTTGAAAGTTAAAAAGCAAGTCTTTTAAATGCAAATAAGCAATTATGGTTTGAGTGTTTCTGGTTTTCTAATTAAAGCACTAGAAAGTTGTGGTTAGCAAAAGAAAAGCCGCAATAGTTGTCATTGTCATTAATATTCACTGTACATTTTAATTAAATATTTTGAAACTATATATAATTATTATTAATTCTTCAAAATTATTTTAAACCAATCTTAATAATATCTATTTCAACACAACGATATTTCTTATTGCAGTTATCTTTATATTACACTCATTAATGTCCTTATATGTTAAGAAGGTCATTATCAGACACAAACCAAGCAAAATATTAAAATAAATATAAAAAAATAATAAGAATAAGCAAAATAATAAGAACAAACATACTGAAATACATACGGAAAAATAGCAGAATGGGCCTATCTAGTGGAAACGTAGTCCTTCGGACAAACACTTCGTTACGTTCAGCATTCGTCCTTCGGTCAATTATTTTTCTATAATCCATAAATAAAAATGCTTTTATATACAAATTTAACAAAATTTTAATTTATCTAAAACTAAATCATCTCAACATTTTCATCTTTCTACAATCAATTATTATCAAAGATAATTAATTTCCCACGTCCATACGAATATTTACATAATCTTTCGATTTAAGTAAACCAATACAAATTAGGTTTTCATAGTTGTCTTTTTGTTGTAGTAATTTGCAACTAATTGAGGGTTATAGAATACAAATAACTTATTTTTGGGTTGTTTTTCTTTCATGTGAACTATATTTAATGTAACGTAAGATACAAAAAAATTATTGTATTGCAGTCAAATTATCAAAAATTGCTTTTACAGAAACAAATAAATAATAGCGGCTACCCCAGCTGTTTCACTATACCTGCTATTCCTATTTGTAATGCCGTCCGTGCTCGGACCTTTCGTTAGTGCGCGATATATTTTTACAAATATTTTTGAGTACTGTGCGTGGTCTAGTCTAAGTTTTTCACATTTGTTTTCACCGTTCATATATGACAACCGGGGATCTCGTGTACCTTTTTTTAATTTTACTCCAACCGTTATTGAGCAAGGGTTCGTGGAAATAACTTAAAACTTGTCTTATCTTACTTATCTTAATGACTTTATTGTTTGTCTAAATAATAAAGACTTCAAGACCGCTTTTAATTAGTATTCTGTAAACAATATTTAGTTTATTTATTTAATATACTACTAAAATATTGCTCCCCTCATTTTTGTTGTCTACAGTCCTACTTCTATTAAGTAAAGTATTGTATTTTTAAAGAATTTATATAGAATTTAATTCGACTTTAATATTTTATTTATTTGCAATTTTTATTATCTATACTGTATCAAATGTGCAAGTCAAAATTTTTAATTGATGGTTGGTTTACATAAATGGGTATTCATGTTTATAACCACTGCCAATACAATGAATAGTAAATAAAGAGCGCTGATAGTCACAAATGGGGATTTAAGCTGATAATAACTTTTCTACAAAGTTCGTCTTTAATCAAATAACTTACAATTTATTGCATTCTTTAAAAATAATAATATTCATGAGTTGAACTTTTAAAAAGATACAAGTTATATGATAAAAAATTATATACGTGCTTATTTTAAATATGTTTTTTTATGAAAAATACACAAACACAATATAAACAAAATAAAATTATTTACATAATTAATAATGGTTTCACACAACCATTCGTATTAACGTACAGTTTTATCGTAGGTAACCAATGTTACCCATCCACCCTTGATATCTTAGTAGAAATTACGCTGTAACAGTTAGGAGTCATATAAAACCTTACGCATATCGATAGTCTGTTAGTATAATGTATTAACTCTATGTAATGTTTTTTCAATATAATGTGATTAATAAAATGTTGACTGTTTTTTTTCATTAATACAATAATTTTATTGCTTATATACAATAAAATAATTACAATATAATAAGGTTGTGCATGTTAATAACCAATAGTAAAACATTATCGAGTTATATAATGAATATGGTATGTTAATAACAATTCCGGTAATTCCTGTATTATTATCAAGAGCACTATAATCTACATGATACCTGATTACCTTTTGCAGCGTTTGATTGCTGTTCCTGCTAATTGAACTATGTTATTCATTCGCGTATGAGTAAATCTGGATCAGCTGAATTCAGTTCCGACTGAATAATTAAAGTTTAATAGTATTTAGTAGGTAATGAAACTAGCGGAAATAACCCTTTTCCATTTAAATCGTCATATTATTTACCATTACCATTGTTTAAATAGACATACAATTTTAAGACAAAAGTAAAACGGAACAACCACCACACTCCATCATTCACCACTTATACATATTCCCAGAGGTCATTTACAATCTGTTCATTTGGGCATACTAAAATATGAATATTTCTTGGAGTGTTATATCATTACAATATGTAAAAGGACAATGGGATGAGTTGTCTTTATATAATAGTACCTACACGGTCGATGACTGTTGACTGTATACAAACAATCCCTTCTCACGATAACGTTATGTAATCATGTTAAGTAATAGTACAAATTACATTGAAATATGTCTCCTTTTGAGTGCAAATATACTGTTGTTATTAATGCAGTAGAATTTATTCCAGTAGTGTGGCCCAACCGACAAAATCATGATATATTAAGGTTTGGTTATACCTACGTAGGTTATTTTGTAAATTTATTAGATTGATTTTGTAATGACTAATATAGCCAGGTATACATTATCCTTCTCATACTAAAGCTGTATATTCGTTGTATCAGATATCGTCGAGAACCTTCTTCTTAGCGCTGCGCCGAGTAACAGAATATGTAGCCGGGACATTTTGTATGATTATAAATTTTACAGTAACCGGGAAAGCAAGACAAGCTTGGCCTGTGTCAGACCTAAAGTTCGTGTTATATTAGGCGGATGGTCAGTAACATGTGGAGCACTGTCACCATCTCTGTGCCGGATCGTTCCATTATCGGCTTCTACCATTTGACCGTTGCTCGAATTGTCAGAGTCCCAGTGCTCTACAACACGCTTGTGTTTCGTAGAGATATCACATAGAATTTTCATTAAAATTTTGCCTCAGACTTTAATTATTAGACGAAATAACGAGAAACACCTACATTGGTAAACAATGTTAATTCTTTATATGAGACAACAATACTTAAATTAGTAATGTGAAAGACCCTATTTAAACATTATGTTTTAATTAAGCTTTTAAGTAAAATAGTCGGATACTAGTGCAAATATAAACAAACAATTATACTTTTTCCTAAATTTTGGGATAATACCTGACAGCTATCAATATATTTATTGATAAATAATTGATGATATCATCCACGTAACTCACTGTATAAATATTTATTCATCTCGTAGGATTTATTAACAAATTGTATTTTTACAGTGAAAAAAAAGCTTCTTTTGATATTCTAACCTTGCTTTTATGCAGAAATTTATATATGGAATTATTATCATGAGATAGATAGATACTGGATATGTAGCGCTTGTAGCGTAGTGTTTTTTGCAAAATGTATATATAGAACAAAAATTCAGGTGTCCTAACTGCAATCATCAACAAGTAGCTCAAAACATTTAATGAATCAATAAATAACATCAGTCAAATCTGCACACACTATAAACGTATTCAGTATTGGGTTTTTGATACAATAAAACAATCATAATCAAACAATTTGGGTTCTTATCACAGATTTCTAAATTGGTATCTGGGATATAGGAGACGTTTATTGATTCTTATGATCTCTACGTATCAAAAACAATCTCAAACTTTACAATAGCCAGTTTAAAATTTATATATTTATGAGAACATAATTACAACCATCCAACTGAATCCCTTAAAATGATATTTGTAATGTCATCAGGTGCTCGCTTCGTATGGTAATTATGACCCTTTATCATCTTGTAATTGGAATTCAATTTCTCTCTGTTAAAAATATTAAATAAATGGTAATGATATTCCAATACATTTTTTCCGAGCCTTAATATAATGTTATTTTTCATTAGTATACTCGTAATATGAAACAGTAATAACATTTTTTCTCGTTTAACCTTCTCAAAGCACCGGACACATAGAACTGTTTAAACAATTCAGACTAAAAAAAAAACATTTTCTCGTGATTCCTATCACTACTGAATAGTAGATATTTAAAATTTTTATCCAGTTTAGTTCCACCCACTAAAATACCAACGGCTGTGCTCAACGTCTTAATTGAACGCCACGGGATCGCTTTTGCAGTTTCTTTTGGGAGCATATAGCCCCGGCGAACTCCACGGCGAGGAATCGAACACCAGTCTCTCGCGTGACAGGCGGAAATACTTACCAGTTTAGTTCTATTTTAACTCAAAAAAATACAACGTGTTCAGTAATATCATAAAAAAATAAATCATTTAATATAAACTTGAAAGTTTTATATAAATCAAAATTTTTTGAAGGTGGGATTGATCAATAAATTTATCGTATTTAAACTTTTATGGTTAAGAGCCGCATATGAGAATATATACATATATACGATTATAAACATTGATTTAAAAATAAGATAATTGTCCGTAAAACTTAAAACTTCTCGTGTAGGTTAATTTTATATGTCACTAAAATAAAGCTAACATATATTTTGTTGTTTATTTTTTTTTGTTTTGATTTATAATTTGGATGGAATCGCAGGGAACCGTGATTATATTAAAAAATAAAACTAAAGATCTAACATTAAGAGTCTATGTAAGAGATGTCGAATACGTTTGTGTGTATTTAAATTATACAAACTCTCAGTATATTTGTATGTCTGCATAATTGTTTAAAAGCTCGCTTGGCGAGGCAACGAGGCAATTTTCTAAGGTTCGATTACTTTTGTTACTGAATATCTGAAATAAAATATAAAACATATTTTCTATAAAATGTAAACTAGTCTTATAATAATAATAATAATAATAATAATAATAATAAAAGACTTTATTCGCTGATCTTACTTATCTAACTACATTTTACATTTAAATAACTAGTTTTTATAAAATTCTTAAACATTATATAATACTGTTCATCAACCTGTTTCTTGATCAGGTTGTCTTTCGACATAGGCCTCCCCCAGTTTTTTCCACTCATCTCTGTCTCGTGCTATCTTTCTCCATCCTTTTGGAAAATCATCCTCCCATCTTTTGATTTTACGTCCTTTATGTCTTTTCCCATTTCTGGGATACCATTCCACTACATCTTTAGTCCATTTTTCTCTTTCTGTCCTCATTATGTGACCAGTCCAGTTCAATGAACCTTAGTATATATTTAATTATTTTATGCTATTTTAATTCATGACACAAAATATTGTTATATACTTACAATTTTGTTGTATTAATATTGTAGAAAAGCAACTTCTACTAATTTTAATATGTAAAAAGCTAGAAGAACCAAGAAATAAATAACTGATACTGTCTCAGGTGTTACGTGTGTGATGATCAAACAAGAAAGAAGTAATAGAATGGCTCGTAACCAAAACGAAGCAGTACACGGCCGATGACAGGTGCAATATACGACCGATTTGTTCACATAAAACTGTCATGTAAACCTGACCCTAACTAATAGACGGCATATTCGATTGAAATATATTCCCTTTCAGTATAAAGTATAACATACGCGCCCAGTACTTATGCAGCTATTTATAATCGAAATAATTCAGCCATTTAACAATTTATATAAAGATGTATTCTAATATTAAATTATAATTTTTAACGATTCTGTTTTTGTAAATATTTGTTATATGCGTATTTTTAAGTTACTATACAACTAGGTGTAATTATAATTTATTTAACGAATTACGACAACATGTAATTTTATTATTGTTGTATAGTTTATTTGTCCTTGGCATAGTTGTCGCTGATAAACTATGCCAGAGATTTAAATTGGCGGCTCTAATAAAACGTTTTAACCCCTGTTAATTTCAAATACGTATTTGACTCCGCCTGACCTACAACTACAAACAAAAACAAAATAAATGAAATATAATTTTATTTAACGCCTTTCGTATAATTTAATACCAGAAATATATGAATTTCATTATAATGATTACAAAAATATGAACAAACTTTTAGATCATGTTAATTTACCCTTTAATTTACTTTCTTGTTTACTTCTGAATATGTGACAACACTCAAAATGTAGTAAATATTGTATATTGTGTTTTGGAATGTCAATAAACAATAATATAAATTAATAACATTTAAATCATTTACAATAAAATGTATAAGTCGCATTTTCTAAATAAATTTAAATATTTTACAACATTTAGTCTTTAAATTATAAATATTAAAAAGTCTTCTTTGTAAACTTTTTTGTAAATGTTTTTTTTGTCTTTGCAAGTGTATTGCAAACAACTAAAGTAAATGGTAATTACTATCACTTTGCAAACCGCTTATCAGCTTGTCATCTTAAATTTTAGGTTTTTTATTAAAATCCAATATGCGAAAAAAATGTGAATATGATTAGAAATTTTGTAAATTTTAACATATTGAAGAAAATGCAAATCAGTATATGCAAATTTCCTTGAATGAGAAACCTCGTCGTACAGCGTGGGATAAATTAGAAACTAATAATTAATCTAACGTAAGACATATGAACATAATTGACCACCACAACAAAAATCTGGAACGTTTACTTTTGGTATAAATATCTCAAAATAATAAATGTTCCGTTTAGTTCCATAGTTCCGTTGACTACATTATTTAACCAATTAACTATAAAGTTGGTGTATTTATTCTTTACTACTCACAGGTATTTATTTCACTAAAGTGAGTATATTCGTATTATCCAATGCAACCTTATCAATTTTCCAGAAATTTCTTAAACAGCATTGTAGCAAATTTGAGAAAATTCAACTAATCGCTATGGAATTTTTCAAAAAGAATGAGGACAACTCCTACCAAGTGTATAACTAGCATAGCATTACTATACTATTCAATAAAGACTGAAATTATACTTGTCAAATCTCAATAGGCAAAGAAAGAAAAACAATATTACACTTCACTCTTGACTCGTGACTATGAAATGTTTTATTGTTCGTTGTTTTCAAAACTGTCAGTTCACTTCAATCTTTGATAACTCTATTTATTACTCCCGTTTACATAAGGTGATCTTGAAAAAGATATTGACAAGTCCATATCTCGGTGCTCTGAGAGCTTTCGAAAATTTATGAAAAGCTAATCTAAAATCGTATACAAAGTATTATTATAATACAACTTAATATCCAATTAACAATTTTGAAATAAAAGACGCCGTGCTAGCATTAATCAGAAAAAGTAGTAAGAATTAAGACTTAGATAATAAATATAATTTCCGATCCACTCCTCTAAGACTAGCTATGATATACGAATCTCTACCATACTATTTAATGATTATCACTCTGACCATCAACAGCAACTGAGACTACGTAAATATAGTGAGCTACCCAACATTTCATACAGAGTCCGACAGAATTCCGTACCTACCTACTTTATTTTTAATTAAAGTGATTGATAATTAAGTTAAGAATAGTAAGTTATAACCTGCAAAACAGTGAAACCTATGTATTTCTTTAAACATAACTCTAAATAATGTTTTGTAATTAATGTAAATATGAAATATATAAATAACGTAATGAATGTAAAGCTTACTCAAACTGGCTTAAAGATAATGGGTTGGCCCTTAAACTAAACACGACAAATTTTATACCTTTGGCTGTGCGTAATGTTTATCTGTCTCACACCAGTTTTAATTTAACATTACATATTTCTTAATCTACGAAGTGTTAACTGGCCTTGTAATCTTGTTCTTCCTAGAACAGATCATTTTAAATATCTCGGAGATGTAATTGTCTAACATATAATCACCTTAGTACCATTGGTAATAGGATGAGTCAACTCATGTCGATATTAAAATAAGTGACAGTTGTAAATATCAAAAAATTAACCAGTACCTTCAAAGTACTAGAGCAATCTATTCTAGGTTATTGCATCACAGTTTGGAGCGTGACTTCTGAGACCATTTATTACTCCAAAAAGTAACTGATTTTAAGAAAAAAAAACTTAAAAAGTAGCTAATATAGTTTAATCACCTTTGCGATACATATACCCGCTATATATTTTATCTTCCTTCGGAAAACACAAATCCCTACGGCATGCGAAATCTATAAAAAAAATATTTCTTTGTAATATTGTAAATAGTCATAATCGAAATTGAATAAAAATGTCTCTAAAATATTTAGTTTCATTCAGCTATTACAAACACTTACATATACAATTAAACTCACACACGTAAATCTAAACATAAACACGAACTATATATACAATTTCAACCTTAATAGTAGTCTCCTTTAGAACAGTGGGAATCCACCCACCACCAACCACGGTTCGGCTAGCAGCCTCAAAATCATCTGTGAGAAAGAAATATAATTGTTAAGATAAAATGGTAGCAGGTATGTAGCTGTTTCCAGCTAGATCATATTACTATAATGTAGTATATATGACATAATATTATAACAAAGTAGTCTTAATCAGACACCTCCAACTCCGTACTTATATAAAAGGTCTATTCAGATCAAACAAACATTCAAACACTAGCTCTGACTAATGTTACAAAAAATAACTTGACCAATGTTAATCATTAACAATGTATTCCACATTATTTTCATCCCATACTAAAATCAAGAAAAGTAAAAGTGAACAGCAGACGAAGCAAACATCTATATGGAATGTCTATGTTGATTTTCTGTCGCAATTAATAATCGATGCGATCTTTTATTAAACATTGAAATGATGACCCGTGTCTTGTGTGTTAATAACCTAAACTCTCGAATTAAAACACAATTATAAGTAATTGCATTCAGTGATGTATCAGAACAATCTATTTATTTTATCTGTATCTGCAGATAGAAACAAATGTATAAAAATGGAGTGTCAAACATTTTCTTTTCATCTCGAAAAACCAGCCGTCTGTGTAAACACCAATCTGAGATAAAATAGTAAGCCCTATTTAAGAGAAATTCCCAAAAGTGCGAAGTAAGGAAAATGTAACACAATTTTAGGTTTCTCTCCATTATATCAAACATCTAAGGAGATAAGATAATCCGTTAATTATATTACGCACATACGACGGATCTTGATTACATTCACTGCGTCTTTTCACAATTTCAAGTCAATCGGCCTTATAGTTACAAAAGTTTCAAGATGAATGTGTACATAAATAGAAGAAGAAAAGAAGGAAATAAGAGTTAATATAGCAACGGTTACCATACTAATGCTTACTATAGCCACAGTTACCATGACAACAGATACTATGACAACGGTTATCATAGCAACCAAAGTTTAGATAAGGTTGGGGGGAGTGCAAAAGTTGAAATTTTAAAATTAAAAATTGTCATAAATAAAAAATCAAGGAAGTAAAAATGTAATTAATTACGAAATTGACTTTGATATATTTGACAAACAAATAAATATTATTTTGAAAAAAAAAAAAGTTTGTCCTTATTTATATTTATTTGGCGGTGGACGTCTTCTGGGGATCCCGCCACATAACGGGCACGCATCCCAATACACAGTACCTCGTAGGTGATGTGAAATCTGTGTATTCACTGTTTGGCATTATATTTCTCAATTTAAAATTTTAAAAAGTTACACTAAATATAAAATAGAAATTAAACATTTTGTCAATACAAGAAGTCTAAGTAGTATATACAAATTAATAGTGTGCCCAGCGAAGCGGGCGGCAATCAGCTAGTATAATATAAATCAAATAAATAATGGTAATAATTATACAAGATATAAAATTTATGTATCTTGAGATGGAAAATTTTCTTTGCTTATGCAGAATGAGATAAAAGAATGTAAGATAAAAATACATGAAATATTTTTTTGTGTGTCTACATTAGAAAAACATGTTTTTATTAACTTAAAATAAGAAAGATTTTAGTTTGTATCCTTTTTCCATTACTTAGGAAGATATATAAACATTAATTAGGGGATGGTATAGGCCAGAACTGTGCAAATATTAACAATTATTCGGGATATCATCAACCTTTTCAACCAAAACATATTTTTTATTAGCATTGTCAGAATAATAGAATTTTAGTCTTTCTTACATTTAACACAAGAGACAAATCGAATAAGTAATACGTTCTAGTATATCTGTCTTTATGTCTGATGTACCTATGTTATCCGAAACTTACATTTTAGGAACAAAGTTAAAATACTTTTCTTGGATAATGTTTGTATTTTAATATTTATATAACTCTTGCCGATGCCTTTGTAAAGCTAGATGATCAAATTTTATTTAACTGTTAGGCCACTGGGGTAGGGTTCCAACGTCGTCGGCTCAAAGTGTTAGCTGCTGTGAAATGTAATGTAGTAATGCTGTTGTAAATACAAATCAATAATATCGATAATCAATTATTAACACCTACAAATAAAAAAAAGTAAATGTTCAAACGTTTTAAAAAACCAATCCAATAACATAATTGAAATGATACGATAATATTAAATCTGTAACGAACAGCCTAATCTCTATAATCTAATTTTAATTTGTATGTAATTATAGAAAAGTCCTAAGAAACTAAATAAAAATATATACAATGTTTGAAAATATGTATATTGTTAAATACTATCGTTGCATTGATGTTTAATGTAAACGTTTTTACTATTTACATCACACTAACTAAATATTTATATTAATGCTATTTTATCATAACAAAGACAAGAAAATTTTCTATAAGAACCTTACTATCTTTGTAATATCAAACCTTGTAACAGTTTTTATGACTTTTTTATTGTCTTCATTAACTTTCTGTTCTGCTATTCTGTGTCTTCCGATGCTTTTAATTTAATAAGTACATTACTATTCTGTTTGTGATATTGTTTTATATGCGTATCATGTGATTTGAGCATTTCTTAATTTATATCAATTTTTTGGCGAATCTTTGATTTTGATAATTACTAGGTCTATGCAGATGTTATTGAAGTTGGCTTTTAATTTGTGATTCTGACAATTATAAAAATATGTCTTATATTTGCATAACTAAAATGAGAAAACTTTGTGTGTTCTAAAGTTTAATTTAACAAAATAATGATAAAGATTTTGGACCGCGAGATCTCATGTATCCCTTACTTAAGTATAACCACTAATTCAATATGAAGATACAAAACTCAAAGTGACACTCGTCCTCGTCCTCACTCGATGACAGAACGAGACTGACTTGGCACCACTGTTAATTTATGTACTACAATTACAATATTTGTTAAAGATGAATATATTTTAGGTCATCAAAGATGATGAAAGATTAAGTATACGAGTATTTAAAGGCATTAATCTACACTTCGACAAATCTAACATAATGTAAATGGATAGAGAAAAGATTCATATTTTCTTTTTTTTACGAGTATCTCAGAAACATACTTAAAGGTAAAGGGAAGACCGTTTGATTCCTTTTGATTAACGGCAATGGAAAATATAATTGCTTGCGGTAAAATTTTCCCCGGTCTATATATTATCCCATCCCATCTCTGTTACATTTATCACAAATGTTTAAAAGTGATAAAATATTTTCACATAATATATTATTTATATTTAACGTAGCTTTGACATGAATTTTGATAAAACACAATCAATCAATCAATGAAATACTATTGCAAGATTATTGTAAGCTATTTTTAATAAACGTAGAGAAAACTAAATGAAAATGAAGGTTTGTAGCTGATTTTCTATTTCCTAATCTCATTAAACCTGATAAAAGACAACAACAACAGTACTTTGTCACGAATCCTGCATTGGTTCGAAATTAATAATTTAGTGTTAAATGCTAAGAAAACTAAATGCATAGAGTTTACACTTCCTAATGTAAAAATTAACAATGAAGTGTTAGAATTGATTAACTCAACAAAATTCTTAGGTATAACATTAGATAAAAAGCTCCAGCGGAACTCCCATCTCTCAACACTCGCAGCCAAACTCAGTCCGCCGTCTTTGCAATTAGAGAAGTTAGACAATTAACGGACATTAATACGGCTCGACTTGTTTATTTTAGTTATTTTAACAGTATTTTATCTTACGGTATATTATTATGGGGCAGTGCTGTCGAAATTAATTTTATATTTATTTTACAAAAAAGAGCTGTGCGGGCTATTTATAGCTTAAAAGCTAGAGATTCTCTGAGAGATGTTTTAAAGAAATAGGTATTCTTACAGTCGCTTCGCAATACATATTTAATAACATATTATATATACGTCAAAATTTAAATAGTTATATAAAAAACAGTGACAGACACGCGATAAATACGAGAAATAAAAACAAACTCGTAACGCCAAAGTTTCGGCTTCAAAAAGTTAATAAATCCTTCATGGGTTTGAGTATACGCATATATAATAAAGTTCCATAAGATATCTTAAACCTTCCATTGTCACCTATTGTTATATTTCTTTTGAAAAGAGCAACTGTTGAGTTTCTGGCCGGCTCTTCTCAACAGAGCACATTCCGAGCCGGTGGTAGCTTACTTACGGACTGACTAAACTGACCTTTTTTGTATTGTAGTAATTACGATTCAAAAGTGTGTAAAAGCGTGTGAATGCCTACTTGAATAAAGATATTTTGAATTTGAATTTGAATATAAGAAGACTGTTTCGTTATATTTATTTTAATATATGTATTTAGAGCTCTATAAATATTTTTTATATTAAAATATATTTTACCATTTAAGAAAACAACTGATAGATCCATATGATAATCTTTATGAACTAACCACAGAAGTCGAATATAAAACCGTTACGAAGGCTTTGAATTAGTAGTTATTAAGAATCTTTAAAAATATTGATCACTATTTATTTTATATTTAATTTATCGAAAATTTTAATTTTGTTTTTTTTTTCTAATATTTGTGAAAATATGTACGAAATATAAACACCAATTTAAAGCAATTGAGGGATTTGATTATCTTACCAATGTACAAATAGAGCTTTCAGAGAAATAATTACATTTATAACTGTGATATTGAAGCGAAGAAAATTTGAAATGAAATAAATTTCGAACGACGTTATCACAACCTAAATTAATATTCAAGCTGACTTTAAATGTATTTCTGCAAAATGTCCTAACAGACAGCCTAAGTTAACCTACACCAGTTTATCAGACAGTATATATCTAAAGTGAAAATGTGTTATTGGACATTTGGTATAGTTATTTACTTCGGAGGATCAATTTTCCAAAATAAAGTGAATCCTTTTTTATAAATACGAGCTAAAGTCCTAGAATAAACTGGCTTAAAGATAATTGGTTGACCCTTAAACTAAACAAGCCAAATTTTATACCTTTGGCTGTGCGTAAATGTTTATCTGTCTCACACCAGTTTTAATTTAACATTACATATTTCTTAATATACTAAGTGTTAACTGCCGTTGTCGTACCTAATAACTCGGAGATGTAATTGTCTAACATATAATCACATTAGTACCATTGGTAATAGGAAGAGTCAGTTTGTGTTGATATTATAATAAGCGATAGTTGTAAGTATCAAAAACTTAGCCATTACTTTCAAAGTACTACAGCAATCTATTCTGGGTTGTTGCATCATAGTTTGGAACTTGACTCCCGAGTCCTTTTATTACCCTAAATGTAGTTACTTTTTAAGAAGAAATAACTTAAAAGTAGCTAATTTAGCTTAATCACCTTTGAGACACATATACCCGCTATATATTTATTTATTTTATTTATTTACCCTTTATTGTAAATTACAAAAGGCGAACTTAATGCCTCTTGGCATTCTCTACCAGCTAACCTTTGTGGATGGTGAGAAATTGCGTTAGGCGTAACAAAAGAAAAAAAAAAAAAAAAAAAAAAAAAGGAAACTTCCTTCAGTAAACGCAAAAGCCCTACAGTATGCGAAATCTGTTAACAAAATATTATTTCTTTTTAATATTGTAAATAGTCATAATCCAAAACTAACCAAAATTGATTAAAAATGTCTCTAAAATATTTCGTTTCATTCAGCTATTAAAAACACTCACAAAACTAAACTCATATACGTAAATCTAAACATAAACATAAACCGTATATGCAATTTCAACTTTAATAGTAGTCTCCTTTAGTACAGTGGGAATCCACCCACCACCAGCCACGGTTCGGCTATTGAGTATTGAGTGTACGATGGCTTAAAGACACCTAGGTAAACTTTTTTATCCAATATACAGGATCGAACTTCTTTGGCAGACCAGACAAGAAATTCTACCCACAATGTCGGTGTGTGAGTCGGTTTTTGATCCAAATCCTCTGTAACTGTGAAATTATTTTCAGATATAGTGAGAAGTATTAGATTATGAACTCGTCTTTCTGATGCTAAAATCATTATAGTAGCACATCAATTATATCTTATATAAAAAAACAACGACGAAACAAATATTGATTTTACTATTTTATCAGCTAAGTAGATTTGTTGACATTCCATTTTATTTCCAGGATAATTTCTGGGAATAATACAGTCTCACAAACTATTTAGATTAACTATTTAGATTCCGACAATAAATACCGGCTGCACTTTTGACCAATTTGATGAATCCTTGGAAAGCTTATATACCACTATAAGCTCACATCAGGATATAGCAGTTCATTTTTAGGTCCACAAATTGTTTGTAAAACATCTACAGTTGTTACTTTTGACAATATATGAATGCATACATGATAAAAGAAAACAGCAGTATATAATATACATATAAACACAACTTGTAAGCCAAGCTGAATTGTGATCAAATATTTAAACAATGAACAAAAAACTGAACATTATTTAATTTAAAGCCTAAGTTTTATAACAAAATTGCAATTTGTACAACTAAGTTTATGTATCAAAAACTTATTTTGTTTTGTTTCTAGTTATATTTTACCATCGTAAAGTAAAATATTTCAAGACCGTATTCATCCTGTGTAAGTTAACGAGGAATTAAAATGTCACGTATTTCTTTTACTTCGCTTTTTCATTTCAAAACATTTGAAATATTTCGCCGAAAACATTAATTAAATTATGTATTCGTCTTTAATTAAAACATGAAAGCCCATTACTTTGAATAAACATTTATTTTTAGTAAACTCAAAAGTTTTAGGGTTTAAGCAGTTGAAATGTTACTGTCTTTACTGGACTCCATAAGGACTGTTGGAAGAAACTAAATTAACTTAAATAAATTAATACATAAAATGTCAATAGAGATTTCCCCGTTGCTTTCACTATCGTTTAATAAAGTTTAAGAGTCACTATTTGATCTCATCTTAGCTAATACTTTTGCTTTCTTTAATATATTAATTAACATTATAAAAAAACTACTTTCCGAAGAATACTGTAAATACAGACAATCTAATCCTCTTAAACCTCCAAATGCTTTGCTTCCTCTGTCTATTCTATCTCTCTGTAGGAACATTCTAAAAATAGTTGACATAGTGCAAACACTTCTTGACATTCCATTTTACCCACAATACTTTTCATTTTATTAAGACTGTACCTACGTTTCGGTACTTTTTTCTACCAAAGTGGAAAATGAAGAATGAACTTTCTCTCGAAGTTACACACTCGGGCTATTTAAAACACCTATGTTTTAACAGCAACTGAATTTATGTTTTAACAGCAACAAAAATTATTCCCGAAAGTGCATTCTATATCTTTTTTTAAAGTAGAACCAGGGTATTTCCCGAACGAACTTTGAAGAAATTATGAATATTAATAAAAAAACAATTGATCTTGCAGTAAAATGATTATTATTTATTGAAGAAAAGAAAATGTTAAATACATGTTAAATTATAATTACAAAAAAGTGTGATTAATAATAATACAAAAAAGTAATATAATTACATATGAAAATAAACTAAAACACTAAATAAAAAAACAGCGCCATTTCTCGACAGTAATCATTTTTTTTGCTGTTCACAGACATCCATACATGAATCAATCCGAGAAAAGTGAAAACAATGCAGAACGAACAAAGTTCGTTCGTGAAGATAAATTTGCGTCTAACAAGTTTTTTAAATAACATTATTACGTTTTTATTCAAATTACTATTACTATCTCCTTAAATAATTAGCTCTCGACTTACTTTAGGTATACTACGTTTTACAATTGTAGCCTGTAAGTTATTCTCATTTATAAACTATATTACTGTAAAGTTTTGTCAAAATCTGTTTAGTACTTTATGCGTGAAAAACTTTCGTATTTGTAATAATACTAATACTTACAAAGTAGCTAAATATATTGCATACATTAAACCTATCAAAGTTGAACAACAAACTGGTAATTCTAAGTTCCTGGTCTTCAGTCAAAGTTCAAATAGTACATAAATAAACCGTCAACAACAAATATAGTTTAGTGGTTTCCATTCAAGTTCTCGGTTCTTTTGAGTATTCCGGCAATTCTCTTAAAAGTTTTTAACATGTTTTGAATTTCCTAGCTGTAATCTTAAACAGGCGTTTCTAGGCTTTGCTTGAAGAAATCGAGAGTAGTGTTCCAAAGTTTTTTTCTTGTTCAAATTCGTTTGTAGCTATTTCAATTGAGATTAGAATTAATGTTTTTTGTCTAGGAACTATGATTTTATTTACTTTCTATTTTAGAAAAATAGATGTTCTTCTTTTTATTTTATTTTTATAAACTTTCTTTTACTATTTTTAAGAAAAAGAAAAAGTAATATATACAACATAAGTTGACCTATAACAAATAATAATTTGTTAACATTTAATATAAAACTAATTTAAATTGGTATAACGTTTTTATAGATAAAATAATTGATGATCATACTTATAATATATGCGATTTTGCAGTTATTACAAGTGGTTAAATGTTATGAATTAATTAATAACCGTATTCGTTTCTTTAGGTACAGATGCAAATTCCTCTACAATACAAAACGAGAACAAAACGGAAAATACTCAGCCATTACTAAATAAAATATATCAAATGTTACACACCATTTCGGACTTACACAATCAAACTAAACTTGCCTTTAACTCTCCGGTTCTACACATTTCGAAACTAAGATAAAGTTGCCCAAAGAGATATTACCACCACTGTGCTGCCAAAATGACACAAATAGGTTCACAAGTGAAGATGGTGCTATTGTAAATGATGTATTATACAATGAGAAAAAGGCGAGTTGTGAATATAATAGAAACTGAACATGTCACGTTGGGTTATGGTCAAGTTATTGGAACGTCTATGGCAAGTCCAGCGCTTATGGAAAGAAAAAGGAAATCCAATGAAGCCGGCTCGAGTGCTCCACTACTAAATTACATATTTGGTATATATTCGAACACACATTATCACAGAAAAGAGAAATAAGTTGTTTTAAGAATATTACTTTTATCCTATTATAATGGGTATAAGTATCACATATTAAAACGCAATAAATAATTAAGATATCCATACTAACAATCTCGCGAACATCAACAATTTGTTGTTCAAGTTTTTACAGATTAATTTAAGAAAAAATATACAGATAGTAGTTTTAAATGTGCGTCCTGTTTGTTTTAATACTGAGTTAATCTCAATGAGAGAGTGAGAATTACGCGTCTATGAAAATTAATTTAATGATCTGCTTTAATTACTAAGAATAATGAAACATCCTATTTCACTTAAATGTTATTGAAGATAAACAGACCTAAATGGCATAATGCTTCATGAGTGTTGACAACTTAGTCATTAGTATTACAGTTTAGAATGTTATCTTAGGAGACCCAAGATCCGTCTCTCTACTTAATTACGACACTGTTACGAAATAGCCTTAAAAATATTATGTTAATCTCAACATTTTATTCTTATTTTAGTGATATTTTTTATGTAAAAGTTAATTGTAACTTTACCTTTAAAAATAACTAATACATGTGTACTGAAATAGTAATATAAATGAAGGTACTCCAAAACCTCAATACTATTTCTATATAAATTATGTTTGCATACTTAAAGGCAAATAATATATCTATTTATACATAACATTTTCTTTATTTTAACGATTATTGTAGAACTGGCAACGGTAACAGTATATATGTAGCTGCGGCTCCAGAAATAGAGGCTCTGGTAAATTCCAACGCTCACATGGACTGTAAAGTGAATGCTCGGCATGATAAACTGGTAATAAGTTTGTCTCATCATTGCAACATTGATTCTGTTTATAATTTTTATGGTTTAATGTAAAACACATGTCCATTTTTCATGGTATTGTAAATATTAATTTTCATTAATATTGCCCTTAATTTTGCTTTTCAAACCAAAATAAATATATATAACTTCGAACTTTTACACTAAATGCTTAGAGATCCATTAACATATTTGAATTTTTGGACATATACTCGTATGTTACAGAAACAATAGTGGAATTATTAAAAAAAAACAAATCTATAGAAATAGTTCAATATACACGAAGCAATACTTATTACCGAATATTCTATCACTATAAAATTATATGGCCCTATGCATACCAAATGCTATGAATATATTATAAATGAGTAATATTCGTGTCATAGTAACTACAAGTCATGTTATTCCCGTAATTGTTATATTTCTAATAAATATGTAAGATTACATCACTACAATTTACATGACACGCAATTATCCTATATTATAGCATCGTTGATTGATGTTTCTACTAATTGAAGTATGTTATTTATTCGTTCGAGATGAAACTGGATCAGTCGGATCCGGTTTCAAGCGGATATCTTGGGTTTACAAATGTTAGCCTGGTGTAAATATTTATTTTATATTAAAATTGTCATTCAACTATCATTAAAATTGCTTAGACAGTGATCTTACTTCAATCAGTTCCGAAGTGTATCCTGGGAAATATATTTCATCTCGCTACCAAGACCTAATAACAATTAAATTGTTTCTTATATATTTTTAAAAATATATTCTCTGTAGATACCATTACACAAAAAAAAAAATCTATATTTTTTAGAAAAAGCATACTATTAATAATATATAAAATAAAATAAACCCTAACTTTTATTTTATAAAATTCGAATAGAAAACATGTTGTAAAACATAAAAATTATGCCAAAAAAGTCATTTAGTTCGTTCCATTCATTTGGACATTCACTCAAAACCTCTGTACTATGAAATAATCCTATCTCAGGTGTCATGGGTGCGACTGAAAAGCGAGGAGGAAGCAATGGAATTGCTTCCAACCGGCACACAGCAGTACACGATCGATGATAGGTAACAAACCACGACTGATTTGTACAAATATGTACAATACGTATCAATATGCAATCGATCTTTCAACTCATACCATCAACATATACCGTTGTTGTTGTTAAGTCATTTTAAAGAAAATGTAATATCTTTCTTAATTTAATGCACAATACTATTTCATTGCTTACAAGTATATATGTATGTATCCTTAAGATACTCGGCGTGTTTCATTCCTCCCGATATTTGGAGGTTAGAAATATAAGATATTCGACCGACCGATGCAGCCTTTTACGACTGCCAGCTATCAGCCCACCCACCGAGAACTGAGCCACTCTGCGAGTACCAGTTATGACACTTCCTTTACTATAATTACTTTTAAAATAAACTTTTATTGTGTTACCTGAATTGTTCTGGCTTCATTTGAAAATTCATTGATGAAATGTCTATATAGGTATTTAAAAAGACTATTAATGATTATTGAAAGCTCAAATAAATAATTTTATATAGATGTTAATAGATTTTTTTTCTGGCATTTAGAAGTTTTTTTCTTAGATTTCTTAACTGATTTTATGATAAACATTCCAAATTTCAATTTTTTAAGTTTAGTAGTTGTAAGTACGTCAGACTAAATAACAGAATAGCTAATAGTTGTTTTTTAATTTAACGAAATTGTAATGTGTCTTTATTGGTCCTATTCGAACAAATTTTTAATTGATTTGTATTTACTTTTTTCTTCACTACATATATCACAGGTTGAGATTTTTTCTTGCATTTAAATAAGTTCCAGATAAGTTTTGTGAAATGGCAGCAGCCAGTAAATCGTTACGTGTTAAACCCTTTCAATTCCAATACGTGTAAGGATTGTCGACCCAAGCTGACATATACATTTCTGGGCAATAGCGCAATATGCAAAACACTACTTGATAACCTAACCTATCTATTTTATTACATAGGCTTTGAAAAATGATAAAAAAACATCTCCAGATATAACATAATTTGTAATATTGTATAAATAGTTTTACATTTTGCTTTCTTCCCTACCAACTTTTATAATAGATGGATATCATGTTAACATAATATTATACATTCACATCCTTGATCTATTATTTTTCGGTAACGATTTGGATTTTAAAACTTATCAACTACGAAACATTGTTAACCTAATAATAAACACAATTTAATGTTGGGTTTATTACTAGGTATCCTTATTTATCTGTACAATACAAAATAATGCGGCAGCAATATTAAGAGTAATATCTTATATTAAAATATATAAATTAAGTATTATGACTAAATATTGCCTCAAAGTATTAAATTAAATTACCTTTACGTATATAAAAAACATCAAAATACACTTTTATTCACATCGGTTGTTGTTCATTGTATAGAATATTGTATATATGAGATTTGGCTCATTTTATTACAGATTAATGTCCCGCTATTATAACTCACATGTATGTAATCGCCAAACTATGTAAACCAATCTTAATTAAGTCAATACAAATATATTCCTATTTTACAATTATATAGGTGAATAATTTTCTGCTTTGATCTCTATTACATTCTCGTAATTCATTTGTTTATTGCAATAATGCATGATTCGTTTATTCATTAATGCAGTGTTATTAGTTATCCGAAATAAAATAGATGATATATAAATAATTATGTTGCGTATTTATTGCAATATTTGACTGCATCTTACAATATTTACGACTCCTTACAATATTGAAAATTCTATAAAACTTCTTGCAGAGAAAACAATAATAGATGAATAATGGCAACTGAAGAAAAATTACACCCTAGTGTGAGGACTGAATTCGGTCCGAATGGCGCTAGCTCAGTGTTGCGAGTGGCTCGCGTGAGAGGCAACGACGCGGGACGCTATACGTGCAGCATCGCGCGGATGCCGCCGCCCTCACCTTTTTTTTTTTTTTTTTCGTTGGAAAAATCCGTTACGGATACCCGCCGACCAGAAAGGTGATGGACGAAGGGTTATGTGGGACTACCCGACAGCATACAGGACGCTGCCATTTTTAAGGTTGGACCTGGACGGCCTTACCTCTAGCGTCCGTGGCGCGGTTCCCCCAGGCCACAGATTTGGCGTTCAGGTCGCCGAGGAAGATGAGCTTCCCCGACGCCTGTCTTCCAATCGCCGCACTGATGGAGTCGAGGAAAGTCTCGAACTCCGCCAGTCGGCGATTGGGGGAGAAGTACGCGCCGATGACGACGTATTCCCCCCATCGCGCCACGACCAAACCCGGGCCAGTCTCTAGGGTGGAGAAAGGGGGACCGGGACCAGAACCCGCAACCACAGCCACGGAACCGCTAGTATCCCCCGCCCTGTTGGAAATAGGGGGGACATAGTAGGGCTCGCAGGCCACCGCTACACTGATGTCCCACTCCGCCATGGCCTGGATGAAGAGATCCTGGGCCCTGGCGAAGTGGTTCAGGTTCGCCTGCAGGAAGCCATGTCGCCGTCTATTCATGACGACATAGTCTCAACTGGCGCCTGCAGGCGGCCACCGCTTGGGGCAGCTGGGGAGGGACCAGCTGCCTTACCCCTCCTACGAGGAGCCTTACAGGATCGGCTACCCAGTTCGTGCCCCGCTTGGAGCCCGAGGTCCGCGCAGACTGCGCACCTAAGCACTCCGGGGCAGCCATCGCGAGTGTGGCCCGCTATGCCGCACCGGAAACACACGGTGCTGCGGTTCGGACTGCAGATGGACTGCTCGCATGTGCCCGGGTTCCTGACACCCGAAGCACCGCATTGGCCTCTGCTCAAGGAGCTCCACCCCACCAGCAGTCTGCCCTTATCCAAAACGGCTTTTGCCGCGTCAGCGGGGCAGTGGACAAAAGCCACCCCCATGCCCTCGTAGCCCCAACGAATTTCACCAACAAGGATGGATTCGATAGGGCATTGGCTGACGCTGCAAATAGCATTTCTAACCTTCTCTCTTGTAGCAGAGTCATCCAGCCCTTTGATTTTAATTGTGACCCGTTTGACGGGCCGAACGACTTCTGCCACCCCATCTATTGCATCATTGCCACGCAATTCGGCGGCCAATTTATCCGCCTTTTCTGGAGCCGCCTGAGGTATCTCCAGAAGACGAGCCCCCGTGACTGACCGACGGATCCTAAGGCCGCCCTCGAGCCCGATTTCGCCGAGGTCCACTTTCTCGGCGGCGCGCTGGAGGACTGACGCGTATGTGACTCCTTTAGCTGCCGCCTCCTTCTGCAACTTAATTATAACTGCAGGCGATCTTTTAGGCGGTAGCTTGGGCTTCGCTTTCTCAGCGCCCTGAAAAGCACTCTCCTTTTTTTCCCCCTTCTTTCTTTCTTTCCCCTCCTCTGTTGAGAGGGATTGGATTTCGGCGGTTGAACCGCGGGGGCTATCAAAGATACAGCCGCAAATTGTTGCGGCTGCTTCTTCTTCCCGGCTCGGGGCACCACCGTCGTCCAGGCTTCTGGAGCGGCGGCCAGGGACGGCGGGAGAGCCGGTAACGCTCGGCCTGGAGCGGTTTGGGAAGGATCCTCTCAGGAAGGAGGCGCTCTTCAATACCTTCGAAGCACTGAGGAAATAATCGAGCGCCTCAATTCCTCCAAATAGTTCTCCTTCGTGGAGGGCACAGCAGCGGGAGCAGCAAATTTCGCTGCAGACCGCATATCGGCAAACTCACGCCTGTGGGCTCTGAGCTCAGCCCGGAGGTTCTCCACCTTCCGGTGCAGGCGTGAGTTGTCGGCCCGCAGTCGTCTGGTCTCGTCCACCGCAGTGCGGCCGACCAGCGTCTCCATTACCTCCACCAGGTCCCGCGAAGCCTCCTTCAGAATTTTGATCATTCCGCCCTGAAGCTGGCCAGACTTGCGCGTTACCTCAATAATTGAGGCCGCTGACTTCCCAGCCAACGCTCGCAACTGCTCTGCCCCCAAGGCCACTGGATCGGGTCTGCCAATCCCCTCCTGCGGGATTTCATCTCCCGAACAAGAGACGTGACCTGTTGGGACGGTGCTGCCGATCGAAAGGCCCGGGCCCCCAACTCCTTCTCGAAGGCGTCCTCCTCGGCATCATAGGTAAGAGCCCGCAATTTGGCTTTCGCCCGTGCGAGCCCACCACCGCGGATGCTGTTGGTGATACGTCCACGACGAGCAGTGTTGCACTTAGAAACTGCAACACCTCGCTCCGAGTCGTAATCGGACGCGTCACTCAACAAAATTGCGGACTCCGACGGCCGCTTCCTCCCAACACTAGTTTCGTCGTCGGGCATTGCATTCGCCCGACGAGTAGATGCTCTTGTGCTTTTAGAGGGCGGGGCCATTTCGCGTACATATTCAATGTCCTTAAACGCGCCAGGGTCATTTGCGGGAAAGGCGACCAACGGGGCTTTCTCTTCCGCAACCAAATCGTCATCCAGTCCATGAGTGAGATTCAAATCCACTGAAACACAAGCCTGAGTCGTCGTAAGAATCGAGTTGTCTTTTCCCCCCCCGAGCCGAGGCTTCCGTGAGGGATTCCCGGCCTGCAGAGCAGCCACCGGTACCCTCCCGGGTAGTTTATTTTTAAGAGACGCCTTTTTCATTTTGTTTCCTTTAAGGGGTAAGGTCCCCGGGGGCGCCCTCGCCATTACACAACCCCTCGGCAGGTGCCGAAGCTCAGGGTTGACAAAAGAATAAAAGAAAAGGAAATAAACAGAAGGACAGAAAAGGAAACAGAGCGAACTCAAACAAAGAACTAAACAAAACCAAACAAAGGAAAAAACGAAGAAATCAAAACAAACGAAACAAAACAGAACGAAAAAAAAGGAAAAAAAAAAGGAAAAAAAAAAAAAAAACCCATAGCCGACCCCCACCGCGCTGGGCATTAGCAGATGGCTAACTCGACCCCGAAAGACCGGATTAACCATCCCCCAGGGAGCACCGGCCCGTACCGCTTCCAATCCCGCCGGACGAATCCGAGCAACATTTTTTTTTTTTTTTTTTTTCCCCTACACAAATACCTGCGGCGGCAGTGCCGCAGACGTTGTTATTGCTGACTCATTCATACCAGTTCTCACATTTTCTCTTCTCGTACTTTCATTCTGCATACCTTATCTTTCTTTTATCCATCACTCATACACACACTTACGGCTGGGATTGCCGTCTTAGCTACTTATTTATATGTTTATTTTATTTTTATGTATTTATTATTATTCAGGGTAAATAACAGACAACACCTGCTTTCTTATCATTGAGTTTTTCATTTATGTTCAGATATGTGGGCAGCTAGCTATTTTCCTCTATCTATCTATCTATAATTTATTGTACGTGTTGGTTTATTTACACCTTATAGTTATAATTCCAATTTGTTCTTTACATTTATAGTGTTTATTTATTTATTTACATCATCATCATAGCTGCCTCACATGTATTACAAACAATATTATAGCTGTACTATATACAATTCCACTTATAAACTAATTATTTATGCTTTATTACTAACAGCCTATTCTAATTATTCTAAGGACCTTAAGACAGGTTTCTTTTTTTTTTTTTTTTTTTGTTTGTTTTTTTTTTTTTTTTTTTTTTTTTCCATGTTTCTGCCAGATGTCATGCCTGCTCCTTGCGGTTGTCCCATCCTTGAAGATTTCACGATTGGGGTGGGCACTGTTGAGACTAGTACCTCCCTCATTCAGTTGTCTCAGCCAAGGCCCTAAAACACCCCATGTGTACGCACATGGTGTTAGGACGTTTTTATTTTCATGTTCCATGAGTTGCTGTTCTGGTTTGTTTCTTCGTATGGTCCATCCAGTGTTCCAGAATTCCTGGAATGGCTGGAGCTGCCAATGTCATGCCGGTATCAGTCATAGTCAGTGTATTTGCCTGTGTTATTCTTGCCAGTTTATGTCCTGTCCAAAGTCCTGTCTACTGTCCATATATAGTCTCATGTCTTGTTTTCCCTAATTATTGTACCCCCCGCATATTTACAAAATTCCAAAAACTTATATCTTGCCCTCTGATCCGTCATTATTTCCGAAATATTAGTTCTGTCAATAGTCATGTCAAGTTGAATTTCCGTTTCCCGTCTTTGTCTATGGAACCTCGGGCATTCCGTAATTATATGAATTATGTCTTCGTCAGTTGTGTCATCACATTTACAGGTCGGTCGGTCAGTCAGTTTAAATCTATGCAGGTACGCCGCAAATCCCCCGTGTCCGGTAAGGATTTGCGCAGTCAAGGAGTCAATGTCAATTTCTGTCATAATTTTTGTTGCCAGTCTCACGTCTGGGAAAAAGATCTTTGTGACCCCAGCCGTGTCTCCGTCAGTGTACCTTTTCTGCCAGGTTTCTATCGTTGCCTCGCGCAGTCTGCGTTTGGCATATGAGAGCGGGAAGTCATCGTAGATGGTTCTTCTCTTGGTGTTTAATGCTGCATCCTTCGCCAGCTCATCAGCCCTTTCGTTTCCTGGAACACCCACATGCGCTTTAATCCAAAAGAGTCTTATTTTGTTACCTTTGTCCTTGATTTTCCTTAGGTGTTTTGTTATGTAGAGCGCAAGTGGGTGCACCATTGGGTCAGTATTTAGTGCGTCCAAAGATGATCTGGAGTCGGTCATTAGGTTCGTCTCAGTCCAGTTTCTGTTTTCAGCAAGTTCGATTGCAGTTGAAATTGCGACCATTTCCGCCTGGTATACAGAGCAGTGGTCGGCCAGTCGGAGTTTCCTGTACTGCATTTCTTTTGCTGAGTCCCACACCGTCAGGGCAGCACCCACCTTCCCCTGTATTTTACTCCCGTCGGTATAAATGAACTTTCCTTTCAGGTCTAGCTCGCGTATTTTTCAGGGGTGAGTGCTTCCAGACAGGTATAGTCGTTGATACAGATTTCAGCAGGGTGCTCCAAATCGGCGTACTCGACTCTTCGCTCCACTTTATACTCGTCGGAAACGTGTAGGAACGGGCGTCCCCGTCGGGTTTCATATAACGTTGCCGATTCCTTTATCCGCAGGTCAAGCGGGAGGAGCCTTGCCAGAATCATGGCCGCGTGTTTGGACACTGTTCTGTGTGTCCGGCCAATCTTCTGAGCAAAACCCCTCTGCACCACCGAGAGCTGCTTCTGCACGTAGAGTTTGTCGACCTCCGTAGCCCAGACCGCCGCGCCGTATGAGATTATCGGCACGATCACCGCTGTGTAGATTTTCCTCGTGATGTCTGGGTTTAGCCCCCATGTCGCTTTTGCCGCACGTGATAGTTGGCCATGGATGTTCAGGGCTTTCCGGGTCACGTAGGAAACGTGTTTAGCGAAGGTGAGCTTATCGTCGATGATGACCCCCAGGATTTTTATTTCGTTGGTTAGAGCGAGATGTTCATTGCCCATTGTTATAATCGGGTTGTCATATTTAAGTTTCCTGGTGATCACCATCGACTTGGTCTTGTGGGGCGCAAAACGGAGCTTATTTGAGCGTCCCCAGCTCTGGACCAATTCCAGCGCCCTGTTGGCTTCCCTTTGGATTTGGATTGTCTCGTGGCCGGAAAAGACCAAAACGATGTCGTCGGCAAACGCCTGACAATATGCCCCAATCCTGTCAAGTTCGTTTAGGAGCGGGTCGAGAAGCACGTTCCAGAGGAATGGTCCACCCACCGAGCCCTGGACGCACCCCTTGGTAGTTTCCCTCTCCGCTTGCTTTCCCAGGTAGTTGACCCTGACCTTCCTCCCGCTCAGGTAATCCGCCATTAAGTGCCACAGGTTCGCAGGACATCCCAACCTGTTGAGTTGAACCTTTATGGCCGGCCACCACGCGCTGTCAAAGGCACCCTCGATGTCTAGGGATATCAACACTACAATTTCCTTATTTTTCCTTTTCGATCTGATGTAGTTTACTAGATCATAGAGGGCGTCCTCCGTGCTGCGCTGTGGTGTAAATCCATACTGGCGTGGATTAAGCTTATGTCGGAGGTGCCACCTTAACCTTCTGATGATCATTTTTTCCATCATCTTCCCGAAGACGGACAGCAATCCAATGGGTCGGTATGATTTCGCTTCGTGGTAATCGCTTTTCCCAGGCTTCCTGAGGATAACCACCTCTGCGGCTTTCCATGATCTTGGGAACACTGATAGTTCCATACATTTATTAACTATACTCAGGAATGTGGCAGGTGTTCGTTTAATCACAGTCTGGCAAATGTCCGCAGTCAGTCCATCCACTCCCGGAGCCTTCTTGGCACTAAAAGAGTTTGCTGCCTTATGCAGCTCCGCCTCCGTGAATGGTGGGTCATTCTGGGTACTGGGAGTTATGTTTTTAGCGATTTGTCTGGCCTTAGCGTGCTGCTCCTCATCAGTCCCTGTGGTGTCGCTAGGGAAGAAAATGTGAGCCAAATGGTTGACTGACTCAGTATCGCTGAGAGTGTATCCCTGCTTTACCATTGGAAGGTCGTCGGACTTTTTATGCGCGTTCCGGATTACCCTATAAATGGAGTCCCACATCGATTCCTTTTCTTGTTGGGAGCAGTACTCCACCCAGCTGTCCGTCTGTGCCTTCCTTGCCGCCGCTTCGTATATGTCCTTTTTCTCCAGATATTCTGCTATGACGTACTCCCTCCTCCTTGGTGCCGCATTCCTGATCCTTCTCTTCTTCGTCATAACCTCCCTCTTGAGCCGTGTCAGTTCCTTCGTCCACCACGGGATAGGGGGCCTCTCGTAGGTACGCACTTTGGGTACAGTTTCCTCGCAAGTCTCCTGAACAGTTTTGACATATTTATCCACCATCATCTCCAGTTCTTCCCGTCGGTCCACCCGTTCTACCTCCTCCACGGTTATTCCCGCCTCACTCATGTTTATGTCTAGGTGTTCACAGAATTGGGTCCAGTCAGCCTTCCTAGAGTTGTACACTCTCGTTGTTCTTTTGTGTATTGCTAGCTCAATACTACGCTTAATCGTGAAAGTGATGGCGTTATGGTCGGAGCTGATCATGCCCATCTGTACCCTCCAGTCATCAACCTTCCCGAGCAAGTCTTCCGAGCACAACGTAATGTCCACTACGCTCGAGAAAATTCTTCCTCCTCGGACTGTCATGAAGGTAGGCAGGCCACCCGAGTTAAGCAGTTGTAGGTTGTTGGCGTTGATGTATCCGCTAAGCTCCGCTCCCCTTGGGTTTTCGCATCTGTTGCCCCACCAAGGGCTCCACGCATTTACATCCCCGCCAACAACCGTACTCCTCTCCGCCGCCATCCTCAATATCCCCGATATGTGGCCGAGGTATGGGTCCATCTGCTGGTCCCCCTCAAAATAAACAGAGATTAAGTTGAGGGTATTGATCCCGGATTTGATTCTGACCCAAGCCACATTCTCTGTCTGCATAGTCGGGTCCCAGTCAATAGGCACTCTGGGATTATGGATTACTATGGCCGCTTTTACTGGTTTTTGATTGTTCAGGGTCTTCTGTATTATTCGCACGCCTGAGTAAGTAGCCACAATTCCGCTTGCCCCCACATAAGGTTCCTGAACCAAGCTAATGTCCGTGCCATGTAATTTAGCCGTCTTCAGCAGCTCCGCACCGAGCAACATTGATAGCTGACGAGTACACGAGGAGGTTCCCAGCGATGGCTAGTACCGGACACATCGCCGCCACCCTCACCTGCCCCCGCGCATATTCTATTACATATTATAAAAGGCGGCCAATTCATGTAAAAAACATGTATACTATTTATATTATTCATATATATATCAATAGTACTTACATAGATTCAATACTTATTAAAAGACAACCTTCTTTAAAACCAATAAATTGAATGAACTTTCTTATATATCTAACAAAGCGTATTGATATAACACAATTAAACATACAAATCTAAAATTTTGACATATTTTCACATTGAATTAAGATCCTACTTCAGGCCATAACGTGCTAAATACATTACAGTAAGCAATTACGCACTCGTTCAATAAATACATTTGTATTTCGACTAATACAATGTAAAATATTTATTTACTATAATTGTGTATTGTGTATTTAATTGTGTATCACCGCTTTGTAAACTGCTACATTGTTTCTCAAATCTCTGAGGTACTGTTTAATTAATTCCTTATGTGTAAATGGCCCTTGGTATTAACATTTATTAAAATATATCGTATTTGCATATTAGATTAGTTAGTGCAGTGAACTTGTGTCAAAATTTTGTTCATTTACCCACATCAGCTGTTTATTACGTGGAACTGGATACGTACTACAAAATTTGCCTTTATGACTGTCAGAAAGTTTGGTGAAATGAGTAACACATTGGCGTTGTAAACGTCAGGTCAAGCGTTCGATCCGCACATGATGGTAGTAACATCTTAATAATTTTTTCATAAACTTAAGATTGGACTTACTCGTAACAAATACAAGAATTGTAAGGAATAATACCAAAACAGAAAATAGAAAGTGTGTACAATTTAAAATATAATAAAGTGAAGTGTGGTTAAGTAAAACTGTAACCGATATTATTTAAAATAATTAGCATTTCTGTGTGAAGACAAAAAAATGAGGCTGATTTGATCGGAAACAAACCCTGCCTTAATAATACAAAGCAAAGATGCTAACCAAATGTGACAGTGAAAGGGACTCCTCAAATACTTCATGGTGCATTTCTGGAAGTTGGATCCAGATTTAGTCGCGGGACTCGGCATTCAGCAAGACTTTATTAATATCAATATTGTTATATCTCATTGTTATTGAAATTTTATTTTATTTCGTATTTTTATTTTTATTTTTTTTTTGGAATTGTTGTGACATTTATTGTATTTTTTTTAAGTTAATTTTTTGTGACATTTATTAATTTATATTGAAATTGAAATTGAATTGTTATTGAAGCTTTATTTTATTATATTTGTTTGTGGCAAACACGATGTTTGATCACAAACTAATTCACATGTACATATGGGAGCGAGCGGAAGAAAGAAGTATAATTGATTTATTCCTAGTGGATCAGCGTATTCGAAGCCAAGATATGGACACGAGAGTGTTTAGGGGTGCTGATCTGAGAACGGACCATTATCTAGTCGTTGCCAGAATAAGAGGTATGTTTGCAGGTTGGCGCAGCCGCACGACGTGCCCTAGCTTGGAGTCGAATTATCGCATAAGAAGCTGCAAGCTTCAAGATCCACCGATCAGAAAAGAATATTAAGAAAGGGTTTCCAAGAAGCTGTGATTCTGGAAATGAAAGTGCTGAAATATGCTGGCTGAACCTTAGGAATGGTATGGTGAAAGTAGCAACAGAGGTATTTGGTAAAAGAAAAAGAGGTTTTAGTAAGAAGCGCGATGAATGGTGGGATGATGAAGTGAAAGACGCTCCGGAGTTAAAGAAGAAAGCATGGTTGGATTATAAAGCCTTGGGTAAGGACAATAGTATGAGAGAGATAAGAAAAAGAGAGTACAAGCTGCAAAAGCACAAAACGAAAGCACTTATAAGGATGAAGCGTGAAAATTCTGAGAAAGCAAGGAATGAAAGGTTGACAAACAGCTTCCGGGAAAACACGAAGCTTTTCTGGCGAGAAGTTAGTGATTCCCGGGGTTGCTCGGTAACCTGTAGAATGAAAGGGGTGCTTTTGAAGAACGGTGAAATCTCACCAGAGCAAGCACACGGTTTGCAGCGGTGGGCGGAATTCTCCAAGGAGACGTATGAATGTGAGGACGCCTTGGCCTCGAGTATCAGCGAAATGCTGAGTCCCGATGTAGCCGATGGTGAAATCAGTTTGAAAGAAGTGGAGAGCGCGATTCGAAGTCTAAAATGTGGTAAGGCTGCGGGGGCAGATGAAGTCACTGCCGAGATGATTAAATATGGTGGGCCTCGCGTCTTGGACTTATTCTGGCTTTTGTGCAATTTATGCTGGAAATCAGGAGAGGTCCCAGACGATTGGCGAGGTGCAGTCATCGTACCTTTGTATAAAGGCAAAGGTTCACAGATAGACTGTGCAAGCTATAGGGCTATCAGTTTGATTAGCTTGGGCGGTAAAGTTTATCCAAAAATATTAGCGTGAAGAATACAAGAGTGATCTGAAAGGCTGTTGTGGGGGGCCCAAGGAGGTTTTAGACCTGGAAGAGGATGTATAGATCAGATCTTTTCCCTCCGCATGATCACGGAAAAGTTTTTGGCCCTAAGCCAAAAGGTTTTCTGTGCTTTTGTGGATTTGGAAAAGACGTTTGACAGGGTTGTGAGAAAGAAGTTATGGGAGATACTGCCCCGATACAACGTGAACGGACCCTTGCTACGGGCTGTAAAGTCTCTTTACAGAGATCACTCAGACTGTGTGCGAGTAGGAGCTGACATGTCGCCTTGGTTTGACATCCAATTGGGTGTTAAGCAAGGTTGCGCTATGTCAGCTTGGTTGTTAAATTTGTATTTGGATAGTTGTCTCCAAGGAGTGAAAGACAGTGACATGGGAGTGAATCAATTGCTTGCTATACGCAGATGATGCAGTGCTCAATGCATCATCAGAATGCGATCTGCAGGCATTGGTCACCAATCTGAAAGATGGGTGTGAAAATAATGATCTAAACCTGAATGTAGATAAGACGAAGGTTCTGATATTTGAAAGAAATGAAGAAAGAACAGAATGTAAGATCAACGTGAATGATAAGATAATAGAACAAGTGAATGAAGTGGTATATTTGAAGTATGTTTAGCAGAGACGGAAGATACCAAATGGATGTGGAAAGACGTATTGCTGCCGGTAACAGAGTCAACGGTGCTTTGACTGCATTGTTGAGACGGCAAAACGTCAGCATAGCTGCACGTTTGGCTGTGCACAATGTGGTTTTGCTACCGACGCTGTTATACGGCAGCCAAACGTGGGTAACACAGAAGAAGAATGTAAGAAAGATGAATGCTGTGGAGATGCGATCTCTTCGCAAAATACGCGGAGTCAGCCTAGCTGACCGAATCCGCAATGAAGAGATCCACAGAATGGCAAGTACTAGTGAAGATGTTATAGTGAGAATGAAGAAGAACGTGCTCAGGTGGTCTGGGCACGTCGAACGAATGAGTAATGAAAGAATGGTAAAAAAAAATTATACAGGAAAAGTGAGTGGTAAGAAAGAAAAGGGGAGGCCTCGAGTGACCTTCAAAAACACTGTATCTATGATTCTGGAGGAAGGTCACGTAAAAAGCATGAGAACCCCCCGGAGGGCATGTATGAAGAGGTTGATGTCTGTGGCCGAGGCGAAAGAGGTTTGCAAGGTATGCAGGGACCATAGCGTTTGGCGCTTCGTCGTCTCTGGCTACCCCGTAAGGGATATGGCGTGAAGCTAAATAAATAGTAAATAAATAAATAAATATAAAAGAGAAGTGTCCAATATGTCGTAGTTGAAGTTTTTGTAAAGCAAGACAAGCTTGGCCTATGTTAGACCAAAAGTTCGCGCTATATTAGTTGCATGGTCAGTAACATGTGGAGTACTGGCCCATCAGCTTCTCGAATTGACCGCTTATTGAAGCTGCTTGAATTTTCAGAGTCCCAGTGCTCTGCGACACGCTAGAACCTTTGGTATGTCATAGGGACATCACATTTATATGGCTCTTCTGAAGCATTTATTACATAGAATTTTCAAAATTTTTTTGCCTTCGACTTAAATTATTGCACTGCATGCCACTGGATTATCATCCCCACCATCGGGATCTTTCCAGCGTTCTGCGTAATTTTCAGTTCGATACTATGTAGGTACTTTCACAAAAAGTTGCTTCTTGTTTCTCAAAAGCCGTCAAAGCTCTTATTATTCCTCGGGTGTTGCAAAAGACAGTAGGCGGCAGTATTATCATTCATCAAGTGACCCGTGTGCTCGTTTTCCCTTCTGTGATACATCACAAACAAACCATATTGAACCATCAATTAATTTTTTTATTAATGGAATCTAGTTAACCAATTTACTTTAGTACAATTAAACCCGATTCAATTATTTATTTAAATCAGGCGTAATTAACAACTTACCCTTTTACAGACTCCAGAATGAAGTTACAAAATGGAAACATTATTTCAGCAGCATTACATATTATTCAAAATATGATTTTATGGGCGTCGTCTAATATTTGGGTAGCTTTTGGATGCTTTGACTAGTGAGAAAAAAAATGTGATTCAAATATCAATTATATTATTATAGTTCTGGAACCGAAGTGGTGCTGAAATCAAGTTTTTATCTTTTTTTTTTATTAATCACTGCAGACGAAATAAAGAGAAAAAGCTACATTGGTAAGCAATGTTAATTCTTCATATGAGACAACAATATTTAAGTTAGTATATGAAAGACCCTATTTAAACATTATATATTAATTAATTTTCTAAACAAAACAGTCGTCTACTTGTATAAATATAAACGAACAATTTTTTTTTCCCATATTTTGGTATAATACCTTACAACCTACATATGGATATAAAATTGTTGATAAATAATTGATCATATCATCCATGTAAATCATTGTATAAATATTTATTCATCTCGTAGGGTTTATTAACAAATTGTATTTTTACAGTGAAACAAAAGCTTTTATTGATATTCCATGCAGAGGTTTATATATAGAATTATTATCATTAGATAGATAGATACTAGATATGTAGCGCTTGTAGTGAAGTTTTTTTTTAAATTTTAAAATACTACTGTATTAATATAAAAACATTATTTCAATATAAAAATCTAAAAAAATATGTTCGAGTACCATTTCAAAAAAATTACCTTTCTCATGTTCTGTACGGATGATCACAAATAACATATTGTTTGTGTATTTTTTATATTGATAATAATAAAGCACTTGACTTAAGCTTTGCATTCGTTCCTTTTGTTTCCAAGTCTGTAAATCCCCAGCTATCAAACCGCAATGTAAATTATAATTTAAACAATCATCCAGAAGTAATTTTAGACTAAATAAATGATTATAAGATATATATAACGATCAGTTACTCCATTAAATGATAGGAATAAAGGTAATCACAAGAACAATCTCAAACTTTATAATAACCAGGTTAAAATTTATATATTTATGAGAACATAATTACAACCATCCAACTGAATCCCTTAAAACGATATTTGTAATATCATCAGGTGCTCGCTTCGTATGGTAATTATGACCCTTCATCATCTTTTTTAATAGGAATCCAATTTCTCTCTGTTAAAAATATTGAATAAATTGTAATGATATACCAATACATTTTTTCCGAGCCTTAATACAATGTTATTTTTCATTAATATTATATGGAACAGTAATAACATTTTTTCCCCGTTAACCTTCTCAAAGCACTAGACGCGTCGAACTGATTACGCAAATAAGACCAAAAAAACATTTTCTCGTGATTCCTATCACTAGTGAATAGTAGCTATTTCAAATTTTAACCTAATTCAGTTCTACCCACTAAAAACCAACGGCTGCGTCTTAATAGGACGCCACGGGATCGCTTTTGCAATTTCTTTTTAGGTGATATTGCCCCGGCCAACTGCACGGTGGGAAATCGGAACCCGGCCTGGCGCGTGACAGGCGGAGATACTTACCACTATACTACCAAGGAACCAGTTTTACTCTACTTTAACTCTAAGAAATACAATGTATTCAGTAACATAATAAAAAAAATAATCATTTAACATAAACTTGGAAATTCTATATAAATAAAAATATTTTGAAGGTGAAGTGAAGAAATTTTTCGTATTTAATTTACTTTTACGGTTAGGAACCTCATATGAAAATATATTATAATATTTACAATAATAACCATTAATTTAAAAATAAAATAATTGTCCGTAAAACCTAAACCTTCTTGTATGGATTAACTTTTATATGCCACTAAAATAAATAAAAAAATATATTTTGTTGTTTTATATGTTTTGTGTTTGGATTTAAAATTTTGATGGAATCGCAGAGAAAAGTGATTATATTAAAAAAATAGAATTAAAGACCTAACATTGGAAGACTAAGAAAGAGATGTTGAATACGTTTGTATGTTTTCAAATTATTCAGACTCTCAGTATATTTGTATGTCTGCATATTTGTTTAAAAGCTCGCTTGGCAGAGCTACGAGACAATTTTCTAAAGGTGGTGGGTTCAAGTCCTTTTATTATTGAATATCTGAAATAAATTATAAAACATATTTTCTATAAAATGTAAACTATTCTTATAATAAACCTTAGTATATATTTAATTATTTTATGTTATTTTTATTAACGATACACAATATTCTTTCGTACTTACAATGTTATTTTAATTTTCGAAAACAGCAACTTCTACTTTCTTAATATATAAAAAGCTATAAAATTTATAAAAGCTAGAAGAACTAAGAAATAAATAACTGATACTGTCTCAGGTGTTACGTGTGTGATGGACTAACAAGAAAGAACTAATAGAATTGCTCGTAACCAAAACCAAGCAGTACACGGCTGATGACAGGTGCAATATACGACCGATTTGTTCACATAAAACTGTCATGTAAACCTGACCCTAACTAATAGACGGCACATTTGATTAAAATATATTCCCTTTCAGTATAAAGTACGCACCCTGTACTTATGCAGCTATTTATAATCTAAATAATTCAGCTATTCAACTATCCAATATGCTTTTATATAATGATAAGTGTTCTAAAATTAAGTTATAATTTTAAACTAAATCATTTTGGGTAGATATTTCTTATATATAACGAAGGCCCATTGCCATCGAAGTTCCTAGAAACAGTCACGTCAGCACCGCTGACGTCACAATTTCCATCACCCGGCTCTCATCACAAATAATGAAATAATTGTTACACAGAAAAATTTATGTCAAATAATAATCACTGAATTAAAATAAAAATTTAACTTTATTGTAATTAGTTAAACTAAAAATTAAAATAACAAATTCGAATCTCACCTGATATAATTGATTTTGACACACACTTTTTGTTTCCACCAAAGCTCCAACAATAATGCCACCGGCCATCTTTGTAGGCGCTTTTAAAGACAATCGTTATTCAAAGAAAACACTTACATTATTACGTTTATAAATTTTAAAAAACACTTAATCGTCATTAAAAATAACCAATAGCTATTTGTAAATTCTAATTATAATTTCTGGACAACGATTTCATAATAATTTGATTTGTTTGCCACAAAACATTTTAGGTATTATATGGCGAATGTTCCATTTTAAATCAATTGTCCAAAAATTCTGTTTATAAAAGTAATATTCATAATAAATTGTTATAAGAATTTACAACAACATAAAACGGATTAAAAGATGCGATTAACTGAATCGGATAGACTAATCAACAACAATTTGCTAACACGTGATTTCCGTAAATAAAGTAATCGTTAAAAATCTATCTTAATATAATAAACTTAAGATTAAAATGATTTAACGCCGACATGTATGTATATATTTTAAATGTACTATACAACAACGTGTAATTTTATTAATTTTACTAATTAAATTATTAAATCTTTACAATTTGCATTTATAAAAAACATGTCATTTTATTATTGTTGTATAGTTTATTTTTCCTCGGCATAGTTGTCGCTGATAAACTATGCCAGAGAAGTTTAAATTGGCGGTACTAATACAACGTTTTAACCCCTGTCAATTTCAAATACGGGTTCTTGTCGACTCAGCCTGACCTACAACTCCAAACAAAAACTAAATAAGCAAAATATAACTTTATTTAACGCCTTTGGTAAAATTTAATTCCAAGAACATACGAATTTCATTATAATGATTACAAAAATATGAACGAACTTTTAGGTCATGTTAATTTTCCCTTTAATTTACTTTCTTGTTTACTTCTGAATATTATATTGTGTTTTGGAATATTACTAAACAATAATATAAATTAACAACATTTAAACAAATTTACAATGAAATGTTGATCGACACGACACGATCCCTACAAACTCTAGGAAATCGTCCCTTTCAAAAGTCCTGCAGACTCTGTTCCAGAGTTAGAAGTCTTGTCCGTACAATATTTTTTTCGTTTTATATTTAATTAGGAAATTAAGCTGATGGCGCAATGCTATAAAAAAGGAACTGTGACGGTTGAAGAATCATAGGACATCGAGCTAGACTGTACTTTCGATTTTAACTGTTTCATATTACTAAGATTAATAATAACCATACCGGTGCTTACTTGAAATCCAAAATTAAACTCTATTGAAAAAAATATATTAAAATTGTCTATAGTGTTTTTAATATTAATTAATTTTTTTTCTCTTAACGATAGTTTATTTATTTATTTATTTACCCTTTATTGAATATTACAAAAGGCGAACTTAATGCCTGTTGGCATTCTCTACCAGCTAACCTTTGTGGATGGTGAGAAATTGCGGTAGGCGTAACAAAAGTAAAATTCAAAATAAAACTAGTACTAAGTGAAATAAAAAAATAAATATATACATAAAAAAATAAATATATATATATAATATGTAATAATAATAAAAATAAAAATAAAAATAATAATAATAATAAAATAATAATAAATAAACTATAATATATATATAAATTATATATATATATATATATATATATAGACAAATTATAAACACATATAATGTCTAATTAAATATACTTACATATAATAAATAGCATATATATATCTGAATGAAATGTGTATTAGGAAGATTCTAGGAAGTAGTTGCGAACAAGATTTTTAAACGACCTTTTGGTAGGTGCCCTCCTTATATTTTCAGGGAGATTGTTCCAAAGGATAGACGCTTGAACTCTAAAAGACTTTTGAACAAAATCAGTATTATGGGGTAGAATGGAGATTTTAAGGTTGGAAGATGATCGAAGCATTTTGTTATGAGTTGCGTGAAGATATTGGAATTCCTTCTTTAGGTATGAAGGCGCATTTGGATCATTTAAGATTGAATAGAGGAGATTAAGTATTCTAGAGCTACGCCTCTGTCGAATAGTGAGCCATTTAAGTTTAGTGCGAAATTGAGAAACATGATCATACTTACGTAAGCCGAAGATGTAGCGGAGACAGTTGTTAAGGAGGCGCTCTAACTTGTTGAGAAGATCATTGTTTAGGTCTGGATAGGAGACATCTGCGTAATCAATAAGGGGCAATATAAGAGAGTTGATTAGCATTATTTTCGTCTTAATAGGGAGGAAATGTTTAGTCCGATATAAGGACTGTAATGCGGCAGTGACTTTGCGGCATATTTCGTTAATCTGCTGGCGCCAATCCATTTTACAGTCAATGCACAACCCCAGGTTTTTTACGGTCTTAGATAGTGGTATGACATTGCCATTATATGTGATGGCAGGCATGCTGTCAAAATCCGTTCTGACCAGCAATCTTGAGCTTCCAATGACTATAGCTAAACATTTTTTAGGATTAACAGAAACACCAAATCTGGAGGACCATAAACTCAATTGATTTAAGTTGCGATTAATGGTAACAATTGCATTTGAAAGTTCATTTATCCCAGTCTGCACATAGAGCTGAAGGTCATCAGCGTATAAGTGATACGAACAGTCTAAGTTGGGAAGTAATGTATCAATAAATAAAGAAAATAAAATAGGAGAAAGAATACCGCCTTGTGGCACACCAGTTTCTATGTTGGCCCATATGGAGGATGAGCCACCCATGCAAACTGACTGTTGGCGGCCACGAAGATAAGATGAGAACCATTTAACTGCAGATGGGCTGAACTTGAGTAAAGATAAAATGGCAAGGAGGATTTCGTGGTTAACTGTGTTGAAAGCATTTGAAAAGTCTACAAGCACCAACACTGTTAATAGCTTTTTGTCCATACCAAGTCGTATATCATCTGTTACCTTTATGAGAGTGGTATTGGTGCTGTGACCTGGACGAAACCCAGACTGGTAAATACTCAGTAGGTTGTACTTGAAAATATGAGAAGATATTTGCTTAAAAACACAGGCTTCTAGAACTTTTGAAAGGAATGGCAATATGGAGATGGGTCTGTAGTGATTTGGGAGAGTAGGTTGAGGAATTTTTGGTAACGGACGCACCAAAGCTTTTTTCCAAATATTAGGATATTCACCAGATATTAAGGAAAAGTTAACAATGTGAGATATTAAAGGTAAAAGAGGATCCATAATATTAAGGATCATAGATCTGCTAATATCGTCACAGCCCATTGCCTTAGATTTTATAGAGAAAATGGTTGTTTTAATTTCATCCTGTGGTACAGTCGTGAAATAAAAAGATGGAATATCAGGACTCTGCATTGATGAAATGAAAGCAAGTGTTTGAGATAGGATTGTATGATCTAATTGAGGAATAGAGACAAAATAACTGTTAATTTCATCTAATGCCAGAGGGGAGCAAGGATTAACGGAAGGTGACGTGCAAACACCAATAGAAATTAGAAACTTCCATGTATCGGAAGATGAAGAATTGCTTATATTGTCATGTATGTAACGGCGTTTAGCTATTCGTATCACTTGATTGCACCGATTCCTCGCACGCTTGTATATTGACCAATTCTGTGCATTGCGGTCTTTTTTGAATGCTCTAAATAAACGATCCCGTTTAATCATAGCAGCCCGAATAGAGGCAGTCATCCACGGCGCTGCAGGCCGCTTTAATTTAACTTGATGAACTGGTGCGTGAGTGTCATACAATGTTAAAATAGCAGTGTTAAGATAATGAATTTTGTCTTCAACTTTCGACGCTGCATTTATTACCGAGAAATCAAGATTGTAAGCATCCCGCATTAAATTATCTAAGTTTATTTGTGACAAATTTCTAATTTCCAAGATTTTAGGCTTCTGTTTTGGGGGTTTTAATTTGTATGACAAGTAAATAAGGTCGTGTCGCGAAAAGCCAGGAGCAGATAACTGTCCAAATTTTTGTGATAATTCAGGGACTCCGGTAATTATGAGATCTATCCATGAATCATCACTGTCTAAATTGTGATGAGTTGCCTTCAATGGGAGAATTGAGAGATTAACTGACTCAATGATAGATCGAAGTCTAAGGGATCGCGAGGAAGATTTTAGGAGATTAGTATTAAAGTCACCCATTATTATATAATGTTTATAATTAGACGATATATTATCTAGGGCGTGTTCAAAATCTGTAAAGTAATCAGTCGAGGGAGGACAATATATAACACCTAAGAGTGCCTTGACACCTTTAAAATCTAGCTCTAAAAATAAGTACTCACAGGAGGCCGAATATCGAGAGGGAGACATTAAAATTATTTTATGAGTAATAAACGCTTTTAAATATATAGCGACACCACCCGCCCTTCTGTCTGTGCGATCGTTCCTTATTAACACAAACCCAGGTAATGGATAAAGCGCAGAGTGCAATTGTGGTTTTAGCCAGCTCTCGGAGATAAGTACCGCGTGGATTGCATTATTCTTTGAAAAAGTAGCCTCTAGTTCAGCATAGTGGCTCGGTATACTTTGAGAATTTAAATGACATATATTGAACAAGTTGCGATTATCAGAAAATATGCTTTCCAAATGTCCACTTAAAGAAGTTAAGCTATCGTTTATGGGATCGTCACAACTATCAAAGGAACCACTGGAATCATGCAGTGAGTAAAATGTGTCATCAATACTGTGAGAAGATTCATTATCAGACATAATGTATATTAAATAAATAAACTATGAAATAACTATATAAATAAACAATAAAATAAGAATAAAAAAAATAAAATAAAATAATAATAATTAAAAGCGTAACTACAAAAAAAAAAAAAAATAATAATAATAATAATTAAAGTACCCTATTTATCACCAACCAACCCAACAGTTTACTGTTTACATGATTATAAGTTTTGATAAACAGGGCTGCGCTTCCGTATGTGACCTGCGACTTTGGCGCCATCTATCGGTATTTTTGAGCTCTATGAAGTGTGGGGAGTTCATTCATAGCAATATCTCCGAGCGAAAACAAGTTTGAAATTTTTTTTTTCAATACTCGATATAAGTGCATTAGGACCTATTCAAACCTTTTTTTTTTTTTTTTTTTTTTTTTTTGCGTTGAAAAAATCCGTTACGGATACCCGCCGACCAGGAAGGTGATGACCGGAGGGTTATGTGGGACTACCCGGCGGCATAGAAGACGCCGCCATTTTTAAGGCTACCCACTAAAAAACCAACGGTTGCCCTCAACGCCTTAATGGGACGACACGGGATCGCGTTAGCACTCACCGTGCCGCCCCGGCGGTTACCCCCCGTGCGAGGGTGCCCCGAGCAACTTAGGACACCCTCACGGCGTAGGCCTATGGCAGGTGAGAGGGGTCACCCCCCCCTCTCACCAAGGCCTACTGCTGGGAGAGGAAGCGGCGGGCGTACTCCCGCCTCCTTCTTCCCAGCCTCCCCCGGCGGAGCGGGTCAGAGGGAGAGGCTTGCTCCCTGACCCGCTCCGCGGCCTCCTTCGCGGCGATGACTTGCTCGCAGAAGGAGGCCATAGCGGCCCAACACCTCTCGCTGCCGACCATCGCGCCAACAAGGCGCGGCAGCGAGAGGTCCCCGCCAACCACGGCCACCAGCTCAGCGCGCTGATGACCCCAGGCTGCGCACTCCGCCACGGTGTGACGAGCCGTGTCGACGGACTCGTCACAGTGGTGGCAGGACGGGGCCGCCTCCCTTCTTGCAATCTTGTGCAGGTACGCACCAAAGCACCCGTGCCCCGTGAGCACCTGCACAAGACGGAACGTCAGAGTCCCGTGTCGCCGGTTGATCCAACGATCCAAGTGGGGGCGGACTGCCCCCACTGTCGTTAGACCGGCGGCAGGGGACTCCAAGTCCCTCGTCCACCGTCGAATCAGGGCTCGGTGAGCTGAAGCCCTGATTCGAGCTACCTCGGGCCTAACCCCCGTGGTCCTGGCTTCCGCCCGGTGCCAATACACCCCGGCGAGCACCTCCGCCTGCAGCTCCCAAGGCGGATCGCTCGCCAGGAGTGTGGCCGCAGTGTACGACACTGTACGGTACCCCCTGATCATCCTCACCGCTAAGACCCTCTGCGTCCTTCGCAGGAGGGTCTTGGAATCGGCGGTGAGGGACCCCGACCATATGGGGGCACCGTACAGCGCCATGCTCCTCACTATGCCGGCATAGAGTCGCCGGCATGGAGCCTGCGGCCCACCGACGTTGGGCAGAAACCTTCCCAAGGCAGCCGTGGTGGACAGTAACTTCGGGGCCAGAAGGGAGAAATGAGCCCCGAAGTTCCATCTTCCGTCCAGGGTGAGGCCCAGATATTTTAGCTGGGCCTTCACCACCACCTCCTCACCCTGGACGGAGATGGACGCCCGGCGAGGGGGACCCCGGCGAGGGCCGTGGAAGAGGATGGCCTCCGTTTTGGATACGGAGACCTCCAATCCCAACAGCCCTATGCGGTCCGCAACCAGCGTAGCGCCGACTGTTGCCAGACGGGCCGCCTCCGCATACGTCCCTCCCCTGCATGTGACGAGGGTGTCGTCTGCGTAACGCGAGTCCCGCCTGGAGACCTAAGTCTGCGCAGACGGCACACCGAAGGACTCCGGTGCAGCTGTCGCGATTATGGCCCGACAGACCGCACCGGAAACAAACGTCGCTCCTATCGACCCCTGATGGGCAGAGCGCCCGAGTGTGCCCCGGTTCTTGGCACCGGAAGCACCTCATCGGACGCTCTTCTAGGAGCTCGACCCTGGCCGAGCTCCAGCCCACCAGGAGTCTCCCCGCGTCGAGGAGCGACTTAGCCGCGTCAACGGGGCAACGGGCGAAAGCAACGCCCATAGCCCCGTTGCCCCAGCGAATCTCTCCAACTTGGAGGGACTCGCTAGGGCACTTGGTGACGCGGCAAATCGCGGCCGCCACTTTTTCTTTTGTGGCAGAGTCGTCCAGTCCCCTCACCTTGACCATTACCCTCTTCACAGGTCGGACGACGTCTGCCACTCCGTCTAAAACAGTCCGGAGGTTGGCCGCCAATTTTTCGGCATTTTCTGGAGCCGCCTTAGGCAGCTCCAGAAGCCTGGCCCCGGTGGCCGACCTCCGGATCTTTAGCCCGCCCTCGAGCCCCAACTCCCCGAGATCTACCTTCTCGGAGGCGCGCTCGAGGAGCTGGGCATAGGTGACCCCCTTAGCTGCCGCCTCGGGCTGCAGTGTGATTACCACTGCAGGTGACCGAGGAGATGGCAGCTTGGGGAAGGACCCTTGGACCGGTCCGGATTGACCGGCCTTTTGGCCCTTCTTTTTGCCCCCCTTTTTGTTTCCCGGCTTCGGTGGTTCAGCGGTTAAGACTCGTTGAGCCACCGAAGCTTGGACGGCAGAAGCAGGGCCAACTGGTTTGTTGGCCCTTTTTTGTCCACGTCTCACCACCGAAGACCAGGTCTCGGCAGTAGCGGCTGCCGGAGCAGGTGTCGCCGCTTTAGCCGACGCAGCTCGCGTCGTCGCGCCTGCGGACCTCGGCGGCCGCGCGTCGGCAATCGCTGCCGCACTAACCCTACGATCCGCTGCCAAGGGCGGACGCATGACCCTCTCAGGGAGGAGGCGCTCCTCGATGTTGGCGAACCGGGCGTTCACCATCACCCCCACCGAGGACACAATGGAGCGCCTCAACTCCTCAATACAGTCCGCGTCCAGAGAGGGCGCGGCTACGGCAGCGGGAGCGGCAGCGGCCGAGGATTTTGCTGCCGCCGTTTTCAGCTCAACAAACTCCCGCCTGTGAGCTTTGATTTAGGCCTTAAGGGCCTCGACCTCTCTGATCAGGCGGGAGTTTGCAGCCCTCAACTGGCGGGGAGCCTTGCAGGCTCGGCTCCCCAGTTCGTGCCCCGCCTGGAGACCGAGGTCTGAACAGACGGCGCACCGAAGGACTCCGGTGCAGCTGTCGCGGGTATGCCCCGACAAGCCGCACCGGAAACAAACTTCGCTCCGGTCTTTCTCTGATGGGCAGAGCGCCCGTGTGCTGTTAGTTATTAAAAAATATTTATTTATAAAATATTCATTAATAAAAATACATGTTTACTTGATTAAATCTACTACAAGACTAACTTAAAATATTATAATTAAATCTTATTACAAACAATGATAAATGTCGAGTCAGGAGATTGATGCTTTCCTCGTAAGCGGAAATCACTGCTTATGCTGTGATAACTCGATGACGGATTCAAAAATTTTAGGACTTTTTAGTCTTTAGGGTACAAATATTTAAAAATTCTTCTTTGTAAACTTTTTTGTAAATGTTTTTGTTGTATTTGCAAATGTATTGTAATAAACTTTTTTTATTAAAATCCTATATGCGAAAAAAATGTTAATATGATTAGAAATTGTTTAAATTTTAACATATTGAAGAAGACGCAAACCTATACCACATGTGTAAATTTCCTTACATAAGAAACCTCGTCATACAGCGTGTAATAACTAAGAAACTAATAATTTATCTAACGTAAGAACATGTGAAACTCTATCATTACATTATATAATATTCCAATAACATAATTGACAATAATAACATAAAATGACAATCACAACAAAAAACAGGAATGGTTACTGTTGGTAGAAATATCTCAAAATAATAAATGTTCCGTTTAGTTCCATAGTTCCGTTAACTACATTATTTAACCAATTAGACTAAAATTGGTGTATTTATACTTTACTATTCACAGGTATTAATTTCACTATAGAGAATATATTCGTATTATCCAATGCAACCTTATAAAATTTCTAGAAATAAGAGATTTCTGCAGAGCAGCATTGTAGCAAATTTGAGAGAATTCAATTAATCGCTATGGAATTTTTTAAATAGAATGAGGACAACTCCTACCAAGTGCATAACTAGTATAGTTATAAATTTAAAAATAATTGACTATACTTTTCAATTAAGACAGAAATTATATTTGTCAAATCTCAATAGCCAATGTTATACGTTTGAGCCGAACGCGGATGTTATAGTGAAAACAGATTGAAGAAATGTTTAGCCATTCGAAAGTTATAAAAAAAAATCACTCCTGCCATAGACAATACATTAGAGCTGCCCTGCGCGTGCGAGCAATGCTGAGCTAGAAGGTGACAATTAGTCCTAATAAATCGATATTTTCTGTAGCTATTCAGATGAAAGGAGAGGGGCTCAGCTCAACACCCGCCGCGCACGGTTGGCGGATCCTAGTACTTCATATTGTTTTACGATTTACTAATCTCATTGAAAGTATTACTCGTGACTATGAGATGTTGTATTGTATATTCTTTTCAAAACTGTCAGTTCACTTCAATCTTCGAATACTCGGTTTATTACTCCTGTTTACCAAAGGTGGTCTTGGAAAGGATATTGTCAAGTCTCTATCTCATTCATTCGAAAATACATGTAAAGCTAATCTTTAATAATATAAAAAGTATTCTTACAATACAACTTATTATCCAATTAACAACTTTTTCAAAAATATAAAACGCTGTGCTGGCATCAACCGGAGAAAGTCGTAAGAATTAAGATTTAGATAATAAATAACTGTTCCACTCCTCTAAGACTAGCTATGATATGATTCTCTACCATACTGTTTAATGATTATCACACTGACCGTCAACGGCAACTGAGACTACGTAAATGTATAAGCCACCAATCTTTTTATAAAGAGTCCGACAAAATTTCGTACCTACCCACCTTATTTGAATTTAAGTGATTATTAATTAAGTTAACATTAGTAAGTTATAACCTGCAAAACATCGAAAACTATATCTTTAAGCCTTAACTCTAAATAATGTGTTGTTATTAATGTAAATATGTAATATGTAAATAAGGTAAAGAAATATAATTTTAAAAATAAAATGGAAGCAGCTATGTAACTACTTCCAGCTACAACATATTACTATAATGTAGTATATATGACATCATATTATTACAATGCAGTCTTAATCAGACTCCAACAACATTTTTATAAAAAAGGTCTATTCAGATCAAACAAACACTCAAACATTAACTCTGAGTATTATTACAATAGATATTTTGACCAATGTTAATTATTAACTATGAATCCCACTTTATTTGCATCCAATACTAAAATCAAGTAAAGTAAAGGTAAATAGCAGACGAAGCAAACATCCACATGGAATGTCTATGTTGATTTTAATAATAGATGCAATATTTTATTACACATTGAAATTATGATAATTATGATCCAGATCTTGTGCTAATAAACTATTTATGGATCGCGTCTCTAGGAATTCGCTCGAGTCTGGTTCAATCTTCGAATTAAGAAACGATTATAAGTAATTTCATTCATTGATGTATCAAAACAATATATTTATTTTATCTGTATCTGCAGATAGAAACAAATGTACAAAAATGAAATGTCAAACATTTTCTTTTCATCTCGAAAAACCAGCCGCCTCGCGCCTGTGTAAACACCGATCTGAGATAAAATAGTAAGCCCTATTTAAGAGCAATTCCCAAAAGTGCGAAGTAAGGAAAATGTAACACAATTTTAGGTTTCTCTCCATTATATCAAACATGTAAGAGATAAGGTAATCCGTTAATTATATTACGCACATCTCACACGACGGCTCTTGATTACATTCACTGCGTCCCGCACTAATTACAACAGCAATTTTCAATATTTCATTGTCATTTTATATTTTATAAATCAAATAAATAATGTAATGCTTATACATGATACAAGGTTTCTGTTCATGTATATTGAGATAAAAAAAATTCTTTCACTATTCAAAGTGGTACAAAAAAATGTAAAGTAACACAATACACAAAATATTTTTTCGTGTGTCTACATTATAAAAACCTGTTTTTATTAACTTAAAATAAAGAAGGATTTTAGTTTGTTTCCTTTTTCGATTCCTTAGGCAGATATGTAATCTTTAATTATGGGATGATAAAGAGCAGACCTATGCAAATATATACAATTATTCGAAATATCGTCAAAGTTTTGAGTCAAATATTTAATATTTATTTGAGTTAATATTTTTTATTAGAACTGTTAGAATATAAAATTTTAATCTTTCTTAGAACGACGTACTTGTACTTAAGTTATCCGAAACTTAGTTCTTGGTTAATGTTTGTATTTGAATATTTATATTACTCTTGCCGATGCCGGTATGAAGGTAGTTGATCAACTTTTAATTAACCGTTAGGCGACTGGGGTAGAGATTCACCATCGTCGCCTCCGAGTGTTAGCTGGTGTGAAATGTGATTAGTAATGCATTACTAAATACAAATTAATGATAATGATTAGTAATTATTCTCACACACACACTAAATAAAAAAAAAGAAATGTTCAAACGTATTAAAAAACCAATCCAATAGAAAAAATAATTGAAATGATACGATATTATTAATTCTATAACGAACAGCCCGCAACGTCATTCAAATTCAAGACACGTAGCGAACAATTCATGAAAATCTCTGTGAAAGGTGTCCTGATTTTGTAATGCACGGGTGGCTTTTGAAATAATCCGGTAATCATCAACTCGCTTACGTTGGGTTAAAGGCGTATGATCTTAAGTATAAAGTCGGATGAGACCGCATTATAACGTGCTTTAATAAATTATTTAGCTTTATTTCCCATTGAGGAAGTGCTAATATTTATTTCTGTATCATTACTTAGACTTGTTTGTAAGTATTGAAAAGTCCTAAGAAACTAAATAAAAATATATACACTGTTTCAAAATATTTATATTGCTAAATACTATCATAGGATTGATGTTTAATGAATATTTTTTTACTAGTTACATCACTTTAACTAAATATTTATTTCATTTTATATTTATGCTATTTTATCATAACAAAGACAAGAAAATTTTCATTGAAAACCTTACTATCTTTGTAATATCAAAGCTTGTAACAGATTGTATGACTTTTTTATTGTCTTCATTAACTTTCCGATCTGCTATTCCGTGTCTTTCGATGCTTTTAATTTAATAAATACATTACTATTCTGTTTGTGATATTGTTTTATATGCGTATCGTGTAATTTGAGCGTTCCTTAAAGCAATTTTGTTTACAATTCTTTGATTTTTATTTCTATTTTTATAATGATATTATTCAATATATAACTATATATATAATAGTTAACTTTTAATTTGTGATTCCGACGATAATAACAAATATGGCTTAAATTTCCATAACTACAAATAGAAAACTTTGTGTGTTACAAAGTTTAATTTAATAAAATAATTTAAATATTTTGGGCCGCGAGATCTCATGTATCCCTTATGTAATACCACTATTGACTGGTAAATATTAAATAAGAAGATAAAAAACTCAAAGTGACACTCGTCCACACTCTATGATGGATCGAGACTGACTTGGCACCACTGACAATTCGTGTACTTACTACAATTACAATATTTGTTAAATATGAATATACTTTTGGTTATAAAAACAATCGACTATAAAAATAATAGCACCTTTGGAAAGATGATGAAAGATTGTGTATACGAGTATGTAAATGCAATAACCTACACTTTGACAAACTAACATAATGTAAATGGATAGAGAAAAGGTCTTCATATTTTCTTTTTTTTATCTTAGAAACATATTTAAAGGTAAAGGGAAGACCGACTGATCCCTTTTGAAAAACCGCAATGGAAAATATAATTGCCTGCGGTAAAATTTTCCCCGGTCTATATACTGTTTCTGATCTTTGTTAAATTTATCAATAATGCTTAAAAGTGGAAAAATATTTCTTTAATATATTAATTATATTTTGACCAAGCTGTGGTATGAATTTTGATAAAACTGTACATCAATCTAATTAAATGCAATTGCAAAATTCTTGAGAGGTATTTTTAATAAACGTAGAGAAAACTAAAAGAAAATGAAATTTTATATCTATTTTTCTTTTTCTTAATTACTTTAAAAATTTAAAAGTTTGCATTGTTTTAGTTTTGATTTTTTATATTACATACACTAATTTTCATAAATTTGCAAAAGATGAAAGGTGTTTTAATACACATGTTAGTGCCCTGGACTTTCTTTTTTATGGCGACGGAATACAGATTTGCAATAGCGAATAGTTGTCTTATATCCTACGTGTTAGCAAAGAGAAAGTAAACTTATTTTGTAAATAAGTTTTCTCTTTTTAATCAAAACTTTGTGAATGGGACGCTTTCTTACTCGCAAAATACAGGTATGAGTCTTATAAGACGACTGTTGAAATAAATTATTTAAATAAATTTATTTTAATATATGTATTTAGTGATCAGTATATATTTTTTTATACTAAAATATATTTTTACCATAAAATATATTCATATATTAATTTCTATGAACTAATCATAAAAGTCAAATACAAAACTTTTAAGAAGGCTCTGAATGAATTGAGCGAAGCGAGCGTAGCGAGCGGAGCGTTATACTAGTGACTTTTTCACATTCTTTGTCACGAATAGGCTCGAAAACTACTTGACGGAAAATTATAAAATTTAGCAATCAAAAAGTCGCCCATTAGGTGATGGTTTTTAAAAAAAAATGAAAAATGTCCTGTTGTTGAGGAATAATCGTCAAAAAACTCATTATGCATCTCCCATTGAAGTCAATGGGAAACGATGAGTCATTGCACTGGGCTCACTTCGCTCAATATGCAAACGGCACCCGAGATTTTGCGAGCGCAGCGAGTCGAAATTGAGAGTTTGCTGGTGCCCCTAGTAGTTATTAAGCGAAGAAAGTTTTTACTGAAATAAATCTCAATATTTTTCAATAGTAACGAAGTATAAACAACAATTTGAAGCAATTGACGGATTTGATTATCTTACCGATGTACAAATAGAGCTTTCAGAGAAATAATTACATTTATAACTGTGATATTGAAGCGAAGAAAATTTGAACTGAAATAAATTTCTAACGCTGTTATCACAACCCAAATTAATATTCAAGCTGACTTTAAATGTATTTCTGCAAAATGTCATACAGGCCAAGTTAACCTACACCAGTTTATCAGACAAAATATGGCTAAAGTGAAATTGTGTTATTCGATGTTATATTTGGTATATTTATTTACTTCGGAGGATCATTTTTCCGAAATAAAATAAATCTTTTTTTTATAAATACGAGCTAAAATCCTAGAGTACATTGTGTTTTATAAGTTATAACCTGCAAAATAGTAAAACCTCATATGTAAATAATGTAATGAATGTAAAGCTTACTGAAACTGACTTAAAGCTAATTGGTTGACCCTTAAACTAAACAAGACAAATTTTATACCTTTGGCTGTGCGTAATGTTTATCTGTCTCTAACCAGTTTTAATTTAATATTATATATTTCTTAATCTACGAGGTGTTAACTGCCGTTGTCGTACCTAATACCTCGGACATGTAATTGTCTAGCACATAATCACATTAGTACCATTGGTAATAGGAAGAGTCAGGTCGTGTTGATATTATAAAAAGCGACATTTGTAAATATCAAAAACTTAGCGCAATCTGTTCGGGATTATTGCATCACAGTTTGGAGCATGACTCCTGAGACTATTTATTACCCCTAAATGTAGTTATTTTTTAAGAAAAAATAACTTAAAAAATAACTATTTTAGTTTAATCACCTTTGAGATACATATACCTGCTATACATATATTTCTTTACCCACCTTCGGTAAACGCAGAATGCGAATGCGGTATGCAAAAAGGGGTAAACAAATATTATTTCTTTGTAATATTGTAAATAGTCATAATCTCAAACTAACCAAAATTGAATAAACATGTCTCTAAAATATTTAGTTTTATTCAGCTATACAAATACATACGTACACAACTAAGCACACACACGTAAATTTAAACATAAAAACGAACTATGTATGCAATTTCATATTTAATAGTAGTGTCCTTTAGAACAGTAGATTTACAACCAGCCACGGTTCGGCTAGCAGCCGTAACATCATCTCTGGTTGTAATAAAAAGTTTCTGCATACTATTGAGTTTACGACGGCTTGAAGAAACGTCGATAAGTTTTTTTATCCAATATACAGGATCGATCTTCTTTGGCAGACCAGACAAGAAATTCTACCCACAATATCGGTGTGTGAGTCGGTTTTTCGTGTAGTCGGATCCAAATCCTCTGTAATTGTGAAATTATTTTCAAATATAGTGAGGAAGATTTATTTCCAGAATAATTTCTGGGAATAATACACAGTCTCACAAACTATTATTAATAAATGAAGTATATATTTATTATTAACTATTTAATATTAAAAGCTCCCATCAGGGTATAGCAGTTCATCTTTGGGTCCACAAATTATTTGTAAAACATCTACAGTTGTTAAGTAGTTCTGATAATATATGAACGCATACTGATGAAAAAAAACATCACTTTATAATATACATATATAACTTAGACGCCAAGCTCAATTGCGATCAAACTTTTGAAAAAATTAACAAAAAACTGATTATTATTTAATTTAGAGCTTAAGTTTTATAACATAATTGCAATATGTACAACTAAGTTTATGTATCAAAAACTTGTTTTGTTTTGTTTCTAGTTATATTTTGCAATCGTATAGTAAAATTTTTCAAGACCGCATTCATCCTGTGAAACTTAACGAAGAATTAAAATGTCACGTATTTCTTTTACTTCGCCTTTTCATTTCAAAACATTTGAAATGTTTCGCCAAAAACATTAATTAAATTCGCCTTTAATTAAAACATGAGAGCCCATTGCTTTGAAAGAACATTTATTTTTAGTAAACTCAAAAGGTTTAGGGTTTAAGCAGTGGAAATGTTACTGTCATTACTTGCCTTCATAAAGACGGTTGGAAGAAACTAAATTAACTTAAATAAATTAGCATACGTAAAATGTGAATAGAGATTTATCCGTTGTTTTCACTATTGTTTAATAAAGTTTAAGAGTCACTATTTGATATCATCATAAAGCTAGCTTTAAAAATAAACCTCGTATCTGGTAATGGTAATGGAAATACAGACTCTTATACCTCCGAATGCTTTGCTTTCTCCGTCTTTTCTATCTCTCTGTAGAAAGAGGTACATTCTAAAAATAATTGACATAGTGGATACATTTCTTGACACTCGATATGACCCACAATACTTTTCATTTTATTAAGACTGTACCTATGTCTCGGTACTTTTTTCAACCCTAATTTAACTCAAGTGGAAAATGAAGAATAACCTTTCTTTCGAAGTTACACACCGGGGATGCTTAACGCACCTATATTTTATGTTTTAACAACAAAAAAAAATATTCCCGAAAATGTATTCTAAATCTTTTTTATTAAGTAGAAAAATAGACTTAGACACAAGTTTTAAAACAATATTATTACGTTTTTATTTAAATTACTATCACTATTTCTTGAAATCACTACCTTTTGCCCTTTACTACGGTACGGTACTGTATGATTCACAATTGTAGTCGGAACGTAATTCTTATCTATAAGCTATATTACTGTAAAAAAAAAAGACTTACAAACTCTCGGACAACAAGTTCTCGGTTCTTTTGAGTATTTTGGCGATTCCCTTAAAAGTTTTCAACACGTTTAGAATTTTCAAGCTGTAAAGAGGAGATTCTAAGCTTTGCTTGAAGAAAAAGATAGTAGTGTTCCAAAGTTTATTCATGTCCAACTTGGTTTGTACTTATTTTAATTGAGATAAGAATTTTTTTTTTTTTTGGCTAGGAACCATTGCATTGCATTAAGCATTTGAATTTCTAATATAAGAGCTAAGAGTAACCTCAAACTAGTTTGATAAACATGTAATTTACTACTTCTTCATACATCTTGATTTTATACAAAATTTAAACTACCCTCACCCCCCTGTAAGGGGTGGTTATGTTAGGTTAGGGTATTGAGTAAAAGAGGTATCAAATTCACTTTTGGTTGTCATTTTTTTGTTTCATCATACCAAAAAACATAGAAATACACATTCATCTTTATTTTATACAAAAATGGAAAACTTCACTCCCCATAAGGGGTAGTAAGAAAGTGTTAATGGGTTATGGAGGTCTTGAATTTGTTTTTAATTATCATTTTCGGTTTCAGCATCCTAAAAAACGTAGAAATATACATCTATCTTGATTTTATACAAAAAATTAAATTTTCACCCCTTAAGAGGTAGTAAGGGGGTGCTAGTGGGAAAACGGGCAATTAAAATTAGTTTTTATTGTCATATTCGGTTTCAGCGATCCCAAAAACCTAAGTATAATGGGGTCTCCCCTCTCGTTCATGATTTTTTTTTTGTGTGCCTGTGTAATTGATAAAAATGCATATAATATATGCGATTTTGCAGTTATTAGTTAATAACAAGTGGTTAAATTTTATGAATTAATTAATAACTGTACTCGTTTTTTACAGGTACAGATGCAAATTCTTATACTATTCAAAACGAGAACAAAACGGAAAATACTCAGTCATTAATAAATAAAATATATCAAATATTACACACCACTTCTGACTTACACAATCAAACTAAACTTGCCTTTAACTCTCCGGTTCTACACAGTTTCGAAACTAAGATAAAGTTGCCCATAGAGAGGTTGCCCATAGAGAGAGAGAGAGAGAGAGATAGACGACCAATGTGCTGCCAAAATAACATAAATAGATTCACAAGAGAAGATGCTATTGTAAATGATGTATTAGACAAAGAGAAAATAAAGAGGCGAGTTGTGAATATAATGGACACTGAACGTCTATGGCTATTCCAGGGCTTATCGAAAGAAAAAGGAAATCCCGTGAAGGTGGCTAGATTGCTCCACTACTAAATTACATATTTAATACATATTCGACCACACATTATCACAGAAATGAAAAGTAATTTGTTTTAAGAATATAACTTTTATCATATTATAATGGGTATAAGTATCACATATGAAGCCGAAATTACTAATTGAGATATTCATAATAATAATCACTCAAACATCAGCGTTCAGTTGCTCAAGTTTTTACAGATTTCACAGATATAAATGTTTAAATTTGCGTATTGTTTGTCTTAATTATGAGTTAATCTCAATGAGAGAGTGAAAACTATGCATCTATCAAATTTTATTTAATGATTTAATTATTATGAATAATGAAACATCGTATTTCACTTAAATGTTATGGAAGACAAACAGATCTAAATAACATAATACTTCATGAATGTTGACAACTTAGTCATTAGTATTACAGTTTAGAATGTTATCTTAGGAGAACCAATCTCCCGTGTCTCTACTTAATTACTACAGCGTTACAAAATAGTCCTACACATATCATGTTAATCTCAACATTTTATTCTTAGTTTAAAAAAATAACTATTATTTAATTACTGAGATTGTAATTTAATTTTTTTTTTTTTTTTTTTTGTATGTCTCTGCTGTTAGCCCTACTGGCCATGACAGCGTCACCGGTGGAATGGACGGGTGCAGAGACCCCCCCCTTAAATTAAGGTTACAAAACCTCGATACAATTTCTATATAAATGATGTTTGCATGCTGAAATGCAAATAATATATCTATTAATACATAACATTTTCTTTATTTTTACGATTAATTTAGAACTGGCAACGGTAACAGTATATATGTAGCTGCGGCTCCAGAAATAGAGGCTCTGGTGGATTCCAACGCTCACATGGACTGTAAGGTAGATATTCTGCGAGATAAACTGGTAATAAGTTTGTCCTATCACTGCAACATTGATTCTGTTTATAATTTTTTATGGTTTTTTTTTGTGGAAGAGGAGGGCAAATGAGCTGGCGGGTCACAGATGACTTGTGATCACCGCCGCCCATGAACTCTTGCAACATCCGAGGATTTACAAGAGTATTGCCGGCCTTGTAGGTAGGAGTAGACGCCTTTTTTGAAGGTACCCATGTCGTACCGATCTGGAAATGCCGCCGAAGGGAGTTCGTTCCACAAGCGAGTGGAACGTGGAAAAAAGGTCCTTGAGAACCGCACAGTGGAGGATCGCCACGCATCCAGGTGGTAGGGTGGTGGTAGGGTGGTAAAGAAGTCGATGGCGCGCTGTGAGGTGATGAAATTCAGCGGCAGGCGAATCAAATCGAATAGTTCTTCGGAACACTCCCCGTTATAAATGCGGTAGAAGACGCACGAAGAAGCCACGTCTCTACGCAATAGCAAAAAGTCCAGCCGTTCGCAGAGCTCCGGGTCCCCGACAATCCGAACGGCTCTCCGTTTTACTCGGTCAAATGGTAGAAGCTGATATTGGGGTGATCCGGACCAGAAATGAGAATAGTACTCCATGTGCGGCCGGACCTGCGCCTTATAGAGCGCAAGTTTTTGGCCAGATTTGAAGTACTGCCTCGCTCTATTAATCACTCCCAATTTCTTCAAGGCCAACTTAGCCTTGCTCTCCAGATGACCACGAAACTGACAATCGCTCGAAATGTCGAGACCCAGTATTCTGATACTTGGCGCAGCAATGAGGGGAGTGCTCTCGAAGAGCGATGACACGATAAATGGGGTTTTCTTAGTGGTAAACGCGCAAACTTGTGACTTAAGGGGATTGAACTGAACGTGGTTCAGTTCACCCCACTCAGAGACCATCCCCAAGGAAGTCTCTATATAAGACACAAGTTTACACCAGCGTTCACGGGCTTGGGGTCCGAGCAAAAACCGTCGAGAACGACCTGTATGCTCCGCCCAGTGAGGAAGTTTGCATGAACTCTCGGGAAGCCCATAGGAAAGTAGCTTCGAAAAAACCCCTTTGTGCCATACACGATCGAAGACTTTCGCCATATCCAGACTAACTACCAGACCCTCTCCCTTGCTTTCAATAACAGCTGCGCAACGGTGCGTAAGATATAACAAGATTACCAGCCGATCGACCATGGCGAAAGCCATATTGCCGGTCATTGACCAACTGGTGATCCTCGAGGTAGATTAGGAGCTGTTTATTGATGATGCTCTCCATTACTTTAGAGAGAAGAGAGGTAATGGCGATAGGTCTGTAGTTAGCTGGGTCCGAGCTATCACCTTTTTTAGGGATCGGATGGACAAGGGCATTCTTCCATGAGACAGGGACTACGCCTTTCAGGTAGGAGTACCGAAATAGACGCGTTAGCACTGGTGTCAATTCAGAGGCACATGTGCGTAGCACAACTGGAGAGATACCATCTGGCCCACTCGACTTATGTACTTCCAAGGAAAGGAGGGCTTTTCGGATGAGTTTTTGCAGAAAAACTATTACCGGCATTAAGCTCGGACACCGCGGGATGTTAGGCGGTGCCTTACCCTGGTCGTCCAAAGTCGAGTTTGAGGCAAAAAGAGTGCCCGAGAGATCGGCTTTCTCTTTTGCCGTGTGCCCCACACGGCAAAAGAGAAAGCTAATCTCTAAATTGCCCGTTTTCCCACTAGCACCCCCTTACTACCTCTTAAGGGGTGAAAATTTAATTTTTTGTATAAAATCAAGATAGATGTATATTTCTACGTTTTTTAGGATGCTGAAACCGAAAATGATAATTAAAAACAAATTCAAGACCTCCATAACCCATTAACACTTTCTTACTACCCCTTATGGGGAGTGAAGTTTTCCATTTTTGTATAAAATAAAGATGAATGTGTATTTCTATGTTTTTTGGTATGATGAAACAAAAAAATGACAACCAAAAGTGAATTTGATACCTCTTTTACTCAATACCCTAACCTAACATAACCACCCCTTACAGGGGGGTGAGGGTAGTTTAAATTTTGTATAAAATCAAGATGTATGAAGAAGTAGTAAATTACATGTTTATCAAACTAGTTTGAGGTTACTCTTAGCTCTTATATTAGAAATTCAAATGCTTAATGCAATGCAATGGTTCCTAGCCAAAAAAAAAAAAAATTCTTATCTCAATTAAAATAAGTACAAACCAAGTTGGACATGAATAAACTTTGGAACACTACTATCTTTTTCTTCAAGCAAAGCTTAGAATCTCCTCTTTACAGCTTGAAAATTCTAAACGTGTTGAAAACTTTTAAGGGAATCGCCAAAATACTCAAAAGAACCGAGAACTTGTTGTCCGAGAGTTTGTAAGTCTTTTTTTTTTACAGTAATATAGCTTATAGATAAGAATTACGTTCCGACTACAATTGTGAATCATACAGTACCGTACCGTAGTAAAGGGCAAAAGGTAGTGATTTCAAGAAATAGTGATAGTAATTTAAATAAAAACGTAATAATATTGTTTTAAAACTTGTGTCTAAGTCTATTTTTCTACTTAATAAAAAAGATTTAGAATACATTTTCGGGAATATTTTTTTTTGTTGTTAAAACATAAAATATAGGTGCGTTAAGCATCCCCGGTGTGTAACTTCGAAAGAAAGGTTATTCTTCATTTTCCACTTGAGTTAAATTAGGGTTGAAAAAAGTACCGAGACATAGGTACAGTCTTAATAAAATGAAAAGTATTGTGGGTCATATCGAGTGTCAAGAAATGTATCCACTATGTCAATTATTTTTAGAATGTACCTCTTTCTACAGAGAGATAGAAAAGACGGAGAAAGCAAAGCATTCGGAGGTATAAGAGTCTGTATTTCCATTACCATTACCAGATACGAGGTTTATTTTTAAAGCTAGCTTTATGATGATATCAAATAGTGACTCTTAAACTTTATTAAACAATAGTGAAAACAACGGATAAATCTCTATTCACATTTTACGTATGCTAATTTATTTAAGTTAATTTAGTTTCTTCCAACCGTCTTTATGAAGGCAAGTAATGACAGTAACATTTCCACTGCTTAAACCCTAAACCTTTTGAGTTTACTAAAAATAAATGTTCTTTCAAAGCAATGGGCTCTCATGTTTTAATTAAAGGCGAATTTAATTAATGTTTTTGGCGAAACATTTCAAATGTTTTGAAATGAAAAGGCGAAGTAAAAGAAATACGTGACATTTTAATTCTTCGTTAAGTTTCACAGGATGAATGCGGTCTTGAAAAATTTTACTATACGATTGCAAAATATAACTAGAAACAAAACAAAACAAGTTTTTGATACATAAACTTAGTTGTACATATTGCAATTATGTTATAAAACTTAAGCTCTAAATTAAATAATAATCAGTTTTTTGTTAATTTTTTCAAAAGTTTGATCGCAATTGAGCTTGGCGTCTAAGTTATATATGTATATTATAAAGTGATGTTTTTTTTCATCAGTATGCGTTCATATATTATCAGAACTACTTAACAACTGTAGATGTTTTACAAATAATTTGTGGACCCAAAGATGAACTGCTATACCCTGATGGGAGCTTTTAATATTAAATAGTTAATAATAAATATATACTTCATTTATTAATAATAGTTTGTGAGACTGTGTATTATTCCCAGAAATTATTCTGGAAATAAATCTTCCTCACTATATTTGAAAATAATTTCACAATTACAGAGGATTTGGATCCGACTACACGAAAAACCGACTCACACACCGATATTGTGGGTAGAATTTCTTGTCTGGTCTGCCAAAGAAGATCGATCCTGTATATTGGATAAAAAAACTTATCGACGTTTCTTCAAGCCGTCGTAAACTCAATAGTATGCAGAAACTTTTTATTACAACCAGAGATGATGTTACGGCTGCTAGCCGAACCGTGGCTGGTTGTAAATCTACTGTTCTAAAGGACACTACTATTAAATATGAAATTGCATACATAGTTCGTTTTTATGTTTAAATTTACGTGTGTGTGCTTAGTTGTGTACGTATGTATTTGTATAGCTGAATAAAACTAAATATTTTAGAGACATGTTTATTCAATTTTGGTTAGTTTGAGATTATGACTATTTACAATATTACAAAGAAATAATATTTGTTTACCCCTTTTTGCATACCGCATTCGCATTCTGCGTTTACCGAAGGTGGGTAAAGAAATATATGTATAGCAGGTATATGTATCTCAAAGGTGATTAAACTAAAATAGTTATTTTTTAAGTTATTTTTTCTTAAAAAATAACTACATTTAGGGGTAATAAATAGTCTCAGGAGTCATGCTCCAAACTGTGATGCAATAATCCCGAACAGATTGCGCTAAGTTTTTGATATTTACAAATGTCGCTTTTTATAATATCAACACGACCTGACTCTTCCTATTACCAATGGTACTAATGTGATTATGTGCTAGACAATTACATGTCCGAGGTATTAGGTACGACAACGGCAGTTAACACCTCGTAGATTAAGAAATATATAATATTAAATTAAAACTGGTTAGAGACAGATAAACATTACGCACAGCCAAAGGTATAAAATTTGTCTTGTTTAGTTTAAGGGTCAACCAATTAGCTTTAAGTCAGTTTCAGTAAGCTTTACATTCATTACATTATTTACATATGAGGTTTTACTATTTTGCAGGTTATAACTTATAAAACACAATGTACTCTAGGATTTTAGCTCGTATTTATAAAAAAAAGATTTATTTTATTTCGGAAAAATGATCCTCCGAAGTAAATAAATATACCAAATATAACATCGAATAACACAATTTCACTTTAGCCATATTTTGTCTGATAAACTGGTGTAGGTTAACTTGGCCTGTATGACATTTTGCAGAAATACATTTAAAGTCAGCTTGAATATTAATTTGGGTTGTGATAACAGCGTTAGAAATTTATTTCAGTTCAAATTTTCTTCGCTTCAATATCACAGTTATAAATGTAATTATTTCTCTGAAAGCTCTATTTGTACATCGGTAAGATAATCAAATCCGTCAATTGCTTCAAATTGTTGTTTATACTTCGTTACTATTGAAAAATATTGAGATTTATTTCAGTAAAAACTTTCTTCGCTTAATAACTACTAGGGGCACCAGCAAACTCTCAATTTCGACTCGCTGCGCTCGCAAAATCTCGGGTGCCGTTTGCATATTGAGCGAAGTGAGCCCAGTGCAATGACTCATCGTTTCCCATTGACTTCAATGGGAGATGCATAATGAGTTTTTTGACGATTATTCCTCAACAACAGGACATTTTTCATTTTTTTTTAAAAACCATCACCTAATGGGCGACTTTTTGATTGCTAAATTTTATAATTTTCCGTCAAGTAGTTTTCGAGCCTATTCGTGACAAAGAATGTGAAAAAGTCACTAGTATAACGCTCCGCTCGCTACGCTCGCTTCGCTCAATTCATTCAGAGCCTTCTTAAAAGTTTTGTATTTGACTTTTATGATTAGTTCATAGAAATTAATATATGAATATATTTTATGGTAAAAATATATTTTATATATATATATATATATATATATGTATCCTTAAGATACTCGGCGCGTTTCATATCTCCCGACATTTGGAGGCTAGAAATAAACGAAATTCGACGATCCGATCCGATTTGGGACACCTAACGATATGACTCTAGACATGGAAGACTTATAAGCACAGCATTTAATTAATTTGGAGTCATGTTTCTTTGGACTAACCACTACTGAGTTCAGAAAACTTGCCTTCGAGCTTGCCGAAAAATTTCAATTACCTCATCAATTTAATAAAGTAAAGAAAACAGCAGGCAAAAAATGGTAATACAGATTTATGAAAGACCAACCGGATTTATCCTTGCGTGTTCCAGAATCAACGTCGATGGCTCGAAGTAAAAATTTCAATAAAAGACGTGTTTACGACTTTTTTGATAAGTATTACGAAATACTGGACAAGTATAGTTTTCCCGCACATCAAGTATGGATGGATCACTTGGATGAAATTGCATTATCTACAGTTCATAAGCCTTCCAAAGTTCTTGCTCAAAAGGGCAAACACCAAGTAGGTGTTTGTTGTAGGTCACACACAAGTGGAGAAAGGTGCCTGACCACATCTTGCGTATGTGCGATGAATGCAGCAGGAGAATTCATACCACCAATACTGATATTTAAGCGCCGTAGACTAAATAATGCTTTAAAAAATGGAGTTCCGCCAAAAACAGCATTTAGTTGTTCAAAGAATGGTTGGATAACATCAGAAATTTTCGTTAATTGGCTCGAACATTTTATCAAGTGCACGAGATTAGAAAAAAGCGACCGAAAACAAACATTGCTTCTGCTAGATGGTCATAGCACACATAGCAAAAATCTAGAAGCAATTCAGATAGCTCGCGACTATGGCATAGTAATGCTTTCTTTTCCTGCTCACACAACACATCGCCTACAGCCGCTAGATAGATAATTTTAATAGAAAAGTCAAAACACATAAAGTGATAAATAAAAGTACCAAAAGAAAAAATACAGATGAAACATACAAGAAGGAAAACAAAAAAATAAAAGCTAAAGAATCGTGGTTATGTCAACTATGTGAAGAAGATCGCGAAGAAAATATGATACAGTGCTTAAAATGTAAAAGTTGGATACATGATCTATGTGCTGGTGTTGAAAGTAAAATTAAGAAATACATTTGTGATATCTGTGTTCAGTATACATAATTTTTTAAGAATAGTTAAATTTTTGGAGAAATTATTTTTTTTAGATGTCAGGTTTATTTTTGTTACCAAAAAAGTATTATGTTGATCTCAGATTTAATTATATCTAGGTTTTTAGTTATTAAAGTTATCTCTTGTTGTGAACTCACTACTTTTTAAAATATTTTTTTAATATGAAACCATTTATTGGTGTTTTAAAACTATTTAAAAATAAAATTAAGGAAATGTAATAATAATAAATAAAATGTTTTTTAAACATAATACTTCAAAAACTGTTTGTTTTTAATTATTATTATATTTCCTTAATTTTACTATGTTATATAGTTTATGATTTTTATGGCATCATTGAAATTTATGTTCTAAGTACGACTTAGGCTATACCCGGTACGATTTAGGCGACTAGACGCTTAAACCGTACCGAGGTAACATGTTCGAAAAACACGAATAAGATTTTTAAATTTAAATGGATGTTGATTTAAAGCCTACTAAATAAAGATTTAATTGAAGCAAAATGATTTGCTTTATTTAAAGGTAGTAAGTTTTACAGCGGTATTCGCTTAGCAACCTTACCCTAAGTAGCTAGTAAGTACCTAGCTAAGTAGTTGTAAGTCAGTCAGAATCAATATTAGTATCGCTAATAGTTTTTTAAACAAAATTGTAGAGTATATTTTATATCTGTTCTATTCGTACAAATTGAATATTTGATTTGAATATATTTTTTTCTTCACTACATACATCACAGATTGAGATTTCTTCTTACATTTAAATAAGTCCCAGATAAGTTTGTGAAATGGCAGCAGCCAGTAAATCGTTACCTGTTAAACCCTTTCAATTCCAACACGTGTAAGGATTGTCGACCCAAGCTGACATATACATTTCTGGGCAACAGCGCAGTATGCAAAACACTACTTGATAACCTAATCTATCTATTTTATTACATGGCATTCGAAAAATAGTTAAAATGATAAAAAACATCTCCAGATATAGCCAGCATAATTTGTAACACTTGTATAAATAACTTACATTTTTCTTCTTTAGCTACCAACTTGTATAATAGACGAATATCACGGTAACAAAATATTATACATTCACATCCTTGTTCTATTATTTTTGTATAACTATTTGGGTTTTAAAACTTATCAACTACGAAACATTGTTTATGGGATCTTTTAGTTTTACATGAGTAAAGTAAGGAAATTACATTTTAAGTCCAGTACAATTCAATATTGTGTTTATTATTAGGTATCCTTATTTATCTGTACAAAACAAAATAATACGGCAGCAATATTAAAAATAATATCTTATATTAAAGTATATAAATTAATTATTATGATTAAATATTGCCTCAAAGTAAAATTACCTTTATGTATATAAAAATCATCAAAATTTAGTTTTTTTACATCGGTTGTTGTTCATTGTATAGAATATTGTGATATGTGAGATTTGGATCATTTTATTACAGATTAATGTCACGCTATTATAACTCACATGTATGTAATCGCCAAACTATGTAAACGAATCTTAATTAAGTCAATACAAACATATTACTACTTTACAATTACATAGGTAAATAATTTTCTGCTTTGATCTCTATTACATTCTCGTAATTCGTTTGTTTATTGCAATACTACGTGATTCATTTATTCATTAATGCAGTGTAATTAACTATCCGAAATGAAATAGAAGATATGTAAATAATTATCTTTCTTATTTTGTTGAAATATTTGACTGTATTTTACAATATTTACATTATTGAAACAGCTATAAAACTTATTGCAAAGGTATCAATTCGCATTATAGGCGTGAAGTGAGGGGCCTACGTATGGAAGGGAGCCCTTCACTACTCTGGTATAGGAGAGAAGCGTTATTAAATGATGACACAACCCGAGGAGGGATAAGGTAAAATGAAAAAAAATAAACAGGTGTTAAAACAATTATAAAGGAATAATGGCAACTAAGGAATAATTACACCCTAGTGTGAGAACTGAATTCGATATTCGTTAGTTATAAAAAGACAACCTTCTTTAAAACCAATAAATTGAATGAATGAATTGAAATTTTTGATATATCTGACAAGAGCGTATTGGAATAATACAATTAAATATACAAGTTTAAAATTTTGATATATTTTCACATTGAATTAAGATCCTATTTTAGGCAATAATGTGCTAAATACATTACAGAAAGCCATTACGCACTCGTTCAATCCATACATTTGTCTTTAGACTAATACAATGTAAAATATTTATTGACTATAATTTAATTGTGTATCACCGCTTTGTAAATTGCTACTCATACTGTAACTCAAATCTCTGAGGTACTGTTTAATTAATTCGGTATGTGTAAATGGCCCTTGGTATTAACACTTATTTAAATATATCGTATTGGCATATTTGATTAGTAACCGAATGCAAAAAGGAGGTTGTGAATTTGTTGACTTTATTGTATGTTCAACAATTACTTGTTGATCTTTTAAGTGGATATTTATTATCGTATATTTACAAGGGAGAGTTTGGTGGAACTACATCAGGGAATAGGAAAACAGGCTGTACCACTGTACCTAGCCATCGGTCTCGCGGTGCAACTTGTTTTGTATTCTTATTATATAATATAATAAATGGTTATTAATGAGTAGTAGTTTTATTTTAAAAGACACCATTACAATTTTCTCTTCTATAACATCACACTCCCTTCTTTAGAAAACATAATTAATTTATAATTGGGTAAAAAATCTAAATATGTACTCATATAACCATCAGTTAAAAACAATATCGAATGAATCATAAGACAATTTACGCACGAGGGTAATCTAAAAATTTATAATATACAGAAAACTTACATATTTACGAGGCACTTTAACTATATTTACAACCATTGAAGGGATCCTTTGGCTGAAACCGAAGTACATTAATTATTAAGGTTATAACCTTTATTATTGTAATCCAATTTATACTGTTAAAACAAAAGTTTTGGTATTTGTAACCAAAATAAAGCATAAGTTGATTATAACTATACTATCCACTTCATTTATGTAACAAGTTAGTTAAGTCAGTTATGAAATCCATTAAAATCAGTGACATTATACTTCGTAGTGGTCAATTTAAGATTCCCAGTGGACTTTACTCTAGAAACTTAGCAAAGAGACTTATCTATGTCTATAAAAATTTTGCCGATATATGCAAATTTTGTCATTTAAGATAGGTCGATCGTGAAATACTTCACTAATTAGGAACTAATTACTTAACAATCTTAAGATAATTTTACCTGAGAAATTTTGGAGAAATACTGTACTTTTTTTTGTACTAGGTAGAAAACAATGCGGTTTATTATTATTGAAATAAAATAGCTTACGATAACTTCCCATCCCGACAAGAGCAATTGTGTGTAAGATTTATGAAATAAAAAAAAACAACCTGCAGGTTTTAAAAGAACTGAACATAAAAATTATTTTTTTTCACGAACGAACTTTTTTCGTTCTGTATTGTTTTCACATTTCTCGGATGGATGTATGGATGTCTGTGGACAGGAAATATTTTCATTACTGTCGAGAGATGGCGCTGTTTACAATTTACTGATTTAGTTTATTTTCATATTTAGTAATTACAAACAGACATGTATTTAACATTTTCTTTTCTTCAATATATAATATTATTACTTAAAAATCAATTGTTTTTTTATTAACATTTATCATTTCGTCAGAGTTCGTTGTGGAAATACCCTGGGTTTGCAATTTTGCAGCAATTTGTAACTTCACTGGTTAAAATTATAATGTTGGTTTCATACAGTATTCAATCCTTTTCGACACACTGGAGTTGTTGAAAATATTATTAGGCAAATTCAATGTAAGGAATCGAAAGTAAGGGTTTTGAATTACATATTATAATATTTATATGTAGAATGGGCATGTATGAAGAGGTGGATGTCTGTGGCCGAGGCGAAAGAGGTATGCAGGGACCGTAGCGTATAGCGCTACGTCATCTCTGGCTACCCTGCAAGGGATATGGCGTGAAAATAAATAAATAAATAAATATATGTAGAATGGTATTAGTAAGGGATTTCAGTTTTGTAGCTAAAGATCTTACATTATTTAAGGTGTTGTAAATATATTTATTGTACTTACTCCTTCCATATTATGTGTATAGATATTATCTCAACGAAGTAAATACCGAGTGACGAAAGCGAATCCACTGACAAAACTCCTGATATGAATTTTGCGACGAAAAAAACCACGAACATTTTTATTCACAAACGTAAACAAACACAAAAAATGTGAATGTGTTCGGAACGTTGCCAACTTGCCTTGATCAATCTAATAAAATAAAATCAAAAATGCAATTTGTGCAACGTTTCGAGCACATTCACATTTTTTGTTTGTATTTTTTTTGTTTGTTTGTTTGTTTGGCAACGTTCCGAACATATTCACATTTTTTGTGTTTGTTTACGTTTGTGAATAAAAATGTTCGTGGTTTTTTTCGTCGCAAAATTCATATCAGGAGTTTTGTCAGTGGATTCACTTTCGTCACTCGGTATTTACTTCGTTGAGAAGTTTTTGTTTTGATATCAATAGTTTTGTAAAAGGATTGGAAACAAAATGCTGTGCGATTATTTTTCATGCAAATATATACTCATTTATTTGGAATAGTTGCCTCTGACAAAATGAGAGTGTTTTGGCTCAGAGGATGAGCGTTGTAATGACAAAGACGAGACCTCGAGTTCGATTTCCACAGGTGCCCGATTTTTTTTTCATTTGATTTTTTCAGTTTCCATTTATTTTATTAATTCATTGCTTCAAAACAGAGTTTCTTCAGTATTCGGATTTTTTTCTGTAAATTTTGTTTTATTGTTACAGACGGCAATGCGTTAGTGAGTTTATTCACTGTGCAACTAGCATTGAATTTTAACCGTGTTGTGAGTACGATTCTGGCTTTAAAAGTCATTTTTTGGCCATTTTTGGTCATTTTTCATGATTTTTTGAATTTCTCACGGCCATATCTCAAAATAACGAGTTTTCCCAGATATATGCTATATACCAAATTTAAGCTCTAATTTGGGGCTACGAATGAGGAAATTTTCGAAAAAATCGTTTTCGAGAAAATGGCCGATCTGTCACCGGCCAGTTGGCCATTTTTTGCCTTTTGACCAAAAATGTCACGCCAACAAATGTTTTTGACATTATTCAAAAGATGAGCTTGAGACCTTTCCAATGATGCCCAATTTGTCAATGAACGTCAACTGGTTTGGCCACAGTCCCTGTACGAAAAATGGCCATTTTTAGCCTATCGAGGGCTGGCCACGGCCAACATGGCGGCCAAATCGAAATGTCGTAGAACAAAAAAGTCTTAGTTTTTGATGTACTTCAATCCCTGAAAGACTGAACGAAATCAGTTGAAACTACGAATATACCCACAAACAGACAAAGTAATCATCGATGGAGGCGCCAGTCAAAATTTTCAAAATGTCATATCTCATCAACCGGTGGTCGGATTTTGGCGTTTTTGGGCTTGTTGAAAAGGTCTCGACGAGGACCTTTAGGAAAATCTTCAAGGTGGAAATAAGTGATTTTATACTGGTGCGGAGCCAAAAACTAAATTTTAGTCTCATTTTTCAAACGGCTGTAGAGGTGAGGCGGTAGGTATATTGCTAAGTGTAAATGCATTTTCTGAGTCTATGGGCCAAAGGCTTTCTAAAAATACCACACTCATACCAGAAGGTCTCCTGTATAAAAAAATCGATATTGCGCGTATATATACAGAGTTAGACTTTCAGCACTATGGGTGCTTTCGTCACTCTGAGCTAGCTAACGCCCGCTTTGATATAATTACTTACTTACATTACCACATGCACTACAAGATATCGCCGGTTAGATTAAATCGGCAAAAGCTGGAAATAAATAAAATTAAAGAAAAAGTAATTATTTTTGTCTTTTTATAAGTCTTGCTCATTTGTTTTATCGTTATCTTTTGATAAGTATCACTATTTTTCCTAGTCGTATGCCGGAGCCTAGATATCACTGGCAAATTGATGAAATAGATGTTACAAATTTATTGATTTTGTGAACATCTCGTTTTGATGACATATTTAATAATAAGGCTATAATGTTTTTCAGCCTTACGCCTTTACTGTTTCACAGAGTTATAATTTTCTTGATGCACAATTCCATATCCACTCAATAGTTTCAGAAGCCCAACATTGCAATTAACATCGATGTGTGCGTCACATTCAAAACAATACTTGAATACTCCATATCGAAATCTGGAAAGGAACAGCGTTTTCCATTTTCTGAAATTTCTTAGAAGACGTTTCTATATAATAACCGTTGACATTGTTATATATATATATATATATATATATATATATATATATATATATATATATATATATATATATATCATATAACCTAAAATTCTCGAATGACCAAAAAATTCGTAGAGCCTAAAACAATGCTCGAGTATTCGTTTATCAGAAGATTATAAATAAGGTATATTTTATTACTCTTAACTAGTATTATTATATATCTTTTAATGTAGATAAATAGTATTTTTTCCTGTAACCTGATTTCACCATAACGCATTTATTTTTATTATTAATATTTACCTGTTACGGGTTTACCGGTTACAAAGGTTCACCAACAAAAAATAAGTTAAAACCAAACTAAAAATTATTTACAAATCTCTTTGTAGTGTAAAAATAATACAGAAAATTATATAAAAACTAGCAGACCCGGTCACGCGTTGCTGTGACTATTATTTTTGATATATTACATTGTAGTAAACTATTTAAGGGGTAACGTTCAGAGTACTTCTGTCATGAAAATCATAATGTTTTCTTACAGTCGATATTAAGCAAAAATAGAAACAAAATTATTTTTTTAATTTAATCCAAATTTGTAACACTATTTGTAAATTACAAAGTTTTTAGTAAATAACTTGGAACGCTAAACTTACGAATGAGGTAGGTAGGGTAGATACATCATTCGTAATTATTCAATCCAGTCAACAGATACCGCCATCTTTTAGAATTGTTAGGAGCTAACTGCAAAATAATAAACAAATAAAATAATAATACGTGGTGTGTAAATTTATTAAAATCGGTTAAGTAGTTTAGGAGTCCATCGCGGACAAACAACGTGACACGTGATTTATACATATTAAGATTTCTGGTGGATCTTTTTTATCATTTAATATTTTAAATAATATGATAAATAAATCGTAAAATTATCCTTTTTTTAATATGTTACTTTATCATTTTAATAAGATGAAATAAAGAATAATGAAATAAAACGTATATAAGTATTTTCAGTAATCGTATTAATAACAAAAATCTGTTTTATTTTTATTGTAGTGCTTCATGATACACAATGTTTTTTGTTTGATTACCTGGTGAATACAAACAAATCTAATGGTTTTCCCAACATGGGAACTGGCAACATACAATTGACCATGTGAGTAACATGGGTTTTCTCGATTAATACCACAAACACCTAATGATTGCCCCTTGGACTTATTTATGGTCATAGCAAAAGCAAGCCGCACTGGAAACTGTCAGTCGGAATCATTGCGATGCGTGGTATCAACACGTCTTCTCCTTTATACTTTCCTTTCAGTATAGTTGCTTCTATCACGTTGTTCAATAATTTTTTTATCGCTAACCGTGTGCCGTTGCAAAGACGTGATTGGTTGATATTTCTCAACATTATGACTAACGATAATTAAAGGTTTAATTGAAGATTGTGAGGTGGCAATCCTGGTAAATCCAGCGAATTTAAAAATTCAGGCGGATAGTTGACGACATCATCTTGGTTAGTAGCCGAATCAACTGATATATCCTCAATTCGCCTGTAATTTGTTCTTGAATTTTGAAATTTAATTCATTTACATCTATGTTTTTTGCAGCCAATATAGCCCTTTCGCTCAACCAATCATGTTTTCTTTAATTTTGAGCAACATCTGGAAACACCTTTTTAATAAGTTCATCTTTTGATCTACTTAACTGACAAAAACTTTGAGGAAAGTTAATGCAACCAGTCAATGTGTCTATAGGAAATTTGCCATTACCAATGTCAATGAGTTGTTTAGAGAATATGTCTCCAGATTGGTCATTTTGCAACTTGACACGCATATTCTTGCTTAAATGTAATACCTTCACATGCTTCCACAAATTGGAGGACTTTAAATATGCATTAAGTTCATCAACTGGCGTTGATCGTAGAATCACTGGCAATATTTGACAAAAATCTCCTGCTAATAAAATCATTGCACCACCAAATGGGTTATGATTGCTCCGTAGATCTTGTAAGGTTCTATCTAAAGCCTCAAAAGATTTTTTATGTGCCATCGTGCATTCATCCCAAACAATCAATTCACATTGCTGCAAAACCTTTGCCATTGCAGAGTTCTTCGAAATGTTGCAGGTTGTGGTTTCGTTTCTTTGCAAATGTGTAATGGCAATTTTAGTGCTGAATGAGCTGTTCTACCACTTTCAAGCAAAGTTGATGCGATTCCCCACGAAGCGAGTGCAAGTGCAATTTTATTTTGTGAGCGAATTGTTGCTAATATCAATGAAATCAAAAAAAAAATTCCTGTACCATCAGGTGCATCTAAGAAGTAAATCCCTCCTCTTTTATCATTTATTACTTTCATAAGTATATCAAATACATACTTCTGTTGTTCATTCAATAGTGGAAGATTTGTTTGAATTAATTCTTTCAAAGTATTGACATCATACAGTTTTTCTCGGTGCAACTCTTGTTTAAAAGCATCATGCATTGGACGATTGGGCGCGGCCAGGTCTAATTAAAATAATAGTTTGTTTGACATCATCAAGCACATGTCCTCAATTGAAATCAATACTTCATTGTAAATTTCTTCGCTTATTTGTATATTTGGATTTCCCCTTCTAATACGTATTTGATACAAAATATCATCACACATATTATCTTTGTACTTGATCCACAAATCCTTTGGGTTTGATGGGAAGCATGTAGATATGATTATACAAAACAATGTTCGTATTTGATGAGCTTGTGATGATATTACAGCATCATTGAGAGTTTGATCCCAATGAGCATTTTTCTAGCAATCGCAAACGTTGGCAAGTTTTTCGTATGATCCACACAAATCACCATCAACAGTTCGTACATGTTGGAATGATGTTGGGCCACGTACATTGTCTAATAGCAGTCGTGAATAAAAACATTCATCATTGCTTTGATGTACTGAATAAATTCGACCAATCGCATCGGTAGAATATACATCTGGGTATCCTGAAAATGGTTTTCCTTGATTCCGTGGTATAAATCTCCTTAAGGATTGATTCCAAGTATAATATTTTGGCATTTCAGAATATAACAATGTTTGAGCAAAAGCATCGTTTTGGCATGTCAAAAAAACTGGTTAATGTAATAGATGGTGGCTGTACAGCTCTTTGTACTGCGTTCTGTGCTGTAAAATATACTTTTTGTCCATTTTCTAAATGCACAGCTAAATGAACAACAGTAGGGTGTCTCTCATGAATAGGAAAAGAAAATATTCACCAAACTACTTCATTACTACTAACATAGCGACCCATTTGGTATTGGGTAACTTCATCATTGGAATTCTCTGCATCAATACAAATCACAGCCATATTACTCCCTTTGGTTACATGTTTGCAAATGTATTTAATAGATTTTACTGAATGGCAAGATTCAACGTTGATGTGCGCTTTGAAGGTCTTTGATAAAATGGGTGAATATGGAACAATCCAGCGATTATCTATTTCAATATCTTGTTGATTTAATTTGACAATTGTTGATCTTCCATTTTCTGCTGTCAATCGGCGACGATACAAAGGATAACCGTCAATACCAGTGATTGTTTCAGATATTAATGTCCGTGGATATCGTTTTGAACATTTACCATCCACCATACATGGTAAATTTTGATTAAGAGTTCCACAGGGACCATGTACCATGTTTTTGATGACTACCTCATGCAATCCAGGATCTACTTCTACATTAGGGATTTCAGCAGATATTACTGAATCAACTTCATTTGACTTTATCTTGTCAACTAACCAAATCAAAATATGTGCATGTGGCAATCCCCGTTTCTGCCACTCCACAGAATGCATCCAGCGGCGTGTCGATCCAAACACATAATGTTTCACAATGAAATCCATTAAAGATTTCAACTTTTGTATACAGACTCTGGCTGTATCTATTTCTATCCAGTGTGGATTGCATGTAAATGTGATGAACAAATCTACTGTACCATAATGACAAACATATGACATGGCATTTTGAGCATATTCATGCATATGTCGAGGGCTTACGATGTATGTTGCTGGAAGAATAGTTATTCGACTAAGATTCTGTGTATTACCATCAGTATTAATCGCATCTCGAATATATATAAATATACTCTTCAGATCTGAGTTTTGTCTGATTCAACCTGATGAACCGTTTTTAACATAACAATTTTAACATACATGTCTACAACATACTTGTGATATAATCGCCGACGTTTGAGTATGTGATTGTCATCATTAGGCGGTAGGAATAACAGTTCATTGAACTGACTTTTTTGTTGGTTTTAGAACCTGAAAATAGACTTTTGTTTTCATAACATTGAAAATAAAAAAATAATAATATAGTGACTGATAATATATCTCCTTGCTAAACTAATATTTTTTATTACCTGTAATGGGATTTATCATTTTGTTTGAGAAATCATAGCCATCTTCACCTTGCCAAAATATAATGGGATATTGCAAAGCGTCATATGAGCGGTGTGTTTCCTTTATACGTTGTAATTGATCATTCCGACGATGTAAAACAATATCAAGGGATTCCAAGTTTTCTCCAACTACAACGATGGCAACTTCATCAATAGTTGGTGCATTAAAACGTCTTGCATGTTGGCCAACAGGTGTTTTATCAGCTCTGATTACATTTTTGTGATTATCAGATGGCATCAGATCCAGTGCAGTTTTAAACAACATAATCAATTGATTCTACTCATGAAATAAAGTTTGTAATTGTTCTATAATAGACCTCTTTACTGAATTGTTATTTGAACAACGCATATCAATTTCTTGTGGTGAAGTGCCAATGAAATAAATTTGCAGGAATTTGTAATTGCTATCTGACACTGGTAACAGTGAACCTGCGCTATGATATAGTTGGCCTTGTATCTGTAAATAAAAAAAAAATATTTTTGTCAAATATAAATAATATTTGTTCGTAAAAAGCATATCTGTCTCCTAATTTGAATCCCCAATTTATAATTGATATGCTTAGGTATGTCAATATGTAATAATTAGTTGTAACTAATATCCATCATCAAATAATTATATTGTGTTTCAAAATAATAAAAGTATTGCTAATACTGAATCACCAAATAATATTATGACTAAGTAATATATTTCTTGGGGATTAAGGAACTGAAGGTTAATGACACACCTTTACTTAATTAACAGGAAATTTTGTTCACTAAAATAATAATGATTAACTGCTATAATATCTACCTTAAAATTTGGCATGAAATTTTTCCGAACTACGTTTGTTGCCCCAAACGACGTCATTTGAAAGCAATTGTTATATTGTTGGATATTTAACAAAAAGTGTATGGAATCTGGTTCTATTCCTGAAACCAATGAGTACAATGGCTCTGGTGGTAGATCCAATGGTATCAATTTCACTTTCCCATTTGCGCAACACAATCCATTGCCTTCAATTGCCTTACAATGAGAGCAAACCAAGTTCATAGATCCAATAGTAACACATTGGTGGTTACTGTAGTCAATTGACAAATCACAATTGAAAGCAGCTCGATTCAAACTTTCGGGATTATTGATTGAATCTCTCGCTCTCGTTTCCCTCGTTCGTGATATACGAATTCTTTCACGTTCTTTTCGGTCGTAACGTTCTTGTGCAGTATCATAAGATCGGTAATTAGTTTGGTTTGTAGCATTTCGGGTTCTTCTACCTAAATTACTTCGTCTTATAGGAGGCATATCGAATATACTCACCTAAATTATGTCACATGCAATAATTATTAATCACAGGTATTAAAACACTTTGCACAAAACACGATATAAAACAATCAAAATTAATTATTAAATATTATAAACGCTTTTTAACGCGGTTTGTTTGACAGATGCAATGACGTGAAAACTGATGACAATATATGTCGCATTCCAAAACTAAAACAAAAGAAAGAATATTCCAAGGCCAATCAAATCTATAGCTCTTAAATTTTTTGACTTTTCAATTTGGTCGGGTTCACGATATTATCACTTTTGCGTGAACCTGCACACACATATATTTGATTGAATTTGAACTTTATGCAGAGACAATAAAGTGCGAATTGACTCTTCGACGTTAACAACACACCTACATTTTTTAGACAAAAATGAGTGCTTGTAATTTAATATGAACTTTATTGTATAGCAATACAGTTCAAATTGACTCTAAATTTAGTTTGAAAATATTTGTATAGGAAAAAGAAAAGGGCGCTTTTAGGGTTTTCCTGGCAATTATTTGATTTTTTCTCGCCGTAAGAACTATCCTTGGGCTTCAAGGAATATTTAAAAAAAAGAATTGTTAAGATTGGTCCATGCGTTGTTGAGTTGTGCGCTTACCAACACATTTTGCGATTCATTTTTATATATAAAAAATAATATAATTATGAAATTGAGCATTGAAGTAGTTATTTCTTAATATATAAAAGAAAAGTGTCCAATGTGCAGTAGTTAAAGTTTTTGTTATATATTTACTTTAATAAACATATTATGTTTGAGATCTTCTCACACATAATATACTCTCACGCGGTACTTTTTCCCAAGCAATTAAACCTTGGCGCTCGGTCTGGCTGGCATTTACTGCAGAACTTCTATATCCGAGAGTATATAAACTGTGAAAAAACGAATAGCTTAGGATGTGCAACTGTATAAAAAGTCCAATATTTATTTACCTACTACAAATATAAAAGTATTTAAATACATAGTTAAAAATAAATGCCTTGCAGATTTTAGTTAAAAATAAATTCAACCTTAAATAAAACACCTTTTAAGATTTAAAAACTTTTATTAATTTGTGTTTCAATTATACAACTCCAATGACTTGTTCAAATATAATAACACTAATAGTAAATATAAAATATTATCAATTAAATGTTTTCTGTTCTTAATTAGGTTTGCGGTCTGATTTCTGAGCTGGAAGTTTTGTTTTCACTTAATTATAAAGAGTCAATTAAACCTCTGACTGTTTTAAAACGTTTTTGATTATATTTATATTTACAAAGATTAGATCTCATAAATATTATCAACATATTATTAAAGATATAACGTAAAAGAAATAATTAATGAAATTAGTAAAAAAAAATTTTATTTCAACAAAACAATTTCTCTCCCCTATCCTAATTATGGTAAATATTATTAACCTGAGTTCCTCAAAGTACTGTGTCACCATCCAATAAACCCATGACCTTAATTTGACAATCTATTGATCATAGCCGGATCACAGATTATCTTATCAAAGTGCAATGAAGTTGAGATCAACTCTTTAGGTTTTTATGTTGTAATGACTTATTTTTAAGGTAATATCAAAATTATTAATTTAATATCTTAGGATAAATTAGAAATTAATTAACTATTACTTATTACTAATTACTTCACTATCTTAAGACAACGAACTTCTTACAATATAACGTTACATTTTGTAATTCTAGAAGGTGATTGTTGTTTATAATTTTGATGCTTTTTTCTTTATTCGGTAGCTGTTTATTATTATTTTTAAAACTTATTCTTTTATTACCTAAAAAATATTAGCCAAGATCTTAAAGAGCACCATACCTAATATTGACCGTAGATAATATTGCTTTCCTTGGTGTGTTTGTATTTTATTTACTCATTATTTAAACGTTTATGCCAAATAAAAGACAATATCTCCATTTTTATAAACACAGAATAATAATTTTTAAATTACGTCATTTTTTGAGTTTAGCGCAAGCACCTCGTCATATTAAATTTTATTTATTGATGTATATATTTTTTACTTAGAACCAATACCTGTGATATCTTGAGTAAATCAAATGCAAGTATTAGAAAGGCCATTTTGATACCATACTAATCGAAATAAGACCTTGCGTCTCTACTCGCGCTCGCTAAACGCGCTCTTCTCTGAGAAGAACACAAACAACTCCGGGTATTTGTTTATTGTTTCTGTTTCATAAACGACAATAATTACTTATTTACTTATTCATTTATTAATAATTGTGATCAAGCATCTTATTCTTCTTGTCAGCTTATAGATACCCACTGCAAAGCCTCGGCCTTCCCTAAGAAAAGAAGAAAGAAAAGAACCTTTCGATACACAAACACACACATACCCAAATTCAATTACTGATCTGGAATATGCTTTCAATAAAGTTTCACTGACATAGTTTTACATCAAAATATAGGAACATTTAAGATGATATATTTATTACATTACAAATTGTACTCATGACTTTTGCATATTGTACTGCAACAACAACATTACTTTTATCTTAAAGTAAAAATGCAAGACTTTTAAATGCATTCAAGCAATTGTGGTTTGAGTGTTTCTGGATTTCTAATTAAAGCACTAGAAAGTGGTGGTTAGCAAAAGAAAAGCCGCAATAGTTGTCATTGTCATTAATAAACACTGTACATTTTAATTTAATATTTTAAAACTATATGTTATCAATTCTTATTATAAATTCTTCTTAAATATTTTAAACCAATCTTATTAAAATTTATTTAAATATAACGATATTCCTTATTGCAATTATCTTTATATTACTCTCAACAATGGTAAAAAAGTCCTTATCATACACGAACCAAACAAAATATTAAAAATATTTTAAAATATGCAAGCCTTGCGAAGATCTAATTGAAATTTGATTATTCCCAGATTAACCGACGATTGCATCGGTTTTACTTCGAAGTCTCGTTTTCATGTCAGTTTAACTTATATTAAACTACTAAGCTATGGCGTCATTGTAAAATTATAATATTTAATATACAGTTGAATTTAATGTATATGAATAGTATGTATTAATTTATATCGCTTAGGCGGTTTTTAAATGTATGCAAGGTAACCATATTTTATTGTTACTTTGCTACCGATTAGTGTAATATATTATTCAATTACACTAATCGGTAGCAAAATAAGGTAGCATATTACATTTCACGTTGTCTATAAACATGTATGATACGTTTTTTTCATTGTCTTTTTTATGATAATTCCGACCTCTGGGAAACCTAAGCATATATTGTGGTAAATTTAACATTCGATTTTTTAATTGAATTATTATATGTTTTCCAAAGGAATTTTTTTATAAATTGAAATATTATCGATATTTCCAAAACACAATTTTCTAAATCGACAAAAAACTAAAGTCACGATCGTCATCTTCTGACATGACTAAGCCGAATATAGTAAAGCTGCAAAAGTGATTACAATGACCTAAAAACTTTTGTGTAGCATTTTTTGTATGACTTGTATTATTATTTTAACACTCCGCTTTAGAACTTTATAATATTATAGTCGTATATGTACTTAATCCTAAGTGAACATTCATCAAACAAGTATCGTATGTACAACACAAACGTTATAATTATATTAATAATTGGGAAACTCATATATAATCTCAAGACAACGCGAAAATTATATATAGTTACATAAAACAAATATGTATGTATTAACAACAGTAAAATACAAAAGCGATGTAACTGCTGTTATTCATGTTTCTATGTGTGTATGTGATTTTGTATTTTATTTTTATATAATCTATAAATATACATATTTAACAAAATCTTAACTTATCTTAAAATAAGTCATCTCCCAACATTTTCGTCTTCCTACAATCAATTATTATCAAACATAATTAATTTCCCACGCCAATACAAATATTTACATAAACTTTCGATTTAAGTAAACCAATACAAATTAGATTTTCATAGTTGTCTGTTTGTTGTGGTAATTTGATTGGCAGCTAGTTCAGGGTTAGAGAATACAGATGTTTTTGGTGTTGTTTTTCTTTTATATGAAATATTACTGTAATGTAAGATACAAAAATCTTGTGTACCTTTTTTTATTTTTACTCCTAGCGTTATTGAGCAAGGGTTCGTGGTAAATGACTTACCTAAAATTTTATACCTTATTTTAATGACTTTATTGTTTATCTAAATAATAAAGACTTCAGGACCTCTTTTTATTTACTATTCTGTAAACAACCTTAAACTAAATGTTATAAAATTTATTTAATGTACTTATATATATAGTATTTAGTATTTTAGTAAATACTGCTCTCATCAAATCATGTTTGTCGTCTACATCAAATCATGTTTGTCGTCTACATTCCTACTTCTATTAAGTAATGTATTGTATTTTTCATGAATTTATATAGAATTTCACAACATTTTAAAATTTTATTTATTTGCAACTTTTATTATTTATAACTGTGCCAAAATTTACAAGTCAAAACTTTTTATTGATGGTATATTGACATAAATGGGTATTCATATTTATAATCACTGCCAATACAATGAAAAGTAAATAAAGAGCGCTGTTCGTCACAAATGGTGATTTAAGCTAATAATTACTTTTCTCCCAAGTTTGTCTTTCATGAGATCAATTAATTATCAATATATCGACATTCTTTAAAATAATAATATGCCGAACGTATTTCAAGAGTTGAACTTTTAAAATGATACAATTTATGCAATAAAAAAATATATACATGCTTATTTTTTTTTTTTTTTAATTTGACAAGAACGTTGACAAGTGTCAAGTAAAAATTTTGAATTTTGTATTAATTTATTACTTATTATTTTATAATAATCTAAAATTCTGTGTTCTGTGTTCCTGTGTTCCTGTGTTCCTGTGTTCTACAATACATAAATAATATTAAATAAATAAATTATTTCAAAGCAAACAAAGCGAAAAGACTTTTGACAAGACAATTTGGTTCAGCAATCAAAGGATCCGTATTCCGGACCTGTTATAGCCTAATTCATACAGCATACGTTGATATTAATTATTAATTAGATGTGATGGATGACAAAGATCTGGATGTTATTTGTGTGTCTGAGACCAAGCGAAAAGGCAATGATACGACCGATTTGCCTGGCAACCGGGTCGCTTTCTGGGCTGGGGTTCCAGAGGATGAACGAGGTTACCAAGGTGTAGGCGTATTATTGTCCTCTCGAATGGTTAATGCAATGGTAGAATACAAGGCGATCAACCCGAGGCTTCTTTGGGTTTGCTTTAAGCTGGGGATAACAAGAGTATTCTTGTTAGCCGTGTATGCGTCAGTATCCTCAGCTCAAATGAGCGAGCTCGAGGAGTTTTGGGAGAGTGTTAGGGGTATTCTAAGTAGTGTCAGAGATAATGAAAAGTTGATAGTATGTGGGGATATGAATAGATGGGTTGGAGCGTGCTAGGCAAATACGGTGATAGGAGAGTAAATGAGGCTGAAAAGCTTCACACACAAGATCACAAACAAATTCACATGTACACATGGGAGAGAGCGAAAGAATGAAGTATGATTGATTTATTCCTAGTGGATCAGCGTATTTGAAGTCAAATTATGGACACGCGAATGATCAGGGATGCTGATCTGGGAACGGACCATTATCTAGTCGTTGCTAGAATAAGAGGTCTGTTTGCAGGTTGGCGCAGCCAGACGATGTGTCCAAGCTTGGCGTCGAATTATTGCATGAGAAGCTGGAAGCTTCAAGATCCACCGATCAGAGAGGAATATCAAGACAGGGTTTCCAAGAAGCTTGAAAGTTGGGATTCTGGAAATAAAAGTAGTGAACTATGCTGGCAGAACCTTAGGAATGGTATGGTGAAAGTAGCGACAGAAGTATGAGGTGAGAGGGAAAGAGGTTTTAGTAAAAAGCGCGATGAATGGTGGGATGATCAGGTGAAAGATGCTGAAAAGTTGAAGAAGAAAGCATGGCTGGTTTATAAAGCCTCTGGTAAGGATAAAAGTATGAAAGAGATAAGAAACTGAGCAAGCACACGTTTTGCAGCGGTGGGCGGAATTCTACAAGGAGATGTATGAACGTGAGGACGCCTCGGTCTTGACTACCAGCGTAATGCTGATTCCAGATGTAGTCGATGGTGAAATTAGTTTGGAAGAAGTAAAGAGCGTGATTCGAAGTCTGAAATGTGGTAAGGCTGCGGGAGCAGATGAAGTTACTGCTGAGATGATCAAATATGGTGGGCCACGTGTCTTGGACTTTTTCTGATTTTGTGCAATTTATGCTGGAAATCGGGGGAGGTCCCAGAAGATTGGCGAAGTGCAGTCATCGTACCTTCGTATAAAGGCAAAGGTTCACAGATAGACTGGGCAAGCTATAAAGCTATCAGTTGATTAGCTTGGGCGGTGAAGTATATGCTAAAATATTAGCGAGAAGAATGCTAGAGAGATCTGAAAAGCTGTTGTGGGAGGCCCAAGGAGGTTTTAGAGCTGGAAGAGGGTGTATAGATCAGATCTGTTCCCTCCGCATGATCACGGAAACGTTTTTGGCCCTAAACCAAAAGGTTTTCGGTGCTTTTGTGGATTTGGAAAAGGCATTTGACAGGGTTGTGAGAAAGAAGTTATGGGAGATACTGCCCCGATACAATGTGAACGGACCTTTGCTACAGGCTGTAAAGTCTCTTTACAGAAATCACTCAGCCTGTATGCGAGTAGGAGCTGGTATGTCGCCCTGGTTTGACATCCAATCGGATGTTAAGCAAGGTTGAGCTATGTCAGCTTGGTTGTTCAATTTGTATTTGGATAGTTGTCTCCAAGGCGTGAAAGACAGTGACATGGGAGTGAAAGAAGGTGACCTTAAGGTCAATTGCTTGCTATATACACATGATGCAGTGCTCATTGCACCACCAGAATGCAATTTGCAGGCATTGGTCACCACGCTGAAAGATGCGTGTGAAATTAATGGTCTAAACCTGAATGTAGATAAGACGAAGGTTCTGATATTTGAAAGAAATGAAGAAAGAACAGAATGTAAGATCAACGTGAATGGTAAGATAATAGAACAAGTGAATGAAGAGGTATATTTGGGAAGTATGTTTAACAGAGACGGAAGATACGAAATGGATGCTTTGACTGCATTGTTGAGACGGCAAAACGTCAGCATAGCTGCACGTTTGGCTGTACACAATGCAGTTTTGCTACCGACGCTGTTATACGGCAGCCAAACGGGGGTAACACAGAAGAAGAATGTAAGAAAGAGGAATGCTGTGGAGATGCGATCTCTTCGCAGAATATGCGGAGTCAGTCTAGCTGATCGAATCCGCAATGAAGAGATCTACAGAATGGCAGGTACTAGCGAAGATGTCACAGTGAGAATGAAGAAGAACGTGCTCAGGTGGTTTGGGCATGTCGAACGAATGAGTGATGAAAGAATGGTAAGAAAGATTTATATAGGATAAGTGAGCGGCAAGAGAGATAGGTGGAGGCCTCGAGTGACCTTCGAAAACACAGTATCTATGATTCTGGAGGAAGGTCACGTAAAAAGCATGAGGACCCCTCGGAGGGCATGTATGAAGAGGTTGATGTCTGTGGCCGAGGCGAAAGAGGTATGCAGGAACCGTAGCGTTTGGCGCTTCGTCGTCTCTGACTACCCCGTAAGGGATATGGCGTGAAGCCAAATAAATATATATTTTAAATATGTTTTTTATCAAAATTACACAAACAATATACATTATTAATAATGGTTACACAACCATTCGTATTAACGTAGAGCGTTGTTACCTATTGGTTACCTACGATACCCCCTTATACACACGATACACCCTTGATATCTTAGTAGAATTGACGCTGTAATAGTTAGGAGTCCTATAAAGCCTTACGAATGGCGATAGCCTGTTAGTCTAATGTATTAAAGCTGTGTAATGTTTTTACAGTATAATGTGATAAATAATATTTAACCATTTTTTTAAATTAATACAATAATTTTATTGTTTATATACAATATAATGAGGTTGTGCATGGTAATATCAATAATAAAACATTATTGATTTATATAATGAATATGGTATGTTAATTACAATTCCGGTAATTCCTGTATTATTATCAAGAGCACTTTAATCTACATGATACCTGATTACCATTTGCAGCGTTTGATTGCTGTTCCTGCTAATTGAACTATGTTATTCATTCGCGTATGAGTAAATCTGGATCAGCTGAATTCAGTTCCGACTGAATAATCAAAGTTTAGTTGTAGTTAATAGGTAATTCAACTAGTGGAAATAACCCTTTACCGTTTAAATCGTCATGATATTTACCATTACCGTCATTTAAATAAACATAACATTTTTTGGGCAAAATAAAACTGAACTACCACCCCACACCATCACTCACCACTTATAAATATTCCCAGAGGGGATTTACGATGTTTATTTGGGCTTAATAAAATATAAATATTTCTTGGAGTATTATATCATTACAATTTGTAAAAGAACAATGGGATAAGTGGTCTTGATATAATAATAGTAGCTTCACGGTCGATGACTGTTGAATGTATACAAACAATCCCTTCTCATGATAACGTTATGTAATCATGTTAAGTAATAGTAGAAATTACATTGAAATATGGCTCCTTTCAGGGCAAATAGATTGTTGTTAATAATTCAGTAGAATTTATTCCAGTAGTATGGTCCAACCGATAAAATCATGATGTACCATATTAAGATTTGGTTATACCTTTGTAGATCACTTTGTAATATCATTAGATTGATTTTTTAATGATTAATGTATCCAGGTTAATCATTATCCTTCTCATATTGAAGCTATAAATTGATTGATTCAATATATTGATGAGTTGATACTCAAGTTTTGCGCATTATCCACTAAAGAACCCCATTCGTTGTATCAGAGCTCTTCGAAAACCTTGTTCCTACTACTGCGCCGAGTTTTGGTATACGTAGCTTGGTCATTTCATGTGATTGACAATTTACAGTCATTGGAAAAGCAAGGCAAACTGGACCTAGGTCACATCAAAAGTTCGTGGTATATCTACTATTTAACCGTTGCTCGAATTGTCAGAGACTCAGTGCTGTTGTATTCAACAGCACTGAGTGTATACAAGAGCACTTGAACCTTTGGTGTTTCGCAGGGATACCACATTTAAATAGCTCTTCTATAGCATTTATCATATAGAATTTTCAAAAAATATTTGCCTCCGACTTTAATTATAGCACTACATGTCACTGGATTATCACCCCCACAATCGGGATCCTTCCAGCCTTCAGCGTAATTTTCAGTTCGATACGATGTAGGTCCCTTAAAAAAAAGTGACTTCTTGTGACTAAAAAGCTGTCAAAGCTCTTATTATTCCTCTGGTGTTGCAAAAGATAGTGGGTGACAGTATTATCATTCGTCAAGTGACCCGTGTGCTCGTTTTCCCTCCTGTGATATAACAAAACATCCAATCCAATGAACCATCAAATAATTTTTCTCTTAATGAGTCTAGTTAACCAACTTATTTTTGTATAATTAAACTCGATTCATTATTTATTTAAATCAGGCGTAAAAACCAACTTACCCTTTTACAGAGTCCGGAATGAAGTTACGATATTTCTGCATTATTGTATATTTTTCAAAATATAATTTTATGGGCGTCGTCTAATATTTGTGCAACTTTTGGATGCCTTGACTAGTTAAGAAAAAAATATGGATCAAATATTAATCATATTATTATAGTTCTGGAACCGAAGTGTTCTTTAATATTATTTATTATTATTATTTATTTACCTTCACGCCATATCCCTTGCGAGGTAGTCAGAGACGACGGAGCGCCAAACGCTACGGTCCCTGCATACCTCTTTCGCCTCGGCCACAGACATCAACCTCTTCATACATGCCCTCCGGGGGGTCCTCATGCTTTTTACGTGACCTTCCTCCAGTATCGTAGCTACTGTGTTTTCGAAGGTCACTCGAGGCCTCCCCCTGTCTCTCTTACCGCTCACTTTTCCCATATAAATCTTTTTTACCATTCTTTCATCACTCATTCGTTCAACGTGCCCAAACCACCTGAGCACGTTCTTCTTCATTCTCACCGTGACATCTTCGCTAGTACCTGCCATTCTGTAGATCTCTTCATTGCGGATTCGATCAGCTAGACTGACTCCGCATATTCTGCGAAGAGATCGCATCTCCACAGCATACATCTTTCTTACATTCTTCTTCTGTGTTACCCACGTTTGGCTGCCGTATAACAGCGTCGGTAGCAAAACTGCATTGTGTACAGCCAAACGTGCAGCTATACTGACGTTTTGCCGTCTCAACAATGCAGTCAAAGCACCATTGACTCTGTTACCGACAGCAATACGTCTTTCCACATCCATTTCGTATCTTCCGTCTCTGCTAAACATACTTCCCAAATATACCACTTCATTCACTTGTTCTATTATCTTATCATTCACGTTGATCTTACATTCTGTTCTTTCTTCATTTCTTTCAAATATCAGAACCTTCGTCTTATCTACATTCAGGTTAAGACCATTAATTTCACACCCATCTTTCAAAGTGGTGACCAATGCCTGCAAATTGCATTCTGATGATGCAATGAGCACCGCATCATCTGCATGTAGCAAGCAATTGACCTTTTAAATTAAAGAAATAAAATTATGACTTTGCAAGCTTTTATTTATTTATTATATTATTTTATTTATTTATTTTATTTATTTTACGTTCCTTGATGCAAAACCGTGGTTGGACTCTAATCTGTCTGACGATTATCTAAAGATATCTTTTGCCTGCGTTTTCGCTTTTATTCAAAGGGGATAGGGAGCAGAAAATTTAAAATAAAGTATTTAACAAGCAAATAAAATAGTTAATACTTTCTTTAATAAAGTTTTAATATATAATATTTTTTTACTAATTACCGCTGACGAAATAACGACAAAAAGCTACATTGGTAAACAATGTTAATTCTTCATATGAGACAACAAAATTTAAGTTAGTATATGAAAGACCATATTTAAACAATATGTTTTAATTAAGCTTCTAAACATAACAGTCGTCTACTCGTACAATTATAAACAAACACTTTTATTTTTTTTCCAAATTTTGGTATAATACCTTACAGCCGTTAATCTGATTATGAATATATAATCGTTAATAAATAATTGATAATATCATTCATGTAAATCGGTGTATAAATATTTAGTAATCTCATAGAGTTTATTAACAAACTGTATTTTTATAGTAAAAAAGCTTTTCTGGATATTCTAACTTTGCCTCCATATAGAGGTTTATATATAGAATTATTATCATTAGATAGATAAATACTGGATATGTAGCGCTTGTAGCGTAGTGCTTTCTGCCACAGAACAAAACATCGGGTGTTCTAACTAGATTAATTAGCATCAAAGCTTTTAATAAATCAATAAATAACATCAATCAAATTTGCACACACTAAACACGTATTCAGTGTTGTGTTTAATACAATACCAATGATCAAACAATTTCAATTCGTATCACCGATTTCTAAATTGGTATCTGGGATGTAGGAGACGTTTATTGATTGTGATGATCTGTACGAGTCCTTAAAGATTATGATGGTTAGTATGTAATATGTATTTAGTGTTACTTTGTAATATAAACTAGTGTTCTCACGCGCGTCAAAATTCAGTTTTAATAAAAATTTTAAATTAAAGAAATAAAATTATGACTTTGCAAGCTTTTATTTATTTTTTTAACCTTTACATGGTTTCTCTGGGATCAAACATTTTATATGTTATTCCAAATACAAAACAGTTTACTAACACTATAACTCATTTTATTGAAAATAGTCATAATCTAAAACTAACCAAAATTTAATGAAAATGTCTCTAAAATGTTTAGTTATATTCAGCTATTACAAACGCATACATACACAACTAAACTGACATTAAACATAAACACGAACTATATATACAATTTCAACTTTAATAGTAGTCTCCTTTATAACAGTATGAATCCACCCACCACCAATCACAGTTCGGCTTGCAGCCTTAACATCATCTGTGAGAAAGAAATATAAGTTTAAAGATAAAATGGAAGCAGCTATGTAGCTACTTCCAGCTACATCATATTACTATGATGTAATATATAGCCATCATATTATTACAAAGCAGTCTTAACCAGACACCTCCAACACCGTACTTATAAAAAAGATCTAAAGACTCAAATATTAGTTCTAAGTATTGTTACAATAGAATACTTTGACCAGTGTTAATTATTAACTATGTATCCCACATTATTTGCATCAAATACTAAAACCAAGTAAAGTAAAAGTAAATAGCAGACGAAGCAAACATCCACATGGAATGTCTATGTTGATTTTAGTAATCGATGCAATATTTTATTTTATTAACATTAAAATTATGACCAGTATCTTGTGTGCTAATAACCTATTTGTGGATCGAGTCTCTAGAAATTAATTTAAGTCTAATTTAATTCTCGAATTAAAAAACGATTAAAAGTAGTTTCATTACAGTATGAGAACAATCTATTTATTTTATCTGTATCTGCAAATAGAAATAAATGTATAAAAATGGAGTGTCAAACATTTTCTTTTCATCTTAAACAACCAGCCGCCTGTGTAAACACGATCGAGATAAAATAGTAAGCCCTATTTAAGAGAAATTCCCAAAAGTGCGAAGTAAGGAAAATGTAACACAATTTTAGGTTTCTCCCCATTATATCAAACATCTAAGGAGATAGGATAATCTGTTAATTATATTTCGCACATCTCACACGATGGATATTTATGAAATTCACTGCGTCCCTCACTAATTACAATTGCGATTTACAATACTTCAGTGTCATTTATATATTTTTTAAATCAAATAACAATGTAATGCTTATGCATGATATAAGGTTTTTGTTTATGTATTCTGATATAGAATTGTTTTTTCATTTTGCTTAATGGGATAAAAGAATGTGACGTAACAATACATGAAATAGTTATTTGTGTGTCTACATTAGAAAAACATGTTTTTATTAACTTCAAATATATTTAGTTTGTCTCCCTTTTTTCGTTCCTTAGGAAGATATATAAACATCAATTATGGGATGGTATACAGCAGACTTATGCAAATATTAACAACTATTCGCGTTATCATCAACCTTTCGAACCAAATCATATACTTAAGAGAGTTGTCAGAAAAATATCAGAAAAGTATCAGACTTGATTTTACACAAGTGACAAGTCGAATAAGTAATGTAAAAGTATGCCGTTCTATGTCTGCTGTACCTAAGTTATCCGAAACTTACATTTTATGAACAAAATTGAAATACTCTTCTTGGATAATGTTCGTATTTTAATATTTATATTACTGTTGTCGTTGCCGGTATGAAAGTAGTTGATCAACTTTGAATTGACTGTTAGGCCACTGGGATAGAGTTTCATCGTCGTCGGCTCCGAGTGTTAGCTGCTGTGAAATGTGATAATTAATGCCGTAGTAAATACAAATTCATAATATTAATTATTAATTATTATCAGGCATACACTAAATAAGAAAAAGGAAATGTTCAAACGTATTAAAATTCTAATATTAAACATATTTGATATGATACGATAATATTAATTCTGTAACGAACAGCCGGCAACGTCATTCAAATTCAAGTCAATAACGAACAATTCATGAAAATCAGGACACCTTGATTTTGTAATGCATGAGTCGCTTTTGAAATAATCCGGTAATCATCAACTCGCTTACGTTGGGTTAAAGACGTATGGTCTTAATTATAAAGTCGGATGAGACCGCATTATAACGTGCTTTAGTAAATTATTTTGCTTCATTTACCATTGAGAAAGAGCTAATTTTTATTTCTTTGTCATTACTTACACATACATGAGCTGATATCGCTTATATCTATTTTAATTTATATGTAAATATTGAAAAGTCCTATAAAACTAAATAAAAATATATACAATGTCTCAAAACATGTACATTGTTAAATACAATCATTGCATTGATGTTTAATGTATATTTTTTTACTATTTAGAACAATGTAACTAAATATTTATTATATTTATAATTTTCTATAATAACCTTACTATCATATATGTAATATCAAAGCTTGTAACACTTTTTAGGACTTATTTATTGTCTTCATTAACTTTCTGATCTGCTATGCCGTGTCTTCCGATGCTTTTAATTTAAAAAATACATTACTATTCGGTTTGTGATATTGTTTTATGTTGTGCGTATCGTGTAATTTGAACGTTCCTTGAAGCAATATTTTTTTGACAGTTCTTTGATTTTTATATCTATTTTTATGCAGATATTATTCAAGTTGACTTTTAATTCATTATTCTGACGATAATAAGAAATACGTCTTAAATTTGCACAACTAAAAAGAGAAAACTTTGTGTTTTACAAAATTTTATTTATTAAAATAATTATAAAGTTTCCTTAAACTTTCCTCGCATCCTCCATCAGTCCTCGCAGCCTTCTGCGAGGTCTGATGTATCTATTACTTTTGTATAACAACTAAACATTCACTAAAAAGATATAAAACTAAAAATTACATTCGTCCACACTCGATGACGGATCGAGACTCTTGGCACCACTGTCAATTTGTAAACTACTATTACAATATTTGTTAAAGATGAAGAATATACTTTACCTTTATATCAAAACAATCGACAATCAAAATAATAGCACCTTTCGAAAGATGATGAAAGATTGGGTATACGAGAATGTAAATGCAATAATCTACACTTTGACAAATCTAACATGATGTAAATTGATAGAGAAAAGGTCTTCATATTTTCTTTTTTTATCTCACAAACATACTTAAAGGTAAAGGGAAGACCGTTTGATCCGTTTTGATAAACTGCAATGGAAACTATAATTGTCTGTGGTAAATTTTTCCCCGGACTATATATTGTTTCTGAGCTTTGTTAAATTTATCAAAAATGTTTGAAAGTTTAAAAATGTTGCTTTCATAATATATTATTTATATTTAACCACCCTTTGGTATGAATTTTGATGAAACTGTACATAAATTAAAATGTTTATAATTGCAAGATTATTGAGAACTATTTTTAATAAACATAGAGTAAACTAATAGAAAATGAAGTTTTATAGGTGATTTTCTTTTTCTTAATTACTTAAAACCTTATAAAGACAAATAAAAATAAACATTATAAAGTTGTTTACATTGATATAGTTTTGATTTTTAGTATTGCATTCATTGATGTTCATAAGCCTGTAAAAGATGAAAGGTGTTTTAATATACATGTTAGTGCCCTTGACTTTCTTTTTTATGGCGACGGAATACAGATTTGTAACAGCAAATTGATGTCTTACATCGTACGTGTTAACAAAGAGAAAGTAAACTTATATTGTAAATAAGTTTTCTCTTTCTAATCAAAACTTTGTGATTGGGACGCTTTCCTACTCGCAAAGTACAGGTATGAGTCTTATAAGATGACTCTTCGTTATATTTATTTTAATATATATACTTAGTTCTCTCTATATATATATTTATAATAAAATATATTATATTATTTATTTGAACATATATATTTATGTTCAAATAAATTTTTAACATCTAAGAAAACAATTCATAGATCCATATGATAATTTCTATGAACTAACCATAGAAGTCGAATAAAAACCATTAAGAAGGTTCTGAATTATTGTTACTAAGAATCTTTTAAAAATATTGATCAATATTTATTTTAAATTTAATTTATAAATATTAAATTGTTTTTAATATCTGTGAATATAAACGAAACATAAAAAACAACTTTAAGCAATTTACGGATTTGATTATCTTACCAATGTACAAATAGAGCTTTCAGAGAAATAATTACATTTATAACTGTGATATTGAAGTGAAGAAAATTTGAACTAAAATAAATTTCGAACGACGTTATCACATTAACCCAAATTAATATACAAGCTGACTTTAGGTAAATGTATTTCTGCAAAAAGTCCTAACAGACAGCCTTAGTTAACCTACACCAGTTTATCAGGCAAAATATGGTTGAAGTGAAATTGTATATTTATTTACTTCGGAGATCATATTTATTTTCCGAAATAAGATAAATACTTTTGGATAAATAGGAGCTAAAGCCTTAGAGTACATTGTGTTTTATAAGTTATAACCAACAAAATAGTGAAACTTATCTTTAAAAATCAACTCTAAATAATTTTTTGTAATTAATGTTAATAATATGTAAATAATGTTACGAATGCAAAGATTACTCAAACGGGTCTAGAGCTAATTAGTTGACTCTTAAACTAAACAAGATAGATTTTATATCTTTGGCTGTGCGTAATGTTTATCTGTCTTACACCAGTTTTAATTTAACATTACATATTTCTTAATATACGAAGTACTAAGTGTCCCTGTAATCTTGTTCTTCCTAGAACAGATACTTTTAAATACCACTGAGATGTAATTGTCTAACATATAATCTCATTAGTACCATTGCTAATGGGATGAGTCAGCTCGTGTTGATATTATAATAAACGAGAGTTGTAAATATGAAAAACTTAACCATTACTTTCAAGATACTAGAGCAATCTGTTCTAGGTTATTACATCACAGTTTGGAGCGTGAAAGTAGTTACTTTTTAAAAAGAAATTACTTAAGAAGTAGCTAATTTAGTTTATTCACGTTTGAGATACATATACCCGCTATATTTATTTATCCTCCTTCGGTAAACACAAAAACCCTACGGTATGCGGTACGGTACGGTATGTGTAAAATATTATTTCTTTGTAATATTTTAAATAGCCATAATCTAAAACTAACCAAAATTTAACGAAAATGTCCTTAAAATGTTTAGATTTATTCAGTTATTACAAACACATACACAACTAAACCTACATACGTAAATCTAAACATAAACACAAACTATATATGCAATTTCAGCTTTAATGGTAGTTTCCTTTAGAATAGTGGAAATCCACCCAACACCAGCCACGGTTTGGCTAATGAGTTTACGACGGCTTGAACAAACGTCGCTAAGTTTTTTATCCAATATACAGGATCGATCTTCTTTGGCAGACCAGACGAGAAATTCTACCCACAATATCAGTGACTCGGTATTTAATTGTGAAATTATTTTCAGAGAAGTGTTAGATTATGAACTCGTCTTCTTGATGCTGAAAGCATTATAGTAGCACATCAATAATATCTTATATAAGTAACAACGACGAAACAAATATTGATTTTAGTATTTTAGTCAGCTCAATAGTTTTGTTGGCATTCCATTTTATTTCCAGGATAATTTCTGGGAATAATACTGTCTCACAAACTATTAATAAATGAAGAAGTATATATTTATTATTAACTATTTAGATTCCGACAATATAAATACCGGCTGCACTTTTGACCAGTTTGAAATCTTTGGAACGCTTATATACCACTATAAGCTCACATCAGGGTATAGCAGTTCATCTTTGGGACCACAAATGATTTGTGAAACGTCTGCAGTTCTTAGCTCTGACAATATATGAATGCATACATGATGAAAGAAAACAGCAGTATATAATATACATATTATATACACAACTTGTGTGCCAAGCTAAATTGTGATCAAACTTTTTAAACAAGTAACACAAAATACTGATTATTATTTAATTTATACCTTAAGTTTTATAACATTATTGCAATATATACTACTAAATTCAAAAGGTAATATCAAAAGGTTTTTTGTTTTGTTTCAAGTTATATTTTATCATCGTATAGTAAAATTTTTCATGACTGTATTCACCCTATGAAATTCAACGAGAAATTAAAATGTCACGTATTTCTTTTACTTCGCTTTTTCACTTCAAAACATTTGAAATGTTTCACCGAAAACATTAATTAAATTATGTATTCGCCTTTAATTAAAACATGAGAGTCCATTACTTTGAATAAACATTTATTTTTAGTAAACTCAAAGTTTTAGGGTTTAAGCAGTTAAAATGTTACTGTCATTACTTTCCTTCATAAGGACGGTTGGAAGAAACTAAATTAACTTAAATAAATTAACATATAAAATATGAATAGAGATTTCACCGTTGCTTTCACTATCGATTAATAAAGTTTAAAAGTCACTATTTCATATCATCTTAAAGGTAGGATTTTGTGTTATTAAATATATTTAGCATAAAAAAAATCTCCCCTCAGAAGAATACTGTAAATACAAAAAATCTAATACTCTTAAACCTCCGAATGCATTGCTTTCTCTGTCTATTCTATCTCTCTGTAATCAGGAACATTCTAAAAATAGTTGACATAGTGCAAACACTTCTTGACATTCGATATTAGCCAAAATAGTTATCACTTTATGATAACCCAAGTGAAAAATGAAGACTGACCTTTCTCTCGAAGTTACACACTGGGGGTGTTTAAAGCACCTATGTATTAACAGCAGCTGTATTTATGTTTTAACAGCAACAAAGATTATTCCCGAATGTGCATTATAAATCTTTTTTTGTATGTAGAAAAATAAATTTAAACAAGTTCATAAAAAAATATAATTACTTTTATATTTAAATTATCATTACTATCTCTTTAAATCACTAGCTATTGCCTTCTATTTTAGGTATTGTATGTTTCACAATTGTAACCTGTAAGTTATATTTATCTATAAGCTATACTACTGTAAAGTTTTATCGAAATCTGTGCAGTACTTTTTTGCGTGAAATACTAACAAACTTACATACACATTCAAAAACTTTTGTATTTGTAATATTAATAATACTTAATACTTAATACATTAAACCTATTAAAGTAGAACAACAAACTGTTAATTCTAAGCTCCTGGTCTGCAGTCTATGTTCAAATAGGACCTAAATAAGCCCTCAACAACAAATACGGTTTAGTGGTTTCCATTCAAGTTCTCGGTTCTTTTGAGTATTTTGGCAATTTTCTTAAAAGTTTTTAACACCTTTAGAATTTCCAAGCTGTAAAGAGGAGTTTTTTCTTTTTTTTTTTTTTTTTAAATATAAAGTTACCATAGACTTGTGGTCCATGCCATTTTTAATTTGTTTTATAATTATTATTTTGATTTCTTTTTTTTTTTGAGATTGTTGCCTGTGTATTCAGGCACAAGAATTACTTTAATAAATACATAAATAAATATTCTATTCAATTGTGGTTCTTTTTTTTTTTTTTCTTTTTCTCGGGGTCTCCTTATTTTCTTAGGGTCCAAAGAAGGTACTCTTCATTGTTTATTATTTGTCTGTTTCGGTTAATTTTGTTATGACCTTCTGGTCTCGGTTGTGTATTGCTAATTTCAAGTTGAAATCATTTATTGTCTTGTCCATATTTACAATGCTGTCTTTGATGAACCTCGCCAGCGCATCTTTTTGATGGTCCGTGTAGTAGACAAACGTCCTGGTGTGTCGGGAAATAGCTACTAGCGCATGAGGTACGCTGTCATGGAGTGGGAGGCTCTTTCCGGTTCTTTTTACTACTATTGTGTTTTCATAACACAAACCTTGTGCCTCATGAACGGTGAGTGTTTTGGATCCCTTCCCTTTTCCGTACCCTTTTTCTTCCAATGTTAGCTTCTATTCTTGAGTGAAGGTCAGGTATAGGGTATTTGGTTGGTCAATGGGGATCTTTTCACCTGTAAGGGATTTTATGTTCATAGATCTTGCTATGCTGCTCGAGGAATATATACCGTCATATACTTTTCTAAGGGCGTAGACTACATCCCTCGGGCATCTGTTTGAGCACATAAGTTGTGTTATGATAGCAGTTGTTATAAAGTCTGGGCGGTGGTAGTAGACTTCGAACAAGTTTTCTCTTTCAATATAAGGAAGCTGATTTACGTCACCAATGAGTAGCAGTTCTGTGGCTTCGGTAAGTTGCAGGGCCATCACGATGGATCCGAAGTGGTTCATCAGTGCTTCATCGACTATAAGCCTTTGGCATTTCCCCTTTTCTTCTTTCGGTAATTTGTTAGGATCGAAGCCAGTGTGCTTACTCTGCGCGCGGCGTCAGCCCCCTCTTTTTCGGAGATTTTTAATGCTAGTTCTAGTTTAGCCTCTTTAGTGGTAGTGACTATATGGTCGTCTTGGGAGTTGAAGTTGTTAATTATCCATGTAGTCTTACCGCATCCTGGTACTCCGTATATCATCTTTATTAGTGGTAACTCCCATTGTTGGCATGTTTCTGACAATTTGTCCGCTCTTTCGAGTATTTTGTCGTCTAGTCATATCTTAGTGTTCTTTGTGGTTACCACTATTGGATCAGTCGTCGGGGTTCGGTAAGTGACTACTCCTGATGTTTCTGTTTTTTCTAAATCAAGTTCGACCATGCCAATTGTCTCACTGAATGCAGCCATGTGCTGCTCTGCCTCTTCTCCCCCGATCACTTCCGTGGTCTGGTTGTTATAAATTGTTGCCTTCGCAGTCTTTATCCTTTCATCTAAAAGGTTTTGAGTTTGCTGTGACGTGCTTCCAGGATGTTTTGGCACTCTTTGATCTTTTTCGCTCTTGTTGCCTTAAGTATGGCGGTGTACTCTATGAAGGCATTTATCATGTGGTCCCGTGGTCTGACTACTGGTATTTTGGGAGTTCGGCGGGGTCTTTTGCTGCTTTCGTTGGTTTTTTCGTCGTTTTCGGTTTTTATTAGTATGTTTGTTTTCCTACTGGCTGTTCTTTTATAGGATTTTTCCCAAGGGTCTGGTTCGTGGCTATGCTGACTGCTTTAATGATCGAGGTGATGATGCTTTCCTTCGGAGATTTTCTAGCTGATTGGTTTTTGGCATCTCTCTCCTCCTCATGTTTTTTCTGCACTCTCTCTGAGCCACTTGTATTTGCCAGGTTTCTATAGTTGGTGTCTAGGACTGCCGGGTTTTGTTGGTTTGGGTTTTAAATAGCTGAGATCTCCGCCTCTATTCTCATAAGCCACGAGTTGGTGAATCTTGGAGGCTACAACTATACTCAGGTGGTCTGCAACTTCGCCTTTGTAATATCCGGCTGTCATTGTATCCACGCTGATTATTCGAGCCGGATCTTGGGGCTCGCTGACCTCAGCTATGATGTTAAGTAGTGAGCTTGCTCTTGCAAACTGTGTTAATACTTCTTCGTCTTCGAAAATAAGTACCGTTTTGTTGTCTTTGCGGTATAGACGACATTTCTGGTTTGCTATTGAAATCACGCTCATTGCCTCGAGCTTTTTCCGTTTTAATTTGCTTTTTGTGGGCTGCCTTTCATCAATGCCGCTAGTCAAGGGGACATCTCTATGCTGTTTGGGCCCGTTTTGCAGCAGAAGCTGATACCCAGTCTTTCATGTGGTGTGTTCATGAATACTACCACACTTCTGGTCTTGATGCCAGGTGGACCGACTACTCCATTCTCTAGCAGTCTTGCTACTGTCTCTCTATGATTTTTGGTAGCAGGGAGGGTTGTTTTAGGTGTTGGTACCTGTCTTGGAATTATTAGTGCGGTAGTGCGGGTGTTTTCTCTAGTTTGCGGTGGTGTTGTGTTCTTATGCCTTTTGGCTGCTGTGCGCATGATTTTTTCAGCGTAGTCCAAAAAAGGTTTTTTGGTTTTTGGGTCGTCCAGAAATTTGGGTAGTAATTCCATTGTCAGATTGGTGTTGAAACTTTGTTCCAGGTCCATTCTCGCCGTTTGGAAACGAGGACAGTCCAAGATCAGGTGCCACACAGACTCTATTTCGTGGGGGTCACACTCGCATCCGGGGTCAGTTATTAACTTGAACCTGTGCAGGTATTCAGCAATTCCTCCATGTCCCGTCAGCAACTGTATGTGAACTGGGTTCAGAATTGTATTCCTTACCGTTCGGTATAATTTGTTCACCTCTGGTAGGAAATGCTTCGTGACTGAACCTGTAGTTGAGTTGTCATATCTGTCCTGCCATTTGAGTATGCTCTCCTCTCGGATTTTCCTCTTGGCATATGACAGCGGAACTAGTTCGTAATCTGGAGTCAATTTAGGTGTTAGGGCTGCTACTTTTGCAAGTTCGTCAGCTCTTTCGTTGCCGGCCGTGCCCACATGTGCTCTCAGCCAGAACACTCTGATCCGTCTTCCAGTTCGTGTTATGATAGAAAGGTCTTCTTTGATCTTGTTGACCAATGGGAGTGTTTGTCTAGGGTTTTTAAGTAGGTCTAGCGATGATCTAGAGTCACTCAGAATGTTGATGATGGGTTCCGAGCTCTCCTTAGCTTCCTCTATGGCCTTATGCAGGGCAAACAACTCTGACTGGAAAACTGTACATGCTGGGTCCAGACTGTATTTGGTGTGTTTTATCTCCTTTCCATTTGCCCACCAGGTGAGAGCTGCTCCTGTCTCCCCCTCTATCTTGCTCCCGTCTGTATATATTTGGGGGCCGATAATTTGAAGGGGTGTTATGGTTTGTAAAGAGGAGTTGCTAAGCTTTACTTGAAGAAACGATAGTAGTGTTCCAAAGTTTTTTCATGTCCAAATTGGTTCCTACCTTGTTTTTTATGGATATTATAATTAATTTGTTGACATTTAATATAAAACTGAATTAAATTGATATAACATTTCTTATACTTAAAATAATTGATAAAAATACTTACAATATATGGTTAAATGTTATGAATTAATTAATAACCGTATTCGTTCTTACTGGTACAGATGCAAATTCCTCTACTATTCTAATTCAGCCATTAATAAATAAAATATATCAAATGTTACACAGCAGTTCGCACTTACACAATCAAAGTACTTGCCTTTAACTCTCCGATTCTAAACAGTTTCGAAACTAAAATAAAGTTGCCCATAGAGGGATTACGACCAATGTGCTGTCAAAATCACACAAACAGATTCACAAGTGGAGATGGTGCTATTGTAAATTATGTATTAGACAATGAGAAAATAAACAGAAAAAGGCGAGTTGTGAATACAATAGAAACTGAAAACGTCACGTTGGGTTATGGTCAAGTTATTGAGACGTCTATAGCTAGTCCAGCGCTTATGGAACAAAAAAGGAAATCCGGTGAAGCCAGCTCAACTGCTAAACTTCTAAATTACATATTTGATATATATTCTAACACACATTATCACAGAAATGAAAAGTAAGTTGTTTTAAAAATACTACTTTTATCATATTATAATGGGTATAAGTATAAAATACTAAGCCGAAATTAATAATTGAGAGATTCATAATAATAATCTGTCAGACATCAATCAACGTTCTGTTGCTCAAATTTTTACAGATTAATTTAAGAAAAATTATACAGATGTAAATATTTAAATGTGCGTCCTGTTTGTCTTAATACGGAGTTAATGTCAATGAGAGAGTGAGAATTATGCATCAATGAAATCTTATTTAATGATCTGCTTTAATTACTATGAATAATGAAACATTCTATTTCACTTAAATGTTATTGAAGATAAACAGACCTAAGTAGCATAATGCTTAATAAATGTTTACAACTTAGTCATTAGTATTACAGTTTAGAATGTTATCTTAGGAGACCCAAGCTCCCGTCTCTCTTCTTAATTACTACAGCGTTACGAAATAGTCTTACACATATTATGTTAATCTCAACATTTTATTCTTATTTTAGTGATATTTTTCATGTAATAGGCAATTGTTACTTTACCTTTAAAAATTTTTGTTTTTTGTGTGCTGAAATTGTAATGTACTTCCATTCCTCCACTAAAGCTCAATATGATTTTCATATAAGTGATGTTTGCATGCTTAAATGCAAAAAACATTTTTGTTAATACATAACATTTTCTTTATTTTTACGATTATTGTAGAACTGGCAACGGTAACAGTATATATGTAGCTGTGGCTCCAGAAATAGAGGCTCTGGTGGGATCCAACGCTCACATGGACTGTAAGGTGGACGCTCTGCATGATAAACTGGTAATAAGCGACTCCTATTATTGCAACATTGATTCTGTTTATTATTTATATGGATTGATGTAAAACGAGAACACGTGTAAATTTTTCATGGTATTGTAGGCATTAATTTTCATTAATTTCGCCCTCAATTTTGGTTTTCAAACCAAAATAAATATATTCAATTTTGAATTTCTTCACTAAATATGTGCTGATCGATTAACCTATTGGAATTTTTGACATATATATTAAATGTTTGACATATATGGTATGTGCAATATATGTATAGAAACAATAGAATGGAATTATAAGAAAAAAAAACAAATCGACACAAATAGTTCCAATATACAAGAAACAATAATTATTAGCGAATATTTGCTAAGTTCCAAAACTTATTTTTCTACTTACAAAAAAAGATTTATAATGCACATTCGGGAATAATCTTTGTTGCTGTTAAAAAATAAATACAGCTGCTGTTAATACATAGGTGTTAAATACCCCCAGTGTGTAACTTCGAGAGAAAGGTCATTCTTCATTTTCCACTTGGGTAACCTTAAAGTGAAAATTATTTTGGTTAATATCGAATGTCAAGAAGTGTTTGCACTATGTCAATTATTTTTAGAATGTTCCTGGTTACAGAGAGATAGAATAGACAGAGAAAGCAATGCATTCGGAGGTTTAAGAGTATTATATTTTTTATTTTGTATTTACAGTATTCTTCTGAGGGGAGATTTTTTTAATTCTAAATATATTTAAAAACACAAAAATCCTGGCTTTAAGATGATATCAAATAGTGACTTTTAAACTATATTAAACGACAGTGAAAGCAACGGGGAAATCTCTATTCATATTTTATATGTTAATTTATTTAAGTTAATTTAGTTTCTTCCAACCGTCCTTATGAAGGCAAGTAATGACTGTAAGATTTCAACTGCTAAACCCTAAACCTTTGGAGTTTACTAAAAATAAATGTTTATTCAAAGTAATGGGCTCTCATGTTTTAATTAAAAGCGAATACATAATTTAATTAACGTTTTCGGTGAAACATTTCAAATGTTATGAAGTGAAAAGCGAAGTAAAAGAAATACGTGACATTTTAATTTCTCGTTGAATTGCATAGGGTGAATACGGTCTTGAAAAATTTTACTATACGATGGTAAAATATAACTTGAAACAAAACAAAAAACCTTTTGACACATAAATTTAGTGGATGTACCACTAAATTTATGTGTCAAAAGGTTTTTTGTTTGCAATATATAAATATTGCATTTTATAAAACTTAAGGTATAAATTAAATAATAATCAGTACTACAAGTTGTGTATATATTATGTATATATACTGCTGTTTTCTTTCATCATGTATGCATTCATATATTGTCAGAGCTAAGAACTGCAGACGTTTCACAAATCATTTGTGGTCCCAAAGATGAACTGCTATACCCTGATGTGAGCTTATAGTGGTATATAAGCGTTCCAAAGATTTCAAACTGGTCAAAAGTGCAGCCGGTATTTATATTGTCGGAATCTAAATAGTTAATAATAAATATATACTTCTTAATTTATTAATAGTTTGTGAAACTGTATTATTCCCAGAAATTATCCTGCAAATAAAAGGAATGACAACAAAATTTATATTATATTTTGTTGACTAAAATAATAAAATCAATATTTGTTTCGTCGTTGTTATTTACTTATATAAGATATTATTGATGTGCAGCTATTACGCTTTTAGCATCAGGAAGACGAGTTCATAATCTAACACTTTCCACTATATCTGTAAATAATTTCACAATTACAGAGGATTTGGATTAAAAACCGACCCACACACCGATATTGTAGGTATAATTACTTGTCTAGTCTGCAAAAAAAGATCGATCCTGTGTTTCGGGCAAAAAAAATTACCGACACATATGGTTATTTACAATATTACAAAGAAATAATATTTTTTTACAGATTTCACATTTGCATCTCCGAGGTATTAGGTATGACAACGGCAGTTAACACTTCGTATATTAACAAAAATGTAATGTTAAATTAAATCTGGTGTGAGAAAGATAAATATTTACGCACAGCCAAAGGTATGAAATCTGTCTTGTTTAATTTAAGGGACAACCAATTAGCTTTAAGCCAGTTTTAGTAAGCTTTACATTTATACATTATTTACATATTAGATTTCACTATTTTGCAGGTTATAACTTACAAAACACAATGTACTCTAGGACCTTAGCTCGTACTTATAAAACGGATACATCTTATTTCCTAAAATTTATCTTCCGAAAGAAATAAATATATCAAATACCTATAATATCAAATAACACAACTATACTCCATCCATATATTGTCTGATAAACTGGTGTAAGTTAACTTAGACTATCTGTTAGGACATTTTGCAGAAATAGATTTAAATTCAGCTCGAATATTAATTTGGGTTTTGATAACGTCGTTCGAAATTTATTTCAGTTCAAATTTTCTTCGCTTCAATATCACAGTTGTAAATGTAATTATTTCTCTAAAAGCTCTATTTGTACATTGGTAAGATAATCAAATCCGTCAATTGCTTTATATTTTTGTTTATGTTTCGTTCATATTTTCACAAATACTTAAAAAAAAACAAAATTTATTTTTTTTATAAATTAAATATAAAATAAATGGTGATCAATATTTAAAAAAAAATCTTAACAACTGTTAATACAGAGCCTTCTTTAAAAATTTTGTTTTCGACTTCTATGGTTAGTTTGCAGAATACCATATGGATCACTTATTTTCTTAGATGATAAAAATATATTTTAATAAAAAAAATATATACTGATCGCTAAATACGACATAAGACATCAATTCGCTTTTGCAAATCTGTATTCCGTCGCCATAAAAAAGAAGGTCGAGAGCAGTAACATGTATATTAAAACACCTTTCATCTTTTGTAGATTTATGAAAATCACTGAACGTAATACTAAAAATCAAAACTATAACAATGCAAACTTCACAGTTTCTGAAAAGATGGGAAACAATAATAGACCGGGGAAAATTTTACCGCAACCGCAGGCAGTTATATTTACCATTGCGGTTTATCAAAATTGATCAAATGGTCTTCCCTTTACCTTAAGTATGTTTCTGAAATAAAAAAAGAAAATCTTTTCTCTGTCAATTTACATTATGTTAAATTCAAATTCCAAATCAAAATATCTTTATTCAAGTAGGCATTTACACGCACTTTTGAATCGTCAATTACTACAATACAAAAAAAGGTCAGTGTAGTCAGTCCGTAAGTAAATTACCACCGGCTCGGAATGCTGCTCTGTTGAGAAGAGCCGGCCAGAAACTCAACAGTTGCTCTTTTCAAAAGATATATAACAATAGGTGATGTATGTTATAATATAATATAAATCGTGCAAATGATTCAACAACTTAAGTTTCACATATTTCGATCCATTAAAAACTCTTGAACGTTATAATAAGCTTTATTTAACAATAAATTTTTGATTTTAGATTTAAAACTAAGAAATGGAAGGTCTAAGATATCTTGTGGAACTTTATTATATATGCGTATACTCAAACCCATGAAGGATTTATTAACTTCTTGAAGCCGAAACTTTGGCGTTACGAGTTTGTTTTTATTTTTCGTATTTATCGCGTGTCTGTCACTGTTTTTTATATAACTATTAAAATTTTGACGTATATATAAAATGTTATTAAATATGTATTGGGAAGCGACTGTAAGAATACCTATTTCTTTAAAAACATCTCTCAGAGAATGTCTAGCTTTTAAGTTATAAATAGCCCGCACAGCTCTTTTTTGTAAAATAAATATAGAAATAATTTCGACAGCACTGCCCCATAATAAAATACCGTAAGATAAAATACTGTGAAAATAACTAAAATACACAAGTCGAGCCGTATTTATGTCCGTTAATTGTCTAACTTTTCTAATTGCAAAGACGGCGGAGCTGAGTTTGGCTGCGAGTGTTGAGAGATGGGGGTTCCACTGGAGCTTTTTATCTAATGTTAAACCTAAGAATTTTGTTGAGTCAATCAATTCTAACACTTCATTGTTCAGGAGCAAGTTACAATTTTTACTTTTTACATTAGGAAGTGTAAACTCTACGCATTTAGTTTTCTTAGCATTTAACACTAAATTATTAATTTCGAACCAATGCAGGACTCGTGACAAAGTACTGTTTACTTCGTCATAATTAATCCTATCACGCTCAACTTTAAAAATAAGCGAGGTGTCATCAGCAAAGAGTACAATGTCACACATTCCCTTAACAAAAAAGGGCAAGTCATTAATATAAAGTAAAAACAAAAAGGGGCCCAGAATAGATCCTTGTGGAACACCCATCTTTAGGTGAGAACCAGACGATTTAGAATTATTTACGTAAACTGTCTGGATTCTTTGATTCAGGTAAGAGGCAATAAGATCAAGCGCAGCGCTACGTACACCGTAGTGGTTTAGTTTGCATAGTAACGTCCGATGGTCCACACAATCAAAGGCTTTGGACAAGATTTGATTGTGTGGACCATCTTGGCTTTTGGCTTAGCTTTGGCATGTGGCTTTGGACAAGACTTTGGTTAGATTGTCAAAGTGTAGGTTATTGCATTTACATTCTCGTATAACCAATCTTTCATCATCTTTCGAAAGGTGCTATTATTTTGAAGTAATCGACTTCAAAATAAAGCACAAAAAAAAGTTTTGATGATCTAAATATATTCATCTTTAAAAAATATTATAATTGTAGGCACAAATTGACAGTGATGCCAAGTCACTATCGATCCGTCAGCGATTGAGGACGAGGGTCACTTTGAGTTTTGTATCTTCGTATTGAGTACTTTGTGTTTATACATAAGTAAGGGATACATCAGACCTCGCGGTCAAAACCTTTATATTTATTTTGTTAAATTAAACTTTGTAACACTCAAAGTTTTGTGTTTTTATGCAAATTTAAGCCATATTTTTTATTATCGTCTGAATCACAAATTGAAAGTGTACTTGAATAATATCTGCTTAAAAATAGATATAAAAATCAAAGAATTGTAAAAAAAACATTGCTTTAAAGAACGCTCAAATTACATGTAATTACTACGCATATACGAGTAAAACATAAATATATCAAAACAGAATAGTAAAATATTTATTAAATTAAAAGCATCGGAAGACACGGAATAGCAGATCAGAATGTTAATGAAGACAATAAAAAAAGGCCTAAAAATTGTTACAAGCTTTAATATTACAAAGATAGTAAGGTTATTATAGAAAATTTTCTTGTCTTTGTTATGATAAAATAGCATTATTATAAAAGGACATAAATCTTTAGTTATAGTGATATGAATAGTAAAAACGTATACATTAAACATCAATGAATATACATATTTTGAAACATTGTATATATTTTTATTTGGTTCTTACGATTTTTCAATACTTACATACACATTAAAATAGATGTACTATACACATCAAAAATTGCGTAAAATACGTCATAATGCGGTCTCGTCCGACTTTATACTTAAAACCATACGCCTTTAACCCAACGTAAGCGAGTTGATGATTACCACGGGTTATTTCAAAAGCCACTCGTACATTACAAAATCAGGATACCTTCCACAGTGATTTTCATGAATTGTTCGCTACGTGTCTTGAATCTGAATGACGTTGTGAGCTATTCGTTACAGAATTAATATTATCGAATCATTTAAATTGTTTATTACTGGATTGATTTTTTGATACTTTTGACCATTTCCTTTTTTTTTGTGCGTGCGTGTTTAATTAATTATTAATATTATTGATTTGTACTTACTACAGCATTACTATTCACATTTCACAGCCGACGACGGTGGAACTCTACCCCAAGTTAATTCAAAGTTGATCAACTACTTTCATGACGGCATCGGCAACAGTAATATAAATATTTAAATACAAACGTTAACCAAGAAGAGTATTTTAACTTTGTTCGTAAGATGTAATAGCTGACTCATCCTATTACCAATGGTACTGACGTGATAAAGGTACTTAAAATAATCTGTTTTAGGAAGATCAAGATTACAAGGGCAGTTAACACTTCATATATCTAGAAATATGTCATGTTAAATTAAAACTGGTGTGACACAGATAAACATTACGCACAGCCAAAGGTATAAAATTTGTCTTGTTTAGGTTAAGGGTCAATCAATTAGCTTTAAGCCAGTTTGAGTAAGCTTTACATTCATTACATTATTTACATATTACATATTTACATTAATTACAACACATTATTTAGAGTTAAGGTTTTAAGATATAGTTTTCAATGTTTTGCAGGTTATAACTTACTAATCTAAACTTAGGTAGATACGAAATTCTGTCGGACTCTGTATGAAAAGATTGGTGGCTTATACATTTACGTAGTTTCAGTTGCCGTTGACGGTTAGTGTGATAATCATTAAATAGTATGGTAGAAATACGTATATCATAGCTACCCTTAGAAGAGTGGAACAGACATTATATTTATTATCTAAATCTTAACTCTTACTACTTTCTCCGGTTAATGCTAGCAGGGCGTTTTATATTTTTAAAATAAAATTGTTAATTGGATAATAAGTTGTATCGTAAGAATACTTTTTATATGATTAAAGATTAGCTTTTCATGAATTTTCGAAAGCTCTCAGAGCACTGAGGTAGGGACTTGACAATATTCTTTTTAAGACTACCTTAGGTTAACAAGAGTAATAAATCGAGTATTCAAAGATTGAAGTGAACTGTCAGTTTTCAAAAGAATAAACAATAAAACATTTCGTAGTCACGAGTAATACTTTAATTTACTTTAATAAGATTAGTAAATCGTAAAACAATATGAAGTATAATATTCTTTTTCCTTCTTTGGTTATTGAGATTTGACAAATATAATTTGTCTTAATTGAAAAGTATAGTCAAATATTTTAAAATTTATAACTTTACTAGTTACGCACTTCATAAGAGTTGTCCTCATTCTATTTAAAAAATTGCATAGCGATTAATTGTATTCTCTCAGATTTGATACAATGTTACTTAAGAGATTTCTATAAAATTGATAAGGTTTAATTGAACAATACGAATATATTCTCTGTAGTGAAATAAATACCTGTGAATAGTGAAGTATAAGTACGCCAATTTTAGTGTTAATTGGTTAAATGATGTAGTCAACGGAAATATGGAACTAAATGGAACATTTATTATTTTGAGATATTTATACCAACAGTAACACTTCCTGATTTTTGTTGTGACTGTCATTTAAAAAAAAAAAAACTTACTACTAGCCATATTGCGGAATTCTAATGCATTGTTCATTAAAAATATATTACAATGGCAAGATCATATCAATTATGTTACTGGAATATTACATAATGTAATGATCTATCAAAAGTAAGAACATGTGAAAGTCTACTTTCACATGTTCTTACGTTAGATAAATTATTTGTTTCTAACTTATCACATGCTGTACGACGAGGTTTCTTATGCAAGGAAATTTGCATGTGCGGTATAGGTTTGCGTCTTCTTTAATATTTTAAAATTTACACATTTTCTAATCATATTCACATTGTTTTTCGCATATTGGATTTTAATAAAAAAAACTAAAATTTAAGACGACAATCTGACAAGCGGTTTGCAAAGTGATAGTAATTACCATTTCCTTTAGTTTTTTGCAATACATTTGCAAAGACAACAATAACATTTACAAAAAAGTTTACAAAGAAGACTTTTTAAATATTTGTACCCTAAAGACTAAAAAGTCGTAAAATTTTTGAATTTATTTCGAAAATTCAACCTATTCCTGGAAGTAAATTATACAAAAGGCGTTAAATAAAATGATATTTTGCTTATTTTGTTTTTGTTTGGAGTTGTAGGTGAGGCTGAGTCGACAAGAACCCGTATTTGAAATTGACAGGGGTTAAAACGTTGTATTAGTATCGTCAATTTAAACTTCTCTGGCATAGTTTATCAACGACAACTATGCCAAGGACAAATAAAATATACAACAATAATGAAATGACATGTTTTTTTTATAAATGCAAATTGTGAAGACTTTCTAATTTAATTCGTTAAATAAATTTTAATTACATCTAGTTATACAGTAACTTTAAAATACGCATATAACAAATATCTACAAAAATAGAATTGTTAAAAATTATAACTTCATATTAGAACACATCTTTATATAAATTGTTAAATGGCTGAATTATTTCGAGTATAAATAGCTGCATAAATACTGGGCGCGTATGTTATACTTTGTACTGAAAGGGAACATATTTCAATCGAATATGCCGTCTGTTAGTTAGGGTCAGGTTTACATGACAGTTTTATGTGAACAAATCGGTCGTATATTGCACCTGTCATCGGCCGTGTACTGCTTGGTTTTGGTTACGAGCAATTCTATTAGTTCTTTCTTGTTTGTCCATCACACACGTAACACCTGAGACAGTATCAGTTATTTATTTCTTGGTTCTTCTAGCTTTTATTAATATTTTAAAGAAGTTGTTTTTTACTATTTTAATAAAATAAAATTGTAAGTACGAAACCATATTCTGTGTTGTTAATAAAAATAACATAAAATAATTAAATATATACTAAGGTTTATTACAAGAATAGTTTACATTTTATAGAAAATATGTTTTATAATTTATTTCAGATATTTAATAACAAAAGTACTCGAACCTTAGAAAACTGTCTCGTAGCTCTGCCAAGTGAGCTTTTAGACAAATATGCAGACGTACAAATATACTGAGAGTCTGAATAATTTAAATACATACAAACGTATTCAACATCTCTTTCTTAGACTCTTAATGTTAGATCTTTAGTTCTATTTTTTTAATATAATATAACGGTTCCCCGCGATCCCATCCAAATTATAAATCAAAACAAATAAACAACAGAATATATGTTAGCTTTATTTTAGTGGCATTTAAAATTAACATACACGAGAAGTTTTAAGTTTTACGGATAATTATCTTATTTCTAAATTAATGTCTATAATCGTATATATGTATATATTCTCATATAATGCCCCTAACCTTAAAAGCTTAAATACGAAAAATTTATTAATCACTCCCACCTTTAAAATATTTTTATTTATATAGAATTTCCATGTTTATGTTAAAAGATTATAATTTTATTATAATACCGAATATATTCTATTTTTTAAAGTTAAAGTAGGACTAAACTGGTTTCCAAAGTAGGACTAAATACGGAGTTCGCTGTGGCGGTATCCCCTAAAAAGAAACTGCAAAAGCGATCCCTTAGCGTCCCATTAAGACGTTGAGCGCAATCGTTGGTTTTTTAGTGGGTAGAACTAAACTGGATTAAAATTTTAACTAGCTACTATTCACTAGTGATAGGAATCGTGAGAAAATGATTTTTTTACATTGTAATTTGTTTAATCAGTTCAATGCATCCAGTGCTTTGGAAAAGTTAACCGAGAAAAAAAAATTACTGTTCCATATTATACTAATGAAAAATAATATTGTATTAAAAGTCGGAAAAAATATATTGGTATATTATACCATTTATTTAATATTTTTAACGGAGAGAAATTGGATTCCAATTATAAAAGATGATGAAGGGTCATAATTACCATACGAAGCGAGCACCTGATGACATTACAAATATCGTTTTAAGGGATTCAGTTGAATGGTTGTAATTATGTTCTCATAAATGTATAAATTTTAACCTGGTTATTATAAAGTTTGAGATTGTTTTTCGAAATTACCTTTATTCCTCCTAACATTTAATAGTGTAACTGATCGTTATATATATCTTATAAGCATTTATTTAGTCTATACAGTTTGACAAAAAAATACTTCTGGATGATTGTTTAAATGAAACCGTAATGCAAATTATATTTGCATTGCGGTTTCATAACTGGGGATAAACGAATAAATACGTAATGAAACGAACGAATGCAAAGCTGAAGGTAGGTGCTTTATTATTATCAATACAAAAAATAGACAAACAATACGTTATTTATGATCATTCGTTTAAAACACATGAAAGGCAAACTTTTTGAAATTGTGCTCTAACATATCTTTTTAGATTTTTGTATTGAAATAATGTTTTTATATTAACATATTAGTGTTTTACAATGATTTATAATGTTAGTAAACTGATCTGTATTTGGAAAAACATATAAAATGTATGATCCCAGAGAAACCATGTAAAGGTTAAAAAAATCATAGTCATAGTCATAATTTTATTTCTTTAATTTAAATTTTTTATTACGACTGAATTTTGACGCGCTTGAAAACACTAGTTATATTACAAAGTAAAACTGAACATACAATATGTGTCATAATCCTTAAGGATACATAGAGATCATAAGAATCAATAAAAGTCTTCCACATCCCACATACCAATTTAGAAACCGGTGATACGAATTCAAATTGTTTGATCATTGGTATTGTATTAAACACAACACTGAATACGTGTTTAACGTGTGCAAATTTTATTGATTTTATTTATTGATTTATTAAATGATTTGAGCTAGATGTTGATTAATCTAGTTAGAACACCTGAAATATCTATATATCTAATGATAATAATTCCATACAAATACCTATGAATAGATGCAAGGTTAGAATATCAAGAAAAGCTTTTGTTTCACTGTAAAAATACAATTTGTTAATAAGCCCTACGAGATGAATAAATATTTATGCAGCGATTTACACGCATGATTTATCTTATTTATTTAGCTTCACGCCATATCCCTTACGGAGTAGCCAGAGACGACGGATCGCCAAACGCTACGGTCCCTGCATACCTTTTTCGCCTCGGTCACAGACATCAGCCTCTTCATACATGCCCTCCGAGGGGTCTTCATGTTTTTTACGTGACCTTCCAGTATCATAGATACTGTGATTTCGAAGGTCACTCGAGGCCTCCCCCTGTCTCTCTTACCTCTCACTTTTCCTATATAAATCTTTCTTACCATTCTTTCATCACTCATTCGTTCGACGTGCCCAAACCACCAGAGCACGTTTTTCTTCATTCTCACCGTGACATCTTCGCTAGTACCTGCCATTCCGTGGATCTCTTCATTGCGGATTCGATCAGCTAGACTGACTCCGCATATTCTGCGAAGAGATCGCATCTCCACAGCATTCATCTTTCTTACATTCTTTTTCTGTGTTACCCACGTTTGGCTGCCGTATAACAGCGTCGGTAGCAAAACTGCATTGTGGACAGCTAAACGTGTAGCTATGCTGACGTATTTCCGTCTCAACAATGCAGTCAAAGCACCGTTGACTCTGTTACCGGCAGCAATACGCCTTTCCATATCCATTTCGTATCTTCCGTGTCTGCTAAACATACTTCCCAAATATACCACTTCATTCACTTGTTCTATTATCTTACCACTCACGTTGAACTTACATTCTACTCTTTCTTCATTTCTTCCAAATATCAGAATCTTCGTCTTATCTACATTCAGGTTTAGACCATTAATTTCACACCCATCTTTCAGAGTGGTGACCAATGCCTGCAAATTGCATTCTGATGATGTAATGAGCACTGCATCATCTGCATATAGCAAGCAATTGACCTTAAGGTCACCTACTTTCACTCCCATGTCACTGTCTTTCACGCCTTGGAGACAACTATCCAAATACAAATTGAACAACCAAGCTGACATAGCGCAACCTTACTTAACACCCGATTGGATGTCAAACCAGGGCGACATGCCAGCTCTTACTCGCACACAGACTGAGTGATCTCTGTAAAGAGACTCTATAGCCTGTAACAAGGGTCCGTTCACATTGTATCGCGGCAGTATCTCCCATAACTTTTTTCTCACAACCCTGTCAAACGCCTTTTCCAAATCCACAAAAGCACAGAAAACCTTTTGGTTTAGGGCCAAAAACTTTTTCGTAATCATGCGGAGGGAAAAGATCTGATTTATACACCCTCTTCCAGGTCTAACACCTCCTTGGGCCTCCCACAACAGCCTTTCAGATCTCTCTTGCATTCTTCTGGCTAATATTTTAGCATAAACCTTACCACCCAAGCTAATCAAACTGATAGCCCTATAGCTTGCATAGTCTATCTGAGAACCTTTGCCTTTATACAAAGGTACGATGACTGCACTTCGCCAATCGTCTGGGACCTCCCCCGATTTCCAGCATAAATTGCACAAAATCAGAAAAAGTCCAAGACGCGTGGCCCACCATATTTGATCATCTCGGCAGTAACTTCATCTGCTCCCGCAGCCTTACCACATTTCAGGCTTCGAATGGCGCTCTCCACTTCTTCCAAACTGATTTCACCATCGGCTACATCCGGACTCAGCATTTCGCTGGAACTCAGAGTCGAGGCGTCCTCACATTCATACGTCTCCTTGTAGAATTCCGCCCACCACTGCAAAACCTGTGTTTGCTCAGTTAAAATTTCATCGCTCTTCGAAAGCACCCCTTTCATTCTATAGGTTACCGAACAACCCCGAGAACCACTAAGTTCTCGCCAGAAAAGCTTCGTGTTTTCCCGGAAGTTGTTCGTCAACCTGTCATCCCTTTCTCTCTCAGAATTTTCACGCTTCATCTTTATAAGTGCTTTCGTTTTGTGCTTTTGCAGCTTGTACGCTCTTTTTCTTATCTCTTTCATACTTTTATCCTTACCAGAGGCTTTATAATCCTGCCATATTTTTTTCTTTAACACTACAGCATCTTTCACTGGATCATCCCACCGTTCATCGCGCTTGTTACTAAAACCTCTTTTCCTCTTATCACATACCTCTGTCGTTACTTTCACCATACCATTCCTAAGGTTATGCCAGCATACTTCAACACTTTTATTTCCAGAATCACAGCTTTCAAGCTTCTTGGAAACCCTTTCTTGATATTCCTCTCTGATGGGTGGATCTTAAAGCTTCCAGCTTCTTATACAATAATTCGACGCCAAGCTTGGACACATCGTCAGCTGCGCCAACCTGCAAACAGACCTCTTATTCTAGCAACGACAAGATAATGGTTCGTTCCCAGATCAGCACTCCTGACCACTCGCGTGTCCATAATTTGACTTCAAATACGCTGATCCACTAGGAATAAATCAATCATACTTCTTTCTTCCGCTCTCTCCCATGTGTACATGTGAATTTGTTTGTGATCAAACATCGTGTTTGCCACAAACAAATTTTTCTCCTTACAAAATTCTAAAATAAGCTTTCCAGCCTCATTTACTCTCCTATCACCGTATTTGCCTAGCTACTACTACTACTACTACTACTTAGAACATCCCTGACACTCTCCCAAAACTCCTCGAACTCCTTCATTTGAGCTGAGGATACTGGCGCATACACGGCTAACAAGAATACTCTTGTTATCCCCAGCTTAAAGCGAACCCAAAGAAGCCTCCGGTTGATCGCCTTGTTTTTTACCATTGCATTAACCATTCGAGAGGACAATAATACGCCTACACCTTCGCAACCTCGCTCACCCTCTGGAACCCCAGCCCAGAAAGCGACCCGGTTGCCAGTCAAATCGGTCGTATCATTGCCTTTTCGCTTGGTCTCAGACACACAAATAACATCCAGATCTTTGTCATTCATCACATCTAATAATTCATTCATCTTCTGTTTCATTCCTCCTCTTACATTCCACGTAGCTATTTGTAGCTCCGTCCTCCACCTTCCGCCGTTCGGAGCATGGCATGTTGGTTGGCGGTTCCCAACGCCATGATTTATCATCAATTATATATTCATAAGTAGGTTAATGGTTGTAAGGTATTATACCAAAATATGGGAAAAAATATAATTGTTTGTTTATATTTGTACGAGTATACGACTGTTTTGTTTAGAAGCTTAATTAAAACATAAGGTCTTTCACATACTAACTTAAATATTGTTGTCTCATATGAAGAATTAACATTTTTTACCAATGTAGCTTTTTCTAATTATTTCGTCTGCGGTGATTAATAAAAAAAATATTATTTATTGAACTTGATTTTAGGACCACATTGGTTCCAGAACTACAATAATATAATTAATATTTAAACCATATTTGTTTCTTAACTAGTCAAGGCATCCAAAAGTTGCACAAACATTAGACGACGCCCATAAAATCATATTTTGCAAAATATTCAATGATGCTAAAATAATGTTCCCATCTTGTAACTTCATTCTGGAGTCTAAAAAGGAGTAAGTTGTCAATTACGCCTTATTAAAAAAAAATTTAATCGGGTATATACTACAGTAAGTTGGTTAACTAGAGTCCATTAATAGAAAAATTAATTGATGGTTCAATATGTTTTGTTACGTCACAGGAGGGAAAACAAGCATACGGGTCACTTGATGAATGATGATACTGCCGCTCACTATCTTTTGCATCACCAGAGGAATAATAAGAGCAGTAACGGCTTTTAAGAAACAAGAAGCCACTTTTTTTGAAAGTACCTGCATCGTGTCAAACTGAAAATAACGCTGAACGCTGGATAGATCCCGATGTTGGAGATGATAACCAACTATCATGCAGTGCAATAATTAAAGTAGGAAGCAAACATTTTTTCGATAATTCTGTTTAATGGATGCTACAGAAGAGCCATTTAGATGTGATAAGGCTACGAAACACAAAGGGTTCAAACGTATTGCAGAGCACTGGGTCTTTGACAAATCGAGCAGCTGTTAAATTATAGAAGCTGGTATTGGAACGATTGCGTATAGAGATGGGGACAGTACTCCATATGTTACTGATAACCAACATAGGCTAAGTTTGCCTTGCTTTTCAGGTGACTGTAAAATTGATAATCACCCAAAATGTCCAGGCTACATATGCTAATACTCGGCGCAACATTAAGAAGAAGGTTCTCGACGATTTCTGATACAACGGTTCTGGTTCTTTAGTGGATAACTTGAGTATCAACTCGTCATCAATATATTTGCTCAATTAATATACATATAACCTGGATATATTAATCATTACAATATCAATCCAATGATATAACAAAGTGACCTACGTAGGTATAACCAAACCTTAATATATCATGCTTTATCGGTTGGACCACACTACTGGAATATATATATAATAATAAATTCTACTGTATTAATAACAACAGTGTATTTGCTCTGAAAGAAGACATATTTCAATGTAATTTCTACTATTACTTAACATGATTACATAACATTATCGTGAGAAGTAGAAGGATTGTTTGTATACAGTCAACAGTCATCGACCGTGTAGGTACTATTATATAAAGACCACTTATCCCATTGTCCTTTTACATATTGTAATGATATAAGACTCCAAGAAATATTTATATTTTATCATGCCCAAATAAACATCGTAAATCACTGCTGGGAATCTGTATAAGTGGTGAGTGATGGAGTGTGGTGGTTGTTCAGTTTTAATTTTGCTCCAAAATTTTAAGTCTATTTAAATGACGGTAATGGTAAATATCATGACGATTTAAATGGAAAAGGGTTATTTCCGCTAGTTTAATTACCTACTAAGTAATATTAAACTTTAATTATTCAGTCGGAACTGAATTCAGCTGATCCAGATTTACTCATACGCGAATGAATAACATAGTTCAATTAGCAGGAACAGCAATCAAACGTTGCAAATGGTAATCAGGTATCATGTAGATTATAGTGCTCTTGACAATAATACAGGAATTACCGGAATTGTAATTAACATACCATATTCATTATTGGACTCAATAATGTTTTATTACTTGTACAACCTTATTATATTGTAATTATATTATTGTATAAAAACAATAAAATTATGGTATTAATTAAGAAGAAACGTTCAAAATATTAATTAATCACATTATACAGTAAAAGCATTACACAGCATTACTACATTATACTAACAGGCTATCGCAATTCGTAAGGCTTTATAGGACTCCTAACCGTTACAGCGTAATTTCTACTAAGTTATCAAGGGTGGATGGGTAACATTGGTTACCTACGATAACACTGTACATTAATACGAATGGTTGTGTGTAACCACTATTAATAATGTAAATAATTTTATTTTGTTTATTTTTTATTTTATTTATTTATTCTTTATTGCACACACTTCAAGAGGATATTACAAACATAATTTCTAAAATGTGAGAAGTTGGCAAAGGCGGTCTTATCGCTAAAGCGATCTCTCCCAAACAACCCTTGGTGAAAGGTGAAATGAGAAGGGGTTGGTGTGGCAAGCACTATAAAATAAACTTCAAGGCCTACATTCAAATATTACACATATAGATATATAAAATACATACGGCAATATACATATTCTTACAATATACTACAATTAATTTCTACATAGATAAATAATAAGTTTTTAAACGCTTTTTAAAAATGCTCAGGGACTTTGAGTGACGTATTTCGACAGGGAGAGCGTTCCATAATCTGACGCACTTTGCCGTGGACGAATAACTATCATATTTCATGCGGTGGAACGTCACCTGTAGCTTATTATCGTGACGAGAACGAAGGAAAAATGGACTATCGTTGCCAAGGAAGGTAAATCTTTCTTTTAGATATTTTGGACACTGGGAAAAGTATAGGATTCGGTAGAGTAAGGATAGGATATGGATGTCTCTTCGGCGATGAACGGACAGCCATTTTAACTGCGCCCGATACTGTGATACGTGATCGAATTTTTTGAGGTTAAAAATAAACCTGATGCACATATTTTGCAATCTTTCAAGCTTATCTAGAAGTTCTTGCTTGAGTTCTGGATAACAAGAATCACCATAGTCTAATATTGGTAGCAGTATGGAATTAGCTAACATTATTTTAGTTTTAATGGGTAGGAGATTCTTCCATCGCCTTAAGTAGCCCAGTGTTGCAAAGATTCTCCGTCCCACCTCGGTAACCTGTGGTTCCCAGGCAAAGACTTTATCTATAGTTAAACCAAGGTTTTTGACCGTGTTCCGGAAAGGTATATCGATATCGTTATAACGAACTGAGGATACAGTTTATGTTGTGTTTGTGTAATTTTAATAAAAAATATTTATAATAAGTATGTTTATAATTTTTTTTATCATATAACTTGTATCTTTTTAAAAGTTTGACCCATTCATATTATTTTTTTTAAAGAATACCCTAAATTGTTCAATTATTGATTACAGACGAACTTTGTAGTAAAGTAATTATCAGCTTAAATCACCATTTGTGACGAACAGCGCTCTTTTTTTAACTATTCATTGTATTGTCAGTGGTTATGAATATGAATACCCATTTATGTAAATATACTATCAGTGAAAAAACTTGATTTGCAAATTTGATACAGTATAAATAATAAAAATTGCAAATAAATAAAATATTAAAATGTATACAATACTTTACTTAATAGAAGTAGGAATGTAGACAACAAACATGAGGGGAACAGTATTTTAGTAGTATATTAAATAAACAAAACTCAATGTTTTTACAGAATAGTAATAAAAGAGGTCCTGAAGTCTTTATTATTTAGATAAACAATAAAGTCATTAAGATAAGATATAAATTTTAAGTCAGTCATTTACCACGAATCCTTAAAAAAAGGACGAATCGTTAAAAAAAAACGAGAAGAATAAAAAAAAGGTACACATGTTCCCCAGTTGTCATAAATGAACGGTCTAATATATATATATATATATATATATATATATATATATATATATATATATATATATATATATATATATATATATATATATATATATATAACTTAGACTAGACCACTCGCAGTACTAAAAAGTATTTGTAAAATATATATCACGCAATAACGAAAGGTCCGAAGTACGGAAGGCTACAAATAGGAATATCAGGTATAATGAAACAGCTGGGGCAGCCGCCATTATTTATTTGTTTCTGTAAAAGCAAGTTTTGATATTTTAACTGCATCATAATAATATTTTTGTATCTTACGTTACTTAGTTCATATAAAAGAAAAATAACCTCAAAAACAAGTTATTTGTATTCTCTAACCCTGAACTAGTTGAAAATCAAATTACCACAACAAACAGACAACTATGAAAATCTAATTTGTATTGGTTTACTTAAATCGAAAGTTTATGTAAATGTTTGTATTGGCGTGGGAAATTAATTATGTTTGATAATAATAATTGATTGTTGAAAGATGAAAATGTTGAAAGCTGACTTAGTTTTAGATATTTTTTTTTGTATTTAAAAGCATTTTTATTTATGGATTGCAGAAAAATTAATATATGGGTAAACAAATAGACAGACATCTGCGGTCATATGGTACACGTACAACACACGTACAAAGACACACACACACACACACACACAAAAGAAGAATAATAGCAGTTGTACATCACTTTTGTATTTTATTTTTGTTAATACGTACATATTTGTTTTATGTAACTATAGATAGCTTTGGCGTTGTGTTAAGATTATACGTGAGTTTCCTAATTATTAATTTAATTGAAACGGTTATGGGTTTTGTGATAGTGTTAGATACTTGGAAACTGCACATATGATAGTTGTTTGATGAATGTTCACTTAGGATTAAGTAAATATACGATTATAATATTGTAATGTCTTAAAGCAGAGTATAAAAATCATAATACAAGTCAAAGTCCTCCACTATATCGATTTAGAAAATTGTGTTTTGGGAATATTAATAATAATACATTTTTTTTTAAAGTTCGTTGGAAAACATAATAATTAAATAAAAAAATATCGAATGTTAAATTTAACACAACATATGCTTGTGTCTTTCAGGGGTCGGAATAATGATAAAAAAGTAAATGAAAATAATATATACATGTTTATAGACAACGTCAAATGTAATATGCTACCTTACTTTGCTACCGATTAGTGTAATTGAATAAAAAATAATTAACAATAAATATGGGTATATAGTTACCTTGCATACATTTAAAAACCGCGTAAGTGATTTAAATTATTACATACTATTCAAATATACATTGAATACATCTGTATATAAAATAATACAATTTTACAAAGACGCCAAAGCTTAGTAGTTTAATGTATGTTAAACTGACATGAACACGAGAAATCCAGAAACACTCAAACCACAATTGCTAATTTGCATTTAAAAGACTTGCTTTTTAACTTTAAGATAAAAGTAATGTTGTTGTTGAAGTAGAATATGCAATAGTCATGAGTATAATTTGTGTAATGTAAAAAATATATCTTCTTAAATGTTACTATATTTTGGCGTAAAGCATATCAGTGAAATTTTATTGAATGTATATTCAAGATTAGGAATTACATTTGGGTATGCGTGTGTTTGTGTATCGAAAGATTCTTGAGTGGCGACCAAGAGTGTGAGTAGTGGGTAGTGGCTCCTTCACTAGATGGACCGACGACAAAATAAAGGTCGCTGGAAGTCGCGGGATGCGGGCAACTTAAAAAAGGACATCGTGACGATCTTTGGAAGCCTATGCTTTGCAATGAGCGTCTATAGGCCGACAAGAAAAATACGCGTGATCACAGCAACAATACAAGAAAGTAAATAAGTATTACAAAAGAGTAACGGGACGGATGATGCACTCGTATGATTTATCGAATTTATTGTGATGGTTCTAATTGTTCGTAAATAGCATACTAATTATTGACTTTTATGAAACACAAACAATCACAATAAGCAAATACAAAGAGTTGTTTGTGTTCTTCACAGTGAAGAGCGCGTTTGAAATTCTTGTAGCCTTAATTTTAAGTTGGGCGTCTTTACGGAAGGGCTTATGGTATCAAAATAGGCTCTTCTGATACTTGTGTTTGATGTACATAAGATATCACAGGTATTGGTTCAAAGTAGAAAAGATAAAAATAAATAAATAAAACTAAATATGACGGGGTGCTTGAGCTAAACTCAAAAAATTACGTAATTTTAAAGTGATTATTGTATATTTATAGAAATAGAGATAGTAGTTTTTATTTGGCATAAGCGTTTAAATAATGAGTTGAAAAACAAACACTCAATAGAAAGCAATATTATTTACGGTCAATGTTAGGTATGGTGGTTATTAAGATCATGGCTGATATTTCTTAGGGAGTCGTAGTTTTATTTTATTAAGTTTTAAGAATAATAATAAACAGCTACCAAATAAAGAAAAAAGCATCAAATTTATATATAACAATCACCTTCTAGAATTACAAAATGTAAAGTTATATTGTATGAAATTCGTTTTCTTAAGATAGTTAAGTAATTAGTTTCTAATTTATCCTACGACGAAGTTACGTGAGCCAAGAAGATTTGCATATATCGGCAAAGTTCCTATATAGGTATGAATCTCTGTTAAGTTGTGGCAGAATATATTGAGCTGAAATATATCGCAACCTATTGGGTTTGTAGTTTGCGGATATATAGATTTAGTTTGATTATCATTAACAGTTGAAAATATATTTTTTTTTTAACTAAAAAATTTTGTTTAACGTGAAAAATAAGATTTCCCTCGTGAGTAAATTTTCTTATGATTCATTCGATATTGTTTTTAACTCATGGTTATACGAGTACATGTTTGGATTTTTTATCCAATTCAAAATTAATGATGTTCTCTAAAGAAGGGAGTCTGATGTTATAGAGGAGAAAATTGTAATGGAAGTTTTATAGCTTTTTCAATATTGTAAATATTATATAATACAGTCAAAAATTTCAACAAAATAAGCAAGATAATTATTTACATATCATTTTCTATTTTATTTCAGATAACTAATTACACTGCATTAATGAATAAATGAATCACGTAGTATTGCAATAAACAAATAAATGACGAGAATGTAATAGAGACCAAAGCAGAAATTTATTCATCTATATAATTGTAAAATAGAAATATGTTTGTATTGACTTAATTAACATTCGCTTACATAGTTTGACGAGTACATACATGTGAGTTATAATAGCGTGACATTAATCTGTAATAAAATGAGCCAAATCTCATATATTACAATATTCTATACAATGAACAACAACCGATGTGAATAAAAGTACATTTTGATGATTTTTATAAATATAAATATAATTTTACTTTGAAGCATTATTTAATCATAATACTTAATTTATATACTTTAATATAAGAATCCGCAATGAAGAGATCCACAGAATGATAGGTACTAGCGAAGATGTCACGGTGAGAATGAAGAAGAACGTGCTCAGGTGGTTTGGGCACGTCGAACGAGTGATGAAAGAATGGTAAAAAAGATTTATATAGGAAAAGTGAGCGGTAAGAGAGACAGGGGGAGGCCTCGAGTGACCTTTGAAAACACAGTATCTATGATACTGGAGGAAGGCCACGTAAAAAGCATGAGGACCCCCCGGAGGGCATGTATGAAGCGAAAGAGGTATGCAGGGACCGTAGCGTTTGGCGCTCCGTCGTCTCTGGCTACCCCGCAAGGGATATGGCGTAAAGCTGCAAAATAATATAAGACATTACTCTTAATATTGCTGCCGTATTATTTTGTATTGTATACATAAATAAGGATACCTAAAAATAAACAATATTAAAACAATGTTTCGTAGATGATAAGTTTTAAAATCCAAATAGTTACAGAAAAATAATAGACCAAGGATGTGAATGTATAATATTATGTTACCATGATATTCATCTATTATAAAAGTTGGTAGGTAAGGATGAAAAATTAAAGTTATTTATGCAAATATTACAAATTATGTTATATCTGGAGATGTTTTTTTTATGATTTTTCAAAGACCATGTAATAAAATAGATAAGATAGGTTATCGAGTAATGTTTTGGATACTGCGCTAATGCCCAGAAATGTATATGTCAGCTTGGGTCACAATCCTTACACGTGTTGGAATTGAATTTAACACGTAACGATTTACTGGCTGCTGCCATTTCACAAAACTTATCTGTGACTTATTTATCAAAAATCTCAATCTGTGATACGTTGTCTCTCTCAATCTGAAGTAAATACAAATCAAATTATAAATTTGTTCGAATAGGACCAATAAATAAACATTATAATTTCGTTAAATTAAAAAAACAACTATTAGCGATACTGTTATTTAGTCTGACTGACTTACAACTAATAAACTTAGAAAATTGACATTTGGAATGTTTATCACAAAATCAGTTAAGAAATCTAAGAAATAAATTGTAAATGCCAGAAAAAAAATCCATTAACATCTATATAAAATTATTTATTTGAGCTTTCAATAACCATTAATAGTCTTTTTAAATACCTATATAGACATTTCATCAATGAATTTTCAAACGAAGCCAGAACAATTCAGGTAACACAATAAAAGTTTATTTTAAAAGTAAATATAGTAATGGAATGGTCATCAAGGGTCACCTGGTACTCGCAGAGTGACTCAGGCAGTTCTCTGCGGATGGGCTGATAGTTGGCAGTCGTAAAAGGCTGCATGGGCCGGTCGAATTTCTTTTATTTCTAGCCTCCAAATATCGGGAGGAATGAACCGTGCCGAGTATCTTAAGGATACATACATATATATACTTGTTAGAAAATTAAATAGTGTTGTGAATTAGATTATGACAGATATCAAATTTTATTTAGAAACAATTAACAAAAACAACTGGATTTGTTAATGGTACGAGTTAATGGAGCTGACAGCATATTGACACGTATTGCTTATATTTGTACAAATTAGTCGTGGTTTATCACCTGTCATCGGCTGAGCTGATTGTAAGCAATTCCATTGCTTCCTTTTCGGTTTTCTGTCGCACCCATAACACTTGAGATAGGATAAGTTCTTAGTACAGAGGTTTTGAGTGTGTCTGAATGAATGAAATGAATTTAATGACTTATTTTGATATAATTTTTATGTTTTACAACAAGTTTTCTATTCGAATTTTATAAAATAAAAATTGGGGTTTATTTTATTTTATATATTATTAATGGTATAATATTATTTATTTTTTTAATAGTATCTAAAGAGAATATATTTTTACAAACAAATAAAAAACAATTTATTTATGATTAGGTCTGGGTGGCGAGATGAAATATATTTCCCAGGAGACAACTTCGGAACTGATTGAAGTAAGATCACTGTCTAAGCTATGTTAATGATAGTTAAATGACGATTTTAATAAAAATAAATGTTTACACCAGCTTCACATTTATAAACCCAAAATATCCGCTTGAAACCGGATCCGACTGATCCAGTTTCAATTCGAACGTGAATAATACTTCAATTAGTATAAACATCAATCAACGATGCTATAATATAGGATAATTGCGTGTCAAGTAAATTGTAGTGATATAATCTAACATATTAATTAGAAATATAACAATTACAGGAATTAGATGACTTGTAGTTACTATGACACGAATATTACTCATTTATAATATATTCATAGCATTTGGTATGCATAGGGCCATATAATTTTATAGTGATAGAATATTCGCTAATAATTATTGTTTCGTGTATATTGAACAATTTCTATAGATTTTTTTTTTATAATTCTATATTCTATAACATATATGTCCAAAAAATCAAACATGCTAATGGATCTGCAAGCATTTAGTGTAGAAGTTCGAAATTGAATATATTTATTTTGGTTTGAAAAGCAAAAGTGAGGGCAATATTAATGAAAATTAATATTTACAATACCATGAAAAATCGACATATGTTTTGAATTAAACTATAAAAAATAATAAACAGAATCAATGCTGTAATGATGAGACAAACTTATTACCAGTTTATCATGGAGAACATCCACCTTATAGTCCATGTCAGCATTGTATCCTACTGGAGCCTCTATTTCTGGAGCCGCAGCTACATATATACTGTTACCGTCAGTTCTACGATAATCGTAAAAATATAAAAAATGTTATGTATTAATAGATATATTATTTGCCTTTAAGCATGCCAACATAATTTATATAGAAATCGTATTGAAGTTTCGGAGTACCTTCATTTATATTACTATTTCAGTACACATAAAATAGTTATTTTTAAAGGTAAAGTAACAATTACCTTTTACATAAAAAATATCACTAAAATAAGAATTAAATGTTGAGATTAACATAATATGTGTAAGACTATTTCGTAACGCTGTAGTAATTAAGTAGAGAGACGGGAGCTTGGGTCTCCTAAGATAACATTCTGAACTGTAATACTAATGACTAAGTTGTCAACACTCATGAAGCATTATGCCATTTAGGTCTGTTTATCTTCAATAACATTTAAGTGAAATGGGATGTTTCATTATTCATATTAATTAAAGCGGATCATTAAATAAAATTTCATAGATGCATAATTCTCATAAAAAATAAATGTTTATTCAAAGCACTGGGCTCTCATGTATTAATTAAAGGCGAATACATAATTTAATTAATGTTTTTGGCGAAACATTTCAAATGTTTTAAAATGAAAAAGCGAAGTAAAAGATATACGTGACATTTTTAACTTTCACAGGATGAATACGGTCTTGAAATGATGGTAAAATATAACAACTTCAATATCACAATTATAAATGTAATTATTTCTCTGAAAGCTCTATTTGTACGTTGGTAAGATAATCAAATCCGTCAATTGCTTCAAATTGGTGTTTATATTTCGTTCATATATTAACAGATATTAGAAAAAAAAACCAATTTAGAATTTTCGATAAATTAAATATAAAATAAATAGCGATCAATATTTTTAAAGATTCTTAATAACTATTAATTCAAAGCCTTCTTAATGGTTTTATATTCGACTTCTATAGTTAGTTCATAGAGATTATCATATGAATCTATCAGTTGTTTTCTTACACGGTAAAATATATTTTAATATAAATATATATATATATATATATATATATATATATATATATATATATATATATATATATATATATAGAGAGAGAACTAAGTATATATATTACAATAAGTCTAACGAAACAGTCATATTTTAAGACTCATACCTGTACTTTGCGAGTAGGAAAGCGTCCCAATCACAAAGTTTTGATTAGAAAAAGAAAACTTATTTACAATATAAGTTCGCTTTCTCTTTGTTAACACGTACGATATAAGACATCAATTCGCTGTTGCAAATCTGTATTGCGTCGCAATAAAAAAAGTCGAGGACACTAATATGTACATTAAAACACCTTTCATCTTTTGTAGATTTATGAAAATCAGTGATAATATTTAAAGTCAAAACTAAAACAATGCAAACTTTAAATTTTTTAATGTAATTAAGAAAAAGAATCATTTTCTTGCAATTGTATTTAACTAGATTTATGAATAGTTTTATCAAAATTCATACCAAAGCTAGCTTAAATTATATATTATGTCAGCAATATTTTTCCACTTTTAAACATTTTTGATAATTTTAACAACGATGGGAAACAATATATAGACCGGGGAAAATTTTACCGCAGGCAATTATATTTTCCATTGCGGTTTATCAAAAGGGATCAAACGGTGTTCCCTTTACCTTTAAGTACGAGTATGTTTCTGAGATAAAAAAGAAAATATGAAGACCTTTTCTCTATCAATCCACGTTATGTTTGATTTGTCTAAGTGTAGAATATTGCATTTACTTACTCGTATACCCAATCTTTCATCATTTTTCGAAAGGTGCTGTTATTTTGATAGTCGATTGTTTTGATGACCTAAAGTATATTCATCTTTAACAAATATTGTAATTGTAGTACACAAGTTGACAGTGCTGCCAAGTCAGTCTCGATCCGTTATTGAATGAGGATGAGTGCCATTTTGAGTTTTGTATCTTCTTATTAAATATTTAGTAGGTATACGTTAATAAGGGATACATCAGACCTCGCGGCCAAAATATTTATAATTTTTTAGTTAAATTAAACTTTGTAACACACAAAGTTTTCTCTTTGTAGTTATGCAAATTTAAGCCATATTTTTTATTATCGTCAGAATCACAAATTAAAAGTTAACTTGAATAATATCTGCATAAAATAGATATAAAAATCAAAGAAATATTTAAAAAAAAATTGTTTTAAACAACGCTCAAATTACATTATACGCATATAAAACAATAGCACAAACAGAACAGTAATTAAATTAAAAGCATCGGAAGACACAGAATAGCAGATCAGAAAGTTAATGAAGACAATAAAAAAGTCATCAAAACTGTTAAAAGCTTTGATATTAATCAATTTATTACTTTTATTATTAATAATTTACTGTAGATATTTTTGGGCATGAACTTATTTTCTGTATTTCTTATTCACTCTACTCTAATGTTTAGTTTGATTTTTTTTCTTGTTTTGTATGTAACATATTGAACGTGATGTAATGGTAAAGTCCGGCGTCGCCCTAGTTAGGGTACGAAACCCAATTCAAGCCTTCGTCGTATAGTCTGCGTTGAGTAAGTACACAGTCAGATAGGGCATTAGGCACAAACCTCCGTTACCTACGGACGGAGCCATAGTAGGCTCACAGTAGGAACCCATCTCCTTGCCTCCGCAGTGAGAACCAATTGTCTATCGGGGTCCAGTATGGACCTCGACAAGATAAACATAAGGGCCTTCTTCTGCTTTATGCAGAAGAAGTGCCCTGACCTCTGCCGCGAATTCGCGACGCAAGCCACCGACTCGGGGAGCTCAAACTCACCCGAGCCGGAAGAGGGAACCTCCGATATGGAGACTGAATCCGCCTCCCCACAAGAGGGGACGGAATCTGACTCCGAGTCGAAGACTTCATCCTCTTCCTCGGACGCAGAGGAGGACGACGGTTTCACGACCGTGCAGTCCAAATCTGCTAAAAGGAAGGCGATAAAGGCACCCTCGCCCATATTGCCGCGGAAGCGCGCCACGCTGCCCGCAAGTACCGAAACCGAACGATCGTCGGTTCCGGACCCGACACGCGACATCGCGAAGCGTCCGTATGCGCCCTCAGCGCCCACGCCATCAGCGCCCTCTGCGCCCGCGACTTCTGCGCTCTCTGCGCTCGCGACTTCTGTGCTCTTTGCGCCCGCGACTTCTGCGCACTCAGCGCCTGCACCTTCAGCAGCCAAGTCTCCGCCGCCGCTGTACATAAGGGACAAGTCAAAGTGGGACACCGTGTCCGCCCTCATGACGGAGCGAAAGCTCTACTACACCTCGGCCCGCTCGACGGTACAGGGCATTCGCGTTCAAACCGCGACATTATCAGACCACCGTGGTCTGACAAAGCTCCTACGCGAACGTGGGTACGGATACCACACGTTCGCGTTGGAAGATGAACGCCGCCTCACGGTGGTCATCAGGGGCCTCCCCGTGGAGATCCCAGCTGAGCGGATTTACGAGGACCTTAAGTCTCAATGTTATCCCGTCATATCGGTACACCGTATGTACCGACCAACCACTAGGGCTCCTTTCGAGCTCGTGCTAGTTCACTTAGAGCTTTCCCCGGAAGGAAAGCAAATTTTTAATATTAAGGCAATCTGCCAGCTATCCGGTCTTAGGGTCGAACCCCCTCGCGGTCGCGGTTTTGGTTTTGGTTTTTGTGCCAGCAGAAGGGCCACCCCGCGAATTACCGCGGGTGCCCCAAAGCACCACGCAGGACGCAGCCGGCGAGGATCCCCTCGCGCTTCGTTCAGCCTCCCTGGGCTCCTCTAGCCTCGGGGAGGGCTGCGGCCCCTCAGGCAAACCAAACCCCTCAGGCACCCGCGAACGCGTGGGTGAAACCCCCGAGGGTGAACCCCACGCCCGCGCCGAAACTGACACCGCCGCCGCCGGTACGCAATTCCGCTGATGGAATTGCGGGCTCGTTCGCGTGCGTCTCAAGCCTCTTCGGTGTAATAGACATCGAGGAGCTACTCGCGTTCTCGAACGAAATGAGGGATACGGAAAAGAATCCCCCCGCGCGGATGGATGTGCTCCTCAAGCACGCCGTCCTAATTAGTCAAATTTACAAACACACAATGTCATCTTAAATGACATCACACGGTAGAATAAAACCTCGCTCTCTGACTGTCGCGACATTCAATGCGAACGGACTGCTCAAACAGATAGATCAGGTACGCGACTTCGTAGTTGCCCACCAGATAGACATACTGCTAATCCAAGAGACCTTTCTAAAACCGTGTAACCGCGATCCGCGCATCGCAAACTTCAACGCAGTTAGGAACGATAGGGCAACCGCGATGGGGGGAACCATCATTTACTACAGAAGGTCTCTTCATTGTACGCCGCTCGATCAGCCCCCACTAGTTAACATAGAGGCGTCACTATATCAGGTGGATATGACTGGCCATCAGCCGATCATACTAGCATCAGTATACCTCTCCCCGAATAAGAACCTACTAGAGGGGGACCTTAAGTCCCTACTCCAATTAGGTAACGCAACCATTCTGGCCGGCGACCTAAATTGTAAACATCCCCGCTGGAACTCTAGAATCGTAAATACTAGAGGACGTCTTCTTGATAGGCTAAGCAACACGCCTGGTCTCAACTTTGAGATCATAGCGCCCTTGAGCCCCACGCGATACTTTGACTCGGACTTCCGACACGACACACCTGACGTGCTCGACATAGCGCTCTTGAAAGACGTAACGCTTCAGTTGCGATCAATCGAGACACTATCCGAGCTAGACTCCGACCATCGACCAGTCCTAATCCAGCTAGGACCCCTCCACCCTACGGCACCCGCGTTAAAAACTATAATAAACTGGAGAAAGCTAGAAGAGCAACTCCACTCCCCCGCCTCAGTGCACCTCGACGAAATACCTGACCAGATCGTAACGGTCAAGGACGCTGAAAAAGCCGCGACGCGATTCACAAACCATTTATCAGACATAATAGGAACGTCCTCGAGGGAGGTCTGCGCAACCTTCGATGGGAGCCGTGCACTCCCTCCGGACATCAGGCACCTAGTTAACCGTAAAAACGCTGCGATCAGGAACCATGACACATATCCGACAGACGAACATCGACGGGAGCTACGCCGCCTCCAAAGGGAGCTGAGACAAGCTCTTGACACCTTTAGAGATGGAGGCTGGGACAAGAAGCTTTCAGAGCTCTCTCCTTCACACCAGGCTTACTGGTCATTGCAGAGAGCCCTGAAAGCCGAAACTGTCTCGGCAATGCCCCCGATCGATAGACCTAACTCCACGCCCGCCTTCGACGACCGAGACAAAGCGGAATGTCTAGCCGACAGCCTAGAGAGCCAGTGTAGCATTAGCACGCAACCGGTCGAACGCAAACATGTCGAAGTCGTCGACAACACTGTTCGAGTCATGTGCTCTCAACCACCAGCAGGTCCCCCCATCAAAGAGGTGACGACCCTAGTTAAGGCGCTTCACGCCAAAAAGTCGCCAGGATCAGATAGGATCACCAACAAAGTGATCAAACTCCTTCCGCCTCCTTTACTTTACCTAATGGTTAATATTTTTAATGCTCTACTGGTCGGTTGCCGGTTTCCGGCCCAGTGGAAAGAGGCAATAGTGATAGGCATTCACAAACCGGGTAAGCTCCGGAATCTTCCAACTAGTTACCGTCCAATTAGTCTCCTTAGTTCCCTAGGGAAAATCTATGAGAGGATTATCCTCAGTAGACTTAAGTCAGAAGTAGAGAGACTGAACATCATCCCAAATGAGCAGTTTGGCTTTCGAGCCTATCATTCCAGTTCCCACCAGGTGCAACGCCTCACGGAGCACATTCTTTCTGGGGCCACTTTGTGCCGCAAGTTGCGTAGGACAGGAGCGCTCTTCCTCGATGTAACGAAGGCATTCGACAGGGTCTGGCACAATGGACTGGTGTACATGCTATACCAATTCAGGGTGTCGGACAGACTCGTACTAATCATACGGGACTTCCTGTCGAATCGCTCCTTTCGCTACAGAGTGGAAGGCTTGATGTCGACTCCCCGCCCCATCAGGGCGGGCGTCCCTCAAGGTTCAGTCCTCTCACCAATTCTATTTTCAATTTACTCCAGCGACATTCCTAGGCCGCGCTCTAAAGTAGAATTAGCAATGTTCGCGGATGACACCGCAATTTACACATCCTCAAGGGATCCTTATGAGATCTCTCAACGCCTCCAATCCGCAGCCGACTCCCTCGGGAACTGGTTTCGGAAATGGAGGATTGAGGTGAACCCGGAGAAGAGCACCGCGGTACTCTTTGAACGGTCACGATCCACAAGGGGCCCGGAGATTAAACTCTTTGACAAACCGATTCCTTGGAAAAACAAGCCCAAGTACCTAGGAGTGACGCTGGACAAACAGCTAATATTCATCTCACATATCGAGGACGTTCGCAACAGAGCGGCCTTTATCCTAGGGCGACTTTATCCCCTGTTAGGCAAGCGGAGTAAAATGTCCCTTAGAAATAAGGTCACACTTTACAAAGCCTGCATACGCTCCGTCATGTCCTATGCAAGCGTTGCCTTCGCTCACGCGAACCTGAAGCCCCTTCAGGTGCTTCAAAACAGATTCATGCGGCTCGCCACTGGGGCACCGTGGTTTATGCATAATATCGACTTGCACAAAGACTTAGACCTACCGACGATCGCACAGTATTTCAAGGGGCTCTCCAAAAGCTACTTTGACAATGCTGTGGGACACCCAAACCCGCTGGTGGTTAAGGCCACAGGATACACGGCCCGTAAGACTCCTAAAGTCAGAAAGAGAAGACCCAAGTCGGTACTTTTCGATCCGGACGACGCGATTACGTTAGGGAACGCTACGTAAAAGCGGCAAAGCGTACATAAATACTACACATACACACACACACAGCGTCTTCGCCGGCGAAGACGAGGCCCCCATCCAAGCACGTTGCTCCGGGGTTCTGCCGTCGGAGGACGTTAGTGTCAAATCCTAACCCACATCCAACCCTCGCTTCCCACCTAACGGCGTCCTGAGCCGTGGTCCGAGCCTCACAGGAGGCGCCCTCAGGACGCGCGTTCCCCTGGGGCCCTTCAGGCCCCCCTTTTTCAAGGGCGGGTCTCTGCACCCGTCCATTCCACCGGTGACGCTGTCATGGCCAGTAGGGCTAACAGCAGAGACACACAAAAAAAAAAAAAAAAAATATGTAATGCTTGTGCAAAAACTATTTTTGTCTGCTAAAGTTTATATCTGTGTATAACTACATTTTCATGGCAGGTTGTGTAGATTTTATTTTTAGTTTTATAATATACATTAGTATACTTTACATTTCCTAATTTATATATCATTTTTATATATTTTTTTACATATAATATTGTTTTATATATACTAAATAATTTTTTTATACCATACAAATATATTATCTTATTATATTATATATTTACGATATGAGGTATGGAAAATAATACGTTTATTATATCTGATAGTGAGTCTTATTTCTCTGCTTGTTGCACTGGTTCGTTTCTCTCTCTAAATTCGACAAATACTTCTATGTCATCTTGGAGCGAAGAACTTTCTTCTAAATTATCACTTCACCAAAATTCCTTTAACTGTTGTCATCTTAACGCTCAAAGTATTCCTCAACATTACCCTGATTTATTAAACACTTTTTATGATACTAAATTACATGCAATTCTTATCTCAGAAACTTGGCTGAAACCTATCTTTGCTCCACCGCTTACTGCTTACCTGGTTTTGAATTAATCCGATACGACCATATTGGTAAAAGAGGCGGTGGAGTTGCGATATATCTTCGAAGTGAAATACCTTATAAAATTTTAAACATCTCACAGGCTCCTTATTTTGCTTCAGACGAATTTATTTTCCTACATATTAGCTTTATAGGAATAAAGGCTGTTCTTGGTGTCGTGGACAATACAAGATCCTTCTATTAACTATTTTTCTACCTTAGAGCCTGCTCTTGAAAGCATTAGTTCAGAGTACATGCATCAGATAGTTATGGGTGATATTAACACTAACCTTCTCCTGGATTCTCCTACTTCTCAAAAATTAAAATCCGTTCTTAGTTCTGTTAGTTTAAATATTCTACCTTGATGCCCACCGCTTCTCCCGATAAGGTGATAAGTCATGGTCAGTTACCCGCTCCAAATTTTTCTAGACACGACCTATTATTTCTTTTTTATAACCTTAAGCCTCCTAAACTCAAACCTTGTAATACTGCACTTACGGAGTTTTATAACTGTACTTATGGAGTTTTTCTAAATTAAATATTGATAGTATTTTAAGGGATGCCTCTAAATTTAAACTAAACCGAAACGAAGTTAACTGGTGCAATTATAAAATTTTAAGAAATCGTTGCAATCAGATGGTAAGAGCTGAAAAACGGCTCCATATTCATAATAAATTATAATTTTCGCCCTCGGCAGTGAGATGGAAGTTTCTTAAGATTCAAGGTGCAGTGCCATCTAAAAGTTCCACTGGTTTAACCTCATTTTCATTTCATATATATCTTCCCTGCCAAATTTTACTAATGTCCCATTTTCTTTTTCTTAAGCCTCCGAGGAAGAAATTAAAAGAGTTTTGCTGCCAATTCAATCAAATCCTGCTGGCGAGGACGATATTAGCCAGCGTATGACTGTCACATTACTTGATTTAATCCTACCCACTCTGACTCATATCATTAATACTTCCTTATCCAATGGGTATTTTCCTAAACTTTGGGGGAGCGCCCATGTCCTTCCTCTTCCAAAAGTTTCTAATCAGACAAAATGCAAAATTTTGTCAGAGTGGTGCATCTTGGTATCTGGTGTCCCGCAAGGTGATATTATCTCCCCGCTTTTTTTTTCTGTGTCCATAAATTTTATTACTTTTAACCTCACTTCCTCTTACCATTTGTATGGCGATGATCTACAAATTTATGCTTATGCCACACCTGACTCTATAGACTCCGCTATCGATTGTGTTAACATGGACTTGATTCGGATCTATGATTGGTGTAAGAACTGTGGAATTTCTGTTAACCCACAAAAGTGTCAAGCGATAATTATCGGCAGTAATAATTAAGCGATAATTATCGGCGGGCGATGTAGTCTTTCTTGTTAAGACCGCATGGTCTTAACAAGATAGACTACATCGCCCTAACACCAGTGACTTATAATACTGTTAGGATACCACTCACGCAGGCCGTAAAAAGTCATAGTGTCCATATAACTGAGTTATGTCGAAAAGTTACGTACTCGTCACGTTCACTTTATCGGCACAAAAACATTTTACCCATTCGAACCAAAACTCTGTTGGTGCAGTCTCTTATTCTTCCGCTTATTGACTATGCTGATATATGTTACTCTAATATCTCTGAAGCCAATCTAAATAAATTGGATCATCTCGTCAATAATTGCATTCGCTTTATTTTTAACTTACGTAAATATGATCGCATATCTGAATACCGTTCGAAGCTGGACTAAAAGAAGAATTTCAAGAACTGTCTGTCAGTTATTTTCAATTTTTAATGATTCATCATCTCCTCTGTACTTGAAGTCCAAATTTCAACTACGAGTACTGAGTACAACTCATGTTTATCATCTCCGTTCATCATCATCGAACTTAAGCTTATGTATCCCTTCGCACCATACTGGTTTTATGTCTAATTTCTTCACAGTACACGCCATTAAACTATGGAATAGCCTACCTGATACACATCGTCGTACTCCCAACCGACAATTAGTTAAGAAGCGCATTTGTGAATATCTTCATGAGAGAACGCAGTGAATATTTATTGTTTATTTACTACCCGACTCTTAAATTTGAGTCTTTGTATTTATTTACACTTTCGTATTTAGTTTATTTTATAGCGATAAGATAATTATGTTTTATTTATTATTCTTTCTTTTAGTATAGTATAGTATATTATTATTTTAGTATAGTATAGTATATTTCATTTATATGTGATTTTCTTTAATTATTTTTTTTTGTTTACTTGTTACCCTCATTGTTTTTATTTTAGATAATGCTTAATTAAGTCCGCCAATTGTACCATTTTTTGTGTACCATAAAAAAGTATTCATTATACATCAATGCAACGATAGTATTTACCAATATACATATTATGAAACATTCTATATATTTTTATTCACTTACTCGTATTTAGGACTTTTCAATACTTACATACAAATTAAAAGAGATATAAGCTATTTCTGCTCATGTATGTCTTAAATAATGACAAAGAAATAAAAATTTGCTCTTCCTCAATGGGAATTGAAGCAAAATAATTTAGTAAAGCACGTTATAATGCGGTTTCATCCGACTTTATATTTAAGACCATACGCCGTTAACCCAACGTAAGTGAGTTGATGATTACCGGATTGTTTCAAAAACCACCCGTGCATTACAAAATCAGGACACCTTTCACAGAGATTTTCATGAATTGTTCGCTACGTGTCTTGAATTTAAATGACGTTGCGGGCTGTTCGTTACAGAATTAATATTATCGTATCATTTCAATTATGTTTACTATTGGATTGGTTTTTTAATTTGAACGTTTGAACGTTTCCTTTTTTTATTTAGTGTGTGCGTGTTAATAATTAATAATCGATATTATTGATTTGTTTTAAGTACCGCTTTACTGATCACATTTCACCGCAGCTAACACTCGGAGCAGACGACGGTGGAACTTTACCCCAGTGGCCTAACATTTAATACAAAGTTGATCAACTACCTTCATACCGGCATCGGCAATAGTAATATAAATATTAAAATGTATAAACATTATCCACGAAGAGTATTTTAACTTTGTTCGTAAAATTTTAGTTTCGGACAATTTAGGTACAGCAGACATAGAACGACATACTTGTACTTTACTTATTCGACTTGTCACTTGTATAAAATGTAAGAAAGACTAAAATTTTATATTCTGATAATTGTAATAAAAAATATATTTTGGTTCAAAAGGTTGATAATAACCCGAATATTTGTTAATATTTGCATAGGCCTGCTCTATATTGACCCATAATTAATGATTATATATCTTCCTAAGGAATGGAACAAGGATACAAACTAAAATCATTCCATAATTTATGTTAATAAAAACAGGTTTTTCTAATGTAGACACACAAAAAAATATTTCATATGTTGTTACGTTACATTCTTTTATCCCATTTTGCATAATCAAAGAAATATTTCTATCGCAGTATACATAAACAAAAACCTTATATCACGTATAAGCATTACATTATATAAAATATAAAATTACAGTGAAGTATTGAAAGTCGCTGTTGTAATTAGTGCGGGAAGCAGTGAACGTCATCAAGATCTGTCGTGTGAGATGTGCGTAATACAATTAACGGATTATCTTATCTCCTTAGATGTTTGATATAATGGAGAGTAACCGAAAATTGTGTTACATTTTCCTTACTTCGCACTTTTGGGACTTTCTCTTAAATAGGGCTTACTATTTTATCTCAGATTGGTGTTTACACAGGCGGCTGGTTTTTCGAGATGAAAAGAAAATGTTTGATCCATTTTTATACATTTGATTCTATCTACAGATACAGATAAAATAAATAGATTGTTCTGACATCAATGAATGAAATTACTTATAATCGTTATTTAACTCTAGAATTAATTCAGACTTAAATTAATTCCTAGAGACTCTACCCATGAATAGGGTTATTAGCACACAAGACACGGGTCATAATTTCAACTTTAAATTGCTTTGTCTGCTATTTACTTTTATGTTACTTGATTTTAGTATTTAATGCAAAAATTTATGATAAATAGTTGACAATTAACAATACCCAGAGCTAATGATTGAGTATTTGTTTGATCTGAATAGACCTTTTTTATAAGTTCGGAGGTGGAGGTTTTGGAGGTGATTAAGACTATAGTGATATGATGTAGCTGGAAGCAGCTACATAGCTGCTTCTATTTTATCTTAACAATAATATTTCTTTCTCACTGATGATGTTACGGCTGCTAGCCAGACCGTGGTTGGTGATTCACGCTGTTATAAAGGAGACTACTATTAAAGTTGAAATTGCATATATAGTTCGTGTTGATGTTTAGATTTACGTGTGTGAGTTTAGTTGTGTATGTACGTGTTGGTAATAGCTAAATAAAACTAAACATTTTAGAGACCTTCATTTAATTTTGGTTAGTTCTAGATTATGACTATTTACAATATTACAAATATATATCGGTTATATGTATCTCAAATGTAATTTAACTAAATTGAATTTTAATTTATTTATTATTATAATTTTAAGATATTTCTTCTTAAAAAAAAAGTAACTTTTAGGGATAATATATAATCTCAGGAGTCACGCTCCAAAATGTGATGCTATAACCCAGAACAGATTGCTCTAGTACTTTGAAAGTAATTGTTAAGTTTTTGATATTTAATGTCGCTTTTTTTTATTCCAACTCCAGCTGAGTCATACTATTACCAATGGGATTGATATGATTATATGTTAGACCATTACATCTCCGAGGTATTTTAAATTATCAGTTCTAGGAGGAACAAGATTACAGGGACAGTTAATACTTCGTATATTAAGAAATATGTAATGTTAAATTAAAACTGGTGTGAGACAGATAAACATTATGTACTGCCAAAGGTATGAAATTTGTCTTGTTTAGTTTAAGGGTCAACCAATTAGCTTTAAGCTAGTTTGAGTAAGCTTTACATTCATTACATTATTTTCATATTACATATTTACATTAATTACAACAGATTTTTTAGAGTTAAAGTTTAATGAAATAGGATTCACTATTTTGCAGGTTATAACTTACTACTCGTAACTTATTTATCAATCACTTAAATTAATAATAAAGTAGGTAGGTAGGGACTCGGTATGAAATGATGAGTAGCTCATTATATTTAAGTAGTCTCAGTTGCTGTTGACGGTCAGTGTGGTAATCATTAAATAGTATGGTGAGATTCTTATATGAAAGCTAGTCTTAGAGGAATGGGACGAAGATTATATTTGTTATCTAAGTCTTAATTCTTACTACTTTCTCCGGTTAATGCTAGCACGGCGTCTTATATTTCAAAATTGTTAATTAGATAATAAGTTGTATTGTAAGAATACTTTTTATACGATTATAGATCAACTTTCCATGAATTTTCGAAAGCTCTCAGAGCACCGAGATAGGAACTTGTCAATATCTTTTTCAAGACCACCTTATGTAAACGGGAGTAATAAATCGTGTATTCAAAGATTGAAGTGAACTGACAGTTTTCAAAAGAACCAACAATAAAACATCTCATAGTCATGAGTAACACAATCAATGAGATTAGTAAATCATAAAATAATGCGAAGTATAATATTCCTTTTCTTTCTTTGGTTATTAAGATTTGACAAATATAATTTCAGTCTTAATTGAAAAGTAGAATCAATTATTTTTTAATTTATAACTATGCTAGTTATGCACTTGGTAGGAGTTGTCCTCGTTTTATTTTTAAAAAATCCATAGTAATTAGTTGAATAGGTTTAACACTGAGGTGGTAGAGCTTAGCTGTAGTTATCTGACTGCAGCTTGTATTTTGCTGGCTCGACCGGGAAGGACCACCCTCTCACAGAAGACCGACGTGTAGTAACCAAATTCATTTGGTTTTGTTCTGTCGGTGAGTGAGAGAATCCGGAAACCCAACCCGCCCCCCTTGCATAACATGATAGCGATACCTCCAAAAAGTATACCCCACAAGGGTACCGGTTTTGATGAAGCCGGGGAAGCCCTCCCCGAGCAAAATCGGGGAAATGATTCTCGGATTTTGCTCGGGCTGCCCGTCTTATCTGGGGCGGGCAAAGTATCGCCTTTTATGTTTTTTGAAGGCAAAAGATGAGTCCACGCAGTGGCACCCCGACTTCATTCCAACTTGAACGCCACTATCATCTAGAAACGGCACAGCCGGCCTTGTTGTTTTTGATGGAGACGCAGATATCTCAACCTAGCGACACAGCGTACCTGTCATACCCCGGCTATAAACTAGAACACCATTTTATACCACACGCCGGGGTATCTGTGTTCGTAAAAGGATATCTGCTACCGTCGCCTTCAGGTTTTTGAAGGTCGGGACTTTTGAAAGTGACCGTTTCCAAGAGTTTTTAGAATTACATCGTGTCGATCAACATTTCATTGTAAATTTATTTAATTTTTGTTAATTTATGTTATTGTTTAGTGATTGTATTATGGAATACAATATACAATATTTACTACATTTTGAGTGTTTTCACATATTCAGAAGTAAACAATAAAGTAAATTTAAGGGGTAAATTAACATGACCTAAAAGTTCGTTCATATTTTTGTAATCATTACAATGAAATTCTTATATTCCTGGAATTAAATTATACGAAAGGCGTTAAATAAATTATATTTTGCTTATTTTGTTTTTGTTTGGAGTTGTAGGTCAGGCTGAGTCGACAAGAACCCGTATTTGAAATTGACAGGGGTTAAAACGTTTTATTAGTACCGTCAATTTAAACTTCTTTGGCATAGTTTATCAGCGACAACTATGCCAAGGACAAATACACTATACAACAATAATAAAATGTTTTTTTTTATAAAGGCAAATTGTGAAGACTTCCTAATTTAATTCGTTAAATAAATAAAAATTTCACCGAGTTGTACTGTAACTTTAAAATACGCATATAACAAATATCTACAAAAATAATAGTTAAAAATTATAACACTTATCGTTATATAAAACTTATCAGAATAGTTAAATGGCTGAATTATTTCGATTATAAATAGCTGCATAAGTACTGGGCGCGTATGTTATACTTTATAGTGAAAGGGAATATATTTCAATCCAGTATGCCGTCTATTAGTTAGGGTCAGGTTTACATGACAGTTTTATGTGAACAAATCGGTCGTATATTGCACCTGTCATCAGCCGTGTACTGCTTGGTTTTGGTTACGAGCTCTTCTATTAGTTCTTTCTTGTTTGTCCATCAGTCACGTAACACCTTAGACAGTGTCAGTTATTTACTTCTTGGTTCTTCTAGCTTTTTATATATAAAGATGAATAGAAATTGCTTTTATACAATCTTAATAAAATAAAATTGTAAGTACCAAACTAAATTCTGTAATAAAAATAACATAAAATAATTAAATACATACTAAGGTTCATTACAAGAATAGTTAACATTTTGTAATTATAATTTATTTCAGATATACAATAACAAAAGGACACCAACCTTCCACCTTAAGAAAACTGCCTCGTTTTTTTGCCAAGCGAGCTTTTAAACAAATATGTTGAAATACAAATATACTGAGAGTCTGAATACCTTACAAACGTATTCAACATCTCTTTCTTAGACTCTTAATGTTAGATCGTTAGTTATGTTTTAGGTAGATTCCATAGATGAATCTACCTATTGCAATCGATGCGATGACGGGACCCAGACCCCAGAGTAGGGTCGCTACGCCGTTTATGAACTGGAGATTGAGAATCCGTCGAAAAAAATATATTTATATATCCCTCTATATATATATATGTATATATGATCCATCAGTCCAATCTGACTTTACAGGTCGATAGAATAAATTAGTAGGACAAACGTAGCATCTCGTTTTTTTGGAAAAAATTTAAGGGGAGGCTGGGAGAGGGGGTGAAAGTGCAAACCTTTGGGACACGCTAGGTCGCAAATATTGACGGAGGATTTTCAAACTTAGTATACACATTCTTAAGGACAAAATGAAGGTTAAGTTCTTAAACGGGGGAAATCGGTCAGGGGGTTGGAGGGCTGGGGGGGTTGAAAGTTAAAAACCGAAAAAAGTCACATAAGTAGGCAAAATTTTGCGGTCGGAAAAATCTTAGAAAATTAACAAATTAAAAGAGGAAACTTTATTGTCCGAAAAGTTTTTTGATGCGACCCCCCGTTTAGGAAAAAGGGGTAGGGGTGGTTCCCCGCTCACCAAATATATGCAGAGTGACCCGTCATAAGACTCGTAATGACCAGTAGAATACTGCTGGCTAGTTTTTCTTTGTCGATCCGACCGACGGGAATCTACCTAACACGATCGACCCTGTCGAACGAGGTATTTCTAATGTAGTCACAGTTCTCTGCGATTCCATCCAAATTATAAAACAAAACACAAAACAAATAAAACAACAAAATATATTTTAGCTTTATTTCATTGGCATATAAAAATAATTAACACATAAAGTTTTAAGTTTTACGGACAATTATTTTATTTTTAAATTAATGTTTTTTGTTACATAGATTTTGTAAGTAAATAATCACTATGTATTCATTGCCACCTGCAAAATATTTTTATTTATATAGAACTTTCAAGTTTATGTTAAATGATTATTTAGATTATTTATTATATTACTGAATACAAAGTATTTGTTAGAGTTAAAGTAGGAGTTAACAGGTTCCTCTGTACTATAGTGGTAAGGATCCCCGCCTGTCACTCGGGAGAACGGGGTCCGATTCCCCGCCACGGAGTTCGCCAGGGCGATATCACCTAAAAAGAAACTGCAAAAGCGAACCCGTGGCGTCCCATTAAGACGTTGAGCGCAGCCGTTGGTTCTGTAGTGAGTAGAACTAAACTGGATTAATTTTAAATAGCTTCTATTCAGTAGTGATAGGAAATCACGAGAAAATTTTTTTTTTGGTCTTATTTGCTTAATCAGTCGACGCGTCCAGTGCTTTCAGAAGGCTAACCGGGAAAAAATGTTATTATTGTTCCATATTATACTAATGAAAAATAGCATTGTACTAAGCCTCGGAAATGTATTGGTATATCATTACCATTTATTTAATATTTTTAACAGAGAGAAATTGGATTCCAATTACAAAAGATGATGAAGGGTCATAATTACCATACGAAGCGAGCACCTGATGACATTATAAATATCGTTTTAAGGGATTCAGTTGGATGGTTGTAATTATGTTCTCATAAATATATAAATTGCAACATGGTTATTATAAAGTTTGAGATTGTTCTTGTGACTACCTTTATTCCTAATATTTAATAGAGTAACTGACCGTTATATATATTTTATAAGCATTTATTTAGTCTATAAAATACTTCTGGACGATTATGTTTAAATTATAATTGGCATTGCGGTTTGATAACTGGGGACTTACGAACAAATACAAAACGAAACGAACGAATGCAAAGCTGAAGGTAAGTGCTTTATTATTATCAATATAAAAAATAGACAAACAATACGTTATTTATGATCATTTGTTTAAAACACATGAAAGGTCAACATTTTGAAATTGTGCTCGAACATATCTTTTTAGATTTTTATATTGAAATAATGTTTTTATATTAACATATTAGTATTTTAAAATGGTTTATAATGTTAGTAAACTGATCTGTATTTGGAATAAAATATAAAATGTATGATCCCAGAGAAACCATGTAAAGGTTAAAAAAATAATAAAAGCATGCAAAGTCATAATTTTATTTCTTTAATTAAAAATTTTTATTACCACTGAATTTTGACACGCGTGAAAACACAAGTTATATTACAAAGTCACACGAAATATACAATATGGATACATATGATTACGTAGATTATGATGATGATGATGATGATGACGTAAAGATTATGATGGTTACGTATGTACAGATCATAAGAATCAATAAATGTCTCCTACATCCCAGATACCATTTTAGAAATCGGTTATACGAATTGAAATTGTTTGATCATTGATGAATATGTGTTTAGTATGTGCAGATTTGATTAATGTTATTTATTGATTTATTAAATGCTTTAAGCTAGAGGTTGATTAATCTAGTTAGGACACCTGTTGTATCTATCTATCTAATGATAATAATTCCATATATAAACCTATGATTAGGAGTTAGAATATCAAGAAAAGTTTTTGTTTCACTGTAAAAATACAATTTGTTAATAAACCCTACGAGATGAATAAATATTTATACAGCGGTTTACATGGATGATAACATTAATTATTTATCAACAATTATATATTGATAAGTAGGTTAATGGTTGTAAGGTATTATACCGAAATATGGGAAAAAAATATAATTGTTTGTTTATATTTGTACGACTGTTTTGTTTAGAAGTTTAATTTAAACATAATGTTTAAATAGGGTCTTTCACATTACCAACTTAAATATTGTTGTCTCATATAAAGAATCAACATTGTTTACCAATGTAGCTTTTTCTCTTTATTCCATTTGCGGTAGTTAGTAAAAAAAATATTATTATTTATTAAAACTTTATTTTAGGACCAAATTGGTTCCAGAACTATAATAATATAATTAATATTTAAACCATATTTGTTTCTTAACTAGTCAAGGCATCCAAAAGTTGCACAAATACGAGATGACGTCCATAAAATCGTATTTTGCGAAATATACATATATGATGCTGAAATAATGTTTCCATCGTGTAACTTCATTCTGGAGTCTGTAAAGAAGTAAGTTGCTAATTACGTCTGATTTAAATAAATAATTGAATCGGGTTTAATTATACTAATGTAAGTTGGTTAACTAGATTCCATTAATAGAAAAATTAATTAATAGTTCAATATGTTTTGTTATATCATCGACCGTCTAGCTACTATTATTATATAAAGACCACTTATCCCATTGTCTATTCAATTTTAAGTCTATTTAAATGACGGTAATGGTAAATATCATGATGATTTAAATGGAAAAAGGTTATTTTCACTAGCTTAATTACCTACTCAGTACTATTAAAATTTAATTCATATTCAGTCGGAACTGAATTCAGCTGATCCAGATTTACTCATACGCGAATGAATAACATAGTTCATTTAGCAGGAACAGCAATCAAACGTTGCAAATGGTAATCAGGTATCATGTAGATTATAGTGCTCTTGATAATAATACAGGAATTACCGGAATTGTAATTACCATAACATATTCATTATATAACCCAATAATGTTTTATTATTGGTATTACTATGCACAACCTTATTATATTGTAATTATATTATTTATATAAACAATAAAATTATTGTATTAATAAAAAAACAGTCAAAGTATTATTAATCACATCATACTGTAAAAGCATTACACAGCATTAATACATTAGACTAACAGGCTATCGCAATTTGTAAGGCTTTATAGGACTCCTAACTGTTACAGCGTAATTACTACTATGATATCAAGGGTGGGTAACATTGCTTACCTACGATAACACTGTATGTTAACCCGAATGGTTGTGTGTACCCATTATTAATAATATAAATAGTTTTATTTTGTCTATATTGTGTTTGTATATTTTTCATAGAAAACAAAACATAATTAAAATAATCATGTATATAATTATTTTATCATATAACTTGTATCTTTTTAAAAAAAAGACTCATTCATATTATTAGTTTTAGAGAATGCGATAAATTGTTAATTAATGAATTAAAGACGAACTTTGTAGAAAACTAATTATCAGCTTAAATCACCATTTGTGACTAACATCGCTCTTTATTTTAGCGCACTTTTCATTGCATTGGCAGTGGTTATAAATATGAATGTACCCATTTATGTAAATATACCATCAGTGAAAATGTTGACTTGCTTGAATATTTGATGCAGTATAAATAATAAAAATTGCAAATAAGAAAAAATATTAAAATGTAATGAAATTCTATATAAATTCATTAAAAATACAATACTTTACTTAATAGAAGTAGGAATGTAGACAACAAACATTAGTACTTAGTTAGTTTATTAAATAATTAGTAGTATGTTAGTTTATTAAATATTATTCACAGAATACAAATTAAAAGAGGTCCTGAAGTCTTTATTATTTAGATAAACAATAAAGTCATTAAGATAAGGTACAAGTTTGAAGTTAGTCATTTACCACGAACCTTTGATCAATAACGCCAGGAGTAAAATAAAAAAAGGTATACAAGATCCCCGGTTGTCATAAATAAACAATCAAAAAAGAATTATAAAAAAACCTTAGACTAGACCACTCGCAGTAGTAAAAAATATTTTTGTAAAAATATATCACGCACCAACAAAAGTTCCGAGCAGGGAAGGCTTTAAAAATAGAAATAGCAGGTATAATGAAACAGCTGGGGTAGCCGCCATTATTTATTTGTTTTTGTAAAAGCAATTTTTGATCATTTGACTGCAATAATATTTTTGTATCTTACGTGACAGTTATAGTTCATATAAACGAAAAACAAGTTATTTGTATTCTCTAACCCTGAACTAGTTGCAAATCATATTACCACAACAAACAGACAACTATGAAAATCTAATTTGTATTGGTTTACTTAAATCGAAAGTTTATGTTAATATCTGTATTAGCGTTCGAAATTAATTATCTTTGATAATAATTGATTGTAAAAAGATGAAAATGTTGAAAGTTGACTTAGTTTTAGAGAAATTAAAATTATGTTAAATTTGTGTAAAAAAACATTTTTATTTATGGATTATAAAAATTATATATATATAAGTTAAAAAATACACAGACATCTGCAGCCATCATGTATACACTACGTTGGTACATACAAAATCACACACACACACACACACACAAACATGAATAACAGCAGTTGTACGTCGCTTTAGTATTTTACTTTTGTTAACACGTACATATTTGTTTTATGTAACTATATATAACTTTCACGTTTGTCTTTAGATTATACATGGGTTTCCTAATTATTAATTTAATTGAATCGTTTCATTTAAATTAATAACTAGGATAAGACAAAAGTTTTTATTGGTGAAATCCTCAATTTGTGATAGTGCTGTTAGTTGGAAACTGGACATATGACAATTGTTTAATGAATGTTCACTTAGGAAAGTACACATACGACTATAATATTGTGATGGTCTAAAGCACAGTGTTAAAATAATAATACAAGTCGAAGTCCTCTACTTTATAATGTGATGATTGAGTTGGGCAAACAAAAAATGTTACACAAAAGTTTTAAGGTCATTGTAATCACTTTGCGGCTTTACTATATTTGGATTAATCACGTTCGAAGATGACGATCGTGACTTTAGTTTTTACGATTTAGAAAATTGTGTTTTGGAAATATCGATAATATTCTAATTTACAAAAATATTGCTTTGGAAAACATATAATAATTAAATTAAAAAAAATCGAGTGTTAAATTTACCACAACATACGCTTCTGTCTTCCAGGGGTCAGATTAATAAAAAAAAATCCGTGCCCGCAGGGGGACACGCGTGGGTAGACCTCGTGTTTAACTCGTTTAAATTATATCTCGCTACCTAATAATAACACATGATGGCGTTGTTTACATCAAAAATTTTCAAGCAAAAAGCGGTTTTTATTTTTTTTTCCTACAAAAGGTATCTTTTTTGGAAATACTTTTGATACTTAAATTTAGAGTAAAAAATAACCTTTCTGTTAAAAATATTTGCGAGGAGGGAATGTTTACCAGAAAAAAGTTGCCGTGGTTTTACCTACCTTAAATTTTCAAGCTAAAAGTGGTTTTTATTTTTTTCTCGGCAACGGTACCTTCTACGGAAAAACTTTTGGTACCTAAATTTAGAGCAAAAAATAACCTTTCTATTAAAAATACTTGTGATGTAAGAATGTTTTCCAGAAAAAAGTTATGAATTTTTTTTCAAAAATTTTCGGTTTTTTTACCCCCACCCCTACGTTATTGAAGTTAGGTTTTCGGTTTATCTACATAAGTTATAGGTATTCATCAAAGACATCATATAATATGAACGCGATTGATCTACTTTGTATAGGGAAAAAACTATGGTCGAAAAACTGAAATCAGAAAAAGTGAGGCCCTAGCGCCCCCTGTGGCCGGATTTCTCTGGTTAACGAACTTGACCTTCAATTTTAGACGGTTGATTTTTGTGCAAAGTTTGAAAGCGATCCGAGCGAAACTGCGGCCGCTATCGTGCTGACAAAGTCGAATCTGAACGCACGCACGCATATATATATATATATATATATATATATATTATATATATACATTTTGACCAATGGTCATTTCGGACTCAGGGGGTCATAAGAAGACCTCCTGTGAAGAAATTTTTTCAAAATTCGAAAGTCGGGTACAAATGAATGGGCAGACCGAATTCTTCGAGGTCTACCCAAAAAGTCAATGAAAATAAGATAACAATAACACAACATACATGTTTATAGACACCGTCAAATGTAATATGCTACCTCACTTTGTTACCAATTAGTGCAATTGAATAAAAAAAAATCCGTGCCCGCAGGGGGACACGCGTGGGTAAACCTCGTGTGTACCTCGTTTAAAATATAACTCACTACCTAAGAATAACACATGATGCCGTTGTTTCCATCAAAACTTTTCAAGCAAAAAGCGGTTTTTATTTTTTTTTCTCGGAAAAGGTATCTTTTTTGGAAATACTTTTGGTACTTAAATATAGAGTAAAAAATAACCTTTCTATTAAAAATATTTGCGAGGAGGGAATGTTTACTAGAAAAAAGTTGCCGTGGTTTTACCTACCTTAAATTTTCAAGCAAAAAGTGGTTTTTATTTTTTTTCTCGAAAACGGTACCTTTTACGGAAAAACTTTTGGTACTTAAATTTAGAGTAAAAAATAACCTTTCTATTAAAAATACTTGTGATGTAAGAATGTTTACCAGAAAAAAGTTATGAATTTTTTTCCAAAAATTTTCGGATTTTTTACCCCCACCCTTAAGTTATTGAAGTTAGGTTTTCGGTTTATCTACATTAGTTATAGGTATTCATCAAAGACATCATATAATATGGACGCGATTAATCTTCTTTGTATACGGAAAAAGTTATGGTCGAAAAACTGAAATCAGAAAAAGTAAGACCCTAGCGCCCCCTGTGGCCGGATTTCTCTGGTTAACGAACTTGACCTTCATTTTTGGATGGTTGATTTTTGTGCAAAGTTTGAAAGCGATTCGAGCGAAACTGCGGTCGCTATCGTGCTGACAAAAGTCGATATATATATATATATATATATATATATATATAAACATTTTGACCAATGGTCATTTCGGACTCAGGGGATCATAAGAAGACCTCCTGTGAAGAAATTTTTCCAAAATTCGAAAGTCGGGTACAAATGAATGGGCAGACCGAATTCTTCGAGGTCTACCCAATAAGAGTCGTCCTCCGACAGCCGACGCGAGCGCACGCGTGCGCGCGCGCTCCGCTCTCGCTTGTCTATTGTTATCACTATGGGTTCTTTGGACCCGTATTGTACTGGCCCGTACCGGCCGGTACGGTACGGAGTGGTACGGACAGCGTAGGTACGCGGGGCAGGTAGTCGGGTCATGTGTCCGGTACTGGCCGGTACGGTACGGAGTGGTACGGACAGCGTAGGACACGTGAGCAGGTATTCGGAACATGTGTCCGGTACCAGCCACCGCTGGGAACCTTGGTCGGCTATGGGGTTTATGCCCGGTATATAGTCGACAATAGGGGTTTTTGTTGTTTTTTTTTTATTTTTTTTCCTTTTTGTTTTGTTTTGTCATTTCTTCGGTTTTTCTTTGTTTTGTTTTGTTACTTCTTCGTCCTTTTGTTTTGTTTTGACATTTCTTCGTTTTTTTTTTGTTTTGTTTTGTCATTTCTTCGTTTTTCCTTTGTTCTGGTGTTGTTGAGTTCCTTGTTTGTCTTCGCTCTATTACCTTTTCTATTCTTCTTCTATTTCCTTTTCTTTTTGTCAACTCTGAGGTCTGGCGCCTGCCGAGGGGTTGTGTAATGGCGAGGGCGCCCCGGGGACCTTACCCTTTAAAGGAATAAGAATGAAAACGAATCTTAAAAATATACTACCCCGGGAGGGTACCGGTGGCTGCTCTGCAGGCCGGGAATCCCTCACGGAAGCCTCGGCTTCCGTCTTCCCCTCGTATTCCGGGGGGGGAAAAGACCACTCGACTCCTACGACGACTCAGGCTTCTGTTTTACTGGATTCTGATTTCACACACGGATTGGCTGACGATTTGGTAGTGGAAGAGATGACCCCGTCGGTCATTTCATCCGCTAATGACTCTGGCGTTTTTCAAAGATTACGATCTGCTTCTCGGAAAGTGGTGCCTGTTAAAGGCTCTGGTTTGATAGTTGGCGACGAGGATACCATGTCATCATGTCATCATGAGGTGTCTCGTAAGCGACCTATCTCTGAGGTCGACAAGTTGTCCAGCGAAATGTCCGACAGCGATCTTGAGCTCGGTGTTGCATCTTTTAAATGCAATACCGCTCGACGCGGGCGCACTGCTGCAGTGTCGCAAGGAAGTGGGCTCACGCGGGCGAAAGCAGCATTGCATGCCCTTACTCAGGAAGCTGACGAGGTTGCCTTCGAGGAGGAACTCAGCGCGCAGGCTTTTCGCAAAATGCGTAAGCCGCGTGAGGATCCTCCCAGACCCGACTCGGAACAACTAGGGGCTGAAGAGCTGCGAGCCATGGCAGGTCGCTGCGCCGCAGCAATTATCGAGGTCAGCAGAAAATCCGGCCAACTCCAGGGAGGTATGGTGAAGGTTCTGAAAGACTCTTCACGGAGCCTCCTTGAGGTGGTTGAGACTTTAGTCGGCCGCACGGAAGCTGATGAAACGCGACGGCTGAGGATGGATAATGCACGTCTTCATCGCGAAGTTAACTCCCTTCGCGCGGAACTCAAGGCGCATAGGCGTGAGTTCACGGCGATGAAGACCGCTGCTGCCAATACTATCCCGCAAGTAGCGTCCCTGGATGCGGATATGGTAGACGAGTTGAGGCGATCGGTAGTAACCTCGGTGGGCGTATTGATAAACGCCCGCTTCGCAGGAATTGAAGATCGCCTCCTCCCGGAGAAGAATCTCCGGCCACCGTTGGCGTCGGATAGGAGAAGGACTGTGCCGGTTAGTCAAGCCGCGGGTTCTGGCCCACCGACTCTTCCTCCCACGTCTTCAGCTCCAAGTCGGCCGGAAAGTATCCCGAGGCCGGCTCCCGCTCCCCCTGTTGCTGCTAAACAGTCCTGGGCAACAGTGGTGCGGAAGAAGACGAAGAAGAAGAAGAATGCCTCTCAGGCTCCCAGTTCTTCTTCTGGAGCCCCTGCACCTGATGGTCCGGCCCCTATACGGCCTCGGGGGAAAAAGAAAACGGGGGCGCAAAAGCCCCCCGCCGCTCAGACTGGCCAGAAGAGCCAGCAAAAACTACCGCAGCGCCGATCTCCAGCCGTGGTAATCACGCTGCAGACCGAAGCTGCGGAAAAGGGCGTCTCTTACGCCCAAGTTCTCGAGCGAGCCTCTGAGAAAATCAATCTCGGAGAGCTCGGACTCGAGAACGGGCTGAAGATCCGGAGGTCAGCCGCCGGAGCCAGACTTCTGGAGCTGCCCAAAGCGGCTCTAGAAAAAGCTGAGCAACTGGCTGCTAAACTCCGGATCTTTCTAGACGGTTTGGCAGATGTCGTCCGGCCCATGAAAAGGGTCATGATTAAAATAAAGGGCCTAGACGACTCTGCGACCAAGGAAAAGGTCGCAGCAGCTATCTGCCGCGTCGCTAAATGCTCTGGCGAGTCTCTCCAGGTCGGGGAGATTCGTCGGGGCTATGGGGCGATGGGTTTTGTATTTGCCCGTTGCCCGGTCGACGCGGCGAGGATGCTGCGAGACGTGGGTAGACTCCTGGTGGGTTGGAGCTCAGCTAAGGTCGAGCTCCTTGAGGAGCGTCAAATGCGGTGCTTCCGGTGTCAGGAGCCGGGGCACACGCGGGCGCTCTGCCCATCAGAAGTTGATCGGAGCGACGTCTGTTTCCGATGCGGCTTGTCTGGACACTCCAGGGACAGCTGCACCGGAGTCCTCAGATGTGCCGTCTGTGCAGACCTCGGACTCCAGGCGGGACATGAGTTGGGAAGCCGTGTTTGTAAGGCTCCCCGTAGAAGAGAAAAGGCAGCTGGTTCCTCCCCAGCTGCCGCAAGAGGTGAGCTCCTACAGCCGCCTGTTGAAGCCATGTCGTCATGAATAGACGGCGACATGGCTTCCTACAGGCGAACTTGAACCACTCCGCCAGGGCCCAGGATCTTTTCATCCAGGCCATGGTGGAGTGGGACATCAGTGTAGCGGTGGCCTGCGAGCCCTACTATGTCCCCCCTATTTCCAACTGGGCGGGGGACACTAGCGGTTCCGTGGCTGTGGTTGCGGGTTCTGGTCCCGGTCCTCCTTTCTCCACCCTGGAGACTGGCCCGGGTTTGGTCGTGGCGAGATGGGGCGAATACGTCGTCATCGGCGCGTACTTTTCCCCCAATCGCCGACTGACGGAGTTCGAGACTTTCCTCGACTCCATCAGTGCGGCGATTGGAAGACAGGCGTCGGGGAAGCTCATATTCCTCGGCGACCTGAACGCCAAATCTGCGGCCTGGGGAAACCGCGCCACGGACGCTAGAGGTAGGGCCGTCCAGGTCTGGTCGCTCCTCTCCGGTCTGTCTCTCCTCAATAGAGGGACCGATGCGACCTGTGTGCGACAGCAAGGGAGTTCCGTGGTGGACGTTTCGTTCGCCACCCCAGCTGTCGCTCGCACGGTCGTCGACTGGAGAGTCGAGACGGCGGTGGAGACTCTATCGGACCATCTTTACGTCCGATTTGACCTCTCCACTTCCCGACCGATCCTGGCCAGGTCACCGCGGGAGGGGAGTCGCTTTCCTCGTTGGGCAATCAAACGTTTGGATCGGGAAATGGCAAAGGAGGCTGCCATCGTACAAGGATGGGCCTTTCCCGATCCGCCCAATGAGGAGACCGACGTGGAGGAAAGAGCTGGCTGCATGCGCGAAGCACTTTCACGGGTTTGCGATGCAGCCATGCCGAGGGTGAGGTCTAGGCCCCGGCGCAGAGCGGTGTACTGGTGGTCACCCGAAATTGCCGAACTTCGGGCGGCCTGTTGCAGGGCTCGCAGGGCTTTCGTCCGGTGTCGCCGTCGTCACGGCTTCGACCCGGTTCTGGAGGCCCAGCTGCGGAGTCGATACCACGAGGCGAAATCGACTCTGCGGCTTGCAATTCGGAAGGCAAAGGACCTGGCTCGGGAGGAGATCCTGGCAGGTCTCGATACGGACCCATGGGGACGTCCGTACCGCGTCGCGCGGAATAAACTCCGCGCCGCATGCGCCCCGGTCATGGAGTCCCTTCAGCCGGATTTCCTCGAGCGGTTGGTGGGGGACTTATTCCCAGAGTCCACTGGCCACTCACCTCCCGTGATGGCCTCCCCTTCTCCTAATGGGGGGGTGGGTCCTATCCCAGACATCACGGAGGCCGAGCTGGAGGTCGCGCTGAATCGCCTTCGAGCCCGCAACACTGCGCCGGGGCCAGATGGTATTCCGGGGCGAGTTCTATTCCTCGCCCTAGAATACTTGGGAGGCAGGCTTCGGGAACTGTTCAACCTGTGCTTGCGCACTGGACAGTTCCCGAAAGCCTGGAAGGAGGGCAGGTTGTGCCTGTTGAGGAAGGACGGTCGTTCTGCCGATTCCCCTTCCGCATACAGGCCAATCGTGCTGCTGGACGAGACGGGTAAACTCTTCGAGAGAATCCTCTCTGCACGTCTTGTCCGGCACCTCGAAGAGGTGGGTCCTGATCTCTCAGAAGCTCAGTTCGGCTTCAGGGCGGGTCGTTCAACGATCGACGCCCTGGGAGCTCTGAGAGACCTGACCCAGGAGGCTGTTCGCGGGGGGGACGTCGTCCTAGCGGTTTCGCTTGACGTCGCCAACGCCTTCAACAGTCTACCATTCGAGACATTGGTTGAGGCGCTCCGGTTCCATGGAGTGCCTCCCTATCTCCGTAGACTGTTGGGGGCTTACCTGCAGGACAGGGAGGTCCTGTGGGAAGGCGGCGACCGGCGGGTCTACCGACGTAGCGTATGCCGTGGAGTTCCACAGGGGTCCGTGTTGGGACCGGTGTTGTGGAACCTCGGCTACGACTGGCTGCTCCGCTGTCCTCTCCTGCCCCGGATGAGGGTGTTGTGTTACGCGGATGATACCCTCGTCACCTGCAGGGGAAGGAACTTTGCGGAGGCAGCCCGTCTGGCTACCGTCGGCGCTACGTTGGTAGCGGACCGAATAGGGCTATTGGGATTGGAGGTCTCCGTCACAAAGACGGAGGCCATCCTGTTCCACGGCCCACGCCGGGGTCCCCCTCGTCGGGCGTCCATCTCCGTCCAGGGTTCGGAGGTGATGGTGAAGACCCAGATGAAGTACCTGGGCCTCACCCTGGACGGAAGATGGAACTTCGGGGCTCATTTCTCCCTTCTGGCCCCGAAGTTAGTATCCACCGCAGCTGCCTTGGGGAGGCTTCTGCCTATTATTGGTGGGCCGCAGGCTCCGTGCCGGCGTCTATATGCCGGCATCGTGAGGAGCATGGCCTTGTACGGTTCCCCAATTTGGTCGGGAGTTCTTACCGCCGACTCCAAGACCCTCTTGCGGAGAACGCAGAGGATTCTCGCGGTAAGGGTGATTCGGGGGTATCGTACGGTGTCGTACACTGCGGCCACGCTTTTGGCGAGTGATCCGCCTTGGGAGCTACAGGCGGAAGTGCTCGCCGAGGTGTATTGGCACCGGGCAGAAGCCAGGGCCAGGGGGGTAAGGCCCGAGGTGGCTCGGGTCAGGGCTCTAGCTCGCCGAGCCCTGATTCGACGGTGGGAGAGGGACCTAGGGTCCCCTGCCGCCGGACTGACGACTGTGGGGGCGATCCGTCCCCACCTCGATCGTTGGATCAACCGGCGGCATGGAACGCTTACGTTCCGTCTTGTGCAGGTGCTCACTGGGCATGGGTGCTTCGGGGAGTATCTGCACAAGATCGCACGAAGGGAGGCGACCCCATCCTGCCACCACTGTGACGAGGCCGTAGACACGGCTCGTCACACCTTGGCAGAGTGCGCAGCCTGGGACCACCAGCATGTTGAGCTGGTGGCCGTGGTGGGCGGGGACCTCTCGCTGCCGCGCCTTATAGGCACAATGATCGGCAGCGAGAGGTGTTGGGTCGCAATGGCCTCCTTCTGCGAGCAGGTCATCGCCGCGAAGGAGGCCGCGGAGCGGGTCAGGGAGCAGGCCTCCACCGCTGACCCACTCCGTAGAGGAAGGCTGGGAAGAAGGAGGCGGGAGTACGCCCGCCGCTTCCTTCCCCAGCTGTAGTGCCTTGGTGGGAGGGGAGGGTGACCTCTCTCACCTATTACAGGCCTACGTCGTAAGGGTACTCTTAGTTGCTCGGAGCACCCTTACACGGGGGGTTACCGCCGGAGCGTCACGGTGAGTGCGCAAGCGATCCCGTGGCGTCCCATTAAGGCGTTGAGGGCAACCGTTGGTTTTTTAGTGGGTAACCTTAAAAATGGCAGCGTCCTCTATGCTGCCGGGTAGTCCCACATAACCCTCCGGCCATCACCTTCTTGGTCGACGGGTATCCGTAACGGATTTTTCCAACGATAAAAAAAAAAAAAAAAAAGGTCTACCCAATAATTAACAACCAAATATGGGTAAAAAGTTACCTTGCATACATTTAAAATCCGCTTAAGTGATAAAAATTTATACATGGTATTCAAATAAACATTGAATTCATCTGTATATTAAATAATATAATTTTACAAAGATGCCATAGCTTAGTAGTTTAATATATGTTAAACTGATATAAAAACAAGACTTCGAAGTAAAACCGATGCAATCGTCGGTTAATCCGGGAATGTTTATTTATTTATTTAGCTTCACGCCATATCCCTTGCGAGGTAGAGACGACGGAGCGCCAAACGCTACGGTCCCTGCATACCTCTTTCGCCTCGGCCACAGACATCAACCTCTTCATACATGCCTTCCGGGGGGTCCTAATGCTTTTGACGTGACCTTCCTCCAGTATCATAGATACTATGTTTTCGAAGGTCACTCGAGGCCTCCCCCTGTCTCTCTTAAAGCTCGCTCAAAGTACCCGCCATTTGTGGATTTCTTCATTGCGGATTCGATCAGCTAGACTGACTCCTCATATTCCTTTTACCTACCGACGATCGCACAGTATTTCAAGGGGCTCTCCAAAACCTACTTTGACAATGCTGTGGGACATCCAAACCCGCTGGTGGTTAAGGCCACAGGATACACGGCCCGTAAGACTCCTAAAGTCAGAAAGAGAAGACCCAAGTCGGTACTTTTCGATCCGGACGACGCGATTACGTTAGGGAAAGCTACGTAAAAGCGTAATTAATCAAATTTCAATTAGGTATTCGCAAGGCTTACATATTTTAAAGTATTTTTTATTTTGCTTGGTTTGTGTTATAGACCTAATGATTTTCTTTACATATAAGGACATTAATGAGTGTAATATAAAAATAATTGCAATAAAAAATATCTTTGTGTTTAAATAGATTTTAATAAGATGGGTTTACAATAGGTATTTGCGAAGAATTGATAATAATTACATATAGTTTAAAAAATATATTACATATAATTGTATAGGGCTTATTAATGAGAATGACAAATATTGCGGCTTTTCTTTTGCTAACCACCACTTTGTTATGCTTTAATTAGAAATCCAGAAACACTCAAACCACAATTGCTAATTTGCATTTGAAAGACTTGCTTTTTAACTTTAAGATAAAAGTAATGTTGTTGTTGAAATATAATATGTAGTAGTCATGAGTACAATTAATGTAATGTGTAATGTAATAAAGTATATCAGTGAAACTTTATTGAATGTATATTCAAGATTAGTAATTACATTTCGGTATGCGTGTATTTGTATATCGAAAGATTCTTGAGTAGCCACCAAGAGTCGTTAGCCGCAGTGTGAGTATTGGGTAGTAGCTCCTTCTGGTAAAACTGGTAATCGTGGCAATCTTTGGTGAAGGCCTATGCTTTGCAGTTTGTATACATAAGCTGACAAGAAGAAGATGCGTGATCACAGCACTAATACAATTAAGTAAATAAGTAGTACAAAAGAATAAAGGACGGATGATTGATCGAATTTATTGTGATGGTTCTAATTTGTCATAAATAGCACACTAATTATTGAACTTTATAACACAAAAACAGTCACAATAAACAAATAGCCGGAATAGGTTGTGTTCTTTTCACAGAAGGGCGCGTTTGGAACCATCGTAGCCTTAATTTTAAGTTAGGTGTATTTACGGAAGGGCTTATTTCGATAAGTATCTTATCAAAATAGATCCTTCTGAAACTTGCATTTGATGTTCACAAGATATCACAGGTATTGGTTCAAAGTAGTAAACATATACATAAATAAATAAAACTAAACATGACTAAGTGCTGGCGCTAAACTAAAAAAAATACCTAATTTAAATGTGATTATTGTATGTGAATAAAAATACAGATAGTAGTTTTTATTTGACATAAGCGTTTAAATAATGATTAAAGAAAATATAAACACATCAAGGAAAGCAATATTATCTGCGGTCAATATTAGGTGCTTCTTAAGATCTTGGCTAATATTTTTTATGTAATCATAGTTTTATTTTATTAAGTTCAAAAATAATAATAAACAGCTACCATCCAAAGAAAAAGCATCAAATTTATATATAACAATCACCTTCTAGAATTACAAAATGTAACGTTATATTGTAAGAAATTCGTTTTCTTAAGATAGTTAAGTAAGTTAGTTTCTAATTTATCTTACGACGAAGTTACGTGAGCCAAGAAAATTTGCATATATCGGCAAAGTTGCTATATAGGTATGAATCTTTGTTAACTTGTGGCAGAATATATTAGGCTTAAATATATCACAAGCTATTGGATTTATAGTTTACGGGATCTAATTTGATTATTATCAACAGTTCAAAAGATTTAATTTTACAGGTTTTTGTCATGCTGAATTTGGAAATATAGATGTTGTTATTTTTGGTTAATTTCAAAATTACACTAGTTTGTTATTGTTATAAAAAAAATTATGACAGTAGGGTTTATCTTCTTCCAAAATGATCATACATAAAGTTAACAATTTAATTTGTTCCCACAAACCATTACACTCCAGTGTGAGAATTACTTGTACTAATCGAGGATAGAAGACGGGAAGCTTGGGCTTCGTGAGATAACACACTGAACTATAATAGAAACTAATGACTGATGTCGTTTCTAACATTAATGATGTTATGTTCTGCGCTTGGTTCTATACAATCCATTTAGCTAAAATACAATACAGTTATTTGTTTAAAATTTTAATAAGAATGTAAGGAACGAAGTAAGCTTTGTTCTTTTTCATACAGATATCATGTAGTTAATTATTGATAAGATAATAGAACAAGTGAATGAAGTGGTATATTTGGGAAGTATGTTTAGCAGATAGGAAGATACGAAATGGATGTGGAAAGGCGTATTACTGCCGGTAACAGAGACAACGGTGCTTTGGTTGCATTTTTGAGACGGCGAAACGACAGCATAGCTGCATGTTTGGCTGTACACTCTCTGTTATCCGGCCGGACTCTGTTATACGGCAGCCAAACATGGGTAACACAAAAGAAGAATGTAAGAAAGATGAATGCTGTGAAGATGCGATATCTATATGCTTAGTCAGTATAGCTGACCGAATCCGCAATTAATAGATCCACAGAATGGCAGGTACTAGCGAAGATGTCACGGTGAGAATGAAGAAGAACGTTCTCAGGTGGTTTGGGTACGTCGAACGAATGAGTGATGAAAGAACGGTAAAAAAGATTTATATAGGAAAAGTGAGCTTTAAGAGAGACAGGGGGAGACCTCGAGTGACCTTCGAAAACACAGTATCTATGATACTGGAGGAAGGTCTCGTCATAAACATTAGGACTCCCCGGAAGGTATGTATGAAGAGGTTGATGTCTGTGGCCGAGGCGAAAGAGGTATGCAGGGACCGTAGCGTTTGGCGCTCCGTCATCTCTGGCAAGGGATATGGCGTGAAGATAAATAAATATATATATAAATATAAATAAGTGAAAGCAAAACTTCCAGCTGTCAATTCAGACCGCAAATCTAATTTAGAACCAAAAACATTTAAATGATAATGTTTTACATTTACTATTAGTATTATTATTTTTGAGCAAGTTCAATAAAGTCATTGGAGTTGTATAATTGAAACACAAATTTATTAATCAAAGTTTTTAAATCTTAAATGTTGTTTTATTTAAGGTTCATTTTATTTTTAAGTAAAATATGCATGGCAACTACTATCTATATTAATACTTCTATATTTGTAGTAGGTAAATAAATATTGGTACTTTTATACAGTGGTACATCCTAAGCTATTAGGTTTTTCATAGTTCATATACTCTCGGATATAGAAGTTCTGCAGTAAATGCCAGCCAGACCGAGCGCTAGGGTTTAATTGCATGGGAATAAGTACTGCCTGAGCGTATATTATGTGCATGAGAGGATTTTGTACAAACATAATATTTTTATTAAAGTAAATATATAACAAAAGTACTGCGTATTGGATGGACACTTCGTTTTTATATATTAAGGAAAATGTACCTTATGTATAATTTTTACACTACAAAGAGAATCACAAATAATTTTATTATATACCTAAATATTTCATTCAATGAATAATATATCGAAAATTTAATAAAACGAAGCTTAATAAAATAAATATTTGAATTTTTTGCTTTCACTTTATTTTATATTAGTGTATAATAAATCTAAATTTTATTACCTGTCTTGATATATTTTTACTTATACAATCCTCTCTGCCGACAGAGTAACTTTCTGGTTTCAAAATACCTATATCTAAACTACAAATAGAATAATTGGTTTTTCATTTACTTTTTTATTTAATTTCATTATAGAGTTTCGTTTAGCCATAATCCAAATTTTAATAGATTTACATATTTTCGTTGATGAACTTCTATAATCTGTAAACCCTATATTCATAATAAGAATAAATGCGTTGTGGTGAAATAAGGTTACAGGTAAAATCTATATTTATCTACATAAAAAGAAACAATACGGTTTATTTCTATTATATTAGTAAAGACTAATGAAATAAACCTTATTTACTTTTTCATCTGAGAAACGAATACCCGAGGATTGTTTTAGGCTATATGAGTTTTTAGGTCATACGAGAGTTTTAGGCTATGTGAGATATAGTATCTACATCACAACGATAATTATAAAGGAACATCTTCTAAAATATTTCAGAAAATGGAAAACGCTATTCCTTTCCTGGTTTCGATATAGAGTATTCAACTATTGTTTGGAACATGAGACGCCCATACATCGATGTTAATTACAATGTTGGGCTTCTGAAACTATTGACTGGATATGGAATTGTGCAACAAGAAAATTATGACTCTGTGAAATAGTAAAGGCGTAAGGCTGACAGACATTATAGCCCTATTATTAGACATGTCATCAAAACGAGATGTCCACAAAATCAATAAAATTGTAACATCAATTTCATCAATTTGCCAGTCACATCTAGGCTCCGCCCAAAGATTACTAAAAGTACCATTCTAAATAAACGAGAAAGACTAATAAAAAGACGAAAATAAACATTTTTTCATTAATTTAATTTATTTCCAGTTTTTGTCAAGAACCAAACTAACCGGCGATATCTTCTAGTGCATGTATAATAATTGTAATGTATGTATATACACATAATATGGAAGGAGTAAGTGCAATAAACATATTTACAACACCTTAAATAACGTAGGATCTTTAACTACAAAACTGAAATCCCTTCCCAATATAATTGTACATAAATACAATATTATAATATTTAATTCGAAAACCTTGCGTCTGTTTCCTTACATTGAATTTGTCTAATACTTTCGACAAGTCCAGTGTGTCGAAAAGGATTGAATTCTAAATGAAATTAATATTATAATTTCAAAAACAAATTATTTTCATGTTTACTTCTTTTAAATCTTTCAGTTTTTTTTAGATTTCATAAACCTTACACACATAATAGTTTACATTGGCCTTGTACCAAGATGGAAGGTTATCGTAAGGTTTTTTAATTTCAATAATAACAAAGATTTTGTATGTAACCGGAGCAATACAACAATATTTCTCCAAACTTTCTCAGGAAAATTATCTTAAGATTGTTAAGTAATTAGTTCCTAAGGTGAGGTACTTAACGATGTACCTATCTTAATCGAGAAAATTAGCATAAATCGGCAAAAATTTTTATAGATATATCTCTTCGCTAACTTTCTAGAGTAAAGTGCACTGGGAATCTTTAATTGACCGCTACCAAGTATAATGTCACTGACTATAATAGATTTTATAACTGACTTAATTAACTTGTTATATAAATTAAGTGGATTGTGAAGTGGTAGCTATAATCAACTTATGCTGAATTTTGGTTACAAATAACAAATCTTTAGTTTTAATAGTATAAATTGGATTACAATAATAAAGGTTATAATTAATGTACTTCGGTTTCTACCAAAGGATCCCTTCAATGGTCGTTAATATAGTTAAAGTGCCTCATAAATATGTTAATATTCTGTGTATTATAAATTCTAAGATTACCCTCGTGCGTAAATTGTCTTATAATTCATACGATATTGTTTTTAACTGATGGTTATACGAGTACAAGTTTAGATTTTTTATCCAATTCTTAATTAATGATGTTCTCTAAAGAAGTGAGTGTGATGTTATAGAAGAGAAAATAGTAATTGTATTTTTGAAAATAAAACTAATATTAATTAATAACCATTTATTATATTATATAATAAGAATACAAAACAAGTTGCATCGCGAGACCAATGACTAGGTACAGTGGTACAGCCTGTTTTCCCACTCCCTGATGTAGTTCCGCCAAACTCTCCCCTGTAAATAATACGATAATAAGTATCCGCTTAAAAAACAACAAGTAAGTTGTTGAACATACAAAAAAAAACAACAAATTTATAACCTCCTTTTATGAATTCGGTTACTAATCAAATATGCGAATACGATATATTTAAATAAATGTTAATACCAAGGACCATTTACACATACGGAATTAATTAAACAGTACCTCAGAGATTTGAGTTACAATGTACCAATTTACAAAGCGGTGATACACAATTAAATTATAGTAAATAAATATTTTACATTGTATTAGTCGAAATACAAATGTATTGATTGAACGAGTGCGTAATTGTTTACTGTAATGTATTTAGCACATTATTGACTAAAATAGAATCTTAATTCAATGTAAAATATAGCAACATTTTAAATTTGTATATTTTATTGATTATTCCAATACGTTCTTGTCAGATATATCAAAAATTCATTCAATTTATTGGTTTTAAAGAAGGTTGTCTTTTAATAATTATTGAAACTTTGATAGTAAAATTAATTATAAAGAATAACATGTTTTTTACATGAATGTGCCACCTTTTATATTATGTATTACAACATCCGCGGGGGCAGGTGAGGGCGGCGGCGTCCTCGCGGTATGGCACATATAGCGTCCCGCGTCGTTGACTCTTACGCGAGCCACTCGGAACACTGCGTTATCGCCATTCGGACCGAATTCAGTCCTCACACTAGGGTGTAATTATTCTTTAGTTGCTATTATTTCTCTATTACTGTTATAATATTTGTTTATTTTTTTATTTTACCTTATCCCTCCTCTGGTGGTATCATCATTTAGTAACACTTCTCTCCTATACCAGAGTGGTGAATTGCCCCCTTCCATACGTAGGCCCCTCACTTCACACCCTAGCGCGACGGTGCTACCGAGCTCGCAGACCTGTTCAGAGACTGAGGATCCCGAACCGTCTACAATGCGAATTGATACCTCTGCAAGAAGTTATAAGATACAGTCAAATATTGCAATAAATAGGCAAGATAATTATTTACATATCATCTTCTATTTTATTTCGTATAACTAATTACACTGCATTAATGAATAAATGAATCACGTATTATAACAATAAACAAACGAATTACGAGAATGTAATAAAGATAAAAGCAGAAAATTATTTACCTTTTTAATAGTAAATTAGAAATATGTTTGTATTGACTAACATAATTTGGCGATTACAGACTACATGTGAGTTATAATAGCGTGACATTAATATGTAATAAAATGAGCCAAATCTCATATATTACAATTCTATACAATGAATAACAACCGATGTGAATATAAGTAAATTTTAATGATTTTTATATCATAATACTTAATTTATATACTTTAAAATAAGATATTACTCTTAATAGGGTTGCCGTAAACATAATTTATTATTTCGTATTGTACAGATAAATAAGGATATCTAATAATAAACACAATATTTAATTGTACTGAACTTAAAATGTAATTTCCTTACTTTCCTTATGTAACACTAAAAGCTCCCAGAAACAATGTTTCGTAGTTGATAAGTTTTAAAACCCAAATAGTTACAATTAAATAATAAATTCAGGATGTGAATATTATGTTAACATGATATTCATCTATTATAAAAGTTGGTAGGTAAAGAAGAAAAATGTAAGTTATTTATACAAGTATTATAAATGATGTTATATCTGGAAATGTTTTTTATCATTTTTCAAAGGCCATGTAATAAAATAGATAGGTTAGGTTATCAAGTAGTGTTTTGCATACTGCGCTATTGCCCCGAAATGTATATGTCAGCTTGGGTCGACTATCCTTAATCGTGTTTGGAATTGAAAGGGTTTAACACGCAACGATTTACTGGCTGCTGCCATTTCACAAAACTTATCTGGGACTTATTTAAATGCAAGAAAAAATCTCAATCTGTGATGTATGTAGTGAAGAAAAAAATATATTCAAATCAATTATTAAATTTGTACGAATATGACAAATATTAAATACACTCTACAGTTTTGACAAATAAAAAAAATATTTTAGCGATACTGATATTGATTCTGACTGACTTACAACTACTAAGCTTAGAAAATGGAAAATTTGGAATGCTTATAACAAAAAGTTAAGAAATATAAGAAATACTTTTTGTAAATTCTAGCAAAAAATTAAGATTTCCTGTAATATCCATAAAAATGTATTTGAGCTTTCAATAATCATTAATAGTTTTTTATAAATACCTATAGACATTTCATCAAGTGGTATTCAAATGAAGCCAGAACGAGTCAGGTATTACAATAAGAGTTCATTCTAAAAGTAATTATAGTAATGCAAGGATCATACCTGGTACTCGCAAAGTAACTTGAGCAGTTCTCGGCGGATGGGCTGATAGCGGGCAGTCGTAAAAGGCTGCATCGGCCGGTCGAATTTCCTTAATATCTAGCCTCCAAATATTGGGAGGAATGAAACGAGCCGAGTATCTTAAGGATACATATATATAAACTTTTTAACAAATGAAATAGTATTGTGCATTAAATTATGAAAGATGTTGTATGTTGATGGTATAATTTAATAGAGTCGATTGAATATTGAAATGTATTGTTTATATTTGTACAAATTAGTCGTGGTTCATCACCTCGGCCGTGTACTGCTGAGTGCCGGTTGTAAGCAATTCCATTGCTTCCTCCTCGGTTTTCCGTCGCAACCATGACCTGAGACAGGATTAATTCTTAGTACAGAGGTTTTGAGTGTGGCTGAATGAATGGACTGATGAAATGGAATGAACTTAATGACTTATTTTGGTATAATTTTTATGTTATCAACAAGTTTTCTACTCGAATTTTATAAAATAAAAATTAGGGTTTATTTTATTATATATATTATTAATAGTTTTTCTTAAAAATATAGATAATATTGGTTTTTTTTGTAATGGTATCTACAGAGAATATATTTTTACAAACAAATAAAAAACAATTTGTTTATGATTAGGTCTGGATAGCGAGATGAAATATATTTCCCAGGAGACAACATCGAAACTGACTGAAGTAAGATCCCTGTCTAAGCAATGTTAATGATAGTTGAATGACAATTTTAATATAAAATAAATGTTTACACCAGCCTAACATTTATAAACCCAAGATATCCGCTTGAAATCGGATCCGACTGATCCAGTTTGAATAGATAACATACATCCATCAGTAGAAACATCAATCAACGATCCTATAATATAGGATAAGGGCATGTCAAGTAAGTTGTAGTGATATAATCTTACATATTAATTAGAAATATAACGATTAATTAACGAATTACATAACTTGTAGTTACTATGATATGAATATTATTCAATTTTAATATATTCATAGTATTTGGTATGCATAGGGCCATATAATTTTACAGTCATAGAATATTTGCTAATAATAATTACTGCTTCGTGTATATTGACCTATTTCTATAGATTTGTTTTTTTAATAATTACTCTATTGTTTCTATAATATAAATGTCAAAAAATCAAAAATGTTAATCGATCTGCCGATGATGCCGTCAGTGCAGAAGTTCGAAATTGAATATATTTATTTTAGTTTGAAAAGCAAAATTGGGGGCAACATCAATAATTTATACGTCTTCTTGTTTTACATTAGCCCATATAAATAATAAACAGAATCAATGTTGCAATGATAGGACAAACTTATTACCAGTTTATGATGCAGAGCGTCCACCTTAAAGTCCATGTGAGCCATTGGATCCCACCAAAGCCTCTATTTCTAGAGCTTCGGCTACATATATACTGTTACCGTTGCCAGTTCTACAATAATCATATAAATAAAGAAAATGTTATGTATTAATAGATATATTATTTGCATTTAAGTATGCAAACATCATTTATATGGAAATCGTATTTAGTTTAACCTCTATTTAAATATCAATTTCAGTACACAAATAACAGTAATTTTTTTAAATAAGAATAAATATGTGTAAGACTACTTCGTAACGCTATAGTAATTAAGTAGAGAGCTTGGGTCTCCTAAGATAACATTCTAAACTGTAATACTAATGACTAAGTTGTCAACATTTATGAAGCATTATGCTATTTAGGTCTGTTTATCTTCAATAACATTTAAGTGAAATGGGATGTTTCATTATTCATAGTGATTAAGGCAGATCATTAAATAAAATTTCATAGATGCATAATTCTCACTCTCTCATTGAGATTAACTCAGTATTAAGACAAACAATACGCACAAACATATTATCTTTCTTAAATTAATCTGTAAAAACTTGAGCAAAAGAACGTTGATGTCCAACAGATTATTATTATGAATATCTCAATTATTAATTTCGGCTTATTAGGTGATACTTATACCCGTTATAATATGATAACATTTTTAAAACAACGTTTCGGTGATAATATGTGCTCGAATATGTATCAAATATGTAATTTAGTAGTGGAGCACTCGAATCGGCTTCACCGGATTACCTTTTTCTTTCCATAAGCACTGGAGTCGCCATAGACGTTCCAATAACTTGACCATAACCCAACGTGACGTTTTCAGTTTCTATTATATTCACAACTCGCCTCTTTTTATTTATTTTCTCATTGTCTAATACATCATTTACAATAGCAATATCTTCAATTGTGAATCTATTTGTGTAATTTTGGCAGCACATTGGTCAACTTTATCTTATCGAAACTGTGTAGAAACGAATAGTTAAAGGCAAGTGTAGTTTGATTGTGTAAGTCAGAACTGGTGTGTAACATCCTTACTATATAATAATGACCTAATTGACTCTGTATGCACGCGCATCACTTATCACCCACAAATCACACAATAATGTGTAATACATCAAAAAAAAGCTATTGAATCAGGCTACAAAATAGGGTGGGTGCCAACCTTATACGTGACATTTGACCCTTTCCGGCCCTTCGGGCCGGGAAGATCCCTCGTTTGATATATTTTATTAATTAATGGCTGAGTGTTTTCCGTTTTGTTCTCAATTAGAATAGAGAGAATGGAGAGGAATTGGCATCTGCACCTGTAAGTATTAGGAATATTACAAAACCTCAAGTACAATTTTCTCCACTTTTTCGACGATTTGGTGGCCTCAACTGGCCTTCCTGAGCGGTGGTCGTCTTCAATTGACTCTCGACCATGTTTATAAAGACCATGCCACTTGTAAATCATTGATTTACTAGGGCACTGTTCCCTTTAAACGACCCCCATTTCATTCAAAATGGTTTGCGCGTTTTTTCCTTGCTTGGTAAGGAATTTTATCACAGCGCGGTGTTGAATTTTCTCCATAGTTTTAATTTTTTTCCGGATTCACTTGTTCAACAGGCGACTGTTCGTAAACGAATGACGCAATCGGGTTGAAACTCGGTATTTGTACTAATGATGAGTCTCCGATTCGTATGACACCAAGCGAGCGCTCCTACCCCCGCTCCATCCACGAACTTTTGGACCTCCCCTCGTATATATGTATATTATAAACTGCTGTTTTCTTTCATCGTGTATGCGTTCATACAATATCAGAACTAAAAACTGTAAATGTTTTACAAATATTTTGTGGACCCAAAGATGAACTCCTATACCCTGATGTGAGCTTATAGTGGTTTATATTGTCAGCCAGCATTTATATTGTCGGAATCTAAATAGTTAATAACAAATATATACTTCATTTAATAATAGTTTGTGAGATTGTATTATTCCCAGAAATAATCCTGGAAATAAATGGAATAACAACAAAACTGCTGACTAAAATACTAAAATCAATATTTGTTTCGTCGTTGTTACTTATATAAGATATTATTGATGTGCTACTATTATGCTTTTAGCATCAGGAAGACGAGTTCATACACAAACACTTCTCACTATATCTGAAAATAATTTCACAATTACAGAGGATTTGTATCAAAAACCGAACGATTACGATACGAACCGAACGGTAACGATTACATACTTATATATATATATATATAAGAAAACAACTGATAGATCCATATGATAATCTCTTTGAACTAACCATAGAAGTCGAATACAAAACCATTAAGAAGACTCTGAATGAATAGTTATTAAGAATCTGTTAAAAATATTGATCACTATTTATTTTAGTTTTAATATATCAAAGATTAAATTTCGATTCTTTTTTCAATAAATATTCGTGAAAATATTAATGAAAAATATAGAACAATTGAAAGCAATTGACGGATTTGATTATCTTACCGATGTACAAATAGAGCTTTCAGAGAAATGATTACATTTATAACTGTGATATTGAAGCGAAAAAAAATTGAACTGAAATAAATTTCGAACGACGTTATCACAGTAACCCAAATTAATATTCAAGCTGATTTTAAATCTATTTCTGCCAAATGTCCTAACAGACAGCCTAAGTTAACCTACACCAGTTTATCAGACAATATATAGCTGAAGTGAAATTGTGTTATTTGATATTATATTTGGTATATTTATTTACTTCGGAAGATAAATATTCCGTAATTAGATGAATCCTTTTTTATAAATACGAGCTAAGTTCCTAGAATACATTGTGTTTTGGTAATTCGAGTTAAGACAAGATAAGACAAATATGATATTAAAATTATATTTAAGTTAATAGTATAGACCTATTTATATTTTTTTAAATAAATACTAAGCTAATCATCTATCAATTTTAATAATAGCCAATTGTCTTAAGTCAAACAACTTCACTAAAGTATTATTTAAGTGTGTACTCGTAGGTTACCTTATCTTTATTATTATTGTTTTACCTAAATATAGAATGAAAAGGCCAAGTGCGAATTTTTAGTTTTTAAAATAATATAATATTAATATTAACTGTAACTTTTGAATTATCACTTTACATCGCTACGATATCACAGATAACTTTTATTGAACCTTGTTGTAGTAGTGGTTTGTTTTTTTAAATCAAAATAATTGTTATCCTTCGTGACAGACACAAATGCCTTATTATAATAACTAAAGTAAAAAACCTCATAGAACAAGTGATATCTACTAGCAAAAAATACCACTGCAGCAATTTATGTCATACCTAAATAAAAAATATAAAAAAAAAAAAATAATTATCCATTATATGAACAAAAATATTACTACAGACATGATTCCATCGAAATAAATTTGTTTCCTAAGATTATTCTAAATACATAAGTGTATTGTGTATGTTTCTTTGTTCTTTATTTTCCCAGCTTATTTCTGGAGATAAACCTTTTTATAGCACTTTGGGGAGAACGTACTTACTTGCTTGATTTAGCTGTCAGCGATATATTCTTATGTAACCCTTTGCATTTCTTTTGTTCCCAAAATAATTTACTACAGCAATATGTTGTTCGCAAAGTTGTAACAAATAAGTATTACTTTCTTTAATCATATTTTGTTTCATTTTAGGAAAGTCGTGAATTCTTTGAGTAGACGTAACCATCGCAAGCATTTTAAAATTATTATCAGACCTGAAATAATCACGTGAAAGTATTACAGTTAATAAAATACTAATTTGGTAGTATCTTTTCTAAATATCAATAAAATCACTGTCCAGTATCCTAGAGGTCAAAGGTTTAAGCATTGTTCCTGTGGATCTCTTTTTTATATATATTTAAAAATAACTTAATTTTGAATGAAATATAATAATTACTGACCGTCTTACTGTGTGGTATGAAAAAAAAACATTTAAACAACATTAAAATATCCGTTTTATTTGAAGTGGTATTTATATATAAATATTTTAGTTTTATCGTTCAATAAACGTATCGGTAAATAGTAAACACCCGCACTAGCGATAATAAGACATACTTGAGATTGCTAACAATAAAACGGCTTCCACACACTAACAGGAACGCTTTAAAACTAAAAAATCTATCTAGTACTACCTACAAAATATTGCCATACTCAACAAATCTTAATCTCCTCTAAGAATCTTTTTAGTTACTACTGTTGATAAAATTAGATTTATAAAGTTAATTTTTTAATAAATTTGTTAAAATCACATCTTTATTACAATTTTTTCAAAATGAATAAAATGTCACATACTTATAATGTTTACTTTTTCAGTTACATTATATCTACAACTATGAAACATGGCTTGAGTGTTGTAAATAATATAATTAACCTATAGTACCTTAGCATTTATATAAAGCAAATCACTCTTTCCACTCACCTTTATAAAGTATCATTCAATCATGTTATTAATATATCTTATTAATTTAGTGATTTACTTTTGCACCGCAAAAGCAGCAGTTATTGAACAATACAAAGATTATAAAAATTTTAAATATTACGATGTGAAAGGAAGTAGCAGTGGTTTGAATCACCTGTCGACTTTCATGAAAGAGATAGATGTAACTTTGACGATCAAATCTATGCTAAATGTCACAAAGGTATATCATAGTAATAATATATTTTTCGCAGGAATCTCTGGTTTATTTAAATAACAGAAAGACATCTCAAATAATCATCGCTCCAGAATTCAATGCTTTATTTAAAGACATTGCGGAAAAAGAAAAATTAAACATTACTCTTCTTCATAACGATATTTCACAGTAAGTAAATATTGTTGTTGTTGGATATATTATGGCTTTTACAATTCTTTACTTCAAAATATATAAAAGCTTATTTTAATCTTGCTTCAAAAGTTTCATTAATATATTTTAGAGTACTTCGTAATGAAAAGTCGACGAGAAGATACAACCAAAAGTTTTCGTGGGACGCTTATTACGATGTTAATGAAGTAAGTAGTATTAAAACTCAATGGAAACTACTAGTTATGAGTCAATTAGAGAATACCGTCGTAACATCTAAAACTTTCTTACTTACACAATTTTATAAGATAATTAAATTGTTAATTTATAATCTAACCGTTGTTTTAAACTTACTTGTTAAGTTAAATTAAGTCCAAATTATAATGAAAACGACATATTTGATGACTTAAGTAAAGTTAAATGAGGTGGATGTGATGGGACCCGTCTCTGTAATTAATATAACTTTATCAAATATTAAAGGTCAATTCCAAAAGGTTTGAAAAATAAGTTACGGTTCCGGTTACGGTTAAATAGCCTCTGTGAAAGTAAAGTTATAAGTATGTAATTGATGCGGTGCTCACTGTCTCCATTGTTTTATACGACCAAAATTGTCTTTTGAGTCGTGGTTAAGTTCCAAATTTGAAGTTGATATGACTGATAGTGGTAGCTGGTTTAATTTTATTACTAATTGTAATTATTATATCTACTTAGAATAATGTATAAATTACAGCAAATTGTGTACGAGTATAGAACGCCGTATTATTATGGGATGCTCTAAAAATGGACAAACTAAAAATCTATTAATAATATTTTTATATTTTCAGATATATTCATATCTCGCAGGAGTTAGTACCTCGTATCCAAAATGGACGCAGGTGATTGTGGGCGGAAAGAGTTACGAGGGACGAGACATACGAGGTCTCCGAATAAACACACCGCAAGATGGCGACGATAATCCACCTAAGCCTGTATTTTTTATCGAATCGGGTAAATTATTGGATATTTTGGGACCTTTTATCTTACATGGACATTATTTATTTTTTATTTTCACGGCCTCATTGTTTAGGGCAACATTTTTTTTAATCAACCTAGCTTCTGACAGCACTTACACCCGCCGATTATTATAAAAGATTTATTGATATAGTTTACAACGTAACATCACCTTCCTCTAGTTTAAGAACAAACAAATAGATAGATTATTAAAATTAAAAAACATAAATATTTAGGTAACTTTGACCTAAATATTTATGTTTTTTAATTTTAATCATGATACGAATATTTATAAAAAAAAGTATAAGCAGTCATAATACTATATAGATATATATAACTAAATATAGATGTGTACTAAATGTAAGACAAAACCACAAGAATCGAAAGTGACAGTTGCTCTTTAGGTATACACGCACGGGAATGGATAGCCCCGGCCACGACGACGTACTTCATCAATCAATTGCTTACAAGCACCGACCCTAATGTAACAAGATTGAGGGATCAATTCGACTGGAGGATTTTCCCCACTGTTAATCCAGATGGATATCATTATAGCTACGTATTTGTGAGTAATGTGTTATTTTATCCTGACGAGTCAATGCCCCTTTTCGTATAAAATAATAAAAAATTTACGTTTGTATAAAATATCTTAAAAAATATTTAAGTTGGATGTGCGAAATAAAAATTGAAATCGTAACCAAGTTTACAGTTCATGGTTTAAATAAATATTGATGTTTTAAAATACCTACAGTTGTCGATTGGTTAAATTACAAAACGAAAACGAGATCGTTTTATTCACAAAATCTTTTCAATTTATTGAGAATTTTAATGATCAAATTATTTCTTTCCTACAAAAGGATTCTCCAGTTTCAATTTGGTCGGAATTGATGAAGCTGGGACATAAAGACCCGTAAAACTCGACAGATTTGCTAGATTAATCATTTATTTTTTATATATCAGTCTGGAAAACGTTTGACACATTTGTCTAACATTTACTATATATCTATCTTATAGGATCGTTACTGGAGAAAAACTCGTTCTCGATCTAAAAATGGATGTATGGGGGCTGACCCGAACAGGAATTGGGATTATAATTGGGGACGTAAGTAATTTAAACAAAATTATCTTATATAAATATGTCTTTATATACATATATTAATATTATAATACATTTACAGAACATTCCTCATCAAACAATCCATGTGATTATCAGATATATGCGGGCACGAAGCCCTTCTCTGAAATTGAAACCCGTACACTATCTTCATATATATCAAAAATCGATAATCTTCTATTTTATGTGGCTTTTCATTCCTATGCAGCATTATTGCTGGTCCCGTATTCAGACTCAACTGACCATGTCGACAATTATGACGACTTAGTAAGTTTGTATATTTAAATTATGGGATATTATTTAAACTTCTTACAAAAAAAACTCACTGTACAGAAAAAAAAAATTACAGTAATATTTCTTAATGAAAGTACAATTTATTTTAAACAATAAATAATAATTTATATTATATTAAACATTTATGTGAATTCATTCTTTTTCTTTAAGGTTCAAATCGGTAAAGTTTCGCTGGAGCACGGATACCATGTCAATGGAGAGCGATACGACGGACCCGGCACAGCCGCGGAAACACTCTGTAATGTGTTAAATTTGATTGAATTTATACGTCTTATTGTTTCATTTGTTATTAAGAGCACTGCCTCATTTTTATAATGATACCTATTGAAATAGAAAATACAGTCTGAGTTCTAGACATTGATCAGCTAAGACTAGATTTCACAATTATTGTTGTAAATTTATAAACATTACTTGATAGATATAAATGTTTGCCTTGACCTACATTTTCGCTACAACAGCAAACAATTACTCAGTAATGCAATGCGGGTTTAGATATAATGACCTTTATAACAACAATTTCTTCTGACATCACAGATAAAGCATCAGGAGGAAGTATGGACTGGGTTCGGTTCGCGTTGAACACACCATTGGTGTACACATATGAGCTGCGAGGGTCTTCCTTCCACTGGCCACCTTCACGGATTCCAGAACAAGGTGATGAGGTCACACAGATGATTCTAGGTTTGAGCAAAGAAGCCCGGAACCTTGGTTATTATTAGAACTGTTATAAGTGTAACACTTTTAACATATTCATTGCATTGTATTAAAGTTTATAGTTCTTAAACTTATTAATAATTTATGTTTAACATATTACAATACTTTTAATATTTACATTACACTAACTATTAAGGAAAAAAATAAAATTTACGTAACATTAATATTAACGTTACATTAATTATTAAGGAAAAAAAATACAATTTAATGACAAATTTATTTTATTTATATCTCAAATATTAAGTAAATTCACAAACAATCCTAATTTAATAACTAGATTAATATTTAAATTATATTTAACAATTTCATTTTTATTACTTAATAAATAGCGCCAAATTATATTCCCTTTGAAGTGTTTTATTTTAATATAAACCTGGGAAACGGTTTATGTAAAATACTGTATTTTCGATTAAAACCTTATGAAGCGTTCATTTATTGGAAATAAGAATCGACTGTTGATTTTAATATAACTGAAGTGAGTATTTTCCGTTTTTTAAGAATTCAATATCGCGACCGTTTTTTACGGACCAGATTTACAGCAAAAACGTTACTTAATTAGAATTCAGAGAACAAATATTCAGTATTCAGACCCTCTTATACTTAGCAAACTTATCTTATACTATATTATGTCAATCTTATATTAAGTATATTAGCTGACAAAACAATAAAAGAGAGGATACAAGGAAGTGAACAAAAATGTTTAGTAACGTAGTATAATTTTATAACCGTGCTTCTTGGACTTCACTTTTATTATTTGATGCATCAGCGGAAGTTGACGGACGACGCTGTAAATAAATATATTTTCTTAGATGATCACAGTTGAACTACACTTTTAATTTATGTAAGCTAAATAATGTATATATATAGATATGTATAGCCCAAGTTAATTTTTGTTTTCCTGTAAATTGACATTTTTGTGAAGTATTTTGCTTTTGTAAGAAATGTCATCGAATTTAAGAACTTTTTGTATAATGGGCGAACAAATAGATAAACACACAAGATTTTTATTACGTAACTCGTAACGTGTATGTTCAAAAATATTACACATTTGGCCTCGGCACTAGTTTATTACGATTATGAAATAATATGATATGAAATAATGTTCCAGTTAATTTATAAGAATACTTACGAAGGTTCCTTTTCTTATTGAATCCCTCAAATGTTTCACTTTCTTCTTCCCTTTTCTTTTAAAGAAACCAATCTGAAAAACAAATATTTTTGTTTATGTTTGTTGACCAGACTTGATATCATCTTTCAACAAAACAAACCACAAAACCTATAATAATTTTTGCTAATAAAATATATCAGTTAAATAACTTACTAAAAAACAATAGCGATTAATCAAAACTTTATGTTTATACAGAAAATTTATTTTTGTTGTACGTAGGCGAAATAATATTTATATTATTGTATGCCAAGTTAAATATTTTTGTATCTTAAAAGTTAAATGATCTAACAAAATATTATGCTTATTACACGAATGTCAAGGCATTTAATCAGTCAGTTTTGAGCTCGAATGTGTACATGGGTACCTATTTCAAATCAATTTCAAACAAAATTTTTAGTAAACTCAAAACATACATAACAGCAAGATACTCGATAATCGATAGTGTTAGTGTCGAAAGATCGAAGACGGTAAACCCTTATATATATATTAAGTGAGGGCAATTAAAAACAGATTTTTTTTTCTCACCTAACCAAAAAAAAAAAAATACCTTATACAAAATAATAGTCAACGCCCCCAATATAAACAAACCAACAATTACAGCAACCATTATCATGATATTTGGATTGTCCCATAACTCGGCGTCTCTTTGCACGTATATCGTTGTAGTATACCTGGGTATTTAAAACATATATTTTGCAATGTAGAAAAGTAAATTAAGTCAAGCGCAATCAAATTTACATAAAATACTAGTATCAGCGAGTCTTTGCACGCCTTGTGTAACTTTTGTGTCGAGAACATTATTTTTCCTCTATACTGTATATCATTATGTATAGCCCTAATAACATATATGCCAATTTCCATTATAAGCTGTTCAAACAAACAAACTCACATTCCTAAACACAATATTAAGATAAACATATCACAAATACTGTTCCTATTTTTATATGGGAGAGAAATTAAACAGATTTTTCGAACAACGATATAATATAATATATCTAATCATAATAATTCACGCACATGTGGGTACGTGGTAAGAATAATATTAATAATTGTCGTTATATAAGCATCCTCCACGGTTAATAATTGGAAGTATTGTTTTCTTATTTTATTAATGATAAAGTCTTTATGTAATTTAAATGTCTATAAATAAATGTATTTGATTATCATTGTTCTTATTTATTAATTAGTTTATTTTCTATCAAAGTGATGTATAGTTGTAAAAGACAAAAAGACAGTTGAAAGACAACAAATGAAATACTACTTACTGAGCTAACTTAGTTTCTGCGGATTCAAAATAGACCTCTAAGCTACTATTCAAAACTAATATTCGTTTTTTCAGATGTGGAACTGAAAAAAAAAATAATTTTTCATTTTTTAATCAACACATCAATCAAAATGAGTAAGATTAATAATAAAATATATTTCTTCTTAACTTTTATGGTTAGATCTTAGCTAAGTTTAGCGATAATGGCTCTATATTAAGAATATATAATGTTTTTGAACATAACGTATGTAGAGATAACTATAGAAAAAACGTGTGTGACTTACTTAACTTAGATTTTGATAAGAGTATAGAAGTGCGTATGAACTCAGTAGACATTGAGTTGACGTCGATTATACATTTTATTTGTACAAAACCTTTCGATCTACTTCTTTTACATTTCTTTTTATCAATTATCTGAAAAGTAATATTTTTTAATGGTCAAAATAAATTTAAATTGTTTCATATGAAAGTTATATTTGCCCAAATCTCAACTTTGGTAGAATATCTCTATAGCTGTATGTTGTCCAAAGTATTGGAGGGCATTAAAGTTAGAAAATTGATGTGTAAGAAAAGTCCTAATAAGACTATTTAATTATATTTGTCTTAAGACATAATAACTAATTTAACTGTTTTTGTTTTAGAATTAGTTATTTTTACATTTATATCAAACATTTATTTACCATGAAATGTTTCACAAATGATAAATCTCGGAACTTCCACACTGCGACAACCTCTTTCCAAGATATGGTAGCATTGTTTGTAATCTAAAAATCACAAAACTATAACCATAAGAGAATAAAATTGAAAAACTATAAAGAAATAGTTAATATAACTTACTTTGTAAGTTTCATGAATATTTATGATGGCATTCGATTCATCATTATGAATTTCACTATCCGTGAAGTTCCGTTCAGTCGAGAAACTGAAACATAACTCATAATTGTTTTTTAACTTTAGAAAACATTAATTTATTATTTAGAATAACAAAATGTGTATAATATTTCATTGGGACTGTTATTACTGAAAGTTTGTTTGAATTTATTTTATATGTAAGTGTAATTGATAATTATTCAGACAGTATCATACTATATCCTCTAAAATACATTTTTACCCTTGAATTTCAATATCCTTATTGTCAAATATGTATGTAATTTCCTTGTTTTTCGTTATAGTTGCATTTGAAGTAATTGAAGCGCAGCGATTAAACAAGCGAACTTCAACATTAAGGCCTTTATCCTTATTCGTAGGACGGCTCATGTCCAGCAGTATATCAATCTTGTGCTAGAATAAAAACAAATACTAGAACTAGAAGGCGATTAGTTAGTTATTTGAGTTTTCTTTTGGTTCTAATTCTAATTGGTTCTCACAAATCAAGGTAGCATAAATAGAAATTTGAAAATTAATAATTGTTAAATTAATAATGATTGAATGAATGCAGTTACTTGGAACCTGTCAGTTTCAGTCTAACGTTTCATAAATGACTACTTTTTAATATTTTTTTACGAAATATGAGTAAAAAAATAATACTTATATATTGAATTTTTTACCGTATCATCTCTTTCAATTCGTAAAGGACACTTGTACCAAATGCCATCAAGTGGATTGCACTCTAAAATTTGAATCTGAAATTATTTTGGCAATTATTAATTCAAGAATATAGTATGCGTAATATTTTTTCTAATATTTTGTTATATTGAAGAGTAGTTGAGTATTTATTTTAACAAACCTTAGCTCCTGTTACTTTTATCCATGCGCAGGAGTCATAGGTACTGTTACCTTCGTTGTCTATGATCAATTGCATAGTCTCCGACTCATTTGAACCTAATACGTATTTGTCTGATCTACAGAAATACAATATTGTTATATACAAAAATAATATAAGTTTTTGTTAAGATAAGATATTTTTTTTAATAGTTACTACTACTACTACTTTTTTATTTTTGATCTATCTCTCTGTATACCATATTTCCTTCAATAACTCGAAAACGACTAGACTGATCTTGGTGAAAATTAGTATATAGTAAGAAAATGTGATTTGTACAAATAGGCTGTAATATAGTAGACCTAGGCTAATATAATATTAATATTATTAAAATGTATACCTGCCAGACCACTGGAAGTCAACCAAAAATCGAGGAACACAATCGCTGCCCTTACAGTGTCGCGGCACCTCTAACACCAGTGTATTACTTTGAGGAGTCAACTTTACCGACGATGCATCGAAATCTTTTAAGATAATCATAATTATAAAATATATAATTCATATACACAAAACTATTGAATTACCTTTATGATACAGTTTCTTAAAGACATATACATATGTCAACAAGAAATATTTTGGGGCAACATTCAAATTGTTTAACTTTAAATGAAAATATATTATTAATTTTAATAGCCTAATTCTTTTTTAAATTATAATAAAGATAAATATCTTATTTATTGTTAATTGTTAATTAAATTAAAATAAATTGCTTCGACTGTAAAGATGTTCAATCCGTTCAGATAATTGTATCACCTATGATATTTACTTGAAAGCTGAGCCCTTTGTTTAACAAACAATATTATAATTATAGTTACCTTTTTGCTTGAATGGTTCTTTATCCTTTATTGTGGCAGTAAATTTATAATCACCTGGTCCAATTTTACCCTAAAAATATTTAGTCAGTAAAATAGTTTATGATAATAAAATCACATATTTATATATCTAGTAGATCGTACCAATAAAACAACAACGTTGTAGGTGTTCTCTGGTTTTATTTTGGACAATTCAATCTCCTTAGTCCTGTCACCCTCAATTTCAACCTGGTCTCCGGTCACTGCAGTCGATAACAACAATTCTGAAATAAATTTGGAGAGTATAGTGTGACAATTAATATAATTAATAACATAACTCATATTTAAAGTGTATTTCGTATTTTCATCACTCTCATTCTTCTAAATAGATTCTAATTCTAACTAATAATTAAAGATTTTCGGGTAAAATATTTAACAAGTATGACAAAATCGTTAAAAATATAATTTCCATGACGAAATGGGTTTATGTCAACATAAGAAAATAAGTGTATATTATAATATATGTTATAAACAACATTAAGCCTTGAAAAGATTTATGGATTGGTTTGGAATTCCATTTTGTCTATTTTTCATTAAACTTTTTAATTACATAATATAAATAAAACATATGACACGTCTACTATTTCATAAAACTGATTAATAGCATTTAAAGTCAATAAAAATAAATCTATAAACCTTATATTTTATTTAACAAAACTTTTGTAATTTTGACGTACTTACTTCAATATTTTTTACAATATTCGATTATGACTAAAAGAGGAAAAATAATATGTTAGTATTTTTTTTTCCTGTTGTATGCATTTTTCAGAACGAATTAAAATGAACAAATAGTTAATCTAACAAATAGATCAGATGTAACATCAATATTTCGTGGTAGTCATACATCTTTAAATACCTTTCTATTGTAGATAATTATATACACACACACTTACAATACTTATATACTCACGTATATTTGAGGGTAATGATATCCCTGCATTTTCTAGCTTCACTGTTACTATTACAGTAAAATTTGTGTCTTGCTCTCGGACACTCTAGAAAATTTATTATATTTATTTATTTTTATATAAAGTTTTAAAGATTCAGTTTACACCATTTTTTTTATTTACCTTGTCTCCTTGAACCCTTAATGACAGCGAAACATTGACTAATGTTAAACTGCGGAATAAGGCAACCTTACTAGTAGAAGGTGAGCCAACTGCTAAAACTAAAAATTTAATCATAATAAACAGAGTTTAAGATTAATATGAGACAAACATTGCTTAATTTGATATATATTAATACATACAATTTGCTCCCTCTGTTTGAAAAGCGTGAAGACTGTATCCAAATGTTTTAAAATTAGTAATTTGTATTGTTTGTGTGTGCATTAGGTTTGATAATAATGTTTCTTTAGTCGCATGTAGCAGTTGTCTAATCTCATAACCTAATAAGATATATACCAGACCTCCCCTCTCGTAGGGTGCGCTTACGAAAAGTTCTGAAAAAAAGGTCTTCTTTTATAACGTATATGTTAATATTAAATATTTCTGTTGTCATTTCCTCAGGCATCAGGCTCTTTCATCAGGCTCATGTTGGAATGCAACCGTCTGTGAGGATAGTACTTTCCCGGTTGGGTCAGCCCGTATATATTTTCCAACCAAATGACTATAGCTACTTTTGATCTTAACGACACTTATTTACCTGCTAAACCATCCCCATCAAGATCAGTGGAAGCAATGGATGTACCAAAACGAGCAGCATCTTTAGTTCCCGTTATGCGAAGTGTTGATTCCTGTCTCTCTACAACCTAAAATTTTTAAACACTTAAAATAAAGGTATAAAGTTTTGCTTACAATTAAATAAATCGCAAGATTAAGCCGTCTCAAGAATTCTTATTGGACCACACATGTGTTGTAACATGCGCTCAAACACTTTATTCACGTTTACATAAAATTATTTCCTTGAAGACAGGGAAAACGACAAATAAATTAACATGTCCCAAGGCAAATTAAAAAAAATCTAGTACAGTTACGGAAACAAGTATTCAGCCTCCATCATTAAAAGGTTACGTTATTATTGGAAAAAAATTAAACTATAAATATTTAGATCCTCTACCTCCCCTCCCCCTTTGTATAAATATATCGCTCCGTGCTCAAATCCGATGTCTTTTGTAGAATAGGCGGGAGCACCAACTATCAGCTCTGAGAAGTTGTCATTATTGAGGTCGGCGCTGTGAAGTGCGGTTCCGTACATAGATATAGACTCGTCATCTGTTATTAATATAGGTCTCTCATATTCTTCGTGCATTAATATTTTTAACTCTTTATCTACTTCATCGTAGAACAAGAAGGCTATCTGAAAATAAAAATAAAATGAAAACAATACAGAACGAACAAAGTTCGTTCGTGAAAATATTTATATTTTATATACGAAAACAATATATATATATTTTTATTCTTACCCCACCAGTAGGATCTTGTTGTTTCATACTCATTGCATAAAGATATTTTTTATCATTGAAAAATATGCCAGCTGCAAATGTTGTACCTGAAAAAATAATGTTATAAAAATATAATAATTTAATCTTATTAATGACATATATCTTTTCTACTTTGAATCAATATAAGTGATCACCTGTGTAAGTCAAATAGCAGTGGTAAAAGAGCCTATTTTGATACCATACTTATCGAAATAAGCTCTTTTGTAAAGAATACTCTCCAACTTAAAATTAAAGTTTCAACGGCTTAGAAGTATATTATATACATATAATTATAAACAAATACCTCTATAAGTGAATAGTGATAAATCCTTAGTATTAATTTCCTTGACCGGTTCAAGAGGATGATCTATATCGAGGTAAGCGATGTAATTAGATAATACAGACTTTGCTATAATTATGATCTTATTTATAGGATCAGCGAACGTTGACCAACCGACACCTCCGTAGAAATCATCTGGTAATGTAAAAAAACAAATATTAAATTACATAGATTTCATTTAAAATAAATATAAGAACATTGTTGTTTACCAATTTGAAAGGTTTTCCTTGTTCCAAAATAAAATAATGGTTAAATAAAATAATAAATAAAAGTTGCTACATGGTTTGTTTACCTATTTTCGGATCATTTTTTTCAAGTACGCCACAGTACCGTGAAGCATTTTGACCGTCATAGACGAAACAAGTACCAAACGCTCCTAAATTGGAGTTTTTGGTTCTGATTACGTGTATTGAGCATAAAGGTGCACACGTCTGGAATATTAAATTAATTATACTTATTTTATTTGTATTTATTATAAAAGAACTACTTCAAATAATTTGTTTTTAACATTTCTGTCATTTTGAAATGCTTTTAAGCTACTATATTAAATAATATTAATGTATTTATGTTAAAATCTTGGAAAATACAAGATAAAATATTGTGTAAAGGAACACTCACAAAAATATAATCATCAGTAACTGCTAGTGATGCTCCAAGATGACAGTTCTGATCAGGGACGCCGGTAGGAGCTTTTAAAAATATTAAACGCATTTTAATCATTTACAATGTTCAATAAAAAAACAATAATATAAATCTTAAATAGTACCCACGTTTACGAAATTCTTCAGCCAATTTGTCGATATCAATATTTGCACGATTGCATGTTATATTTGCTTTTGTGTTTTTTGTTATATCTGCTAGTGGACATGTAAAAACTTTTCCATTTAAATCGCTTTTCGGAGATCCCACCACTAGAATTACAATAAAAAATTAAAACAGTTTTCATCGAGGTATATGAAAATCAGTTACTGATATAATTTTTCGTTAATAATATTAATTAAAAATAATATTATTTATCCTGAATTTTGTATGTTTATTATATCGTTATATCTTCTTAACTTAACTTTAAGATAGTTTTATAATTTTGAAATTATTCTGTTTTACAAATGTATTCTATCTTGACTTATTATTCATTCTGGCCAAAACTCAAATGGTTTGATCATGTGATTTTACATTATGAGGTAAATAGATCCGTAAATAGTCGTAATATGATTTTATTTCCCAAAGGCTTACCCAAGTTATTAGTTGTTTTTTGATAATTGATGGAGAATCCAAAGTCGAGTTCTCCGTCTGGTGATGTCAGCTCGATGTGTGAAGGCTCGTGAAAATAGTAAGCGCTCGATGCAACTTCATAATATAACAGTTTCAAAATAAATAAAAGTATACCTGAAAAACAAAACAAATATTAATTACTTTACTACTATTCAGTATACATTCGTATAACAGACAGAATTTAATAAATTATATATTGGAATTCATATTTTAAATTTTAATATTATCCTAGTTAATTCTAGCATAAATAAATTAATTGGCCTGTTTAATCTCGCCGCAGTGGTGCATTGATAAGGCATATCATCATATTACGACTACTAATGTCTATCGACATATATTATCATATATTGTAAGGTGAATAATTAATATGGAATAGCGTAGAATATTTAATGTAAATTTACATATTATAAAAAAGAAACAGAACAGAAACAAAAACAAATCATCATCTTACTGCCCTTATCCCATTTTTGGGGTCGGCACAGTATGTTTTTTTCTTTCCAAACTCTCCTGTTACTCGTCATCTCTGTACACACTCCCTTCTTCTCGATATCACCTTTCACGCCGTCCATCCATCTTTTCTTCGTTTTCTTCTTCTTCTTCTTTCTCATCTTTTTTCCTCTACCTATCCATCCCACCACTACCATACCCAGCACGCTATTGGTCACATGCCTTTCATCTCTCCTCATAACATGCCCATACCATAACAAACAGCTAACTTTACAAACAAAAACAAATACGTAACGTACCTACCTCTAGAAAGAAAAACAAATACTTAATGAATAGTCCATATGTATATGATTATAGAATTTTAATATAAGTAGGTAATATATAACCCATGGGTTATTTTAACAATATTAAACAGGTAAACTCACACGATAAAATAATATAAAAGAAAAAGTGACATAAAAAATTGGAATTCCTCAGTCGTACTAAAAAGAATTTAAAATTTATTTAATATATACAGAACCCGTTTTATTTGTTGTCACGTAAAATCGTTTCATGATTGCAGTGAATTATTGAATTATTATTATTATTAATTAAAATAAGCTCTTTGTATATTCGTATTGTTAATATTTTAAGGCCGTAGGCTGTCGGTCTTTTATAGTTTTTCTATGTAAATATAAAATATTTTTAATATCTACAAATTATATATAAATACGGAAGTCACATTAGAAAAACTAGCTAGCCTAAGAAATTTTTAATGTACTTAAATTCAAAAATAAATTGAATTGATGATTTTTCTCGTCGATTTCCTCAATCAAAATCAAATAAGTAATATAAAAATGAAAAACAAAAGTTTTCGAGTGATTCCCTCTTACAGATATTTGCAAATATTTAACAACTTAATTATTATGTTTAAAGAATAAATTTAGTTCATATTAGATAGATAACATTAAATTTATTATAAATTGTTAGCGTTTAATCTAATTTGTGTGTCATGCCATCTATAATAACAAAGTGGAACTGCATTTCGTATGATGATAAGGTTCAGGTTTAAATTATTAAATGTGGTTTGAGAAAAAACATTTACTATAATACCGCTAGGTGGCGTGATTCTAATTCCAAAAGTTATCAAATTACATATGGCTGCCGTATCTTTGCTGCTCAGTATTTATTGTTGTGATACTGAACGTTGATATTGCAGGCCTCGTTTTTTGACATTTTAAGTAGAATTAAGTTAGAGGAGCTCTCGTGACAGGACATAGATAAGTCAGGAGACTAATAATCTGTAGGATACAGAAAGCAAAATGTATTCTACTATAATTCTCTTAATTTTTATAACACTTCACAATGTAAACTTCAATTAGCTTATAATATACCTTAAATAAACCGTACATTGTGATTTTATCGTAATCATCTACCCGTTTACAAAACATACATATATTATAGATCTTTTTTACTTTCAATGCAATTCCTGAATTTTATATATATATAAAATTTAAGCAACCATTCACAAACTATCAATTTGGTGGAATTAGAGGCTTAAAAATAAATACCAATAATTATACCTCTTACGTCATATTAATTCAATATTAATTCAATATGTAATAAAATATATTGTGTCCTCATATTATTATTATGTTTTACCTGTTTTTTAATTTAATGTTTTAGTATACGACAAATAATGATATTATTTTATTAATTTTATAACTTATAGTATTTATCATATTTTTAAATCTGAATTCAATTTAGTAAACAAATACGAAGAAACTTTAGTTCTTTTTCAGTGTAAGGGGACAGTCCTACAAGTAACTACGAGTGCCAAAATAACTATAAGTTAATACAATATTTTGTGGCTTCGTCTATCAATGTTCTAGTTTACCAACCAATGGTAACATAATCCACACAATCTTTACAACTTGTTTTTGGAGAATATTTTGTCGTTTAAAGTTTTTTTTTTTTTAGATTTCATATAATTTTTTCTCTTCTGACGATAAATTAAATTTTACATATAAATTAAAAATGTATGTATCCTTAATGAAATAGAATATGAGATCATATATTTTATAACTGCAAAATAATTTAAATAACCCTTCATTTCATACAGATACAGATGCAGATTAAATATTTTTTTAAGTAACACACTTAACATTAAACATATGAACTAATAGTTCATATGTTTAAGATCTATGAACACACATCCTTAAAAAGACACTTATAGATACATAATATAATACAGTACATAAACAGTCGAAGGATATAACCATACTTTTACATTATTCATTTTAGGTAAAATTTCAATCATTATGGAAAATAAAATAAACTGCTCTTAACTCTTAGCTACAGCCTCTATAAGTATAATAAAATATGTTAATTAATCCAATAAACTTAAATTACATTTTCTTTATAATTTTTTATTGGCAACCTTTGATATTAACAAAATCAATTTTAAAGGGCTTTAATAAATTATTATTATTATTCTCATTAAATTGTCTTTTGTTTCATTTAAAAAAAGAAAAGGATATTAATATTAATATAATTTAGTTAATATTATTTAACGATTTTCTGCCTCTTTTCTGTATTTTAGCTGCTAAACTTTTAACTGATACGAAAACTTAGATGGTTTCATTTTTCTTTACGATAATGAGTAACTTTACCTATTTATATTGTCAAAAGCTTAGGAAACTTTATTCGAATACCATCTCCGGTTTGGTACCTATAACACTTGTACTCATTGTACAGAATTATAAGAATTAAAAAGGATATAAAAATAGAATTTTGCTCACAATGTCATTTATTTTTACTTTAAATTTTAGTATTTCTTCGTCTTGGTTGATGTTAAAGGCGTGTAAAATTCTAAGTTATTTCAAACAAGTTGTTTTTTAATATAGTCAGACTTATTTACATTAATGGTGAAGAAGGAAAAATATTTTTACGTACACAATTAACTACACAGACCCTATTCCTATCAAATTGTCGCAATGAATTTAGCAAACAAACAAATTTGCCTAAAATTTTGTTGAATAAAATATTTAGAATCATTCAAAACATTATCAGAAGAATATTTTTGTTATTCTTTTTGATTTATAAAAAAAAATATATGACTATTAATTTAACATATTATTAACCTTGGTCAATTATGACTATAGCTATGTTACGATCGAATCTTCAATCAAAATTGTTTATATATTTTCTGTCATCTAACATAAATATGTTTGTACCTATCTCTTGTCTAGTGAATCTTATTCAGATTCTTTAGAACGGAAATAACTCAAGAAACGATTGCCTCTTCTACATTATATAATTAACCTTTTACTGTCAGTGCTCTGAGCTTGCAGAATTCATGACAATAAACGTTACGTTAAATGTCTTTAAAAAGCATTTTCAGGTGTAAAGTATGTAAATTAACTTAATTAATTAATTGTTATTATTGGTATATATGTAACAAACATCGATAGTCGGTAAATTTGCACTTAGTTCAAACTAAAAATAAAATTGAAGTCCGTTTTAAAAAAATATGAGAGACGATGGTTTATATGAAACAATATTTTTAAGCTTCATTCATTTAAAAAATATGTAGTTATTTCAGTCAGTTACATAAATGGAGTCTGCGTTAAATGATGATTTCAAGACAATATAACACTTACCTATCGGCTTTGCTGGATAAAAGTATCTTACAAATAAAAATACTTACCCCCCATAATAAAAACATTTAAAATTAAAAAGACAACACTTTAATGGTTTTTAATTTAGATTGATTCAAAATATATACTAATTTAAAATGAAATACGTTGGTTTATAAGGAAAGCCACAAGTATTGTGCAGGAACACACTACTACTCGTGGAGTCCCGATAAAAATAATTATTTAACGTTTTCCTTATTTTTTTAGTTAAATCATTTTTAAGATACGTTTTCGTGTACTTGTATGAAAATATTATCTGTTTTAATTACTCAAAATATTGAATAAAATGATTATATTGTTATCTTATAGCAATATGATCATTTCCAACATTTCTTTCTTTTATGGGTAGCAGAGATGAGAGTGGTAAAAGCAATGCGTAGAGTATCCAAAGAAAAAAATACAAAAAAGGAGTGTAAAGTGACTCGAGTGCCGACAGTGCCGCGACCCGAAATAGTATGACGTGGTTCATACGTGTAAGGTTATTTTACAATATCCTAATAATGGATATCTTTACATTTTTAGCTATGTTTTAAGAAACATAATCTTATCAATTAATTAATAAGGTAATTTGTTATAGAAATTACTATTTTAAATTGATATTAGCTTTTTTGTTATATTGTAACAACAACCTTTTTATTATGTATTTAAAAGAGGTTATTGAGAATATCGATACTGATTATTAAATTCCGATAACTTGAACTGAGAGATTGTTTTCTTTAAATAACATCTTGACACATGGAATCAATTTTTTAGATAAAATACCCCTTTTACTCGTATGTACGAATACATAATACATGTGTATGTTTTTATAATAATGTAAACCTAAAATTTATTATTATTATAATATAATTTAAGAATAGACCATTAAGATAATATAAAATGTATGACATAGTTGTTTTTGTAATTATATAAAGTGCGATGATTGCGATGACTAAAACAAGGAAACCTCGAAACGGTAATATCGTATAAATATATATTATTTTGATCTAGGTGTTTGTGTTGAGAACAATTTATAACGAGCATAAATTATAATAATATAATTAAATTAAAACAAGGACAAGAATAGTTCACGGATAACATGATAGTTGGTAAGTATATATTTTTTTATTTATATATATTATTAGTTTTGAAATGTTATTACAAATATATTAAAATATTTTAGTTGTAATTCTACTTGCTTCGACAATAACGTTCGAATGTCATGGCTATGTTCACATAAACTCAATGAAGACGTACGAACAGACAACACTCAAAAATGATTCCTTCTTCGGGTTTAGCATAGCGTACCAACCTGGGATAAAAAGGTAATCAATACAATATATATGAAGTTTAAACTATATCTTATACTATATAAAAAAATATATTTTATCAACTTAAAATAACAATATTTTGTCTCAAATGAAAAAACTAATATAATATCGTTTTAAAATATAGATTAATAATGACGGCACCTCATGAAAATGACATGGGACAAGTTTATACTACTGGTTTGAATTCATCGAACATTGTTAAAGTGCCTCTACACCCAAAGTTCTATAGACATGGTAAGATTTTTTTTGTATTTTATAAAACTTACTGCAGTAAAAATCTATTTTATATTAATTTTGTAAATAATAATATTTTTTAGAAAATATCATGAATGACTTCTGGCTTGGTGCCGCTGTAAAGGCGAATTCAGATTTTTTCATTGTAAGTAAACTCAAATATATTTTTACTTATATATATTTATTTATATTTTGACTACATAGTTATAATATACAGTAGCGCTCAAAAGTATTTTGACAAGGCTCATTTTGTTATTATCCTGTTTCTGTGTTCTTCTAAATAGGTTCGACTATTTCTATGTTATTATTATTTACGATATACATATACTACTGTGAGGAGCACCTTTCTTTGCTTCTTGCGTAAACACAAAAACACGTTCAAACTTGCGCTCATAAGTATTTTGGCAACAGTTAAGCCCCCCAGTAAGCGGTACCGCTCGCACTGTAATCAGAATTTTCTCTTAAGTAATTGGTTGTAGTTTATTAATCATGCCCAAGACTTAATACTATTCAAATGATTTTAAAAATGCTGTGATAACCGCCGTACAAAGTGGAACGGCTCAAGCAGAAATTGCTCGACTGTTTAAGGTGTTTCGAGAACTTGTTATTGCGTGGAATTAAGCTTATAACGAAGGTAAAACTGTTGAAAATAAGGTTTAAAGTTGCAATCCGAACAAAACTGCTACGAAAGAGGACTGCTTTATGAAGAGTTTATCGACAAGTTATGTCCGAAAATGCATTGTGTAAGTAAAGAAGTTACAAGAAAACCATGACATTAATATACACGCTTCAACTGTGAAACGTCGACTAAAAGAGTTTGGATTGCATGAACGACGCCCGTCTAAGAAACTCTTGATTTCTGCAAAGAACAGGAAAGTCCGTCTTGCGTCCTCAAAACGGTTCAGATCATGGACGACTTCAGAATGGTCATAGGTGTTGTGGAGTGAAAGTAAATTTAGTGTCATCTACTGGCATACGGCACGTACGACGTCCAATAAACAAAAAATTTGATGTTCGATACCAAACACCCACATCAAAACATAGCGGAGGCAATATTATATTTTGGAGATGCTTTTCGCACCAAGGAAAGTTGGACCATTAATTAGAATAGAAGGTAAGATGGATCGTTTTGTGTATGCGGAGATAATTAGAAAACAAATGCTACCATATGCTAAAACGAATATGCCACCTGGTTGGTCTTTTCAACAACATCCTAAGCACAAGTCAAAGCATGTGACTTCATGAAATTCGCAAAAATAAAACTCCTGGAGTGACAAAGCCAAAGTGCTGACTTAAACCCGATAGAGCATCTTTGGGAGGAACTGGACCGCCGCATAAGATGTCGGAATGTTTAAAACATGGAAGCTTGGTACGAAGCACTAATTAAAAAATGTAACCTAATTCCTATTGATCATTTGCAAAAAATTTTTGATTACAGCGATATTAAATGGAAATAGTAAATGGATATGCAACGAAATACTAATAATAAATTGTAAAATAATTAGCATCATATAATTTAAATAAAAAAATAATTGTCAAAATACTTTTAAGTTGTCCTTCAACAAACTTTTGTTTAATTATTTTTATTTTTTAGCTACATACTTTTTAGGTGTCTTAGTCTGTGACACATGACATCACTTAAGATACAATATTTAATTCAAAAAAAAAAAAAAAAAAACAGTATTTTTTTTTTAATATGTAGTAAATTGTACATGTGAAAATATTTTTGCGCGCTACTGTACGTCTTTTAAAACCAGCTAAGGAAACTCGTACTAATAGTGTACGAGTTTCCTCGCGATCAAAAGTCCCTTAAATGATTTTATGGTAAAATATATTTTTCTCATGAGGAATAAGTCCGACCTATATAACTCAGTTAAGGTTAGGTTAGCAATAGTCATTTTTCAAACATTTCCTTCTTAACGTGGTACTCGTTCCTGATAGAAGCCCAAACAGGCAATATCAAAAAATGTATTTGTCGGTTGCTTACTTATTTTTCATTTGTTTATATATTATAAATTTCTATTATAATATATGAATTTCGTTGTTATAGACATGTGCACCGAGATATGCAGAAAAGAAAACACATAGAATAGATGCTAAGACAAGTAAGAATTTTATTCAGAATTTTAAAATTATGAACATGAAATTGAAATTAATAATAACCCAATAACAGAATCTGACTGTGTTGAAAATCATTACTGAAATAATTCTGTATGAAGTCATCATAAATTGATTTTAATCTCTCAGTACGGCCACCCTTTACCAATTGAAGAAACTTTACATATATCAACTTTTATTCAATTTATGTGTGTGATAGGAATAAACAGAGGTAGGTGATAATTGTTATATAAAAAGATAATAGTACAAGTAAAAATATTTCAGGGCGTTCGTCAGGGACCACAGGCTGTTGTTTCTTATATAAGTATAGTGATGCAGATAATTATAACCCAATAAAATATAACTATTTAAACACCGGTGACCGTAACAAGGATATAACCACATTTGGTAAGCTTATTTATCAACGCAATAATATACAATCATAATGTAATAATGTATGGTTCAATCATCAACTAATTTACAATTTCAGGAGACCAAATGGATTCAATAGGTTGGAGTATTGAGTACGTAGCTGAATATGATCAAACGCTGATCGGTTCACCTGCTATGATGATTGGTAGTATTATTATTGAAAAATAATTTAAGTATAAAATATTTTAATTAGCAATTTTATCGTAATTTTTTTTTCTAAATCTATTTAATATTGTAAGCCACGAAAATTAAACAACAAAATTATTCACTGCGTTTCTCTTTTAGAAAGCAGTGCTTATTTTTCGAATAAAAATTAATAATAAGCTTCTGAACTGAAATAAATTCAAATAATTTCAATTTAATTTTTTTTTCATTAATGTTTCTTAAATCGTTATTTCTGGAACGTATTTCAAAGGCGCCTTTAATAGGTTCTTACGATATTTGGTTAGGTAGGGAGAGGAGCGTGAACAGTGAAGGTGAGCGTGTATGCGCATATTAAAGGGGCCCCTTAAACCTACACCTGGCTCGCAAGTCCCAGGCATTTTTTGCGCTCCTCTTCTTGCAACGCGATGGGCCCGGCACTCGCACGGTGAATCCATGGAATGCTAAGAAGCTTCGTCTCTTATTGTTATTATTTGTTTAAAAAATCAAACTATATATTTGTCAACGTTTGCAAAATATATGATGATAGTAATAGAAAAAAATACAACTCTCCTATTCATGTAGAGGAGCTACACAAAAAAAAATCCATTCTACCACTTTGTCAGCATAGCTAATATGTACGAGTATGTTCCTGCTCAATTACGGCTTTCTAGTACTAAGAGTCTCTGAAATAGGGTGCGGACAGATGAACATGACGAAGCTATAAAGCTTCCTAGTAGACTACACCTTAAATAACTATCCCTACTGTGATATCAAACATCATGTAGCTATCAAACGTCGTCGTAGGTCCTAAATAATGTGTGTTTATTTTTAGTAATGTATGATATATTGCAGCCGTTATGTCGTTGTTTTATCTGATAGGTCGTGTGATCTTGTACGACAACCCTGACAACCATCCCACTCTGATACGCAGAAAGGCCAAAGAAGTTCAGTATAATTATGGTAAACACGGAACAGTTTATGTCATTATTATTTTATTTTTACCACAATAGACATTATAATAATAATATCGATTCAAGGTTACAGCTTGGCGGTCGGGCGTTTCTTTAATCAAACCCCTGTATATGCAATAAGTGCCACATTTGGATATGGTAAGGTAATTAATATTTACTGTACAATTTAATTGTATCAGTAAAACAAAGGGAAATAAATAATAAAATTATGCAATTGTAATATCGCAGGTGTATTTCTTTGATTCGAAGATGAGATATATAAATATTATAAAGAACACAGAAGTTGGTACAATGTTCGGGGCAGCGCTTTGTGCGACTCGACTGGGCGCTAGTGCTCTGTTGGTTGGAGCGCCGACTTACTCTGATAGTGCTTACAAACGCGACATAGGGGCTGTACACGTATATATAGACCAAACGGATAAAAGTTCAAAGGTATTTATAACTAAGTTCTTCGGTCGGTCGGTTATTAATAACTTCTTGCATTTATTGGCCTTCCCAATAAATGGGCTCTAAACATAATATTAGAAACACTACGATTTACAGTTATTTCTTTTATAGCAATATAGCAAATATGACGTCAGTACTCCTTCTTTTTCAATTGCGATCAGCTGTGAAGTTATACCATATACGTACGTGTTCGTAATACACGGCCACGAAGTCGCCGTTAATAACTTTTGACAAAATTCTTATTGTTGTGTGCTCTAATAGTAATATAAAATAAATCAAGTCTAGGATTTCTGTATTTTAGCAAATGCTTTTTAAAAGAACTATAAAAGGTGCATCGACTGGAAGTTATTTTGGGCATGCCATCGAGAAACTTGGTGATATCGACGGAGATCAGAAAGATGGTAAATTATTGTTTTAAATTTTCATAAACAATGTAAATTAATTAAAATAAAAAAAATAAACAGAACAATTTAATTAAAGTAATTTTGTTCATATCATTATGATTTATAGAGATAGTGATAGCGGCACCGTATGAGAATGAGAACGGCGCTGTGTATATATATTCTGGTGCTAGTATTTTAGATGAAAAAATTCCGCCGAAAAGGATTCAACCTAAAAACTTTCAGTCTTTTGGATTCAGTCTCACAGTGTTAGAAGATACCGAGAGAAACGGTTGTAATGGTATGATATTTGCGTTAATAACCTGCAGGGGAAGAAAAGCGATAAATTACCTTTTTTGATAAACACGAAAAAATGTTGAAAAATAGCTTACAATCTTTTTATGTACAAAAAGGAATCCATGAACCCGCACAATAAATAAAAGAGTGTACAATGAATTTGAAAAAATAAAGGACATTAAAGAATACCCGAAGTGTTAAAAGTCACCGTGACATACAAACATGGTCGTTGAAATTAATAATATATATAAATAATTTTATAAATTGTTTAATTATAGGATTAGCTATAGGATCGCCTAAAGACAACAAAGTAGTTGTTTTTAACACTTTTGCGTCCATAAAAGTAACGCTAAGTGCTGGATTACATCCAAAGGTAAACCAAAGTGCCGAATATTACACACTAAATTATTGTATTGAATCACATTTCAAACAAGAAAATATAACAGCAGGTAATTATAAATTATAGAAGTATTTTATACTGTACTAGTTCACTGTTATATATATATATTATTAAAAAATAATTATTTAATAAAAATTTGTCTCATTGTTTTAAAAAATATATATTTTTAGATCTAATAATAGTGATTGAATTAACAAATGCAAAATTGAAAACAATCGAATCAAAGAACGGAGTTTCTGAACTTGTTTTAAAATTACAAAACACCAAGACCTGCCAAGACCTCGACCTCCATGTGGTAAATATTCTCTTTTTCAAAAATTCTTTAATAAAATGTTTTTAAATGAGACTCCAATTAAAATGAACAAATTTGTTTACAGACATCAGATAGTCAACTAATAACGTACAATATAACTGCTTCCTTGAAAGAAGATCCTGAGAAAATGACAAACTTCGATCCATCAAGAGTACTTTTAAGCGACCAAAGCACTTTAAGTGTGTATGGAGAAAAATTTAAAAATATACAATACAATACTTCTATAGACGAACCGAAGCTCAACCTTCGCATATCTCCTTCAATTATGTAAATAATTTGTATTGATATATAACAAATAATTACGTTGAAAGAACTTACATTTAATTGTACGTTTAAGTTTTTGAGTATCGCTCATATGCTAACATTTTCAGTTCTAAAACCTATCGTGCTATAAATTTTTATACTAAAAATTAGTAATCTAATGTTCATAATATACATACCGTTATATGTACTATGTGTTCGGATTTAAAACTTTAAATTTACATAAAAATTTCAGGGAACCCTATATGATCGGTTCATCATATCTTGAATCGTTTACGGTGTCGGTGCAGAACGCCGGGGGGGCGGCGAAGAAGCAATGTGTGAAGGTATCTGTGGAGGGAGCTCTCGTGGTGGCATACCCGCGATCATGCACACATGTCTCTGACGGGCTCCTCTGCAGAAACAATCAGATTATAAAGAACGGCGGTATCTGGGTGAATTTTTAAACTATTACTTATATTACAAAATTGTTTTTTTTTTTCGTATTCATATCTTTCCTCGGTGTCAAAGAAAACTTAATGCAATATTATTTTTTCACAGGACACTGATTTCAAAATGGACACAAATTATTTGACGAGTATAAACAGATTTCTCACTATTCGGTGTGATTTATACCCACAATGCGGCGGTGAAAATAAATATTCTTATGAAAAACCTATTCAACTAAAACCTTATAATAATATGATCGAAATTAAGGGGTAATTCTTCCAATTAAAAATATAAGAAACAAGGAAATAATTTGGTATCATAAATTGCTATTGCTATGCTATGCTATATTGCAATGAATTGCTATTGTTTAGCAAAGTACGAGTAGACAGATGACTTGAGTCCTTATCTAAATTTTTGAAAAATTATTATACAAAATCTTTCTTATAATTAATTATACCATCTGTTTTCCTTTTTCTTATTATGAATAGTATTTTAGGCAATCAAACCCAGATCAAATCGTTAACATGACCGTTGAGGATCTTCATTCGGGGAAACCACTTGAGCACGTATATACAGTAAGTAAAAAAATATTAAAAATTTCAGTAAACACATTCTAAAATAAAATTGACCCTTTATCAATTTATTGTTTTGTTTTTGAATTGTTGTTTATTAAAATTTTTATTAATTAGTTTGTTTTTAACAGATCTACAATTATGGCCTTACCAATTGGGTGGGAGTGAAAGCTGAATTGATTCTAGAAAATTTGCCGTATATTGATTATTCAAAAAGTCCAATAAAGGTAAGGAAAGTCATTTTATGTTTAAAAAATAAACTTATACTACATTAAAATAAATTTTCTTCAAGGTCTACACATACACCTCTATGTCTGAATATGGAATTGGAAACAGCAGCGAAAACAATAAAATTCGAGTGTTATGTGAAATAGGAAACTTGAAGAAACAAGAGAAAGCAATCGTGGTTATTACCTTAGCAATTAGGCCAGGAATATTAGGTTTGAAATTTTTTTATATATAGATATACCGAATCTCGTCTGGGACAGGGTGCGATACGATACGATACGATACGAGCTGCACTCAAATTATCACAGTTATTACTACTACCACTACTACTACTACTACTACTACCTCGACCACTAGCACCACCATCACCATCACTATCACTACTAGTAGTAGTAGTGGTGATGTTTACTCATTGTGTATCTAAGATCATTTCATTTTATATTATAATACGAAATGGTTCAGGATCACTTTAATTAAATAAAACTGCTTTATTTATTTATAACACTAAATTCTTGTAAAAAAACTACGAAAAAGGAACATCGGAGTGAACACAAGAAGATACTGAAATATATTTGTTTTACTTAGTTACGAGAAAAGAAGATATCTATTTATTTATTATTATAAAAATACATTTATATTGTTATATTACAGAGTTTGAGAGCGACGATCAAAATGTCACTATTACCACATCACTCAACTTACAGCTTCAGGACGGAGATAAATATTTAAGGTTATTTAATTACATTTATACACTGTCTTATTATTTAATTATTTAGTATTTTTACCCTTAAAAGTAAAAAATCAGTCTTAAAAGTAAATTTATTGGATACGTTCATAAGATGCTCTACTGAACACTGTTTTAAAGTATTCAGCGTTGAAAAGAGACTATAAAAATACATTAAAAGAAAATATATTGCTCATAAATATTTGCATTTTACAGTTTAAATACAATATTGAAATTCACAACGGCTGAAGTTCCTCTCTGGGTGACTCTAGCCTCTTCCTTCGTCGGCATCTTCCTAATAATTATAATTGCGTATGTTTTATATGAGGTGAGAGAATTATTATATCAATATATAAATATATAAATAACTATTCAATCAATATTATGATATTGTTGTTAAAATAGTAAACTATCCCAAAATTTTTCTGATGCTTTACAGATAGGTCAATATTATTTGTATATATCATACATATTATACCAAGTTAAGATTATCCAAACAAGACCCGTAATTATATGACTCAGAGTTCGATCTTTGGGCTTGTCAAATCCAAAGCAGACATCAGTATCACTGCGGCGGACGGAAAATGTTATATTTAATTATAACATGTCCATTATGAAAGTATTACTAATAATTCTTAAAATATATTCTAGTATGGATTCCTACGACGAAAAACCAAGGATAAGCTGAAAGAAAAGAAACAAGAATTTTTCAGAGAAAGTATGGTAAGTTATTAAGTTAAATCCCGTTTTTTTAAGATAAAAATAAATATAATTCCTACTAACTTAATGTTGAGAAAAATTTACGACTAAAAAATATCAAAAAATATAAATATAATGATGTAAATAATACATAACTTTTATGTAAAATATATATTCCGTTTAACAAAATAACAATAAAAATAATATTGTTTAAAACAATAGCATAATAGCTTAGTCTCTCTCTTAACCTTAAAGATATGGTTATAAGTGTTTCGGTGAATTCAGATAAAAATCAATTATAATCTTACAATCCTATATTAATTCAATATTTTTTTAACTAGCGTCGTTCCATGATCAGTGCAACCAGGCAAGCAGCTGTGAACCAGGAACGAGCAACAGAAATCAAACTTAATTACCAAGAAAATTCAGTATGAAAACATAAGTATAAGTAGTAAATAATATTAATGTATATTATGAAGTATGTCTTATTATAATACTCTGAGAAACAATGCTGTGTATTTTTTGTCTTTGAAACAGTCATCAGCACGGCACTTACGAGTACTATTAAACCGCATTCTTTTTTGTCATCAGCATAAAAAAATCATTATATAAAATTAAAATTCTGTTATGTTTTTCTTGTTTTCTTTCATTTATTAACTTTTAGACGTTTATTGTTTTAATGGTGGTAGAGCCCAGCTGTAGTCACTTGACTGCAGCTCGTATTGGGCTGCCTATTCAAAACATTGCCATAGACCTGAGAAAAGCTGACGACAACGGGCTTGTCTTGTTCCTTAATTTAAAAGCCATACTTAGACCTAAATTACATTTATAATAAATCTTGAAGTAGACAGGCAGCGAGCACTTCATACCCAGGGAGCATCTAGTATATTCGGAAATTCTGCAGCACACAAACGTTCCTTATCAATTACTTTTAATTGATTAAAGGATAAATTGTGTACGTACGTTTAGCTACTTGGGGGCCTCTTTGTAATTTAGCATGTAGTGAATCCCAGAAAGCCTGTGGAGTCAACCACTTCCATCGCTTCCTCCTTTAACAGTACAGTCACGTGCAATGAAAAGTATGCACGGGGCGATTTTCAAATAAATATTCACTCTGAAAATTTCAAAAACAAGTAGCCATTTAACAATTCATACTATATAACCACCAGAGTTTCTTACAATAATGTATACATTTTTGACAAGAATATGGACACGGATTGTTACACACGATATATACAAGATCACATGCGCTTATATAATATGTATATAATATTTTACAAAAATGTAAACAATACAATTTAATTATAACGTATACAATGACACCTGTCATTTTATTCTTAAATATGTACACACTCTAGAACTTCATTCAATGTAAATATTCATTTTTATCTTTTAAATATTGTTATGAAGGTAGCCAAGATGCGTCGCGGTGATTAGTGGCATGGACTGTTTTATTCGGTTATGCTGTTTTTCAGCGATCGCTTTTATGATTTACTTATGATAGAAGTGTGTTGTTTAATAGTTATCGTAAAATTAGAGTTGCATTATAATTTAAAATGTAATAATTTGTATTATGTAATGAAGAGCTATATTTGATGATGTTAAGAAAATATTAAAAAACTATTGAATCTTCTATATATATAAAAATGACTGTGTATCTGTCTGTCTATTTGTACTTGATGGATCCAATCATCCTGAAAATTTGGGAAATTAATAGGTATATCCCAGGGAAGGTTTTTACATTTTTTTTTATTAAAATCAGAGTTGGGTTTCTATCTGCATTTTATTAGTAATATTTTGATAAAAGTGTATTCATGGTTACCATGGTTACATAAATTATGTTTGATGTATCAAAACTGCCTTTTGTTCAGATTTTTAATTAGATGCATAATACAGCATGCATAACATCAAGCATGCATAGCTTTGGACACAGGCGTAGAATTGCTAGCCTGTCAGTATTCTATAAGATACATTTTGGTGAGTGTGCGCTGGAATTACACGAATTAATTCCTCCGTCCCCCTGCTATCACAGGACGTTCCAACGCACGGCAGGTATCCATCCTTACGTTGTGGACATACCCCCTGTCCAGACGAAGCGAAGGACTGGAATAGCTCCACTTCGGTTTTTCCGTCCGAATACAATGTGGGTGTCTTCAAGAGAAGAGTGAATAGGTTACTAGGTTAATGCGCTTTACCATCTAAGACTACATTTTCACTTTCCATCAGGTGTAATGTAGTCAAGCATTAACATAGATAGTATAAAAAAAAAACAGCAACGCGTGATCGTCTGTAACAAGTCAACGTCAAGTTCGGAATTCAAATAAATCGTTATTTATAGCATTATCATAATTTAGAGTTTAGTATCGTTATTGCGATTATTGTAGAGTTTGTATTTATTGTGGAGGACAGAATGAGTAATAACATTGTGCCGTACCGGATTTCGACACATGAAATAATATAGGAATCTCAGTAAGTATTATCCGTTTAATTATTTACTTATTTACATGTTAATTGAGTAGCTAATTAATAATATGTATTTAGAGGAAGACCTATATCTAAGAGTATATCTTTGGCTCAAACGGTGGGAAGAGGAAGGTGACGCAGTTTGTTAAAGAGCAAAGGCTGTGCTCGTAAAACTACCGAAGTGCAAGATAAGGAGCTCGTTAGCAGAGTCCATGGTGAATTATTCATTAAAATAAAGGATTTATCCATTTTATTCCAAGTGTCAGCTTCAACCATTCGACGACGCCTACACTCAGCTGGGTTACATCACAGAACTCCCGCGCGAAAACCTGTCTTATCTGCGCAACATAAACATCAAAGATTACAGTTTGCCCGGGAATATATAAACTTCGATTTCAACAGCACCATTTTTTCTGACGAAAAGGTATTCGTGTCTTCTGCCGATGGACGTTTATATTTATGGCGAGCTAATACTACCTAATAATACCAGGTATTGAGAAAAAAAATTACTATAGTTCACAATTCGCGTATAAGCCAAGCCTGGTTCAATCGCCAACAAAGTAAAGTTATGAAGTTAAATGAAGTTAGTTAGCCTAAAAGTCCAGACTTAACCACATAAAGAATCTTTGGGGTTTAATAGTCCAGCAGTGGTACAGCGACCGAGTTAGGACACGCCCTAATTAATCATGTCCATGAAAAATGGAACAGTTTCAGAGGCAGCAATGTATGCATTAATATGATTTTATCAATGTAGCAGAGATTGCAGGATGTTATTGATGCTCAGGGTGGTCACACAAGATTTTAATCTCCCCACTATTTATAATTTTTTTTTTTATTTTGTATAAATAAAGTAAGTTACACATTTTGATTCTACAATATCTTTTATTTCATATCCATTAATCCGTCAGAAACGGCTAGTTATTATTTAATGAAAAGTATAATATAATTAATACTTCACTTCAGCGTATCGCAGTTCACGATTACATATTATTGTAATTCACAATGGATACAAATTTTTGAATGTGATCTTGTATATATCGTGTGTGACAATCCGTGTCCATGTTCTTGTCAAAAATGTATACATTATTGTGAGAAACTCTGGTGGTTGGTATTATAATATGAATTGTTAAGTGTCTACTTGTTTTTGATATTTTCAGAGTGAATATTTATTTGAACATCTGCCCGTGCATACTTTTCATTGCACGTGACTGTACATTAGTAGGCTCCTGTTTTACATTAGGATTTGTAAATCTGAGAAGTTTAGTCTCTTTATTATTGAATAACAGGTAACATTATTTTTAGAGAGAGCCTTATTCACGTCGTCATACATTACCTAATGCCGTTTTACTTTAAATATCAAAGTACCTTATTATGTTTGTCTACAAAAGTAGGCAGATCATTTATATAAACAAGGAAGATTGAACCTTGAGGAAAAAACATATTAATCGAAGCCCCAGGCGATCTCCTCCTCCGATGACTTCAACTCTTTGAATTTAATTAGAGAGAAATTAAAAGTTTGAGATGAGTGCTTAATGCCAGTGGTTCACTTCCCTGATTAATGTGTCATGCTGAACACAATCGAATGCCTTAGATAATTCACAGAATTATACTGTATAATATGTCTTAAAAACATCAGCATCTGTAGTAAATCGACCTCTTGTGTAACCGAACAGTTTATTATAAAGAAAGTTATTTTTATTAAAATTATCTAATAATTGATTTAACATGAATTTTTCAGATATTTTACTGAGTGAAGGTAATGTAGATATTGGTCTGTAATTTGGACGGACGGATTGAAGGTCCTATTACATTTGATAGTGTCTTTTGATTCCATTTTTTTATTAAAATTTATGTTATATATTTTAAATTTTTTAAGTAATGATTCAGCGACAGCAGGAGAAAAAAATGAAGTGGTAGAGGCTGGCATTTTATTAAATTATTTTCAGGAGCAGAGCAACTTCCTTATCTGTTTCTGACACTTAGTTTTCTATATGAGGAGTGAAATTGAAGTCGCGAGATTTACATTTACCAGATTCACGGAATTTAAATTTTATTTAATGATTTTTTGATTATATTTATGATGTGTATAGACTTGGCAAGTAAACAGACTTTAGTAAATAATTTTGAATAATTCCTAATATGTTGAAGTATCTAAATAAGTTACTTCAATTGAATTCTCCATTACCGTAGAGGTCATACAAATTCAGAATGTATTAACTTGAAAAATTTATCATATTGCTGTGATGGATTTTTTCATTTCAAGCACGAGCATTCATTTAAAATATTATTTCTAAACTTTTCCATGAGCCTGACAGTTACAGGAACAAATACAATTATTAGTTTTTTATTGCTACTTACTAATTAGTAATTAATTTATTTATTAATATATGATTAAATGATGCTACTTGCCCAAAATTACCAGAATTTAACATATTAATTATATTTTGGTAAACAATTAGTGAAAATATTATCAATGCAGGTAAACTCAATTATTCTAGTTGATTTCATTAATAATTTATAAAGATAAATGAGTTTAAAAATGATTTAAGTCTGTAATAATGGCAGAGGAATTATATAAAAGTTAATATTAAAGTCACCTCATACAATTTTATTATTAGCTGCAGATAGTTTAAATAAACCATTCTCAAGGGGGAGTGTAAAAGAATTATATAACGAACATGGGAGTCTGGAGTCAGGAGAGTGTATATACACCATAATAAGATGCTCCAGCTCTGCACAGGCTATTTCAATTGTCCATCGACTAAGACGCCCACAATTTCTTTGCGTTACTTATATTGTAAATGATTGTTGAACAAATTAGCCAAAATTGGCACAAAAAAACAACAATTTCATGTTTTTAAACCAGTGCTCAGTAACATATAACATATTTCATTTGTTTTATTCAATATCAATTTGTTTGTCTGTCATTCCTTGAATATTTTGATGCACCCCGAGTATTATATTACTAACACTACTTTTATGATTAGAATGGTTAAGCATTGGAATCATTTTTGTGAAATAATAAATATATGGCTTGAAAATACCTCCTTCGTCTCATTCGTTAATTTAAATAATTTGGATATCTCCATATTTGTATTCCTGGCTACTTGTGAAAGAAACACTATTGATAGCTAATCTATCTTTTATTTTATTTTATCTTATCATTTATGCAAATGAGGATAACTATTGTGAGTCAAATTACAATATTTACTACATTGGTGTTAGTGTCATTAACATGTATATTTTTTTTTGTATATTAATTTTGTAATTTTAATATTGATAAATTAATCTTATATCTAATAAATCATTTCAAATGTTTACAGATAAGCTTTAAGTTATAATTAGGAGTCTGTGAAATAAAACAATGAGAATTATGCAGTAATTTTATTGTTAATGTGTCCCGCCGCTCTTCTACTACCGGGGCTACTACCGACTACACAGATAACTACAAACTGTCTTGTCTTACAAATGCTCAGTTCATAGCGAACATTATTGTATCTGGTATCATTTTGAAAATATACTTCGATGTTATAGTACCGATACATAAAATACAATGTAGGTAAGTATCATATATATAGTTGTCATAGTCAAGGCTAAAACAGAACGTGTTTATAAAATAAATTGATAATCATCACCAATCATCTTAAGTTCGCTATAAACTGATCATTTTTACACGAACCAAGTGTAATCTAGGCACATTTACACAAACATCACCTAATCTAGACTAAACAGTCAATGAAGTTGTAATACAATAGTCGTAATGATAAATGAGACAGAATGCACATTATCCGTGTCGCCGAGGCACATGCTACAAAATCATTACATTACTTTTGGCAGTTCGCAACAATGGTAAAATGTAACTAACTCCGTACAGAACCACGTATCAAATATATTTACATTCCTTGTTTCACGAAATTCAAACCAAATACTATTATACAATTCAATAAACAAAGCAACGTTTAAATCTTAAACATAGACGTGGGCATTACAAATATCGATACAGCCATTTTATTTAATACTATGTTAACTTAAAGACGACTATCAGTGCACTTACGCAGTGGAATACTTACTATGTACAATACGCCTGGTACAGACTTACAATAATCAATCAATATTAAGACTTTCGATTTTATTTATTTTATTATTTTTTTGGATTTATATTCGTAAATTAAGTAGAGAACACAAATAAAGGACAGTGACTTATTAAACTAAATCGAGGATCTTAACCTTTTATCTAATATTTACAATCAAATTAGGAGAACACCTGTAGACGGCGAGTGCTCACAAGTTGGTGGCTGAGTAGAAAACGTCACCTTACCGACTAAAGATCACTTGCGAATGAACGATAAAAAATACTTAAATAATACGAGATCTCTGAAAGTCTGGAAACGTAATACATTTACATCAAATTAGAAACCAGATGTACTCGGTGTGAGGTGAAGCAGAGGACGCTACGTATTTACAGGACAATAACTAACCGCCTAGACTGAGGGCGACTGTGACGTCACTATAGTACGATTGGGCGATTTGAAGCATACGTACACATACTATAATTAAAAGGGTTATAATTCTATACAATTCACACAGAGTGTGGGGGGGTTCCAGTAATTACGCCTAACGGATCACAGCGACAGTTTTCTGAGTTAAGGCAAGGTGGGTCCATTGCGTCTCCGCACGCACTAACGACTGTACGCACTTAACAATTAATTTATACAAATAAGAATATCTGGTGACTGAATATTTGGACAGATATTGAAGTAATGCCTCAAGCGATAAGAAGCTTTTTCATATTTTTATACTGTGTCTAAACAAAACGAAAATAATGTATGGGACTCGTAAGTGCTAACAGTCATTGTAATGCGGCGGAGACGCTCCATTTGTACCATCGAACATATTTAATGTACCACTACTCGATCGCATAGCCCTGTTGAGTACCGTACCCTATTGCGTGAGCGGTAAGGTCGGAAATCGCGCAATGATGCATCAAAAAGTTAACCATCTCGAGCGGGTTTTACAACGGCTTATACCAAACACACTAGAGCCTAACTATTACTACGCACTTATTTATTTACAAACCTTCTATTTTGTTATATTTTATATAGCTTTGAACTAGTTTTAAGGCTACGTCTCTCGACACGCACAGTTTCTTCTATACTATTATGTCAGCAGCGTGCTACGTGAACGATACTTTATAAAGAATACGATAAATACGATTTTTAAAGATTATATCTTGCCTCATAACACTCAACTCACGCACACTAACACGCCGGTGTATAAACCTCTAATATGCTATAAAGTATAAATGCTTGAATTTAATATGTATCAGTTACTGTTTTCTCACTATACATTATCCTACAGCATATATAGTATAAATTTCCTCACTATTATTTTCTGTTGTCTGGGTTCATTTAATATTCTATTCTAACCTAAATACGTAAAAATGTCAGTCGATGTTACATACAATGGTGTTTAGAGTAAGCCTAAGATACAATTAATTAAGGCCGAGTACAGACAGCGGCCTGTCGAGATTCACGAGTCGGCGTCCTCATTCCTGATTAAGTACGAAACCGATATCTTTACACGGCCTCATTACAGAACACATAATAATAATTAATCCAAATCAATACGATTACATAATATTGCAACATTTATTGCTTGCAATGTCCATACGAAACAATCAGGCACACACAAACCTACCGACAAACACGCGTATACTACATAGAATCGCAAATATAAATGAACCTTATTATTCCTACTAAGCCTTACTGGACTACACGTATCGAGGTATAGCGATGGGTCGAAACATTACATCTGCGATTCTTCTCTTTGTATATATTCTATCGCGCCTTACGGTACCTACAATGGTGTCATAAGGCGCCATAGATGCCCGTCTCTGTTCCATCTCCTGCTTTAATTCTTTTAATCCAACTTCATATTCAGACAATATCAACATCCCAATAACCTACTTAACTAATCTAAAAGTAATTGTGAATAGAGGCTTAATATTTGGTAGCCATTTTAAATTCATGTGTCGAGTAAAAATTTGGTTTAATAATGTTATAAAAATAACAGTAATTTCTCAATTACGTAATATAAAACCACACATCGACAACCCTACATCGTAAAGATCTTTAAATATTATAAGAAATTACTAAATGTCTTAAAGGAATTTAAAATAATATATTCCTTTCAAACGTTTAAATACCACAGTGTTCAATAAAATTACTAAATATTTGTGGCTCCGACAGCAAGAGAGGATATCTGAATCATAAAACCAACACTTACGGTCGGCTCAATATACTAATGTCATTAATAGATATCGAAGTAGGATAAACTTTACATGAAACAGTAATTACAAATACCGATAAAATCTTACCATTACTTTACTTTCAATTTCATTCTATTCTTCTAAACACGCAATATTCAAATTCAATATATTTAGTGTTTAACGTATTGCTTGCGGGGCCTTTTTTACAATATTCTCATTACATATCAGTTTGGGGCACAATTGTTGCTACTAGTTTTATTAGTACAATATAAGTTGAGCAATTTTGAAATGCATAATTTTTTTCCTCTGTTACATTAATTGATGTCTTTATATAAATGCAGCTATGCAATTACAAAATAGGTAGACTCGATATAATGTAATGAATATTTAAATGTCAAAACAAAATAAGAATAAGACTATTAATAAATCTAATTACGATAACGCTGTGTGTTGTGTCGACTACATCTTGTGTCATTCCCATTGGTGGGGAGAGGGGGGCAGCTCGGAGGGGTGCGCCACCGTCGAGCTGGAACACCTTAAATCTTACTTACACCCTTTACACCCACACGGCTCTATATTGAATGTTATCCAATATAAAACCATATTTGACCATGCATTCGGATAATAAAACATTTCAATCTACACTACATCCAAAATCACCACAACCGAGTGCTGCACTGTTCTCTCTCTACACATGCACTACTCAAGACGATACACAAGCGGAAGCCATCTCAATATTACACATCATATCACAATTGACAAATTAACATCTTTGACTATTTATAAAAAAATATTGTGAAATTACCGAAAAACTTTTATTCCATTTAAATTCAATGTACTTACTATAGAAACATGAAAAAATGTGGTTTTGTTTTTCATTAATTACATTTGCTACAGCGAATAAACGTAAGCTGATATAAATAAAAGTAAATAAAAATATACAGAACGCTAACTAGTAGTGGAATATTCGGGAAAAAATGTTTTCACATGCAATAGACCCGATGCGGGACGGACGCTATCCAACGATCAACCCTTTTGAAATTCCGACACGACTGCCGTTCGCGCAGGCAATTTTGGTACCTCGTACTGTGTATGAACACAGTGTATAACATTGTAATAAATTTATTTCATTTTTATTTTTAATCGCTTTACAGGGGACATTGCCTTGTCGAACGGCGTCCTAGACATAAGTGGGACAACACAATGAGCGTGCGTGCTTACGGGCGTCACGCGCTAGGCAGCGCACAGAAATATCACGGGCGATAGCAGCAGATATTTAGCCGCAGTCTTGAAAGGGGAACAAACTTTTGCTTTCGAACTCGCTCTACGGCTGCCGCAAACAAGGAAAAAGCAAAACGTTATTAAACTGATCTTTAATTATCTTTCGAACCACCGTTTCAAGAGGGTTGATATTGCTTGAATTGTGGTATAATGAATGCTTTTACGCGGAGAAAGAAATAGGTATATAAAATAAAAAAATAAACCCATGCACAAATCGGGCTCGCGTATAGAAGGCTCGCGTAAATTACAAGAGGAGGCGAGGCGTTACACCTAAACGAAACAAAACTACGTAAGGAGAGGAGGGAGGGGAGGATGGGGAAACTCGAAATAGGCTAAATTTTGCGACCACCATTAATCTATCTTTAATCTAAACTCTGGTGTCGAACAAATAAAGACACAAGATAACTCAAGACACAATTGAGAACATACTCGTAGGTGACACTGACGTGCATTCTAACAGATAGCACGGGCCGCACCTAGTTGTGATGATTGTTTGCTTCGGTCTGTTTTATTATCTTTAAAAGGACGTGCAGACAACAAATAATGCATCTTATCACCTCTTCCATACGGATTAGTAAGTGCGAGGCTACTTAAGTGGAGATGAATATTATTAATTTACTCAAAATATAATAGTAATAAAAAATTTAATACATAGAAATGACCGCGTTGTCCACACGTCAAGGGTAGCTTGGCCGAATATAAGTGCGGGTGGTCGCCATGTAGCTCAGCGTAAGGCGCTTACTCACTCTGACCGGTCGACAAATTACGTAAACAAAACTTAATAATCACTTTGGACTTCTAATGTCTGTAATAGTGAGTATTTCTCGAGCGGTCACAGCGTTCAGCAAAGGTTATATGCAAAGAAATCACCTAGTGTCGGTTGTCTCGGGTCTCGGCGCCTTACCTTGCGAAGCTCTTGAACGCGGCGGACTGCGGGTTGATACACAGAGGGACGCGAGACGACTGCAACTGCTCCGCTATGAACTTGTGGATCTCCTCTGCAAGGGTACGGATAAAGATTTAATAAAGGAACCGACGACCGTTGACCTCGTGATGAATGGCGACCGACCTTTGACCTGGTGTACGGAGGTGAGCTTCCTCTCCCAGCCGTCGTGGAAAGGGTGCGCGGCGCCGGGCTCCAGGTCGGGCGAGTAGTGCCGCGCGGCGGGCGGCGCGCTGTAGCAGCACTTGCACATGCACGAGTGGTAGCGCAGCCGACCCTCCTCCAAGTACGGGTGCGCCAGCGCGTCCACCACCGATATGCGTTTGGCCGGATCGAACACTAGCATCTGGAATTTATAACAATTGTTGTAGATCGATTGCCGTCAGTATTGATCGTCTATTTGAATTGTTTGATTGTTAACAACTCCGTTATTTAACTATGCAGCGAGGGGTAAACGTTGAATTGATGATGAAATTATCGATTTATTTATTTATTTATTATTTATTAAATTCTTCATTGCACAATACATAAAATAATGCACAAAAGGCGGGCTTAATGCCACAAAGACATTCTCTACCAGCCAACCTTAGGATGTAAATGAGAGAACATTGGTAGGCGTGCAAAAAAAAAACACAAAAAAAAACTAAAAAATAATTTTTTTTAAAAATCCAGAAATAAAACTACGATCAAATTTATTTAAATTATAATAACAATTATTGTCCAATACGTGTAGTTTTGTATTTAAAACACTGATCCATTGAAAGCATATAGTTCATATAAGTCACGTAATCCAATAAAAATATAACGTATACGAACAAGGGATAAAAATTTTCCTATTAAAATTATTCCAGAGAAAAAAATCAGTAATACCAAAATAATTATTTAGAGAGAGCTCGTTGGATAAAATACGAAACGTGTTCAATTTAGCGGGGTTTAAGAAACACGAGTACGAGCGCACGTGTTTTAATAAAAATATGAACGGAATATCTCACGATTTCATGTGATAATGTTACCGACAGATGATGATATCTTTTCAATGTGACTTCGAGCGCACATCGAGGTTTATATAATAGCACTGTGTTATCAAAACTATAATATGCAATAGAAGAAGCAACAACATCTGTTGTGAGCGTCACCTGAGCGAGGAGATGCACGGCCTCGTGCGTGGCTTGTACCGACAGCGTGTACAGCGCCGCTAGTGCGGGCGGACGCGGCGCGCGACGCAGCATGTGCGCCCGCGCGCCCGCACATGCGTACCGCATGTCCTCCAGCGACGGCGTGCCAAGGAGCTCAGTTATTAACTCCAACTGGAATTTGATAATGAATTTGATTAGAAGGAAATTGTATACCTAATTTTGATGTTACTATCTCGTGATGATCGTACCTGCTGTACGGGGCTTTGGGCCTGAAACAGAATGCGACGGCCGAGCAACTCCCCGAATATGCATCCCACCGACCACACGTCTACCGCCGCAGTGTAGTGGTTGGCACCCATCAGTATTTCGGGCGCCCTGAAATAAAAAAAGAATTGTAATAAATAGATATTCGATAAAGATATGAATTCGATGCACGGACAGTTTATAATTGGACTGAAACTGTAGAGGTTTCCGTTATAATTACTTACTAATGGACAGGTATTCTAAACTCCACGTTGACGGTTCGGAATACAAAATTGTAAATTTATAACCAGTTGGAAGTTTTATTGAAAGGAATTTACAAATTTCACTAAATTGTAAATTTTGTGCATTTACGGTACTATGACTTCGAATAGATAAGAATCACAAAAAAATATTATGGTAATCACAGTTAGATGAGCTAGCCGTGGCACACTTTCCAAACCGCGGTCAGCGGTGTAAAGGTCACGCATTCGAGCCTTCACTTACGTTACGAGACCTGTTATTACCAAATTAGTAAAAAAAAACGTAATTCTGCGATTTAAACATCGCTTTACAGGTTAGCTTTTGCATTAATATACAGTTCATAAACGCACTTTAATATTTATTAAGGTTTTTGTTTATTATTATGGCGAATTTACTTTTTAGCTTGATAATGAAATAAATATACATTAATTCTTCAATACAGATGATTCACACGCATATGTTAACATTAAGAACAACCGAAAGTAAAATTTATTGCCTGATAAAAAAAAAATCTAATAAAAGTCGATCCTTCTATCCACAATACTAATACAGTATAAGGGTTTATGAAGCTTATGGGGAAAAAGAAAGTGCTAGGTAAAACGAAAACAAATTGAATTGCAGATACATTTTGTTAGATTTAGTTGTGTTGTACTTATTTATATGTGAAGCAATTTGTTCCAATATAAGAAGAGTAATTGTGTTACCTCTAACAGCTTTAACGTCAGCCGAGAAACTGGTTTGAGTTAGGTATTGTAACATCCTACGTAAGTGATTTATCATATTTGTGAAGGTTAATTAGTATTACAAATAATATTAGTTTCATTTTGAAAACTGATTACATTCCAGCAACAACTTACTCTCGGTGACAATAACCTGGTGTTTGAATGACCTAAGTTAAGGATGACATATCGGCACGTTAAATACGTGCTTAGAATCTTTATAAAAATCCTGAATGAAAACGCAGAACCGGATATTAATATCCTGATGGAGTAATAATATATATTAATGTACATTTTTAAAGGAATAATAACAGGAATAAAGAGCGCAATGTTTGCAATTCACTTTATAAAAGTAATGTCTTATTGTTAAAAAAATATTAATCACTTTGTTACCTATAATATTGTGTGACGACCTCTTGTGTCATGTTCTTGGTGGCGTCCGGTTCCTCGACTCTGGCTAGACCGAAGTCGCATATCTTGAGCACACAATTACTGTTCACTAGAAGATTTCCAGGTTTGATGTCTCGATGAAGAATGCGGGCGGAGTGAAGATATTTCAAACCTGATGACAAATAAATAAAAAATATATGTACAAAATAATAACAAAAGAAGTGGTCGTTATTTAAAAACGAAAACAATTAATTTTTTTAGTTAATAAATCTCCGCTCCCTCTGCTGCTCTGTCACTTTTAATCTGAGAAGCTTGAAATTAACATTCTAGACCCTGGTGAAATTATCATTATAACAGTCTGTTACGCAGCTCCAGAGCGAATCGTGCATCAAGCATAGCTAATAATTTGTTAGAAAATTGCAGTTAGTGATCATCAGTTATATACTTTAACCTAAAAGCGGGAAATTTCCAAGAACTTCATAAATGTGAAATAAATTTAAGACCTTTTTTAATCCTATCAAAACATTTAAAAACGTAATAAATGTGGTTATTTATAGTAAAGTTTTATTAAAAGAATATTAAGTCGCTGGTAACTTGCAGGCCGGATCCATGAGATGTAATAAAAATCTCATTTCATCACATTATCCAAATCTGATTTCTCTCGCTCTCGACGGAGCAATACTAGACTTTAAAAGTATCGCAAATATTTTCAGTTACGCAAACGCATCACACGTTTCTTTACATTCCTTCTTTTAGTACCTACACCTTTAAAGTTATCAAATTACCATTTCTTAATTAAAAGATATATAAACTTTATTAAAAAAACTTCAATCTTCATATAATAAAGTTTTACAAGATTCTTGTAAATGTAAGAAGAACACCTATAAAACTAAAAATTGTTACGGAAAATCTTGAGTGTTTCAAAGTCACGTGCCCCACCTGGATGTGACGTCAAAACATATCAATGACACCTCAACGCCTCAAAGTTTAATTTCCCTATGGATTTTCAGTTTTCATACGCGGGGACCGTAGTTTCTGACTCTCGGTGTAAACGAACTATCTAAATTCACAAAACTGTAATTAACAAAAATAGTTAATTACGTTTTGTAACTAACAATTTTCAAACTTATTACAGTCATTAAAAATTTTAAAGCAACACATTTAAAAGGCAACCCAAACAACGTAGGCAATAATTTGGGTGAAATTTGTTAGTAAAATCTAATTCAGAATAGTTTGTACCGTCGTTCTTAATGAGATGCGTCAGTCGTAAGGTATGGCCATGATGTTAAAATTGACGATTCGGGCAACGGGATATGGCAACTACAGCACCAAATATCGAAATATTTTATGAACCTTGTGCAACTGCAAATACACTTCCGTAATTGTATAGTTGATACCTTCTTTTATTAAAGAGTAATAATTAATAGAAATAACGATTATTAGAAAGATGATACTTTTGTATAATGACAGTGTCCTTAATTGACATTATAATACATCCATACAAGTTAAGAAGCGGGTCGACGGCCGAGCTCGTGCGGTCGACCGGGACCATCCGCTAGTCCTTGGGACAATGCACTGACGCTATTCTGTACTTCTATCCAACGATACGTTAATTGACTTTTATAATAACAATCTTATTTTACCGTCTATATCGCAACAAGTTGCGTTATCAATTCAATCTTTTCTCACCTTACAAAATATTTTTGTGAAATACCCTCTTCATAAAGAAATAAAGTAGTGTTATTTTCTTGCTTGCTCAAACAGATCTGGAGTACGCGGCAATGGAAAGAAATAACAGTATCAGGGTGCGATGTTTGTTCACGCTTTGGTAACAAACACGCATTCTCACTCAGAATACGGCTTTCACAATTAACGCTAACCAAGCACCGTTACGAGAGGACCATCACGATATCCTCTCACAGGGTTTCGGTTACTTGGTATCCTTTGCGGTTACAACATTCAACAAAACACCACATGTCATTCAACCATTCAACAAAACACCACATGTCATTCAACCATTCAACAAAACAAAATCTTTATTAACCTTTTAAAGAAATAAAACTAAGTTTTTTGGACAGTTTACGTTTTTGTGTAAGGAATTAATTTTAATTTTACAAACTTGTGTATTCATGGAATAAAATTGCGACAATAACAAATTAATAGTTTCTTGAAATTATTACATTATTGGTTCATTTCCATGGACCCTTTAGAATCGCGTTACTGAATGAAATACTAATCTGTACTATGAATAACATGTCTGAAAATATTAGAAAGAAAATGAACCAACCATTACAACACTAGTATAGAACTGCAAAACGACTAAACCATGCATAAAACATAGAAACCTACTATAAATATATAACGGTAAATATGTCAAGGCTTTACATATTCTGTATATATTCTCCATTCCCACCTGTATTATATGAAGATGGGTTGTAGTCGGGAGGACAGCACATACATTATTAATATCGCTGAACGGACAACATTACCATACTACCTAATACCTATCAAATGTATTGCTGACTATTTTAACTATCGAAGCGTGAACTTGTTTGTGATATCCAAGAGACCGACACCTTTGTATTAAGTGTTTGATAATATAAAACTATGAATAATGGATAGGTCACTTCCAACATAAAGGAGAGTTACTTCCAACATAATGGTCTAATAGAGTAGTAATAATCTACTCTGTTAATTCAATAATTTTCTTACTAAGAAATTGATAAAAAAAATATAACAAGGAATATAATGCGGAATAATTATAAACTATCTTTCTTTTTTTTTTATTTTCTGCAGAATGAAAGCTTGTCAGTTAGTATTTCGGTTAAACCGAAATACTAACTGACAAGCTAAAAAATGTAACGTTTCTGAAAATGGTAGAACTTAATGAAGTTACAGATTTTAAGGGGTCGGAGCGTCAAAGGGCCTATCCTTTTATCCCACTCCACTAAGGCAACTATAAACTTTTTAATTAAACTGCGAGAGTCGGGAGCTTAACGACCGCATTTTTCTAGATTCCCTTCCCGCGTTTCACTCGAGGGAAATCTCTTGACATCGCAGGAATAATTGTAAGAATTAATAACATAAAATCGGGTGACGGCAAAGATTAAAGAGATCCATACTTTTATCTCTGAAAATGGGTATTATCATTTGAAATAAAGTCTAACAAACAGACTACGTGGAACAAGGAAGTATAGCGAGAACTTTCCGCATTTAACGTAGTCTGAAAGTTTCGGCTCTTAGTAGTTTTAATTGATTGAAGCTGGAAAGTGGAAATGAAAAAGCCGATATAAAGGTAGCTCGGTTTTAACTTCGAGTTGTTCATGGCCGCTGGTCTCGAGAGAGTTGGATTCAAACTTGAATATATAGATGTCGAGGCTCGAACGCGTTCCACTCGATTTAAATTAACCTAAAATTAGTATAATATTTTTATTAATATCAAGCAATGTTAGAAAACCTACCTCTGAGTATTTGGTAGAGGAAGACTTTGATGTGGTCTGCGGAGAGGTGTTGCGGCGACACGATGATCTTGTGCAAGTCGCTTTGTAGCAGCTCCGTTATCACATAACTGTACGTGTTTAGGAAATTCTCCGCTCAACATCAAATATTAATATTAAACTACGCTTTTGTCGTTCAAACTTTGAGTTTTGAGGTTATATATAAAGTTATCAAAAGGCACTATGTGTAAGAATACATAAATTTTAATAATCTCAAGTTTTAATAATAAGACCTAATTAAGAAACACTGAACTTAAAAAAACAGAAAAGTAGAATCATCGCTAAAAATGTCTGTGCATGTGAATAAAATTGTACTAAACCAAATACAATAATTGCTACAATATATAATTTGTACATACTGCAGACATCACTCGCACATAGCACAATCAGGCAGTGTTAATTCGGCGTGGTTTTGTCCATTACAGCACTAATAGGACCTCGCAAACAAACACATTGCGCCTCTAACGATAATGACTGCAAAAGCGTACTTTTAGCAGCTTCGTGTTGCGAAATGTGTTTAATTCGACCAGAAAGGTACGGTTATATTTCTATATTTTTAAGAACAACCTTCCTTCCAATTTGACAAATTAAATGTTAATTTTAAAACTAAAATTTATATAATACAAATGAATTCGTATTCACAAAGTCATGACCTCTAGATACGAGGCAGTACGCCCACGTAAAGGGGTGAAGGAATGTCTCCCCGCAGGAATGGAATTCTGGTGCTTATCTTCTTCCCTCTGGAGGCCATTACCCAAATTACAGAACACGCAGCACTTGTTGCGGTTTGTTCTTTGAAGTCAAGCTGTAGGTATTTTTAAAAACGTTTAAAACTATTCAATCTACATTAAAGAACGATCAACGATACCAATTTAATATAATTTAACATATATTTCAAGGTGAGTAACACGTGAGTCCATTCGAGAGCCGATCAAATATATATATAATAGTAATCAAGGAATACGAAAATTTTTAATACACAAATGTAATAGAATATTTTTACCAACTTATATGTAAACTATAGATTATGCTCTCAGTTGCAGAATCAGTTTAAAGTATTAAATGTCATCACCAGACCCACTGTTCATTTTCAACATAAAACACCAATTGTTTGTGTGAATCGTGAACAACATTTCAATGTTTTATGCTAACGGAAACTGAATTGTAATTGTAACCTTTAGGTTGAATTCCTAAAAAAATTAAACCTAACGATACGATATAACCATAAGAAAAAGAGTTTAACATCAACGTCGAATATTAAACTGATAGCAGAAGTCGCAAACGGTAAAACCAAGTAAAACGTTTACAGTCTGAATGATATGAAGCTAAACGCGAATGTAAGAACGGGTCCCGTTACAAAGAAAAGGTCCGCATTCAGTAATAAATAACTTTACGTCAGGTAGCTTTTGACCTATTTTTTGAGACACTAAGAGAATACTAGAGAAGTTTCTAGGCGGGTACACGAGTTCACGTGTCGGGCTACAACGTGCAATGTACATTTTATTATATATTCTACAATATCGGGATTACTATTTATACGCCGTAGGTTTATTTGCAAAACAGTGTCGTAGGAATGTTGAGCAATAAATTATGTAACCACGTGATCGTATGTCCCAGGTGACATTTAATAATTAGATTTCACAAAATGTAAATACATTAATTAATAACGACAAAGGTTTAGTTATGAATTAAACAGTAATAACGAACATAGAACTTACAAAGATGGCGGATCTATTCTTCGACACCCAAAAAGGTTTTGCAAAGCAAAGGAAACATAAAAACGTTACAACGAGCGAGTTTGAAACGGGATGAGGGGATGCGCCCTCGTGGCGTCGTACTGGGCAGACGTAATTATTTATTTACAGAGGGGCAGATTCCACCCCCTTTTACAGCACCATACAATTTCGTGTGCATGTGCTTTATTTATATAGACATAAGGAACAAAATAAATATAAATATTATGTCAAGTGTGCGCGGGGATCGTACTGCGGCCATAGTCTTAGCGTTTGTTACTTGTTGCATTTACGTAATTATTATTATGAACAATTGAGAAGACATTCCTGACTGTTCCTGTCGCTCCACAGAAATTAAATTTTAGTTATTTATCCTAGCCCTCATTGAAAATCAATAAATTTAAAATAGAATTAAGAATTAAATGCAAGAATAATATATACAAATTGTACAATTATATATCATAATACAATAATTAATTAGTTTAAATGTTTGAGTATCGATTTCAACATGATTAATAGTTACATATTAATTGTTTACGATTATAAAGTTAGTCGGATTATGTACGATTATGTGTTAATAACGAACAGTATAATTTACAGTATTAAAAATTAGGAAGTAACGAACAACTAAGAATATATCACTAATAACAAATAGCTTACTAAAACTATCAAGAAAACCATGTAATTTATTTTGATCAATAACTTCAGTAATTTTATTACTGAACGAAACGGAAATGTCATATTAACAACTGATTAATTTCTTCTCATAATAACTGCAGACAGACTTCGTCGGTTTCATGTCTTATGTCAGCAATAAAAAAAATTTATCACTCACTTTTATTGTTAGATGAAGTTTGAAATATAAATTTATATTTGAAAGCGAATGCGATATTAATAGAAAATTTTAAAATAAAATTAACCCGAAACGTAAAACCAATCTATACACATATAATCAATAGAGGGCAAGCGATAAGAGTTCTCAAATTAACCGTGGCTACAACGTTAGAACACTTGTGTTTGTCGAGACAAGAGGCGGGGCCCGGGGCCCGGATGCGGTGCAGCTGTGCACTCGGCTATGGAAAAAATCCTTAACACTTCAGAACAATAATTGAACATTAACATAACGCTCGACCGATCATTCAATAGTTTCGAATAATTCAATTTTCACATAACCGCCGAGTTTCAATTAAATTCTTGACGAGCATTTAACAATGTGATCACATTCGTACGTAAATTGATAATCTGACTCTTTTTAGGTAACATAAATGTATTAATCAACTCCAATGATACGATACTGTAAATACAAGAAGACGTAAAGACGAATGTAAAAATTTTACAGCCGTATTTTAACAACACTTTTATCAAACAAAGTTTAGTTTCGTTGGAAACTCGTCCGCTTTGCGGCCGTAAAATAAAAACGCCTTATCTAAGCGGCGATTAAGGAGAAAACATATGCTTATCGGACATCTCATTCATGACCGATAAATCATTTGTGGCACGCTTCTATTTCAACAAAATTTATTTTGTGATACTGTAAATAGATGGACGGCAATTATGACACTTTACGGTCTTAGATCGTTCATCACACTAGTGTACAACGTTATATCAAGAGTACGTCATTACCATATTGTTAATTTTTTAACCAACATGAAAAAAATTTTGGTTAAAAACATTGGTAGGTAACATATTATATAATAACTCGTCGCTCCTCATGGTATAAGAATGCTATCGTAAAAGCATTGTTGTAAAACGTCACCGAGAAATTGTAACGCACGCACAGGCCCGGCCTCTGTTTAAGTCATTGTTTCCTTAACTAAGTCCTTAACTAACACAAAAGAGCATTTCATCAAGTTGTCGGTATCTCTAACTACCGTAGCATAATCATGAATAACCAGAAAATATAACGAGGCAGCTCTCGGAACTCTAGTGACAATTCCTTGCATTCCTCATTCCCGAGTCCTAAGTGGGCTTAGAAGTAAAAAGGTGACATTGATGGATCATCGACACTAGCGACTACTGAAAACCTGTTTCGAGTAGAATAATAAAATTTGCATAAAATTTAACGCCAGTGGGTAGAAATAACGTCATAAAAAACATTCAATGTTATATTGAATTTCATTTAAATAAATACAGAATTTATTCACTCCTTTAACAATAAAAGGCTATTTTTTTATATGAATTAAAAATGTAGTTAACGATATAAGTTGACTATTACTTCCGTACACTTGTTTGGAGCCAGGAAATTAACAACTTTAATAGCACAAAGTGAACATTAAATTTTAACACATTGAAAACCTTCACATAATCATTAGAATAGTAAAATAACTGCCAATTTTACTATTCTAGCTCAGGCTCTTACAAAAACTTCGTTATGTCACGAGACAGTCGTTAAATTTTTTAAACAATGTTATTCGCAACTAGATTTGATGATTTAAAATAATAATTTATTTTAAATTTCACACCAGTCGTCGGTAGTTCGTATCTTTATGGCAAGAAACAGTGCGAGGTTAATTGTATTAAGCCTTCGTGTATAAACCGCTAAAGGGCAATACCCGCCTTATTAATAGCGGTTTTATTTCCGTAACTAAATAAATTAAAGTAATCAAAGACGCAGAAGCCATAGTATTATTGATAAAAACTCGTCAAATGTTATAAGTATGAATTAAAACTTAGACAGTTATTATATTATATTATCGTGTTGATTGCTCGGTCCTTGCCATTTCTCTATATTGTTTAAAAAATTACTTGATTAAAATGTTTGTGTGAGAGGCGGGTATGTGTCTGTAAAAGACTAGCGATCGTGTTCTAAGTTAGTGTATAAATATTTTCCTATATTTACCATATCTACGTTCAACTAAATAATCAGATAATGGTCGACAGGAAGGATAGTTTTAATAACTTAAGTCACCACTCCAATGAATACAATAAATTTAATATAATAACGACAGTGTAACTGTAAATTCATTTAATATACAACACAGAGACACCTGTAATTTTAAATTTATATTTCCACCGGTGTAGGGATAATTAAAGGTCACGTATGTGTCACGTGGCTGACTGAGACCTACGTGATCCTCTTCATTACTTTGACAGCATATTTACACGAGGACTGCCTTTTTATTTGCGCACAACTGACTTTATACAATCCAAGTGAGTTCACCGGTCGGTGAAGTTTTTATATTTTGAATTATGTTAAAATAAAGTAAAAGCGACATTCAATTAGTAAATTACATTTGGTCGGTTAACACGGCAATATTATTTTCGGGACAAAGTAAATGAATCACGTATCAAATATAACTCTATATACCGTTGACATAGCGGTGAATCACATTAAGCGTCTAAATTATATTGACACAAAGACCCTACCGAGAGGACGGAATCACTAATGACTCACAAAAGAAGTATATTATAACATTCTGATGAAGTCGCAATACGGTAGCATTTATCTAAAGCCTATCGGGCAAGTTTCCAAGGCGTCGTGACGAGGGGGAGGGCGGAAATGTTTATAGCGCCAAGAAAGCTCTCCGGTCATCTCGTGCCAAGTAAACCCCCCCTCATCCCGCCTCTAAGCTCGCTTATGTGTTTCAGCTAACCATCTTATTTAGCTTAATTTTGTATACATAAATGACTTTATTGATTAATATACTTATATTGGAATTCGTTATAGTTTTATATCGCTTACATTGTTAGAATCATCCAAACGGTTCTTATATTGAGTCACATCGTATCAGCCTAGTTAGGAGATTGCGGATGTATTCTCCCCCACGGGAATTACAGTGGTTCCATGAACCTACTTCATGTACATAATATACTTGTTTTAAAGGTTATCTTACTACAGTTACTGAATAAAATAACTTTAACGTTTTCATGGCGGGGGATGATGTTTTTTCATATTATATGTATAAGGTAAGTTAGTTTCTAAACAATAAACAAAGAAAAGTATAAATTTAATCTAGCCCTTGTCGGAGTCGACTCCCAAGAGGTTGTGCTTTAGAGAAATTGCCCGAATACATTAGTGGAGGGTCGGCCTATCTCGACAGATTACTGGTGACTCTAAGTTTGGCTTTGGAAACCTTACTTTCTCTAATCAGACAAAGAACTATTATAATATAACAATATATAAAGTTATATATTATGTATAAAATCAACAAAAACTACTCTTTATACGACAAAAAACAAGTAGGTGTAATACAAATTGGTATAATCTAACGTGAATTTACCGCGATGTTGTAATACATAAATGTTCTTTATAGCGATTCTTTTACCTTAAATGTTCATACATTAGACACGAGTTTTATAATTTCACGAAGGCCTCGAACTATGTTTATGAAGCATCGGAATAATTAAAATGCCTTTTGTCAGTTATTAGTAAACACGACCATGTACAATGGAACGTATATCACTTTTATATGTACATTTATTGACTTTACAAGAACAGATTCTTCAATCATAATGGCATTTTATGATTAAAAATGAAACACGATCCCATCACTGCATACTCCGGAGACTGGAACAGTTATCAGATTTTAGTGTCCTTAAATGTTTTATGGTCCTCTTTATACTCCACTTTTTACGGATTCTAATTCTCAGTGCAGGCTGTGTGATAACCATTGAGCTTAGATCATTTTTATCATGTAGTTACAAGATTTATTTATAAATCGATGTTGTATGTCTAACTTAATGCACATTTATCTACAAAACTTTAGCACGTTTCTACGTTGTTTGTGTATTAACGTCTATGAAATTAGATATTATAAAAATTTATTCATTTCTACGACTGGGTACTTACCACTTAAGTCTTATTAAACTTAAAGAATGCCATAAATATTTAAATTAAATATTGACAAATATTTGTTTATGCATAGTATACTTTTAGTAATGCATCGCTATGGTGTCCGTAAATGTATACACAGCTTTAGATCCCGAATCGTATTTCTTGTATGCGTCAGTAGACGCACGCTACGATCGTTAAATACCATTGATCATAAAAGAATACTGCTATTATATATAAGATAACAAACTTCTTATTTTGTAGTAAAAATTCTGAATAACTTTTTAAAGAATATATATTGAATTGAATAAATTACTTAAATTATATTGGTAAAGTATAATTAATTGTATGTAGTCTGCATTGCGGGGAGGGTTGAATGTGCATGGAGTTTATTGCTATCAATTAGTGCGACAGACAAACTCAACTCCGTACAAATATACGTGATAATATTTAATTCTGTTAAGTGCACGCCCGAGATTCTTATGAGAGTGAATAAGAATACAGTATTACAGATATTGTTTTTATTGAACATAAATAAAACTTTACTTCTATGGTGAAGTAAACAGATTTTGCTTATGAAATATTCAATAGTTGTCTGCAAAAACAATATCAATCTGTTATACTGGAGATAAAACTAACGGCTACATGTGTATACATGTGCATACATGTGCATACTTCACTGTATATAACATAACTATGCCTAAAATGTTTGAAATTCTTCACTACTATGTTATGTCATATCTCTCGCTCTCTCTTTCTCTCTCATGACACTGACAGGGCTCAAACGTGCGTCTTCTCCCTCCGTCTCGATAAAGACGATTGTATATTCGGTTTCCAAATTTGCACGTGTCGACAAAATTTTTATTACATATTTATTTAAAATTTAAAAAATATCCATAAAGTATATAAATATAAAAAAGCAAAAAAATCAATATATATATTACTGTGAGAACTGAAAAGGCTCGCAGACTAATATTTCATTCGCAGGCAGTCCCCCAAATCTCTGCCCATGGGCTGTTAGTAATTAAACCTGCCGGAGGTCCTCCAAGGGAAGCTCCGCATAAAAGGGGATCGCAATGCAATATAATATAATACATCACCATCATTACTTTTGTATTGTTTATTACAATCGATGTGAATGCAGCTTAATCTCACACAAATATCTTGTAAACATTCACATAATCAAATTATAGATACAATTCATATATATAGATATATATATAGATATAGATATAGGTAGTGTAAGAGATAGGAAAAAATTTTTACAAAATATTTGTTAATTGTTAAGACAATTCATGATTTGTACAGACAAAAGAATGTTTTGGAAATACAAGACCAAAACTCGTAACACAAAACAATAAATTATTTAGAAAATTTAAATTTTATGTATAAATTTAGAATAACAGTAACTTAGCTAGTTCGAAAGTTGTCTGTGGAATTGAAAAGTATTTACGAAAATAACAAATAAAAATTCTTTTAGCGATAAAATGAACAGTCCTTTGTACACAACCGACTGAATAACAACACTGAATAACAAACTTAAACACGAGCATAGTTAAGAGACGCACCAAATCAGAATATATAAGTTTCCTGGAACTTTTCATGTTGATAGTTTTATTTAAATGTTAATTGGTAAATTCTTAACTTATTAAACATACTTATAATATAAAAATTTTTAAGTAATTGTCAAAACCAGAATAACAAAGAGATAAATTGAATTTAAATATACGAGTAACAATGAGACCATTTGATTTAAGTTCAACTAAAGTTTCCAAGAGAAAAAAACCTTACTAAAAGGAAAAATAATTATACAATATATTATTATATTACTATGAATTAAAGTATATATTTAATATCAGACTTTAACGTAATGTAATATATATTTATTTCATTAAAACTTATTACATACCAAGATGAATAGTCTGCAATTTTGTAGCATAATAACCAACATGTAACATGTACAGTCCACAGTTGAGTGACTTAATTACAAATATTTATCATGAACTTGCCTTATTTAGTATTGTATGTATTCTATATGTTAGAGTATAAATAAGCACATTTGAATGTTAGATTTCATAAAGTATTTTCCTTTTTCTATGATTTAAAACATCTTATAAAGCTCAGACTTAGACAAATCGTGTTCTACAACGTTTTATTGTGGTGTGTGATTTATAGTCCTGGAAGTCGGCACGGTGCATAATATTTCGCAAAATGTCACACGGGACAAAGAAAAATTTATCATTTTGTATCAGCAGCGATGTCTTCACAATTATATAGTGTTATGTTCCACGAAATAAACAATTTAATCTCACAATCTCTACAAAGATTTCAAAGTAACTTTCGAAAGCTTTGTGCACTTAGTTCCCTAATTTTAACACGTTTACTGTGAAAACAAAGAAAAGTTATCCTTTTTTGGTGCTTTTAAACAAGTATTTTGAAAAAATTCAACATTTTGCACTTGGAAGATATATATATTTTGCTTAAAAATATTATAAAAAAGTATTGGGTAGTTTTCAGTCAAAAAAAATATCAAGAACAAAACCAAGAATACCTTTACTCTGAACGATAGGGACTAGATTATTATATTTTAAAATGACTCACTCTCAAAAACCAAGACCTTAATGTTTAATGGCTTTGTATCGTGTAAGGTTATACATTATTTAGGTTACGAAGCTACTAAAACAAACATGGAAGTAATCGCTAGTTCGATAAATTTATTCCTAATCCGTTTTGAAAAGAGGTTATGTCTTTTGGTGGTGGAGAAAGCAGAAAAAAGATAAAATTTAGTACTTATATTTACATACAAGTGGAATTAAAAAAAACTATCCTTTCAAAAGATTTCAAGAAAACTATTCATTTAATTATAAAAAATGTAATATCGTCGTTTTATACGTACTATATATATATGGTACATACAACTTAATGTCCCTAACTCTCAACGACATTTCGTTTACTTTTACTGTTTCGGAGTTTCGAACTTCAAGGATCCTTCGTGTTTCGTATTTACCTGCGCTTCAAACTGTTTTACACCAAAAAAGAAGAAACTTACTTCGTAGAAGCGATGTATAAAATCGTCATTTTATTCATCGCTACTAACTTTTATAATTTTAGATATTAGACCTCTGCTTTTTAAATAAATTTACTTATTTATAAAGAAACTGAAGATATATATAAATGTTGGCTAACGTTGTGTTCATCAGTTTGTCCAATAACAAAGGTAAAATGTTTGTCCGTTTCATGAGATGTTTTTGGCACTCCCGTATATTAAATACAAAATAGATCAATAAACATCATGAATTGGAGCACTGCGTGAGAAGGGCAGTGTCGTGTCGAGGTTAAATCGGGGCAGCGACGCTAATTAGGAAGCGCACGCGCACGATACGACGACTGCACTCACAAAGAATACAAACACGAATAGCAATTTTGTGAACTAAATGGGTCCACTACCTCATGGGTATAATTATTTTCCATTTTACTATTTCTATTGTCTGTGATATTTTATGAATTCTAAGGTGGCAATGCCATAAAAACGTATTTCGACACAAAGGAGCGTTTCGGCGCTCAACGATTCAAACACGGCGTAACATTATCTGTAATATTCATAAACCCTGGAAATAAACAATAGAGAATGCCCACTGAACCCTAATAATGGAATTTTCCAACAAAAGCGTCGTAAAGTCAAAAGTACTTAGTGCAATCACCAGCTGCCAATTCGTCTTCTTTGTCTTCAAACGCCTGGATGGATGGAAAAAGACATTTCAATTCAAAAGTGTACATAAACAAAGGAGGAGAAAAAATATTTTAACCTTAATGTGACAAAGTTATATCTGTCTGCTCAGAAGCAGACCACCGAAATTATGTATAGTGAGTATTATATAGGTACATAATTCATAATGCTATAAAATTTTAATAATAGAGATATTCCGAAAGACGTTCTATGTTTCCTTTATGGAAATATTCAAATGATCGAATGCTAATCGGGAATACGAAATTCGATGACTATTTATCGACTATTTTACGATAATCAATATATTAAGTTAATTCAATATTCCGTGGAAATTATAAGCAAAGAGGTGTTCAGAATTGAATTTCTTTAGCATATTTTAAAGATAAAAGTTGAAATGTTATAATACTACACGTCTATTTCGGTTATTCCTAGATGTGAGCTTCAAACAAAGCATCCGGACGGTAAATAACGGTGAATCACTCATTATAACTTTGTCCTTTGTTTGTTGGTGAAAAGCATGGGTTATATCATTTGTTATAACAAATGTTATTTTGAACATTTATTAAGATTAAATGAACGAAATTCTCGTAAACACCTTTTATGGTAACGAAATAATTATTATTCAATGGATTGTTATATCTTGAATATAAATACAACAAACTGTCTCTTACGCGAAAGAACTAACCCTGTACCTGTTATTTTAATAGATTTTGAGGTAAAACTGAACTTGGCATCCGATCCTCGTTCAGATACACATGTTTTTACCTGCTTTTTTTGTCTATCCCAAAGTTCCCTACTCCGGCTCGAGTCTCGTGGGATCTTGCACAAGTCTTGATTTATTTTATAGATAATGTTTCTTTATTAAAGTTCCTGATGCGGAAAATTGTCTTTTTTGGATGTTTTCTCTTCGCTTAGCTCGGAAGTGAGTTCGGAATAATGAAATTTAAATTTATTGCCTCATTATATTTCACTACCTATTAAGAATACACTATTAATGGTTTTTATGATGACGCTTCTTTTAGTACATACTTAAAGTATTTTTTATTAGAAATATATACTAAGTATTCCATACATAATAAATAATATTTTTAATATTATCATTTCGATACCGATGATAGAATTATAAATAGCGAGAGCAGATCAGTAAAACCTTTTAGTATGAGCGCGTACCTACTGTTTACCACTCGGCATCTCAGGATTGAGAGAAACTCAATTGATTTCATTCAAACTATTCCTAGATAGTTTATAAATAAAAAGCAATTAATAAATCACTGCGATCTTTATATCTCTTAAACAATAAGACGCCGGAGCGATAGCTCTGTCCGCAGTGGATGGAGTTTACGACTGTTTTTATAACTATCATTATCGATAACAGCAGAGATACTATCTGTACTAATATTATAACTATTGTATATAGACATAATGATATAAAATCACTTTAATTCCATATCAGATACACTGATAATATATATTTTAAACTATAATTTAATTCCAAGAAAAAATTGTACCAAAACATTACTACACTACGTCAACAAAGCTAAAGATAAATTGTAGGAATATTGTAATCGCAGTAATCAATACTATGTATATAAAATGAAAAATAAAAATTTGCAAAGGGCACGGTAAATAAAAGGATCATCAAAGGGCGATAGAGGGACGAGGGAGGGGCGATAGTCCCTGGGCGGAGGAAATTTGAACACTCTTTGTCCTTGGTGCGTCGTGTCATTGCCACCGAGATATTGACCTTTCAAACTCCATAGGACATAGTTTGGGTAGGAACATGGGTTGGTTAAAATAAAAAATATATGTGTTCTAAGAAAAACATAACGACCTAACGATTAATGAACTGACAAAGGCGTTCCCCGAACTAATTCGATGTATTGTCCCCGACAAGCGGTCATGAACACTTCTTACCACACCGTACACAAAGTATAACAAATATACCAAACATTATGGTATTTTTAAAATCCTATTCATAACTTTTATAACATCGCCGTGTATTTTATTGTAGTAGTTGAAAAAGGATACATTTCTTGGAAGAAGTCGAGGCTTGGCGGCTGGAGGATGTCTAACGCCGATAAAACCTGTAATAATATAATATTAAGTAGTCCACTTACACACTACATATAATCAACAACCAATTATTTTAATGAACATAAAACTATTCAATTAATATTATATGTAAGGAAATTTGGTGCAAAAATATCATTAATAATGTCGCTACAAGTATTTTATTTTATACATTATTTTTAATAAAATCACTAAAAATTCGTCTTAGGAATTCTCTATTGATGGGAAAATTGTACTTGTTTTGTAACAAAAAAAGGAATATTGTTGAAAAATTATATCGTAAAGTTGAGGGAGACTCGTGGGATTTATAATTTGGTGGGCGGAACTTCAATCGTCTATTTAAACACGTATGCAAACCTCAAACAAATATGTTAATCGATACAACACACAGTGAAAATGAATAAATTATGATTGCACGCCGCGCTGTCATTATTACGTGACAATAAACTACTTAAATAAATAAACATTACAAAAAAAAAGGTTTAACGAGTTCAAAATAAAGTATTTTAAGCATAAAATTACCATTAGTATTATAATAGATGTACAAGAATTACTGAGAAAGAAACCAAACTCGGTAGTGACAACAAACTCAAAATTAACATGTCTCAATTATCTTTTGAAGTCACACAGACATCCTTAATTATATTTTAAAGTCATGCAGACGTTCTTTATGTATGTTTATTGATACTTACGTTTTCATGTTTGAAGAAGCAGAGCATCTTGAGCTCGCGGAAGACGCGTTTGGAGGAGACGAGCGACTGGAACACGTTGGGCAGCTTCTTGAGAGCCACGCGGCGGCCATCACGAGGGTCTGTCACTGCCCTGTAAAGAAATTAACTAATTAGATATATTATATATATAGACATTTAACAAACGCACAATACAATAAAAACTTAAAAATAAACCACCCAAAAATATGTGACCTTTAAAGTCGCAAATATATTTTTAAACACGACAAGGAACAGTTTTGTTCGTTCCAAGGAGCGAAAATAAAAACTAAAAGAAACGAAATGGCGATGACAAACTGTGTTTTTAAATAGTTTCGGAACTTCGTTCACATAACATTAAATTCCATCTAAGTAATGACATTACATTCTATCTTTTTATAATCACAACTATACCTTATCAAGGAGTTATTATTGATATTGATATATATATATATATATATATATATATATATGGGTTTTGATATTCAGATATAGAAAAATATGAAGATTCCTACTGCCCCGCTATCAGAACAAAAAACATTCCAATACAAATCCATATTTACTAACAATGCCACATAACTTAAATACCAACAAGCATAAACGTAAACCCTTTGTTTTATATCAATCAGAGGCCACGAACCTGTATAGAGAATTTTAAATTATTGATTCACAATCGAACTTTTGTACACACATTAATTGGTATTACAAGTGTTTATTTCGGCAATCCCATATATAGTTCTGAATGCTAAAGTCCCGTTTCGGTGAGACATTGAAAACAAAGACAGGAAACGTTGTTTACAAAAGGGTCACGCGGTCTTCAATGCACGACTTTCCAGTGATTCTTTGACTTTATTGATTTTAATTGACAGTAATAATACTATGTATTCATTGTATAATTAAAAATATGTAACAAATAAAAAAATTCTAAGATTTTTACTTAAATTAAAAAAACTTTATTTAAAAATTAACTATATTTTTACCTTTCTTTGTCTTTTCAAACATTTTTAGTTTTGGACAAGTTCGTCAAATACAGAAATAAATAAAGAGATGCACTTTAAAGACGACAGCCACACTAAGTCCCATATATAATAGTAAATTAAGTTTAACGTTTGTTCAGCTTAACACGAGCTGTGAGAATCGAACAATTGATTTCAAAATGCATGTAAGGTTTTGAGACCTGGAAGCGAGAAACGTAAATAATTCGAACTGTATTATGAACTTTACAAACGAAACTTGCAATGTGTACTCTGATAATAAGAATTATTATTCAATCGGATCATTATTTTACTCTATTTAAATCTCTTAAAAAAACAAGTAAATTGTGGTTCAGTGAGATTAAAATTAAGTTAAATTAATATTCTAATGTAAAAACCAGAGTAACTGCCTTTTTATTTATATAATAAGAACTGTCTCGTACCTAAAAGGTCCCGATTTCCTTATCCGTAACCCCCCCTCCCCCCCCAGTCATCTCCATTGTCGTATCCGAGCAACCGAGATACTCAGAAAGTCCTTGTATCTTCCTTACCAAATTACGATACACACGCGACTTGAATTTGTTATTTCACTCGAAATATAAATATTTAAAAGAAATAAAACTAACAATATTTATTTACTTACTTTAAATATTTAGCTGAAAGATATTTGGACATTTACTCGTACACTTTAACGTTAAGATAAATCTTGTCAACAGCATTCGACACCATGTCTCATGAGACGGGAATAAGATCCCACCGGATTTCCTAACTTTTTGTTTACCGAAAAAATCTTATAATTTTAAGAGATTTTCAGTCTAGACGTTTTAGTTAGTCTTTATCTATGAATAATATTAAACAAAGGCGCATTTCACACTTTACTACGTCGTTACACGATTTATTTAAATTTAATATTTTTAACGCTCAGAAAATACTTATTCCTAAAATCTTGATGAATTCTTAAAGATGATGGGAAGAAGACAAATTTACCAGTTTTTTATTTATACACCATACCAAATGCTATAGAGAAAACCTAAGTATAATATAAATAGTTTGTATTATAATAATGTGATCATGAATAATATAATAGGTGTGCGAACGGTAGTTTTGATTGTTAATAATAGATGTTGGTTAAATCTGCAGTTAATCCAAATCAATGGTTAATTAGCGATTGCTATCAGTGTAACGACCGCTTTGTTAAAACACCGATTCTTTATAGCAAAGCTATTGTTTCAATGAATATGCTACAATAATCCAAAAATGTAGTTTAATAATACTTTAAAGCCACCTTGTTTCTTTATGAAATGATTTTCATAGTTGTATTAGGTTTTCAATTGAGTGATGTACTGAAAGTTTTTGAAACGCGAAATTACTAAGGAAGTTTTGCGTTTTACAAGAAAAGTTATTTTTATCCCAGATATATAAGTACAATTGGAGCACTTATTACACTCGTACTATACTTATACCAACCAATATGACATGATCAGCAGAATATCTTAATAATTTACAATAACTTTTTTTAATAACAAGTTACAAACGGACAAAGATGAAAGGTTGTTTTAAATATTTTTTATATGAATATATATTCTTCAAGATCATTATTCTTAACATCCTCATAGTGGATATTGTGTAGTATCATGTAGTGAGGTAATAAAAGTACACATAGGTTGGGAGGTTCTAATTCTGAGGAGGCGGAGGCGTGACTATCGCGGTATATTTATAGCGGTCGATAGGAACCCCGTCGGACTACGCACTACCCTAGCCTTATCTCGCCTCGCACTCTCGTTCCTTATATTTTAACATAAAATATATAAACATTGAGTTTAGTACTTCAATTCTAAAAAGGATTACAATTATACTTCACAAGCTTACACATGCTTTATTATAATAAAATATTATTATCCTTGATATTATAGCACAAAAAAGTCAACAAATACAGTCTGTAAATGGATGCTGCAGGAAGTCCGGTAAAGTGTGTCAATGTCGCGTATCGAGCTTGGCGTTTTTGACACATTTTTTTTAGTTCGCTCTCAATGCCAGAGTCACGTTGTGGGTCAGGTGAACTATAAACAGATCTATTGAAGGAGAGTTTGAGTTAAAAAAATAAATGATTAAAAAATTATAATAATTAGTTACGTACTTCTATTTTTCATTAAATACCTGGTACATAAGTGACAAGAAGATAAATAATTTATAGTAAAATATATGTAAAAGCGCAGTCTAAGGCCGACTACTGACATCCGCCAGCTGTTACACGGACAAACTTTCATAAAAACGTAGTATTTCATTATAAATTTACAATATTATTTCAAGCTATAAGTTGTTAGTGATGTTATATTTTAAGTAACAATAATTACTTTCGAAACTAAAACTTCAATTACAGATACATTTTCAAAGACTTAACTTTACTTTACAAAGACGGCGGATCATTTATCTAAATGAAGATCACATCGTTCATACAAATTATAAGACAGATAAGAAGATTTACGAATGTGTGAAGAATCTATAATAACATAACTATAGGTATAATCTTTACAAAGTAGTGGACACTCTGAGCGGCTTAGTTACTTACATTTATAGATTAATCTTCAAATAAGTAACAAAAATATGCGATTATCAGACTGCTCTAAAAGCCGCCCTTAATGTTAATTTTATAATCAGCTCTTTACTGATACAAAATGATGAATAGGTGTAGATTTTATATTATGATGTTACATAAATTTACACCTAACATAAGTCTGACCAAAGACTGATCCGTATAAAAAGTATCTAAATACTTGTTTAATCTTTCTTATTTAATAGAAGTGACTCTTGACATTTTTTACAGCACCATATTAATAGAGTAGTGTGTTAGTGAAACAAATTATATTTAGCAACGTATCATCGGTCGCCGGGAAGTTAGGGCGCCGGTGCTCGACCTGATATTATGGAATTAATTACTGAGCTGTGACGTCACCAATTAATATAAGACGTTATAGACTGCGGGATCACTCTACACTATATTAAACATTTAAGGTATTTTAAAAGTTCAATGCACATCCGTCTGAATAATGTTATTTTTAATTTTCTAATTAAACTTAAACCATCGTTATTTATATCAAAGTACTTATCAGAAATTAGATGTATTCATTATTATACTTTTACCTGATACGGGCATTTCATTTACGGAATATATAGATTAAATGCCTAAAAAGAAATATATATAATTTAAATATTTTTAAAACGCGTGTTCATTTCTATAAGTCCGGTAAACGAGCGATGCTAGCAAAAATAAAATTCACATATAATTAAATTTAAATTTTAACAAATTATAATCACCGCTGTGTTCGAAACTAATCAAGTCGTCAATAAATTGCAACATGGACGAATTCCTCTAAACATATAATAGTCATTTATAACGTTTATTCGCGGTATGCCTAAAATAAATTCAAAATGCATTCGTTTTTATTGGAATCGTTCACGTCAGCTTTACTTCGTGTTATATAAAATAGAACCTTACAATCTAGTGTTAGAGTTTAGTTTTGCAAAATCATAAAATCAATAGAAGCTTTGATCGACTTTCCGACGTGCCACGAACAACGACGCCCGTTTCCTCTTATTTCTCCAATAAATCTGCATAGCTACCGCAAAAACGAAAGTGAAATTTGTTTGCGAGTTTACTTTGTGTTAGTTTAATAAAACTTCAAGTGCTACGCAAACTTTGCCAAAATAACTCGATTTTGAGGTGTTCAATCAACTGTGAATTAAATTTAAAATGAATCGAATACTTGTAATAAAGTTCGTATTAACATATATTAAATATGGCATATAAACACTTGTACCTTGTCGTACATTAGATTTATTGTGTGATATGAAACGAGGTTTGAAGATTTGTTAGTTTGTAGGTGTATCAATCGCAGTGGTCTCGTTATAAAATGTGCCAAACGCAGGGCATAGAAAAGGCCACTTGTCTATTTATATCGCCCACGCTGAATCTAAGTTAGCGCTAATATAGGCTGCCCATTCGTACGGATTTCCCGGGATTTGTCCCAGATTTAGTATCACGTTTGGCAACGGCTTAAAAATGTTCAGGATTACTAGAGCGTTGCGTTGTGTTTTGTTAGGTTGTACAACGATGTTTTGTTGTGAAATATTAATGTACTTCCTAAAAATTAGGTCAAACAATATCCAAGAAAATCCTAGGTTTATAATTCAAAACTATTCTTACTTACTGAAAATAAAATGTTATTAGATTAAGTTAAATAACTGTAATAAAACGAACAATTGGCAATCCTACAAAAATAGGTCTAGCACGTCACCGACGCACGCCCTCATTTCACCTCTACGTGGGGCTTCATGGTGAGGGCCTACATTTAAATTTAAATCTTATTCTTATACATATTAAGTTCACATTACTCGGCCGATACGTGTACGTAAGTTAGCAATTTAATAGGACGTCACAGGAAGACTCATCCATTAATATTACCCACTTAAGGGATGATAGGAACATTAAAAAGAAGCCTAACTGTAGTTATAAAATAGTCAACTAAAAGATTTCCAATGTTTCTTAACTACTCTATTTTAGTTTTTGCTGCAAAATAGGGACAAATTTTCACTTCAATATTTTATGACAACTCACAGAATATTTTTATTTTATATTCCAAGAGAATGTTATCCATAACACATATTTATTTGTAGGTATAGTGGATATTTTGTTATTTAAAGATATTAGTCATCCGAGGTTACCACAATGATGAAGGGCAAATCTTTGTGTACTTGGTATATTTGTAGCTAATGGTACGATAATTAGCGTAAGGTCAAGCGACTCGTCCCCATCCCAAACTTGGCTCCGATGACACCAGGACAATATGTATAGTACAATATGGACAGCGTTATTTATACAAATAATAAACTGTCATATCCAAAATTTTAATACGATTATTATTATATGTAATTCTGTTTTTTATTGAAACCTCATTATTGTGTTTCTATTTATGCACCTTATCCAGAAAAGCTGGCTTCGAAGAAACCTTGCAAGGTACGGATATATACAGCTGTCTAGTCATTTGATCTTTATATTTTAAACATCATTTAAGGGAAAGAATGTTTAACATTACTATTATAGTTAAAGAGCAAGTGAGTTAACTTTTAAATGATTGATCTGAGACTACAGTCGTAGAAAATAAAAGAAATTGTCATTATATACATAAACTAGGGGCGCCAACAAACCCTCAATTTCGACTCGCTGCGCTCGTGAAATCTTGGGTGCCGTTTGCATATTGAGCGAAGCGAGCCCAGAGTATTGACCCGTCGTTTCCCATTGATTTCAATGGGATATCAATTTTTAGACATGATATTATTTTTTTTTTTTTGAGCACATTTTTCAAAAGTTTTTTATAAGAACCATCACCTAATGTGTGTCTTTTTGATTGCAAAGTTTCATTATTTTCCGTTTAGTAGTTTTCGAGCCAATTCGTGACAAAGAATGTAAAAAGTCTCCAGTAAAACGCTCCGCTCACTTCGTTCGCTTCGCTCAATAATATATAATAACAAAACAACATTTCTTGTTACGATATCGCTTCTTAATTTATCGATATATGTACATATATAATTAGCTACAGTCTGTTATTATATTAAATCATCACAAGGATCATTAATTTCAAGTATATTGATAATCGAACGGATTTTGATTGACGAAGGAGAAACACAAGGTAATGATTGTGAGCACGCGAAGCAGGTTCAATAGATCAGAACACATCGTATTTTATATAGATTATTTATTATATATCTTACTACTACCACCACGACGAATCGGATATTATAAAAAACTTAATTCTGAATGACAAACAGATACTAATCAACGATTCGGACACTATCAACACATTTAGCGAACCATCTTTTCCAATCTGAACTGCACTGACCTTAACTTATAATCAAATTCTACTCTGCGCCTTGAGTGATAATACAATATGGTATATCCGATGTATCATGTTAATCTTAAAGTTTTAAATTGCAATGACATTAATGTGGTAAGTGAAGCTGCGTAGGCGATAGATAGACGCGTCACACTAACACGTCACGCCAGCTGATCGCTGTAAACAAATCATAGTAAACTAACTCCCACGCCGCCACTGGCCGCTTTATATATATCACTAGAAAACGTAAAGCACTACATATTACTTTTACTTACCTCAAGTGACGTGCAAAAGATTTTTTTTTTATTTTAGAATAATTATGTAATAACTCATTTCATACGTACGATATTACCTGAAATGATTAAACCGTTCAAAAAAATTTCACAATTACAATAATTGTACCAAATTTTGCTCAAAGAATATCAATAAATCAATAAATGAAAATATCAGAACAAATGAAACCAATAAAGAATTTAATTTTGATCAATCACGCGGCCGCGACACCGCAACATCAGCAAAAACCACCTACCGACATTTAATACTTATTTCGCAACACAGAAATGATTTAATAATAACCGTCCCGTAGTATAAATATACAGTTTTATCTATAGACGATTTCGGTAAACCTGTTAGTTATAATTGAGAAATGGCAAAAATGGCGCCAGTTAGGTCATTAAAAACGAGGTCACCATAAGGCAGTGAAAGAGACGAAACATTGACTTACTATTACGTATGGTATACTTATATTATTTGGGTCAAACAGCTGTTTTGCTCGTGACAGCTAATGTGCTGGAAGTTAGTCGCCGTTGGAACTAGGTCTGGTGGAGTGTTGGAACTTTGTATCAGATATAAGATATGCTTTAATAAAAGCTCGGAGAAAACGAGTGAAAAAGAGTTGCAGAGCATTCAATCGTAAGGAGATTGTTACTATATTTTACTTAATAAACTATATTAAGATACGATGAGAAAGGATGGAACAAAAAGAGGTAAGATATACTATAGAGATATTTTTTATTAAAAAATGCTAAGTATTCACATACAATAATAAATACAAAAAAAATATTATTTAACAGACATAATTACTCGTACGTACAACGTATGGGACTATATGGAGTTATATGGGGCTATGTAAATTTGATCAATTAACCTGACCGCAACCGAAACCTCCCTAACGGCAATCACATGAGTAATGCCTCCATTACTCGCCATCGAAGCGAACGGAACAATTACCACGGAACGACTCGTATCTGCAGCCTCGTCATCTAAATTGCGTGGATGAACACCCTGGATGGAACATTTCATTTGTTACTAGGAAGCGACCAGTGCTAATTAATTAATTTGACAGGAAACCTCAATTGGTTTAACTAATAATGTAACTATGGTCACCTCATCGTAATCATAAGCATCGATAGTCGATAATCTGAACAACATTCTGTAAACCTCGTATCGGTAATTCCAGCTCCTAGGGGGTGAAAGAGGATCATTATTTAAGCATTTATCTTAAAAAAAATTATACCCGGTAATTAAATTCGAAATAAGATGAAGAAGATGCATCATTAATAAGAATAACAAAAAAATATATTTTAAAATAAATAAAAAATGAGCACAAAAGAATTACATTAATTGGCGACGATATTTAGGTGTAATATTTTAAGAAAGGCACAGTATGTAGCAAAAAAAACTATATTGTATACTAAATAAGCCCATATAAGTTATGGCATACCTACTGAGCTGTCCTTACGGCGTCGAAGGATCGCCTACTTTTATTACCTAAGCAAACTTTTTAATATTAAATTATTTATTTTTTCTTTGTAAGTAACGGAAAGAACATATCACATAAAATATGCCATGACACGATTTGTCAACATTCAACAACACAATTTAGAAAATTCAATTGATTGAATTGAATTGATTTTGGATGTCTCCAGGTATTACGAAAGCAAGAAGGAAAGACAAACAAACACATTATACATTTACAATGTTAGTTAATGTTGCACGCACCTGCGCCTTAGCCTCTAACACCTGCGTTTCGGTTGATTGTTCACCAACAAATAGACAACTATAAGACACTTGGACCGAACAACACAATGCACCTTGAAGTATAAACTATACACTTTATAATGAAATATAAATTCCATATTACTAGGATATCATAAATGCATGCAAATAAACGTTAATTTAGTGAAGTCTGCTTTTACTGTAGTACTTGCGGGAAATATTGAAGATTTAAGACACGCCGTCCCCAGAGCAAACTGCAGATGGTTTTAGTCTGTTCACCACACACTCGTGCTAAGATATATCAGCGACATATGGACTGTATCACTCTATATTAAAATATTTGTATATATTATATATTATACTAGATTTAATTTCATTTTCATTCATTTCTAAAACCAAGGTTGACTCTTGAAATCCTTTTTGCAGATTGAAGTGAAACATAAAAAATAAATCCAAAATTTAAGTATTAAACCACATCTGTGAAAAACAGCTGATCTAATATCGGTAAGGGAGTGTAATAACAAGGGGAGAATCAAGTGTCCTGTATCCAAAGGCTGGTAGATAGGGTTGAGGGTTGGACGCGGTCTGTGAAACTTGATTCAAAAAGGAGCTTAAGTCGACAAAAGAATTCGTTTATACCTACCTACATTTGGGATGCTGGATTCAGTTTTACGTTTTAGTGGGAATATTGGGTTTAGTTGACGTTCGTTATTGTATTTTAAATAAATATTATATTTAAAACGTAATAGAAACTGTTAATATTTTAATTAAATTAAAACAATGAAGAAAACAATTTAAATCGCTGCTTTTACGAATCTATTCAGACGGAAAAATTAAATCTTGAAATAACACTAGTACTTATATATTTATATTAATGATAATTATATAAATAACAAAATTTACAATAAGATATACTAATATGAGATGTTTAAAATAAGGATAGATAAGCAAATATACGGAATAGATAGAAAGGATGGCATAAAGTCGAGAGAGGGTGAGATTTCTGGGGTGGTACGACGTAACGTGACAGTCAGGGCGTTAAGACTTGCAATATCGACTCTAGGTGGCAACGCTCGAAGTTATAAAGGAATCGCGAAGGACCAACTAATAAACACATGAACATTTATTTTAGAATTTAACCATAAACTTAACATAGTTCGTTCTAATTAATACAATATTATAAAACTAATTATGTACTCACGTACATAATTAGTTTTAGTTCTGACATAAAACATTGCTCCATACTACAATATTATGAGGAAAGATTTTTTGTTTGTTACTCCAAAACTAATTGACCGATTTTAACCATTTTTTCACTAACATAATCAAGAAGTATCACAGGCTGTAATTTATTTATAAAAAAACTTAGACATGGTTATTTTAACTAAGGTGTAAATATCGTATCATTTTTTTTTTCTTTAAAGATAATAAAATGACGTACTAATGAATTATAGAACTAAATAAATCCACAAAGACGTTCTCAAGGGACTATATCTATCTATAACAGCTAAGTTATAAAAAACGTATATATTTTTTTATATTAAATATAAATAACCTTTCATGTTATAATATGAATCCTTATGAAATTAAAGTATTTCATTATCTAGATAATTTTCAGGATATCAATTCGTTAAACAGATATCACTTAATTATGAACATTTAAGTTAAAATAAGTATAAAAATTATATAAACGATAAGTATATTTTGAATTAAAATAGCTCATTGACTTTATTACTTAATTTTTACTTTTTTTGTATTTGATACGTAAGTGCCTATAGGAGTGGAAAATACGCTTGGAATAAGATTTAGTTTACAAATAGAATATAACCTAGAATAACACAGGCTATTTCTTATGTGAAAGTACCTTATCACCATAAAAACCTAATAATTCAATATTTGGTAAACAGATGTCGCCGTGGGACAGTTAGTAAAATATAACTTGTACAAAGAAAAACGACGTTCAATTCGATTACAGGTACCCATTAACGAACCTCAGAGGTCAAGAAACGACCTCCAAGATACGCAATCTTATATTCCCACCCAAAATAGAGATAGACGAGATCTTATAATATTAATAATAATAAGACAAAATCTTGTACAAATAATTTTGTTTAATGTGTACAATGTCTGACTGTAATTGGAATAAGATTCGGTTTACAAACTGAATATATTATATTAAATTTATTAAATTGTAGGTAGGATTAAAATGGCTATCATGTTTATAGATAATTTCAGAATGTAATAAACAAGTAACGGTAATATGAAATAACCGATGATATAAGTATAGAGAGAAATTAAATATATAATTATCACAAGTCAATAAACCAATTAAATAATAAACTATACGACATTAATAAGAAACTAATTAATTTGTCATATAAATTGCATTGCATTATTTATCACCGGTATAATAAATAACAAACTGACCCTTACATATCGCTATTACGATACTTACACTTCTCAAAAACTAGTTAATACAAAAATGGCTCATTTTTGTTAATTTTAGAGCCAATCAGCCAACCAATCAATCAATCACAACTCTTGAAAGTGCTGTCAAATCATTTTAACTTTAGTCATCCTTCCAGAAACCGTCCGTTAATCTAAATCAAATACAACTTACAAAGACAAAAACACCACTGGGTAACCATTATTAATGGACGTCGTCAAATAAAACAGAACCAAACGAAATTAGCAGCTGCCTTAATAGGTTTTAGTTCTGAATGATTCACGCCGCAGCGGTGCCGCGGGCGAGGTGGCACCGATGGAATTGCATTTCGGTGCTCCGTCGCGACGGTAACAAAATCGATGGAGCCAGAAAACTTTTCACACTATAAAGAAAAACCATTACCTCGTTCGACGACATCGACATTTTCCTTTAATAATAAACAAATTATTACCTGAAAGATGGAATAAATTGATACCGGACATTCAAATTATATTCAATTACCAATAGCATCAAGAATTCAATTACACTAATAGATGTAAATATTAACTATATCTGATTACATTACACCGTGATTGATTTATCGTGATACAACAACTGAGGAGTGTCCGAGTTGACAACTTGAGGATTAAGATGACGGCGTCAGCTAAACTGTTGAGACGCCTATAGATATAAAAATACTAAACTTTACAATGATTTTAGTAACATGAACTAAGTTATTAAGTTAAAAACCTAATCACTTAACGTAAGGCGGCTACGTGTCGGGTACGTGAAGGCTACGTGACGGGTACGTGACGTTTATAATCCCCCAGACGTCATCTCAAATTATGTCCATTCATCAAACACGTAAACCGTTACGCGTGAGAACAACGATGTCACCTATGTCACGTTGCAAAATAACCGTTTTATAGCGGACCGTACACACTATTTTGAATAATACGTATATTTGAATCATTGCATAATCAAAGCAAATCTAAAATAAAACCAGATTCAACTCTTTTTATAGGAGTATAAATGTAATGTAATCGTGTTCATAAAAAACTCATTAAACTTTAAACTAAACAGGTATGTTAATGAGCATCAGTAGCTAATTAGATAGACATACGATGTTGATGTTATTTTGATACAATACCTACATCTTAAGTTAAGTTTTTAAATGCGTTTATTCCTTGTTCCGTATATCAGTGACGCTGTCATTGTCAGTAGGGCTAACTACTGTTAGGAACAAAACAAAATGGAGTAATTGTCACTACGCAGCTGATCGGTCGAAATGTATATAAAACTGTATATTCCTAAATAATACTATTGTACCATTAATAATGTTAGAAATAACATCATTTTTTTAAATGTGTACTTTGTCTATACTATTAAATTTATGCTTTTTCAATACCAACATAAAGTAAGTCGCGGTACTAAATTATGCCGTAAGTGGGAGTGCTAGAGCAGTTACTATTAGTGTTTATCGGTCGCATACTTAATACTATAAACAATTACCTTCAATAATATCATATCCCAGCCCTCTATTAACAATAAAAACTGTTATCTAGTAATCTAGTGTTGTGTTGTGTAATGTGTAATATCCTTGTTAAAAATCTTTAAAAAATGACATGAATATTCCTGTAATAGTATAGTATAGTGTGTCAATATACGTTACTAGCCTGCGGCAGGTGCTGCACCAGCTGACGCGTCTTGCCATGGAAAATTAGTCTTGAATACTTTTTTTTTGCATCACTTAATACCGCATATGGGATAAGTACTTCAAGTTCAGTTTGATATTTACATTTAAATACATATTCTGAAAAGGTTTTCATTTAAAACAATTCAAAAAGATAGATCAATAGATATATATATAAATACCTCATTTAAAATATAACACCAGATTTTTTTACCCATTAGTATTATAAAAATTCAAATACAAAATATCTTTATTAAAGTATTTATTTATTTACACGCACTTTTGAATCGTCAATATTGGTATGCAGCGAAATCTAAATCGCCATCCAAAGTAACGTAAGAAAACTAGTTTTGCTAGGAAGAATAAAATTAATTTCGAACTCGGAAATTTTAGTTAACTTAACTATTACTCTCTTGTTCCGATAAAAAAACTTCATTTAATTGTGAAAGTCACCTGTCGGAAAAGGAATTCCTATACTAATATTAAATGTGAAGCAATAACAAAACTTATAATTAACAATTACTTGACGAATACTACAATAGACTATAAAACAGCATGTGACTTATCACGAGAAAATGTAAAAGGAAAGCCGTGTAGATATTTATTTTAAAAATACAACACACACACACACACACACACACACACACACACACACACACACACACACACACACACACACACACACACACACACACACACACACACACACACACACACACACACACACACACACACACACACACACACACACACACACACACACACACACACACACACACACACACACACACACACACACACACACACACACACACACACACACACACACACACACACACACACACACACACACACACACACACACACACACACACACACACACACACACACACACACACACACACACACACACACACACACACACACACACACACACACACACACACACACACACACACACACACACACACACACACACACACACACACACACACACACACACACACACACACACACACACACACACACACACACACACACACACACACACACACACACACACACACACACACACACACACACACACACACACACACACACACACACACACACACACACACACACACACACACACACACACACACACACACACACACACACACACACACACACACACACACACACACACACACACACACACACACACACACACACACAAGATGATTTGATTTTATCATGATTGTGATTGTTACTTTATGTAACTGAGATATGAATGCATTGAATTTCAGTACATTGCACAAGCAACCAACACTGACCATGGCTTAGATTGTTTCATCGATACGCCGAGCCAAAATGAACCACAGCGACGAAAGGGACTACGAATTTACAAGGAACCCTAAATATATCAACACAAATCAGACATTATGTAATTTAAGACTACTTCGAATAAAACATGTCAAAGTCTTGAATTAGTGCTTCAGAGTAGCAGAATCATAGAGAGAAACAATCAGTTATATTGGAAGCGATAAGAAATTACAATAGAAGTATTAACACAAGGTGCACTGTGAGGTCAACGTACCCGTGACGCGGAGAGGGCGACTTGATACAATTCAGGTAGAGACCTTCAGTAATAAATCACATGGTGCCAAGAACAAGATTCTAAGAATAACGAACGCATGGATGTTTAAATTCCTCATTTGAATATTATAATATTCAACTTTACGAAAATGAACAAAAAAAATCATTTTAACCCGTATTGAGAATAAAGCAACGCAGACTTTGAAATTGCATACTTTATATTAATTATATATATATATATATATATAACTATAATATTATAACAATTTGTCTGTGCCGATAGCAGAATAAAAACTGTGTTAAAAACAATAAAAAGATTATATTTTGAACGTGAAAACAAGTTTGGATGAGTTATCACTATCTATCACGGACGTTTAGGTCTGCACGAAAGTGATTTTGCACGATTTACTTGTAATACCAAATCCTTGTAATACCCGTATGAACGCGACGGGAGGGATTTGTCGGTGATATTAATGATACGACCGGTTATTTTAAAAGTACGTTTATCATAGCTTATAAATCGATCAAAACGTAGAAGGCGTATCTGTATTAGGCATAACGTAAATGAAACGCCATACGTTGATGAAGTGTGGGCTAAATAGTGATTGAGTGATCAATCAACGCACGACCGAAGCCGGGTTAGGATTTAAATTTTAGATTTCTTTTATGACGTTAACGTAATTCTGTCTCTAATTTCATTGATTATACATGAAATTTTGATTATTCTTCAAATTTTACACCAAAATATGTATATTTTAGCTTAAAAATTACGTGATTCAGTAAATTCTAGCGAGAACGATATTTTAGATATTCCAACCGTAAGACGGTGGCTCCGTAAAAATAACATAATGTTAGGGTTATTTTTGAAGTCCTTATATTATATTTTGGTATTGGAACAGGTTATTTCAAAACCTTTCTATATATATTGCTGTTTCAAAAATAATTTATATGTATAATATATGTATAATATAATATAATGTATAATTTATCTTAAATATGATCTACACTGTCCCATCAGTAAATGTTTTTCTTAATGTTCACGGACTACGAGCAGAGTTTTTAAGTTACAATACTGACAAAAAATAATAACATTTACCCCGTAACTGTTGCGAATTGCATCTCGGGATAACAGCATTCCTCCATAACACATTTCAGGATTCGCAATAATATTATGAAGTGAAGACTTGTGTGAGAGCATTATTCGGTATTTCTTATTATAAATATAACAAAACAGGGATTCATATCCTACGTAATACTTTAGGAAAAAGTTATTAGATAAATATGAAATCTATAACATTAAAGCTATATCTATATATGAAGCTATTAATTATTGTGGTTAAATATGAAAAAATAATATTCCATGTCGATTAACGGTGAAGTGAAGTTTTCTCATGTTCATATGCTCAATGCAGCGTGCTTAACAAGACTATTTATTATCTTAGGATATCATTAAAGAAATTTCAAAGTAATTATCACAAGACAAAATATTGTCTAGGAGTATTTGAAAAAAAAAACAACATTCCGTAAATATATATAGTAGTTAATTAACATTAAAAGCGTACAGGACATTCAAATTCAAAGCATGTTTAATAAGCACCCATCGCCTCAAAGACAGAATAAACGCTATTCACATATCATTTTATAAATATCCTTAACTTGTCCTAGTATTAACATTTCCCTGGTAATGTTATATATATACATATATGTATATTTATACAAACGCGTAGACGCCATCAGTCATCTCCCTCCGCAATATCCCTATTCGTAACGCAGATGGTCACACTTTAATACTAATAATATGTTATGTTCGTTCATCTCTTGGAGATTAACAATTTATCAAACGTAATCGCCTCGGTATAAATTATACAAAGCGATCTGATAAATACGACAGATTACTTTCAACTGACAAGCTGTTTCATATTCTTTTAGATTTGTGTTTTTATAATACGTACATTTTCTCTGCCTTAAATATATAACATTTATGATGAAATGAATATATATAGATTTTCAATTAATAGACAAAAAAAATTTTTTTTATTTGAAAATCCTAAATATAATATGCTATTTAAAACTAATACAAAGTAATGTAAGAGTTATATTTCAAGAATATTTTTTATATTTATAATTTATTATGATATTGAGATTTTTTACGTGTTGGAAGTTGTATAATTAAATTCATTATTAAAAAATTATAGAATTCACTTTTAAATATATACATATATGATAGTTGCGTAAGACAAAATTAATTACTTTGCAACAAAAAAAATGAAAATAGATAATGAAAACAAGAAATTGGTGTGATGGAAATTATTTAAATAAAGTGTACATATAGGTTTATACTCCTGTAGTAGAGTTAAAAATAAAAGTCATTACAGGTTATACAAATTAGCCAGCACTGCAGATATTTTACAAAAAGTAAGATCTTCATTAGCGGAACTGAAGGCTAAGTATAATCGCACCATTAACCCAAAGACCTCTGTAGTATCTCGATCAGCTGATCGCTCTTGGCGACTGTCGCTGGCACCCACCGCGACCTACTAACAGACTGCGACTGACGTAGTGACTCGACACCTCGTGAACCTAGCACAACTATTATTATTATAAATATACACCTATATATATAGATGGTCTAAGTGTTGTATAGACTACCGTTTTTATTATAGCTTTTTTTTTATGTAGTAAAATTGTAACATATTTACAAAATGTGGATGAAAGAGGAAAATATCTAACTTTAGCGTAGTTTTCTATTAAAGTGAAAATGCTAAAAACTCGTGGAATTCTTCGGTACCGACAACAGAAAGTGAGCCGGAGTGCGCAGTTTATTGTTATCATATAACATAGATATAATAAAACAATGTTAACTAAACTATGTAATAAGTGTTTTTTTACTTGTGTTGTTGTTGATAAAATATATGCTTAAAAAGACTGCTTAATGCAGATGTGTCAAAGTGGGTAATGTGGTGTGTGTGTGTGTGTGTGTGTCTGTGTGTATGTGTGTGTAGTCCTATATTTGATTATGAATGCACAAACATTTGACCCAATACAGCTAAGGGGAACCAATATTAGGTCAAATGTTTGTTGTCGGCTTCAGCAGAGTGACTCTAAATCCAAATAGCGCCAGCTTGGTGCTGTTAACCTACTTTTATCTGCCAGCTCGTACCGGAAGTAACCCGAGACAAAACTTCTATTACCGAATTAATCAATATGCCTTCTAGATTATGCATCAAAAAATGATTTATTAGTGAACACGGAGATGTAACAATAATAAACGGATTAACCTCAAAAATATAACAACGTAAGTCTCCTTCAATTATTGTCAAACAACTCATGTCATTATTTCGAAGGCTTCGAAATCCAGTTAACGCTAACATGTCTTGCCTTAGTATATATCATAAGAATTAGAAGAATCCTTATTAGAAACATTATAAGCAGATATGTATTGAATAGTTTATTCAAACATATTCTAGAAAGTGATTCGAAGTACTTTGTCATATTGTAAATTATTACCGGATCTAAATCAAAATGGCGATGTATCAAAAGTAAATGTTTAAAGTCTTCCTAGCTTGTCTCGGTGAGCTCCGTGTCACGAGGTACCAATTACTTCACCTCAATTACCAAAAGCACTTTTACTGCTCTCCAGACCGTACATAATTCCAAGTCGTTATTTCATATCGTATCCAGAGATAGAATTTTGATGGAAGATAAATCGGAAAATCGATTTCGTCACGTTTCAGGATTTAGGTGTTAAGTTTAACGGAATAAGTCTTATCCGGTGTCATTAAGGTCGATAGTTTTGATGACAAACTAAAGATTATATGTAAATATCATTTCACGGTTTTAAAAATATTGATGATGATATGGTATAACGTAATTTATGGGCACAGGCAAGACTGAAGTTATATTGAAAATAGTCGCTAACTTATAAAGCATTTTGTATTGAAACAAATGAATATATCCTATACCTATAATTATAATCTGAGCGTGTTCTATTTGCAATATTTAAGTATACATTCAAGATGGTAGTCTTACTAAGTTTCAGGTTACATTTTCCCATAATCTTAAAACATCATAATATCATAAAATCATGAAATAATATTAATAATATGATAAAGATTTTGATTGACAGAAAAATATGTGACATGGTCTGAAAAATAATTAATGAAATATTTTAAAATCGCGTATTTGTTTAATATATCTTTAAGTAAAGAATTAAATGTAGTGGTAAAAATTTTTCTTACTCTGTTTGATCTTTTGTCTTACACTGATTGTCATCAGTGAAGGGAGATCGCATTACCATAATATGAAGATTACTTAAAATGGTAAAGAATGTATCTTTTAGATTATATTCTCCGAAAATTTATAAAACCAATAAATAAATATATTTTATGAAGTATTACTATATAACATAATAAAATAAAATGGTACAATATGCTACAATTATGACAGCGTTTTGAAATAAAATGGATAAACCGAACCTAAAAGGTAACAGGATGAAAAAAAAGACACGATAAACCATTAGGGACCCTTATTTCCGTTCAATAGTCGTTTGTCCTTTCCTCGATTCCTGGTAAAGGTCGCGAACCCGCTAAGGGCGGTAGGGATGAATACAGCTTTCGAGACCCGGGCGAAGCTCCCCCCACCCTCCCCGCAGATCAACAACCCCTAAACGTATTTGAGATAAGCCCTGGAATGAGGATGCGAATTCGAGGTACACATAATCTTAATTAAAAGTAAGACGATGAAATAAATGAAAATGTTATACTTTTAATTTTTAAATATTTGATCGTCTCTCTTTAACTTTTCTTTCGTTATAAATCGACTTGTATGAAACTTTTACTATCAAATATGTATGTATATAAGTACCAGTACTTAAATATGAATATATAAAAGACGACGATAAATAGTCTAGTATAATATAGATTAAGTTTGATGACTTGTCGAGTAACAATATAGGCATTTCAGGCAGGTCCACCTGACGATATATCCGGCGTGTATAGTATATGGTGAAAAATATATATAATATTTAAATGAAAACTTTACTGTAATTAAAATTGTTAAAAGACAAATTTAAGTTACGTGTGTGAAGTTGCGTGTCTCGTAAAAGAACTCTGCAAAAGATGTTTCTTTCTACGTGAAAACATCAAACGCTCTTCAATTTAACTATGAACCGTTATATCGACTTAGAACCGTGAGAACGAATTACAATGGAGCGTAAAAGCAATTATAAAATAATAACTATAAAAAGTAAATGCATATCACAAGATTGTATATTAATGTTGAACCACTGGTTCACAGTTAACACAAAAACGTACATACATAATTCACTTCAAAACTTTACAGGTAGTGAGTGTTATTTAAAAACAAAAATAACATGTTCATTCAAGATAATCTGTAGATCAACGATACACGCAGAAACCCATACAAATAAGTGCAAAGGAAGACAATCTGCAATCTGCAAATAGATATAGTGCATTTAAAGATACACACGAACCGTGACCGACCAGACACGACAAAATTATCGATTCCGACCATCGAAGCGCACACCGGTCCCTCGCTTTTTAAGTAGATATCCCATTCATTGTTTAAAAAGTTCAAAAAAACTCTTCATCACTATAGGCCTATATACTTCGCATACTACCCGTTATAATCTCTCGACAATACACTTCAGGCCCGCCTTTTGTTGGGTCGTACGCCAAAGGAATGCACCTTTCTAAAAGGACTATTCCACGTTGAAAATTCGTGGAGACCACTTTGTCTACCTATAAATTGGAACCGCTTACCTGTTAAAACCTGTTCGGATCGTCGTTCTTAGAAATCCACGGCAGTTGAGCTTTTATCTTAGGTAGTTTCATATGATCAAGATTACCTTTGTAACAGGGGCTTGGTATATTATAGAAGTCTATTTACAGTAAACGAAAACTAGAGATTTTTACGACGTTCGGTGATTTGTTGATAGCAGTCATTGAAATACATTATGACGATATAAAAATCGATCTAATAATCCTAAATATTTGACGATCAAAAATATATTTTAGATATTACATGAAGAGAGTAATTAGTAGTTTCTGTTACAATTATAAAAAAGACCATAAGCTGTAGGATTAAATGAGGACGGATGACGTTAAGCGGGTCTCAGCACAGAGGGAGCCGACATCGATCGCGCCAGGCTCCCCTAACTTAATGGTGCCAGGGATAGCGACGAAGGGAAGATCTTATTTCGAATTTTCAATAACGATTTTTATAAAACCGACCGTTATTTTCTTTAGTTTTCTGAGTTTAATTTATACTGAACAAAACGACGCGAGTGAATGACCTTAATTAATTTCCATATGTTATAATATATGTGAATAAAGGGACGTACATCGTCTAACAAAGGAGTTCTTTAATGTCGCAGACAAGTACAAGTATATATAATATAAAGTTAATGGGCGGAGCGAAGCCCTCGTCCCCTTGGAACTAATGACCACTCGAAACGGGAAAATTACACCACGAACCCGAATAGATGGACCAAGTCACGAAGCGACTCCGGTTACAGATAAAACTACAAACATTATACGCTTACTTCATAACACAGATTAAATTACATGTAAATTCTTGTTTTCACCTTGCTTCTAGTTTATAGGGAAAAAGTAACTTTTGGTATACGACGGTTAAATTAACGTCAAAGCATAGCATGTCGTTTGATGCAGATAGACAGACTTTACGACTGCTACCATTTAATATATTACCACATAATTGTACTAAGACGTCCTTATATATTTGTACCACAATAAACCAACGACATGAGGTTTTGAAAGGGTTGCCGTTTTTTGTGAGTATTCTGTAAAAAAAAAAAGTTATTTGGAAAAACAAGTTCTAGTGCAAACGGGTAAGTCTCTGCGGCTGGTTTGATTCAGAAAACACAAAAAGCGTATGTGGTGCTTAATTTCCAGCTGCGTGTGGGTGTGGGTGCGGTGACCTCGGTCGCATCTGCCGCGCTACTTCTACAACCTGGCTTCGCTCGGGCCCTCGAGCACTATATACTTGTATTATTCACATCAATTACCCTTTGGTGCTTATATACTTTTTATATACTGATTATTTTCCCTTTATATTGTAGTGTGATATATCATTGACATTGGCATTTTGTAATTTGAAGTCTGTCCTTTATGATCTTGATAATTTTAATCTTATATATAAGGAATAAAGTGTAAATGCTTATCTCTTTATACAACTATACGTAGGACGTTTCTCACAGCTGTTAACAACATAACGACTTTCAACAATGTTGCGCAAAATGCATCAATCGAATTCGACTATAAAAAGCAATTTGATAAACCTTTGTACCCACCACGTGGTCAAAGTATATCTATCGATCACATAGTGTACGTATATATGTATGTATATATAAATAAGGACATATAAAGCCAGTCTTGAGATTTTCCTGCGCAAGAGTGTACATTACAACCAGACCGCATTGTGAGAGCAAGTTTCCTTTGTGAGTGTAACTCTACACTGACTTAGTAACAAGATAGACGTAGATCCGGATTTATCTGATCGTGGCATGTTACTTTAAAAACGTGTAATAACCCCGGTAGTAACATTACATTAACTATACTAATAAATAAACTAAATCGGATGAAACACAATAGTATAAAATGACTATATATATATATATACCATATACCATATTTTTGCGAATATTTGGTATCCGTGAAACCGTTCGGAATAAGGACGGAAGGTCTGTAGATAATTAGAGGGCTGTCGGGTCGGATGAAGGCGGTACGTACTTTAATTAATTAAACACCTGCTTCGCTAGAACGATCGCGTTATACAAAGTAATACTCTTTTATAGATAAAAGTATACAGAAATAAATGTGTACTATCAAATTATCAGTAAGGCTTTAGTATAGTATCAAATTATATAGACATTTAATATGCTAGAATAGTTGAAATTTATTTACAAACCTAATAGATCGTTCATAACAGCACTGGGTCTTACCTGGAAAGACAATAAAAAATTAAAAGGAGGTATTTACTTTGTAATTATCAAATTATGTTATTATTTAATTATATATATAATAATCATTCAGTAGTATGCATATTAAATGTATATTTTCAGTGATCTCGGGTGCAGTCTGCGATGTAGATATACATCGTAAAGGTTAATTCGTAGTCTGGAGGCGGCGCGAATGCAATCACGGCCGGGAAGCTCATTCCGACTGCATCTCCGGAAGATGACGATCAATTGAGGAATCTGCACCCTCGCTCCGATGACGTCCACTTTTTATATACTGTTCATGTACTATTGCAATATGAGCTACATATAATATATTACGATGACTTTGTTATCGTATTTCATTTAGCTAATTAATTAAATACATTCTATATGGTGAGAAATTTTAACTTAAACTTAGCAACAAAAATAAGAATAATTGTAACAATTAACATATATTTTCATGTATTCGTATTATATATATATTAGGGCGTTTCAAAAAAAAAAAAAAATGGTTTTTTTTCTCGGAACCAGGCTCAAAAGTTTCGTTTAGATGCCAAAATAGGCCTGTGAAAATATGAGCCCTTAATATTAATATTAAGGTAGTCCGCATCGCACTTTTCGATTTCCCATAAGAATAACACAGGAAAAAATTTTTTTTTTCTTTTGATTTTTATAACTAATGAACGATATATTGTATTGCAATACCCATTCATTATTTTTGTAGAGAATTTAACGCTCTACAAAAATGGTTTGAAGTCAATTTTTGATAAATCAACTCAGTCAAAAGTTATTCAAGATCAAAGTTTAAGTTACTCTCAATTCAGCTGTTTTTTAGTAGATTTCATAGAAATCTAACTATTACATTGGTCCTCATGACGGAACTTTTGAAAAAAATTGTCATTTCCTTACTCAGCTCGGCGAGCTGATTAAGAAAATATATATGGTTCAAAAGTTTATATATGTATGTATATATACATTTGAACCATATATATATTTTTTTTCAAAAGTTCCGTCATGAGGACCAATGTAATAGTTAGATTTCTATGAAATCTACTAAAAAACAGCTGAATTGAGAGTAACTTAAACTTTGATCTTGAATAACTTTTGACTGAGTTGATTTATCAAAAATTGACTTCAAACCATTTTTGTAGAGCGTTAAATTCTCTACAAAAATAATGAACGGGTATTGCAATACAATATATCGTTCATTAGTTATAAAAATCAAAAGAAAAAAAAAATTTTTTCCTGTGTTATTCTTATGGGAAATCGAAAAGTGCGATGCGGACTACCTTAATATTAATATTAAGGGCTCATATTTTCACAGGCCTATTTTGGCATCTAAACGAAACTTTTGAGCCTGGTTCCGAGAAAAAAAAACATTTTTTTTTTTTTTTTTGAAACGCCCTAATATATATATATATATACTCTGAACATATTTTATTGAAATTGTTATAACAAATATATTGACCGGAGCTTAAGTTTAAACCTAGACTTACTTATAAATTACTTTATACTAATAGTAGGTCAGTATTAAATGATTGTGGGATAAAGTTATGCTTTTTCTTTATATTTAGTTTCTTTAAATAAATGTCCTCGATTAAAGTAAACGCAAACAGTTTTAATTAAGCGATATTTCTTGACACTTTTCAACAGTTATATTACGTTTACGTAAGAGGTAGTTATTTAAATACATGTAAATGGACGGATTTTGACTTCTAAATTATTTCTTATTAAATGGGATCAAACAATACAATTACGAATTAAAACAAATTCTCACGTCAGGAAGAAACACTTAACAATTGACGAGACAAGTTATATTTTGTTAATATAATTTAAATGCCATTCCATAGAAAACAGTTATAAGACTTTATAAGGAAAAAATATATTTTTGACTTTATTTTCTTTAGCATAAAGTAGTTTTATATTTAAAATAAGTAGGCATTTATGCACTTATGAATCGTCAACTATTACAATAAAAAGGTTAGTATAGTCAGTCCGTGAGTAAGCTATCTGCTAAGAGTTGAAAAGTTGTTCTTTTTAAATGAAATTTAACAGTATTTGATGTACACATTATAACATGAACCCTGCAAATGAATCAACAACCTAAGTCCAACACATTTCGATCAACTAAAAACTATTGAATGTTATAATAAGATTTATTTAATAACTAGCAGGTTACCCGTGCTTCGCGACGGGAATAAACAAAAAAAAAACTGACTTTCGTGAGTATTGAAACCATGACCCTACCTTTCACACATACACGCTCTATCCTCCAACCCATCATGACTCGCTATCAGTGCGAGAAAGCTTTGAGTTTGATAAATACAGAGTTTCATTCCTATCGGGTTATAGGTACGCTCTTGTTCCTCAAATCGCAGCGTGTTGAGAATAAACATAGTGACTGGCCAAATCATTTTAATTTCTACTGCAATGCAATGGGAGAAGAGAGGGAGCGGGGCGTAAATTTTGCAGTTTTTTAGCTGTAACTTTGGAGCGGTTTGGACCTTTGCAAAATCCTTTCTTATTGCACCTATTCAATATGCCAGGAGTCTTGTGACCAAATTTCAGCTTTCTAGGTTTTACGGTTTGGGCTATAGGGCGATGAATGAATCAGTGAGTGAGTGTCTTTGTGCTTTATATATTAAGATATACTTTTAATTTACGATTTAAAACTACGAGAAAAAGTATGGAACTATTTTATTATTTAAGACTACACTTAAGAACATACAATATTTGTTAACTTTATTTTATATGATTATTACCTTTGTAAAGTAAGTATTGTGGGACTATTATATTATTTATGCGTACACTTAAGCCCATAAAATATATATTAACTTACTACTATGACCTGTGTTCAGTTGGTTATGATATCTGATAATGTTTGAAATATATGGACGTTATTAGATTAAGGCGCTACCTTAGTAATGCTGGTCAATGTTCTAATTTGGTTGTGTGACGTCACGGCGCTCGGGTCGGTCGGCCTTTTCATACATTACAATTTTTTACCATTATTTACGGTTAACACATATATACATATATATATCAAAATAAGCATAATACTCAAAAGTAATAATATTGCCATACATGTCTTATGTATATTATACAAAGACATGAACTTTATATATACATTATATTATAATAATAGTTCCATCCGATTTTATGTAACAAAATATTAAAATCATGATATCTACATATTTACAAGTCATTTAAGTATATATATATATATAACTCTATTTGCTTTATAGTATGGTTGGTATGCAGTAGACGGACAGATAAAGTGAAACGGCTAATACTTGGCATCCTAAATCAAAAACTTGTAACCACCAGAATACCAAATCACATTACCGACTAAATTTTGAGGCGTGACATTAAAAAAAAAAGATTTAGATAAATCTTACTATGAAAAGCGCATCCAACTTATTATATGCTTGAGAACTTTAAATAGTTTTCAAACTTGTGTACATTAACACTACAAAATATAAATACAAAGAAGTATTTAAAGAGTTAAACAGAATAGCATATGATTAACGATCATCCACCACGTGAAGCAGTGAAGCAGGTTTACGAAGCTGCTTTAACTTAGTCGAGGCAGTTAGTTCGAGTGGTACTTACATAATTACTCAACGGACAAAAACACTTCCGCGCCACGATCGTAAATAAAAGAAACTATCAAAAACAAAAGCCGTTATATTTCAATTCTTCGTTTCCCGCCACATCTCACTTTCTCTTTGACATTATGGTTATTCTTAAGAGTGGTGTAAATAATATATAAGTGACTCGTGATTGACGATATTGTATTTTCGGCAGACGTCACATTTGTCTGAATGTTATATTTCCTACTGGAATACGCAAGGATTTAGCTATTTATTATATAGCAGCATCGATCAAAATAATAATATAAAGAAATAAGGTTTACAAAAATCGATAAGACGTAAATTCTTTAATACAAAATGTATGTACCTTGATGATATATGGTACTAAGAGTCGGAGCATCTATTGAAATCGAATAGTCCACCTAAGAAGCATGTCTACCTGGCAGCGTTTATTTGATGTCGGACCCAAAGGTCAAGTTAGGTACCGAAGCAGCACTCAAACGTTCATAAACTCGATTAGGAAGTGATTGATGGTTGGTGTAGGGCGATGGCACTGGGAGCCAGACCCTGCGTTACGCAGAGGGGTGGGGAACTGATCAATAGTTGGGGAACATGAGCGGGGGTATTTTGGAACTTTTTGTATCGTATTTGACTACCCTCGCTTATCATCTACGCCTCTAACATATGAATAAATGTGTCGTAGTTAACCCAATGAAAATACGTGTTCGTATAAAAATAGTTTCATTATAGAAATTAAAGCTTCGCTTTGGTTGCACCAATTTTTCATTACCGGATAACGTGAGCTACTTCCGAAATAGGTCATTACGGCTTTAAAGCTAACATTTTAACGGATTTCTTAGTTTGAACTTGTTAACAAAATGCGGCATTCGAAATAAACTGCTATTAAATTAAATTACTAACATTAATGTTTTCAAATGGGAGCTAAACTAATTATTTTTGCCTTTTTATGGAGGATTGTGAGTAAATGATGATAAATAAATATATATTTAATAAGCTTAGCACCGGTAATATGTTAATATGTTTATAATTGGCGGTCTCAAAGATATACAACTATTAATTAGTCAGTCAGACGATCAAGTTACACAACCTTCATACATTTTATGAGATAGATGACCTAAGGTCGGGTTATCGTATGTCAGATATGGGCTTGGTAACTTGAGCTCATTATTTCAAGGGCGAGATACAAGGATAATACGGGGTCTAATTTTTCTCTCATATAAATTTCAGAAATAAAATAAAACATATTCTTATCTCCCACCCTGTTATCTTGAATAAAACATTTAAGATCAGTAATTCCCGCCAAATGAAGAAAGCTCAGATTCCTCTAATTCTTTAACTTCGTCCAGTCAAACGACCGCCAATCGTTTGCTTTGTCACTATTTGTTAGGGAACGAATTTGTTCCCTAACGAACGAACGAACGAACCAACGTATTTGATCCATAAGACGGAGTAAATGGCCTCGTCAATCGCAATTTATTTACACAGGTCGCGTTTTTTTGCGGACGTCGGTAATAAAAATGGTGATCAGAATAAACGGTTAAATAGAAATGTCGATTTTAACGAACTATTTCCATCGTAAGCGAAGCGAGGCGGCGTGGCGACGTAACTAACCGACAAGATAGCACACCACCAGCATCGCCTACGACTAATTATTATCAAGTAACTTTAATTCTATAAAAACTTATTTTTTTTACTTTACAGTACTGTTACAACGAAATATGCATATACTATGATGAGACTACTCAATGCCTTAATCTAAACAATAAATATAATGTAACCGCAGGAAACTGGTAAAATAAGGATAGTATGATTGGCTTATGTTTATACATAGTGTTATTCTCTCACTTTTTGCGCCGGGCACGTAATGTAATAAGCAATTTAGGAACAGCTGATCGCACATCAGAGTAAAGATTTCCAGTTCGCTTAGTACTCACCATTTAATACAATTCACATAAAGCGAGTCTACTACTATATATATACTATACTATATATATATATATATATATATATATATATATATATATATATATATATATATATATATATATATATATATATTTAATACCATATCTATTTAATGTAGACTTTCTTTTATATATGTATAATTACTTACTATGTCAAGTCTAATGTGTGTGTGTGTGTGCGTGTGTGTGCGTGTGTGTGTGCGTGTGCAGATACGTCACTAACAAACCAATTCCTGTTACCATCAGTCAGCGACTTCGGATATTATTAATCATATGCATTATCAAGTAGACCTTATCTTTCGTAAGATTAACATTCTAATAAACCAGATGATAAAAGATACCAACCGTATACTTACTGTTTTATAGCGAATAAAGTATAATTATAATTTTAGTATATATAATTTCTAAATACATGTATATAAGGAGTATATAAAGTATATTGTTACGGCCTGTCTAATTTCAAGCCCTTTAATATATAAGTAATATTATTTAAAGACAAACGTGACCCGAGGAGCTATTGTAAACATTTCAAGCCAAACACGTGTTCATGTCAAAAACATAAAGTTACTTATTATCATCACTAAGATATTTAGTTTAAGGTAATATTATTTTGTCTTATTAAGAATTGTTCTCCGGATAGGATGTATGAAAACTTTTCTCAGTAATCATATATAATTAATTCTAAAACCCAGCATGTTTTAAGGAAAATTATACTAAATAAATTGTAACTGATGGATGGAGACATGGACGAAAATATATAAATATTTTCCTTCATACACATTCGGACACAGCAAGTGAAAAATAAATATAATAAATTCGGTAGTAATTACAAATAATTTTTCAAAAATAGTAAAATATGAAAAAGATGTCGTAGTTCACTTAATAGCAAATCTAAATCTAAATTCAAGGAAATATAAAAAGGCCAGAGCCCGGGCCCATAAAGTAACTAAAAATAGAATTAATCTGAATCTTTCGTTCACAAGACTCCAATTAGCAGTGGCCGACGAAAACTCTTGATTAATGGTGAAATTTTACGCGTTAAGAATACAAATTTATACATTGTAACGTTTGAAGCCTTGCATCAGATGCTTTTCTTAAACTCCAAATATTTGTTTAACAATACTCCTTTTATAGCGTAGTACTTAACTTATTTTATTAGCGATAGCAATTTCTATATTATCCAATAATTCAGGTCGTATTTCCTTATTACAAAGGGTTAAGGTTTAATTTTGCAGTGTTAGTATTGTAGTTAAAATTATGTCACGTAATGTAACGTATGGTTCCCATGACCCGCTTAAGACGTCGCTGCGCCGTTAGCTCGCTCTCCTGTTAGATATTAAACTGTTACTGATAACACGATACCTACGTTACAATTATATTTATTAACCGTACTATATGTACATATATGTATATGTATATATAAATCATACATATACATAGATACTATAATGTATATGTAAAATTTTTCAAGACAAACTGTAATCATCATAGAGCTAAGTAATAATTAACATTTAACCAACATAGTTCTCATGAGCGTGTCTTATCAAATTAGATAAAACACATGTGTGATGTGAATATTTTAAATCCAACGCTAACGATGGGTGTAATCTAAAAACATTTTAATTATAAAAAATGGTAATAGATTAGCTTAATATAATTTAATATATAACTTCACTTTGAATTAATTCCGATACCTTATCAGTATTATATTTGACTATTCGTTGTTCGCGACGTGGCGTTAAGTGTTCCCAATTGTCTAATAAATATATAATTTTATAATACTTTTATGTTTATATTCAATGTGTAAATAGTTTATTTACAATTTAGGAATTGATGTTTTTTGCAGACATTTTTATATAAATATTTAGTTCGTCAAATCTTTTTGTATTATAATTAAATATGTACAATTTACATTTATTAAAATTTCAAGGATGTTCGTTTATTTAAGCAATTAAAGCACCGAAACTGGTGAATGGATTTAAAAATTTATCTACAATCCTAGAATTAAATCAACCTTGGACATCTACAATCTACATCCACTGGTCGGTTATTGACACTGATAACTCAACTAACGGATTGTAATTTAACGTTAAATTGCAAAAAAATTGAGGATGAATTATTAGATAACTGGTACACAAATCATAATGTTTTACTAATTATATTTATGGAATATATTTAACAGTGTTTGTGTTTTAACCGCGCTAACACAAGACAGATCCGGATGCTAAACGTGTCTTAAAATTAAGACTTAACTACAGGGTGCCAAAATATTATACGTAATTATAGACAAAGGTAATTTATATATATATATATAAATCGTGCTAAATTTCGATTAACATAATACTTAATTTTTCGACTCTGACTATGTTTTGTCGTTTGACTGAAGTTCTTAAATCTGTCACACGAAAACACTGCCAAATACTGTAATCATAACAATCATGACAATGCCACTAGAACAGTATGAATATTGTTAGACCAACTATTTAATATTTTCAGTCACACCGTCCTTATCATCCACGAATGATAATGATGATAATCTTTACCTAAACCTGGGTTTAAGTATTCCTCGTCGTGATTCTCAGAACGATTTCACGGCTTAACCGTAGTTTATTGTTGAGAACGTACGGCGTGGGTGTTTTTAACGCAGGTAAGATATCTCAGGTATACAAGCGACAGAGGACAGGGTACAAAGATCCTTTGGCCTTTCAGACTATCCTATAACGTGCAAAAAGTTTTGGCACTTGACAAGCTAAAGCAAGTACTTTGGTATGAATAAGTATCGATAAGTTCATGAAGACCTTCAATTTCTTAAAACAGTATCACCGGCATGTACTTCTCAATACCTATAAAGCTGTGATGGGTGGAAGGATGGAGTTTTCCGAAACAATTAGACACGGCAAAGGCGGGACGGAGGCGAGGCCGCCGCTCCCGGGTCCCGATCAATCAGGTCGGACCGCACTCAGTGTAATTAATTTATTGGAACCTTCTAATACTACGTAGCTGGCTGTGCCGTGTTCGAATATGGAAATAAATAGAAATATATTGTAACACCTGCGAAATATTTCGAAATACCCTCCAGACTATAAATATCTCCTATGAAATAAAAACTTAGAACATAAACCCTATCATTACATTAGTTTAATGCTCATCCATTAAACACTGATGAACACGAAGTAAAACAACAAGCTTGTTATCATAATCTTGTCACTCGCACACATCTTTTTACTACTAATATTTAAGACTCCAACAGCGGTGGATCGGGTGGATCGAAATAGTCTGCAAGACAATAACTGCCACTAACAAAACAAATAAGCGGTATAGTTTAAAATAGATAAAAATAAAGTGCCCAAGAAAAAAAAATAATTTAAAGGAAAAGAAATCCGTATTTGTATTCGGAGAGTGCAAATCTCCTTGGTTGTTGGACGAGAGTCGGAATTGAGTTTTTAGGGACCTCGAGCCGCGATCGACGAGATCTGGGAATAATCAAGCGTACCTCCCCTCGTTGCGGTCGTTCACACACAATCGACGCGCCTAGCGCCGTGAGGGGCCTACCTACGCACAACGACCCAACACAAAGCATCCACCCATAGCCAACAACCCTCGCAGGACGCATTACGTGTGTTGCACGTTAACATTAAAATCGACCTTATCAATATACACCGAAGGCCTAGTTCCTTTTTTGGTATGCACACAGGCGTTGCATCCATTTTGATAACGGAAACCCGCTTCAACGAATCAAAAACAAGACAAATGTCGAGCAATAAAGCGCAGAATCGGCCCAAGTCGGGCCGCTGTCGTAGAGCGTAATGTGCATTCGATAGCAAAACATGAATATTGAAAAGCACTCTTATGTCTTTCACGGTGGATCGAATACACTTCGACGGGCGTCCGAATAAACGCCACGTGTTTATAGAGGGCACTAGTTAGTGCGGATTAGAAATACAGAACTTCCTAATTCAGCGCACATGTTGTAAACTAAAAACTTTTATTTCCCGCGCGCGTAACTCACGTTTTTAAAGTCACTAGAAGTGTCTAAATTGAGGACGTGGACGGACATTAAAAAGTGTAACTTTTAACGGGCTCAGGGGCTTTCTCTTTATCTGTGTGTCCTGTTTTTACATTTAGTAGAATAACGAGAATAGTGAGTAATTCAAAAACTAATCTCATTAAATAAGGTTCTACATCCTTTACATATCCAATCGATGATACTACCAAAAACTGAATAGAATATATTCATCAATTAATTATTTATCTTTGTTGCATTAATATCTTTCGTCAGAGCGGGCGAGTTACGAAATCATAAAAACCTTCGTAACCTCTTTTCCTTATTACGGCCGTTTAACAATTATTACAATTCTTTATGCTTACTCAGTGACACAATGAATTCATTTCAATTGTGTCTTTTACTATTTATTGTTAATTTGCTAACAATGGTTCTCGACACCAATAATATTGGTAAATGAAGGTAAAGGTGCTAATTAAGACAAAAACGTCTAGATATTATCAGATTGTAATGTTTCGTTCGTTTCGTTTTATACCCCGTCTAGAGAAGTGATCACTAGATTATTAAGTCATCCTTAAGTTAAAAAAACAACCTTAATTTATGGTCTAGACAGACAACAGATGTAACAAATACTCCAGAAGACCTTCTATAGCTATTAGAATATAAAATGAAACCATAAAATCACGTGATTGCAGTGTTATAAACATGGAACTTAACTTTAAATTGACATCTTTAAATACTTTTACTTTAGTAAACACTTACTTTTGTAAAATATCATTAAATAATGGTCTATTTTGGAATATATTTTCTATTGTGGTTGTGTATAGTAATGGATCCCCCTTGCATAATTTGTAATAGGGACCAATATATTTCTGACCCAGCTCTTGCACATTGAACACCGTAGCATGTAGATTCAAATCTTTGAATATTGTTGTAGCATAAATTATTTCCTAGGGGTCGCCTACAATTGCAACAAAAGTGAGTGCAAAGAAATTATAAAGAACAGCAAAGATGCATTTATCATCAAAAAAAAGTAAAAGAACTTTTATAATAAAGTGTATAATACTGCAATAAGTTTTATGTACATGAAGGAAATGGTAATAAGCAATTTTGTCTGAATGCCCAAACGTGCTGTGCGTATTGCATTGTGATATCTGACAATGGCCACTGTTATTCCTATGGGTCATAACCATAACCAGTATTTCACATATTATATCACCCTTTATTTATTATGTACAAATAGTTCAAAAAGGTAAAATATATAGTACATAGGTAATATATAGATGATAAAGTTATATATATATAGTTCAAAAAGACATTTTATCCTATTCCTTCAAAGTATCAAATATAAATATATTTGATTTTTGCTGAAATTAAAGCTTTTTATGCCAAATTAAAATTTTAATTAAATATATATTTATAGTCATAAAATTTGATTACTATTATTTGGTTAAAGGTTACATTGTTTATTATTCACACAATATACATTGTATTATCTTACAATTTTAATTTATCCTCAGGTTCAGGAAAGTGTATGTATGTACTTTATTTAAAAGTGTGGACATTACTTTAATAACTGAAGAAATATAAAATGACTAAGTTTTTTCACCTCATATTTAAATCTCTTCATAGTTCAAAGTACAAAAATATAATTTTAAAGTAATTATAATTTTGCACCACTATTATTCATGAATTATTATTTAATAAAATAACAGTTAACTTTAACCAAGTGGACCTAAAATAATAACGATCTTACAACGAGGAAGTACTTACTTAAGTAAACTAACTTTAGCAACTAATATTGAATTTACTAAATACAGATGTTTATAAATAATTACTAGGCCAGGCAGCAATATAAATATCTAAGTGTTATAAACTTCTATCAAGTTTTTGAATCATTTTGAATAAAGAAGTCCTTAATTTTAATAGAACGGTCGGCACGCGTGAATGACTCACCATACGACTCCGAAGGCGCCGTAGCCTATCGGGCGGTCGGGCTGCACGTCCGTGGGTATGGCCGGCGTCTGGTAGTAGGGCGCCGCCGCCGCCAGGATGGCGCCCTGCGGCGCGCTCTGCGTACCGCCCTGCATCAGCGACATGGACACACTCATGGAGACGCGAGAGTGCCGCGCGGGGCCGCTCACAGCCGCCATCCAGCCGTCACCGCGGACTCATCACACGCCCGACCCCGCACTGCGTCCCGACCCGATCACCAGGCCGCTCCCGGATGACACGCGACGCTATCACCGGCTACTTCTTTATTATTCATGCTCGAACGACTGTGCGGGGATCACTCGACGCACTACACGGTCAAACGGGACACCTGTCAAATTCACCGGTTAATTACACGTTTAACGGAATCGTCTCCGGGGCCCGTGACGGTCTGGTATTTTGATTACCGTTTCGCTGAGTATTTCAGGACAAAGGATGAGACCGTGACAAATAATAGTTATTTCAGCGTTAAACACGACCGTCCGCACGCCTCGGAAATCGAGCGAGACTGGCGCGCTTCGGTCGGGGGGAGGAAGCCGTAACGGAGCGAGATAGAAAACAACAATGGCGACGACGCAATGAACAGCTGCTCTTGCCTCGGCTTGATGTTAGCTTTGGAGTTTGCCTTGCTTGGCATCGCGGAGTAGGTATATGTACAGACCTCAGACATCGGGCATGCCTTGCCGGATTCCATACGGCGAATTCTACTATACATGTTTTTTTCTTAAGTTTACCTCCAAATTTATTTAATACCGGATAAGTTTTTATAAACAAACAAAAACGTATCTAACAGTTTTCAGATTACAGGAATTTTATTGTTTTTGAATCCTGATAATCTAGAACTAGTTTAGTGACTTGCTATCTCAGATATTGTACGTGCCAGAAGACTATTATTTTACCACCTACCCAATTAAAATCTACAGCACGATTTTCATTCGATAAAAACTAATTTCGATAAGGTACTTATAATTAGGAATGTCCTTCCATTATAAGTAGATATTTAAATAAAATTTGCTATTGTTTAAACAAACTTCCGAAGAGGTTTTGTAATTTATTTAAGTTTAAAACTTACTATAATTAACAATTAGAAAACAACGATTATCTGTTCCAAAGGATTCAAAATTTACTTTTAGAATATCTAGAACAGTTAAAAAATAATTATTCTTTGATTTAGAAATCAATTTCAAGTTAAAGGTACAAAAATAAAAAATAATGTTTAATGTTAAAAACTCGGTTCGCTTCTGTCGCCTTGGGAATGAAGAATCATGCCAAATAACAAATTATTTGATATCTGCATAATGTGCTTATTTATACATACATTAACCTGCCATATTTATGTATAAAGGAACCAGTAAAGAAAAGCTCAAATCGCCATATCTAATATGATATTGAGCTTATTAAGATTTAAGAAAATAAAAAAAGGGTATTAAATAAAATATTCATTAGTAAATATCAATTATTTTATCACAGAGAATCACATTGTGTTATACAACATATTTACGTGTCTAGTACAAAATATTTCTTACAATCATCTAAATATGTATAGATTAGTAAACTTAATATACACGGAGATAGAAACACCAAGTTTTTACAATACATTACAGCGGATAAAAAAAACATTGCACTAAAATAATAACAGAACGTAAACTTTATAATAATATAAATATATCAAAAAAATTCATTATATCTAAGTATTTATTTGTATACTAAGTGATTTATATGAAAATGAAAAATACTTAAAAAAAAATTTTGATTAAAAAAATCGTATTAAGACACTAGATTATTTTAAAACAAATAGCGACATTTTATATTATTTAGTTTAAATAGAAATCATGAAAAACATTAAATATGAAATCACCATCAGTATTTACAACCACTGTATATAATGGCATCTTAACACACTTTGCGACAAGGTCTATAATTATAACAATTTTTTTGATAATTTACACAAATCTATCACATGTATGACCGCACCCACCCCAAGGCTTTAGTCCGAGACAACTTATTGTATTTGATATATTTACACGTGATACAAACACTAGAGCTTCACTAACTCTATATTTAGAATATATCCGATAGACGATTGACAAAAACAATATATTAAAAAATATTTAATCACTTAAATGATCCGTTTAAAATAATAAATTATTCCCAAAAATCGTCGTGATCCATCCACTCTAATTATATTATTGTCTGTTTATATTTGGGCGGGATTCACAAATCGTAGCCTCAAATTCGTTACAAGCTGTTTAAAAATCCGAAATCACTAGATATCTTGTACTAGATTTTTTAAAATAAATTTATATTTAACATTAAAAAATTTGGAAAATAAATAATTGAGTTTTAATAATATTGTCTTGCTAAGTTTTTTTCATAAAAATATATATTATGGTGTTTTTTTTTGTGTTAAAAGTCTGAAAGTTTAACTACGTTTTTGCAATACTTGAGATCATTAATAAATTGTTTGGTATACAGCGAGGGTCTTCACTCTCACCCTTTAAATACATTATAACATAAAAAAACGGTGGCACGAGAAATAATTAGTTTCCCTATAACACGATATTCTTATAGCACGATTGCAGTCCCTCGTGTAACACATCTTTAGTCCCCCGTATAACATGCTTTCCATCCCTGGTATAACACGTATTTTCCCCCACATAACGTTATATTTCTATATGAAATTAAACGTGAATTATTTGTACAGAACGCGTTCTACGGTTATACGAGCACGTTATACGGGAATATTTCTATGCGTTTTCCTATAACGCGAAACGCATCTACCGCGTTATAGGGATCACTGTACATCTTTAACTTTATAAACAGTTACGTACAGAAATATTTTAATTTTATTTATACATATGCAAATATGGCGACATCTATGACATTTCGACGATCGACATTCACTAACAGTATATTTTAATTATTTATTTACATAAATTCGTGTTGTTATTTCTTTATATCTATGATAGTTCGAAGCCCGTGTTGCAGTTGACGGCGTACCGCAGTTTGTCGCGTAGCGTGCTCCTCTTCTGGTAGTTCGGTAGTTTGAGGAGGTTGAAGCACGTGGACGAGGTCGGAAGCCGGTTCAGAGGATCTTTCTTCCTGATCGTGAAGAAACCTCGTATGACGCTTCCTGAAAAATAACATTATTATTATTATATGAAAATATGTAGTTCAACTCCGGCCTTATAAAAGATAATAATAATAAGGGTCTCGCCTTTATCTGAGACGAGACCTATCTTAGCTATTTATAAGTGATACATAAAATAATCGCCATTCAGACGTCATATAAAAACTTCTATACTGAAATTACAGTCCAAAAGCTCCTTGTCCTTCGATAGCGTCTAATACAACTCCTTATAATGATGTCCTCGACGCTCTTTGTGTGTGTAATGTGTGTAGTGAAGTGCGTCTTACCAATAGTGTCCCCGGTGTCCTCATCGTCGCCGACCTCCACGCACCGGATGGAGAAGGGCGGCTTGAGGTGGGCGAAACCCAGCACCGGCGGCTTCGAACACGACGTCACGAACTGCAACAAGGACGAAGTGACGTGACGTGACAGTGACGATGCACACAGCAAGGACAACGAATTACAGAACAGAGAACTGAGACTAATGGATTACAGAACAGAAAACTAAGGTCAACGAATTACAGAACAGAGACTAATGGATTACAGAACAGAAAACTGAGGTCAACGAATTACACAACACAGAGCTGAGACCAATGAATTACAGAACAGAAAACTGAAGCCAAAGAATTAAGGAACAGAGAACTGAGGCCAACGAATTACAGAACAGAGAACTGAGGCCAATGGATTACAGAACAAAAAACTAAGGCCAATAAATTACGAAACAGAGAACTGAGGCCAACGAATTACAGAACAGAGAACTGAGGCCAATGGATTACAGTACAGAAAACTAAGGCCAATAAATTACGAAACAGAGAACTGAGGCCAACGAATTACAGAACAGAGAAGTGAGACTAATGGATTACAGAACAAGAAACTAAGGCCAATAAATTACGAAATAGAGAACTGAGGCCAACGAATTACAGAACAGAGAACTGAGACTAATGGATTACAGAACAAGAAACTAAGGCCAATAAATTACGAAACAGAGAACTGAGGCCAACGAATTACAGAACAGAGAACTGAGACTAATGGATTACAGAACAAGAAACTAAGGCCAATAAATTACGAAACAGAGAACTGAGGCCAACGAATTACAGAACAGAGAACTGAGGCCAATGGATTACAGAACAGAAAACTAAGGCCAATAAATTACGAAACAGAGAACTGAGGCCAACGAATTACAGAACAGAGAACTGAGGCCAATGGATTACAGAACAGAAAACTAAGGCCAATAAATTACGAAACAGAGAACTGAGGCCAACGAATTACAGAACAGAGAACTGAGGCCAATGGATTACAGAACAGAAAACTAAGGCCAATAAATTACGAAACAGAGAACTGAGGCCAACGAATTACAGAACAGAGAACTGAGGCCAATGGATTACAGAACAGAAAACTAAGGCCAATAAATTACGAAACAGAGAACTGAGGCCAATTAATTACAGAACAGAGACCTGAGACTAATGGATTACAGAACAGAAAACTAACGCCAATAAATTACGAAACAGAGAACTGAGGCCAACGAATTACAGAACAGAGAACTGAGGCCAATGGATTACAGAACAGGAAACTGAGGCCAACGACTTCGTTGGCCTCATTTTTCTTCGTTCATTGGCCTCAGCTCTCTGTTGTGTAATTACACAGCTGAGGCCAATGAATTACAGAACAGAAAACTGAGACCAAAGAATTAAGGAACAGAGAACTGAGGCCAACGAATTACAGTATAGAGAAGTGAGGTCAACGAATTACATAATTTTATGTAATTCGTTGACGTCGTTCTGTTTATTTAAACAGAATTACAGAACTGAGTGGTACCTTGAGGAACATGGCCCGCTCGTTTTCCGTGAAGTCCCTCTGCAGCACGTCCCACAGCCAGCCCACCACGCGGTGCGAGTCGTGGAAGCCTCCGTAGTACTGCGTGTGGCGCCGCAGGTCGCGCAGGTCTAGGGGCACGTTGTCGCCGCTGATCAGACGTTGCAGCTGCGGACGGATTACATTTATTGACTTCCAAACGCATTATGTACACTACAAAGCTACACTAATTTTATGTTTACTATCTTAAATTTCCTTCTATATCTTAAATCTTTAAAACCTCTATTCCATCTTACATTTTACTCCACATTATTTAAAACGTCACCAACGCACCTCGGGAGTCGAAAATAGTGAGAGCCATTCCGGGTTGATGATTGTTCTAAATCCTACAATGAAGGCGTTCGTTTGGTCCTTGATTTGGGTGTGCATCCGGAAATGCGCCATCAGGTGTATGTAGTTAATTCTGTAATTTAAAATGTTGTTATGATATTTTCAACCCTACTGCAACGCAGTAAAGACGAAATTCGCGTACTTGTTTTCGTTGGTGACTGGAATGGACTTTCCTCCCGGTACGAGCTCGTGGGTGACGATCTCGCCTAATCTCTCTTCATCCACCGAGAACGTTAGCTCCAACGATGAAATATCACCCTGTAATTATATCGTAATAGATAAAAAAATATATAGATTAATTCATATAGATAATCGTAAAAGATGAAATGGAGTAACTCGAACAGACAACCGTATCAGACGAAATGGAATAACATTTTCAGTTACTTCACATAGAATATTTTAAAATAATCACCTGAAAGTGTTTGATGTAAGTCAGGCTTCTGTACAGGTCTCTGTCGAGTGAGGGCAGCTCGTCGATCCAGCTGTACAGCGCCTGAGTGGTCTGACCCAACACCTGGCTCAGGAAAAACGACGCGAAGGGCACGTCCACTACTATACCCTGCGGATTGGATGAATGAGCGAATGAATTGCTTGTATCCGCGATCTTACGATGTATGTTGGATACTGGCCCTAATGTCTTTAGCTTAATACGTAGTGTATAACTCGTAAAATTGAATTTAGCGATTTTAGTGACAGTAGTTTAAAATATATCGAAATTTGATAAGTTGAAGTGACCTCATAGACGGCCTTGCCGAGCATCCTCCCGATGAACTCGAACAGCTGGAGATGGTTCTCTTGGAGGCAGGACGTCGGCGACGGGTACAGGCGCTCCTCGCTCGTCGCTCGGAACAGGTTAAGCGACGGATCGAACACTCGCTTTATTGTCTCCTCGAGGAATTCTGCAACCGGAGATCACAGTGAGAACGAACGTTTCTTAGGTGCACATTGCAGACTGAACTCATCACCTTTGAACACCCCGTCCTGGTCGATGCCGGCCTCGTCCAGGCCCTGCTCGTTGATGAAGCGCACCCTCACGACAGCTCTGAGCGCTCTGCTCGGGAGCGCCGCCAGCTGCCGGTAGCCGTCCTCAACGAGCCGCGTCCGACGCACCGTCACCAACGTGGAGCGGCCGCCGCACGCGCGCTCCGTCAGACCCAGCACCACCTGCGCGCACACCGTCATCACATGAGTGTTTGTCACACTCGTCATCACTAGTGTATGCAGTGTTGCCACCCTTCTGAAGCTAGATCTAGCACTTTTTGCTGTAAGTAAACTCGTTTTTTAATGATTTAACCCAGAAAAGGCTTTTTATTTTCTTAAGAAAATAAATCTATACTACCTATCGTTAAACGTTGTTGAAATATTCGGAATGCAGCCCGTTAAATAACTAAATAACAATTTTCATTTTCGAACCTGTTAAATTGGTTAAATTTTGAAAATCGTTATTTGGGCACGTTGAACGAATGAGTGATGGAAGAATGGTAAAAAAGATTTATATGGGAAAAGTGAGCGGTAAGAGAGACAGGGGGAGGCCTCGAGTGACCTTCGAAAACACAGTCGCTACGATACTGGAGGAAGGTCACGTAAAAAGCATGAGGCCCCCCCGGAGGGCATGTATGAAGAGGTTGATGTCTGTGGCCGAGGCGAAAGAGGTATGCAGAGACCGTAGCGTTTGGCGCTCCGTCGTCTCTGGCTACCCCGCAAGGGCTATGGCGTGAAGGTAAATAAATAAATAAATAAATATGATTCAGACCAAACAATAAATACATAATTAAATTATTAATAAAAGTGTTTTTAGTCCTTTTTTTATAAGCACTTTTCTTTGTGCTCCATATCCGATTTAGCCTTTTCCAGTTTCTTCAACGGTCTCCAATACTAAAATTGAGGTGGCAACACTAGTGTATAAGTAGTCGCAGCACGCGGCAATGCTCGCACGACGCTAGCGTACCTTCTCATCAGCGACGGCTCGACGGAACAGTCTCACTCGTTCGCCGTGAGCGATCATGTGAGGCGTCTTCTGCACCAGCACCTAGGGACGAAGAAACGTCATTAACTTTATATGATTAATTATACTAATAACACAATCATACTAAATCAACGCTAAGTGAATATTCTAGTTGATACCGAACAAAATTTAACAAATTTTTTTTTACTATTGCTTTCTAAATAATATCAAAATAGGGGTCCTGTCTGGTTAACCGCTTGAGTTCTTTACGTCAAAATTTTATTACTTTTTTGTTATTTAAATTACCACTAATGGACAAGGGATGGAAAAAAGAGCGAGTAATAGCTTCGACACTAACGTTATAACTATTTTGAGCCTTACCAGCCGCAAACATTCTCCAAGCAAAAAAAACGTCCAGGCAAATCTTTATATTGCTTACATTAACCAAAATCATCTCTTTTTAAACGATCCTAACTCCACACTCACTGTTAAATTTTAAGTAAAAAGTATTCGGTAACTTTAAAAAAATAAAAATTTTTACAGCGCTTACTTTAAAAAATGGCACTCGCCCACGTTTCAATCGACCAATCACGTGCCTTCAATTATTCGAGTTCAAGTATAGTCCATTCTCAACAGTCGTTACCGACCGTGTGAAGAAACTCGCATTCAAGAATGAAGTTTGACAAACGTTACGCTAGATGGCGCTGTTCTTAATTCATACAAATCAAAGTTTACTTTAATGCAATCGAGTTGGTAAAAAAAACTCTCACTAGGCACATTATCAACAATTCTACTATTTTTTATTAACAGGATCTTTGTAGAATCACAATCAATGATGGCTTTGGTAAATACGAAAACATTTATTTGATCATACAAAGAAGAATCAATAAATGGAGTGAAGACAATCTACCGACGTCTATAAGTCGACCAGTCTTGGCAATAGTTTCACAATCGATTGATTAATCAGTATAGTGTAGCGTGGTAGAGTCGGTACCTGCTGCGGCTTCTTCCCCTTATCGAGGTCGGCCATGAAGTGCGTGTCCCTGATGTCCCTGACGAGCCAGTGCTGTTGGGGGGCGTAGGCCCGCCTGCAGTCCCTACGGTAGAGTGCCAACAGCAGCGTGTGCAGCGACGAGAACAGCTCGTTGCTCTGGATCGTCTTCAGATCTGAGTATCAATACATGAACACATTGATTTAGAATGTCTTTTTTGTTCAAAAAATGTAGTAGCAAAGTAGAGGTTATCGGTCATAAATTTTAAATAAATGAATTTGTTAATAGTGAAGCTCAACGAAAAGTCAATAAATGAATTCATATAAAAATTGTGTCAGACATGTTACAACTTATTAAGCTATTTACTAGTGTAAATAATTAGTATTAACAAGAAGAATCTTAGGTATAAAATAAAAAATTTGTTCTCATAGACGTGGCAACTCTCCACCGAGATGACTTCAATTGGAAAGCCTGTAAAATAACGACCACTTAATTGATAATGGGTTATGTAATTGTAACATTAAATGGTTCTCACCAAACAGTTGTCCTATAATAGACTTGTATATGAACATGTTAAGAAATTGCGACATGTTCACAAAGTCCTGCAACTTGAACGGATCTTGTTTTTCGTACATCTCCATGTCATCTAGAATCCTGTAATGAATATCAATTTATATTTTTAATCTGTGAAGTATAACCTACACGTTACTAAATCACATAAAACTCCTTCTATTTTTATAAATATCTTGTTGCCTTTAAAAACGGACAGTCGAGATATTGTTTAACAAAATTACAACACCAAGAGCCAGCCAAACTGATCAAAAAACTTATACTCGTAGTCCTCGCTCTTCTAGAACTATAGAACGTAATGTTATACTGACGTGACGTAGTGGGTCATGCAGTCCGCGAACAGCACCAGCATGTGAAGCTCTGGGGCGGAGGAGGAGCCGAAGGAAAGCAGCTCCAGGAAGGACCGCAGGCCGCAGCCCGGGCCCAGCGAGCACAGGAACTGCCACAGCGAATACAGGATCGCGTCCTGATTGCACAGACCTGGGACGAGATAATCATATTACACTCGACACTCCACGTTTTTTTTCATTTATTTATGTAAGTAAAACAAACGAGCGTGCGGGTCACTGATAACAGGTAGCGCCCACAAACTCTTACAACATTTTGGAATCGCAAGAGCGTTGCCCTTTCTTGGAGATGGGAGTATACGCCTCTCTTGAAGGCACCCATGTCGTATCGATCGTTTGTTCCACATTTTAGTAGTACGTGAAAGGTTTTTGAAAACCGCACTGCAGAGAATTGCCATGCATCCATGGCAAGCGGTGACGGGCTGTGCGGTAATGAACTTCGGCGGCGGCCATCAGATCAAATTGGTTTTCGGAACACTCCACGTTGTAAATGCGACAGAAGACGCACAAAAAGATGATGAGATCGCTCGAATGCTCACCCGTCAGGATGTCCAGCTTCACTTGCGTCATGGTGTGGAGCGCGGTGTGGTACATGGAGCATATCAGAGCGATCTTCGTACACTCCGGGGAACCGAGCTTTCTGAAATTCTTACTGGAGTTGGATCTGAAAACCAAACAAAATTACTTAAAAATATGAAGCTTTATCTGAGAGTCCAAAGTCCTCACACTACCTGTTAGTCCTGGCCTCAATTGCTCGTCTGATGAACGAGGCCGGGTTAGACTGTAGCGGGGTGGAGGGATTGGAGGGCCCGGCCTCGTCAGACACCCCGGCGTCCAGCATTTCCTTTAATGGTGCTCCAAGTAGCTTCTTTAACATCGGAACGCCCCATAACAATGAGAGCTGGGTTCTTAGATTCCCCATAGCGAGAGGCAGGTACATGTCGAAATTCTGGGAGAACCATCCCAGTATGGGGTGCCATTTACTCAAGTTGCTCTTCTTGCACACCACATACTGTTGACAGCTGTCCAGGAAACGAGACACTACCAGCTGCAAACATTTTTAACTTTAATAAATGTAATTGATAACATGGAAATAACTTTAATATATATAATAAAGTTCTCACCACAAATGTGGGATAATAAGTGGTCGGCAGAGCGTACTCCCTCTCAGTGTAGGCGAGCTGTGTCAAGTTGGCGAGCAGGCACAGTGCGTAATTCCCCTCAAGCGTGTTAAAAACTATACGCATATTCTGATCTGCACTTAGAAACTCTATGCACTTGTCGAACATCGAATGAGTTCGGAAAGCGGCCATGGACTGAAAGAGACATGGCTCAGGTAAGTCGCTATTGTTATTCAAAATAAGTCGTTATGATACCTCGATAGGTAAGTAGGAGTTGCTATTGCTATTCATAATATTTAACATACCTCAGGTGATATCTGCTGCATGTGGAAGACGAGGGTTGGCACGGATAGTATCTGGATAATGTACATAGTGAGCAGCTTCTCCGAGAACTGAGCTGATACGAGCGGCCGCAACGCCAATGTCACTATGGCGGTTAATGCTATGTTCTTTAGAGCTACTTTCTCCCTGCAGAGACCACGTAGAAGTAGGGACTGTGAAGAGAAGAATATTAAACAGAGTATTAAGGATGTCTTGTTTAAAACTGTACATCATAATAATAAAGAGTTTTAAGAAGATTGAAATCTCAAGTTGTTGACTCATTTGCAGGGTTGATATTATAATGTACATGATCTAAGATATTTAAATTTCTTTCAAAATGAGCAACTGTTGAGGTTCTGGGCCGCTCTTCTGAGCAGAGCAGCATTCTGAGTTACCAGCCTACTCAATTGACGATTCAAATTCTGTATTAAAGACCTAAATCATTTGTACAAAAATCTTAAAAATGTAATGAATAAAGCGGCTTTACCTTGAGTGTTAAATAATAGCCTCTATGAAACAATGACCCCATGACGTTAGCACATAACTGAGTCATGCCTCCTCTTAGCTTCTCAAAGTTTTTTAACCTTGTAAGTGCCCAAGTATTTGTGGCCGTAAATGCCAGTAATGTATGGAGGTGTATGAGAATACTCTGCATATCCAACGGTGATTCTGGTTTAAGCTCTTCCAGGTATTGACAGCATTTGTATAGAAGGTCTTTAATGTGCGCTATCCAACGGAAACTACAACAAATCAATTTAAAATATATATTTAACTAAATATCAAATTTTACTAATATTTTTTATTCCTTCATACAAACAAGTGACCACCTTAATACAGTGATACTGGAGGGAAATATTTGTGTTATCAGTACAATGAAGTTTGTTATATTATAGTTCTAGAATTCATTTTAATAAGGTAAAGACAATATATTAATTTTATTTGTCTTAATTTGACATAGGCAGTTCTACTTACTCTGTTATAATGAACACTTCACAATTAATAAATGAATACAATTAAACAAAAAACCATTGTAGTTTCAATTTAGAAATAGGTATTTTTTTTAATTCCTTTTCTTTTTTGTATCTTATATTTTTACAATAAAGAATAACATATAATAATATAGTTGACTGAATCCTGAAAATTATTTGATAATATGTTTCATCGTCACTTCATATAAGTTGACATAGTTCATTAATTGGAGGTAAATAAAACATACTATTTTTTTTTATATTTATATAAGAGGCAGTTTTTGGTGATTTTGTAAATTTTTTTTAATCTGTGAAATCCCTACATTGAGGTTTCTTATTTTAAGATTACTCTGTATACATATATATTAGTAGATCTATAAAATTGTCTTTGTCAATTAGACTAGTGAAGTTGTTAATAAACATCATCATATTAATTATAGTTTTAAGCATATCATTGCATGTTATAAATAATAAACTGAATATTTATTAAAATTATATGTATTAGCTTTATAAATATTTACACTATAATGACTAGCTTGCTTTGAAATTAATTAGGAGTTTTAAACATACCTATATTCTTTGTTAAGAAACACACCAACATAAGAGATCTTCACTGACTCTGAACGCAAACTTTGCACAATATATTTACAAAGTTTTTCAAATCTTTTCTTATCTCTTTGATGTTTGAAGACTAGAAATAATCGGCAGGCTAGTCTGAACACATCCAGGGCCTGAAGAAGCTCTGGTTGTTGTGGCTCATCTTGAGAACCTTGGCTATTGTATTCAGGAAGTAGCTGATCAAAATCATTTCTGTAAAAGTATATTAATCAAGTAAAGTATGTAAAAATTACACATAAAGAATACTACTAATAAACTTTTTACGTATATGTTGACAACAAATATACGGTAAGGTAAGATCTCAATAGTAAAAAAGATGCATTAATAAAAAAAAAACAATATACATCGCCAAAATATATAGAACTTTTCAAATTCTTACTTACAGAATAATCTTATTAAATCTTTGTTTTGCGAGCCAACCACGTACGATGGCTTGGATTTTAATCGCTGATTGTTCTCTCTTCTTTTCCAACGCTCGTTCCTCCCTAGCGGCTTTCGTTTGTTCCAAAAAAGTATCTTTACTAGTAATAGATTTAGAAAACATCTTCGTTCACTGAATTTCACGTAAAATATAGTTTTGTTTTCCTTTTAGTTTTATAGCTGTCAAAATATAAAAGCATCCCAATACATGATAGAAATATTACAATAGTCGAGATAGTAAAACCATTTTTAAAGTGATACGTTTTCTACAACCTTCCAGAGATTAAAAATACACTATTTATTTACTTCATATCTTAATAATATTTTTTTTCAGTGATTTTTCGTTTACTGTATCAGTTCTGACAAAATCAGAAATTTGAGTTATAATTTGACATTCAATTACATTGGTTATTGCCATTGTAAAAAAATAATAAAACGACAGACTAGGGACGCGAACCGGACCTCAATTTTGACTCGCTGCGCTCGCAAAAGGGAGTACCCCATTTTCAATGCAGTTTTTAATGCTGAAAGCGACATGCAAAAAATATAGAATAATCTAAAATCACAGAGAGAGAATTTTTTTTACATTGAATTATGGGCCTGTCATTTTTTGGTGATTATTCCTCAACGACATGAGATTTTTTTTTTTATAAACCATCCCAATTACCATCTCTATAAATGTGCACAAATTCATAGAGATCGGTAAAGTCGTTTTCATGCCAACCCTGTTTCCGTTTATTGAGCGAAGCGTTCTATGTGAGACTTTTTGCATCCCATGTCCGGGCTTGTTCTATGTACTAACAACCAAAACATCATTTCATTTCTTTCTTGATATTAGTTTGGTTTTTATTTTAGATCAGATTTGATTGTATATTTTTTTATTTCATTTATATTACATTTTTAATTTTCTAAAATTTTCTGGAATTGCTTAATCAAGAAAAAACATATATTATATTATATATTGTTATATTGCTTATAAGCAAGTTATATTGCTTATATTTGTTGGTTCGGTTATTAGTAATTGATGTACAAATAACAAATTACTTGCTATTAAAAAAAACTAAATCCCTTTAATAAGCAATAAAATTCATTTAAAATACAAAATATATTTTATACATTTATATTATATGGACAATAAAAGTTTTAATGTGCGAAATTTTAGAAAGCTTGGTTCCAGAATGATCATGATTCAACGGCCCTACAATAGTACACGTCACGTCACGTCACTTCATATTGAAGTACGGAATAGCTTTGATATTTGACATTTCTCTATCGTTCGTAACGTAGATAAAGAAGTGTCGGATGAATAATTTCCTTTTCTATATCTTCATCTCCTTCCGTGTCAACTCATTTGGCATTTCTCAATGTAATGACTATATTACTAGGGATTTATTAGGTTTCGTTATTATAATAAACATTAGTAGTGAAATAAAATATGGGGCTTAATTTTGAACAATGTTAATAACATTAGAGATTGAAATTTACTGTACTCGTACATAATAAACCAATAAATAATTGTCATGTCATTTTAGAACATTTCATCAAATAAAATAAAACAATTTAAATAAAATAACACAATGTAATCGAGACGTTCTGAAATCGATTACAATGTATGTAATCGATTTCAGAATGTCTTGTCTGTCACCAAACAACTTTTTATAAAATTATTAATCATTTTAATTTCCAGTAAAAACTTATTTTTAAATACACGCGCAGACAGGTAGGTACTCCTTATTTTCTGTTTTTCAGCAGCATTTTTTGTTTCTTACCTGATATGTTAAATGTCCTAATGAATGAGCGAGGCATCAAGCCACAGGATATCTAACATATTACCTACACGTGCACCTCATCTAGTTTGTATTAAAACACACATATATATAAATACATAGAATTTTAAACTCGTAGAAAATGAAACATTCTTCATTGGTATGATAACTACGAGTAACAATACTCATATAAGGTAAATGATGATCGTTTCTAAGTTTTATGATCTGTAAAATGTATACTATATATATATACTATATATATATATATATATATATATATATATATATCACAATATATTATTCATGAAGTTCTTTAAAGGTTTTTTTTATCTGTACACATTACTTAATACTACTAATTAGACTTTTTACAAAACGGTAATTCTATGACATTCTGTCAATATTTGTTTCGTTCCTTCGAGCACACATATATGAAAGAATTATTTTTTGTGCGAAAAGTTTTTTGATGCGACCCCCGTTTAGGAGATAGAGGTGAGGGGGGGTTCCCCCCTCACTCAATATATGCCGAATAACCCCTCAAAAGACTCGTATTGATGAGTAGAATACTACTGACTAGTTTTTTTCTCGTTCCGACCCCCGTAAGGGAGAGGGGGCCCCCACCCGCAAAAATCACAGAAACCAAAAATTTTCTCCAATTCAATTCAAACTCGGTAGGCTCATTCTTTAGGACATTCCAAGTGCCTGTGTAAAAAATGGGCGATGCCAGTTAAGGGGTGAAATTATTGGATACCATTTTTTATCATACATTACATGTTTATCGCATTCTCGGTTTCATTGTTACCTTCGCATAGTGCATATGGAGAATCACGTGACGGGTATCTACCTAACACGATCGACCCTGTCGAACGAACTATTTATTCAGTAGAACCTACATTACTACTATTGTTACTACATGTACTGTGGACGCCTTTTTGTACATGTTGAAAAATATTTAAGGATATAGATTTTTTGTTTGTTTGTTTTCTTGATTATAGTAGTAGATCGTTTAATAAATACTGTCAGATAATTTTATAGTAGAAAATTATTTCTATTTTGGTAAATTTTGTTTTTCCAAAATAACAATTAATTCCACACGTTTACTAAATTATCAGCCTATAGATTAATAATATAAGATAATAGTATCCAAAACGAATAGGTATCAATTACAAAAATATTTACATCATATAGGTAGGTATACAAGTAGTACTTAGTTCTAAGAATAACATATATAGTATGCAGACAAAAGTTCAATACACTACTACAACTTGCAACAATAAATATACCTGTTCAATCCGTTTTTTAAATTTAACATTTTTAATACTTTTGATAACAGTTTTTTAAGACAAGAGATTGTAATTTAAAAAGACGAGCTTGCGCCTTCACCTTTTTAAGGTTCTGAATTTAAAAAGTTCCAGTTTTATGACATTCCTTAATAAAACTAGGTCTGTGACAAATTATAATGGAATTGTTTATTGCAATTACAGTGCGAAATATAGGTACATTTGTGTAGTATATTATTATTGCAATATCATTTTAAATCGGTAACTACTGTTCCTGTAGAAGTTGTGCTCCTTACTAATTTTTTATTATAAAGGCACCTTGAGTGTGTATTAATCAAAATACTTAAATACATAGGTATTTAATAAACATTTTTAGCTGAAAGTTCTCATGTAATTCCACTAGGGGTCGTTTTTTAATCCAGTGAGGGTGCATTCCAAAATATCACGAATTATTACAAGGTAGGCATTTACTTAGGTGTTATTTTTCAGTTAATAAGTTATTCTTTTTATACAAATAAGAAATAATCTGTAACCTTTGCATAGACAGAAAGATAAATACTCTGATAATGTACAAGAGGTTGTGATTTTGGGTCGATCATACCAATTTCTATATAGGCATCTAGTTTTCAATGAGAATATAGGCTACATTTTTTTACTTTAATAAAAAAAGCGGGATCGTAATACGTCAATAAAACTAACGTAAATACTTAAATTACTTAATCTAATTGTCGAATCTTGATTCTTATATATCGTATATTATATAATATATCTTGATATAGGACAGATACTTTTCATTGTAAATTTTATATCCGTGGAAAAAACAAGACCATTTATTTGGGATACAACTACAATAAAATAAAAGAAGTCGGATTTGAAGACGTTTGGTTTGATATGAAGTATGTATCTTATCCAATATAGAATGTGCTGGCCATATACTATAAAACTTTAAATATATCTTATTTTAATATTATTCATTGATTATTATTTTTTATAATAATAAATTTAAATACAAGAATTATGTAACTTTCTGTGCTATTTTATTATTTTCAATAATCTACAAATCAATTATCTATACCTATTAAGATGTATGTTAACCTTGTTGATAATGATAAGCAAAATATTCAATCGACTAATCAAATTTCCCTATAAATTAAATCAATTAAAAAAAAGGAACCGTAGCTTTTAACTAAAAAATGAATTATTTTTAAAAGAAACGCATTCTATAAAATGATTTATAATCTTTTTGGTTCAGGTTTTGTAAAAAAAAGTGAAGAAACTAACATATCTTGGACGAATTTTAACATATTTAACAATCTTAACCAGCAAACCAGTTCTTAAAGACGTATATGTATAGGTACTCGTATATCTCACGTTGGATTCCCTCGAGTTATCACAATGTGTCATAACTTTTTGATATCTGGAACCAGGTCTTATCGTTTAACATGTAATCGAAGCTTATCAGTCCTTTGTACTCCGCTTACTCACCTCCTGACCCTAATCACCGGATGCGGACATTGCCAAGTTTTAACATGCCTACTTAATGACTTACTAACATTCCTCAGATAGCTTAATATTTTATCGTTAATTATCACAAATTACACTTAATCTTATTATATTTACACGTGAGAACCTCACAAAATATTAAATACCAACTTACAGATAACAGACGGTATCGTTTTATAATAATTGCGTGGTCCAACCATTCGATGTCTATAATTAATTCGCCGGACCTTAATGTAATTTTAAATTGTCCGTAATTGCGACATCATATAAAGTTTAAATGCTTCTCTTTAACCATAACAATTAAACATTTTGGAAGCACGCGTTGAAATATATTAGCTTGTAATTATGTTAACACCATGTGTTAAATTATAAAAAGTAAGGCTATAAACGTTATTGATACATGTATTGAGCGGTTAGAACTTATTTCCTCTGAATCCATTAGCCCTGCGAGTTAAACCAGTTGTTTTTCTGACCCTGGAATCTCGATCGATATTTAAGAATCGTGATCTTATCGCTAAAAATGTTTCAAATGATAATAGGCAAAAACAATTGGACGGCTTCGAGATACCCACTTTCTAAAAACATGTTCGTGAAATTTATAGCTTTGTTAGTTATGTAGTATGGTTATAAAATGTTTTGTTCATAAAAGTATTTATATTATATGTAGGTATCATTCAAGTGGGCATTTAAACACTTTTGAATCGTCAATTATTACATTAAAATGTCAGTGTAGTCAGTCCGTGAGTAAGCTACTAACTCGGAATGCTGTTCTAGTGAGAAGAGCCGGCCAGAACCTCAACTGTTGTTCTTTTTAAATTTACAATGTTAGATGTATACATTATAATATCAACCCTGCAAACGAGTCAACAACTTAAGTTCCACACATTTTGATCAACTAAAAGTCTTGAAAAATAAAGTAAGTGAAAATTAAATAATTGGTCCTTCACCTAATCCTAAAAATTATAAAATATTATATAGAAGTAGGTACCTATAGGTATTTGGTTTAGCCAACTGAGACGATATTGTAATATTAGAATTTTATTTAAATTGTAGCTATTTAACATTTTAATTAATACAACAAATGTATGGTAAATATCCCGTTAATACCAATATGTTATTGTAAGTAGCAACTTAGTTATTATTAGGTACCCATGGTGTACGTATAAGCGGTGGCATTTTTACTAAAAAAACATATCCAAATAGATATATTTTTTAATAAAAATGTTAGTTCACGATTATTACAACTTTTTCTACTTACACAATTGGTTTTTTTTTCTAGTCATATTTATATACTTATATGAATATAATTATATTATTTTTCTTCAGAATTATTAACAAATATTTTAAAGTAGATTCAAGAGACAGAAGGAAATGTAACATTTTTTGGTTTTATTTTTCTTGTAATCCTTATAATGTTTTGATTTGCTATTTTAAGAGATCTTATCTCTAGGTAGGTAATATTTATTTTGGAAGTAGGAATATTTAGTATTAAAAATCTTATCTATGAGAGATTTAATAAAATTTAAAATTTATTTAGATACCTACCTTTTTAGAATTAGGTATAAATAAATACCTTACCTTACCTTACCTTGCGCTAGTTAAGCAGGTATCTTTGCTTGAACCAATATTTAATTGAGACTGGTAGATAATAAATAATATATATAATGTGAGGATGAAAATAAATGGCCTGTATTTTAATACCAATATCTTCCGACGTGGTAGGCTAATAAAGGTATAATTTTCATACAATATAAATAAAAAATATAGATAAAAATGCCTTTTTCTTCTAGAAATTAGTGTTATATTGACTGCAGAGGTATCACTGACGTATCAATAGTTAGTGTTCTCTGATAGTCGAGAGTCATTTTAACAATGATATTGCATCGCCCACGTTTAAGTATCATTCGATCACCTGCCAAATATAAAGGCGGGCGGAAAGCTCAAAAACGTTATACACGAAGGCTTCGACGCTGGCCGCCATTAGCCAGAAATCAACCAATCATAAATAAGGGGTGGAGACATGCGCACGCGCCGCCCGGGTCAGACAACACTTGTCAGTGTACACGCAGCCGTCGTAACGATAGCACGCGTTTGTCTTAATAATTATTATCGCTTGTACTAGTGGTACTTGACTGTGAGATTTACATCGGCATGTGGTGAAGTGGACTTAGAAGTGACTGTATACAAGTAATAATGATGATGGATCAGGCACATTTCGGTGAATATCTGCTGAGACAGCAAATGTTACACGCGTCATTGAGTGGACTGCGTAAGTTAATTTAATTTGTTATTAAAATGTATGAAGATTTCGCTTAACTAAGAACACTAAGGATTAGAACGTTGTAGGAAATATATTTTTTTTATGTAATTTTAAAGTTAACAATTAAAAATATGTATTTCACGTTTAAAGTAACGACGGGTGTTGCAATGAGTATCACGGCTGTATCAAATCTAACCCAAAGTATTCAACATTTACATATAAAAACAAAAGTAAGTTAGGAATTTAGAATTATTCATTAATCTGTAGTAAAGTTTTAATACTTGTCTTCTTAATAAATAATGAGGGTAATTGAAAATAACAAAACATTTTATCAAACATAACATTATTATACAAGTGACATGTAATTATACTCCTAAAATATTAAGCCAAAAACAAAAAATTGCAATTTAGCAACAAAAATATGATCACAGGTAGATAAGTGCGCGTTGATGTCTTTTCAATGAGGAATTGATTATTGATATTATTGTAAATATTTCCCAGAGTAACAAGTATTTAGGTAAAACATTATTATTCATAAGTACCTATATAACAATATTATAGTAGTGTAAGTATTGGCCTACTGTTACTTATAATTGACAGCAATAAGACAAAACTAAATTGTTAGCTTTGATTTTATTACATTTAATTGATTGTTAAAGATTTCTATACTTCTCTAACATACTATAATTATAACAAACACACTCTTTTAGTTGAACGAAATTCTTCTAAAATTGCTTTGCGTTATTAATTCTACAAAGATCTGTTGGACGCGTGACGTCACCCTTACGAAAAGAAATCAAATCTTAGAACAAATCTTTTTATATTTACTTTTATTAATATAATTATGATCGTTAATTGATTAAGTTTATAAAAACGACAGTAAATAATTGAATTACACTTCTAATATTTTAATAATTGTCTTATTACATACAAGAAACCGCTCCATTGTAATTAAAGAGATATTATATAGATATTTGATAATAACTAATTCCAGAGCCCCGAGTGGGTGCGGAGGCGGAGCCCCCCGTCTGCGATGCGCGACTCCTCAACGGGGAGCTCTGGAGACGGTTCCATGACATCGGAACTGAGATGATCATCACCAAGGGAGGGAGGTCAGTGGATACAGGATAACTACTATGAATATTTATAAATGGAAATAGAAAATAGGTCTAGATATTAAGTTCAGTTCAGTTCAGTTTATTAATACCGTATATAAGTTACATAACTTTATCTTGAGAAGGGAATGTTATAACGGCATGTAAAAGTAGAAATATAGGTACAATTGTTGAATTTATTAATTATTTTAATAATTAATAAATTTAAGCAATGAAATAAATATAATCGGATTTATGATAACATTGATCTATTAAATTAGAGCTACACTTCTGCTACAAAATATATTCCTACATATGACTACTGAACGATTTTAAACTAAATCCTTTTACATAAAAAAAAAATGATAATGAACTTAAAAATACATTTATACTTTATAATTAACAATGCATTAAATATATAGTTATTTAACTCAAAAATACTAATTAAATATTATTTGTTAAAATGAAGTTCATTTCTTATCGGTCTCTTCTGCTAAAGGAGGTACCTATTATAAGGCTTGATGACATTTTAAAGGGTCCTAACATTGGAGTTACATAATAACAATACAGTTTCCACTTGTATCAATATTAAAATATTTTTGCCCATTAAATAATTGTAAAACAGTAAAAAACAAAACAAATCAAAATTAAAAGTAAATTAAACGGGACAGTTGTAGAAGTTCTGTAATTACAAAGCAAGCTGCTTATCCGCTATAAACTAAAGCCACAAAAACTTAACGAAAAGCCATTAGGACTGCCGAATCTGACGCGGGTCTCGTTAGACCTCCGTCATAGACAAAACAAACAGCTGCCCGAAGCAATTTGTGCATTTCTCTAAATGGCCGAGCACAAATTATAGCTTATTATAAGCTTGTTTGCTTTACGACTGTACCCCTTCAATTATTTTTTTTCGTCATCGCGGGCAGGCCGGGGAAATTATACGTTGGTGGCGATCTCAGCGCCTCCGACGTTTCCTGTGAAGCCACGTACGTTATACATATACGAGTATGTGTGTCAGTATTGTAACCTTGTTCCTTCATAATGATTAAATTAATATTTCTACACGACTAAGTAATATAGATCGCTGCAGCATTATATTAAAAAAATATTAATTCTTTGCAATTTCATGTTCATAAAATAACAATATATGATAAGTATTATAAAAATGTTGGTAAATAAAAAATAATTATATATATATATATATATATATATATATATATATATATATATATATATATATATATATATATATATTAAGTATGTGTATCCAAAAGTATTGATCAACAATAATAACACAAATACCCAAAAAATCGTTTTAAAAATCGTTAGGTTAAAATTTAATACAATTGTATAGGAAAAAGTAAATACATAATGTTATGTAAAATAAATAAATATATAATAATAAAAATATAACAAATAATTCCTAGTTACGTTCAGGCTGGACAAGTCATGGCACATTAAACGATTAACAATTACAAATATAACAACAGCCAATTAAATGACAAACAGCACAAGCCTTCAGTTGGAACTTATAAATAATTAATTGGATAAAACAACTCCGATATTCCTAAGACCATAGCTGACAGGCGCAGGTTACCGCGCGCCTAAACGTTGTCGCGCCGAGAGCTTTTTGCGCGCTCATAATTAGCTGGAATCAGCTCCGTTCCTGTCATCTCCTACACGTTTTTTTTCAATCGAGACCACCGTGCGGTGCGCATTTTGATAATTTACCGCTTTATCCAGACGTTAGTGAATCTCGTTAACCGCCCCGGCCTGGGGTCAGTTTTGTTTGTTTTGTATTAATGAAGACGAGAGGTCGGGCCGCTGGCGCCGATCCTGGCGCCATAGAAATGGGTCAAATATTTAATTTATTTCTCGTATTGAATGCTAGTTACATTAAAAGTAATTGAGTTATTTTAGAGTCGCTAGATTGTGTAACGTCACAAATTGGTTAGCTGGAGCTTTTAACGCTTAGTATGAGTTCTTTATCCGACGCGGGAGTGGGGCCGATTGGAAGCGCAAACAGAGAGATTGGGCGGTTCGTTTGTGCGAGCGCGCCCGGGAGGCACATATAGCAAAGTTAACACCTGCTGCGGTCAGCCGCCATATCTCGCTTTATGTATTATGCTAAGGATTTGTAGCATCCATAAATTTCCCACCTGTACCTGTGCACAGTTGTTAATTAGTTCTGTAGACAAGAAGCAAACCAATCCTGACTCTATTTTCCATTGCATATTAACTTATCATCAGTATGTGAAAGTTAAATTTTAGGGTAATTTAACATATGGCCGACCGTTTTATACTTTAGAGGGTCATGAAACTAAAGATAAATAAACATTAGCACAATAATAAACCACAATGTCGTAAGTGACATGTTACATCTGCGAGATATTTGGAGATAATACTTGCCCTAATAATCGTCCTACAAACAAACAAATCCAAATGGAATAGGTCATTTGTTTTTTTGGTGAACCGAAGTATGACAAATGGCCGAGGTGCGGTGCTCGCTGCAGTCCGCTCGCGTGTCGTCGCGCAGACCTCCCGCCATTTCAAAAACAAACAGACAACATAAAAACTCGTTATTTATTCTCGTGTTATTTCGAAAGGAAGGGCGCGCCCAGATTCGCTTGAAAAAAATCATAACTTATAATTAAAAACGTCTGAGGTCTTACGTTCGTGTTTTCTACATTGTGAAGTCTCGTGAGTCTGCTTAACTGATGCTACACAGCGGTCAGACCTTTACGCTGACTCAATAGAGTTAATACAAAAAATATATATTATTGTAGATTTTCGAAGAATTCCAGTATATAGGTAGTAAACGTAGTACTCGCATCTCTCGCTTTTCTTAACAGAAATAACGATTAATTGATTCGATCTGTGTAGTAATTAAAATGGGTGATTAGAGCGCGGGGAGCGGCGCCGGCGCCTCAAAGCGTCTCAGCCAGCATTCCTTTTGTTTTACCACGGGTCGTTTGTCGCCTGCTTGATGCGTGGGTCGCTCTCCGTCCCGCTCTGTGTTAGGGGGAGGCGCGAGCGTGAGAGCGGGACGTGCGCGGGCGCCGACCTCCTGCGGAGCCGTCGGCCGCCCGCCGCGCGCCCCGCCCAGCCTCGCAGCACTAATAATCAGATTATGACAGCCCGAGTCTCAACCGCTTCCCTACAAGCAACTCATCACTCTTCACTGTCTCCAGAAAAATTGACAGCAGTATTTCACGTATCCTATCGCAACAATACTTAGATGTATCGTCACGCGCTGGAATTAACCGACATGAGACAGGAAGGTTACATATTAACGCATGTTACAGAAAGTATAGTTTCATACCATTTATCTTTTTATAAGGACCAGCAACATATATTCAAATTTTAATCTCTAGACAAACCAGCTCACCCATGTACCTACTGCATTAAAAAAAATAATTATGTCCAAACGAACTTAATTGCTCAATTCGACTTCACGCAATTACTTTAAAATCATAATATCCGTAAAACGATGTTGTTTGTGCGTCTGGCAATTGATTGTAATCATTTAACGTAATAAAGGCTTAGGTGACGTAAGAATGTGTGTCATTGTAACAAAGCGTAACGTCATCGTAAGTAATGGGTAATGCTGGATCAAGGGGGCGAAGGGCCCGGAATCTGAAGCACGCGCCGGGCAGTCGTCGCCACTAAGCGATCATATCGCCATGTCCCTAGAGAATTTCTCTTCTTGATTAGCTACGAATTTTATAGAAAATCGCTTTCTATTGCAACTATTCAATGTGGTTGGAAACGAAGATGGAACAAATGCCGCAATGTATTGCATTCAAGGGGATAAATCATAAAACTTAGATAGCGAAGTAATCGCCTAAAACGCAATGTCATCCCCGGCTCCCGCGCCTCTTCAGTTTAAAACAATCAGACGACAAAAAAAAAAGAAACAATCAATTGAATTTAAACAGTATCGGCTAGCGATGCATGTTCTGTTTTTTTTGCCGAAGACTGCGACCCTTGATGATAATTTCTCATTAGGTTATAACATTTTTGTCGGTCGAAACATCGTAAATTCCTCGAATAATTTAGGGAAGAAAGTGGTCCTGTTAGTGATGTTTTGTTTTTATGGCGCCAACCAAAGGCCGGGTTAGATCGGTATCTACCGATACAAGCGTTTAACCCATGTTACGTGGAAGTCGAGAATTATTCTCACGGATTCCGTTTGCTAACATCTTGTAACACAGATAACAGATAATATTATTCCTTCAAAGGTAACTTTACCCACAGTACAATACTTCCTATTAGGAAAATGTGATATTAGACACTTTAGAAGATAAAACGAAATTGTGACATATATGACTATAACTTTTTAAAATTTTATTTGACGTAGTCGTACGTGTCCATACTGCTCCCAGCTATGGTAACTAAGGTGAAGTCTATGGGTGTGTTTGTCATAAAAGACATTAAAGTTTGAACACGTACCGATGTAACGTCTATAACATTAATTTTCCTTTCATTTTTTTCTTAGAAGAGTTTACATACTGAATAATTTATTTTGTTAATTAATAATTATTAGTAAAATGTTAATTTGTGATCCGACGCAATTTCAATATTTTGTTTGATTAATTTTTTTTTTGTTGCCATCTTTATAGACATGAATATGATCGTGGATCGTATCTTTTTGATTATTTAAATATTTTTTCATTTATTACTCAATACAACAAAGTTAAGTTATCCGATAGTCCGGTCTCGTAGTTTAGCATTCATCGTAAGATGTTATCCTGCGGGCTCACAAATACTATGTAAATGTGATCCGGCGCCACGCGATATCGTGTCCAAATCATTTGTCCGAAATATTTTAATTCCTGTTTTAGATGAAATATTTATTTTTGGATCAATATAATCTACTGTATCAATATCTCTTTAATATGACACTTTTGTCTTATCCTATGTTTTGTAACAGTAAATTTATAATAAACATTTTATAGAAAACATAAGAATAAAAAATAATACTATTTCGTTAAACTTTATTGTAAGATTGAAAAATAAGACTTCATACAATTGTCTTATATACAATTACATGTGAGTGTAATAGCAATGTCCTCAACGTGAGCCACCCGTGCGCCTGCGCTGATACCATCACAACGACATCTCCCGACATCGCGGCACATCGCAACACGCTGCGATTTATATCTCCCGCTACTGAAACCATTGTCTTACCCACGCATTAATATACATTACAATTAACAACCTTAAGCCGACGGCAAAGTGCTTATAATTCAGTGTCCAAATTATTTATTTGGAAATCTAAGTATGGGTGAATACGGAGGCAGCATCACGAATATCTAATAAAAGTGTCGCATGGGTGTCATTGCAGTCCTCTTGGTTGTGAGAAAACAGTTTATCATGACATCAATTATGGAAATTAAGCGCGACATAGATTCTCGTTTTCCAGAACTTTAGGGAAACGATTAGGCCTATCTAAATATGTAGAAATATGTAAAATACATACAACGGTACAGATGAAAATGAGTTGACATCATACCGTTCCTAGAAATATGTAACAAGAATTAATGGTCATTAAAATTGAGAAACTCAGACATTCTTTGTGATTGCTCAGAAGTGCCAAGAAAGAACACGAGAACGAATTAAATGACCCGCCTTGAGCTGTGAGATAAAAAGGGATTTCAAAGCGCGCTAACTGATTAGCGTCAACTGGGGATCACACATTTCTTTGAAATATGTAACGAGAGTTCAATGTCAATGGGGTGTGGTGTGTGGTGTGGTGTGTGGTGTCGCAACGCACTAATTGCAATGACGCGTCCGCGGCGCGTTTGTTCACTCCTGCCATTACGCGCACCGATTCCCGGTATAATCGCCTTGATATGTTGCTTGTGGACCAAGAGAACGGCGGAATTACTATTTTTTTTTTTAAATATATTTTTAGCTCTTTTTAGAGAACTAAACTTTATATAAGAATCAGCAATAAGATGTCTAAAATCCACATAATAGTAGTCATCAATTCTGTAATATACTTTCCTTAATTCCATGATATCCGAGCCTTGTTTTTATATATTTACTTATACCGTAATTTTCTTAAGACCATTTCCTAAAGACTATTGATACCTATGATCTCCGAAACCAACTATGTATGGAAAGCATATATACGCTAAACCGCTCGAATGCTTACACCATACGCACCAAATTAATTTCAATTAACACACGCTGGCTTAATTGTGAATCGGGTGCGGTTCGCGAGAGGCGGCTTCTTTGTCGGCGACTTCAATTCGCGACTATACCTACAGCTTCCCTTTCGCTTCCTCGAAAAGCTTCCTAAAATACAGGCGCCGCTCTCCGCACTTCCGCTTAGGAATAAACAACTCCGAGATTCTTACATACGTTTGTAATTAGCTTTTGCGGTATTCTAGCGCGGCTTCACGGTGCAGGGAGCGGAGATCCTGCGCTAGACGTCTTGATTGATATTGTACTTGTACTCCGTAACACACATTAGTGTACTCTGGCATGTCCTAGTTACTCGTATGTGATTATAAACACTCAGACATAACAGTATTCTTAAAATTACAATTATTTTGTTTCTTTGAATGTCTAAACAATGTTATTGTTATTGTTTATTCATAAAAAAAAACAAATCCATGTCAACGTAAAAAAATAAGTATATAATTTTAGAAACTATAATAACAAAAAAAACTTGCTACTATCTTGGAATCTCTGTCTTAGATACGAATCACCGCGTTTTGGTGATCATCAATTCTTTACTTATATCGCAGCTTTGACAGAATTATAATTAGAAACTGTCCGTCCTTATAGTTTGTCCTTTTTAATGTCGCTAGCCGGGTCCCATACTGCGCTCGCATTTCATTAAACTTAAAAAATTAGAAGATCTCATAAAACGGCGTGATTTATGCGCGGTCGGGAGCTAACGAGCGATCGCCAGTCGTCACTGCGCCGCGCACCTTAGCGTTATGAGAAACATTTTAAATCATTATTTATAACGAGATAACTATGTTATGATTTAAGAATATTGTTATCTCGAAACAATTATGTTCTTTAATAATAATACATTTAACAAATCTTTAAAGTTGAAAATTAAACACTAATTAGTAATCATATATAAAGCATTTTTTCATAATGATTAAAAATTCGATGATCATGTAAAATCCAGATCGGGTGTGTATCTTAACTTGTTATCTAAACGATCTGTTGTCCGCATTGATCGGCGTCAAAAGGCGCATAATAGGCTCTAGATGCGGCGAGCAGATAAGCTTTGTCCTGCGCAGGCGCACGGCTTGCAGTCCGTACTAACTGTCAACTAAATTACTGCGTGTTTGTCGGCCGCCTGTGCAATTTGAGGACAATCGCTTTGAGTAACGTATCGGCGCCGGCGCTTGGACTAGACTTTATCTTCCGTTAAAACTTATTGCCGGCGAAAGTAATCCTTTTCCATTTTAGACGCTTACATTTATGGGAGCTATAACATTGTTATTAAATGTCGTAAAAAGCGCAACTTATTGATTACCCTCTGGACATTAAAAGTGGGTTATAAAAAGTGCGATATAGATTAGTCTGAAATCTCTTTAAACTGTATGTAAATGTAGAATTTATTTCATGTTAAGGTGATACCGGTGAATTCAATTGGATAATCGTGATCAAGAGTTAATTGCGTCGGTGATCTCAAAAGACAATTTTATAATCTGCAAATGTATTATGAAATGAATGCAATTGGCACGCTACCTTATATCTAAAGGCGCCGACCAGTGATTAAAAATTTAATTTCCGCGCAGTCTGTGTTGTTTGGGATGGCTGTAAATTTGGCAAGTGGACATAAACATGTCGCAGGTGCGCTACGGGCGGCCATTGTCTGCTCGCGCGTGTATAGCCGCCTTTATTTGTCTTAGATATGACGTCATATTATTTGACATACTTAGATTACATCCGCTTCATTAATAGCCATGATAATTGACAATCATTACTTTGCTTTTGCATGTTAAATCAGTAAAATCAAAATTTTGTACCGCTTTAAACTTTCCGTTTAGAAGCGGCTCATATGTAAACTTTACTGTTAATCGTCAAACTGTCCATAATACTTGTATTTATGCTGTCCTAGTAACTATTTGTATATTATATAATTAAAACAAACGTCGTATTTTTGTCGGCGTTTCTTGAAATACTGTATACAGCCATATTAGAAAACACCTGTGTATTTTCCCTTATTAAGGCAACCCTCTGTTTAAAGTTATGTCTTACTTTATTGAAGTTTAATTGTTCATCAATTCACTTATCTATTTTAATTCAAAAAATAATTTGACGACCGTAAAAATAATAGCAGTCCCATGACGCAATATTATTAATATTTTTTGCACCTGCATCGGTCGAAAACGTAATAAAAAGTTTTGAAGATCGAACTTTTTTTAGTTATGATTATGATTGAAGGCAGTGTCGCTGATTTTGAACAAAGAACCAACAGATAGCAGTCTATCAATATGATAATATAGCGTTGTGTCGCTGTTGGAGTGGTTCCGGAATAATTTTTTTTATAACCAAATTGGTTTGTTTACTATAACCATCCTTTGTTTATTTTCAGAGAAATATTTTATAATTTACTATATATCGGCATACTTACTTACCTTATCCTTTGAGAGCAATCGTTTTTAACTATTTTTTTTACTTGCGATATTATTGTGATGTAATGTAATATCTATAGTGAAGAAACAAAAATATTGTATATAAATTATGTGAAAACTCAACATAAAATGGATGAGAAGTCAACAACAAACTTTGCCATAACACTGTTAATCACAATGAAAACACGAGGACTACAACGCCGAAGCCGTGAGAATCGGTTCAACCCTGTTCGAGTGAACATTTTGACACATCCAGGTGTCCAATTTTTTATGCAGCAGACAATGAAGGAGGAGTGTTCGAGTGTTTACCCAGGCTCACATCTGGACGGACCGGCCGGTCTTCTCGTGTAAGCGCTAATGAACATGAGTATACGAGTTATTCCAGTAATCCTGATTTTGGACTCCAGTAGAGAATTAGAAAGTTTATTTATCCTCTCCTCAGTGTAATTGGATGAGGACAATGGAGCGACTGTCACATTAACGAGCTATGGTGTTCCTAACATTGAACTTGACGATAAAACTACCATGAAATCAGTAGTAAAGATAATTTGTCGAGAGGGGTAGGTTAGGGTTTTATTGCTTGTCGAGTGATGTGATCAATAATAATAATAATAATTTAGTTACTGAAACAGCTTCTGTTCAGTCTCAAGAGCGTTTTATCTTACATTACATTTTTAATATTAACGAATAACCTACCTTTTAAAATGTATATGGAGGTTTTCTTTGTACTTTTGTAACATTGAAATTCGTTGCTTTATTATTAACACCTGATTGTGTTAGCACATATGAGTGTTGACAAATGAGCGGATGCAATCGCAGAAATGGCGAGTCTTAGACCGTTTAAGTTTTGGAGTGAGGATGCGAGACCGGATGTGGCATTTGTGGCCGAAGTTCGGCCGAACCCGCTGTTAGCGCCTCCGTGCGGCAATTGGCAAGTTGTTACCGATTTATGACCCACTCTAAAGTTTATTCAACACGATTTTGGTGGTCCCATTGTATTCTACTAAGTCCCGTCCCACCGGCGTAGCCTTGCTAAGCTCGCCCTCACCGCCTTTTATGGCGTTCCCATTTTATAGTCTCCTTATTTCATTTGCATTGACGTATAACATATCGTTAAAGTGAACATTTCATTTATGATTCTGATAATACTTATAATTCTGAACTTTTGATAATTAATGAATCGAATATTATGAAAATTTATATTTTATCTCAATTGTAAAATACTGATCGCTAAAATTAATATAATCAGATAGTTTATACTATATTATAACTATAACTATAACTATAACTATAACAGAACACATTAAATAGCATTTGATATGTTTCAATCATGGTCATTGAAAACGGAAAATGTGGAGTATAATGCATTTAAGATAACAAAGTGCTTTTTGATTACCTAACAGCCTTTTAGCTTTACGGGATAAACATTGATAATAGTCAAATAAATATCGCATTAAGTGTATCTTAAATGTATCTAGAGGTCTTTTTCTCCGCAGTAGCTGACTGTAATAGGCTTTTTAAGTACGGTCGTTGGCTATTGCGCATAAATTTTTCGCTTGGATCGTCACCTTTGTCGGTACCTTCAAAAGAAGATAAACAGACAGGTTTCGATAAGGACGCCTCGCACGGTAGCAGGGGATTTGTAGGAGTACCGTCAACACACCAATAGGTATACAAGCATTAAGAACACATAATACATATTTGATTTGGTACTATTTGAAGAGAGTACTCCGTGTCAATAATACTGGAGGAGAAATAGGGTTTACGTAATCGGATAAAATTTTGAAATTATTTTGGGTTTTAGAAAGTTTTCTTTCTTTGTCTTTTAAGCTTTGAAATGAAAATATTAATTGGTTTAATATTAGTACTAATTAAACAGATCAATCATTTAATAGAACATATAAGATAATAACTTGACCCTTTTTATAAAATCAGAGTTATGCAAGTAGCGTCCATTAGCTTGCACTATTATAGATACCACGTAAGGCAGTAGCGGGCATCGTAAACTTTAAATGGAAACTAATTTAGTGTGTTGTTAATTGTCCCTGTGTCGGCGAGTGTCGGTGTGTGTCGGCGTGTGTCGGCGTACTATCGGCATGCATTAGCGGCCGCCGGGGTTGTGATAACGGCTGTTATGACGGATGGTCTGCGGTCTACTGATAAGACCAAGCTTTGATAGGAGGCTGGGACGTTTTATGGATTTTGTCTATTGACTGGTTGCTGTTGACTAAATGAATATATATATATATATACATATATATTATATATATATATATATATATATATATATATATATAATATTCATTTAGTTCCTTTATAATAAAGGTCTTATAAACATTGTAAACTACTTTGTTGACATATCAACTTTAAATCTTTCTTACAATTTTAGTCTCAAAAATGTATTACATGTAGGGTCTATGGTAAGCTAACTAATATAAATATTTATTTACAATGACAGTTTTAATAAATAACAAAAACCTTTAAATTGCTGACTAAACAAATACTATCTTGTTAGGATCTCATTCCTCGAGTTGCTTCTAAAAGGGTTACTTTAAACTTTTCTCTGTCCCTCTCTAATTGCTATCCCAACTTATCAATCGTCTATTCCAATGTCAATATCGAATGGATGATTTGCTAAGTTCCATCGGTCAGGAGATAAGCCGGCGCCAACCGAATCAAACTTTATGACTAAGAGCGGGTGCCAAAAGCTCAACTTACTTGAACTTATCATTCTAGGATACGTTCATAAAAAGATAATTGTGTAGACGTGGCTTTAAATTTACTTTAACATACTTTACTCTATTTGCATCTATTTGTATTAAATGTAAAATTACTTAACTTTTTTATCTTTTTTTTTATTTAAAACTTCTAAAATATTTTGGTATGATATTTCCAAAATTAATTTTATACTATTTTGGATATTTTAAAGGACAGAATACATTATTGGATCAATCGTGTTATCGGCGGTCTCTTCTTGCGGCGCTACGTAAAGTTATCTTTATTAGACTGTTAAGTGTTAGTTTTTAACTACTATCAATAATACGTTATTTATTTAAATTTAAAACTACTTTTAAATTGTACTTTTATATACGTCTAATAAGATATTACCATATAAAGTAGGTATTCTTAACACTTTCTTAAAATATATATATATATATATATATATATATATATATATATATATATATATATATATATATATATACATTGTCGCCGTGATTATTTTTGTCGCATTATTTTAACACTAACTTAACTTTATATGTATATTATGAATTAAGAAATGAATTATCCTTATACATATCTTTCGTAAAATATCTTTAAGAATTTTCTGGTGAAATTTTAAGCATTTACAAACATACCTAATTTAATGTAAATATAATATTAAATATACAAAATCGGACAATCGGAATTTATATTATTCTAACATCTATATTTAAATTTAATTAACACTCCAGATTGGACAAAAGTTTTAGTTTTGTATGTGATAATTCAATTGTATTTTACGGACGCGTGAAATGAAAACACGTCGTATTCAAATACAATTACCACTTATTATTTATACAGCCTCCAAAAATAATCTATGACTATCATTCAAAAATATGTTTACTGTCACACACGACACTTTACTGTCGGTTACCTCTTCATGTATGTAAGGTGATCATTACAGATATGAATAATTTTGCATTTTATTACCTTATAACAAACCAAAGTTTTCTTGGTATTTATATTTTAGACTAAACATTTAATTGAAATAATTTCTTGTTGTATTTGTTTTTGATACTTAGCATTAATATGTTGTTTTAACATTCTTATTGGTATCCAATTAATGTTATAAATGAGTGTGGATGTTGGTGCGTCAAATACCAAAAAATCTATACAATATTGCGTATTTAGGCAGGCCTGAAAAACAACATACTTAGGTTGCCTTCATTCCAGATATATAAGGTATTTACTAAAAAAAGACAAGAGCGCTCTGTGTTACTTTAGCTCAAGATTTTCAAGTACCTTCTGCTCACTATATGTATTCCGTGAACGAAATCGTTATAGAACAATAGTACTAGTTAACGATGTAAAACAAATATAAGTCATAGTTTAGACACCAACCATACAATCCAAGAAAAACCACAAATAACGAAATAATTTCCTTCCACAGACGCATGTTTCCATCTCTCCGCGTCTCCCTCAATGGACTTGATCCTCGTGAGGAGTACTGTGTTCTGTTGGAGTTGTCGTTGGTGGGACGCCGTCGCTGGCGATGGGCGGGCGGCGCATGGGCGGCCGCAGGAGGTGCCGAGCCGCAGTCTCCACGCCGGCTGATGCTGCACCCCGACTCTCCGGCTCCAGGACATCATTGGACCGCCAACCCTGTCTCATTTAGCAAGCTCAAGCTGACCAACAATACCATGGATGCGCAGGGACATGTAAGTAAAAATTAAAATGTGAATTTAGTAATTAATTCCACTATATTATATACACTGAGAGTTAAGTTATAAATAATAATTAAATTCCTAAGACCAACATCTAACCGCTAATAAAATTATCTCATTCGATATCGGATTTTATTAAATCATTCTAAATAAAATAAAACATTGATTTGGGTTACAATGCGTACGAGCATGCGACTTACACAAAATCGTGACTATGTTATAGCTGACTTCAAAGGCAACGCCTACCCGACTTCCCTCTCGTATCAATACTGAGTATCGGAATCAATCGAAAATAAACTTTATTTATATCAACATATAATATCAATTCAAATAAGTTACATTATTCTGTAAATCCATGTAACATAAAAGTAGAATTTACGGTTTTTACAGTATTCTGTTACTGTAAAAACCGTAAATTCTACTTAATGCCACTTGCCCTAAAGCATATTTTGAATCGTAATTTATTTGTTTATAACTTTTACATTGCAAGAGTTTGAAACATATTTCGAAAGACTTTGTGTGCTTAGTTAGTGGTAGTTGATGTAACTGTATTCCTTTATTTAACATGGGACAAGGCGGGTGAAGCTTTTATTAATAATATTGTGGACAAATGTGTTTAATGTAGGCTGTTTGAACTGTGTGTTTGTAAAAACACTTTTACCTGGGAATTCTCTCTGGATATGAGTGTCAATATTTGTAGTTAGCGCTTAGCTTTGAGATGAATTATAATGACGGCAATGAATTTAATTTACGATGTGAATTATTCTTCTTACAACGAAAATTAGTGTAATAAACTTATAAAGTTATAAGAAAGACAATTAAAAAAGCTTTGCTTGCTTTTTAATTGCAGCACTAAAATATTTAACCACAAAATAATACGTAGATATTATTTGAATTTGAATTTTATATACACGCACTCTTGTCTTATTTTTTGCGTCCAAATATTAAGATATCTGTAATTTACCAAAGGTTAAAATCAATCTGTCGAACCTTATCTTGTACACCCCATAGATATTTAGTAAACATGGGAAAACATAAAAACACGATTATGACGTGTCCGTGATCCGTTGTTCATCGGTGCGGTAAAACGCGGAGCGCAGAAGTAATATGGTGGGATAAACTTCCTATGATTTTTTTACATACCATCAAATTGATATTAATTTGTCTGTATTAATAACAATGTTGAATAAGTACAATTTCCTAACTAATTAATTAACTAACGCTTAGTAAAAATGGTTTTACTCAAACAATAAATTCTTATCTGATTTTTTAGTACACTTCAAAACTATAGCTATTGAAATAGTAGTTTGTCATAATATAAAATACAGTTATTGAGAGGCTTATATTTACAATTGTCGGCACCTTTGTGTACAAAAGAAGGGCTACCGATTTTTGTCTTCATTCTAGTAGAAAATATACGCATCGCTTGCGCACTTGAGGTTTTGCCACCTGTGATAAAAGATACTTTTTCTAGTATTGTGTATTACATTGTTAGTTTTTTAAGACCACATCAAAGAATACCCAAAACCGACCCTTCAATCTCTTTGTGCGAAACTCAGCTAATTATGAAAAGGATTAGTAAAAAAGATAGTGAGTGATATTGAAAGGATTAAAGCTTGTTATCGGGCACTAGAAATTGTTACTAATTAGGTATTTTCTTTTAAGAAGAATTTTTAAAAGAATCCGAATTGTTACAGTTACATCATGATATGTTGCACTAATGACAATAACAAAAGTTAGATTCTACGAAGGAAGTCGAAAAACAAGTTATTTTTACTTTTTACACATGTATCACTATCGCTTCATCGATGGATATTTTTATTTAACGTCAGTTAATAACATAAAATGTAAGGGATGTTGAAGTGATGCGGCAAGTCTTCCACCCCACGCAGGCCCTTATCTACAATCTTGTTACGCTACTGGCGAGGCCTAATAAGATCATTAAAATGTTGCTCAACTAATTTCATATCCGTTAAATCTTATTAAATGTATATATGCAACGTTTAGTTTAATAGGTTCTTTTTAAATAAAAGATTTTTATACAATATTTGGGTTTCAACTGACCCATAAAAATATAATGCAAAAAACGTCACGGGATTTGTTATCGGTGGCTTCAATCTTGTTTGATCGAACGAATATCAAGTTGATCGACGAGCTTCCGAATGCGATGAAACTTTTATATTGTCCGTCTGTCAAACTGTCTCTAAACTTGATGTGATGTAGGAATAGTGCCTTTTTAGAACAGAGGTGACTAAAAAATCACACAATGTTTTGTAATCTTCAATATATAAATAACTACTATAATCTTAATTCTGAAACTATATAGTGGAGAAGAATAGCTAACAAGCTAAAAGTAAGATCCGATAAATTCAGTAGGTACCGTCGCTCGAGTTATTAGGAAATTATTGCTCAATCTTTCGAGACAAATTTTAATGGCATAATTGTCATTGAACTGAATGTATAATATTTGTAAATTATTGTATAATAGCTTGAGATGGTATATAAAAACCTCACAAAAATTTAACCGATATCTGTTTAATGTTTTGTTAATTTTTTAATTTTTATTTTAATGTCCTCAAACAGATAAACATTAAAATGACCGTATTAAATGTACTAATGATTACATAAAATAGATAATTGTAATTACACTATCAATATATTTACAATTTAATCTATAATTGAATACGTAAAGCAATTACAAGTATTTTATATTACAAGCAATTAAATGTGGAAAAGATTACGGATATAGATAATTGAAATGGAAATATAGACTAAAGTGTAAGTAGTACTTAATGTTACTTACATATATTTAATCATTTAGATTTCCACTTTTTGATAGTTTTATAGATGGAGCCAACATTATTTTTTCTATAGTATAATTTTCGGATTATTAGCCTATTTTATTAATTAACTTGGAATTATGTTATTATATCTATATTAATATTATTAGTAACTTGTAACTAAGACAGTAGGTACGTGCTTTTGTCTATAGATATAGATTTAATATAGAGACGTGCAGATTAGAAAAAAATCCTTAATTAAAATAGCTAAATTTGTAAACTATTTTGTGAAATGACTATTATTATAAGTATGATATATGCTTATGATTTTTGTATTACAGCAAATTTTCGCAACGCGTAGATGTTGACTATAGTTTAGTAATACATTTTTATTGTATCTTTTTTTTAGACTAGACTAGAAACTAAAACTAATTCTAAAACAAAAGTTATTGAAACATGTTTAAAGTAGATCTGATGTCATCTCCAGAAGTCACCAAAAAAGAAAATCCTTAAAAAGTTTACAAGTGAAAACACAAAACAGAACCCTTTACGCTTCAAGTGTTTGTTCGGCGCCCGCCTTGCGCCTGCGCAGGTAGCGCGTCAAGTGCCCGATAAGCTCTTGTGTACAACCGCCGCAAACGACAGACGTGTCGCCAAACTGTTTCCAATGTTTTAGAATATATTTAATACTATAAACGATGTTTAGAAATAAACAAATATTTTCACCATTTTTAAGCTATTTTTTCCAAATTGTTCTTCTTTGCAACATTGATTCTATGACATACGAGCAAAGTATTACGCATTACGGGCAGCATACATACAATACCTTTATATACATATAGTTTTTTCTTCTTCTATTTGCTCTCTTGAAGACTCTTCAAACTAAACAGAACGTAGTGATAGGGCAATAGATTTATTTAGAATATTAAGTACTAATACGTATGATAATATGATCAGGTTGTCTTTGAATGGTAGTAACCTATTTTGGTTGAATAATGCATGTTACCGCCATTAATTTAAAGTTAAAAGCACAGATTTTTTTACACAAAACTGAGTATGAGTATGAGTATGAAAGTTATGTTAGTGGTATGTGTAATTATTGAAGTTAACTTTTATTGTAGATGGTGCTGACGTCGATGCACAAGTACCGGCCCCGCGTGGTGGTGGTGCGTGCTCGAGACGCGGCCGCTCTGGCTTGGGGCGCGCCCCACGCTGCCTTCTCCTTCCCCGAGACTGAGTTCATAGCTGTTACCGCTTATCAGGTATTTTGTCTTTCCAAGTCATAGTTATTATTCTATTTTTTCTACATATATTGAAAGATGTAAGTATAAGCAGTCCTTTGATCAATTTAAGTTTGTTATATGATCCTGAAATATAAAATAGTCTATCTCACTTTCGAATCTCTAATTGTCTGCGTAAGAAAGATACAACCGTTGCCCTGGACTAATGGCAGTCATAGATAAAAGCGAAAACCGTATAAATATATATTGGATATATACGGCTTGGATATATGATGAATTATTACTCGATTTATACAATAATACATACTTTAAAAATATAAGATCCGAGCTTTACCATTTAAAATTATTTTATATAACTAATTAAAACCACTGCAGTTACTGGCGTTTTTTTAAGCAACCTGATAAAAACATCACAATAATTGAAATAAGGCCGATATGAATGTGTTAGTTGCATATAACTTGGTGCGATAAATAAATAAAAAAAATCTTATTCTACCAGGCTGGTCGAATATACTTACATGATACTTCTTTCTATAAGTATATAATAATAGTTAATTGTGCCTGGTTGTGCTGTACATACATTACTTTGTTATTATATTTATTATAATAATAGGATTGTGATACGGCGGAATATTTGAAACGTACGGAATATTTGAATATAAAAGTTCGAGGGTATCCCAAATTACAGGAATACCCTGTAAGATACTGGAATCACAAATTCTTCGAAAACGTAGTACGATTCCACGAAATGTGATATTCGTTCTTATGACGATCCAATTTTTTTTAAAGGCGCCAAAGCTTTTACAGTATCGCAAAAAATGGAAGTCACGACGACGAGTGGTCATCATCGTTGTCAACAAAACAATACCAACTATTCATTATTGTTCAAATAAACCAAAGTTCTATGAATCAGTAACTGTTACAGAGTAACGGCTTCTTTGTGCCGTTTGTGTCATGATAACAGATAACTTATTACAATTGTTCGTTTGTAAGCGTCGCTCGACTTGAAACCTAGCTCCTGGAATATTAGAATAAGGATATTCAAGAATTTTAGAATTAGGATACAAGAATATCCGAATTGTGATTAAATATCATAACCCTATAAAGAACAATCAAAAATAGATATCGAATAAATATCCAATACATAGTACAAAAACGGGCTGTAGGTTTTTCAGGTTTGGTTACATCGTTAATTATAATATAAAGTATGCTCATGCGTATATTAATAGGATTTATTAATTTAGCCTCGAGTGTAACAGATCTGTGTCCAGCCGCGCCCTCCCGCTGTTGTTTTCATAAGTTAAACCTCTATGTTTTGACGTTCATCGTTGCGTGTCATTTTGTTGCATAATCCATCGTTCAGTAATTAGGTCGAGTCGGCTCCTTTGCAATGGCGGCGCGTTTAATGTTGACTGCATCGAGGCGCGAAGGGCTATCGCGTCCATTTACAATTACAATTACGGCGACGGAACGGTCCGTAGGATAATCCTAGAATTGTCCAACTAACGGGACTAAGTCGTGAAGAATGGTCGGCGGCGTATCATTACGCATTATCCTCGCTCAAACGAATACATGCCTGGAAAGATATTGTTGCGAATTATCATCGAATTAGAAAATCTCCTTTATGGTAGCCGACGCCCATTTAAGAGCGTAGTTAGGTGGCAGATCGGTATGATTTTACAATGGAGTGTACAATACCACACAAACGCTGCTAAAATATATTTACCTAGATATGATTAATCACTTCGTCTAGACGTCACATGTTTAAGTCCCCAATAGCTTTTTACCGTTTGCATCTGATAACTTAACTAAATTTACTCAGACCCTAATTACACATCCCTAAAAAACTGGCGACGAGACAGTCGCAAATATGTGAAATGTAACGCAAAAAGTAAAAGCGACTGCGGGCTTGTTGCGTGACGTCACGGGCGACAGGGCGGACCGGGGGCGGCGCCTGGCGCATCTTAAACACTCGTTCAAACAAACCGACTAACTTGAGAAGTGCTTCAAATACAAGCTAATAGAGAGCCCATAGCAAACCTCTCTATCTTGACAAGTTGTTCGGTTATCGGACTCTGCGTTGAACAGCACCCGCCGGCGCCGCCTTATCAAGTCATGTAAACAATCATTTGCAAGTGAGTTGGCGTATCACGATGGGACTATTTGCTGTCAACATTTCGCTAGATAAACGAAACCTTACAAAAGTGCAAATATTCATGACTGCACTGGAGTGTAGAAAAAAACAGATAAAAATAGAATACTTATTTTTTAAGAGATAATATTTAGGTACAATAACTTAGCTCATGTTACATGTTATGGGTATGGTAAATGCGTTGGCGCCGTGTTTGTCTCTCGACGGGCGGGCGGCGGCGATGTGCATACATGCCTTGCTAATTGGCCTGTCGCCAAACTAACACATGTGCTACAATTATCCCTTAGCTATTAGCAATGTCGCCGATGAATACGGAAACGGATGTTGAAATAACGTTCTTAGTAAGATAAGAGAGCTTCCTATAGGACGGCGCCTGTAACACGCAGCCAATCAGAATAAAGATTCTTGAATATCAATAGAAAAGTCAGTTGTTAGATTATTTTGTAGGTATAAAAATATGCAGATATATTATGAAGGTATAGTTCACAGGGAGGTCCCTAAAATATAAGTAATTAAAGAAACATTAAAATGGACACTAAAAATAAAACAATTTAATTAACGAATCGTGAAGACATGCAAAGACGTTTGGAGCCAATCATGGGCTATTTTTTATACCTACCACGAAGTAATAGCTTAATCAACTTCAAACGTGACTAGGAAATTATTCTTTGATAGATTTCGTATACAATAAGACAATATTGATTTACTTATATACCTACCAAAGATGGAAAATAATATAAGTTGGCAATTGCCGAATATTTAATTAAATATAAAAAAAGCAATAACTTCTTACTATTATAAATATCTAATGAAAGATTTTTTATATATATAGATAGTAGATATAAAAATTTAACAAAATATAATGACTTGTGTCAGTAATAGTGTAATGTAATATTTTTTACTTTTTCACCACAATATCTGATACAAATATATAATCTGTTGTGATACGACATACATATACGTACGTAGACATAGGTACGTTAGTTATTAATTGTATTTTTCCTTTCCTTACAGAATGATAGAATAACAAAACTCAAAATCGACAACAATCCTTTCGCCAAGGGTTTCCGTGCTTGCGGACAATCAAAATGCAAGAGAAAGAACGTGGATATCGAACCCGGGACTGAAAATCAAAACGAATCTACAGACGCGAAACGTCCGTGTTCAGATGCTGCATCATCATGTTCAGAAGAAGGAAGCTTGAGATCCTCGTCACCTCGATCCCCACCCTTGGTCGATTCACCGACTCCGCTTGTAACTGCTCCAGATAATATCAGTCCCCCTCCATTTTATCCCCCAGAACTGCCTTACCTAAATCCCCTACACATGCCAATGCCATATGGCATGTGGCCTGCGAACAGCATGGCTGCCAGTTTCTTAGGATCATCATGGAGCGCTTTACCACCCCCCTCATCGAGTATGCCTTCACCTCCCACGCCCCCAGCGCCATGTCGAAGACTCAAGAGTTTCACCATCAGCGCGTTACTCGGTGAAGGTTGATACCATAATAAATAACGACAACGGGCAATATCAGCAATATTTACATTGGTCCTGTAAATATAATCTCATAATATCGATGTTACTACCTTAATCTACCTCTTAATTTTAAGAGTTAAACTTATTCTCTATGTGATAAAAGTGCCTTTTGCGAGACGTGTTTAGTTTAAGAAATTATTATGTATGCCGCAAAATATAGAATAGTTAGTTATACTTATAAAGATTAAGATTATTGTGTGTCGTATGTTAATGTGTACAAAGCAGAATGGGTTTTTTATGTAGGTATGAGAAAACGGTTAATAAATGTTTACTAAATAATTATGCATATTTATTTAACAACCCAAATCGCCATTTTGTAAAATTAAATTATTTTAATAGATTAACGGTCGCTTTTTTTTTAGAAACCAATTATTTCATAAATAAATAAATTATAATTAAAATAGCGTGCTTTTCTTTTGCGGTGACAATAGATGAAATCATTTTTTTTTAATTGGATTGAAAACATTTTGCAAAAAGGTTACCTACGTCCTACGACCACTGTGTTGCAATTATTGACCGTTGCTCCATCTACCGAGAGCATTCGAAACTTCTTACGGCATAAAAATATATTATAAAAAATCGTACAAACAAGACCTTTCAAAATTTATTATACCTTTAAAGTTACACCTAAATTTATTTATTCGTAATTATTTTTTATTCATAACTATTTTTATCCTTATATAGTGTTTTTTGATGTTGAATAAGATTTTAAGCGAACACTAACAGCTTTCAATAGAGTAAAAATATGTTTAATGAAATTAATTAGAAATAAAATTAGTTTTTTATTGAAATATTGAAATCGGTTATTCTTATTAAATGTTCCTTGACGTTTAAAAAGGCAAAACTGCAATATGGAATTTATTTATAGCAAAAACAAGAACAAATGAAGCCAAATTAAGTGCTAAAAGAACAAACTAATATAACTTTAAGATATTACGTAGTAGCATAATCTTTAATATTCCATGTTATGTATCAAACTGATCTCAAAAGGTAAAAAAAACACAAAAATATTCATAGCATTAATTTTATTTCTTATTCTATGAAACAAAATCAATATTCACAAAAAGTGACACATTCATAATTTTTTAAACACTGATACAACATTGTAATATTATTATTTATATTTTACATGAAATGGGATTATAGAGGACGTGGCCTTTAGTGATATGTGGAAACAGATATTATGATAATTTATATTAACTAACACCTTTATTTAATTTTAATCGACAAAAAGAAGTGTATATGTGCACTCACATTAACTGAACTGAATCCAAATAAAAAATCACAAAAGCGAGCATGTACTGTTTTACCATTTGAATCTGAAAGTTATATTGTTATCAAAAGGGAATTTAATAATGTTTCAATTGAAAACTTATTGACAATGACATATATATATGTATATATGTCATAATTTGTAAAATATAATGAGCTATAGCTTATTTAAAATTCTTTATAGAAAGTCAACAAATCCACAGGCACGGCTACTCACAAGATATTGTACAAAACTATTTGTTTATTACTTCAATTGAATCCGGTTTTATAAATGCATATAAAAGTTATATTGGAATGAAATATCTATAAGACACAACATACAAATGAGAGGCTTTAGCTAACATATACATTTTGACTATGAACTGAGCTCTCAAAACTATCCAGCGACTAGATTCTGTAATTCAGCTGTGATTTCCGACGGATCAATAGCAGGTTTTGAGGTGACGGGTACACTTGATTCCCTGTTACATGCTTTTTTATGGACAAACCAGTGAAGACGTTGGCATTCTCGGTCGCAGTATTGAACTGTTTTGCACTTGGAACACTTTTTGGCAGGTTTCTCTTCACCGCAAGTGCTGCAATATGGAATGGCATCAACAAATCCCCTTTGACCATTGATTGTGCAATTAATCACTGATAAGGCAGGTGGAGGGTCTTTGCTAGTTAAAGACGACACCATTTGGTGAAATGTTGTACACTCTCTATATGGAAACTCTCTAACGCAATCCTTGAGGAAGGAATCCATCAGATCTAAGGACATCCCATCTTTCCCAGGTTTCAGAAGCTTCTTTGCAAAAACTTCAACAATATCGTGTTTCTTGTCATCTTTGTTCTCTGCAGGTTTCTGCTTATCTCTTATATTATTTATTTCTCTTAAAATGTAAGCAAGGTAATGGTATTTGAATGCCATCACTTCATTAGTGTCACTACCTCTTGTCATTTCTCTTTTACAAAGCATCTCAAGGACCTTACTTACTTTATCTGCATTCTCTAACAATGCGGACATATGCTGTAAGTTCAATGCTAATCTAACTGGGTGAATGTTCACTCCAAGAACAAATTTATGCAATGGTTCCACCAAGAAGGAGGGTAAAAGTGGTTCATTTTGCTGTCCCTGAGGTACAGAGTAGTAAGATATCTCACTGGTAGGTACATAATTATTAATGGTTGCTACAGTGTGATGATTACCAACAAATGCTGCCATTTGTGAGGCACTGCGCCCCACAGAGTTAGTCGCGGTTGGCTTGGCACCAGCATCTAAGAGTAACTTGCATACATCCGAATTGCCAGAAAGGGCACCAAAATGAAGCGCTGTGTAATTGTACTCGTGTTTGCCGGAATTGACATCGGCGCCCTGCAATAACAATATTCAAATTGGTCACGTCTTTTCATGAATTATACTTATGACCTACTTATACATTTTTGCTTACCCTATCAAGTAGTAGTTGCACCATGTCCTTATTACCCTTATAAGCAGCGTGCTGTAACGCGGTCATGCCATTTTCGTCAAAGAAATCGACGCCGCCTTTATGTTGCGCGAGGATATTCTTAAATTCAGGAAGGTCACCTTGGGCAATTGCCGTAAAAATAGTTTTCTCAGGTTGTGAGGATTCTTCGCTTTTATTTTCCATGATAGAAAGTAAAATATTTCAAGAAATAATTATGTATTTTTAACAATCAGAATGTAACAATTTAATTGAACAATTCCTAGAAGCTGTCACTTTACAGTTTCACACTTCACACTTGTCAAGCTCTAAGTACCTATCTATATAGTTGTCATTGTCAGTTGTAACTTGTCTATGGATAGTAGAGATAAGAAGTGCTAACTAATATGAGGAACAAAGAACAATGGCAATTTTTTACCTGAACGTTTTATGAAGCGTCTAAAAACAAGACAAAAGCGAAACTTAATTGTATTATTTAGTCGTTTTTTACACGGTGTTAGATTTACTTGGGAAAGCCACGAAAAAAACTTTTATTTAATAAGCTTTTAATTTCTGTTTTTTGCGTATTTCCGGTGTAATACAATTAAAAAATAAAAAACTATTTAAAATGATAAATAGCAATATTAATTTTTCTTTGTTGTTATTGCTACATAATAAAGAAACTATATAATTGCGATTGTTGTATGTATTTAACTATAAGATTAATCAAATATATTATTACAGGGCCATTTAAATGACTGACAACTGACTAATAGTTTGACTGACTTTGACACTATTGGAAGCCATTTTAACTAGCTTTGCGTTTTCTATTTAGTTTTACCCTGTCATCGCGACTTCTGTGCAACTATTCATTCTCGGACGTCTTAACGGATTTCGATTGTGTCTTTCTGTTCTGAGTGTTCTTTTATCATGGATAGCAAGCGCAAGCAAATATTGTGCGTGAATTGTAATATTTGCGTGAATACTCTTCGCCGATATCGGATTTTAGAACAAAATATAAGTGTGTACGATGCTCTGCAACTGGGTTTATCCACAAATCGTAAGTTCTTAAAAACACTATTGCTCGTGTTTATCTCTAAATTATATTAAATTAACTCGTTATTTATACTTTCAAACATAGTTTATTATAATGCGTTAATACTTATTACAAATTACTTTCAGATAATTGATGAGGATTATGTTTGCGAAGCATGTTGGAAACTTTTTATAGATCCTGAAAATCAGAATCTTCAACAGAATACTGCTAATGAACTACAAGCTGGACCGACACAAAGTCAGCGTTGTCATACCAATGTTTGTATTTTATGCGGATGTTCCCTCATACAAAGACAAAATGGGAAAATATTAAGAGATAATCCCTCTGAACTACAACGGCAGATGATAGAAATAATTAAATGCCGTAAGGAACCACAACAGGTGTGTACATCTTAGTTTAAGTTCTGTTTTATACTATTATTTTTATGTATTCTATACACACTGAACTTATAGGTTTTATTCTTTTAAAATGTTTGTTTGATTTTATTTATTTTAATATCTAATCTTTTTACAATTATTTAGATTGTGAGACTTACATAAATACATTTATATTATAAGTTTAATTTACCCTGAATAACATTAATCCTAGATATAAGTGTTTTATATGCTAAAATCAGAAAGATGTGTTATTTTTCTGCCAGGTAACAACTTCAGACAATGTATGCTATGCCTGTTGGTTGCAAACTAAAAGAGAGGTCCTATATATGAATCGCCTTAATGAATTAAGAGTTGAAGAAGCCAGTCAACATGGGGATGATGATGATGTCTCACATACTGAGCCACCTAACGAGTCTACTGTTGTGGAGTATATCTCAATGCCAAAAGCTGGCATATCTTTGGAGGACCACCAATCTCATGAAGATCCGCATGAGCAAGATATTGTCAGGCCCTCAGGCATTCAGAATACAGAGAATGGAACTATAGCATTACCATTATAGGAGCTTATAGGAGCCCTCAATACTTGTAACCATTACCTCTTTCCTGGCTGCAATAATATTGATACGCAGTGTTTAAAATATTATGTAATTAAAATACCATCTTGTTTTATTTTTACTATAAATACCTATATTTATTTTTTATTTTTCTTTATTTATAGACTTTTATACATGTCTGTCCTATATTATCCTTATCTAAATAAATGTACAACTACATTTTTCTAAACAAAATATTTTTTTTTCATCTGTATACTATACTATATGATCGCTATAGAATAGCGGTGCGCTTGTCGATTGGTGCTGCCTAAACGATGGTGTTAGCGGGTTCGATAGTAGGTAATTTGCCAGCACGCATTGGACCATCGGCTGATTAAGCTGCGATTCTTTGCCTATCTGGTGAAAGAGGCCTATGCCAAGTATTGGAATGTTAGAGGTTGAAGCTTAGTAAATAGAGATAGTTATCTGACACATTTGCAAAGGAGAAAGATTGGTTTTTTTATACTTAGACAAATATTATTCATTGCGAATATATATTCGCGTTAATAAACGCGATAAAATCCGTTCAAGACTTATTCTAACCCCTTACTAAACTAATAACTAATATTAAAAACATCATTTGAGAAATCTCTTAAGCATTTTTTTAATATTTGTATAGATTGTACCTGCAATCAGTGACAACTAGTATTGACAGGTAACCTCAAATTATTGTTAAACAAAAACTGAAATATCTTTTTTTTGTGGCTTTCTAAAAAAATATTTGTTTCTGATTAAGCTTATGCAATGTTACCCCTATCGTTTAAATATTTTTTTATATTTAGACGCTTACAAAAAATGTCAGGTAAAATGATGTATGGAAAGCTGCCATTGTTCTTTAAAAAAAGGTAATGACTAAGCGCCAATCAACAATTTAATATATATCATAATATTGAATGCAACATGTTAAAAATTTGTTATTTTTATTTGTAAGAGTTCGTTGAATTTATGACACCGCTAAGTAAATTATTGTGGCAATGTATAGACTTTCTAACAAACTGCCAAGGTACCGGTTAACGGTTAAAAAGACGTAATTAAGAAGTTTTGTGTTATAACTGACAGTAAAGCATTTTCAACTATTTATCCTATATAGAGTAAATTTTAGTTTCGGTTTTTTTAATGAGTACCTAAATAAAATAGTAGCGCTATCAATTTTATGCTTTTTGAAAGACGTTTTGATACATGAGGTGGATACTTGTCTTGTCTATTTTTTTATAAGAATTATGGAATAAAAATAATTGATAGACCATACATTTTTTTTTAATTATTTTAAGACTAGTCTCGATTTTCAATGACCCCAAAAAACTTAAGCCATTTTCGATATTTATGTAGATGGGTCAGCTGAAGTGAATTTATTGAAGGTTGTATTTAAGGTAACTGGACAAGAATATTTTGATCGAGGGTGGGGCATATTTTGTTTTGTTCCAGAAGACGTTCAGAAAAGTTGGAATACATATACTAAAAGAATGCCATACTTGGTTATGTTTAATACCCATACTTAGTATCCACGATGCAAAAAAAAATATATATATTAAAAGAAAGTTTTATATTTTCAAATATATTAAATTATTTTTCCATTTTCTAACAGGTACCTCGTCGTAAAATATTTATATATATATAAATTATTTTTTTAGGACAACATTTTTAGATTCCATATCGGAATATCTTATATCAAATTATGTTATGTTGCTGGGTTATGAGACACGCATTATTTATTAGTAATTTTAAAAAGTATTATTTTCCTAACACCATATTATACTTTTTATACGTACCGATTTTCATTTCACGGTACATTCATTTTGCTTCATTATTAATTAACAATGTGAGTTCATGATGAGTCAAACTGCGAAGTTGATTCCTGTTTTATATTAAATTATCAAATAAGATATTACGAGATTGTTTACCACCAGGCCTTTTGAAAATAAGATTCGTATTGTTTCTTGATAATTGCTTCATATAAAGAATTTAATTTATTTAAATTGTCACTAAATCTAGTGATTTCGATAGACATACTATTGTGTGTCAATATCGTATTTTATATTATTGTACTTTTAATTGTAAGTAGATAGTTGCTCTATTTTCATCGCAGTTCTTCTCGTGGTAATTTTTGCATGTCTTTTCGTTACCTGATAATTTAAATAGAGATAGTATTAGTATAGATAAATAATCTTAAATAACCTTTATGATGTCTATTATGATCTAAACCCTATTCAAATTCAAAATATGTTTTTTCAAGTAGGCATTTACAAGCACTTTTGAATCGTCAATTATTCCAATAAAAAAAAAGGTCAGTGCAGTCAGTCCGTGAGTAAGCTACCACCGGCTCGGAATACTGCTCTGCTGAGAAGAGCCGGCCAAAATCTCAACAAAATGCTTTTTTAAAAAGAAATATAACAATCTTAAATGATGTACATTGTAATATAAATGCTGCAAATGAGTCATCAACTTAAGCTCCACATATTTCGATCCATTAAAAAGTCTTGAACGTTATAAAAAGATTTATTTAATAATAAACTTTTGTTTTTAGATTTAAGACTAAGAAAAGGAAAGTCTAAGATATCTTGTGGAACTTTATTATATGTGCATATACTCAAGCCCATAAATGAATTATAAACTTTTTGAAGACGAAACTTTGGCTTTTAAGTTATAAATAGCCGCACAGCTCTTTTTTGTAAAATAAATACATACATATTGAGACATATATTACCATTTTTTATATCTGATAGATTTATGAAAAATATTTTTTTTATTAAGATATGCATAACTAACATTCCAAAAGAGTTTACGCGGCCCAAGTCTAGGAGGCGCTAGTAGTCCAAACCACAGAGTCTGCACTCTATTTATAGTACTCCTTAATCCGATTTTAGAGAAGAAATTTTATTCTCACGTTGTCACATCAGGGCTTTAACACTAAACCTACCAGGTAACTGTCAAATTGACCGTTCTTAAACTTTTGTAAAACTTACACATTTTTAAACGTTATAATATCGTTATCAAACTACATGACAATTCGTAGAATATGCATATAATATTTTCTACAGTCTTTACTTTTAGTTATTACCTGTTCCATTATTAACTGTGTTATATAAAATAACTTTTAATTACCGGTCTATTTGACGGCGTGCGGTAGGAACAGGTATACAAGAATTGTGGGTAGGTTTAGTGTTAAGGTGGATGATTCCAAAAGTTTAAAGTCTTGGGAATCCCTGGTCTTGATCGCGGAGTGCGCATATATATATGCATATATATATGTAAATATTTGGAAGATATTAAAAAAAGATATAACTTAATAAAAACAAAACACCATTATTATACATTATTTATTTATAGGTATTAATAGTCACAATGGCTGATATGACCATTAATTATTAAACAACTACTCTACTGGATACATAAAACTACATCTACATATAACACCTACTTCTATTATCGAATTTATAGTAAAGATATTTTAAAATCTATTAAGCTTCATCTAAAAGCATACAACGTCGCTACTACAGATAAAATAGTGATGTTACCAGTAATATATCATAGGTATTGTGTGGAGCGTTTTTAATATTTAAAATAATATTATAAAACTTAAAAATAATACTATACAATTCATCAGTCCGCATTGCCCAGGACGGAGTGATGAATAGTAGATCGCGTTTATGAAATAAATTAAAGATAATATATTAAAAAATGGAGCACTTATTTATAATCACGACATTTAGATATTTAAGATATATGAGACATTTACGAGTATTTATTTAATTTAATGAAATAATGGAATATATTTTAATATAATATTATATGTTAGTATTTTGATAGCCAATAGTAATATATTTTTAATCTACAACGTGGGTATATGAACTTATTATATAATCTTTTATTTTTCTTAATAACTACTTTTCTATTATCTACACAGCATTTTTCTTTAGTTTAATTATCGATTGTATCGATTCATTGTATGATATTAATGTATATATTAATTTATGTATTAAAAACGTAAAGAAAATGCAAAACTAAGACAAATTAAGTGGTTTTATACAAAAAATGGGAAACCGCAAAGCCGTGTAGCGTTGGAAACTTTATATAAAAGTCAAAAAAAGTAAAACAGTATTCTTATTAATAAATTTTAAATATTTATGTATCAGGAATCTGTGTAGCGACTCATAGACTAATTGTTCCAGCGTCAACCGTTTTGCTCATCGTCTTGAGACCTGCACACACGACACAAACGAACACAAATATTTTAAAAAACATTTTTAAATAGTTGTGTGTGTGTGACAGGTTATATATATAAATCTAAATCTAACACATCGACGGTTTGCTGACTTAAAAGATTTACAGACTTGCACTTAAATTATAAATTAATACTTGTCTAAGCTATACAATACTAGTACAATAAAATAAGTATAGTAAAATGTATAATTTGATTCAATATGTTTCTCTATAATATTAATTAGTATCTACATAATGACTATAATGGATATTTCAAAATCTCTTCCATATTATTTTCTACTAGATCTACGCACTATGAGAATATAAGATATATAATCGTTATTAAAATTATGAGTGACTACTGAACTACAATACATATAGATGATTAATATTAAGTTAATACATAGACCGTGAGATACATTGATAGGTTAAAAGTGAATTACAACTACAGTCACTACAATACAGACGCCGAAAGAGCATACATATGATAAATATGATATTTATTCTACATTAAAAGTAATACAATTAAAGCTTTATTAATAAAAAATAAAGGATCCGTTAGTGTGGATCGTGTTGTGCGAATCCTATTGACGTTGCCCTTACACATAGTAAACGTCAAAGGAGAGCGTCGCTCAGACGAGCGTGGGGTGGGGGGAGGGGGAGGGGGCGGTGGTGAGCATGTGTGTCAGTGCGGTGGACGTGGTCATCTGAACGTGGTCCGAATGTGTGTTGAGCATCTGTGCATGTGTGTGTGGTACGTTTGGTGGCGTGGTGGGTGTGGTTACAGCAGAAGTCAGACGCACGCCACCACTCTCGGAGACGACGACTCCGTTGTGCACTGTGTGCTCTGAATCCGCATATGGTGTTGTGAGGATCGTAAGGCGCTAGAAATGAAGACATCGTTGAAAGTGACGAACATAGTGAAAAAATTAAGTCTCATTTTATTTTATACATGTTTTACCTCGAAAAAGGTTCCCTTCGTGGTAAGGATCTTGTAAATAGCTACAGTTGGAATGCAAATCACGCTTGAACCAGCTATAGCCCAGCCCAGTGCATTGGCCCAACCTGGGTATACGTAACCCTCATACTGCAGGGGTTCATAGTCCAATAATCCATATGCCGTGATGAAGAGAAGAAAAGCCGGAGCGGCAAATCGCCAGCAGGTACGCCAGTATAAGCCGGGACGAAAGCCAATCATATCTCGAATATCTTCACAAAATCGTTCAGTACCTAAAACAAACAAAAATTGAAAAATTTTACCAAATATATGAATAATTTTGAAAGAAATCTTAATTTATAAAGCTTTACCATAGATCCAAGACACAGCAATAGCTTCAAAGAACACCGCCACTAGCATGGAATATCCTGCAGCGTATCTATCCAGAAGTTGGAAGAAGTAAAACCCGCCTTTGGTGCAAGATGCCAGACCCACGAAGAAATACAAAGTGAAGAGACAAGCCACAAAGATCTCACGGTGCCGACCAATTGGTGGATATTCGTCGCTTAGTGCTGTGATTATTGCTTCAGAACCACCGAACTGTAAAATAAGAGGGATATTATGCAATACTCAAACATTTTGTGATACTTCTTATTCTTCTATGTTGACTGGTTATTTGAAACTCTTGGTTAAGTCTCTAGAGTTGTTTAGATTTAGCAATTTAAAATATTATAGATCCGACACCACTGCATTGCATATAGACACAAACAATTGGGCAGGCACCCTGAATCGGCGTTCCATAAAAATCGTTAGAGTATATGAAAAAACAAAGTTTTCTTTGCGTTTAAAACTTACAGAGCTATCCAACCCTAAAGTAAGTAGCATCATGAAGAATATTAGCGCCCAAAATGTCGATCCCGGCATAGTAGCAATGGCAGCTGGATACACCACGAAGACGAGCCCAGGTCCCTCGGTGGCCACATCGCGCACGTGCTTGCCCGACGCGTGCGCCATATACCCCAGAACACTGAAGATCACGAATCCCGCCACGAAAGACGTGCACGAATTGATCACACTCGTCAGGATTGCGTCTCTGGAAGTCAATTGATGTGTATAAGTATTGTATTATTAAAAGTATTTTAGGTAATTGTTTCTTTATAACGTACTTGTATACATTATTGTGGTATTTGTTGTAAGAAGCATAAGCCAAGAGAACGCCAAATCCGGGACCCAAGGAAAAGAATACTTGCGTTGCTGCGTCTACCCAAACCTTGTAATCAAAAATTAATTATAACTTGCTTAATTTTACTAAAAAAATATATCAGTATCTTCTATTACCTGTGGTTGAGTAATAGCTTCAAAGTTAGGACTTAAATAATATTGAATACCAGTAGCCGAACCAGGTAACGTAATACCACGGACCAGAAGAATCAGAAGCACAGCATAAGGAAACAATGCTGTAAACCAAACCACCTAAAAGAATACAATGAATATTAAATATTTTAAGCAATGCAAGTGTAAAGTCAGAATAAAGAAATACACGTACTTTGCCGGAAGTACTAATACCCTTCCAGAGAGAAAAATAACAAATGATATAAACTGCAAACAGACACAGAGCCATGTCCCATTTAATAGGACCCAAATCGTGTAAACCCTCGCTGCCTTGAAGTTCCAAAATAGCACGACTGAAAACGGACAAAGGTCATTTTTAGATGAAAAGCTTTAAAAAGATTTATATTGCATTTGAGTTGACTTACTTGAAGTATTCTGATGCGGCTGAAGTGAATGGTGTTGTTTGTACAGGAATGTTGGAGTTAGAAGAATTTTGGTGACTTGTTTTGTTAGCGTTTACAGACTCCCAATTGGCTTCGAACTACAATACATGTATGTGTGTTTACAACTTGCCTAAATTGTTTAATGAATGTATTTATTATTAATAATAATAATATGTAAATGGTCTCACCGGTTGACAAGATGGCGTATTCCACTCATTATTACAGTTGGTCCAAGGTAACATCGTCGTAAATGATGCAAAGAAAAAGCGAAGTGCCCACGCGATGATAACGTTATAGTAAAAGTCCACATAAAAAGCTATTAGCACTACCGCATACCCGATTCCTTAAAAAAAATAAACTCAAATCATTCATTTCCATCTTATTCTTTCTTTTAATTCACTAATAATTTTTATAAAAGAAATAAGGAAAACGATAATCCGTTACTAAAAAGTTCAAACCCTTCCAAGTAAATGTGGCCAGAAAAGCTCCCTTTCCACTCCATTACCAATTTTATTCTTTCAAAATCATATCGTTGGAGCCACTCAACCGGGACGTGACAAGTGAAATGAAATCACCGGCCATAAGCCGGTCGCAAATCTGCAGTCTTTGAAAGCGTATGGAGCACTTAGGGGAGCCGAGAAATGGTGTCAATTATGGGTGTTAAGTGCAAGCTTGGGACTGACTCAAATCATATCATCTTTATTTTATTCCGTACAATATCATAAAAAGATAGATAGAACCTTCCCTATTCAAAGTTCTAAGACATATTTTTGCAGTCATTTTGATTAGTATGTTTCTTTTATTTCAATATATAAAGAGCCAAACAATCGAGTATATCTTCTGTAAAGGTTTTTTATGTCTTAAAATCTTAAGCGCAATAAGTCAAGATTGCTCTGACATAGTGAGTCTGTCTCCATTTTCAATTGTTATAAGCAGTACGTGACTGAATAGAGTGCTCATAAATCGAGTCAAACTTATGTGTAAGTCTAAATGAGTGGTCTCAGTATAGTAAAAAGGAAACATAAAAGTTAACCATTTATTTAAGCACAAGCATATAGATAATCAATTGCCGAGTTTAAGGCATAGATATATCATGTAATTTACATATTCAAAGTATATTTATAATATACTCAAAAGACCCATAAACGTAACAATAGTAACATACGAATGCAAAACAGGGCTTTATTTTAAATTTATGGGTTTTATTTCTTTAATCTTAGCTTTTACATATATTGATAAATACCAAAATGTTACCTTTAAACAATGGCACAAGTCTGCCCCAGCAAGTGATAGCTCCTTTCCGATGAAATTGCCCGAGAGCCAGTTCCATGTAAAACAGTGGTATCCCACCCACCACCAGCATTATGCAGTACGGTACCAAAAACGCCCCTGGTAATTATATAATTATATATATTATAATATCACAAAATTATCAGAAAAATCAACTTTAGCACAAATGATAGCAACTTTTAAGATTCATTATAACTAAAGACAAAAAATAATAATTCACATTTATAATACAAATTGTCTGGAGGTTCATAAAAGCTTGTTCTAAGTAAATGCGGGACTTAAAAGGCCAATTACCGCACAATTTCCCTCCCTCAGTGACGGAGCCAATATGAAATTATTGCCCTGAGAATTGCGATCCATGATCTGAGATTGCTTTCTTCAATGGAAATACAAAGGAATATTTCTCAGTTTTAAGAGCTTTACTTTACCGTTACATAAGACTGAGCAATATTTTTACTGCTGTTTTTTTTTTGTATATCGATCGAATATACAATATATTCTTGATATAGTGAATGTCAGTTATAGATTATTCGCAAATGCAAATATCCGCTACCGACAGTCGCAAATGCGAATAATCAGTTTTGGACAGAAAATGATTTTTGGACCCATATTATCTATGGCTTAGTGGCAATCTTTTTTATGAGGTACGCATTAAAAAAATAATACCAAATGACACCGTGAAGACTGATAATGTAATTAATGTAATTGTATTAATTCAATATTTTTTTCTAGTATTAAAAACATAAGAAATGAATGTATTTTGATTTTTTACTGGCTTCAAAAGAAAGGAAGAGGTTTTCAATTCGCCTGTATTTCTTTTGATTGTTTCCTTTTGAGTGGCAGAACTATTTCGGATGATACTTTTTTTATTTCAAAGCTGATGCTTCCCGTGTTTTCTTATATAAAATTCATTGTTGTTGAATCCTTAACTTCGGAGGTATATCAGAAAACTCTTAAAATGATGTCTACAAGTCTACTGATTTGTTTGTATTCCAATTGCGTTACTTAGGGTGTATTATGTCAGACCTTTATCGTCGGAAGACAAATTTCGTAGTTTCATTATTTCCATCAACGATCTATCGTCGTGTGGTCAATTTAATAATTTGTTAGCGTCCAAACACAGCATCCTGATTAAAACTTTTGAGATGACTTATTGCAACATATATTTACCCTTTTGCAAAGTTCTTTACCAACGTCGATTACAGCTCTTTGAGGGTAGTACCTTGTAACTTTGATGGTTATAACGGCCTAACTTAATATTAGAGACAGCATATGGTGATCACCATCTTTCTGAGATGGTTATTGCAAATTAATCAAGTTAATGCTCGTGTCAGTCTTTGTATATTCACAACGAATTCTTTAGAAAATTAGAGATTTAGAGAAGACTTCGGACTACCAAAACTTGGGTTAGTGGATGTGGTGTCAATGGTAACTGTTTAGTTATTTCCACAGGATTCTTTGAAAATGAAATAACCTGCCCTTTACATCAATTGTGACTAAAACTGTTATTAACCTTAAGTTATCTTTGAAAATCGTATAATGCGTCTTAAAAACCGTTCTTCAACGGTTGTCAAATTGGCTATTCAGTTAATACTGTACTACAATATGCAGTTGCTGGATATTCCTTATCCTAATATTATTTTAACAGCGAGAGCACTTAGTTATTGTACATAAAGTAATCAGTTCTTCAGGTAATAACGTACAATAGATGTGTTCGTAAATTGAAACGCTGTTGTGGATAAAGATTTCTGTTGCAAAGGACAGATACATCAGCAAATGCGGACATGATATATAGTAGAGTAATGCTCGTCTTCTTAATTGATATACTTTTGACGATAATTACTCGTATTTTAAACTTTTCCTCACATACTAATACCTTCCCTATGGCCTGGAAAAGTGCGCACGTCATTTCCTTACCAAAATTATCTACCCCTACTACTTTCCACTAACGATCCATATCGATAATCGCTATCCTATCCAAGGTTCTTAAAGACTTAGTTTTCAAGCGACCGGTTCCAATCCAGTTTTCAACCTCACCATAGTACCAGCACTGCATTACCGAAAGTATCCGTAATATTCGATATGCTATGGAAAATAAAGAACTCTCCATACTTGTTCTTCTTGATTTCAGTAATACCTTTAATTCAGTGGATTTTTATATTATGATGAATAATCTTGTAACTTGTTATTAATTGGTTTAAAACATATGTTTTCGGTCGTCGGCAGATTGTGAAATTTAATGAGCCGTCCTCTGACTGGATGAATCTATATGCTGGACTACCACAAGTCAATAGAAAGTTATCTCTGTCATTATTTTTCAAGTTCCAAGATTATATCCTCTAACTACTAACTCTATCCAAATGATTTACACCTATATAGAGATGCCAACTTTTCTGATAGCTCAGATAAGTTAATAAATCTTTTGAAGGCTATTAATGTTTTTATTTATTTATGGTACACAATTAAATAAATAAATGAAAACATTAATAGTCGCTTCTAAAGATTTTTCATTTGCGATATCCCTTAAAACATGACTGGTTTGTCGCATTCGACTAGGTCAAAGTGAACAAGTTTCAGGTGTATGTTTGATAAGTGACAGTCCGACAAAACAACCCGCGTTGGAGGCCAAGTTGCTCCTCCGTGTCGCGGATGGAAAATCATGGCTTAAGCCGAGACAGTGATAACGTTTTTCGATATTTTGCCTTTTCAAAACTTCTTTCATGGGAAACTTTTTGAACTTTTTTAATCTGAAATATAATTTACTACTAATCAAGAAATCAACTAAAATTTTAAGAAATAAAGATTGGACTTAAAAAAAGTTGAAAATCAGTATTTTTTTTTTCTCTCAAATAAACTGAAATAAAAAGTCAATCTTTATGCATAATTATTGTTAGTTTTGGAGTCGGTGTCAGCCAGCTATTAGCCTTATGCTTTATGTACTTCCCTTATGTATTTCCCTTATATACTTCCCTTATGTACTTCCCTTATGTATTTCCCTTATATACTTCCCTTATGTACTTCCCTTATATACTAACCTTATATACTTCCCTTATGTACTTCCCTTATGTATTTCCCTTATATACTTCCCTTATGTACTTCCCTTATATACTAACCTTATATACTTCCCTTAAGCTGAAGCGGACACGACAGACTAAGTTACTCCTCTGTCTCATTGAATAGACGAACGTGTATCACGGTGAGTCGGTGGGAAGATTAGTACTCCGTCTATCGGGATAGACGGTCGTGTATCACGGTGAGTCGGTGGGAAGGGTACTACCCTTCCCACCGACTTTGTCTATTGGAATAGACGATCATGTATCACGCTGAGTAGGTGCACACGTTGCTCTTCCGTCAATCCGTCACCGTGACTACGTTGCTCCTGTCCTTTGGATAGTCGAACTTATATAAAGCTCAGTCGGGTGGCATGTCGCTCCTTCGTCTCATTCGATAGACAATCGTTAATCAAGTTGTGACATTGACTACGTTTTTCGATTTTTCCTGTTCAAAACTTTTTTCATATAAAGTAACTTTTTTTATAAAGCCTATCTTTGCGCTTTTCGCAAATCTCTTTTGAAATGGTCCTTGAGATCTTCTGTTGAGAAACAGCGATTCCAAAAATAATAATTTTACATATAGTTAATTTAATTGTTATTATTAATTCGTAATAATTTGATTGACATTTTTTTGCATTTCCTTTTACTTAGGCTGAAAAACGCAATATTTTTTATTTTTATTTTTAAATGCGTATTAATTTGTGCTGCATTAGTTTTTTTAAGTCGGTTTATTACTAAACTACTATTATCTGCAAATTGTTTCTTTTCTGATATACATATTTGCTAAACATTAGCAGATTTTTTTGCGGGTGCAAATGCGAATATAAACAAATATGCGATAGTGCGTTCATATTACACAGGAATGTAAAAACTTTAATTATTGTCTCCAAGAATCAATAATTTAAATGAGTTACAGTTATTGGACTCAACGAAATTTGAAATTGATGTAATATGTTTTTTATTACATATGACGTAAATAAATATTATATTTCATTTTTTGATATAGCTGTGTATTTCTAACTTTATGGTCCTATGTTTATACATAGGAGACGAGGCGTCTTCTTTCTTCTTATTGCTCTTATAGGCTTCTTAAAGAAATCCTAACTATTCTTTCTACCATTCCGATAGAGATGGTATAGACACGGAACTCAATAAGTAGAGCGAAAATAAAGAAATTGTTTGTTTAAGTTGTGGCTCTGTCGATTTTACATTTACTAATTAAAATACCACGAATACAAATAATTTTCAACAAAACTACAATAACATTATATTAGGCTTAATTTATAACAAAAAATACACTTAAATTATGGAAATCTAATTTACGAGACACTCAATGGAGTTAATTATAGTTTAGTTTAAATTATTAATCTTATTAGGGTCATAAAGATCACTTTAAAATACTTATTTTACAAACTATTACAAAGTTCTCTGACGACGCAAAGTATAATGAGTAACTCCTGAATGAGGACAATTGTTAAATGGAGACCTTCCGTTTACATTTTGCTGTAATGAACCTATCAGCACCAATTCTGTTAAATCTTATAATTTCTCATATATCTTAACATTTAATGTAATATCAACTCTAGTTGCATCCTACATTAAATCTAGTTATTTCTAATATAATCTGTATATTTTAAAAAAATATTAATAAAAAACTATTAATCTAAACTGTGATAATGTCGGTATATGTCGGTGTATTTTAAACTAATACAAAATCTTACACAAAACCACATTTATATCAAAATTTTAATAACTTTTGTTGTTTTGTTATTGATTTTCAATATTACTATCCAATGTTTGAATATTATCTCTATTTAACGGACCAAATACCGTTGCTCGTTAATTGAGCTGAGCGTAAGCGTTTTGTGTTTAGTTGTCTCCAGAATGCGGTGAGATAATTTGCTAAAAATTTTCTCATGTATGTTTGAGCCAAACGCGAATGTTATAGCGAAAACAGATTGAAAAAATGTTTAGCCATTCAAAAGTTATCAAGAAAAGAAGAAAGGAGAGGGGCTCAGTTCAACACCCACCGCGCACGGTTGGAGAATCCTAGTACATTCATTAAATGAATAAAAGAATTCCGAGGCGTATCAATTTAAGATAATATTACGAAAAAATATATATTTATACTTTATTGTGCACCACACGAAAAAAAACAAAAAAAAATTAACATTGGGAACATAAAAAAGGCAGTCTTATCGCCAAACGGCGATTTCTTCCAGACAACCCTAGGGGTAGAAGAATTGTAGACAAAATCGGATGTTATAAGTAGATGCAAAGAAATAATAATAGACATACATATCTATACTGTAATACGTAAACTGAATACATATATATTTATATAAAATAAAAAGGTACTTAATAATAAACTGAATAATATAAAAATAATAAAATATATACAATGTATATGTAAATATAAAAAGTTTTACATAATGTAAAGTCAGCAAAAGCGAAGTTTCAGTTATCATTTGATAAAAAGTAATTCTTTACGGACTTTTAAATATACTTAGGGATTTGGATCTTCCGCAGGTAGAGGCAGTGCATTCCAAAATAATTGAAACACTGAAATGATTTGGCTTTTACACAAAACAGCACAAATAATGTTACCTAAATATTGACCAAAACACTAAGTTACATTACACCACCATTACCCTTTATCCAAGTTACAAAAATTTAATTTTAAAAAGTATAGCAGATATGCAGATAATTTAATCATGGTGACCGGCATCATCATTAGGTCTGAACTACCCTTTAGAACATGTAAAACCGCTTTATATTTCTGGTATACAAATGTATCAATAATATAATATAATAAATGCAGTTATAAATTTTAATACATAATATAAATAAATTTATATAGAAGTCTATTAACTAAGTGCTAAAAAATAAGACAGCAGTACTTTACTATATTTATAATTGTATCCCTATAATCGAGAAGGAAGGCAAAAGATTTATTTTATTGGCGAACGCAACAGGTCACGGGATAAGAGTCTTAAGTTCGTAAGAGGGGTGGCGATGTGTGAGTTACTATACCGCTTAACTTGAGTTCAAATAAGGCATACGAGTTATGTTACTTAATTGTACAAGTTCTTTTATCATATTTTACATTTATTTTATTATAATAAATAGATAAACCATTGTTTTTTATTTTATTATTGTGATCTCAAAATGAAATTATTATCTAATTATCAAATATCATAAAACATATACTATTAGTAAGTACAATAGTAGTGCTTGTCTACTTACTAATTTGTCTGAATAGCTTAAAACTGAAACGTATAGCAATATGTGACACGCTCAAAAAGTAACTTAAGAAAAGCAATAAACAAATGAAAATGCCTTAATATTCAAGTACCTGGAAGTTAAAATGAATACCTTCACAATATCATAAAAAAGTAATTGAAAATCTGAATGATACTTAAATACAAAATAATTAATAACATAATACCACTATCCTACAACAATTAAAATAAAAATTCAAAAGGTTTTAGATAAAAATTCATATTGAATTCTTTTAAGCCTGGACTTACGATAATGAAATCGTCTCGCCCGTCCCGGCGGACTGAGGATGATTGGGTATTACGAGATTTATATCGGAACAGTTTTCAACTATTAAATCATTCGAGGGACTGAAGGAAATGTGTTTATTATACCTCCACTGAACATAAATAATGGCTAACAATGATATATCTCTCAGTAATATTGGAAACGGATAACCTATTTATATTTAATTCTATGTGTATTTTTTCAAAATAAATTTATGTCCAATTAAAATTTAAACTATTTTGAAGCTTCTCATTTATTGAAATTCGATTTAGAAAACCAACTCCACCATAAGAGCAATTGTGATATATTATGAGTAATATTATAGTGAGATGGTAAATCACAAGTTCATAACAACCTAATCAATTGTACCTTCCATTAGGTGTTCAAAATGTCAGATCGCTCTCCGTAACGGATTGGGACGCATGATGGAGTACCACGGGTTAGTAGTGTGTCTATTATATGAGGATAATTATGATTATACATATATAAATATAAGTAGTGTTTTATTATTATCCTAGAAGAAATCTTTAAATATAATTTAATTCAGATGTCTTTATAAGCAAAGATTTATCCTCTTGGTCTGGAAACTAAAGTAACCAGCTAATATTACTTATAAAAGCATAATCTAAATATATATGTTACATATAACATCTGAGCGCTTTGAGTGACTATGTCAAAGGTCCAGTTAATAGCTATGCAAAATTGAATTACATTTAGTTCTAGGCGCATCATAAGCGCGTTTGAACGATGCTAAATAAATTTCCGTCGTTGACCCTTCGACAGGACTTCACAAGAATCAGAATTGCCATTTAATTAGATCAAGTGGAAGCGCTCCGATCGGCTACAGCTGACCTCCCCCCACTCCATTACCTTATTACCCCCATTATTGCGTTACTAATTTTCCTGCACTTCGAGTAGCTAACGAAGTTTCCCATAGCGTCGTGTAAAGGGCGCGTTTTGATTGTCAATTACTGACTCTTGGTCCAAAGACTTGCGCGGTACAAAGCGAACAGCAGGATGTAATTAGAACAAGTAAAACTTATTTCAAATAATGTTACAATAATTTATGTGACGAAATGATTAACCTATATCATTATAATTATAGTCATTAGGAAGGAGGTGTTATCTTTCTTTAAATTTAATGTGTAATTTGTTCAAGGGTGGCCTAGTGAATTCATTCCATATTGAGCATTTAAGTATTTCATAATTACAAATAAAAAAATACGTCTATAAAAATACATATATTGGCTAAACTCATGCCAGAACCCATGTTGAGAACAATACTAAGATCAAAAGAGCGAAACTCATTTGGTTAGTTTCCGGCCGCATCCGAGTCGTCTCGCGTTTAACTTGGTCACTCACTTGACTCTGACCCACTCATTTCCGTCTGCGCTCAACATCTAATCTTATTGCCTTTTACATAAATAATATTGAATTAGAAAATATTAATATGGCATTTAAAAATAAAAAAACAAATTCGATTTATTTTATACAACTATGTATTTTAAGTTCCAAAAATCTCTCCAAGTATTTAATGTAATTTATCATTCAGTGACCGGCCGTACAATAGGTATGTATTAACAGAGCATTCAATTAGAGAGGCATCGTCTGGACTCAAGCGAGATTCACAGAACTATGGTGATGGTTAAGAGCACTCAGTGTTTGCTGCAATTAGACATGCTCTGTTTGTACTAATTCAATGCATGGTATAGGATGACACTTTAAAAAATATCTACTCTCTATTACTGGTAAATTTTTGATAAATATTTATGAACTTTGAATAAACCTGTCTATAAATGATGCAGTGGTATTAACTGGGATATAATAGGCATTTAAATAAATGTAATTATCCACTTATAATTGTTGAAACTGAATAATCATTTTGGTATATACGAGTAGGTATTTAGCTAGAGTACCTAGACACGATTTGAACGCGTCTTTCAGGTCGGAAGCAAGCCGACAATTAGCGCGGCTAGAGGTCGCAAGAGGTTGTAAGAGGCGGTGAGAGGAGGTGAGAGGCGGCAAGAGGCACTTAGCATTCACGGCGGCGTTTCATCACCTCGCCACAGCGCCTCTTACACGCTGATTTAGCCGGGATAACCTAATAATGTACGGATAACTGAATATATCAGAGATCTGTTACATGCTGAATTGAAAGATTATTATGTTTTTCTGTTGTTTGAAATATATTAACATTATAATTTAAAAAACTTTGCTACTGAAACGTTGCTTTGTTATATACTGTACTTTGTTATATAATGGATCAGGATTTTTGATACCGATTTATAGATTATATATAAATGAATTTATATTGATAAAAGAAATATTTTTTAAATGGTTTAATAATTAAATTATAATCAATATCGTATAACCTGACCTAAAATTATTGGTTTTTATTTATTCAAAAATATAGATTTAAAATTTAAATCGTCAAGAATCCAACTTACAACTCATATAATGCCAAACGGATGCGACCTTTACGAGGCTTTCATATTACTTGACGTACGTAAAATTCGTTACTGAATACAATAATAAAATAAACAATTAGTAAAAATGTTAGTAATTTAAATAGTAAATAAAAGTTTTACAAGAGTTCGTGAGCGGCGTTGCCCACGCTCTTTTGCCCTCCTCTAACATAAAAAAAGAGTAGGACTCACCGCCTCCATTCTTGTAGCAGAGGTAGGGGAAGCGCCAGACGTTGGCGAGGTCGACAGCAAAGCCGATGACTGAGAGGAGGAAGTCAACCTTTTTCCCCCAGGTCTCGCGCTCGCCGACGCCCGGCGTCGGAGTCTTCAACGACATCCTAGTAGACCACTCGCCGCCACGATCTGCAAATAACACTATTCGCATAAAAGCATTAAAAACCAATTAGTTATGTAATTAACTGTAATTTTCTTGCATCCGTGAACTTTGAATTAATTAAATTCTTGTTAAATTATCGTGTTTTTATAAATTATTTGTACGTTTTTTTTTAATTTGTTAGCTTGGAAGAATACAATTTTGCGGGACGTATCGTTTATTGATATCTATAAGAAACTTTTAATGAATATAATTTTAAAGTTAACCAACGGCTATAAATAAAACAAAAGGTTTTCAAAATACAATGACAGCACTTGACCTTTAACGTGTTTTAATTAATATGCCAGAAATAATCGCCCCGTCCTCAAAGCCCTCCATTAGACTATACGTATGAAGTGACAAATGTTATAACGCTCCTCTCCGAGTACAACACTCCACTGACCGATGAATTAAGCATAGGGTTGTCACTCTTCACTTTTATGAATATTAACCACAATTACGTAGAATTGTAATAATTCATATACCTTGATATAAGTCTTAAGCATTCAAATATTTAAATGTTGGTTATATGGATTAAAAAATCAGGTACTTATATTTGCTTTTACTAACGTTATAAATTATCATGTTTATTGAAGATAAAGGTTTCATTTATTGCACGTATTACGAAAATACTAAACAATCTATCAAAAACGGTATCTTAATTCGCAGAGTGCCGCCGGTATATCAGAGATCGCAAGTCTGAGTCCCACCCGTGTTGTTGAATTTTTAAATCTATATTCTTTAATAATATAAATAAGCTTAATATGTCTACAGATATTTATAGACAATTTTAACTATAACAATTTTTTTTAGTTAAATCGAATGTAGGTCTATAAAAGATTATCTATCCCATTCTAAATATAAATATTAATGTTTTTAAATTAGCGTAGAGAAATAATTAAGCTATATTTGTCGGTGGCAGCCCTAGAGGCACTTGATCTCGCCGCGCCAGCACGAGCAGCTGTCACAGGCATCGCGATGATTTTCCGAAAAACCAATACATCATCACCATAACCAGAACAACACAGATTGAATCCTGAAGCTGTCACTATTCCTACTCCACTTGGAATACATGATACGAGTAAGTAATCGCGTTTTCGTCTGTTATAATTTAGACTGATTGTATATACTTATATGTGACCTCCTATATTTAATATATATATATATATATATATATTAAAAGTTATACCTTATTTAGTGACTTACACTTTGCCTATAATAAACCTTATAATATACTATTGGCTCTGAGATTTCCATCCCCTTACAACTCTTCAAGTATGTGAAATAAAAAAAGCCCCAAATTCAGGAAAGTTAGATTTTTTTTCATCAAACTGCAACAGAAACACTTCGTACTCTTTTCATTAACAAGAATAAATTCAAATATATTATCATATTCTTTTGTTAATTAAAAAAAAATGATATTTTTAGAAAAACATACAACATTTAGTTTTAAATAAATATTGAATAATGCCACGAGACTAGAAATGAACCACATAACACACTAGAAATGAATACGTCGTTTAATACATGTTTAAAATCTTAAATGTAGCGCTTAAAATAATGAAATTAATACCTTTATTTAGAAATTTCTACCTAATTTAACTAAACTCACGAGGCACCGAAATTTCACAGCAATGCAAATAAAGCCCCAAAATGATTAATTTTTGGTTAATGATTTGTGCCGCGAATATAGTTCTGTAGTATTTAATAAGCTATTTTGCAATTAATACGAAAATTATATACAAATAATGACGTAATGACTTGAAATACATTTATTTTAACTATTAATTTATTTGTTGCTTAAATATTTCAAAAAAAGGAAATGTATGGTCAATATCACATTAAAAATTTTCAAAAAATAGGATCCAAAAGAAGCAAAAATTTCCATTACAAGTACCTAACAGCCTTAACAAAGAAAATGCAGAAATTCTTACTAATGTAATTTTAAATGAGTACATATATTTTTATTATATCGTAAATCGAAGTGATAAACTGATACTTCTAAGACATTCAGTTTCGTTTATTATGACAATAATCTCATATATACCAGTCATAAAGCAACGACAAATCAGACGGCATAAGATTGGATAAGCTTAAAAAAACTTGAGGCTTTAAAGCTTTTACTGATTGGTACTTACATGAAATATTCACGAAATTAATTGTTTGTAGCCAGTTCTTATTAGGATACATAACATATTAACACATACATTTACCAGCAAAATTTAAGCAACTCCGTCGAATTCGACCGACTTTTATTTTTTTCTATCTTTTACTCGCGGTTTCATTCAAATAAAATATAATTTCCTATAACACCCTAATGATGGATAATTATTCCAATAATACTGAAATTGATATATTTACTTCTGCTCAGAAAGAAAAGACCTCATACGATTTACACATTTTTAACGACTATCTAGACCACTAGTTCCACGAATGTTTATCTGCTTTCGATAGTGAAGAACTAAAATGTTGGCTTGATTTCAACCTATTAATATAAACAGATAATATTTTAAGAACTTTTAAATACCTTGTATTTTTATATTTCTTTTAAAATTAAGTTGGTTCCCAACTTAATTTTAAAAGCGGTCTATGGGAACTAAAGTTTGGGAACCTCTGATCTATATCAGTTTCAAAATTTAACAATGTTTTTTTCATAACCCGATCTTATTAATCGATTACATTATAAAGTCACACTCTATTCTAAAATTTAGCTTTCTTTTATTTAGCTTAATTTTAAGAGTTTGGAAATGAGAAAAAGCAAATCCTACAATTATATGGTAATCTCAGATAACGATGTCAGCGTCTGTTACTGTATATAATATAATCATCCTATTATTTAATATTACAGGATACAAAATACAACTTATAATTATAATAAAAACAATTGTTGTGTATTGAATCAAAGTGTTTTTTGATTATCTTATTAATTACTAGCAGGTTACCCGTGCTTCGCGACGTACGGCGAAAGTGATCAAACATTTTGTTTGAATTTCCACACCACCTAGGAGGTATTAAACAGGCGCGTTATATTTGTTGCAGTTTTTTTGCTGTTACTTTGGAACAATTTGGTTTTTTGCAAAATACTTTCTTATTGCACCTATTCAATATGTCAAGAATCTTGTGTCCAAATTTCAGCTTTCTAGGTATTATGATTTGGGCTGTAGAGCGATGAATGAGTCAGTGACTGAGTGTCTTTGTGCTTTATATATGTATTAAGATAATCTCATCTTATGTACATACAATCATACATTTACTAACTTAAAGTAACGAAGCGAATAACGTCATTTTAGTTTTAGAAATAAAAAGGGTACCTACGGGTAACCTACGGGTCACGGGTTCTCAATATTTTTTGTTATAAGATAGTTACGGTCGTGTGCTTTGAGAATTCTGTGACGTCTCACTTAGGTTATCAGGATAACCATTGGTTTTTAAGGAGTTATCCGAATATTGTTGCCTTTGATCCGACTTGTAGACCCAGAAATCAATCCCACCACGTCAGGAATTATTCAAATTATTCAAATAATAAAAAGCAGTGCTCGTACAAGTCGGACTCGCCCACCGAGGATACCAATTTGTAGGTTACAAATACTTTTGGAATTTAGTCTTTAGCTATTCATGAAAGTCCGCTTACAGAACCTGTAAATCTTAGTTATATTATAAACGGGAAAGTTGGTATAGATGGATGATTGTACGGATATAATTCTTTCACCCTCTAAGAGATAAATCGACGCTCATCAAATTTCTATTTTATATCTTTTTAATTATAAATAAGAATTTATGATTCTTAAATACTAAATTTAATGTATTTTGAAAAATCAGCATCCAGCCCTTTCATATGATACCTCATTTGAACTAGTATCTTCAATTATATTTCGACGTCCCTTCCCTTCTAGACTCTTTTTTATGATGTAATTCAAAATGTATAGTTTTCAGATTTTCCGTTAAACTTACTATAATATATTAATTGCTAAATTTCATAGCTCTAGGTCAACGAAATGTACTATTACGAAACATTGTTAAACCTTATTTTTTAAAGACTATTTTTCTTGGGCAGCACGTCCGAGTAAAATGGTTTTTAAAAAAATCCGTCCACAAGATTCTCAAAAAAAAAAAATCTATTTCATACTTATATTTTAAGCATAAGTTTTATAAGTATAATATGTATACATACATTGAAACATTATCATTAATACCATATTAATTATTATATAAAGTTATATATTCGCTTCTATTCGTATATATATATAATAATTTAAATAACTTGTTATTTTTTTTTTTAAAGAGCAGTTGTTGAGGTTCTGGCCGGCTCTTTTGAGCAGAGCAGCATTCCGAGAGGGTAGCTTGTTCGCGGACTGACTACACTGACCTTTTTAATGTAATAATTGTCGATACAAAAGTGCATGTTAATAATGCCACTTGAATAAAGATATCTCCAATTTTAATTTCATGTTTTGAAATTTGTTAATATCTCTATTTATTATACCTCTAGTAATTATGAAAGTAAATACGTACTATAATTGCTCAATGATGTGTATTTTAAAACTTATAAGTTATGTTACTATAATTAAAATTCCAATATTTCAAAGTAGATTTACAAATGAAAATAATACAATTAAATATGAAACTTACCAATTCTTACAGTTTTGCGCTTAGTGAAAAAAAAATTAAAAAAAACGTGAAAAATCAATGAAGTGAAGTTTTAAAAGAAGTTTTTCAAAAACTTTGAGCATTTTTTTTATTATTTTAATTATAGGACAAATTAAGTCAAATTTAAATTAGAAGTTTTACAATGATTCATTACTTAATCATTACTTAATTAAGAGTTACATGGATGTTGCACTGAGTTTAAGGTTACAAACTGATTTAGTGTCAGCAAAATGCTGTACGTTTACTATAGTAAACGTTTGTTTTAAAATGTTTACTATTTTAAAATGAAAATCTATACTATAATTTTTTTTTTATGAATAGAACTGCATTGTTGGTACAAAAGCATGCATTTTGGTTTCTAAAATGGCGACTGCAATAAAATCGGTTGCAAAATCGTCGCCCCATTAATTTTACAGATTAGAAGTTACAATATTATATCGTTTCTTAATAAAACAAAATGAAATGGAACACAAGATGGCATCATTTTTTAAATGATTTGGTCCATGCGTGGGGTTTAAATATGTAACTCATAAGCAAAATATTAACTGATATATAAATTAAACTTTTCTATATATTTATATGTGCCGCACCCAATAATCCCTCCCTGTGCCTCGTTGATTATAAAAACACCCAAATTATATATAATACAAAGTCAAAAGTACACCCAGAATCAGGAAAACAATATGTGGATCATACAAATTAAGTTTTTACCTAGGACTCACACCGCCATTTAGATTTACATTCTTCAAAGAAAAAGTTTGAGTAAACCTTGCCTTAATCGTTTGCTTAAAGACTAAATAGTGATGGTATGTGTATTCGAAGGTCACACCTAATTTTATATAAAACAGAAACGAATCCCGTTTTTTTTTAATCACGCATAATAGTAAAAAAATGTATAAAACTATTATGATCTTTATATGGGCTTAAAATAAAAATTAATCTCTGAATTATTCAAGAGTTGTAACAACTAAATTGTATGTGTTTTAAAATTATTTTAAGGAGCAAAAAGTATGGTATCTTTGATTACACTTTTCTTTGAGTTGAAGCACAACTTCTATTTACCTTCTAGTTTATTACAAAATACAACCTAAGGTTTAAATATTAATTCATTTATAATCAAATAATTCATTAAAAAAAAGTAATAAAACATATTAAAATTTTATTACAAGATTAATACTCTTAATGTGGGTAAAAATAAATTTGTACGTTTGTGACTTTGGGTGTGAGAAGTAATCTTTGAAACTACTCAAAAAAAATACCTTATATTGACCTTTAGGGTGAACAAAGAATAGAAGGAGAAAAAACAAAGCTTTTACGAACGCTGACTTAGATCGGACGGAGTCACGGGTAACAGTTAGTTTACATTATATATAAAATACCAAACAGAAATCACTGAAAAAATGTATTACAGATGATGAAGATAAAATGCTACGATTTTTTTTCAAATATAGGGACTCAACTAAAAGGTCCTGTTTTGTATTAATATTCTTATTCTTAACTATTAATACTACGATAAAAGCTTAATAAAATCGACGATTTATTTAAATATAGTAAACTAAAATATAAATACTAGTCGTATAATAATAACATAATAAGTTAAGTGTTTAATACTCACGTGCGGCTCGGTGGGCGCAGGACTCGCGCCATGACCGCGCGCCGCGGCGACCGCAGCTGACTGAGCACTGAGCACTGAGCACTGAGCACTGGGCACCGAGGACTGAGCACGGAACTCCGATAAGGACACCGCTGCCATCGGGGGCGGAGCCACGCCTCTTGTCTCTTCAACTTTTTCGATGTTATCCACGTTATATGAAGTCATTTTTGGGATATTTGATTTTATTATTTTTTTATATGTGAAAAATATTTATTTATAACTTTTTTATATTAGTATGTATGTGAAAATTACTTAAAAATCCTTGTTGGTCGTTGTAAGAGGAGTAGTATAGTATTTTTTTTGTTCAAAAATAACCTTTATATTTAAATGCATATTTTTTGTTGTAAAATAAGTATAATATTTTATTACAGTTCATATGCCTCTACCAAAATATACTATCGTGGATATAAATGAGGCTCTATCGTTACATCTGTAGAGTTTTGATACGGATCAATTAAGAGGGGGTGTGTCTCTGGGTGGGCGGGACTACGCCCACGCCTCGGCCTACTTTATCGCTATTATAGAGCTCGTAGAGGACGGCTGGTAAAGAATATGTCAATTGCACACCACTTTCAACAATCAACATATACTCGCCTAAAATTTTCCAGTAAATGGCCATAGAACAAAACATTTACATGTATCTGTGTAGAAATAAAAAATGACTTTAATATGTGAAGTGAGCTGAACAGATGTTCAAAGACATACCGCCCACAGTTTAGAATTTATTAGTTAAGACCGCTCTTGATTCCATCTTTCAACAAGTGACACAGCTTTGTAATTTAGTTACACATACTTATTAATGAATATAACTTCATAATTTGTATTGTTAGATGCTCCGGTTTTGACCGTCGATCACTTAAGTAAGTAGTAATTGTAAGTATATTTTTATTTTCTTGTAATATAAATATATACTTACATTTTAATTTTACAAGACAAGTAAGTGTTTACATTACATTGTACTTAAACCCAAATATTTGTAAATATATTAATATTAAATACAATTTATTGAACAGTTTGAACTTGAATTTTCAAGAATTTATTCAATAGTATCTATTTATGATTTCGTTTTTCTCTTTGAACATCTAGACTACAGCTTTAACCAGGGTAATTAATATTATTTTGACATGACGCAAGCAACAATTACCTATACTCAATTATAACTCAGTTTTATTAACAATCTGTAAGTTAAGCAGTAAAATCTATTATTTTTATTGAATTAATTAATTTCATTTTACAAATTAAATATATTATATAGATATATACTTAGTGTTATATGTAGGAACTAAGTATAAATGGATGGATGGAATATTAATCACATCCATACACTTTGGACCTCTTCTCTTTCTATGGGAATAGGCGCCAATTATAATGATAATTCCTCCATATCGTATGTCTAAAGTTTTTGTTATTATAAAATAGCTGAGAAGGTAATAAAAGCTCCTACAATTCCTAACTAGAATAGGATTTTTTTTTATAAATTATTCATTTTATGGGTTAATTAAGTAATTGAAAACTGAAAGTTTATTATTCACTGTTATTCACTGGACCGAACTTTAAATGCGTTTTAGCTCCCATTCCATTTACGTACCAAATATAAAAATTACGGAGTCTAAGAGTGGAATAAAAGTGTTTTTTTTTCTTTAATTATCTATATATACAAGACTGTCAATTGTGAATTATCATTCGAATTGTTCCTAACTACTTTGAACTATGTGCTTTTGACTATTATTTAGCTGTTTTTTATAAGTGAATGGATCAGTACAAGGTGAAGTGATACGAAAAAATAACATAGGTATATTTAGAAATCATCATCTTCTGGTCAGAAAAAGGAGTGAATTGGATGTTGTCTAAATGACCCAAACAAGATCAAATTTACCTCTTTTTCTGACACAGCTGCAGGTTACGAAGGATATAGGAAATATTAGCTTAATTCCTGTGTAAGAATAAGATGTAAAAACTTGAAAGGCTTTACATTTTTTCCGCCAACGAATTATGGTGAATATGAACAGCGATCATGGTGCGTATTAAGGAATAAATCCTGCATTTCCCTATTCCCAGACGTACAGGGACACTGCACGCGGGCGGCACGTTCTAGGGGACGATAAATCGACTCACCACGTAAGATTCAAAATCATTGTCGTAATAAATAACACAACCTACAACATAGAAATTGCGAAATTGAGAAAAAAAGCCATTGAGTTGACCATCGCCATGTGTTGACATCTGTTAAGGCTAATGCACTACCAAACGTCGTCTGTCAGCAGATGTCGTCTGTCGCTTGTAGGCTGTCCAAATCCGTGAACCAAATGAACCAACTGCAATTATGTTCTTAATAGTTCTTCTGAGGTGAGTGTAGGAATAATTATTATATTTAAATTTTGTCGGTGCGATTATAATCCGAGTAAATACTGCGATTTACCGAGTTTTGAAAGAACTAGAAGTACTGCCCCTTTCATTAAAAGAAAGAAAAGGAAGTTGATCTGGAAAACAGGCATTTAATCTACAAATCCTCAGTTTACTGGAAACAAAAAAATCACCATCATCCCTTGGACAAATTAAAATTTACCTTAAATCTTTTTAATGGTTTTTGATGACAAATTACTAGAGCACATTTGGAGGAAATGCATACACTTAGTATTCTGAAAAAATTTCAAAACCATTTAAAATTACAATTATTCAATTGGTCAAGTTTTTAAGAGTCTGTTGTATTAGACATTTGAATTGGATATTCCTCTGATTAAAGAGATAAATGTCATTAAATCATTTCAACAAATCTGCCACTTCCTGCATTTGCCCGATAATACCAGGAAATCAACGCTATAGGCAACAAAAAATAATGCCACTAATGGAAACTTAAAGAAAAATGTCAAAGTGTTCCTAAAAGAGAGGCACTACTGTTAATTCTTCTTTCTTCTTTTTTTTGTTTTGTAATAATTGACGATTCAAAAGTGCGTGTAAATGCCTACTTGAATAAAGATATTTTGATTTTTTTTTGAATTTTGAATGAACAAATGTGCTCTTCAAAAGCTTCAAATGTTCTGCACTAAAACCTTCCAAATATACCACATAAATGGGGATATTAATTGCTAGTTTTAACCGTCGATCGTGGCTTTGCGTATTAATTGGAAATTTATACCGGAATGGAGTACGATCTAGAACTAAGGCATACAAGTAAACCTGACTTGGGACAGAGTTCAAATGTCGTTATGCTTAGCGTAGCCAGGCTAGGTAATGGGTACACCATTATACCTGATTTCATATTTGGCTACGCGTGGAATCTAATCGCTGGGCACTGTGAACAAAGGGCGTTTAGGAAAAGATCACCGAATACTTTTTCTCACGGTTACAAAAAAAGTCAAATTACATAGAGGTTTTCACGAGAAATGGGTGACTATCGCTCATGGTAGAGAGACTGTAACTGTGATGTGATCCGATAACAATTCGGTTGTTTTATCGTCGTCTTTTAAATATCAGCATATGGGTGGTGTAGTTCTGCTGAATAACGACAACATAAAATAAAAATCACCGATTGTACACAACATAAAATAAAAATCATTACTAGGAAATCGTACTTAAGGCTATTTTATCATCTTCCTGATGTTATCGTCATAAATAGCTGGTTACTGTACAAACGAGCTAGAGAACGAAGCAAACGCCAACCCCAATTAAACTGACGGACTTCAAATTTGATTTAGGAATAAATGTTTGCATATGTTTAGCATCGACCAGCAATAGAAGTGACAGATTATCAAGTTTTGCCAGATGAAATCCAAATAAATAAAAAGAAGCCAAATAAGGCAGCCTCTTTGTGAAGTCAGACGTGATGCATTTGGCAATTTTCCTATTTGGGGTCAATAAAGATTTTTTTAAATCGAATTGTACTGTCACCCTGTTCGATTTTTTTTCGCGCGGGCTCGTTTCGCTCAATATCCAAACGGCAACCCAGATTTCGCGAGCTCAGCGAGTCAAAATTGAGGATCTGTCAGCGCCCCTAGATCTTAAATTACGTTGTTTTAGTTTATGATGAAAAAAGTATAGTTAGGGCTCAGTATCAAATATGAATCAGAAATAAAGAAGTGACGATATCGAAGTTTTGAATATATGGAACCGAAATAGTTACTATTATAAATTTTGAACTTTTAAAACACTAAAACAATATTTGTAGTGGTGGAAGTCATCTGTGCTCTCAATTCTACTACCTAACAGCGTATTTTCCTTCTCTTCTTTACGATTTAAGACTTGATTGAGTACTTCAACTTCCTCAGATCCCAAGCAAATACCTCTATTTTTTTTTTATCAAAGTTCAGTTATTGTATCTAGCTAATACTACGAAGTTACTTCAAAGTACATTAGTCTTTATCTTTCTCATATTTTTTTTACATTAGATATGATATAATAAAAGGCTCTGTTTTTTTATGTGATGGATGACAAATGGGTGAACAGTGTACATGATGTAACCAACGTCACATCTCTTCATCCTCTATTTGATGCTAACCGAGTTTTTTTGTTAGACAAAAGATCTAAAAATAATTTATTTTTAGTTAGCATATGGTCTTCCTCGAGATACATTTGCTAATCTCACGAAGTTTTCTGTTTGGCAGGTGAGAAAAGGACTAACTGTTGGTTCCCCATCAATTTTCATTAATTTTTGGAACGAAAAGTATAGCTTCTGTCAATAGATCAATCAATCAATGAAAAATATACTAGTTACGTTGACGATGCAGTTTAGTCGTGAAAGTGTAACGGAGAAGCGGAGAGTTAGTATGAATTAGTAATAATAATTATTTCAAAGAATTCATCACAATATAATACAAAACCTAGGTACTATTTGCAGCTTGCCATAATCTTTTTAGGTTTATAGACCGATAGTGTCTTTGATTTGATTTGTCTAGTTTGTAGTCTTTGCTGTGCACTGTATTCACTTTAGTCTTTGGTCTATGAATAATGTTGAACCATGGATTACGAAAGCCAATCAGCGCGATACAAGCAAACAGTGTAAAAATGTCGGCGTAGGTGTACTCAAATAATAATTACGATTACTCGGGCGAGACGCGGGTGCATCACATTAAAAATAAAATAAAAATAGTTAAAACTTGATCAATTTACTTGTACATATAAACTCTATAGAAAAGGTAAGTCATGGACGACAATGAACTAAATTTTACTTTCTCTTCCCGTGACAGATGATCTATTTGTAGTGTTTTTTATTTGTAAATAATAACAAGACAGCTGTATTTATTATTATATTCTAATTTCGTGATTCATTCTTAATATTTATTTTGATCTTTTAGCGACATTTAATAATGGCTTATAAATATTAATAAAACATTTAACATTATTTACGTTGATAGTGTTTATTTGCGCAGAAATGGGAGATGAAATGGATCCGTGTGAATGCTTGTGGAACCATGAGCTGGCAATGCGGCGACTTATCTCGCTGGTAAGTAATTATCTCACGGCCTTGTACCATATGAATCTCAATGTATATAATTCCGTTGACCACGTCTACATTTATCTTACAAGAAAAAAAAGCATAAACAAATTTTCCTCGTATTCAGTATTTTGTTATAAATAAATACCAAAATATTAAGGCATCTATAAACATGTAATATTTGTTTTTAAACAACTTTTTAATTTATATTTTTAAGTTCCTTCTTTACTATATACATTTTTTTTATTAGTAACAGCTATATACAGTACTAATTGTAATCAGTGTTTATATCGCAATTAGTAATACTGGTTTTTAATAGTTTGTTACATTTTATTCCATTATTTTATAGCATATTCATGTTTCATTTCAACTTGGAAATCGATAGGCTTTCAATGAATACATTTTGTGAATTTTATTCCTAGTTGCGCCAGGGCCAGTCATACTGCACAGACAGCGAATGTCTCGACGAACTGCCGGGTCTTCCACAACAGTCGGCAGGTAACAGCTTCCTCATGATGTTCCTCGTGATGGCACTAGCTGTTGCTATGTACATGATGCGCCCGCGCCGGATACAAGACGCAGCCAAACCAGCACCAAACTCTCAGGTATGTATTGATATTTAATGTAATGTATTTCAATTCTAATATTTTTTTGTGATTTATTGCATAATGGTTATTGTATTGTTGATAGTTGATAATTTATAACTGATGATAATACTTGTATGTTTGTTATCTAATATATGTATGACACACATTCCCATTTTAAGTGTTTAACACACATCATTCTCATTGCTCCCTAATAGCATTTCACAGTATGTAATGGCCAACTACAAATATACCTGTCATTATATAAATTACATTTATTAAGCTACTAGCTATTGCCAGAGACTTCTTTCCGTCTCACTTCATTCCTTAATTATTTAATAATAAGCCATGTATCAACACAAAAAAAATTAAAGTTTATAAATTATTTAATTATAACTCAGATCAATTGTTGTTTTCCTCTGTAAGTTCAATGTAAATTGTAAAGTGATGGTTTCTAAGATTGGAAGCATTATATATGTTGAGTCAAAAGACGTCATATTCTCTCTGATACTTTGTGTGTTTTGTAACAAACAGACAAAACAGTTAGAAACTATTTTAGAGTTATGTCACGTTACTTAATATGTTGGAATTATTTTTTACTAATAATTAACAAATCTTTAAATGTATTCATTTCTATATATTCTTTTTGTAGCTTTTATTTTCCTTAAAATAAGACAATATTTGTTATAATGTCATCCTGTTTTCATTTCAGTGTTTTAAACATGTAAACACGTTGTATAACATTATTTTGTGTAACTCGCATTGCTTACATCGCGTTGAACTTGACGACGCATTTTTAATTCAATGTTACAAATATAAAACAATACTCACTTTACATACATATTATTACTTGTAATGCTAACACGAAATAAAAATACCTAAAAATATTGTATACATTTTTGAATTCAGTGTTTTTTCAAAATCGTACATGATTATAAAAAATTATGAACTTTTTGGTGGGCATTAATATTTAGAAAGAATATATCTATGATCCATAAATTGAATTTGTTATCGGATTTTACTTGTAACATATGTTTAGGGAAGTTTTTTTTATTTTATATGTTTTTTTTAATTTGATTTGACACTTTTACCCGTTACGGTTTAAATCATATTACTGTATTAGATTATGACTACTACAAATAATATATTATAATTTTTGTATAAAACAGGACCGAGACGGCGCTCCGCCAACGCCACCTAGAATCTAATATCCTGAGAACGTTCTTCATCTAAGGTTCAAGAAAAACTGAAATATTGTATGTATTATAGATATATAAAGTATAGCATACTAAGGTATAAAGATAATTATATAGTTGAAAATAAAGAGTTAAATCTTTTCTTATGTACATTGTTAATATATTGCTTTGTATATCAGAATTCAGTACCTCCGATAGGAATGGGCCGGCTTTAACACTCAATACATTGTGTAAGTCATTCCACGCGAATCCAAATAGATCTGTTATTGCCAATGTATTATGTTATGTAATTTTAGATCAATAAAAAAAAAAGAAATGTAATTTTTTTACATGAAAAAATATTTTTAATCTATTTCTGTATTGTGTACTCGGTGCTATGATTAATGAATCGATTCAGGATTTGTATATATCGGCTATTAGACAATTGTCAGTGTTTTTAAATCACAATAAAATGCGTCATGAAAGACTTTTAATACTCAGATTAAGTTTTAATTGTATCAAAAAATTATATATATTCTGTCTTAAATGCTTCTCTGCAATCTCCACTAATTCTTATCATATTATATATAATTCTATGTAAACTTTATTTTAATATATTTAAAATAAAGCTGGCGACATCTGTCCAAGCTTTGTGATATTCCACTAGTTGTAGGTTTGCTTTTATTTGGGTTGGTTTTTATTTACAAGGTCACAATTATTTAGAACATTGCTTCCACATTAATTATAATTGTACACCGATCGAGATTGTAATATATTTCAAAATAAATGTTAACTGTGATATTGCTGTTTTATTTCCTTCTGATAAAATTAGCCGAACAAGTTCAGAATTTCCAACATTGTATGTCTTTGTAAGAATCTTTACTAACTAGACCAATTGCAAGCCTTAGAAAAGAACTATAATACCAAAACAAAAAAAAAATAAACAAAACGTAAATTTATAAAATATACAAAGAAAAACGTTACATGTAAATTTTAAGTCAAATTTCATAAATTTACATGCTTTTTATAGTTTTTAAATTCTCGTATTATACTTTTAAATTAAAAGTATCTTATATGATTACTGAAAAAATTGGGAATCAGTTTATTAAAATAGTCCTTAATATGTAACGACAATGCTGTTCATATGTTACACCACCTCGAGGTGGTTACATTTAATCATGAATCTTGTATCCTATCCACTTCGGTTTTAACTTTCTTGAGCAAATTACTGATTTGTTTGAACTTACCTATCGAATTTGGCAGATTTTCAAAGTTGATAACGTCACAAATGTCTTTAGAAAATTTATCATCGCTTGGTAGTTTACTGTATGGTGATGCAATATTTATTACTGGAGTACCGTATAGTGTGTCCCTGACTTTACCTGCTTTATTGTCAATTTGTGGTTCATTTGACAATGCTGTGAGAGGTTTTTTTGCCTCAATTATACTTTCCTCTTTTTCGGTTTCACCAGATTTTACATTATCGCAATAGTTTTCTTCTGTAGCATTTTCTTCATTCAATACTTCTTTTATTGCAATTCCCTCATTTGATACTTCAATAGTTACTGATAGATTTCCATTGTCTTTAGATGTTTCTTCCTCAGAATTTCCGTCAATTTTCTCATCAGTTTCATTATTATCTTTAGGCATATCCGTTAAAGAAACCGTATCACTTTTGAGAGCATCAAGGAGTCGTTGCTTTCTTTCTTCTAGATCATCCAGTGTCGGACTATTTCGCCCACTACTGAGGGATGACTTATCCTGAAACAACATATTTGTAATTAGTAAACAAAAACATGATTTAAATGTGGACTACAATGAACACAAACTAAAACATCCAAACATTAACAATTACATACTAACAGACTCATTATACATTTATACTAAGCTGTTCTACAACTACTGAATACTAGAACTTTGTATACAAAACAAAAACTACTATTGGGATGTTCACTCAACTAACATCATCATCAATAATTATCAAATCTTCTTCAGGCATTGGAATATCATTCACTCTTACTACCTCAATGACTTCAAGATCATCACTGGATTCATCGGAATTTAAGTTCACAGTTTCTTTTACTGGCTCTGGCTTTTTGTCACTGTTAGATTCAGCGGCTTTTTTAATAGTGCTATCATTATCCGGCTTTCCATTAAACTCTTTCTTAGAACATCGACTCAATGCTTTTTTCTTGTCAGATATTTTTTGTTCTGGAGATTCAGAATCTATATGTTTATCCATATGGCTTTGGGATTGAGTATTTGACTCTGCTTCTACTGGTGGCGGTGGTGGTGGCGGTGGCAGAGGTGGAGGAGGTTCGTCGTCAGGTAGTGGTGGTACCAATGGGAATTCTGCGACTTCTGGAAGGTTTAAATTCAAGTTGATGACATATTTCTATTAATAGTTATTTTAGTATATTAATCTATCTCTAATTATTTATTTACATTAACTTACTTAAATTTAAATTAAAGATAAAAATCAAATCATCAAATTACGCACTCTTTGAGGTTTTCCCGAGAAAGTCCTGCATGGCCAGAATATATCGTATCCCCAGTGCTGTTATCCGCATAACAATGTGTGCTGGAAATATCTAACATAACATTGTCGTGCAGAAGGAACACAGTTGGTGATAATACGCAGCCTTGGGATACACCAGCGTTCTAGAGCTTGGGGTCCGGACAGAAACCGTCGAGAACGACCTTTATATTACACCCAGTAAGAAAGCTGGTGATCCTCTTGCATAAACTCTCGTGAATCCCATAGGAAGAAAGCTTTGAAAGAAGACCCTTGTGCCATACACGATTGAAGGCTTTCGCGAGGGGCATTGGACATTAGAGGCACATGTTCGTAGCTCCATTGGGGAAATGCCATACAGCCAACTCGACCTATGAACGTCCACGGAAAATAGAGATTTTCGGATTGTTTTTTCCACAAAAACTATTTCTGTCATTGAGCTCTGACACCGCGGGATGGTAGGCGGTGTCTTCCCTTGGAGACAAAATAAGACCCAAGAGGTAGGCTTTCTCTTTTGCCGTAAGGGCCCGAGTCCTTCATTGTGCAATAACGGTAGGGACGGCTGGCAAAAAATTCCCAGACGAATCTTGTGCGTTTAGATGAATTGATCATATCATTTTATTTAAAATTATTTAGTATTTTACGAAGACAGTTGAATACGACTTACCATCCCCACTATCCAGTTCCATTTCAGCCTGTCCCTCTTGTGAGTCATTTTTTGATGAAGATGGAAAAAATGATAATTTTTTGCGTTTATAGGCCTTCATAGCATTCGGGGCTAATATCTGTAACATCGCTATCTTGCTGTCTTGATCTGACATTGGCGGCAGTCCAAATAATTCAGCTTCCTGAAAATAAATAGATTTTGTATTATTTCTTTGAATTCTAATTCAACCTTATATAAAAAACTATGTTATTAAAGTAAAAAGAGTAGTGTTAGTAACTACAGCTTAATGTGTACCTATTTAAAAAAAAAACATTTACTTTTCTAAAGTACTATCAACCTATCCTCCATCAACTTAACCTTTGTTTGCAATTCTTCATAAGTTTTAAATTATATATCATAGTTGAGAAAGTAGTCTATAAATAATACTAATAAATAAAATAAAGAAAATCTCTATTTTCCACAAAAACAATACAGACCTCAATATATCTTGAACTGGCAGCGACATTGAAACCAGGGAAGTCTAATATCTTTTTAATATCAAATTTATCCTTTGACCCGGGCTCACACACCTCACCTTCCTCTTCATCGGGATCCAGAGTTGGTGTTCCCTGTTAATAACAATAAAGCTAATGACTAACTAAATCCATTAAACATTTTCAAACTTGGAATACATTCCACCTAACTCATTAATGTGTTATCAATAAAAAAAATAAATTAAATCTTACAGTTGAGTCAAACAAAGTAATTCCTGAATGTGATATCCTAGCCTCTTCTAACCAGCCAGGTGGGTAGCCTAGTAACCTCATGCGGTATATATGGAGAGGTAGTTCATAACGTTTCAAACCTAATGCGTGACGAAGATCAGCAGATATACGTCCAGGGACTAGATGGCCATACTTTTGGTCATCTTCTACATGGTAACGGCTGAAATTTGTTATAAATAGGATTATTATTGTGCACTATATATTAACAATAGTAATTATTGCATGGATGTATACTAACCCCATTCTTGGAGTCACTGCTTTTCTTCTCTCATTTATCTTAGCATTATCCCTAGGTAGCGAACAGTCCTTCAGTGGATGAGACCCCTCACAGTTAAAACATATTGGACCTCGTCTAAATGTTTGTGGAGTATCTACTTTTTCAACAATATTAGATATTATATTTGTTGCCTAAAATTATAATTAGTTATTAACTTCTAAGTAACTATTACTAGAGTTATTATACCTAACAAAGATAAATAGCTCAACCTATCCCTTTTTTTTTATTTCTTATTAATTCTAAGCGGCCTGAGGAAAGGTGGGAACAGTAGAGTTGGACTAAACAAAAAAATGTTTATAGAGTACCCACAAAAAACCCCTATTGCTGTTGTGGGGAGTTATAAGATTATTTTCACATACAATGGACAATACCACACTAGGATTTAGAAATAATAAACTTACTTGACTATATGTTGGTACATCTGAATGTAAATCATCACGAGGTATAGTATCAACAAAGAAAAGATTTTCCTCAACAGTATTTTCTCCAAACTTATTAAATTCTTCCTCAGCTAAGTCTTCAGGCCAAATTTCAAGCTCATTATCAGTCTCTGAATCGGCACTAATGTCATTTTGTGTTTTTGTCTTTAATAGAGTTACTATAAACTCCTTTATTCTTTTTTTATAATTGTGTGCTAAGAAATTGTCTTTAAACCTCACTGATACCAACGGTGCTCTATTCTCACAACCTACAACACCTAAATCAGTATTTGAAGCTGGAGAATCAACAGCTATGTCTTCATTAAATATAATTGTATCTTGACCATCTATTCTTTCATCGTTAATATCGGTAACAACGTTTTTTTCGTTGGAATTAATGTTACTTTGTACGTTTGAACTGTTTTGTATCGAGGTCTTAGAAATGCATTTCCCTCCAATTTGAGTTTTCTTTGACGATGTGATAGCGCAAGCCGGTTCGCCAGAACTATCTAATATAATAACTTCAGAATGTACTTCTTCTATGTTCTGCTTCTTCCCTTTGGTTATTTTTTTGTTATCGTCTTCGAAACGTCCAATTTTAGATTCCTTACCCTCTTCATCGCTACTTATAACAATGTCATCGTTATCTAATTCATAAATAATATCATTTACACCAGCTTTTCTTTTAGCCATGATTTTAACAATGAAAACAAATGATATGATATTACTTAATACAAACTCAAAAGAAGCATAATATTGAAAAATCAAAAATACAAATCTCAATTTAGAAATAGCTACGTCTTTTGTCATTTATACGTCAAATTAAATTACAATCCACAGAACATCTATCAATATAAGTAAATAAATATATATATATATATATATATATATATATATATATAATACAAGAAGTATTCTTGTTTATTATGGATTTGTAATCGATTATTATTTGTCTACCACAAGATGCCGTTAGTTATAAAACTAATTAATTACAAAAACAATCGGTAAGAATTTACTTTAGCGAAATATTTTTTTACGTGAAACCCATATATATTCTGAACCTACTCGACGAGCTGAGCACAACGACACCATGCTCGACTGGCGCAAACGAAAAATAAAAAAGTTACAAATTTTTTTAGTAAACTAAATTTGGCATATTCTAAGTGAAATTAACGTAACCTAACCATAATAATGAAACAAATATAACCTAACCTAACCTAATTTAATTAACATAACCTGATTCATCTAACCTAACCTTTTTTTTTTTTTTTTCTGTCCTAACCTAACCTAACCCAACCTTGGCGTTGAGGGCAACCGTTGGTTTTTTAGTGAACCTAACCTAACCTAACTTTTTTTTTTTTCTGTTCTAACCTAACCTAACCTAACCTTAGCGTTGAGGGCAACCGTTGGTTTTTTAGTGAACCTAACCTAACCTAACTTTTTTTTTTTTTTTTTTTCTGTTCTAACCTAACCTAACCTAACCTTAGCGTTGAGGGCAACCGTTGGTTTTTTAGTAAACCTAACCTAACCTTTTTTTTTTTTTGCATTGGAAAAATCCGTTACGGATACCCGCCGGCCAGGAAGGTGATGACCGGAGAGTTATGTGGGACTACCCGGCGGCATAGAGTGCCATTTTTAAGGCTACCTACTAAAAAACCAACGGTTGCCCTCAACGCCTTAATGGGACGACTAGTAGTCTGCGAACTCAGCTCGAATTGCTTCTAGTAGGTCTATTCCATTCTTCCTGCACTCGCGTCTCCATTCGTACTCGCACAGGTGCATCGCTATTTATACTTAACGTTTTACTTCTCTAACATGTGTTCGCCATAGACTTTGCTGTGAATTTTTTTTATTTTTTTTTCGTTTGCGCCAGTCGTGCATGGTGTCGTTGTGCTCAGCTCGTCGAGTAGGTTCAGAATATATATAGGTTATATTTAAAAAAATATTTCGCTAAAGTAAAGTTCAGCCAAACAATCATTTATCAATATTAAATTAGAGTATTTAGTACCTGATTTAATCCGCCAACCAACACGCCATGTTCCGAGCGGCGGGAGGTGGAGGACGGAGCTACAAATAGCTACGTGGAATGTAAGAGGAGGAATGGAACAGAAGATGAATGAATTATTAGATGTGATGGATGACAAGGATCTGGATGTTATTTGTGTGTCTGAGACCTAGCGAAAAGGCAATGATACGACCGATTTGCCTGACAACCGGGTCGCTTTCTGGGCTGGGGTTTCAAAGTTTAAGCGAGGTTGCCAAGGTGTAGGCGTGTTGTTGTCTTCTCGAATGGTTAATGCAATGGTAGAAAGCAAGTCCATCAACCCGAGGCTTCTTTGGGTTCGCTTTAAGCTGGGGATAACAAGAGTATTCTTGTTGGCCGTTTACGCGCCAATATCCTCAGCTCCAGTGAGCGAGCTCGAGGAGTTTTGGGAGAGTATCAGGGATGTTCTAAGTAGTGTCAGAGATAATGAAAAGTTGATAGTATGTGGAGATATGAATGGATGGGTTGGAACCGCGCGAAGTGGTTACGAAAGCGTGCTAGGCAAGTACGGTGATAAGAGAGTAAATGAGGCTGGAAAGCTTATTTTGGAATTTTGTAAGGAGAAAAATTTGTTTGTGGCAAACACGATGTTTGATCACAAACAAATTCACATGTGCACATGGGAGCGAGCGGAAGAAAGAAGTATGATTGATTTATTCCTAGTGGATCAGCGTATTCGAAGCCAAGTTATGGACACGCGAGTGTTTAGGGGTGCTGATCTGGGAACGGACCATTGTCTAGTCGTTGCTAGAATAAGAGGTCTGTTTGCAGGTTGGCGCAGCCGCACAACGCGTCCTGGCTTGGAGTCGAATTATCGCATAAGAAGCTGGAAGCTTCAAGATCCACCGATCAGACAGGAATATCAAGAAAGGGTTTCCAAGAAGCTTGAAAGCTGTGATTCTGAAAATGAAAGTGTTGAAGTATGCTGGCAGAACCTTAGGGATGGTATGGTGGAAGTAGCGACACAGGTATGTGGTAAAAGGAAAAGAGGTTTTAGTAAAAAGCGCGATGAATGGTGGGATGATGAAGTGAAAGACGCTGTAGAGTTAAAGAAGAAAGCATAGCTGGATTATAAAGCCTTGGTTAAGGATAAAAGTATGAGAGAGATAAGAAAAAGAGAGTACAAGCTGCAAAAGAACAAAACGAAAGCACTTATAAAGATGAAACGTGAAAATTCTGAGAGAGAAAGGGATGACAGGTTGACGAATAACTTCCGGGAAAACACGAAGCTTTTCTGGCGAGAAGTTAGTGATTCCCGGGGTTGTTCAGTAACCTGTAGAATGAAAGGGGTGCTTTCGAAGAGTAGTGAAGTTTTAACAGAGCCAGCACACGTTTTGCAGCGGTGGGCGGAATTCACAAGGATACGTATGAATGTGAGGACGCCTCGGCCTTGAGTACCAGCGAAATGCTGAGTCCGGATGTAGCCGATGGTGAAATCAGTTTGGAAGAAGTGGAGAGCGCGAAGTCTGAAATGTGGTAAGGCTGCGGGAGCAGATGAAGTTACTGCCGAGATGATCAAATATGGTGGGCCACGCGTCTGGGACTTGTTCTGGTTTTTGTGCAATTTATGCTGGAAATCGGGGAAGGTCCCAGGCGATTGGCGAGGTGCAGTCATCGTATCTTTGTATAAAGGCAAAGGTTCACAGATAGACTGTGCAAGCTATAGGGCTATCAGTTTGATCAGCTTGGGCGGTAAAGTTTATGCTAAAATATTAGCGAGAAGAATGCAAGAGAGATCTGAAAGGCTGTTGTGGGAGGCCCAAGGAGGTTTTAGACCTGGAAGAGGGTGTATAGATCAGATCTTTTCCCTCCGCATGATCACGGAAAAGTTTTAGGCCCTAAACCAAAAGGTTTTCTGTGCTTTTGTGGATTTGGAAATGGCGTTTGACAGGGTTGTGAGGAAGAAATTATGGGAGATACTGCCCCGATACAATGTGAGCGGACCCTTGCTACAGGCTGTAAAGTCTCTTTACAGAGATCACTCAGCCTGTATCCGAGTAGGAGCTGACATGTCGCCCTGGTTTGACATCCAATCGGGTGTTAAGCAAGGTTGCGCTATGTCAGCTTGGTTGTTCAACTTGTATTTGGATAGTTGTCTCCAAGGCGTGAAAGACAGTGACATGGGAGTGAAAGTAGGTGACCTTAAGGTCAATTGCTTGCTTTATGCAGATGATGCAGTGCTCATTGCATCATCAGAATGCGATTTGCAGGCATTGGTCACCACTCTGAAAGATGGGTGTGAAAATAATGGTCTAAACCTGAATGCAAATAAGACGAAGCTTCTGATATTTGAAAGAAATGAAGAAAGAACAGAATGTAAGATCAACGTGAATGGTAAGATAATAGAACAAGTGAATGAAATGGTATATTTGGGAAGTATGTTTAGCAGAGACGGAAGATACGAAATGGATGTGGAAAGGCGTATTGCTGCCGGTAACAGAGTCAACGGTGCTTTGGCTGCATTGTTGAGACGGCGAAACGTCAGCATAGCTGCACGTTTGGCTGTACACAATGCAGTTTTGCTACCGACGCTGTTATACGGCAGCCAAACGTGGGTAACACAGAAGAAGAATGTAAGAAAGATGAATGCTGTGGAGATGCGATCTCTTAGTCGAATATACGGAGTCAGTTTAGCTGACCGAATCCGCAATGAAGCGATCCACAGAATGGCAGGTACTAGCGAAGATGTTACGGTAAGAATGAAGAAGAACGTGCTCAGGTGGTTTAGGCACGTCGAACGAATGAGTGATGAAAGAATGGTAAAAAAGATTTATAAAGGAAAAGTGAGCGGTAAGACAGACAGGGGGAGGCCTCGAGTGACCTTCATAAACAGAGTAGCTACGATACTGGAGGAAGGTAACGTAAAAAGCATGAGGACCCCCCGGAGGGCATGTATGAAGAGGTTAATGTCTGTGGTCGAGACGAAAGAGGTATGCAGGGACCGTAGCGTTTGGCGCTCCGTCGTCTCTGGCTACCCCGCAAGGGATATGGCGTGAAGATAAGTTAAGTTAAGTTTTGATTTAATCCATATTTGAAACTCCAAACATTTATTAAATTGTATAAATTTTATTACAAAATAACTGTAATCATGCATACCATAACAGATATATTATCGTAATAGTTACAAATAAGAAGAATTATAAATATCGATCTTATGATATAATACTTACTTTTTTGTATATAAACACTAAAATTTAAATGACCGTATTTTATTTGATTTATTTCAATTCCGAGCTCCGAGCTTATTATTCAGGACCTCAAATTGGTTTGAAAATAATCTGGTAAATTCCGACATTAAATATATATAGTAACATTTCGTTTTTGCACATTACTGAAATAACAAACATAAAACCTTGTAAAAAGTGTAATATATTTATTTTGATTTTTTGTTTCGTTTAACGTCACGTTACTCAAGATCGTAGTATTGGAAAAACTGACTGGCGGTTCAAACCTTTAACAAAGACATTGTTGAAATGAGGATGATATGGAAAGGTTGAGGATTTGTTTTTTAAGGATTTTGATTTCAATTATAACGTGAAAATTATAACAAATTATAATTTATATTATTAACGTTTTATCCATATATTTTTTATTTAGTTGCACTAGCACTATCTGTATAACTGACAAGCGAACTATTTAGTCTACAACTTCATTTTTTGACATTTTGTATTTGATTGCCGATTTAGGTTATGGATGAATGTTTACTTAAAAAGTATTTTTAATAATGTCTTTATTAAAGTTGGTTCACAATAGTACAAAAACAATATTAATAAGATGCAATGAATCACAAGGCTTATACATTTCTGTCAGAAAATTAAGTATAGTACCTTCAATCTATGGTAAGATTTATAGTAAGTTATATACAGGAATATATATAATTTATTTAATATATAATATAATTTTTTATATAGATACAGAAAATCCAGCACCCAAATTTTTTTCGTCGGGTGTTCAAATACTACTAAAACGATTAACTCGACCAAATTTTGAAAAAGTGTTTCGTAAAAGAACAAACAGTAATGTACCTGTATTGAAGACACCTGTTTATAAATTTCTGACGGACGAAGAGCTTCAAGTAGAAAAATCGAAGGCATATAACAGTGCTGAGAGATTATTACAAATGCCTCCAGTTGTAAAGGTATATATATAACAAGCTAACTTTTACCTGTGGTTTCATTTGAATTGTATGTTTCCATCTTTTACCTTGGGACTTCCTATTTGATGCTTTGTGTTTTAAGTTCTTCAATCTCTAACATCAAATCAATGACCATTAAGTGGAACACTAACTGGCAGAGCTCATTTTTGGTGGCATAGACATAATTTAAGGTCTATAACATCTTTTAAAGTATTCATTAGATGCATATAGTATAAAAGAGAATTTTGAATATTAAAGTAGTTATTGTGAATTGTCACTGTATTAATCTCTTAAGAGAGTGACATGTTATCTCGAACTTATTTATAGTATTGTTGTTGATCTACAATTCTCTAATACATTACTTGAGTGTAGCTCTGCTGGTTGATGTGGCGTAAGCAAGTAGAGCGCCCAGCAGGAGAGGTTATATAAGACCACTTAACCTCTTTAACAGTAACTGTTATATTTCAGTCAATTTATCTAAAACTTTCTTAAGAATTGCACTATTTTTTAGTAAAAACAATACAAAAATTCATTCAAAATTTTTGCAAAAATCAATTAGATACAGACAGATATAGCTGCACGTTTGGCTGTACACAATGCAGTTTTGCTACCGACGCTGTTATACGGCAGCCAAACGTGGGTAACACAGAAGAAGAATGTAAGAAAGATGAATGCTGTGGAGATGCGATCTCTTTGCAGAATATGCGGAGTCAGTCTAGCTGATCGAATCCGCAATGAAGAGATCCACAGAATGGCAGGTACTAGCGAAGATGTCACGGTGAGAATGAAGAAGAACGTGCTCAGGTGGTTTGGGCACGTTGAACGAATGAGTGATGAAAGAATGGTAAAAAAGATTTATATGGGAAAAGTGAGCGGTAAGAGAGACAGGGGGAGGCCCCGAGTGACCTTCGAAAACACAGTAGCTACGATACTGGAGGAAGGTCACGTAGAAAGCATGAGGACCCCCCGGAGGGCATGTATGAAGAGGTTGATGTCTGTGGCCGAGGCGAAAGAGGTATGCAGAGACCGTAGCGTTTGGCGCTCCGTCGTCTCTGGCTACCCCGCAAGGGATATGGCGTGAAGGTAAATAAATAAATAAACAGATAGCTATTGAGGACTTTGTTTTATAACATGTATAGATTTTAGATATTGAATTGCAACAATTATTATTAATTAAGATTTTGTTTTCTTATAAAACATTAATACACAGGTACAAAAACCTATTGATGATATACTATCAAGAGATCCAGCTCTCGTGGGATATGATTCGGCCAACTATTTATTTACTGATATCACCTATGGAGTTGCCAATGAACACAGATTAGTTATTCAAAGGTTGGTGCTACATACATCTTTAGTCCAATTAAATTATATTTTACATTTAGACATATTTATATTTAGAGTAGATTATGATTTACGGGAAGTAAAGTGAACTGAAACACTTACAGGATAAATAATATTCAATTAAAAGTGTATTTTATTTAAGTTTTTTAATATTAGGAGTGTCTAGAGATTGTTATTACATAGCACAACTCAAAATTTTAAAAGTTTTTTTTTCATTTACACATAATTTTTATATTAGTATTATTATTTCAGAGAACCCGATGGAACTCTTCGTAGCTGTGATCATGATCTTAGAAAGAAACTGAATCAAGTAATTTATTTTAATTCTATATGAAATATTTTTTTTTTTTTTTTTTTTTCCTATGTATAATCTTGCAATCGGCTGGTTGGCCATAAGCAGATCAGTTGCGTGTGTTTATGGCGTTTGAGACGAACCACCCAGTGGTGATTTCTCTCTCTTATTATTTGAGGCCTTTAGGCCCTAGTTTTTGAGTTGTCCCAAACATGCTGCCGTTTCAGGCGTCTCGTCTCCAGTGGGTTAGTCAGGTTTGTGGCCAATAGGTTGACATGATTCTTAAGCCTTGTGTTGTAAGACTCTGTCCTCTTAAGTATTTCTTCCTTGACAGTGTCTATGTGTAGGTATTCGTGGATATCAGACATTCGGGTGAACCACGGCGCGTTGGTTATTGTTTTGAGAACGTTGTTCTGAAACCGTTGCAATATTTCGATGTTAGAGTTCTTGGCAGAACCCCACAGCTCTATTCCGTACGTCCATACTGGTTTTAATATTGTCTTGTATATGATTAGCTTGTTTGTCAACGACAAATTTGTTCCCCTACCAATCAGCCAGAGTAGGGACCGAAACCTGATGTTGAGTTCATCTCTTTTAGCCTGTATATGCTTTTTCCAAGTTTGTCGTCTATCTAGGTGGATTCCAAGATATTTTGCACTCTCTCTCTTTGGTAGGATATCCTCTCCTAGTTTGACGTCCGCGCAAACGCCTTGACGAAGGGTGTATGTAACATGCACTGATTTGGTAGCGCTCGCTTTAATTCGCCATTTTTGCATCCAGTCTTGTAATTTGTCCAGGTGTTTTTGAAGTCGCTTGGACGCATTTATTGGGCATGCATCGTTACAAAGCGCAGCCGTATCATCCGCGAAAGTAGCTGACAGTAGACTAAGATAGCCATCCTTATTTGTTGTGGATAGGTTTTCCAATTCGATTTGAAGCGTGTCGTTTTCCACTTCCTGTAAGTACTTCTTGAGTTCCTCAGATGCTTTGTTGAGCGCCTTCTTATCAAGGGGATGCCTGCTGAGATGCCATACTCGTCTAAGCCTGCGTTTTTCAAGGACCCTTTCTTTGACTGCGATTGGTACGTTTCTACAAGCCTTATACGACTTCAGGTTTGGAGTAGACAGCCAAGCTGCACTTTGGAAACTGTTTGTGAAGGCTAGTGCAGCTCTATCAATATCATCAATACTTTTCAGGGGAATTTTCAGATTTAGGTGATGTTCTAGGTGTTGCCTGAAGCAGTACCAATCGGTACCTTTGTTCACCAAAAATGTTTTGGATGGTCTCTCTATCAGCATGGTACTTAAGCTCGCTATAACAGGAGTGTGATCTGAACCGCTATCATCACAACTGTCCACTTTTAGGTATAGATTACCAAGCCCTTTGTAAACAAAGAAGTCTAACAAGTCTGGATGTTTGTTAGGGTCTGTGGGCCAGTATGTCGGTGCACAGGTTGTCAAGACTGAAGCGTTATTTCTGTCTACACTGTACTTTAGCTCTCTACCACGAGTGACTGTGAGACGAGAACCCCAGTGAGTGTTTTTGGCATTCCAGTCTCCCCCAGCTAAAAATCTCGATCCCAGTGTTTTGAATAAATCATTGAAGTGTCTTTCTTTGAGATTATGTTTCGGTGGGCAGTATACCGCTGTTAGGCAGAGGCTTCCGTGTTTATCTTTGACCGATATTGATGATCCTTGGATTTCAGGTGTTCGGTAGTTTTGTAAGGGGTAGTGTTCAATACTATTTTTCACTAAAACAGCACTTCCAGCGTGTGCTGTATCGTCAGGGTGGAAGGTAGCATAGGTGAAATATCCTTTAATGTTGAAGTTGTGTCCTTCAGTAAGATGTGCTTCTGATATTAGTAACACATCAATGCTATTAACTTTTAAGGTTGTTTCTATGTCCTGTCTATGGTATATTGCACCGTTAACATTCCAAGTAGCTACCCTTAAATTAGTCATTCTGTGTAATTAGATTATTGACAATCGTGGTGAGCATTCCCATCATTGCTCCCATCTGATCAATTAGACGATCTAGCTTTTCTGCTTGTTGTATGAGTAGTTTTTCCCGTTTTGTTCCGCTATTTGATGTGTCTTCTTTAGTTACTTCTGCATATGTCCTTCTACTATCATCTCCATCCGTTTTCGGAGCTTCTGTTTCTTTATGTCTAATGCGTTTTGTCTGGACGTTTTGCCGGGAAATCGCAGGGTTCTTTTGATTCTCGGCAATCTTGTGTTTTGGCAGCTTGTTCTTACGATTAAGGATTTCGATATAGACATGGCATCCTTTATAGTTGGCAGGGTGATTTTCTAAACAAAGAGCACATTTTGCTGGTGTAGTTCTGTCTTTCTTCGGGCAGTCAGTAGTATTGTGACTTTCTGCACTTGACACATCTAAACGGTCGTAGACAATTGTTTTTGGTGTGTCCATACTGTTGACATCGTTTGCACTGTGATATGATTTTCTTTCTAATAGGATCTTCAATTCTAACTACAGTATTGAATATGGTTTTAATATTCTTAACAGTAGAGTTGTTTTGGTGAGGCTCAAGATTAACAAAGAATGTCGAGAGGGGGATTTTGTGTGGCCCATATTTTGCATTTATAATCTCTCCTCGCACCTTGTTCCCCGTTTGTTCTATTGCATGTACAATTTCTGCTACAGGGGTTGTGTGATGAAGGTGTTTAATCACAATTCTATAAGGCCTGGTATCCTTTCTAGTGAAGGTGTGCCCGATTAGCTTGTTGTCTCGTACTATTTTCATAGCCTTTTTATAGGACTCTACTGTGAGGCAATTTACACGCAATTGTTTCCGGGTTACTATCTTGATAGAGAATTCATTATCCTGTAACTCGGTCTGAATGAGCTTTCTAAGTTCTGCCATATCTTCTATTCCATATAGCAGTATGGGTGGTGGTTTATTGACTCGAGTAGTCCGGTCTTTTCTAATTTCTTTATCATCAACATCAATGTTTAGTACACTGAAGTGATTTTTTGTTGGAATGTTTGACTCTGGTGGTGGTGTCGTAGAAGTCCGTCTACGTTTGTGTTGTCTAGGTTTAGGTACACTTTGCCAAGATACAGTTCCGTGGGATTTCTTTTCTTTGCTGTCCATTCTGCTATTCGTATCTTCAAATCTTAAGTCGGTTGTTCCTTTCTCTGTTAGATCTCCTAAGGAGGCATGCCGCGTTTTTGTGAAGAACATACTTTTATGAAAGGTTTGTTGCACAAATTTTGCGCTTGATGGGACTCCATCTCTATTAAAGTAAGTTTGACCAGTAGCATTCACCAGCGAAGGGGCCTGGGGGTCCACCCTTCCGTGGTCTTCGGTAGTCAATTTCTCACATTCAGACCCGGGTATCTGAATGCGCCGGGGGCTAGCCGGGGTGCATGGCATATCATTAATCTCAATAGTTTCACTCATTATTTTTACTAAGGGTAGCAGCTACAAGGATTCCCCATGTTCTTGCACCCAAATTTTTGGAGGCATTTACTCCTCTTCAGGCCTTTGGTGGCCTCTTCTATTTCATAGGTAAGTGGTTATCCCGCCACTGACTCGGTCGCCAGAGCCTTGTTCGTTGTCTAGCAGGGGGCACCGCAACGTCCCGTTAGGACGTTGCCGCTGGCTATTCGTGCGAACCACCAGCGCGAGCAGGTAAGGTTGACAGTTGGGACGGATAAGATGTTATTACCGTTCTCCCCAAACCCCCCCCACATATGAAATAATTTGATTACATTTTTGCTGTTACTGTAAAAGAATCCAAATTATTGATTATTATGATTATTCTTACAGATATATTTCCCTATGCAGGGTCGTAAGATAAAAGAACCCTTAGTATTCTCCGAGCTCGAGAAGTTTAATAGCCTATTAGATAGGCAGAAATATGAGTATATTCTAGATCGAGCTTGTGTTCAGTATGAGCCGGATGAACCACAGTACCAAAAGCTAACGAGCATCACCTATCAGCACATTGATATGAATAATCAGTATAATTTACTAAGGTTTGTTGTTCTATTCTTTTTTATGAGTTGTGTTTATAATGTGACTTTTCACATCTTATTTTAATAAGATTGGCTGAACAGGATGTATTAATAATTCATATTCAGTATGTCTGTAACTTGCTACCAAACTCAGTATATTAGATGATGTTAATTATGTTATAACAAAGAATATGATAAATTATTTTTTTGATTCAATCTCTGTAGTTGTAATGTTGATAATCTCTACAATTTTTTTATTATTTTTCTCTCTCTTTTTATTATCCTCTGCTAATTAATTAAGCTAATTATTGATATATATACCTAATACAGTGTGTTATATTTCCAGATCATCTCGTCATTTTGGTCCATTAGTGTTTTATCTGATATGGCACAAAAGTATGGACAGTCTGCTGCTAGAACTAGTGCAGAGCGGGGTTATACGTGAAGCAGTTCTACTTTTGGCACTTCGTCAAGCTGTTCAGGGGGATCTTGTTAACGGTGAAGAGAGTAATGCTTTGGTGTCTGAGGTGAGTGTTCATACATATCTTCAAATATACTTAATTTGGTGTTTGGAATGTATGAAATTACTTAAGTAGAATATTTTAAAAGCACATTAATAAAAAATTATATTTTTTTCATACTTGCAGATATTACCGACGCGTATACAACTGACTAAGCCCGACTATGTCTCTGATGAAGATATCCAACTAGATACCAAGTGTGTTGAGTGCGTAGACAAGTACATAGCTAACAACTCTGCTATGAAGAGTCAACACGGACTGGCTTTGCAGGGATTTAGGGAATATTATCAACAGCTGATAGATATCAGCAAGGGATTGCAGAAAGCGCACGGAAGTGCTTGAATATTGTAGTGTTTAATAAACTTTAGATAAGCCGAGTTTGTTTTTAATTTTACTAAATTAATTATTTTTGGTTTAATGTAGGCAAAAGATAACCTAATGTAAGAATAATCATTGTTTTAAAATAGTAATAAACATGTTTAGTTATTCAATAATATTTTTGTACAAATATAGAATTTTAAATTTGTCGGCACTGATAGGACTTGAACCTGCGACCTTTAGGAAAGCGTCGAAATTAAGCTACCCGCCTCGATCAATCTAGCTTTCTATGTATAATCTTTTTTTTATATAAGAGGGCAAAAGAGCGTCTGGTCACTGATGATAAGTGATCACCGCCGCAAACAAACTTACAATATCCGGGGAATCGCAAGAGCTTTGCCGTCCTTAGAGGTGTGAGTACTGACGTCGTATCGATCGGCAAATAATGCCGAAGGAAGTTCATTCCACATCTTAGTGGTACGTGGAAGAAAGGTCCTTAAAAACTGCACAATACAAGATCGCCCAGCACCCGGATGGTGTGGATGGTATGATCAACTGGCGATCCGAGGATCCGAAATATGTTAAGAAATGTTGGTTAAGGATGCTCCTCATTATTTTGGAGAGAAGAGAGGTAACGAAGATAGATCCGTAGCTAGATGGACGAACGTTTTTTACCTAAATTCTATTTCCGTCATTCAACACTGACATGATGATGGATGGCGGTGTCTTCCCTTTGAGGCAAAAAGAGTGCCTAAGAAGTAGGCTTTCACTTTTGCCGTGTGGGCCAGAAAATCGTTCCCCGTGTGCAATGGCGGTAGTGACGGCTGGCAAAAGTTTCCCAGAGTGGCTTTGGCAAGCGCCCAGAACTTGCGCGTGCCGTTTTCCGTTTGAAAAACCTGGAGGCATGGTAGGCAATATTTCCTTATTTCCTTTTTTTTATTAGCTTAACCGAAGCTTAACACGCCTGCCATTTAGCGGCTCCTGCAACCTTACAGACAGGTCCCGCCCGACCTTCAAAAATCTGAAGGCGACGTTAGCAGATATCCTCCCTTACGAAGACAGATACGTGTGGTATAAATTGGTGTTAAAGTTTGCCGCTGTGTTGTCTCGTTATTTATTTTCAGCAAACACATATAGTGATACTTTGACCGCCCCAGATGCGAGAGGACAATAGCAAAATCCGAGAATAACCCCCCTAATTTGGCTCGGTTTCATCAAAGCCGCTATCCTCCTGGGGTATATTTTTTGAGGCATCGCATTCATATTTGCCAGTTCCTCTCCTCGGACTGGATACTCACAATTACCGATGGAACATAACCAAATTATTTTGGTTACTACACCTTAATCTCATACATCACACCAGGCCAATACGATAAAGATATCGAAGATATATACGGAGGCCATATTGTCGTTACAATAGTTACAATTAGGTTACAATCCTGGTACGGTGAATATTTTAGTCTATATTTATTAAAATAATTATAATAAAATATAAAATTTCAAATTTGAGTATTAATATAAAAAACCTATACATACTTTTTCTATATAACCTTTTGGCATCTTATTTCAATAATTTTACTGTCATAATTTTATTACCATGCCCTTTTATCACACACCTAAAACATTTACACCGTTACAAATAATAGCTGAAAAAAAATCTATTAAAAGAGGAGTGCATCACGCAATATTTACATCAAAATTTGACAAATATGTTGGAGATTGGAATAACGACTTAAAAGAAGGTAGAGCTGGATTATTATTTTAAGTTTGTTAGTAGGTCTCGGTAATTTAATTATTTGATGATTGATTTAATTATTATCAAATTAACAATAAAGTCGTCCCTTTGCTTTACTATATTCAAAGTACCTTTAACAGGTAAAGGGCTGTTTTTGACTATAACCGGAAAGTTATATGAAGGAGATTGGCATAAAGGGTTTAGGTAAGTAAATTATAGAATTGGGAAGAAATGTTTCTTATAATAAATAAATGTTCTTTATTTTATATTTATTTATAATCACCATCATGACTCATCCAGTAATAACTACTTTGAGTACTTATGACATGATGTTGGATTTTGTAATACGGTTGTCTCTCTCTTAAAGTCATGAAAGGTTTAATAAACATTTACTATGCGTTAGTGAGAAGCACCTTGGTATGTGGTGGTGAATATGGTAGTTAGTATATTGAATTCTTAATATTCAATATACATTGCAAAATGGATTTAAACCATTCATCAACCATTTAAACTTTAAAACAAAGGAAACCGAAATCCTAAAAGAATAGTTGTCATCATTACCACATTTCCTAATTAACCGACAACCGTTAACTTCTTAATATGAAGTTTATTCATAGTCTTTTGTCAAATAATGTGGATTGCCCTAAATTGCTCTCATGTATCTTTATAATCGTGTCTATGAATCGCATAAGAAACTTCCACGACTATACCCACGTTCTAGGTACCTAATATTATTTGTATTGACAGACATGGGTACGGCTCTCTTAGCAATCGACTATCAAATGGCACCTTTAGTATTGAATATCGCGGGGAATGGGTAAGGGGCAAGCCTGAAGGTGTAGGCTGGTGGTATTACCAGAATGGGGATATTTATTTTGGATTTTGGAAGAAAGGCCATCGCCACGGTTATGGAAAGATGTGGTATAATGATGGTACCTTCTATGTTGGATATTGGAATAGAAGTACAAAGGAAGGACTCGGCATGTTTGTACAAGGTAGGGGTAACAGTAGGTATATTTTTTAATCTTTCCTTTATTATTTTAATACTTAACATTTCCTTTATATATCTAAGAATCATATAGATTTTGGGGCCAAAAAAAATATTCTTAAGAGTTGGTTTTTACTATTGCATTTGCATACCAAAAGGAAATTCCAATATATACCAAATAAATACTACATACAATTTTTCTAATAGAGCTGCATCTTGTTTAAGTATTATCTTTGTAAAAAGTATTTTTAAAATTCAGTAAACCACAACCGCTACGAAGGTCACTGGTCAAACGATCAAAAACACGGATTGGGTCGATTCTACCTTTTACACACCGGCCAGCTGCAGGAAGGCTGTTGGTCACAAGATATTTGCATACGGTCCAAAATGTCCGATATCATTATACGACAGTTTTGTGAACTGCCCACGGAATATCCCATCCCACAGGTACTTCATACTTTATACTTGACAGGTACAACTGTTTGTAATTAGCAGTTTAAAATTTTTATGTATACAAATCAAAAACGCATAGAAAATATAATTAAAAGAAGCCTGTTTAGGACCATAGAACAAATATATTAAGACATAGTTGTTAACTTTAACCTACTTCTTACTTACTTACCAAACAAAATATTTCTATGGTGCATATTATAATCGTTTGGTAACCATAAAATAATTATGACAAATCTCACTCCTTTAAGTCCTCAATATGCTTCAGAAGAAATACAAAGTTTTCTATATAAGTTAATCGTGGCATATCTCGTATGCCTTGCATCAGAAATATTTTAAATGTGTATTTTTTAATAAAGGTTAGCCTATAACATCCATCAGACACATTTCTTTAATAAAATGCTGCAAAACAATCAAGCAATTAATCAACTATAAGTGTGCTCTTGTATCATATACCTTATAAATAATTTTACTGTTTCTTTTCTAAGTTAATGACAAATGAAAACAAACATGCACAATATAGAAGTTTTAATAAGTCAAATTTTTCGGTCTTGAAATTTCGAATAATAACTGTTTAATAAATTAGATATATGTACAAAAAATAGTACAATTACATTTTGTATTTTGCAGGAGACCTTGCAAAATTCTCAAAAGATTCTAGAACAAAGTAAACTGTGGCTTGAACAGAGAATTGGAGAAATCGATAAGAAATTGCTATACTGTATTGATAACACTGTCTAAGGATTAACCTACAGACTATATCAATGAATAAACAGAATTGTTCAAAACCTTTTTCAATTATTAATATATTACTAGGGGCGCCAACAAACCAAATGAAGTTTGCATATTGAGCGAAGCGAGCCCAGTGTATTGACTCATCGTTTCCCATTGACTTCAATGGCATATCAGTGTTTTGACATGATAATAAAAAAAAAAACATTTTCAATTTTGTTTTTAAAACCATCGTCTAACGTGTGTCTTTTTGATTGCAAAGTTTCATAATTTTCCGTCAAGTAGTTTTCGAGCCAATTCGTGACAAAGAATGTAAAGTCTCCAGTAAAACGCTCCGCTCACTTCGTTCGCTTCGCTCAATTAAGAAAATAAGTATTTAGTGTTACTATCATTGATAACTTTAATTATATTTGACACTCATGTAACACATTTACACTTGGTTATTGTTATTTAGGCAGTTATGATCAAGAGACAAATTGAAAGACGTATGATTGTATTAAAAAAATATATTAGTAAGATGGGTAATAAAATATTGGTGTTAGTTAAAATGACAACTTTTATTACAAATGTAAGTACACTGCTATTATATTAAGTATACGAAAAAGATTTACAACATATTAAAATAAATAAAACATTTTTTAAAAAGCTATTTATAACATAACTATCTTTTGAAAACAATGTTGGGCTAGGTTATATGTTTGTGAGTCAAAGGGCTTTATCGTAAATGAAGATTCAAATTAATCTATGCTATGAAACACGTAACCGTCATTTGAATAAAATAACAATATCTCGGCAATATGTATGATAACGCGTTTATATCTGCTCAAATATAAATATGGCGCGTCTATTGCGTCACGTGGTCACTTGTAGGGTAACAGCCTCCCATACACGTTCGTTTAATCTCATGACGTCATTTCGTTATTATTTCGGAATAAATATCAAATAAAATTTTGATATCCTAGAGATTATACTAAATATTACTATATTAATCAGTAGGTCTTCTAACACTTATATTTTCACCGAATACAGATTCTGGAAAACAATTTATACGAAAAACAATTTCAGGTACACAATAACACATATTGTCAACTTTCAATCTGTTTTTTTTTATAGATTGAATTGATATAACGAAGATAGACCATGACAATGTCGATGTCGATGCAGCGTGCATGCCGATACTTAATTCTACATATTCTATAAAAAAAATTCAGTTTTGAGCAATTTCTATAAAACTAAGTGGGTGATTGATTTCTATTTCTATAAATTTACTTTGAGATTCTATTAATTGTCATATCAATAGGAGGGTATATTGTTTTATTAAACAAATATAATAGCAATTAAACACGTTATATTATTATGAGACCACTTCAGTATTTATTGCACCTAATAAGTGGGAACGTTATTTTAAGTACTCTTATAAAAGGACACTCAATGATAAATATAGATGTCGAGTATCACGTCAAATCACCTCCATCCTAACAATTGTGTTTGACCTGTATAATTATATTAAAATACATTGGTACAAAATTCATATCCTAAATAAAATAGTATATACATATCATATAAAGGAATATAACAATCCAAAAAAAATAATTAAAATCACTATCATACAATCCTACTCTGTTCCAAAAGTGTTAGATTATTCATCCGCGAGTCGTGATCGCCCAATTCTATTTGTTCCTTTAGAAATTCCAATTCCTTTATACCGGTGACCGTCACCTCGTACTTGTGGGTGGCTAGAGACATGTAGAAGTGAATGGCGAACGCTAGAAACACTATCATGACAGGTATAAGTACGACGCAGGCCGACCACGCCGCCGTCTCGCTTAAATCGTAAAATTTCACCCAACAGAGAATTGCTATTTCGACTAGGAACAAGATCAGACCGAGGAGGGTCGAGAAGGCCCACGCTATTTCTATGTACCAATGGAGTCTTTCGTGAGGAGATTCGTGGACTAGTGATATACTGTGGAGATTCCCGACGGCCTCGATGTTAGGGAGGATACACGTGCTGATCATGAGTGCTAACATGTGTACGGCTACCAACAATGTGGTGCACACTGTGAAAGCCACCAGCATGCCTGGTGGTACGTTTGTCTGATCGGGAGGATTGAGTTGAACTTCTACCATTGCAACCTGTAAGATAAAATAATATCCTCCTCGTGACATGTCTTTTGTTTATAATCTTAATATTATCTATACAATTATTGTAAAGCTAGACTTAGTTTCTAATGCCGTTCTTTAGTCCATATAGACGAATTCCGGAAAAAAAATATTATTAATACATATTAAACGATATTACCATAGCAAATCCAGACAGTAGAGCGGAAGTCTTGCTGGATGCTTTAAGCTTGGCGCGGCTGAGCTGGAGCTTGCGCCACGAGAGGTATGCGGGGGTGTGTAGCGCGTCGCCAGTCTGGATAGGAGCCTCGCCCGACATCACGCACTTGTGCTGTTATTATTATCACTTCATTTTTACTTTATATAGTTGTGCGTGCTTAAAATAATGGCCAAAGCAGGGAATGGTAGCAGGATTACGGACATGTACAGATAAAATGAAAACAAACCTTGTAAAAGTTTGTGATTCTTCTATGCACCGAAATTAAATTATATGTTAAAACACTGATAAAGGTTTCACCATTATTAATATTGTTTTTAAATAAAAATAAATAATATCCCAATTTAATAAAGTAAAACATAATTCTTTTAATTTTACTCACACTAAGTAATAAACTATAAGATGAGGGCACATAAAACTTGTAGAAATTAATTTCTAACTTTATTTGGATTAGAGCCTTAAATTAAAAATTAAAGAGCTTCCTTTACTGAGTATTTATATGAAGAATAACTTAGACAATAAGCTGTTAGTACACAAGTACTTTGCCTATGATGTGCAAACAATCAGACTAAAAAACATTCATTAACGTGGATATTATAATAATTGATTTAGTTTATTAATATGATCAAATTTATATCAAGATTATAATAAATTCAACATTATAATGTTATTAACCCATTTTTGGCCAATGATGCGTTTTCAAGTTAATGATATTTTTTCAGGTATTCAGCAATATAAATATTTCAAATTTATATTTTTCCCTGTTTCTACTTCCTGTAAACTGTTGAAAAAAAATTTATTCCAATGGTTGTAGCCTCGTTGGGATACTAGGGAAAATCTGCCATCTATGCTCGTTATGGTAGTTACAAGGGGTGCTCACTGAACGGTAGTTCTGATGTGGTAATAGATTTTTAATAATTCGTTTCATGGTTTATTCTCCATGTTGGGATAGTAAAAAACAAGAAACTACCATTAAAAACCATAAAATAAGTTTTTCACATGGTATTTCGAGCTTAGCAAATGATTGATGCGAAAACGCACGGTTGGCTGAAAGCGTGATTATGGAGCTCAGTCTTTCATAGCTAGCGCGTCTGAGGAATTTCAAGGTTCAACATGTCCGTTCCTGTCGTCTCCTGACTGATTCTCCTCCTATCCTACCATCCTGAACCTAATGATACACGGTTTCAAGATATATCAGATTCTGAGAAACGTAGCATGCTACAATCTTGCGAAGGACTGTCACCATTCGAACCTTTTTGTTTGTTCTTTGATGGTACTTTGATCGAGTTGATAGTGAACGACTCTATGAGGTATGCCTCCTAGAAAAACAATCCATGTTTTTCGGTCACTTCTACTGAAATCTTCAGATTTTTAGGTATCCTTATTTTTACTGGATACCATCAACTTCCTCAGATTGACATGTACTGGTCCAAAGATGTGGACAAAGGTCAGGAGATTGTGAAGAGAGCTATGAGTCGAAACAAATTCCGAACTATAAAGAGATTTCTGCACTTTGCACACAACGACAAATTGGATAAATCAGATTGATTTGCGAAATTGAGACCATTGATATCTCATTTGAATGAAAAATTTATGCAATTTGCCTCCAGACTTTCAATTGATGAAGAAATGGTGCCATATTTCGGTCGTCATTCGGCAAAACAATTTATCAGAGGGAAGCCTATTAGATTTGAATTCAAACTGTGGGCTTTATTTTCACATGACGGATACTTGTTTCAATTTATACCGTACGGAGGAGCATCGTCATATGTAAGTGAAGAAGGTGTTGGCTTAGGCGGAAGCGATGTTCTTCAGCTGTTGGGATTTGTAAGTGATCCTTCAAAGCACGCTATATACTTCGACAATTTTTTCACGTCTTATGCTCTCTTCAAAAAACTCAATGAGAAAGGATTTCGATCTACTGGGACGGTTCGGGAGAACTTGAAGCTTGAAGCGATGAATCAACGATGAAGTGAGGTACGACCGCATTGATCATTGGATTGATCGACACCCTACAGCTGCCCGGAAACGATGCAGACTCTGTGGAGGACAAACTGTATTTCTGTGTGAAAAATGTGACCTTCACTTACACCCAGAATGCTTCAAAGCATTTCACAAGAAGTGACAGCAGTTTCGGCCAACGATGCGTTTTCGCACGGTTCCATATTGTGTATACTAAATTGAAAAAAAAAAAATCTGATGACTATTTCTTCTTCAGCTATCTCAAAATAAAACGTTTAAATGAGGAAAGTATGAATTTTCCATTTATTTCTATCCTTGGCAGGTAATGGGTTAAAAAAAATTAAATTGTAAATGTTTGTATCATATGAATATTTCACTACAATTTGGTGAACTCGTCTCGGTAAAATATTATTTAAAAAATACATTCAATATTTATTATGTAAAAATTTTAAAAGATACCTAAACTATCTGCAACAATAAATAAATAAATAATTTATCTCCACAGACAATCTTTGTGTCCACAGACCTATTAGAATTTATTTGATTTAAAGGTGTAATAAATATACATTTGTTATAAGATTTAAATACTACTTTTTTTTGTACTAGTAATATTTATAAATGTCTTTTAATACATACAAGTTACACAGTCCCTTAAGGAGTTTCAGGAATTTCATTATAAGTATTTCTTAGTTTTAGATGAACATATCTTTCGAATATGGTGCTAAAAAAGGAATCTCATTGATAAATGTTTATAAAATATATATAAAAAGAAAAAAAAAGAAAAGGAATGGGAAAAGGACACAACTTAATGTGAAATATTCTTAACTACCTATAATAATGTTTGTTAAGGATATGATTACAAGAGCATGAGAAGAAGGCAATAGAAAATACTCCCTGTTTTGCAATAGCTATAACTATAAAAAAATAAATATATATATTGTGAAAAAAAATCATACACAAAAAACATGCTTGAACTTGTTAAAATATGTGTAACAAAAATAATAGGAGAATAAATAAAAAATAATGAATAAAATAATAATGGACTATTGGGATAGATGGAAACGGAAGATTAGGAAGCAAATTGTGAAATGTATGTATTACTATAATAATGAGAAAAAAAACAAAAGTTTACCGAAAGCTGAAACATCTATCAATGATGTTGTACACATTTTAGTAAGTTTTTGTAATTCTTTGTAATAAATATTAAGTTTTAATTTGATTGTACTAATTTGATTACAAATTTTTATTTTTTTTTCCTATTTATATGATTATTTCCAATTAAGACAACAAAGTGTTATGTTATATTTTTGTTGTTATATACCAGACTTTTAAAATTTCAAATTCAAAACAATTGTCTCAACCAACCAAATGAAACATACTACTTTATCAGTGTTTTAGAAAATTTACATTTCAAAAAGTAGCCGAAGTATGAACTGTTAAAATTCTATTTGTTATTAAACAAATATAATTGTTTAATAAACTATGTATTATTATAAGCACCAAAATGGTAACAAAACCTTCTTAGTTGCAATATCTACTTTACAGAGAAACATAGAATAGAAACAGATTATTAAATGTATTATGATTTTATTTTTAGAATTATAAGATCTGAAGGTTAAATAGATCTATATGTATAATTGTAAAGACAATCCCAACTATTTATAGCATATTGATAGACAGACATGCACATAATTATTGCACACACACAAGATATTAAATACACAATGTTAAAACATAAAAAGCCTTATAAAAGATATCATAAAAGCAAATCTAAATTAGTAACAAATTCATCTAATAGGATAAACATGTTGTCTTATGAACACTAATGGAACTGCATGACTGAAGCCCTTTCGCCCGGATAATTCATGACAAACTCACTTTGATTAAATAAAAGTTGTAATATCTTCGAACCCTGTGCCAGATATGCCAATATAAATGGCTTCAAAACAGATGTCAACAATTCCACTAAGAAAAAAATAAACAATTAGCTTAATAGAAAAGAAAACAAGGCCTTTCAAATGTATTAAATTGTCTTCTCGTAATTAGATAGCAGGCAGATAAAAATTAGTCATGCAATAAAATCACTAATCCTAAATGAAATATACTGCACTTGTAACTGTAGCCAATTGCTTATCTAAAATATAGCTAACATTATTCACTGATTAATTATAACAATATAAATAGCGAGGACATTGTCAGAATAACGCTACTAATAATAATGTGCTGATAATTGTTTTTAAGTGTAATAAAAAATATCGTGAGCTTGTTGTTAATTCAGCTAAATATAATCAAAAGCAATTTCAGTAACAACCTACCTTGGTGGGATTTGGACACCAGTTATTAGAGTAACGGCTGTTTGGTTGGATGCAGTGGTGATTATTGCCGACAGTACTGGCTGACCAAACCGACATACCTAAACAAATTGCACCAGCACTTCAAAATAAAGGGACGAGGTCACTAGTTGATAATCACTGTATACGTTCCATTGGTGTATAATTTATATCTGTCAAGTTATTGATGACAGTGAGACGTTAATTTTGAGCAGTTATAATTCAAAGATTTTTATTTATTTATAAAATAATATTGAAATACTATTAGGCTATTACTACAGTGACGTAAGCATCACTCACATGAATATTTTTGACAGATGTAAAAACCGTAAATTTATTGAATACAAGAATTATAGAATTTGCTTTTTATTAACAAAATAATACATAACGCTTTTATTCTTTACATAACATAATTAATAAATATTTTTATTTTTAGTGTGATTTGTCAGATGCTTACTATAACGAGTATCCGATCGCTAATAATGCAGTGTAGGAGCGACTAGGATAGATATATTTATCTTACCCACTTTTGTAACGGTATTGCGTCCGTACGGGAGTGTCCAAGAAAGTCGGGCACACGGGTAAACGAGAATGATAAGCTAATTACTTTGCAAACGGATAATGTAGGTTCGATATAGAAGTTTGTTTTGATTTATTGTTGGCTATTAGTTCGGTATTGTTATTTACTGAATGGATTGCGTTAAGTGACTAGTGATATAACGGATATTAAAATTTGAGGCACCGTGACAGTAATATACTGTAAACATTTGATCTGTGGTTAAGTGATTTTTCTATTTGTTGTGCGTCGCGATGGCTGAGGCTGCAGCAGCTGCTAGTACGAATCCTAATGCAGAGATTGTGCGGGGTCAGGTGTTTGAAGTGGGTCCCAGATACAAGAGTCTGCAGTATATCGGGGAGGGAGCCTATGGAATGGTTGTGTAAGTAATTTTAAGTTTATTGTTCACTCGAAATCCAGAATTGTGTCTTACGAATAATACTGCTACACTTTTAAAGAAATTACAATATCATTTTTATATAACCTCTTAAGAGATGTTGACTCAGTCGTGAAATTTATATCCTGCTGTCATTTTGTCCCATTTTTTTTTTCCCTTTTGTCACATTTTTACTTAAAAAGGCCTATTTTATATAAATTTGTATAGTTGTGTCTAGTAACAACGATTTTATTATATTGTCTTTAATACTATATTGTTCATTTAAGTCATGAAATAATAAATATATATTAGAAAACAATATGATTTTAGATTGAATTAAATACATTTAATGAAGTTTTGTTAACTCACAATCTTCTTTATATTATGTGCATGTAGACAAATAAAATAAAAAAATAATAATAATATAAATCTTAGGGATTGTTACATTTTCTTAATATTTTGACTATTGTCATAATATTAATATTTAATTATGAAATAGTTTTGAAACTCAATTAATTATATTTACAATAACTAAGGCTTACTCAAAATATATACATATATAAAGGTGGTTGTATTTTAACAATAGGACCGACAATGTATAAGTTTTCCTCGATTACAAATTAGTAATACAATCACATTATTAATTTAATAAATTATTTATATAACCTATTATCAAACCACAAGTTTCTTGATAATAAGAGTTAACATTTGATTTTAAATTTATTCCTCTTGTAATGATTTATGAAAAGTAAAAAATGATTTATTAAAAATGTACTACTATGCAGTTTTTTGTTGTTTTTTATTTTAATTACAATATTTAAAAATAATTGTTAAATAAAAAATAATCTTAAAACAATGTGATCATTAACAGATAGTAAAATTAATTCATCACATAGGATATCGTGTTTATTTTATTTGTAACAGTTATAATATGAATTGCTTTCGCTATTTTAGCTACAAGATATAATATGATATGATAAGTGTATTTATAAATTGATATACTAAGTTTAACACTAAACCTACCAACAATTCTTGTACACCTATTCCTACCGATCGCCGTCAAATTGACCGGTAATTAAAAATTATTTTATTATATAACGCAGGTAATAATGGAAGTAACTAAAAGTAAAAAGTGAAGAAAATATTATATGCATATTCTAAGAATTGTCATGTAGTTTGATAACAATATTATAACATTTAAAAATGTGTAAATTTTACAAAAGTTTAAGAACGCTCAATTTGACCGGTACTTGGTAGGTTTAGTGTTAATAAATACATTGATGACATATCAAGAGTATTGTAACGAACATTTACTATGATTTTATTTTCATCCATCTTATAAACTAGTGTTGGTTATCAATGTCCAATAACTCACAGTTATTATCTAATTATAAATGAATTATAATATTTTAAGACACGAACTAAGAAGTATTTTATTAAAGGTTTTTTTTCTTCATATAATGTTAAGTTTTAATACATATAAGAATTAAGTTAGATAGTACATAAATTATAAATCATATTTACTATATATGTGGGCTTTTTAAAACCAAAAAAGTAAAATTACTTAGTATTATTGTCATTAGTGTGGTCTGTCAATGGTAATGTAACATGAATGACTCAGATGATTTGATGATTGCATGCATGTTTAAACAACAAATTTATTTTATTGAGATGGTTCATAACTATGATAACCTGTAACAGATGATGTAATCAATTAATTTTATATTAATTATACACTATATTATATCCTACTTTCATATTATACTTGTAACTAAAATAGAGTACCGAGAAAACTTTATTATAAAAGATTTTGGTGACTCATATCAATTTCTCACACATTTGATAACAAATGTCACAACTGACAATGGTAATGCAAAAATATTCTACAATATTGATAACGGATATGAGTACAGACGTCATTGGGTCCGTATACCTATCGAGCTTCGGTATCACGTATTCCGCTCACGTTCCCGACTACGGACGCCTCCTTCACAAAAAATATCTTCAAATAACGTAATTTACTTTATTACATCGTCAGCTACGGGAGCTTTATATCTATTGTTGCATAATTTTCGAAGAAAATATAATTATAGACATTTCAAACATTTAAAACATTCATACCATACATATTATACATATACGTTTAAATTGTAATTATTTTGTCATTTACTTCAGAACTAAACTTTTTCCCAAGGTTCGATTAATTCTTTTTAAATGAATTATATTTTTTCGACAAGATATTAATAATATTTTTAATACAATGGAATTTAAATTCGACTTGCAACAGTATAAATGGTTAAGCCGCATTCGTTTGAAGCTATTGTTTAGTTTATAGCAAGGGCACGAGACACGTTCAGTGTATCGAGATTGCATAGAGTATGTCATGTGTACCGTATCACTGAAACACCAATCCACAGAAGGCTTTCATTTCCATATCGAAATGAAAGCCTTCTGTGGATATTCTTTTATATAAAAGAATATGCTCTTTCCTAGACAGGGATGCTTTGTTTCAAGTAAATAGAAAGTCGACCAATCCGTTAAAAAATTGGTAATTTTGTTACGAACCAGGTATTTAAGTCTTTTATGTACTTTTAATACACGTACCAACTATACACCATAACATTTTTTGAATAGCGTAAATTATGAAAGTCACAGCCGAAGAATGCAAAAAAAACCAAGATTACTTTTAATTATATTTAATTAAATTATTACAATATTCTAATTATTACTAAGAGATGACAATTGTTCGAAGAATGAACGAAAAGTGATTTATTAAATTACTAAATTACGAAAGAAACATCGGTCACGTCCGGTGTTCAGTGGTGGTGGTGGTTTGCAGCGTAAGCAATACGCCCGGGGTCAATCGGTGGCACTGGAAGTGTTGCAACCGCCTGCTGCTTCAGCGATCTGCCTCGTGTCCGTTGGTGGCTACGTGTGACCCCAATAATGATGAAATACCTAGCTAGCAGTTACTAAGCTAGGTGCGAATGTAACTCCTCCCCCCGAAGATCAGCGACTAATCGAGAACATTGGTTGAGAGGGTCGCTGAGATCTTTCTATGATCTACTTTTATGTGCCTGGGACTGGTGACCTTTGGAGTTGGGATAGCATATATTATTTCAGGCATTTCAATCTTAGTTTCTTCGGCTTGAATTGTCTCGCTGGTACCTCCGGCTCGTAGCTTCCTGTACATTAGTACACTAAGTATGATGGCACTTGCGCCTAGTAATAGACTATAGACAGGGATCGTAGTGTGGTACATAGATTGGTCAATATCTCGTCTAAGATGGATAGGTTGTTCAATTGATATCTTGGTATTTAGGTTATGCAAATTTTCTAAGTTGGCTGAGTTCAGAATGATAGATGTGCGGTTACTGCGTCTAAATTCGCTATAGTGCGGCATTTCCATAATTCTCACCACACGTCCTTTTATGCGGTTATCTGAATTAAAAATTGACAGTTCAGATGTCCTTAATCCACAATTGGTTGGTATCACAGCTAAATAACTGCCCTGAAGAGTTTGATATCGTTCTTGTCTACAGGTTATCTTGATTTTCGTCGGGACTGGAAAGTTAATCGTGTAATGCATGTTGTCAAGTTCTTCAATGGCTGCATTTTTTAAAACGACTGGAGTCTGGTTACAGGAGCTGCTTATTTCCTGCTGGGTGATAAGCAGTTGCACGCAGTCAAGTCTACCCTGGATGCTGTAATATGGCTTAGACTCACAGAGAAACCATGAATTTAACTTCGGACATTCAGTCTCCATGTACCTAGAGTCATTTCCAGAGATTGCTATATAGGGTGAGGTAGGTATTAGGACTTCGTTATGTTTGTTGGGAACTATGGATAATTTATAAAGGTTATAATTGTTCAGATTGGCAATGGGAACTTTGATAACTATGACGATCTGTTTCTCTACGTAAAAGTATCCTAATTTTATTACCTCAAAGAAATTTCTATAATCTAAATCTAAGACTTCATCTTTTAAATATAAAGTCTTAATCTTAAATAATATATTTTTTACTTCATCTAAATTAACTATAGTATAGGATGTGCTCGATGCACGAATAAAAGCTAAATTATTTTCTAATTTTCTAAGCTCGTTAGCCAAATTTTCAATATTATCTTCTAAGATTAAAAGATACTGGGTTAAATGAGCGTATTTAACTAAGTCTATTTCCCTATTGCTATTACTTTCCATAATTAAATTGACCATTCTATAAATCCTACTCTGATTAAACACTAATTTATCTAAGATTTTAGTACTTTCAGTGGTCCATTCTTTATTTAAAGTTACATGATTATTTAACTCGTTTTCTAATATTTGTTCATTATTCTGAAGGTTTTTTATGGCATTATCGTACTTAATGGCATCAGAATAATCTAGATTGCCAGAAATGCTTTTAATCACGGTGCCGAGTCCATCAATTAGACCTCTTTTATAACGTCTTGGTTCTAGCATCCGTAACTGGTCAGAAATTTCACTAAGTTTTGTGGTAAGGTGTTTTAAATGTGGGTCAAAATATGATAAAGTTTTATTATTTAATAGGGGCCAAAAGTCTAGAATTTGTTGTTTAACTAACTTAACTCGGAGATGAATGACATTTAGGTCGATATAATTTAGGAAAGAGTGATAATGGGAAATTAACTTAGATGGTCCTAATTTAAAGGGAAGTAATCCGGGTCCATTGTCTAGTGAGTCAATTATCACGTCTTGTCCTAACGTCCTGTGAAGTAACAGCGTCAGTAGTAGTGTCCTGTAACAATGTAGAGTCTTTAGAGCTACGCTTAAGGCGTGATTTGGCTACAGGTCCACGTCTCTTTTTAGTATATATGTGGATGGGCAGATCAGCCAGAACCGTATCTTGAGTATATCGTGGGGCTAATTTCTGTCGGGTAGCCATAGGATTACGCACGAATACTTGTTGGTCGGGAGTGTAATCTTTTTCGGGTTCTCTATTTTTGTTCCTTTTTTCCGTCAGTTGAGTTCGGTCGTGTAAGGCGGTCTCGTTAATTAGGTCGTAAACGTAGTTCATTCGTGTCTTATGGTCTTGAGAGTATTGTTGTAAGAGGTGTTGAGTCATGTCAATATCTAACGGGTCTCGTGGATCAAAATGACCTGTTATAATATCTAGGGGTCTACATTTAGTAAAACTATGGATTGAACTATTGTACGCTAATAACGCATAGGGCATCAGATTAACGACGGGTTCACTACGTTTTTCTAATTTTAGGATCCTAAGATGTTCTAAAATTGTTGAATGGAACCGTTCTATCATACCATTTAATAAAGCTAAATTGCTTAATCCGTAAGCAGGGTCGTTTCTAATATACTGTTCAACTAATTGATCGCAAAGATGAATAAAACGCGTTAAAACGTTCGGGTTACCGTCGAACTCTGGTACTAATCTAAGCGCCTTGAAAATACTGTCTACTAGGGCGTCACACATCTTGGAATAAACTAATTCGTTACTTTCTAAAGTTATATTTAAATTTCTATTAGAATCTAAATGCGATAATCTAGAATTTCTAGCTAACCTAGGGGTCCGCAATTGCCTTGGATGGAAAATTTTGGAAATTAATTGTAAGGAAATAACTTAAAACAAAGGAATAGCAAGTCTAGATAGATCTAGATACTCACATATGCATAATTGGTTTCTCTGCGTGTATCGATGTCTGGATACTTCTTGGCTGCGATTGTAGATTCTTGATAACTGCTGCGGTCCTTGCTTGATGCACTGACTCTAATTTTAACAGTTATCCTACCGACTGCGCCAATTATGAAAGTCACAGCCGAAGAATGCAAAAAAAACCAAGATTACTTTTAATTATATTTAATTAAATTATTACAATATTCTAATTATTACTAAGAGATGACAATTGTTCGAAGAATGAACGAAAAGTGATTTATTAAATTACTAAATTACGAAAGAAACATCGGTCACGTCCGGTGTTCAGTGGTGGTGGTGGTTTGCAGCGTAAGCAATACGCCCGGGGTCAATCGGTGGCACTGGAAGTGTTGCAACCGCCTGCTGCTTCAGCGATCTGCCTCGTGTCCGTTGGTGGCTACGTGTGACCCCAATAATGATGAAATACCTAGCTAGCAGTTACTAAGCTAGGTGCGAATGTAACTCGTAGGATGGATGGATTTCCCCAGGTGATATTGTTTTTGTTTTGATAAATACAAATTGAGGCAGACTTGTTATTTTATAATATTACTCTGTACTCGTATATGCATTGAACTACAATGAAAACTCCTGTTATTTGTAGAATAACTAATTAATTATCGGGATATTTTTATTAATAGAAGGAATTTATTTATGGTGTGTAAGTTACATTGAATTGTAATTAACTGAGAATGAGATCAAATCAGTTTATTCAATGACGTCACGGTCAAGCAGTTTATGTTCTCGCCATTTTATTAGAGGCTCGGGTGTCTCTGTAATCACCACTAAATTGCTATCGTATCGGAAGATATTGTAAGATCTTTCTCAATATTATAGATTTTCCATTAAAAAATAAAATTTTATTGTATATATTTTGCGTTTTACAATTCGACAAACATATATGTATGTTACAATAAACATTAAATAAATCCCCAGGAAACAGAAAGTTTCACAGGAACAATTTATTTGTATTATCATATATGTACCTATAAACTGTTTAAATAGTTGTATATGACTTACTTTTCTTAAAAAAAAAACCAATTGTAATACATTTTTCGTTTATTTTCATAATATGAGGGTGGATTGAAAAGTATTCGGCCTAACCAAGAAAATAAACACATAATAAATTAGTTACATTCCTATTTTTCTACATAATTGCCATCAAGTTTGCTGCACTTTTGCCATCTCCCATTCAAAGCATTTAGACCGTTGAAAAAAATGTTTCTTCCTTGAGAGTCAAAATATGCGTCTACTGCTGTTTTGACATCGTCATTTGTCAAAAATCTTTGAACTCCCAAGTGCTTTTTTAGGTTAGGAAACAGAAGTCTGACGGTGCCAGATCAGGCGAATATGGCGGATGCGGTAATAGTTCAAAGCCACAGTTGTGGATTTTAGCCAGAGCTTGCACAGACGTGTGAACACGGGCGTTAACTTTTTTTAACTAAACAGGACTTTTTTTCTGAGGAGTCCTGGACGTTTTTTTTTTTATTGCTTATCGTAAACGACGTATTAAGACACAGTATTAATCAGAGTTTATAGTCTGAACCCTTTCAAGATAATCAATCATAATCACACCCTTCGAGTCCTAGAATACTGAAGCCATTACCTTATTTGCCGGCATCGCCTTAGATTTTTGGGGGGTGGTAAACCAGGTCTTCACTGTTTTGATAGCTGTTTTGTTTCTGGCGTACAGTAATGAACCCATGTAACGTTCATTGTAACAAAACGATTCAATTCATCTGCATCGGTTTCAAATAACTCCAAACAGTCACGTGAAATAGTCAATCGCGTCCTTTTTTGTTCAACTGAAAGCAGTCGCGGAACCCACCTCAGAGACACCTTGTGGAAACTCAATTCGTTGACTATGATGTTTTGTGTTTGTTCATAAGAGATGCCTATAATCTCGGCTAGCTCTCTAATTTTTAATCTGCGGTCTCCCATAATTCAATCAAGTACTTTAATTATATTTTTATCAGTAGTGGACGCCGAAGGCCTTAAAGGGCGGGATTCATCTTTCACACTCTTTCTATCACGCTTGAATTCTGCTACGCATTTTTTGACGGATGTATAAGACAGCCCAGAATCCCCTAATATACTAACCATATCATCATGGATGGCTTTCGGTGATAGCCCTTCTTATGGAGGTACTTTATGACGGCACGCTGCTTGATTTGCTCTGTTTGCAGAAACTATGTCCGATTGCTTTTTTAAAAAAATATATTAAATCATAAATAATTACCGCACACGTTTCGAACTTCACAAAATTAACTAGTCTGAACTAAACTGAATAATGTGGGTGGATTTGATTTTTAGAATGAATGGATCTGTTGTTGCTGTTGGGCCGTACTTTTCAATCCATCCTCGTATTTATCTACTTAGAAATGAAACCCCTCAAGACTATCCTCCGTACACGTAGCTTACGAGTTATCGATTCATTGTACATTTTATGATTTAACGCATTCCTCAAACTATTGGTAATAGGTTTTAGTTGTATGTATATATTTTTTGTGTGGAATACAATTTCCCAGACATAGTTTAGCATCAGACATCAAAGTTATAATTTTAGCAGGAATGTCAAAATAGTAATCAAGCTACAGTTTCTAATGTAGTTGAATGTAGAGTATATAATATTGTATAAAATAACAACAAATATAAATCTAAAGAACTATAATTCAACTCAATAGTGACACCTAAATTTGTATATTGTGATTCCAATTATTATAAAACAATGTTCGATATCACAGAGGTAATGTCCATGTAATTGGATTAAAACACACTCGTAAATATTTTCTGCCTTAATAATACAGAAAAATGGATTCATTACGATTAGGACAAGTCTATTGCTGATACATATTATTGGTCATGTGGGTGATAGAGATCGCCCCAATCATATTTATTATATGGTTGTCTGTCGGTACGTCAGTTGCCCGTGAAGCAAGTTTTTATTCTTGGACACCCCTGTGAATTTACAAAGTTGGTAGGCTAAATAAAGTTTGAAATATAATTAAGTACAACCTAAAGAACGTTTTCATATCCTTTACCTTAAATATTTTAATGTTTTTGAAAAGTTGTATAAGTGTGAATATTTTAGATTTCTTTTAAGATATATCTATCCTATGATCATTAAAAATAAACCGATTTCTGCTTTTATCTGTATTTTAAAATATCTTTATTAATTAATTAATTAATTAATCAGATACTTGCAGAAATAGAGGAATGAATCATCAAAATAAACTGAATTACTTTCAAAATGCTGTTCGATAAAATTATACTTTAGTTCTGTGGGCTTTATCAAATGCCTAAGCTAGGGGAGCTTCAATTTCATAATGTCAATCATGTTTCACTGAAAAAGTCTTAAAATTTTCGGTTAATGTATTGAAGAGGGCACGACCCTCTAAGTTGAGAGGACCGTTTTGTATTAAATGTTGAAATATCAGCTTGATAATAACGTGTTCGTCTCGCGAGTTATTCCGCTAGAGTGCACCACGGACCTTCGTCGTCAAGGCCTCGGGGAAGCCGGCCATGGCATTACTAATTTGTCACTTCGTTAACTCACAACTTTCTTACAAATATTTTAGGTTAATACTTAGTAACCATACCATATTATTAATTAGTACTCTAAGCCAAAAAATAGGATATGATTTTTTTAAAAGTTTGTCGTCGATGACTTTTACAATCGCTTGTCATTTGTAACATTCTTGTTGAAATTCGCTTCAAAATCAGCAAAGAAATGGAGTTACAGTAATATATAGTATAGTTATATATATACAGTAGTAAGATATAAAAATATCTCAGAGGAATTAGTTGTAAAAGGAAACCAGCAAACCGTAGATTTTTTATAGTTAGTATTCTGGGCCGGATAAAACAATACTTTGAAAGATTTACCGGAAAGGTACTGTTTCTTTCTTAGAGAAAAGGCGAGTTTAATAACTTTTTATATTTTACAAACATGTTTTATATTTGCCGTTTGTATGATAGTTGGGTAATTATCTACATACGATCCTCTGTGATCACTCTATCAAGACAAATGTGTATTGGTTGTTCGGTCGATATGTCAAATGATGCTTCGGGCGTTACTCGGTCAAACGAGCCGTGATACAATAACTATCTACCAGCCCTCGACTAATGGTTATATACATTCATTAATATAGTCATGGTTATGTTTTATCTATTTAACCATAAATAGTTGAAAAAATGTAAATAGTATTCCTATTTACGTAATAAAAGTAACAGTAAGGAATAAATTAAAAAATAGGAAAAAACCTGAAATTCTTGAGAGAAGTGGCAGAAATAACGAGACGAGAAAAAAGCGACGCTAAATATGTTTTAAAGTAATATCTTTATTTAGATTGAATATCGCTGGAGAGTTCAAATAAATTGTTACCTTTACAGTGTTATGTTATAATATTTAGGAATACTGATATGTTGGAATGTATTATTATTTTGTTGTCTGTTGGTTGACGTGTGTTGTGATTAATACTATTAACCTTAATTAATCCAATTGTGACGAGTCGTTCACCTTTATTGATATAAAATACACAAATTAATAGCACTGACCGTTTACACAATAACTTAAAACAACGTAATTTGGTAAAATGGTTGAGAAAAGCGAACAATGTTGTCCTACAATAAATTAAATAATACGAGTGAATTATAGGTGCTCGTATAACAGAAAATAAATAAATATTTATGAGGACTTTCATATGAAGTATAATTACACATAATAAAAATACAGTAGGCTTAATGATACTGATACTATTGAGATGATTATAGAGTTCAAGTTTCATTTCTTCATTAATTATATTAAACGTTTGACATTTTTATTCGTTAATAAGATAGACGTGGATTTTAAGGTACGGTCGGCGGAAGTTAATCGCGCCTATTATTATGATTCATAGCAGCAGTTATATTGCATCATCGTCACTTGTCGTTCATCTTCGTACATTTCGTGGCTTCATATTTGCTTCGCTGTTATGCAAGTAAAATTGTTTATTTGTTAGTTCGACTATTGTCTGGTTATAATAAACACTGCACTGGAACCTTTTGTACGTGATCAATTGTTGCCAAGGTCGACAGTACTTCAAGTAACTCTGGTACTGTTTATTTGTTAGTGCGATTAACCACACCCATAATTATTATCGTGTTATCTCTATCCATGTTTACTCTGTTATTGTCGTCATGATATGTTTACTCAAAACACATTGTAAGTGTAACATATATTTTTTAATTTGGATTACTGCATTGTGTCAAAATATTAAACACACTATATACTTTAAGGCGGTGGAATTTGAGAGGAGCATGAGTTAGCAGTACCTACATAATAAGCAAGAGCTACCCGGTACAGACAGCGACCTGATATGGGTACAGGATAGAGTACGACATTAATCATACGGCTGTATCAATTTATACAATCGCAATATCGCTATCATAATAACAATTCAACTGATAACATGATAAATAAAATAACAACATAACTCGTGTTATTTCAACTGATAAGTGTTAAATACTGAAAAGTTTAATGTACATTAAAGTCATAGGTATCTCCTTGTCCACATTAGAATTATTATGCAGATCATGTTTTAGGTACAAGGACCGACTCGTTCTGGGGTGTTTACCCCTTTTAACATAAGATCGTAGTAAACGGCTATTATGTATGTTTCATAAGGTGAGGGAGAGTCTGATGTCCAAACCCCTTCAAACATATTTTTCAATGTTTATAAATGACTCTGAACGAAGGCGCAGTTACCATCAGACGAATCGTCTGCCTGTTTGTCTCTGCCAACATACACTTATCAGAACATGTACAAGGCACTTAAAGAGAGCTGATTATCGAACCATACTCAAGATCTCTTTCGATAATGGAATAATAAATAAAGTCATCTGGGAATTCTTGATTTCCTTGCTATTTCTTTTTTATGTGAATATAATAACACCAAAACTATCGATAAAATATGTAATTTTGTTTTGAGGTCTATGTATTGCAATTTAAAGAAGTAATAATTTATCTACAATAAACTGTCCTGTGTATTTTTATATTTTTTAAAAAAACATTTTATAAACACAAAAACGAGCTACTTACTGTAAGTTATTTTCTGATTGAAATGCTAATTTATGTGGAATGAATTGATTATTGTTGTTTTGATTTTCTGATGAAAATATCTTAACGTATGAAGATATATGTCGTGACATTCAGTGTAATAAGCCTCTCCTTAATCTCAATCCCCTCAATGTATCATCGCAACATACATTTAAAATATGTATTAAAATAGGGTCCTCATACATGTTTCTACATAATAAAAGTTAGGGTATTTTTGAGTGTGAATATCTTGTTTTTATTGTTTTTGTGTTTTATTTTTATTAACCAATGTCTGAATGCCAGAAATGCAAGTGATAAAGTAATGTTTATCGGTTATTACTTTAATAAAATCAACGTCCTTCTGCATGCAAGTGTATTTGACGACTGACTGTAATGATGCTACACTCGGTGTTGCCACCTCGGTTTTAGTAATGGGATATAAAATACACAAACTAATTGTGGGAGATTAGTATAAGTAGACTTAACAGCAAGAAAATTACACTTAAATAAAATACACTGGTTTACTAATAATTTGTTTATTGTATGATTGTTAGATATGTGTAATAATAATAGATACGTACAAATTCTCCAAATAAATTTATAGTCAACTGTACGTACTCGGTTTCCGAAGTTTCCGAGAACATTGCGAGGTGACTAACAAATGTTCGGTAATTAAGACTTAACTGTTTTAATTAATTGTACGGGTCTGAATGGAGGATTTATTTTGGAATCCCCTTTTATTCGTTTATCGAATTAATTCCACGTAGCTATTTGTAGCTCCATCCTCCACCTCCTGCCGTTCGAAACGTGGCGTGTTGGTTGGCGGTCCCCAACGCCGCATAGCGTAGCGTTTGGCGATCCGTCGTCTCTGGCTACTCCGCAAAGGAAATGGCGTGAAGATAAAATAAAAATAAAATAAATTAATTCCGATTTCAGGAAACAATAATGTATTTTTATATTTAATTACCATAATATTATAAAGACCTACAAATAAGTTTCCGCCTTTTTATATTGAAAATAGGGCATTTATGGTCAAATAGGCATATCTATTGTTTCATTCAAAGTATTGTCCATCGCTTTCCAGCACCTTTTCCTATCTTTCTGGCAGCATACGGATGCCTCGTCGGAAGAATTCTTCATCTTTTGGGGCTATCCATGAATCGACCCAATTTTTGGTCTCTTCATACGACGTGAAGTGTTGCTCAGAAAGACCATATGCCATCGAACGAAATAGATGGTAATCAGATGGAGCAACGTTCGGTGAATAGGGCGGGTAGGGTGGAACTTCTCAATTAAGTGTTTCCAAATAAGTTTTTACCGGTGCCGCACCATGTGGACGACCATTATAATCCAACAGGATAACTTTGTCGTATCTGGAGTAGTAGTGGGGGCGCTTTTCCTTTAGTGCTTGAATCTCATCAATTGAGTTCGGTAGACAGTCCTAGAAATGGTTTCGTTCTGTTTAAGCAACTCATAGTACACGTCACCAAGCTGATCCTACAAAATACACAAAAGGTTTTTTTACCCATGAATATTTTGCCTAGTTTTAGAACTTGAAGCATAGCCCGGTGGCCCCATGATTTTCTCCTTTTTCCATTTTTCATCACCAATTACCATACGATGAAGAAAACCCTTTTATGCCTGGCAAGCAGCATTTTACATTTGGAAAATCGGCGTTCAATGTTTCTCGGCGTCAGTTCATATAGAACCCAATCTCCTAGTTTTTGATTCATCCCCAATGATGTCTTCATGAGTTTGGCATGAATTTTGATCCAATAATGCCTCCAATTCCTCGTCTTCTTCATACACTTTTGGCTTTCTGCTACGTTTTTTGTCTTCGATATCAAATTCACCATTTTCAAACCTCTGATACCACTCACGACAACTTCTCTCACTTATGGCAGCCTCACCATATGCTTTTCCAACCAATCCATGGTCAGCAGCAGATTTCTTCAAATGAAAGAAATAAATCAAAAGTTCCAGCAAATGACGCTTATTACGCTCAAAAGTCGACATTTTCTAAAACAAAGGAATATTTTACAGTAATAAAGAATCCCTAATAAGTCATCAGTTTTGACCATAATTAACTAGTGGCGTTACCTTTTATCAAACGGTGAAAACTTACTATTACAAAGAAATTGTTATACTTATTTTAATAAGTATATAAATCAGTATACAAATCCTAAGGAACTTTATAAAATTATCACCGTGGGTTAAAATTTTGTACATGTTTTATTTGTGTATCAAACAACAAAAACCTTAATCTATATAAAAGATCCTCTGGTTTTTAGGAAGTCTTCTGAATTCGACATGAAATGTTAACTATCCTTTGTTGTCGTTTGTAAATCGTTAAAAGCAAATTATTAAAGAAAAAAATGTATGTAATAATTAATTTGAAACCTTAGGCCCTTTCGAGAATATTAGAAAAATATATATAAATATAATTATAATAAAGAAATTAAATTTATTAAAGCCTAAAAATTTATTCGGTCAAGTGGGCTTCATGCTCGCGAATTATTCATAAATTCGGTATAAATGTCACCTGAATTAATTATTTTCTTGTATGTATGATATGTATAGAGGCTACAATATAAAACAGCTTGTAAATGTATGTAATTAACGACACGCATCAAATATATTTAACACGGCAATGAGCCTTCGTTTAACTTAGTGGAGTTTTTAGCTGTAAAGTAATTTAGGTGGCTCCTGAAACCATACTTAAGTCAGTATTCAATATACTATTGTTTTATTTACAATAATAACAATAGAATTATAAGTTTTATCAAACTAGAATTTAATAATGTTAATTTAGATTATTTAACCAAAAATAAAGCAAGGGTCTGGTAATAGCCAGTTTAAATGGTTGGCTTTTTGGATAGCCCTTTAGAGTGATATAGATATCCACTTATGAGATAATAATTTTTGCTCACATTCATCGAGGGTGGTTGGAATTTAATTAAGGTGTTATTTATTGGTTTTTATGTTGAAGCTTCACTTTAAGCCCTTATAATTTTGGGTGACGTTAATACGTAATAAATACTTTAAATACTTATAAGTGAGGTAAATCGTAAAACAGACTGGCTCTGTTGTAGTAATATACTCTGGAACCCATTTCCAAGTTTCATGTATATTTTGCTGTGGCTGCCACATTTGGAGTCCATATTAGTTGTTCTAAGCGTGTTTAGTGTTTATATTCAATAATGATATTATTGATATATAGAATCTGGATTCATATAGTTAAATATGAAACAATAAAATTAATCAATCAAGTATGCCTTTAAAATAAACGTTATAGTAATAAGACGAAGTGATTACTTCGTTTTTTGTTTACGCGCTAGTCTCCTGAATTAACAGATAGATTTGAAACCTCTTTTGGGATTAAACCCATTTAATGAAAAAGTTATATTATTATAAAATAAATTGTCACTATATCCTTTAATAATAAAAAAATAGAGATAGTCGCCTGTCATGCCATGGGCATGTAATGAGGAGAGATGAAAAGCATATGACCAAAAGAGTGCTGGGTATGGTAGTGCAGGGATGGACAGGTAGAGGACGACCAAGGATGATGATGAAGAAGATGGATGGATTACGTGAAAGACGATATGGAGGAGAAAGGAGTGCGTACAGAGATGACGAGTAACAGGAGAGTATGGAAGGAAAAAAAACATCCTGCGCCGACCCCCAAATTGGGACAAGGGCAAGAAGATGATGAATTAAAAAAATATTGCAAGTCGTTAAACACATCTTAGATATTATTAAGATCGCTCTTATAATAGGAATGTAAAGAAATCCCTTCAATCAATGTCTGGTTAAAAAGAGACAGAAGTATTGTGTACTTGGGTTTATTGAACGTAATTCAACGAAAAACAAATTTAACTAGAATCTTCAAAACGATATCGATCCGTTTTTCATGATAACGATTCAAACAGTCACAGTATTGTAAATATTAGTATTGACCGTTCCGATATAAATATATTTGAAGAGGAAAACGTGAATAAATTGATAAGAAACTTGTACTTAAGATTATTTGAAGCATTTCAAATGAATAATAGTTTTAACTTACAATGTAATGAATGATTATAAATACTGTAAATAACTTATAAGTAAATATATTTATTATTACGTATCATATTCAGTTGTTATGAAGATTGATGATATATTAAACGTTATTAAATTGATAATTAAATAAGATTTATAGTTTATATAAATACATTACGTACTCTACAAAGGCATCAAAGTTTTTAAATCATATACCTCCTTGAATCGAATACGGAGAGTAGCAGCTTTGCAAGCTTCACCGTAATTTCAGGTCAAGTAGAAAGACTGGAATTGACATATCTATAAAATATAATAGACTTTGAAATTAACATCCGTAGTACGTATAAATCGATAAAGATAAGTAACATTCATTAAATGTAAATGGAATCTATGTTACCTTTTTCATCCTTAATTTTTGTACTTTTTATTTTATCTATAAATATTTAGTTAATCTCACTAAATATATAAAATCTTCTGCCAATAATCAGAATTATTTTTGTTAGAAGTATTCTAAATCGTGAGGGTAGGCGTACATTATCAGGTTGGAGACAGTATTCAATAAAATATTGACGATAATCTTATAATTACTTTTAACCTTCCAGAAATCACTCGAAATAATTATAAAATAATCGAAAGTTTGTAACATTTTCTTGGATTTCGAAGGTCCACCTAGCACGTTGTCGCGTGCGTATTTCTCTACCTTCAAAAGGCAATTGTCAGTTTTGTAATATCCCTCCCCAATGGTCGGTTTCGGTTATGACATTGACGTTTGTGTACCTGCTAATCGCTGATGACTCTGATGTTAAAGTATGGGTACGCCGACACGACCAATCCTGACAATCGCATGACCTCGTGCGCGTGTAGGACGTCTATGGAGTTCGGCTCTAGTCTTCTCGACCTGTTAATTTCATTAGTGATCACATTAATATAGCGTTCGGCTATTTTTTACCGTAATCCAACTTGTGATTGTAGCTTCTTTATTCAGGCTCGTGCGTGCTTGGTCCTTTCAAACTATTCATTTCAATGTGGCTCAGGCGTGCGAGGCCCCTACAACCAGCTATTACGTTTGGTCTGGGCGTACGAGGCCCTTTCGAATAATCACCAGTGCTCTCCGGGCCTACGAGGCCCCTTCAACCTACTATCTACCGCTCCGGACCGCTGCGGACCTCTATCAAATAGAGGTCCGGAGCTGAAACTATTGATGGAAGACTAAAATATACACAAAAAATAAATCGGTGTTACTTAACATGTTAAACGAATGAATAATACCTCTTAAATAATTATAACTTTAAACACTTGCATTACATTAATATGTTTATAAATGGTGGTGGTAATATAAATATATGTCATACACACAGCAGACACACACGATTGCAAAGTTGTGTTTCTGTTCAATATTGAATGTGTTTTAGGTAAAATAAAATCACAAAAGTAATATTTCGATACAGCAATATCCCGATGATTGATGCATTTAATTTTACACCATTTCTGTTAACTGATATTTGATCAAAGTAGATTTTCGAGCGATCGCAACTTTTTTTATTACGTGTTAAATATTATTTTCTATATTTCTTGATGCCACCCCTCTGATATTATCGCTTACGGGTCATCGAGTTCATTCCATTTTAAAGTATTGGTAAATGTTAAATATTAATTTTTACGAAGGAGAAATTTAATGAGCTTTTAGATAAATTGGACGGACAATTTACGACGTATTAACTATCACTAAAATCCATATGTAAAACTTACATATAGGTAAACATACATATCTGTAAACGGTGATGTTACGTAGGTTTTGTACCTTGGCTATAGTGCGGTATGAGGTAAGTTTGGTCTATTGATTACAGAACAGTTTAGATACAGAGAGAGTTAAGCTATTATATTTAAAACCTCACGATTTAACGTGATTAATGCTATTTGCGTTGTTTTCATTATTCCCTTTCCCTCACACGCCTAAAGTAAACGAATGGTAAAGTTGTTCGGACAAAACAGTTCCGTTTCAGGGAGGGTTATAAAAAAGTACTATACGGTTTTTTTCTGTTTTCAAACCTGCATATCGTCGCTTTAAATACGATATATATTAATACTAAATTTACAAAAAATCACTTCAGGGGGGATTAAAATACCCTTCTTGAAAGATTTCAGACAAATGAAATGTCTTTCGAATATTGTCTTGAGTGATATAACAAATAACAAAGCGAGGCTACCCGAGATAGGAAACCAGATGTAATTGTTTTTAATAACATAATGTATAACAAAAAGTTAGTCTCCAACACACGAAACAAATACTGCACGCACTATTAGCTAGCGTTGTATTTAGTATATTTAACATGTAATAAAATATTATGCAAAAGAAAAAAACGCGTAACTTGTCTTGTTGTATTTTGTAGTTGACAGATTTTATACTTAAAAGTTTTATATTTCTCCTATTTTATTTTAATTATGAAAGATCATAATTCTAATAAATAACATATTATTGTTAGAAACTCGTGCTTTTTATTCCACTGATGAGTGTTAACATACTTAAGCTATTGAAAGCGAATCGTCCAATGATAAGCCCACAAAAACGATGGTATCTCTAGTTATGTACTATAATACCTTGAAAACAATTTTTCGTTATATTTTGGTAGCAATGATTGATATTGATTTTCGTTTCATGTTCAGTCGATATGAATTTATTATATAGACAATATTTGTTTGTTTTGACATCATTAAAAGAATACATTGTTCAAACTGACAAGAAGATTGTACCTTGTTTGTGCCGAAATGATATCTATTGTTTGACCTCAGTAATCTCTTTTATTTCTTTGTTGTAATTCGCCAATTCTCATCGACCGCTGTTGATCTTTCGGTTATATGAGCATTCAGGTCTTATTTTCATCTCCTATTGCTAAAGAAATAAAAGAAATAAATCATATATTCCGTTAAAATTTATTTATCCAGTTAACAAAAAGCTTTGATAAAAACTCGCATACTTATTACTGTAGATGGTTTCGAGTTGGTGAATTCATTTCACGTTCGGAGAGATAAATTAATCAGAATCAGAAATAATAATACATTTTTTTTGTGTTGGAAGAAGGCAAACGAGCTTGCGAACCGATGATATGTGACCACAGCCGCCAATGAACTCTTGTAACATCCGAGGATTCAAAAGAGCGCTGCCGAGTCTTGACTGTAGGGATATACGCCTTTTTTGAAGGTACCCATGTCGTATCAATCTGGGAATACTGCCGAACGATTTTCGTTCCACGTTTGAGTGGTACGTGGACAAAAAGTACCCGTACAGTGGAAGATCGCCACGCATCCAGGTGATACGGATGGTAATGAAGGCGATGACGTGCTGTGCGGTGATGAAGTTCGACGGCAGGCATCAGATCGAATAGCTCTTTGGAACACTACGCGTTGTAAATGCGTACAAAGAAGCCATGTCTCTAAGCAATGACAAAGAGTGCAGCGGTTCGCAGAGCACTGGTTTCCCGACAATCCTAACGGCTCTCCGTTATAGAAGCTGATATTTGGGTGATCCGGAGCAGAGATGAGAACATAACTCTGTGTGGTCGGACCTGCGCCTTATAGAGTGCAAGTCTTTGCCCTGTCCTGAAATACTGCCTCTCTCTGTTGATCACTCCCAACTTCATGGAGGCCAACTTGGTCTTGTTCTTCAAATGACCCCCCGAAACTGACAATCGCTTGAAATGTCCAAGCCCAATGCACTGATACTAAGTTAAAATTATTTTTGACATTGAGCTCTGACATCGCAGTATCGTAGGCTGTATCTTTTCTTGGTTGTCCAAAAGGTGAGTTCGAGACAAAAAGAGTGCCCAACAGATCGGCTTTCTCTTCAGCCCTGTGGGCCAAGGAGTCATTCCCCTTGTGCAATGGCGGCAGGGAAAGCTGGCAAAAGTTGTCCAGAGTCATCTTAGAAAGGTCGTCAATCGTGACGTGACCCAAGAGTTGATCCGGTTCTACATTACCCGGGGTATGATGCCTTCTCAAGGTGGCAGTGGACGGCGTTTAAGATTGAGTGAAATCCCCGGGTGCGGAAAAGTCCACATTTAGAGTATATATAGAGAAATAAGTAGTCAGTAGTCAGTATGGCAGCTAGGCTTTACCCATTTTTGGATAGTATTTCATGAATTTTTTTGTTCTTGTTTCTGATGTTCTCTTTATTGTTGAAACCAGAAGAGATGTTTTTATATAATTAAAATACATACATCGCTCCATTGATTTCATTATACAGAGTCTACACTCATATTATAGATATATTATAGATATTTGAAATGCACATTTTCTCACGATATTTCGATCCAAGTCGAGGCTCGAAAAATTTTGTTAACCCCGATGGGAATTAAATCCGAAACCTTTAAATAACGCAGATTACGGATTGCTTTACAAGTTATAACTATTTATTCTTCTTCACAGATCCGCTTTCGACACCATTAAGTTAGCTAAAGTTGCAATTAAGAAAATATCGCCCTTCGAACACCAAACGTACTGCCAGAGGACGCTGAGAGAAATTAAAATACTTACCCGATTTAAACATGAAAATGTAAGTGCTTCTGATATTGTATTCGTGTACTTTAATAACACAATATTTGAATTGTATTGCAATATAATATGGCATAATCAGTATAACTTCTTTTCTTTAAACGATAGGAAAAAAAGTAATAAACTCTGATAATTATCTTACAATTGCTGATTTAGGATGTCTTGTTTCAGATTATTGATATTAGAGATATTTTAAGAGCAGAAACAATCGACCAAATGAAGGACGTTTACATCGTTCAGTGTTTAATGGAGACGGACCTTTATAAATTATTAAAAACACAAGTAAGTTAATAATAAATACACATTATAAATTCTTCAAAGACACGTTTAAAATTTAAATATTTGTTATAGAAATTAAGTAACGACCACATCTGTTATTTCCTGTACCAAATCCTTCGAGGGCTGAAGTACATCCACTCTGCGAATGTACTGCACCGGGACCTCAAGCCATCCAACTTACTCCTGAACACCACCTGTGATCTAAAGGTAACTATCATTTTGTCAAAACTGCAGGTTTAATCTTTAAACGTTTGTTAGTTTAGCTTCTCTGTTATATATTTATATTGTTAAACTTCTGTATTCCAGTAACGGAGTAAATTTTATCGGTAATTAAATTATTTGTTGTTTAAACCCTTGTTAAATTATAAATCTGAATTGCAAATCATGTTGGCTTTCAAACAGTCCTCTGGTAACGTTCTCGATATGAACTCTGAAAGTAAATAATGAAGATTTGTTTCTGGTTTGAAGATTATTCTCTGGGACTCTCTATCATATTTTCATCCCTACAATCTTTATCAGAAAGCAACTCTAATAAAAACATAACAAGCAGTTTGATATGAATAACGTTGTTTAATTTCCTGTTGCTAGTAGCTCTAATACGAACGTGTAAAGTTATTCTGTAGTCCACCGGGAAGGAAGGAATAGTTATATTACAAAATGATATAATCCACTGTTCATTCCTGCATAAGAGAAATGCTATATTTTTCAATACGTATGTAATTTCACTCTGTATACATATATAAAATTAGATTAACACAAGAAGCCAACCCTAGAGTACATTAAACTATGTTATACAATTCCAGCAATGAACTATCTCTAATACATTAATTGCCTAATTCGATTAATTAGTTATTCAATGAACTATTTGCCTCACCTCACGTATTATTAATGGGTAATGATAGTATAAACTAAATCTTACATTTATGTTTTATTATTGTACATTATAAGTGTTTCCTTCTATATAATCTAATTTCACCAACTTTAAAGGACCGCCATTATAACTTTATGGTACTCTCGTAAGAATTTGAATCACTTGAAGATCATCTCGTTACAATAATGTGCTAAACGTCAATCTCTGAGATAGAGCTTGCTAGTTTTAATATCTTCACTTTATCTCGGCGGTCACTCTTTGTCCCATGTCAAAGTATTTAGTCCCCGGGGTAGTAGTTACATTTTTATGTCTCCTTTGTAGTCAATTTTCACAAATTGACTACTATTATTACATATTTATACAATTTTTATAACGCAAAGTTGTTTAGAACAGTTTGTTTGTTTAATAAATACGAGTACAATACGATACAGAACAATACGAGTTATAAATAAATTTTATGATTTTAACTAACTTTTATTTCACATATAAAATTTTATAATCGCTTTGACGTTTAGTAAATTTTAAAGTTTCAATTTAAAGTTTAAAAGTATTTTTCTGCTCTAAATAATTGATTATTTAAAATAGTGTTTTCTTACAGTGGCTGAACAGTGTTGCATGCTAATTATCATTACAACTTGCTAATGCTAACGTAAAACTTTATTACGTTTTTGTTAGGGTACCTTAAAAAAAAAAAACAACCTAACCTTTATAGGATCACTTTGTCGTCTATCTGTGCATCCGTCCGAGTGTCTGTCGATCTGTTAAGATTTTTTATTTTTGAGAACGCGTAGAGATATCGAGTTGACATTAAAATCTTATACTAAGGTTTAGAGCCCTTAAAGCTGTAAAAAAGTCAGTTCTAAATTAACTTAAAAAAAATGCGGCACTTTACATAAAAACGCATATTTCATCACTCTCAAACGGAACAAAATTGGTAGGGATCTTCTTGTTGACCAAGAACTGAAATTTGCCAAGTAACAAGTTTATAGTACAGGGTCAAGGAAAATATATAAACTATATATTTGTAGTTAAAATTTGTAGTTAAAAGGAAGCTTCTAGTTTAAATGACTTATCGTATGAAAGAGCTTGATGTGGATATATACAAAAATATTTTGTTTATTTCTTACGATGCAAAACTTTCCATTTATAATGCAAAATATCCAAAAATTGATGTCTTCATTTTATCAGATATAGGAATCCTTTTTAAGGTTTAGGGTTTGGAAGCTGAATTTCGGGAACCCTTGGTCGGCTTATCCGATTCTCACTTGTATGATATTTTCTATTTGCCTTGACTCCGGCATTATATATATATATATATCGTGTCGTCAAAGTGGGTAGCGACATGGTATTTAAGTTGGCAAAGTGATTAGACGGCTTTTAGGGGTCGCAAAATATAGCCCTGTCCGAAAGCTAAAGAAGCTTTATGAGATTTACAATCGTTATATATAATGTCAAACAATAATTTTGGTAGTTGAATGTTTACCAAGTCGTTCTATACTGCAAAGTTAAAACATGGGTTAGGATGGTCGAAAGAAGAAATAGGCTTCTCTGTCCCGATAAACATTAATATATATAGTATGATATTATCGCAAACTTGTTCTAAAATAAGAAAGAAGGATTGTGGATTGGCATAAAAGTTCATAAAATGTTATGAGAATGTTTAAGATTAGCTTCCAGAGTAGAAACCTTGATTTTTATAACGTTTCAACATTTATCCCAACGAGCGATCGAGTACTTATTTGTTAACGGATCGAACACGATTTTTTATATATCCGATTATAAAAACAAACTTTCGGATAATGGAGTCTTTCGCGGTGCGAAAGCAGGAGTTAGTCAACTTTTAATAGTTGTTCCATCAAATGCAACGATACATACTTATAATGTTAGACTAACTATTAAAATAATACGCCCAAGTTGCTAATTTATAATTATTAAATGTTGGTGGTTGGTTTAGAATTGTTCTGTTAAAGTAAGATTTTTTAAACGTATTAGATTTTTTTAACGATCCCAAAGATAAACCTGTCCTTGTCCCATATGATAAACGAACCTACGACTTTTAGTGTATCGGTTAGGGTCCTAACAACTAGGCAAACTGGTTCTTCAATCATTTATTTAGAACGCTTGGACTGTACAATGAAGCATATAATAACAATGGTCTGAAATTGATACAGATCTGTGATTTCGGTCTGGCGCGCGTGGCGGACCCCGACCACGACCACACAGGCTTTCTCACCGAGTACGTCGCCACCCGCTGGTACCGGGCACCGGAGATCATGCTCAACTCCAAGGTAAGAGAACGCTATTAACGGATGTGTACTTGAAAATAAAGTTTTGTGTTAGTAACAAATTATAAATACTATAATGTATTTCGCTTAGCGTGAGTGCGGTGACATTTATATAATTTCATTTCACGCATCTATTCAGAAACCATTATAAATAGGGAATACAGAAAATGAAGTAGAATGGTAGGTAAAATAAGTTTAGTAATTTTAAGATTACCCGATACATACATTCATAAAATGCAAACATACAATTGAGCTTCTTCTCTTTTACTATAAATGAACATAGAATATTACTATAAATGAACATGATAAAAACCCAGCTGAGTTTGTTGTGTGGTTCTTCTCAGACCAGGGCGCGTTTGGAACCCTCGTAGCCTTATTTTAAGTTGGAAAGTGTCTTTTCAGAAGGGCTTATTTTAATACATACGATATCAAAATAGACCCTCCTGTCACTTCCATTTGACGTACACAAGTGATCACTGGTATGGATTCAAAGTGGAAAATATATAAATAAATAAATAATACCTTCTAAATGATACACTGTGTTTGGTAATTATTATTTTTTATTTTATTGAGAAGAAAAGCACAAAAGTTTCCTAAAGAAATCTTCACAAAAGAAGTGAAAAAACAATTTAACTAAAATAAAATATAAACAACACAAATGAAAAAATAAATCCTAAAATTAATCTAAGCAGAAATACATATTGGTTTAAACTATTATTATACAAGGCAATATGGTGTTTTTTTATTATAATTTTAATATCACAAGATCTAAATATGTAACATAATTTCGAAACATTTGTTTCATCATTAATAAATATATTAAATAGAAGAGGCCCTAGATGATAGCCCTGCGGTGCACTAGAAGTTATGGGAATAAAACTCGAGATGAATCCTTAATTGAAAATTTACTTACAGCTTCTGTCTCGTTTATATTTTACTATACACAAATATAAAAAAAGAATGCTTTTATGTTAATTAATAATATTTTTCGTCATTATGAACCCTTTAAGGCTTTGTTCATTTTCATTTCTCATAACAGAACATTGTCATGAGTAATGAGCATTTATAAAATGAAATGGCGGTCTATCATCATCAGTTGTTACGCAAACAATTTAATATTAATTACTTCAGTCGTAATACACACACAGATCGATCTACCCGCTCTTATGTATTATATATATTTACACAATGTGGATAACACTTGCATTGTAAAGTTAACTTTTTATAAATTTATTTTCATTGCACGATACACATCACACGTAATATATGAACTACACACATAGGTTCGAACACTACAGTAAATAAAGCACTGCAACACTATAAATATACAAATAAAAAGGAATTTATAAAAAACTGAATTAAGTTCAAAGTAAATAAAAAAGAAATACTTTGTAAAACGAACGTTTTAAAATAATATCACACGGGCAAATAAAATACATATACGTAACTATATGTAGTGTTATAAATTATTTTTTTTCATTTACACTACTATGTAAATGAAAGGGAAAAATTTATGAAGAGATTAGTCGTGTATTCGTGTAATTTTGTTAGTTTTCATATTTAAAATACGGCGTTAGTCGCAACATTAAAAGAATTGGAAAAAGTTGAAATAGTAAAATGGTAAATAAATCTCTGATCCTAGGGGTACACGAAGTCGATAGATATCTGGTCGGTGGGTTGTATCCTGGCGGAGATGCTCTCCAACCGGCCGATATTCCCGGGCAAGCACTACCTGGACCAGCTCAACCACATCCTGGGCGTGTTGGGCTCCCCCAGTCAGGAGGACCTCGACTGTATCATTAATGAAAAGGTATTTTATTAATCCACATAACAGTAACAAAACAAGTGAAAAGATGATAAAATGAAATCCACTTAAAAAAAGTGTTGTATACCCGTTTTACGTTAGTAATTTATTAAAACTTATATAACGTACATATATACTGAATACAGAAGAAAAGGAGATACATCTTATATTGATACACTTACTATATATAGTAGCTTCATTTACTTAGTGGCGTAATCATAATAACCATGGAATAAGTTATCGCTTTAATAAAATTTCTTTACACTCCGAGTTGTTAATGAATGTTATTTTGCGCCTGTGTAACATACTAAGGATTTTATATTTTTATATAAGACTTTCCTTTTAAAAGATTACTTTTTTATGGTGAATGCATAATGCGATATTGTTAAGAAGATCAAAAAAAATTACTTGAAATCCTCACATGTTTCCTTTGGATATGAGTATAACATTTTTATTAACTAGGCAGATTTAAATTGCAAATAATATTATTATATTAATTGTAAAAAATAATGACGATAATTCTCAAGTTTGTTGAGGCTCTAAAACTAAAGCCTATACAATATCAGTTCTGATTTCTGTTCATGGTAATTGATTGAATGACTGACTAACTGGTTAAGTTCGAATTCTGATTGATTAAGTCTGACCGTCATGATTGAGATTTAATATTTGTCATGTTGTCATGTGTTTAGTGACATGTTATGCAACATGTGACTAAACTTTTTTTTAAGGTCCGTAAAGAAGCTTTATAAGATCATAAGTTTTATAAAATTGCTAAAATTTATTAAACACTCATAAAAGGTACTTTTAAACTGTGCACGTATAAATTAAACATGATTTATAAAATCCATTTCATAATTCATTGCGTTATTAGATAAAAACAAATTGGTGTTTGATTCACTTGCAAGTGGAAAATATTGACAATATTTTCATATGGATTTGATTTAGAAGTAAATGCCAAAAGACGGTAAACCTACATATTTTAATTTAAACTTAACCGCTAATAACTATGAATTTTCTTTTGTGATCCGGAGTTCTGAAGGTATTGCATTAAATATTTAGACATTGAACTTATATAATAAATGACTTATATAAGAAATTGCCAAAATGTATAATCCGGTGCAGGCTCGTAGCTACCTGGAGTCTCTCCCGTACAAGCCTCGCGTGCCGTGGACAGAATTGTTCCCCGGAGCCGACCCGCGTTCCTTGGACCTCCTGCACCGTATGCTGACATTCAACCCTCACAAGCGGATCACCGTCGAGGAGGCTCTCGCGCATCCCTACCTCGAGCAGTACTATGACCCCAATGATGAGGTAATACACACTAGCAGACAGGACACCCCATAATAGTACTATGACGCAGTAATCAACTCTGATTTCTGGTGCTTCATAGTTCATGGCAGTTCATGTCAATTCTATTATTAGTACGCACAAAGCCTAAAATCATGAGTGACTACGACTATTACTTTGAAGGTTAATCATTAATCTTGTTAATTCATTTAGTAATTATAATTATATTAATTTGTTATAAAGTAAATGTTTCATCTCCTCTGGGAAATAAATTAACAGCAATATGATCTCTTGGGGCTTGACCCAAAACGTTAAATATAAAATATTGTGCGAGCATATTATTAAAATAGTTTATTTCATTAAGAAGAATATTGTTGAGTTTAAATTTATTCCGTTTGACTGTAGTTAATTTGCTAATTCGAACATTAATCGTTGATTTATTTGGGACTTTATATTAAAGTTCTTTGAAAGTAATAAGAGTATAAAAAATTCAATCACTTTACCAAGTATTAACTTTATTAACTGTGTTTCAAAGTTTCTTAGCCTGTGCTTCAGATATTGTATGTATTGACGGTAATTAATTATTACAGTCGAAGTCTAAATTCAATACTTTAAGACAAATATCACGAGATATATAGCATTTTACAGTCATGGATCAAAATAAGGGTTTCTTTTGTTGTGTTTTAACCCTTTATTAATATCCTACTATATCTAGGGTTTCAGCTTACCCCTAAGAACTTTGTTTAACATTATTTCTTAGTAGTCTCCACTACTAAGAAATAACTAATTCTAAATGATACCTGAACACCATTCTACATATCATCAATATCTTAATTTTTACTTGTGTTAGAACCATTTATTGACTAGAGTATACTTTTTTAAAGTATTGCTTAGGTCTTCGTGAAAATGGTTAAATAGAATTAGGACCTTGAATAAGTTCTTGCTGTTTTTATTTTGGAAAAAAAAATATATATGTCTAAAATATAAGGCTTACACTCACTTATTCAAAGTATTGTCCATCATTAGAGACCACTTTCTCCCATCTTTCTGGTAGTAATCGAAGCCCCCAATGTAAAAACGATTCATCTTTTGACGCAAGCCATGATTCGACCTATCTTTCGGTTTCTTCGAAAGAATGGAAGTCCTATTCACTTAAGCTATGCGCCATCGACCGAAATAAGTGGTAATCAGATGAGGGTTTGTGCGGTTAATATGGCGGGTGTAGTAGAACTTCGCATTGAATCGTGTCCAGGTAAATTTTTTATTAGTTTTGCCATTTGTAGCCGAGAATTGTTATGTAACAGAATCACTTTGTCGTGTCTCTATTCTTATAGTGGCTTCTTTTCTTTCAAAGCTCGACTCCAACGGTTCAACTGAAGTCGATAGCGAGCTCCCGTGATAATTTCATTAGGTTTAAACAGCTCATAACAAATGACGCCAAGCTGATGCTGATACGTGACCGGCGGAATACCTCACGATTTTTTTGTCATAGTGAGTGGATCTACTTTTCATCTTCAGTGATTATACAGTCCAGAAAACCTTTTATTTACTGTCATAATAGCAAAAATTCACACAAAAAAATGTCCTTCAACGTCTCTCGGCTTCAACTCATACGGCCCCAATGTCTTTGCTCTTGGATCATTCCTAACGCTTTTAAACGGTTTGAACCTGTAATGGTTTTCCTAGCTCTATTAGCGACTGGCATAGATCTTCTTCATCAAGCAATGCCTCCAATTCTTCCCTTTCAAACTTTGTCGGTTCTTTAAAACGGCCCTTTTCTTCTTTAAAGCCAAAATCATTTTTTTTAAAAGCGCCTAAGCCTGTTATTTTATGTCGTATCATATGTTTCAATAAGAATTCCTTGTGATTCAGCTGCAAATTTTAAAAATCACTTTATTTGGCATCGAAGTAGATATTTTTACAATAGGTGAATAAACACGTGATTGTAAACTATGTTTAGTAGACATAGTTTACTCTGCAGTAAACTATATCTACTAGAATTTGAGATAACATAACTTCACATGGCTTTACCATACGAAATTCCATGCACATTTTGCGTCTACGCCATCTTTTAAGAATCAACGAGAACTTATTCACGGTCCTAATAGTTTTATTTTCTTTTCTTGAAGAATTTTTAAATTGCAGCCCGTGGCAGAAGAACCGTTCCGTTTTACGATGGAATTAGACAACTTGCCGAAGGAGACCCTCAGGCAATATATCTTCGAAGAGACCCTACTATTCAAGCAGATCAACGAAGACGCGTAGATCATTGATAAAAGACGCATGCAAGCTCAACACAGAATTATATATAATAAAAATAGTATCCCGTGCTAGTAACATTTGTGTCATAGCTTTAGAATTAACCGGAAAAAATATTATATTTGTGTGTCATTGTCAGATTACTTCTCTGAATTCTGATTGTCTTATCTTTCGTATCTGTGTTTAGAATTTATTGCAAGCTTGTTATTGTGCTTGTTAAACTATTCTGGAATAGAAATTGTAACGTCGGAGTTTGCATGCTTCAATCTTTTACATTTTGAATCACGCAAGACCACGTCGGTTCACGTCAAGTGAACTCGATTATTACAGTAAGTATTGTCTGTGCGGTGAATTCCCGAGTTATATAATAGTAATAAATTTAAAAGTCATTTATGAATTTAGCGACTTTTCGAGAATAATTTAGAAAATTAAACAACGCTAAGCTCTCATAGTCGTCTTTACTTCGCTCCTCGAGAGCGGGTGAGCCGTACGCTACAACGACTCGTTTAAGATTAACATTATTCTTTGACTACTTACGATAGTGGAGCGCACTATCGATGTTAATTTACTTGATGTATTTTAATGATATAATTATATAAAACGTTCGACTGGACTAGAATTTTCAAACATTAGATATATATTAGTACATTATAGATAGGATTTTTCTGAAATTTATCAACGTTACATACCTGGTCGTACGGTTATTGAGGGAGGCGTGAGGTATACAGTATTAAAGACACTACCGCGGTTCAATAGTTCAGTTTGGTTAGGATCGGTCTAAGATGGAGATGATGTAAATATTTTTACATTTCGATTTAATGTTTTTAAAGCGTCACTCGACAAAATTGAAGCAGTATCACTTGTCTAACGATTCGTGCGTCGGACGCGCCGTCGGCCGGTGGTCGGTGTTCGTTAAAAAACTTGTTTTAATACAATTATTTAAATTCTCGTCTTCCTCGTGTTCATAGGTTTGCGCACAATACTTAGAATAGTTATTCTTCATATCAGATATTTTAAATAATCGTTGGTAGAGATCGACAAGAGGTCGTGCGCACGCGACAAGTTTTTCAACGGACGGCCGCGGGGTTAGGGGGTCGGGGGGAGGTAGTATCGAGTGTTGTTATTCTGTGTCTTGGAAGTGTTCTGGTCGGATGCGGATGAGTCGTATTGGAGTAACATTGAAATCGTTGTCTGTTGAACGTATTTAGGGGCATGTTAAATGATAAACATTTATATTTAAATGAGATTTTTTAAAGTTTATCCTTTAGTGTCTCAGACTTTAGGGCGACACGTTTTGTCTTTAATTATTGTCTATTTGTAATGTTGCTCGGCCAACTTGAGACTGCAAAACATCCGCAGGTATAACTTTTTTTCAACAACTCGTCCTAATATGTGCATTCTTCCAGTATTAGTTTTAAAAAGATGTCATCGCAGTCCTAAGGGGGGGGGGACGTTCTATTTAACGATGTAACATACGAATCAAAACTTAAGTATTATTTTATGTAAAGTCTCTTTTTTTATTTTGTAATATTAAACAATGTGTTGCGGTCTTGTTGTTGGCTTTTACCGCTTATTTGATCGGTGTAAGGACTAAGTCTCGTTCCCTGTTATTAAATACATACTTAATACGTACTTTGGATGCTTCGTGATGAGACATCATGTTGAATGTTACAATTTTTGAAGTCAGTCCGTTGTATAGTTCCCGTCTTGTTTCTCTAACACTTTATGAATATCTTCAATTTAATTAATTAAAAGACAGTTACTCGTTATTGTGTATTAGTAGTCGTGTTACGTCATTGATGTGACTGCTCTCGATCGTTCGGAGTATTTCTATTGTGTATTTAATAAAATCTGTATGAGTCGTGTTAGAGCGACGATTGTACCGTTTTATTTTCTAATCTAATAATTCTAAGTCTTAATAACACCAGAATATCATTACGTATTTATTGTTAAAATATGAGTGTTGCCATATTTTCTTAAGTCACTATGTACAAATTGGATATTGTAAGATCATTTGTTATCTGTCAACAGTTGATTATTATGAATATAAATTTAAACAAGACATAGTTACGTGTTTTATTCACATACCCTTATAAAATAAAATTATAGTAAAATGGTAATTTTTTCGATATTTTAAAACAAACTAAGTGAATCGGTTGAAGTTTTGTCTTACGGGCGACTTGGCTACCTTAAAAGTCTAAAGTTTCTAATGCTTGAGAAACTATGAGTGCTTGTTGCGGGTATAATTTGTATGTAAGATGAGCACCCAAGCACGTTCTCCTCGTTCTACGAACACCATCTAGTACAAGGAGTACAATAGCAAGGATAGAGTAAATCCTCTGTTGTATTATTAAGCTTGTTTTTCTCAGTTTATGATATTAGACCGTAATAATAATTTGCAACATGAACACCTCGCCTAATTATTGTTTCAAATGAAAATTAATTAATAACTTCCTTCCAGAAGATAATAATAAATGAATAATTAAATTAAAACAGGGACACAAGTCAATATAAAATATACTCGAGGTTCATTAAAAATAGTTTTTATATAAGTACTGAATATGAATTACCTTAAATTTTGTGTTAATATTGATGTACCGTATACGACGTCTAAAGTCTCTACGGTCGACTTTGGTTCGATGGTTGTTTGTTGTATTTATCCAAATTAATGAAGAGAAACCCGAAGCCAAATACCTAAAAAATATTATTTCAAACAAACTTGAAACATTTGACATCTCTAAGAAATGTTTTCTTTTCGATTACTTTACGGTTGAAGTATTTTAAGTCTCATTATTTTATACCTTAATTTTTAAATAAGCTACATATTTAATAGCTATCAAATACACTTTTAAAACATTCATAGCTAGCTGAAGTTATTTATTTGACTGCATGCAATTTGACAAAGCGATGCATCAAAATAGTATACCCCAGGAGAAAACCTGCTTTAAAGAAGCCGGAAACCCCTATCGTAGCGAAGTCCGGGGAATGATTTTTGGATTTTGCTCTGGCTTCCCGTCGTTGCTGAAGCGGGCAAAATATCGCGTTTTGTGTTTTCTGAGGGCACACGACGAGGGACACCTTAAATATGTACATTTGCGACATCTGCGAATTGCAATCTAACCTAAACACCGTCAACTGTCATCTTTAGACGGCGTATCCGAATATTTTGTTTTCGACAAAGACGCAAATATTTCTAGCTAACGACACAGCGTACCTGTCATACATACCCGGGTATAAACTAGAGGATCATTTTATACTATACGCCGGGGTATCTGTGTTCCTAAGGGAAGATATCTGCCACTGTCGTCTTAAGAATTTTGTAGGTCGGGACTTATTAGTACTCTGGCTGGGCGTAGACATAGACGACCATGTCAGTATCTAAGCGTGCCTCTAGAGGACCCATAGTGGTGGATTGGGATGGAATGCGGTTCTTTTTTGCATCCTATCCACGGAGGCCGATTTATTTCCCTTCCAGTGATCCAGGTGATTGCGCTGCGGCTGTAGTTGACGTGATGCTACAGGGCATGGAACTAATTGTACCAAACTTTGTGGTACCACTTAGTGGCAGATCGCGCCCTTCTTCACTCTGGGCAACTTTTTCGTGCCGTCTCTACCGCCATTGCACATGGGGAATGACTCTGGCTCATACAGCAAAAGAAAACCGATCTCTTGGGTATTATTTTTGCCTCAAACTCAATTTGAAGTCCAAGGAAACACACCACCTACCATCCCGCGGTGTCAGAGCTTAATGCTAGAAATATTTTTTCGGCAAAAAACTTTATAATTGTCTCTATTTTCCTTCGAAGTTCATAAGTTGAGTAGGCTGGATTGATGACATTTCTCCATTTGTGCTATGAAAATTATCCCCAGAATTAACTCCAGAGCTAATCGGTCTCGTGTCTTTTTCGGTCCCCTACCTTAAAGGCATAGTCCCGGTCTCATAGAAGCGTACCCTTGTCCATCCTATGTCTAAAAAAGGTGATACCTTAGATCCATAAATTTTGTGCGATTGTCAGTTCTATGGTCATCTGGAGAGCAAGGCCAAATTGTTTGGATTATCATGGACCCGGTGCTCTATGGACGGCTGTACTTTTTGGTATTACAGAGACGTGACTTCTCTTGCGTCTTCTACCGCATTTACATCAGGGTGTGTTCCAAAGAGTTTTTAGAATAAATGTAGCGTGCTAAATTCGTTTCCAAAACCTACTAATATAAAATTACTTGCAAGATACAAAAAAGATGACTCTTTATTTTCACTACGACGTTTGACGGATTTGAAAGCTTCAGATAAAGGATTTCCTGAAAATAAAAATCATATTTACACAAATGACCCAGCTACAATAAAATGCTTTTACAAAAGGCAAAACGAAAGGCAAGAGAAAACTTCTGTTCGTTCATTGGTGTTATCGGTTTTATTATTCTTATTCTTTTATTTATGTGAATTACTTTTATTTAATGTCTTGATATTTTTTGATTGTCATAGATCGTTTATATTATTGGAGATTCATACTATATAGTAATGATACCTTTAAGGTATCCTAATTGCATCTATGAATTTTTTAACTACCTACGGATTTTTATTTTTCATAAACTTAAGTTCGATTACAGTACTGAGAAGAAAATTTAACAAATTAATTAAGACATATCGTCTCATTTTTCGTTAAAGTTGCTTAGACATTTTAATTTTTGTTTTGTCAGTTGTAAAGATGTTTTTAATAAAACATTTCATTTTCATTATATTGTCCTGTGTGTGTCTTCATGTGGATATAGAACAGGTAAAGTTGAATATATTTGGTAGGTCAAGGGCTACGAGATGAACAGTTCATTTTGCCTATAAACTTTGTTACATAGGACATTGGAATAACGTATATATATTATTTGAATTAAGTTTTCATTTGAATTAATCGAAATCTATTATTTAAAATTAAATTATTCCTATGTATGTATGTATGTATATTACAATATAACGAGATAACTGTTGTTCTTATAAATTTGTATTTGAAATTGTCGTTAACATGTTAAGCTTATTAAATTTTTTTACAATAATAATTTTGGGTTGCGGCATCTCTTAATATTCTTTTATACTGCAAAGAAGTTAGGTTAGTTTAGGTCTGTTTAGAATTTTTACAAGAAGCCTAATATTATTATTATTCTTTTGATTATAGATAACAAATGAATTGTAACCGTAGTTACTGCGAACTGAATGCTTGATTTAAAACAAATGTTTTTCTTTTTATTTTTTTTATTTCATAAATTCTATCTCTTACAAAAAAATTTAAGAATTAGTTTCATTTTTAAGTAACATTTTAAACTAGAAAATCCATATCGTTTGTAGACATGCGCTACGAGCTACGATGACTCATGCTACGGAATCTGTAGCAATATCCAGGTGTTAAATCTATATTGGTTTTGTATTCAGATATACCGGTAATCCATATAAACGAACTATTTATAGCCTATGTTATTAAAAATATAATTTTCCCGTTATTAATGTTTGTAATTTTCTAAATAAAATGAAATAAAACGTTCTGTTTAAGGTCACTTCAACCAAGTCCCACTATGCGACATATATCGGGTTGAGATCAAATGACAGTACATTCAGCCTGAAACAAAATACAGCCAAAATAAACCATAAGCCATAGCTTAAATGTTATATTAGTAGGCTATCACATGTCATTGTGCATAATAAACTTTTTGTACGTGTTACGAAAACAACATTTCAAAATTGTGTGCACACATTCTAAATTGCGAACTATTGATGGGGAAAAAGCATAAACAAAGAATAGTATATTTATTTTTCCGGCTGTATTCACTTTAATTATATATCAAATTGCCCGACTAGTTTCATTGTCGAGTCCTCTTTAATACATCGTCATTATTACAAATCAGTTCTTGCTATTGTAATAAATGTTGTTTAAATAACTTCATTTAATACATAAGGACGACGGCAGAATATCGATATCTCGACAGAAACATAAGACATTACAATATTTTTGAAATATAATTTTGTGTACGTAACTATTAAAAACTCGAACCGCTCGCTCCTTCTTTTCTTTCTTCTTTCTAAGATTTTTAAGTTTAACGAGATAAGACGTTATAAACCTTTTGGCTGAAATAAACAATAAAAAAACGGATCATCCTGATTTGCTCACTACATATAAGTTTTATTGATATTGTAAGTAAATCTGTGTGAAATGTTCTTACTGTCATCGATCGTTGTGCTCATATTACGAGCGGATAGTAACCATTAAAGTAGACATCGTTAAGTAGTACGAGAAGTAATATACGGCCTTTATATTCAAAGCCTTTCTGAGGTCTTTGATATGCTCTCTCGCTGATCTTTACACTATATAATATGAACATAACCGGGTATCAAGTTTTAAATATCTTTTTTAAAAACGCCTTAGGAATATCTAAGACATTTTTGTAATATTTTTTGAATTGCTTGTAGTATTGTGATAACTCATAGTTATGTATACAATATAGTTATGTAATGCAATAGGTTGTATTGTTGCAAGAACAACGGACCATACTTAACAAGAACATAACAACCAATGTTAGAAAATGAGCTCAACTGTGACCAAAGGTAAGGTAAGGTAAGAGGTTAGACAGGTCATTATAATAAAATTGGGCCAGGATTTGTTACAATTATGTATCCAAGATAAGCAACGGGTTCGTTCGGGAAAGTAGGAAATCAATACCAAAGAGTTCCCATTGTTAGAGGTAACACCATTTCGTCAAAGTAATTGCAACAAATCTGAGAATAATGTACAACAGAAACCCAAGCCCTTTCTTTCCTTGTCATATTTTCTGAAATACTCTAACAGAATTTTCCAAAGAAATGTAATAGATATGACCTAAGACACAATGATAACGATTAAGTATATAATGCTAGACTCATTAACCCACACGATAGTTCAGTTGGTGGAGTAACTGGACGATATCCCAGAGGTCGCAGGTTCAAGTATTTCCCGTATTGAAGAATTATACATTTTATATCCATTTAATATAATTTAGTTATTCAATATGCCTACTTATTACAATGTAATATTAATAGCAATACAAACAGTATTCACGGTGTAATTTGAGCAAAATCATTAACAGATTTATTAGATTATATAAGTACAATAGTTCATTGTTGACTTCACTGATGTTTATCAAATATATGTAAAAATGTTAAAATATAATCTGAAGTAACGGAACCGAATGTATTATAATTATTTATTAAATTAGATGAGGGCCTCACTAAACTTACCTAACTAATAAAAGTGCTATTATCATTAAATTATTTATATCTGACATGCACTCAAATATAACACGTAACTTTTCCAACATGTTTAAACCAAGACTACAATACAACCAAGACTACAATAAATGAAATCCTAAGTTTCATGACGTTCCATGTAAGTGCATGCTCAAAGAAAGAAACAAATCCAGCCGTCTAGCCACAATGTAATATTGGTCTTTCTCAATATAAACCACGGGCCATTGCTTTAATGTTATATTAGTAGATTATCACACGTTATCACAATATATTACATTTTCTATAAAAGATCAGTCAAATATTGTATACCTCTCTCTGCATGCAAAATATCGAACAATTAATTTGCACAAAGCCGTTGTATAGGAATACACTACTTACTAAAATCTTTAACTTTATTTTGCGTTTCATCCGGTATCATTACGAACCCAATCTCTCATTAAAAATTAAATGGTAAAGTATTTTTTGATTGGGCTTGACAGATATTGGCCATTATTATTTTATAAATACCTACTTTGTTGTGTTATAACTCAATAAAGTATTTTTCTTTGGAATCTGACTGCGGACCTATTAATGAATATCTATAGAGTATAAAGGACTTTCAAGAAGTTCGTAATCGGATTTATTAGTGACCCTGTGAAACGATCAGTATCTTTCATAAAGCATAGTGCTTGTATTACGAGCGGATAATAAACATTCAAGTAGAAGACATTAAGTCGTACAAGAACCATAATGCCGCTTTTATATCCAAAGCATTTTGAAAGATTAATATGCTCTCTTGTATTTCCGTTACATACAACGAGTACATAACACGAGAAACTTATAGCTATATTATAAACAATTATCGAACAGCTAATGAATAAGGCTAATCAGTCAAAATAGTGTAAGTATAATGCTATCAATTAGTTAATTACTTGCTAGAAATGATCGTCCACATGATGTATAAGAATAAATGAAAACAAAAAAAGAACAATGCTGTGGGTATTTTTCACAATACAAAGTGAATACAATGTCTATGTATTAAAACTAATTGTCATAAAAGTTAAACCTAAAGATTTTTATTTCAAATAATGAAACACTTAACTCTACCGTAGTTAGTTATAACGCACCAAAGGGTGGGTTGATGGAGCAGAGACGGCGAGAAACTTCATGGATAATCTTTTAAATTACTTATTATTTGAGTCACAACAATAATAATTGATACGTGAGAACAAATTACAATACGAGAACAAATTACAAATTAAGTATCTTGGTACCTAAAGACGACCAGAATGATGAAGCACGGCACTACTACCTCTATGACAGTCTCATATTTATAAACATTTAAATTTTAAACATTCAAGATATTAAAATTTTTATAGACGTCTTATTTTGGAATAACAAGTTTATGCTGACATCGATACATAATAATAATATTCTTTATTGCACATCCTCAAAAAGTAATAAAAGTACATAGTAACAGCAAGAAAAAAAAGAGACAAAAAAAAATGTGCAAGAGGCGACCTTATCGCTAATAAGCGATCTCTTCCAGGTAACCCCACCGTCATAGGAGTTACAACAAATAAAGACGGAAGAGGTGTACAACTGACAAAATAATATGAATACAACATATACGCAATACATAATATAATACAATATTAATTTTAAATATATATTTGAGATATAACACATCAATACGGATTACTTAAGAGATAACAATAGTATACTATAAAGAATGGATTTAAACTGTGAATGGGAATGGACTGTGAAGGAGTTTGTATTGAAGGTAGTAGAGTGAGAAGTAATTTTAAGTGATAAATTGTCTGTGGAACGAAGTGAGCGGTTATGCGAATTGATATAAATATTAAAATTTATTTAATCAAATATGATAATATACGAAATACTTTCTACAATGTACGAACCGCATGTATTTCAATAAAAATTGTAGTTAGTTTGACTGATACAGTATTAGACCACCACCCGCTGGATTTGGTCGCGCTGACTTTTTTATTATTCCTAATAAGTAATACAATGTAATAAACGATAAGAAAAAGTGTTTGAGTAATACAAAGGTAAATTATCTATAGATGTTTGTATTAAAGATAATTATAGAATAATCTTATATTATATATATAGTAATCGTATTCAAGAAAAAAAAAAGAAAAGAATTTTCAATTTGTTCCCGCTCTCTTTCTGTATATCATTTTTCACGCACTCCATCTATGTCTCCTTCGATAGTGATCGTGTGTGTTGAGTTTGGATTGGATCGCTCTAAGGAACTTTACTTATATTCTCGTGTAATTTTCGAAGAAAATATAATTTATGACACCGTCGTTTATATCTAAGGTATATCACACATTTAAAACATTCATAATTGTGATGTATACAATTTTAGTCACAATAAATACATTACGTTTAAATTTTAATTATTTTTTACTTCTTTCAGACAAAACTATTTCCCAAGGCCCGATTATTTCTTCCTAGATTATATATGTTTTTGGATAAAATATTAATAATATTTTTAATACGATTGACAGATAGAACTGACATTCGACTTGTGAATGGTTAATCCGCATTGGTTTGACTCTCTTGTTTAGTTTAAGGCAAGGGCACGAGACACCTTTAGACTATCGAGATTGAATAAAGTATGTGTACCGTATCACTGAAACACCAATCCACAGAAAGCTTTCATTTCGATTTAAAAGAATATGTTCTTTCTTAGACAGGGATGCTTTGTTTCAAGTAAATCGAAAGTCCAACAAACCGTTTAAAAATTTGTAGTTTTATCATGAACATAATATTTAAGTCTTTTTTTTACTTTTATTATGCATACCAACTTTACATCATAACATTATTTTTATTTTTTTAATAGCGTAGGAGAGCCAGATTTCCCCAGGTGATATTGTTTTTGTTTTGATAAATACGAATTGAAGCAGACTTGTTATTTTAGAATGTTACTCTGTACTCGTGTATGCATTCAACTACAATGAAAACATTAAACTCCTATTATTTGTAATATAACTAATTAAATATCGGGATATTTTTATTAATAGAAGGATGTTTTTAATGGTGTGTAAGTTACACTGGATTGTAATTAACTGAGAATGAGGTCAAATCAGTTTATTCTATGACGTCACGGTCAAGCAGTTTATGTTGTCGCCATTTTATTAGAGGCTCGGGTGTCTCTGTAATGACAACTAAATTGTTATCGTGTCGAAAGATATTGTAAGATCTTTCTCAATAGTTTTTCCATTATTAAAAAATAAAATTTTATTGTATATATTCTGCGTTTTACAATTCGTCAAACATATATGTATGTTACAAAAAATATAAATTAAGTCCACAGGAAACAGAAAGTTTCACAGGAACGATTTTTTTATATTATCATGTATATACGAGTACAAAGATGTTTATATGATAATATTAAATTGTTGTATATTGCTCAAAGTGAATATAATTGACCAAATTTTTTTTATGCAGATATTTGACCTACTTTTTCTAGAATAAACTCTTGTAGTTATCAATAATTCATCGTGTATTTTCAAAGTATTTATCTATTTAGTAATGAAACCCCGCAAGACTATCCTCCGTACACGTAGCTCACGAGTTATCTACTCATTGTATATTTTATGATTTAACGCATTCCTCAAAGTATAGTTAGGTTATAGTTGTATATATATTTTTTTTGTGAAATAGAATTTGCCAGACTTAGGTTCAAAGTTACAATTTTAGCAGGTATGTCAATTAATACCTATTTTATCTATATTTTGAAATAATCTTAATTTAACCAATATTTAATAAATCAGATACTTGCAGAAATAGAGAAATAAATCTTAAAATAAATTACTGTCAAAATGCTGTTGCAAAATTATACTTTAGTTCTGTGGGCTTTTTGAAATGCCTAAGCTAAGCTTTAATTTCACAATTTAAATCTTTATCTGCCCCTGTTTTACTGAAATAGTCTTTACATTTTTGATTAATGTGTTGGAGAGGGTACGACCCTCTAAGTTGTAAGGACCGTTTTGTATTAAATGTCGAAATATCTGCTTGAAAATAACGTGTTCGTCTCGCGAGTTATTCCGCTAGAGTGCACCACGAACCTTCGTCATCAAGGCCTCGGGGAAGCCGGCCATGACATTATTTATTGGTGACTTCGTTAACTCACAACTTTCTTACAAATATTTTAGGTTAATACTTAGTTACCATACCAGGTTATTAATTAGACTCTAAACCTTAAAATTAAGATATGAATATCAACGTTTTTAATTTCAATTACGTTGTACAAGCGTAAGGTGAAAAGTTCTCGGCTTAACCCATTTATCTTGCTGCTAGCCACAAAATTTTTATTTTTTTATGTTGGCATACTCTGAAAGAAAAAATACAAATTTTGAGCTAGGTAGCACGACCATTTCCTTTTACACAAATTTTGAAAGTATGGATACAATTAATAGTAACAAACTATGGATACTTTTTAAACTTTTTAAATATTTAAAATTTAAGTCATTAGAAACAGATTAGAATTCAAAATAGACGTTGTACCAAAAGAAGACTATAATAATTAACCGCTGCACTACTACAATGATGATAAATTACTTAAGATTTTTTTTAAGTTTGTCGTCGATGATTTTACAAAATCGGTTGTCATTTGTAACATTCTTGTTGGAATTCGTTTCAAATATAGCAAAGATATGGGGTTACAGTAATATATAGTATAGTTATATATATGTTATATATATGCAGTAGTAAGATATAAAAATATCTCAGTGGAATTGCTTATAAAAGGAAACCAGCAAACCGCCGGATAAACCTCAATGCTTTAAAAGATTGACCGGAAAGGTACTATTTCTTTCTGGTTTGCGAAGAGGCAAGTTTTAATAATTACCTTTTATATTTTACAAATAGTTAGTATATTTGCCTTTTGTACGATAGTTGGGTAATTATCTACATACGATCCTGTTTGATCACTCTATCAAGACAAATGTGTATTGGTTGTTCGGTCGATATGTCAAATGATGCTTTGGACATTATTCGGTCAAACGAGCTGTGATACAATAACTATCTACCAGCCCTCCACTAATGGTAATATATTTAAGAATATAGTAATGGTTTTGTTTTATCTATCCAACCATAAATAGTTAAAAATGTAAATAGCATTACTATTTACGTTATAAAAGTCACGATAAGGAATAAAGTTAAAAAAAGAAAAACCAATCTGATATTCTTGAGAGATGTGATAGAAATAACAAGACGAGGAAAAAGCGGCGATAAATATGTTTTAAAGTAATATCTTTATTTATATTGAATATCGCTGGAGAGTTCAAATAAATTGTTACCTTTACAGCATTATATTACAATATTTACGAATACTAATATGTTGTAATGTATTAATTATTATTTTGTTGTCTGTTGGGTTGTGTTGTGTTGTTGGACGAGTTGTTCACCTTTATTGATATAAAATACTCAAACTATTAGTACTGACCGTTCACATAATAACTTGAAACAAAGTAATTTGATTAAAACGGTTCGACAAGTCGTTTGAGAAAGGCGAACAAAGTCGTCTTACAATAATTAAAATATTATACGAGTGAATTATAAGTGCTCGTATAACAGAAAATAAATAAATATTTATGAGGACTTTCATATGCAGTATAATTACACATTATAATAATACAGTAGGCTTAATGATACTGATACTATTAATATAATTATGGAGTTCAGGTTTTATTTCATCATTAATTTAATAAAACGTGTGACATTTTTATTCGTTAATAAGATAGACGTGGATTTTAAGGTACGGTCGGCGGAAGTTAATCGCGCCTATTATTATGATTCATAACAGCAGTTATATTGCATCATCGTCACTTGTCGTTCATCTTCGTACATTTTCGTGGCTTCATATTCGCTTCGCTGTTATGCAAGTAAATTGTTTTATTTGTCAGTTTGACTATTATCTGGTTATAATAAATACTGCACTGGAACCTCTTGTCCGTGATCAATTGTTGCCGAGGTCGACAGTACTTCAAGTAACTCTGGTACTGTTTATTTGTTAGTATGATTAAACCCATAATTATTACTCTGTTGTTGTCGTCATGATATGTTTACTCAAAACACATTGTAAGCGTAACATATATTTTTTAATTTGGATTACTGCATTGTGTCAAAATATTAAACACACTATAGTCTTTAAGGAGGTGGAATTTGAGAGGAGCATGAGTTAGCAGTACCTACATAATAAGCAAGAGCTACCCGGTACAGACAGCGACCTGATATGGGTACAGGATAGAGTACGACATTAATCATACGGCTGTATCAATTTATACCATCGCAATATCGCTATCATAATAACAATTCAACTGATAACATGATAAATAAAATAACAATATAACTTGTGTTATTCGAACTGATAATGTGTGATAACTTTTTTAATAGTTTAACGTACATTATAACTTTATTTCCTTGTCCATATTAGAATGATTATGCAAATCATGTTCTAGATACAAGGGCCAACTCGATCGGGGTATTAACCCCTTTTAACATAAGATCGTAGAAAACAGCTATAATGTATGTTTCATAAGGTGAGGGAGAAAGTCTGATGTCCAAACCCCTGAAAACATATTTTTCAATATTTGTAAATGACCCTGGACGAAGACACAGTTACCATCAGACGAACCGTCTGCCTGTTTGTCTCTGCCAACATACACTTATCAGAACATGTACAAGGTACTTAAATAGATTATTGAACCACAATCAAGATCTCTTTCGATAATGGAATAACAAATAAAGTCATATTATGTGAATTCTTAAATTCTGTGCTATTTCTTCTTTCTTATGTGAATTATCGATAAAATATGTTTTGTTTTGTTTTGTTTTGTTTATTAGAAGTCTATAGTATTGCAAATTTAAAGAAGTAACAATGAAAATATTGATGAAATCTTCAAATACAAATACATTTCGGTATATTAGAGTTATTTTAAATTAATCTACAATAAACTATCCAGTATATTTTTACATTTTATAAAAAAGCATATTTAATAAAACACATAAACACAAGCTACTGGAAGTTATTTTCTGATTGAAATGCTATTTTATGTGGAAAGAATTGATTATTGTTGTTATGATTTTCCGGTAAAAATATAAGGTATGAAGATTTATTTCGTGACATTCATTTGTATAATAAGCTTCTCCTTAATCCCAATCCCCTCAATGTGTCATCGCTAGGGTGCATACAATTAAAATATGTATAAAAATAGGTTCTTCATACATGTTTTTACATAGTTAAAGTTATGCTATTTTTGTGTTTGAATATCTTGTTTTATTTTTATTATCCAATATCTGAGTGGTAATGTAATGTTTATCGGATATTACTTTGTAAAACAAACGTCCTTCTGCTTGCAAGCGTATTTGACGACTGACTAATGACGGTAGGTACACTGAAGATTAATATAAGAAGACGTAACAGCAAGAAAAGAACAAACTTAAATAAAAGATTTCGTTTAATAATAATTTGTTTATTGTATGATTGTTTGATATGTGTTAATAATAATATATAGATACAAACTCCCCAAATAAGTTTAGAGTCAATTGTAAGTACTAGTTACCGAAGTTTCCGAGAACATTGCGAGCTGACTAACAAATGTTCGGTAATTAAGATTCTTAACTGTTTTAATTAATTGTACGGGTCTGAATGGAGGATTTATTTTGGAAGCCCCTTTTATTCGTTTATTCAATTAATTCAGATTCCAGGAAACAACTAGGTATTTTTTTATTTGATTATATCTTTACTATAACAGAGAAATTGCTATACTTATTTCAATAACTATACAAATCCTAAGGAACTTTATAAAATTATCAACAGAGGTTAAAATTTTGTACATGTTTTATTTGTGTACCAAACTACAAAAATCTTAATCTATATAAAAGTTTTTTTTGAAATGTCTCTTCTGAATTCGACATGAAATGTTAACCGTTCTATGGTGTCGTTTATAAATCGCTCAAAGCAAAATTAGTATTATATTATTAAAGAAATACAAATGTATGTAGTAATTAATTTGAAACCTTAGATCCTTTCGATAATATTAGAAAAATATCGGAATGAAATTTATTAAAGCAAAAGAAAATAAAATCGGTCAAGTGTGCTTCATGCTCGCGAATTATTCATAAAATCGGTATTAATTTCACTTGAATTAATTATTTTCTTGTATGTATGAAGTGTATAGAGGTTAGATTATGAAACAGCTTTTAAAATGTATGTAATTAACGAAATGCATAAATACTTTGACTCTGCAATGAGTCCTCACTTAACTTAGTGGAGTTTTTAGTGTTTTAAAAATAATATGAAGAAAATAATTTACTTGGCTTCTGAAAACATTAAGTTCAGTATTCAATAATAATGGTTACTGCTATAGCTTTAGTTACAAAAATAAAAATAGAATTATAAGTTTTATCAAAGTAGAATAATAATGTTAAATTAGACTTTCTAACCGTAAATGTAAGGGTCTGGTAATAATCAGTTTTAATGGTGAGCTTTGGGAAAAGCCTTTTATAGTGATATAGATATCTACTTTGGAGATAATAATTTTTACTCACACTCACATTTCATCGAGGGTGGGTTGGAATTTAATTAAGGTGTTATTTATTGGTTGTTACGTTCAAGCTTCATTTTAAGCGCTTATAAATTTGGGTGATGTTAAACTGTAATAAATACTTTTTGTAGACACTAATAAGCGAGGTAAATGGTAAAACAGCGGGGCTCTGCTGTAAAAACATTCTCTGGAACCCACAACAGCCATGAGATGAGGGTCATTTTCCAGTTTCATGGATGTTTTGCTCCGAATGTGGCTGGGTCCATCTGAAGTTCAATATAGTTGTTCAAAGTGCATTTAGCGGTTATATTCAATAATAATAGTATTAATATAAAGGATCTGGATTTAAACAATTAAATATAAAACAATACAGTTAATCAACCAATTATGTATTTAAAATAAACGTAACACTAATAAAACAAAGTTGATTAGTTCGTTTTTGAACCAAACTCATTTATTGAGAAAGTTATATTATTATAAAATAAATTGTCACTATAAACCTTAATAATTAAAAAATATTGAACACATCTTATATATTATTAAGATCGCTCTTATATTTGGAATGTAAAGAAAGCCCTTCAATCAATGTCTGGTAAAAAGAGACAGAAGTATTGTATCCTAGGGTTTATTGAACGTAATTCAAGGAAACACAGATTAAAGTGGAATCTTCAAAATGATATCGATCTGTTCTTCAAGATAACGATTCAAACAGTCACAGTATTGTACATATAGTATTGACCGTTTCGATATAAATATATCTGAAGAGGAAAACGTGAATAAATTTATAAAAATTAAAGATTATTTAAAGTATTTCAAATGAATAATAGTTTTTACTTACAATGTAATGAATATAAAATGTAAAAGACTGAAATTAACATCCGTAGTATGTATAAATCGATAAAGAAAAGTTATATTCATTATAAATATAAATGGAATCTCGTTTACATTTTTTATCCTTAATCTTTGTACTTTTTCTATAATATCTATAAATATTTAGTTAATCTCGATAAATATATAATAAATCTTCTGGCAATAAACACAACTAATTTTGTTTTGTTAAAAGTATTCTTCATCTTGAGGGTAGTTGTGGATAATAGGGTTGGAGACAGTAATTCAATAAATTGTCGTCGATAATGTTATGATCACTTTTAATCTTCCATAAATCACTCGAAATAATTATAAAATAATCGAAAATCAGTAAGATTTTGTTGGATCTAATTAACGTCCACCGAGCACGTTGTCGCGTGCGTACTTCTATACCTTCAAAAGTCAATTGTCAGTTTTGCATGGCCGCCTCCCCAGTGGTCGGTGTTCGTTATGTCACTGACGTTTGTGCACCTGCTAATTGCTGATGACACTTATGTTAAAGTACGGGTACGCCGACACGACCAATCCTGACAATCGCATGACCTAGTGCGAGTGTAGGACGTCTATAGAGTTCGGCTCTACTCTTCTGGAGCTGTCAATTCATTAGTGATCACATTAATATAGCTTTAGGCCATGTCTGACTGTAATCCAACTTGTGATCGATTCAGCTTCTTTATTCAGACTGGGGCGTGCTTGGCCCTTTCCAACTATTTATTTAACATTACACGTTTGCAATAGTTTAATTTATTGATATAAATATTAATATATTAGGGTCATTACTTGTCAAATCGACACACTTTTTGCAAAAAATTTATCTCACCATCTCAGAATTTAAGGAATTTTGGCACATAGGTTTCCTTAAAATCTGTGATGGTGAGGTCAAATGGAGGTGTTGATTTAACATGTAATGACCCATTTACAAATGTATGTTTGGTTGTTAATATAAATAAGTATATGTCATATACACAGAAAACACACACATAAACGATTGCAAACATGTGTTTCTGTTCAATATTGAAAGTGTTTTAGGTAAAATGAAATTGCAAAAGTAAAATTTCGATACAGCAATGTCCCGATGATTAATTCATTTAGTTTTACATCATTTCTGTTAACTGATATTTGATCAAAGTGGATTTTCAGGAGATCGTAATTTTTTTCATTTCGTTTAAAATATTATCTTCTATATTCTTGATGCCACCCCTCTGATATTATCGCTTACGGGTCGGATCCGTTTTAAAGTATTGGTAATTGTTAAATATTAATGTTTACGAGGGTGATATTTTATAGGCTTTTAGGTAACTTGGAAGGACAATTTACGATGTAATAACTAGCATTAAAATCCATGTGTAAAACATACTCGTATATATATGTGATTTTACGTAAGTCTGGTTCCTGGGCTATAATTTGGTATGAGGTATGTTTGGTCTATTGATTACAGAACAGTTTGAATACTATTATATTTACGTGTTTTTAAGATTTGCAAGGTCGCAACTTCAAAGGATTTAAAGAATCTTCAAATTTATAAAGTTTTTAAGGGTACATAATCTCTTATTTGTCTGTAAATATTAGTGCTACTTTGTTTGTAATACTACATCAGTGGTCGTGTGTACTCTCTCTCGTCCTCTGGCGAATGACATCGTATTTTGAGCTTTATCTTCATTGTCGCGAACACGAAATCTATTCGTTTTTGTTGCATTGTTATATAATGTAAATATACTAAGAGTATTGAAAATGTTATTTTCCATTCGCTAGACCTCTGTTATTACAATACCATCCATCATTATAATTACAATTTTGTTTAATACCATTTACTTTTACTTTGTTTTAGGGATTTTAATAAATAATATTGTGATATCAATCAGATTTTAACGGTTGTCCTCTGCTATCATTATTTGTTAGTAGAAAAATCATTTTTTTATATTTGTTAAAATATACTCGTGGCGCTGTGGATTGTAAACCTCAAGATTTAACGTGACAGGGCCTATTTGCGTTGTTTTCATTATTCCCATTCCCTCACACGCCTAAATATAACGAATGTAAAAGTTGTTCGGACAAAAAAGTCGTGTTTTAGGGAGTACTATACGTTTTTTTTATGTTATCAAACCCGCATATCGCCGCTAAAAATCTATAAAAATGATATGTATTTAATACTGAACTTAAAAACTGAAACGCTGGCACGCTTGTCTAGTTCAATCAAAAGAATAAAATGTTCTAATACGAAATAGAGGACCATATCTTTTATCATATTTTACTCAACAAAGTCAAAAGAATTGAATGCGCCTTTTATCGATTTTATAATAATATGTTATATAATTCTCAACGGTACAATTTTCACCCTCGGAAATAAATTAAAGTGCTAATATGGTAATGCTATTTAATATTTATTAATTCACGAAACGTATGCAAATCGACCATCCTCCCCAATTTAACTACAAAAAGCTTCAACTCAATTACATTAAATACAATTCTTGAAGGATTGCAGATAAATGGAATGTCTTTCGAATACTCTCTTCAGTAATAAAATAAGTAACAAAACAAGGTTAAAGGAAAAAAGGTTAAATACAGCACGCAATATTAGCTTGCGTTATATTAAATATATTAACGCCATGTAAACAATATTATAGAAAACAAAATGCGTAAGTTATATTTCATCTTTGTTGTATTTTGTACTTTACCGATGTTCTACTTACATATCTTACATTTTTCTTATTTTATTTTAATGCTTCTAAAGATCAAAAAGAATATCCTTTGAGAAACATGTTACAATTATGTTAAGATTTTGACAAAGTAAGTAATCTATGTGAATAATACATTCAAAAGTAAAGTAGTACTTATTACCATAAAATATTTGCTGTATATTTTAATGTTCAATACTTCGTGAGCCTTAAGTATCTATTATCATTAATACCGGTTGCTTAATTAGAAAATAATTCTAAAATAAGTATAATACTTTTTAACTTGATCATGCAAATACGGCAAAAGAGAAAGCCGATCTTTTGCCTTAAACTCGACTTTGGACGACTAGGGAACGACCCCGCCTATCATCCCGCTGTGTCCGAGTTTAGTTTTTCGGCAAAAAATCATCCGAAAAGCCCTCCTTTCCTTGGAAGTTCATAAGTCGAGTGGGCCAGATGGTATCTCTCCAACTGTGCTACGAACATATGGTCTCTGAGTGAACTGAACCACGTATAGTTTAATCCCCTAAAGACACAACTTTGCGCGTTTACCACTAAGAAAACCCCATTTTTCGTAATACCACTTCGAGAGCACTTCTCTCATTGCCTCGATGAAATTTGGAGTGATCAATAGAGCGAGGTAGTATTTCAAGCCTGGCCAAAGACCTGCGCTCTATAAGGTGCAGGGCCGGCCACACATGGAATACTATTCTCATCTCTGGTTCGGATCACCGCAATATCAGCTTCTACCATTTGACCGCGTACAACGGAGAGCTATTCGGATTGTCGGGAACCCGGTGCTCTGCGAACGGCTGGACTCTTTGGCATTACGTAGAGACGTTGCTTCTCTGTGCGTCTTCTACCGCATTTACCACGGGAAGTGTTCAAAAAAAGCGTTTACTCCTACCTCCAAGGCCGGTAACACTCTTGTGATTCTTCGGATGTTGATAGAGTTCATGGGCCGTGATCACGTATCATCTGTGATTCGCCAGCTCGTTTGCCCTCCTCTAATATAAAAAAACGAAAGAAAAAAGTCGAGTAAACTAGTTATTTTTTTAATTTTTATATATTTTTACTTATGTATTTCTTTTTATGCATTTCTTTAAGATATAAATCCAATTTGAATCCTCACCAGTGATCACTTGTGTATATCAAATGGAAGTGACAGGAGGGCTATTTCGATATTGTTCGTATCGAAATAAGCCTTCCGTAAAAACACTCTCCAACTTAATACAAGGAGGAGAAGAACCACACAACAAACTTAGCCGGTATTTTTTTTTGATAATCTAAAATTTATTTAATCCGAAGCCCATTTTTTAAATATGAATACTAATTGAGTTGAGTGAGACTGTTAATGATAATATTCCGCCTAGATATCTTAATGATATGCTTAGCTCTGTGTAAGGTTTGTTTATTTTCCTGTACTATCTAGTATGTGAATTTAATACAATATTCCAATAAATAAAGAAATGATCGTTAGAAACTCGTTCTTTATATTGTAATAATAAATGTAAATATACTTAACGTATTAAAAGCGAACGGTCCAATGATAAGCCTACAAAAACGAAGGTATATCTAGTTATGTACTATAATAATTTGACAACGATATTTCGTTATTTTTTTGGTAGCACTGATTGATATTGATTTTCGTTTCAAGTTCAGTCAATATGAATTTATAATATAGATAATATTTGTTTGTTTTGACATCATTAAAAGAAAACATTGTTACAAACTGACAAGAAGATTGTACCTTGTTTGTGCCGAAATTATTTCTATTATTTGACATCAGTTATTTCTTTTATTCCTTCGTATTTCGCCAAATCTCATCGACGGCTATTAAAAAATAAATCATATTCCGTCAAAATGTGTATATCCAGTAAACAAAAAGCGTTGATAAAATTTCAACCCAGTCAGTTTAAAAAGTAGAGTACTTACTTATTGCTGTAAATGGTTTCGAGTTGATGAACTAATTCCGCGTTCAAAGAGATGAATAAATCGGAGAACTATAATACTAACCATGAAGTTTTGAATATTTTTTCATGATTGTTTTTATTTTATCATGGCTTGGCTTAGCGCATCCAGCGGACTCTTCTACCCTATTTAGAGACCGACACAATTTTGGGTTACACATTTCAAAATCGAACGATGATACTGCAACATTTCTCCCAAAAGATAAAATTGCGACTTCAATTCCATATACAATTTATGATAGGTGTCCAAACAAATGCAGCCTACTTCATTTGTTTGGACACCTATCATAAATTGTACCTTTAATCAAGTAGGAAATAACAACAACAAGATATAGAAATAATAAAATCCTTTATTTGGCAAGGCGAAAATGATAACCGGCTAACCGGCTGCAAAATGAACCTAGAGTTGCAAAATGAATGAGTGACAAAGGAGATTTTTGTATTTCACTAGCTTTGAGGTGGTGCACCGTGCTTCATGATTGGTCCCCAGCATTGTTAAAATTTTATCTTAATGCATTCCAAATGACTCTCCCAGATCAAAGTAACTTAGTAAGATGTGGCAAAGCCACCGAAACATCTGTGGGGAGGCAGTAGGAACCGCGAAACACGTGCTAGTAGGGTGTAGGGTACTTCTAAATAAAGGTAAATACTCGCGTCGCCACAAAAAAGTATTAAAAATCATATCATTTCAGTAGCAAGAGCGCAGAAGGGTATAACAACCACCAAACGATATTGTACGAGTTCGTGAAAACAGGTTTGTTAAAAAAATCTAAACCAAAGCCTTATTCCATCTTAGACGCGTCTCTGGATTGGACTCTCATGATGGACACGTATGAAAAGCCATACTAAATCCTTGGGGCTGTTTGTATTTCGTTGTCTAGGCCGGATTTATTCCATTTATTTACATGAAAATGTAAGTGTTTTTGCCTCGATTTATTTTAACAAGAGTTATGTATTGGCAGACAACGAAGTTATTAAAAAATATTTATTTATAAAATATTCATTAATAAAAATACATGTTTACTTGATTAAATCTACTACAAGACTAACTTAAAATATTATTAAAATATTATAATTAAATCTTATTACAAACAATGATAAATGTCGAGTCAGGAGATTGATGCTTTCCTCGTAAGCGGGAATCACTGCTTATGCTGTGATAACTCCTCCGTCCTTCAGAGAGAAGCTGATCTTACAGCTTCCACTAGTGTCCTCACTAGTTGGTGTCGCCTTCGGATGTTCATTTATCTTGGTGGCTTTTGTATATTGATACAGCTTCCATGATGCTGCGCTGACCAGGAGCAGATACAGGATGATAGTCGGCCAGCTCGGGGTTGCCATAAGTGTGGGCCAGTCTGCGACGTCATCTTCGTTTATGTCTTCAGCTTGGTCCAGAAGTTTGTGTATGTTGTCCAGATCTAGGTCCTCTATTTTGAGTTGATATTTTACAGCTTCCACAGGTGCATTCTGTTTCAATGGCAGCGGTATGACTTCGTCTATGTTTATAGTAGTCATGTGAGTCTGTAGAGTTATGTTAATGACGTCAACACGACAATCTTCGAGAGTTACGAGATGAATTCCCGAAGTGCGTTTGTATGAGGTTTTGGTTCCACATTGAACTCGTACTATTTCTTCTTTTCTAAGGATAACCAGCCAAGTGTTGTCTCTCGTCTTCTGTATCTTATCTTCTGTTAATATCATTTTAGCGCGAGTGCAGTTGGCGTCCTTATGCTGAACGAGGTTTATGATACAATCTTGCGATGTTGTAATGTGTTTGGTGTTCATTAGCTCGCAGAGATGAGCGTTCTGGGTTAGTTGCTTGCAGTTATCTTCCAGATATGCGTACTCATCGCTTCCAAGTGCTAGGTATTTGGATTTTGGGATAATAGTAAAATATTTTGTATCAGGGATAGAATAAAGGTGGATAAGGTCATATATATTTGGATCGGTATTAGGAATTTCTAATATAAATGTTAACGAGTGTTCCGTACTGTAAGCTTTAACTTTAATTGACCTTTCTAATATTATTTAAATTTATATCTGTTACTGGTACTAGGTTAAACTTAGTTTTAAGTTGTCTTAATTCTAACACCAAACTTTGGGGACTAATTATACTGGGATGCATAACACCTAATTGGGAAAATGTTATAGCATCTTCTAAAATCATTAACTTATCTAAGATAATCTGTAAGCTAAAATCTATTTGAACGAAAATATCTAAATAATTCAAGTGACTATGTAACCCATCATAGTCTTTTGTCACGTTTCCCATATATGTAACTAAATTTCTCTGATTGTCGTTAATCTTATCTAATTGATTACCAAATTCTTTTACAGTATTTTCTGCAATAATTAATGTCTTTTTCTCCGAATTTTGAATAGAAGTTATTTTATTTTTTATAGTTGAAATTTCAGATTCAAATTTTAAAGCATCTTGATTATCTAAATTTCCAGTTATCGATTTTACAACTGAACCTAACCCGTCTATAAGGCCACGTTTACGCCTAATGTTCCGGGGAATCATAAATGAAAGTTTTCTATTTACTAAGGATAAATTGTATTCTATTTGATTACGATAAGAATTTTGAATACGTTCTGATTGCGTAGTAGACGTTTCGGAAGCTTTAATACTTGCATATAATGCAGTTAATTTAGTTGTAGTTAATTTTAAATATGTAACATTATAAACACAAGCTAAATTAAAAATATTTGTTTGTTTAATTATTTGACCTTGCTTAAGCAAAAGGATTCCCTGTTCGAGTAAATTATCAACTTGCCTTCGAATTTCAGCACGATGTTTTGGAGGCTGTCTGTAACTACGAACATGGATTGGTGTTTCGTTCGATAATCTTAACCGGTGTTTAACCGCATGTGTAAATGTTAATGGTATATTTTCCGAAAGAAATATTTCACGGTAATTATAACAAAGCTTAGTTATTTCACGCTTTTCCTCCTCATTCATGTGACTTGTTCGAATTTTATTTAAATTGTTACACAATTCTTTATTAATGTCAATATTAATATTTAATGAGTTTAAATCTACAATCTCGTTCTTAGTGTCAGAGTAAGTCTCTAGTTGTATTGGGATTTTATTGGGGATATATTTATTTACATTAGTATAATTTATAACAGTAGTTTTTAATGAACCAGCTTTGACTGTTACAAAAGCTGTAGGGGATTCTAAACCTTCTGACCAGTATCGTGAATTAGGTATATATTGTCCGTCAATATAGTTTGTTCGATTCGATTCGGTTCGATTTTAATCTTTCGTAATGGGTGGTTAAAAGAAATCGGAATATTAGCGTTTGTTGTGCGTAACGTGTTGCTATTAAGATCGATATTACTTTTAAGACATCTTAATAAATCAAATCCGATTAATCCTTTGTACTTGGGATCGAAATCAAAAATTAGAAATTTATGAGTCAGATCTATATTAAAAATTGGTGGTAATGGGAGATAAACTACATGGTTATGACAAGACACATTATGCGCGGTAGCAATTTGAAACGGTTCATATTCAACACATAATTCAAAAATAGTATTAAAAATAACATCCGATGCAATAACGCTACGACTCGCTCCAGTATCGATTAAGTACTTACCTCCTAATTCCGGCAACTCAATATACGGCAGATGCTCCCTCTCCTGCACATTGATTTCAACTATCTCAGGTTCCTGTGTTCCTGAACCTCCATAAAATTCTGGGGGTTCCTCCACATCCGTTCCCTGATTGTACTCTGTTTGGTACTCACCTTCATCCTGTTGACTATCATCAAAATTAGAGTATTCGCCCTCATTTTTGGGGTATTGATCTTGTGGGTCGTTTTGGGTACAAAATAGTTCCTCCACTGCAAACTGTGGTTTATTCGGCCTTGAGACCGACCTCATAGTGACATCTGAGTTTTTCTGTGGTGGGTTATTCTGTTGGGGTATATTAAAATTATTCCGGTAGTTACCAGAGCTCCTACCTGGTTGTTGGTTCTTCCATGGTAGTAATGACTTAACTAGTTGCACGCGTTGCTCAAGAGTCATGTTGTTCGTTTGAGGCACGTAGTTTTGGGGCCTAAATTGCTGTTGTGGGTAAAATGGTCGTTTGGAAATAGGTAACCTATTATTGTATTGGTTTGGAACAGAATTAAATTCCTTATGCTTAAACATATTACCCTGTTGTAAAGTTGAAGGGCCTGGTTTATTAATAGCAAGCCTAGCTTCCTCCTGTCTAGCCGCGACTATGGCCATTTCTAATGTATCTGGCCTAGCTATTCTAACACCTAAGGACACGTGGAAATCTAAGTTATTAGTGTACTGTTCAATAACCATTTCTTCATAATAACTTCTATCTCCATGCCTTCCAACGAAATACAAGGTATCGAGCAACTCGCGTAATCGCTTACCAAATGACTCAGAATCTTCAAATTTTAATTTACGGGTTCTTGTCAACTCTTGCATCACTTGTATCTCGTTACGGGGTTCTCCTAAACGTCTTAATAATGCATTTTTTATTTTAAGCCATGAATTTAAGTTTTCTTCATATGCAATCGCTTCTATAGCTGCTCCACTTAATTTACTTTTAATAACACTCAATAAGATAGGGTGGCTGCTACCTGGTGCTTCTAATTGGCTAAGGACATTTTCGACCTCTCTTATGTAAAAATTAAGTAATTTTTTATTGCCGTCATATCGCGGAACTAAATCCACGACGAGTTTAAAATGGGGTGAATCTATTACCGACATACTAATATATATATATATTATATATATATATATATTTTTAATACAAAAGTATATAAAAAAATAATAATAAAATTATAGTAAAAATTATAAAATTAAGTAATAAAAAGATTTTTGCAATATAATAAAGACAATGCAGTATCGTGTTACAGTTACAACACGTTCCACTGATAATATATGATTCTATTAAAGAAACAATGAATGAAATTCTAAACCTAAAGAATTTTTATTCGAGTTTATTTGGATTTTAATATTACAAAATTAACTAGGTTTATCGCTATTTTAGCTTTAAACACTTTATATCACCAAAAAAAAAAAAATGTACTAAACTAAAGAATGCCCGCTCGATTTTAGAAATAGACAAACTTTCACACTTAACTAGGTTTATCGCGATTTTAGCTTTAAACACCCTTTAACATTAATACGAGTATAATATAAATACTAGGACAGGAAATAGAGCAGGAACTTGGATTATCAGCGAGAGTACTCACCACACCAGTATCTGCATCTCCCGTCGAGTCTTGAGTAGTACACGGGGACGTCCAATTCTCCAGAATATCCTCGTGTAGCCTTCACTTGACCGCCGTTAGGTTCTGGATTACAGGAATGCGACTTGGGAATCGCCGTTTGTCAGAGTATGGAAGAGTTTGATTCCAAAACTTTTACGAAACGCCGTAATCCTACCGACTGCGCCAGTTATGTATTGGCAGACAACGAAGTTATTAAAAAATATTTATTTATAAAATATTCATTAATAAAAATACATGTTTACTTGATTAAATCTACTACAAGACTAACTTAAAATATTATTAAAATATTATAATTAAATCTTATTACAAACAATGATAAATGTCGAGTCAGGAGATTGATGCTTTCCTCGTAAGCGGAAATCACTGCTTATGCTGTGATAACTCAAGACAAATTTATTTTTGTATTGCAATGTAATGTCGCACAATCAATATAACTTATTTTTATTATATGATAGGAAAAAAGTAATAAACACAGATAAACTGATAATTATTATCTTACAGTTGCTGATTTAGGATGTCTTGTTTGATATAAAAGATATTTTAAGAGCAGAAACAATCGACCAAATGAAGGACGTTTACATCGTTCAGTGTTTAATGCAGACGGACCTTTATAAATTGTTAAAATAATACACATATTATAATTTCTTCAAAAACGTGTTTAAAAATGAAATATTTTTATAGAAATTAAGTAACGACCACATCTGTTATTTCTTGTACCAAATTCTTCGAGGGCTGAAGTACATCCACTCTGTGAATGTACTGCACCGGGACCTCAAGCCATCCAACTTACTCCTGAACACCACCTGTGATCTAAAGATAACTAGCGTCTAGTCAAAACTGCAGGTTTAATCTTTAAACGTTTGTTAGTTTAGCTTCTCTGTTATATATTTCAATTGTTAATTTCCTGTATTCCAATAACGGAATAAATTTTATCTGTAATTAAATTATTTGTTCTTTAAACCCTTATTAAATTATAAATCTGCATTGCAAATCATGTTGGCTTTCAAACAGTCCTCTGGTAACATTCTCCATTTCAAATCTGTAAATAAATAATAAAGTTTTGTTTCTTGTTTGAAGATTATTCTCTGGGACTCTCTTTCTCATATTTCTATCCTTACAATCAAACAAAACAATTAGAACCCTAATACAAACTGATTTTAATAGAAACACAGCAAGCGGTTTGATATGAATAATGTTGTCTCATTTCCTGCTGCTACTAAGTAATAAACTAATACGAACGTGTAAAGTTATTCTGCAGACCACGGGGAAGGAAGGAATAGTTATATTACAAAATGATGTATGACTGTTTATTCCTGGACATGAGAAATTTAATATTCTTTAATACGTACGTATATATATTTATGAAATTACATTAACACAAAAAGCAAGACGCCAGAGTACATTAATCTATATATACTCGTATATATTTATTATACCATTACAGCAATGAAAATATCTCTCATTCATTAGTCTAATTCGGTTAGTTAGTTATTCAATGACTTATTAGTTATTTATTATTTGTATTAAAAATGCGTTATAAACCATTATTAATAAACTAAATCTTAGATTTATGTTGTTTTACGTCATAAGTGTTTTCTTCTATATAATCTAATTTCACCAACTTTAAAGGGCCGCCATTATAACTTTACGGTATTCTCGTAAGAATTTGAATCACTTGAAGATCACCCCGTTGTAATAATGCGCTAAACGTCAATCTCTGAGATAGAGGTTGTTAGTTTTAATATCTTCAAAGTATTTAGTCCCCGGGGTAGTAGTTACATTTTTGTCTCTTTTGTAGTCAATTTTCAAGCTTTTAAGATGTCCTTTATTAAATATTTATACAATTTTTATTACGCAAAGTTGTTTAGAACAGTTTTAGTTTGTTTAATACATACGAGTACCTACAATACGATACAAAACAATACAAGTTATAAATAAATTTTATAAATTTAATTAACTTTTATTTAACATACAAAATTTATTAGATTAAAAGCCAAATTTGAAAACCATTTACCTATTTCATGAACCGTTACTGGAATCGTATGAAATAAATTTGAATATAAACTTTTTAATCGCTTTGACGTTTATTAAATTTTAAAGTTGCAATTTAAAGCTTAAAAGTATTCAATATTGAAATGTGTATTTACACATTACCTAAATTCTACTGTAAGTAATTGATTAGTAAAATAGTATTTTCTTACAGTGGCTTAACAGTGTTGCATGCATTATTATTACAACTTCTTATGTAAACATAAAACTTTATTATGTCTTGTTATGTTACCTTAAAATGAAAAAATCATAATATTATTGGATCACTTTGTCATCTATATGTATGCTCATCCGAGAGTCTGTCGGTCTGTTAAGATCTTTTTTTTGAGAACGCGTAGAGATATTGAGTTGACAATAAAACCTTGTACTAAGGTTTAGTGATCTTAGTATTTTGTTCTGCTGCTTCTGGATTACTTTTACATTTGAGTCGCTTGTGCTGCCCCACAATTGTATCCCGTATCCCGCACCTTATTTAGGCCTACCTGTAACATATCCGATGCTTGGTTAGGGTCAACATGAGAAGCAAGAATTGCCGTATCGTCGGCGAAGTGATAGTGAGGGTAGATCAGCGGTATAGAGCGTGTAGAGCGCAGGCTCAAGGACTGACCCCTGTGGTACTCCTGCTTTTATTTCATAAAAATCAGACATCTCCCCAGCTTCTTTGACATAAAATATCCTGTCAGATAGGTATGAGTTGAGTATGAGAAAGAATCTGTGTGGGAGAGTCTATTTTATTTTGCAGAGAAGGCCTCTGTGCCATACTTTGTCGAAGGCCTGTTATATGTCCAGGAAAACTGACGAGCAGTACTCTTTCTTTTCTAGGCTCTTTCTTATTGCTGCATATACTCTATGTGTCTGTTCCACTGTTGCATGTTGAGATCTGAAGCCAAACTGGTGATCCGGTATGATGTTTCGCTTCATAAGAATTGGTGACAGTCTTCGCAACAGTAACTTTTCAAAGACCTTTGATAGCACTGGCAATAGACTAATTGGTCTATATGAAGTTTTTTCATAAGGTGTTTTACCAGCTTTGTGAATCATTATTATTTGTGAGACTTTCCATAAGCTTGGGTAGTGTTGTAGTCTAAGCATTGCATTATAAAACATTGTGATGAGGACAATAGCCTTTCTTGTTAATTCACACAATATTTCTTTGGTAATTAGGTCGAATCCTGGAGACTTCCTCTTATCTAGGGCTCTGATGATTTTTTGAATTTCTTGTGGAGATGCAGGTTTGATAGGTGGTTCTAATTCCAAATCTTAAGCTAGTATTGACTCCACATTTGCCTCCGAATAACCTGCGGTCTGCGGTTTCGTTAGGTGAGAAGACTGTTGATAAATGCTCAACAAACATGTTCGCTTTTTGTTTATCTGTTCTGGCCCATCCACCGTCACTATATCTAAAAGGAGGCTTAAGTATTTGTGGCTTATCACGCTCTTCCGCGCATCGCACGTGCGAGTAATTGGTAGAGCTGGTTGCTGTCAAGGTTTCTAATTTACTCTGTAATGTGTTATTGTCAGCCTCTCTAAACATCAGTCTCAACGCAACTATTGCTCTGTTCAAATCTTTCTTGTCATCAGGATGCCGACTTAGATGCCATCTGCGGCGAAGTCTACGTTTCTCGACGATTTTATTTCTGATTTCAAGAGGATAATTTTTGTGGAAACGTTTCTTTTGCAAGTCTGGGGTGTTTTTCCAGCATGCGTACTGGACTACTTGGGTGAATTTCTCTAGCTCCGTATCAATATCCGTGGTAGTTTTTAATTTAACATTAGGTTGCACCAAGTCCGCAATACATTCCCGGAAACCACTCCAGTCTGTCCGTGAGTTACTCAGATGTAAGGGTCTCTCAAACTCAATGATGGTAGAACTCAGGGTGAGTATTACAGCTGTGTGATCAGAGGAGCTATCAAGACATGAGTCGATTTTGAAATAGTTCCCGGAAATGCCGCGGGTAATAAAAAAGTCTAACAAATCCGGTATTTTTTTGTCATCAGTAGGCTAATATGTCGGTCGGGAACCAGAAGCGATGCACAGACCCGCCGTGTCAATGCACTGTTTGAGTTGTCTACCCCTGGTAGTGATAAGTCTGGAGCCCCAGTGGGTATGCTTGGCGCTCCAGTCACCTCCTGCGACAAACCTACTACCCAGCATATCGAAATAGGCTGAGAACATAGTAGTATCTATATTATGTTTGAGGGGACAATAAATCGCTGACATGTTAAGGTGTCCATGTCTGTGTGTTAGTGCTATTGTGGTTGCTTGAATGTGATCCGTCTTGTACTCGGCTAGAAGATGGTGCTTTATGGTGTCCTTTACCACTATTGCTGTTCCCGCGTGGGCTGTTCCATCTGGATGGTGTGTAAGGTAAATACGAAATCCACTTATCTTTATACTGCTCTTTTGTGTACAGTGGGCCTCTGATATTAGCACAACATCCAGTTTGTGTTCCGATATTAGTATTTCTAGGTCTTCTTTATTAGGTGCAAGCCCATTTATGTTCCAGGTTGCTATTCGCAAGCCTATGTTGTTAGTTTTGACACAAGCGTTGTTATGAGTCCCATCAGGGTGCTCATTTGTTGCAAGAGTAAGTCAAATTTCTCAGCTTGTATGATAAGCATGTTGCGGACGAGATTATCCTGCTGAGTGGTTGTTTTTTCGACATTTGCCTGCTTTAGTGCATCAACATATGTTTTATGTGTGTTGTTTTGTCGTGTCGTGTCACGTGTCTTTTCTAAGATCACATTCTCTGGTGGATGGCTTGTGGTTTTACTGTTTGATGTTGAGACTCGTTTTTTATTCAATCTACAGGCGAGGATCTCCTTATAGACCTCACAGCCTTTTTAATTAGCTGGATGTGCCCCGTGGCATAGAGCACATTCATCAGGTGTACTGCGGTCACGTTTGGGACAGTCGGCAGTTTTATGTGATTGGGCACACTTCACACAACGGTATGGTTTCAAGCAGTAATTTTTTGAGTGGCCATACTGCTGATACCTTTAGCATTGTATTATAGTGTTTCTTCTTTTCGGGTCTTCTACGGTTACAAACTGGTGGTAGATATACTTAATGTCCTTTGTGTGTTTGTTGTTGTCACTTGGCACAAGGTTGACAAAGAAAGTTGTTGTGAGTTTTTTGTCTGGGCTATATCGGGCATTGATGATCTCACCGAGCACACTGTTGCCCGTTTTCTCTATTTCAGCCTTTATTTCTTCATGGGGTGTTGAATGGTGCAGGTTCTTAATCACGATTCTGGATGGTCTATGGTCTTTTCTTTTAAAAGTGTGTCCTACGAGACCTTTCTCCCGTACTAGGCTGATTACCTCTTTATATATTTCAATAGTTGGGCTATTTATTATGAGTTGACTTCTATTGATGTTTTTGTATGTGATTCCATCTGAATCAGGTATGATTTGGAATAGTTTCTTCAACTCATTGATGTTTTCCAACCCATAGAGGATGATGGGTGGGGGTCTACTAGGTTTCTTTTCCTTAGTGATGTTGTGTGTGTCTTCAGTGAGGTTTATTGAGAGGTTGCTATACCTATTAGAGGTTTCAATTTTATCTGGTGATGGTGTGGTTGATATTTTTTTCCGTTTATTGTTTCTATTGATCGGTACATCTTTCCATTGCGGCGATATGTTAGAGATTGGTGCACTCCGAATTGATGAACTCCTTGGCCTACTCAAGAATAGACCTGGATGAAGCAATTGTTGTACGGGCTTCCGTTTTCCAGTAGCATACACTACCGTAGGGGCCTGGTCACCTACACCTACGGAGTCTTCGGTAACCAATTTCACACTCTCTGGACCGGGTACCAGAGAGCGCCGGGGGTTAGCCGGGTCGCATGACAAAACGCAATCATTATTATTCGACATTTCATGAGAAGGGGGGGTTGGGAAATATAATAACAAAGCTTTCCCAAGGCAATGTCGTCACACTTTTAGAAGAGATTTAGTTCTTCAGGGCTTGTGATAGCCTAGTAGGGTTATTTGACCACCGCCCTGACTCGGTGTTGACATTTTCTTTGACGGCCGTCAAGGTGTTAAATAATACCAAGGTGTTGGTAGGCAATTAAACGTCATTCGCGGCCAACCCTCTTCTGAAAGAATGGTAAAAAAGATTTATACAGGCAAAGTGAGCGGTAAGAGAGACAGGGGGAGGCCTCGAGTGTACAACGTCTTTACTTCGCTCCTAACAACAACATAAAATAAAGAAACATAACTCATTACAATATTTTTTGAAATATAATTTTGTGTACGTAACTATTAAAAACTCGAACCGCTCGCTCCTTCTTTTCTTTCTTTTTTCTAATATTTTTAAGTTTAACGAGATGAGACGTTGCAAATCTTTTGGCTGAAATAAACAATAAAAAAACGGATCATCCTGATTTGCTCACTACATATAAGTTTAAATGATATTGTAAGTAACTCTGTGTGAAATGTTCTTACTGTCATCGATCGTTGTACTCATATTACGAGCGGATAGTAAACATTTAAGTAGACACCGTTAAGTCGTACGAGAAGTAATATACCGCCTTTATATTCAGAGCCTTTCTGAGGTCTTTGATATGCTCTCTCGCTGATCTTTACACTATATAATATGAACATAACCGGGTATCAAGTTTTAAATATATTTTTTAAAAACGCCCCAGGAATGTCTAAGACATTTTTGTAATATTTTTTGAAGTGCTTGTAGTATTGTGATAACTCATAGTTATGTATACAATATAGTTATGTAATGCAGTAGGTTATATTGTTGCAAGAACAACGGACCAGACTTAACAAGAACATAACAACCAATGTTAGAAAATGAGCTCAACTGTGACCAAAGGTAAGGTAAGCTAAGAGGTTAGACAGCTCATTATAATAAAATGGGGCCAGGATTAGTTACAATTACGTATCCAAGATAAGCACCGAGTTCGTTTTGGGAAAATAGGAAAAAAATCAATACCAGGATACAGATATAACGATAGATTGTTTTTAAACCAATTTACCTATGTAACAACAAATATATTATTTTGTTAAAGTACGCAAAGTTTTAAAATAAAATATATAATTTGTTATTGTTAGCTAATAAAATAACAATTGTTAATGGAAGGTAAATTTTGTACAAAGAGTTCCCATTTTTAGAGGTAACACAATTTCGTCAAAGTAATTGCAACAAATCTGAGAATAATGTACAACAGAAACCCAAGCCCTTTCCTTGTCATATTTTCTGAAATACTCTAACAGAATTTTCCAAAGAAATGTATTAGATATGGCCTAAGAAGCAATGATAACGATTAAATATAGAATGCTAGACTCATTAACCCACACGATAGTTCAGTTGGTGGAGTAACTGGACGATATCCCAGAGGTCGCAGGTTCAAGTATTTCCCGTATTGAAGAATTATACATTTTATATCCGTTTAATAGAATTTAGTTATTCAATATGCCCACTTATTACAATATAATATTAATAGCAATACAAACTGTATTCACGGTGTAATTTGAACAAAATCATTAACAGATTTATCAGATTATATAAGTACAATAGTTCATTGTTGACTTCACTGATGGTTATCAAATATATGCAAAAATGTTAAAATATAATCTGAAGTAACTGAATCGAATTTATTATAATTATTTAAAAAAAAATTAGATGGGGGCCTCACTAAACTATTATTAGTATTAAAACTAGTTGTCCTAAAAGTTAAATCTAAGGATTCAAATAATGAAACACTTTACTCTACCGTAGTTAGTTATAACGCAACAAAAGGTGGGTTGATGTTGCAAAAACTCTCAAGAAACTTCATGGATAATCTTTTAAATTACTTATTATTTGAGTTACAACAATAATAATTGATACGTGAGAACAAATTACAATACGAGAACAAATTACAAATTAAGTAACGTGGTACCTAAAGACGACCAGAATGATGAAGCACGGCACTACTACTTCTATGACGGTCTCACATCGGTATTTCAGTGGCTAAGAAATAAGAGTTAAAACTTATTTATGTTCAATTAGTGTAAAGTTTTGTTCACACTTGCTCATTGTAGATTCAGTAGATGTCGCTGATGGGAACATTTGCTTCGCTAATGCAACCGCAGCTATTCTAGATGTATGAATATTGTTTATGTGATATTCCATCATGCTGCTATCTACAGAACACGTTTTGCATTTATAGAGCTACTTGAGACAGATTGTAAATGAGGCTACTTAGGCTGAACGACCACAGTTTACAGTTACAATTTTTAATAACTAATACAGCCTCAGACTTGAATTGTTAATTGTTGAACCTTAAGAAATCCTTTAAGTATGTATTTCAATAAAAATTGTATTTAGTTTAACTGATTAGACCACAGCCCGTTGGATTTGGTCGCGCTGTTTTTATTTCTTTATTTCAATACAATGAACGTTTTGTCCAGTGACTTTTTTATTATTCCTAGTAAGTAATACAAAGTTATAAATGATGACAAACAGTGTTTGAGTAGATATACAAAGGTAAATTTATCTATAGATGTTTGTATTAAAGATAATTATAGGATAATTTTATATTATATATATAGTAATCGTATTCAAGAAAAATAAAAAAAATCAAAAGAATTTTCAATATTTATTTGCGCAAAACCAATTCGTCATCAATCTACCCTTATTCCAATTATCTGATGTCTGATGATAATTAAAGTTTTCATTTCGATATAAAAGAATATGCTCTTTCCTAGACAGGGTTGCTTTGTTTGAAGTAATCGAAAGTCGACCAAACTGTTTAAAAATTGGTAATTTTATCACGAACATAATATTTGAGCCTTTTATTTACTTTTAATATACATACTTACTAACACTATAACATTAGTTATATTTTTTTAATAGCGTAGGAGAGCCAGATTTCCCCAGGTGATATTGTTTTTGTTTTGATAAATACAAATTGAGGCAGACTTGTTATTTTAGAATGTTACTCTGTACTCGTGTATGCATTCAACTACAATGAAAACAGCAAACTCCTATTATTTGTAATATAACTAATTAAATATCGGGTTATTTTTATTATAGAAGGATTTTTTAATGGTGTGTAAGTTACACTGAATTGTAATTAACTGAGAATGAGATCAAATCAGTTTATTCTATGACGTCACGGTCAAGCAGTTTGTGTTGTCGCCATTTTATTAGAGGCTCGGGTGTCTCTGTAATGACAACTAAATTGTTATCGTATTGGAAGATATTGTAAGATCTTTCTTAATAGTTTTTCCATATTTAAAAAATAAAATTTTATTGTATTTATTTTGCGTTTTACAATTCGACAAACATGTATGTATGTTACAAAAATATAAAATAAATCCCCAGGAAACAGAAAGTTTCACAGGAACGATTTATTTATATTATATCATATATGTATACATTGTTTTAATTGTTGTATATGACCTAATTTTCCTAGAAAAAAAAGCACTTGTAATAAATTCTTCGTGTATTTTCAAAGTACGAGGGTGGATTGAAAAGTATTCGGCCTAACCAAGAAAATAAACACGTACTAAATCAGTTATATTTTTATTTATTATTATATATTATTATTCTACATAATCACCATCAAGTTCGATGCACTTTTGCCATCTCCCATTTAGACCGTTGAAAATAAATGTTTCTTCCTTAGAGTCAAAATATGCGTCTACTGCTGTTTTGACCTCGTTGTTTGTCGAAAATCTTTGAACTCCAAAGTGCTTTTTTAGGTTAGGGAACAGAAAGAAGTCTGTCGGTGCCAGATCAAGTGAATAAGGCGGATGCGGTAATAGTTCAAAGCCACAACTGTGGATTTCAGCTATTGATTGCACAGACGTGTGAACACGGGCGTTAATTTGAGGAAACAGGACTTTTCTTCTGAGCAGTCCTGGACGTTTTTCTTTTATTTCTTATCGTAAACGACGTATTAAGACACAGTAGTAATCAGAGTTTATAGTCTGACCTCTTTCAAGATAATCAATCATGATCACACCCTTCGAGTCCCAGAATACTGAAGCCATTACCTTATTTGCCGACAAAATCGCCTTAGCTTTTTTGCAGGGTGGTGAACCAGGTCTTCTCCACTGTTTTGATAGTTCTTCTGGCGTGCAGTAATGAACACATGTTTCATCCATTGTAACAAAACGATTCAAAAAATCGTTCAAAAAATCGTTCGTCATCTGAATCGGCTTCAAATAAACGTGAAATAGTTAATCGCGTCCTTTTTTGTTCAACTGAAAGCAGTCACGGAACCCACCTCGTAGACACCTTGTGGAAACGCAATTCGTTGACTATGATGTTTTGAGTTCATTCATAAGAGATGCCTATAATCTCAGCTATACCTCTAATTTTTAATCTGCGGTGTCCCAAAATTAAATCAAGTACTTTTTTAATACTTTCTTCAGTAGTGGACGTCGAAGACCTTTCAAAGCAGGGTTTATCATTCGCACTCTGCCTACTACGCTTGAGTTATGTTATCCATTCTTTGACGAATGAATAAGACAGAGCAGAATCCCCTAATGTACTGACCATATCATCATGGATGGCTTTCGGTGGTAGACCTTATAGAGGTTCTTAATGACGGCACGCTGCTCGATTTACTGCATTTGGAGAAACTATGTCTGATTGCTTTGTTAAAAAAATTATAAAATCACAACTAATTACAGCACACGATTAGAACTTCACACAATTAACTAGTTTAAACTGAATTAAATAATGTAGGTGGATTTGATTTTTAGAATTGAATGGATCTGTGTTGGGCCGAGTACTATTCAATCTACCTTCGTATTTATCTACTTAGTAATGAAACCCCGCAAGACTACACATTTTATGATTTAACGCATTCCTCAAAGTATTGGTAAGTGTTAGTTGCACGTATATAATTTTTGTTTGGAATACAATTTGCTAGACATAGTTAGCATCAGACATCAAAGTTATAATTTTAGAAGATATGTCAAAATAGTAAACAAACTGCAGTTTCTAAGCTGGTTGAACGTAGAGTATACATTATTATAATAACATACAATAACAACAAATATAAATCTAAAGAACAATAATACAACTCAATAGGACACCTAAATTTATATATTGTCATTCCAATTATTATATAACAATGTTCGATATCACAGAGGTAATGTCCATATAATTGGATTAACATACACTCGTAAATATTTTCTGCCTTAATAATATAGAAAAATGGAGTCGTTCCGATTAGGACAAGTCTATTGCTGAGATATATTATTGATCATGTGGGTGATAGAGATCGTCCCAATCATATTTATTATTTGGTTTCTCTGTCGGTGGGTCAGTTGCCAGTGAGGCAAGTTCTTATTCTTTGATATCTTTAAAAATAAATATATATCTGCCCTTATCTGTATTTTAAAATACCTTTAATTTTGACCAAAGATAAACTTTAATTATTTATTAATAAATCAGATACTTGCAGAAATAGAGGAATGAATCATAAAAAAAAACCTGAATTACTTTCTAAATGCTGTTCGGCAAAATTATACTTTAGTTCTGCGGGCTTTTTGAAATACCTATGCTAAGGAAGCTTTAATTTTGCAATTTCTCTTTTATCTTCCCATGCTTTACTGAAAAATTCTTTAAATTTTTGATTAATGTATTTGATAGGGTACGACCCTCTAAGTTAAAAGGACCGTTTTGTTTTAAATATCGAAATATCTGCTTGATAATAAAGTGTTCGTCTTTCGAGTTATTCCGCTAGAGTGCACCACGGACCTTCGTCGTCAAGGCCTCGGGGAAGCCGATCATGACATTAATTTTTCCCTTCGTTAACTCACAACTTTCTTACAAATATTTTAGGTAAATCTTAGTTACCCTATCGGGTTATTAATTAGACTCTAAGCCTAAAAAATAAGATATATATTTTTTTTAAGTTTGTCGTCGATGACTTTTATAATCGGTTGTATTTTTGTAACATTCTTGTTGGAATTCGTTTCAAATTCTTCAAAGAAATGGGGTTACAGTAATATATAGTATAGTTATATACAGTTATATAGTATAGTTATGTGTAAGGTATAAAAATATCTCAAAGGAATTAGTTATAAAAGGAAACCAGCAAACCGTAGATTTTTTATAGTTAGTATTCTGGGCCGGATAAAACCAAACTTTGAAGGATTGACCGGAAAGGTACTATTACTTTCTTGTTAGAGAGAAGGCGAGTTTAATAACTTTTATATTTTACAAACATGTTTTGTATTTGCATTTTGTACGATAGTTGGATAATTATCTACGAGGGTAAGGTGAAAAGTTCTCGGCCTAACCCATTTATCTTGCTGCTAGCCACAAAGTTTTTATTTTTTTATGTTGGCAAACTTTTTGAAAGAAAAAATACGAATTTTGAGCCAGGTAGCACGACCAGTTCCTTTTACACAAATTTTGAAAGTAGACGTGTCGTGTGTGTTTCACAAAATGGATAAACTTGAATACCGTTTGGTCATAAAGTTCTTTGTATTGGATGGTTTATCGCCATCAGAAATCCATTCAAAATTGGTAGAAGTATATAAAGACTCTGCACCTTCATTATCAACAGTAAAAAAATGGACAGCTGAGTTTAGACATGGTCGAATATAGATTAAAGATAATACGCGGGAAGGACGGCCAAAAACTGCTACCACCGAAGAAAGTATCGAAAAAATACACAATATGGTTTTGGATGATCGACGATTAAAGGTGTATGAGATAGCTGAGGCTATAGGCATCTCAGAAGAAAGGGTATGGCATATCTTACATGTAGAACTGAGTATGAGAAAGCTTTGTGCAAGATGGGTGCCGCATTTGTTGAATGCCGATTAAAAGCAGACGAGGAAACGACTTTCTCAGCTATGTTTGGATCGCTTCAAGAAAAATCCAGCCGAATTTATGCGCCCGATCTGTAACGATTGATGAAACATGGGATCACCACTATACAGCGGAGACAAAACAAAAGCCCAAACAATGGGTAGAAACCGGTGGCTCTGCACCGAAGAAAGCAAAGACAATTGCATCGGCTGGCAAGGGCATGGCCAGTGTTTTTTGGGATTCCAAAGGGATTCTTTTAACTTCTACCTGCTAAAGGGAAAAACAATAAATGGGAAATACTACGCACATTCTTTTTAACAAGCTAGATGAAAACATTCATACCACCAGGCCTTTTTTGCAGAAGAAAAAAATCCTCTTTCACCAGGACAATGCGCCTGCCCACAATGGTGCTTTGGTAATGGGAAAATTAAGGGATTTGAAGTACGAATTGTTATTACCAAATCTCAAAAAAAATATGGCTGGAAAACATTGTGGGTTAAATGAAGAGGTGATAGCAGCGGTAAATGGGTATTTGCAGACCTTCCAGAATCGCACTTTAAGGATGGGATCCAGCTATTAGAGAAAAGTTGGACAAAGTGCATTGAGCTAAAGGGAGACTTTGTTGAGAAATAAATGCATTTTTAATTTAAAAAGTTCACGTCTTCATTTTTAGGCTGAGAACTTTTCACCTTACCCTCGTACATATGATCCTCTGTGATCACTCTATCAAGACAAATGTGTATTAATTGTTCGGTCGATATGTTAAATGATACTTCGGGCGTTACTCGATCAAACGAGCCGTAGTACAATATGTTAACTATCTACCAGCCCTCTACTAAAGTTAGTTATGGTTATGTTTTATCTATCTAACCATAAATAGTTGAAAAAATGTAAATAGTATTTCGATTTACGTTATAAAAGTAACAGTAAGGAATAAATTAAAAAATAGGAAAAAACCTGAAATTCTCGAGAGAAGTTGCAGAAATAACAAGACGAGAAAAAAAGCGACGCTAAGTATGTCTTAAAGTAATATCTTTATTTAGATTGAATATCGCTGGAGAGATCAAATAAATTGTTACCTTCACAGTATTATGTTATAATATTTTTGAATACTGATGTTGTAATGTATTATTATTTTGTTGTCTCTTGGGTGACGTGTGTAGTGATTTATACAATTAACCCTAATTAATTCAATTGTGACGAGTCGTTCACCTTTATTGATATAAAATACACAAACTAATTATACTGACCGTTCAAACAAGAAATTAAAACAAAATAATTTGATAAAAACGGTTCGACAAGTCGTTTGAGAAAAGAGAACAATGTTGTCCTACAATAAATTAAATTATACTAGCTACGAGTGAATTATAGATGCTCATGTAACAGAAAATAAATAAATATTTATGAGTACACATAATAATAATACAGTAGGCTTAATGGTACTGATACTGTTAAAATTATAGTTAAAATATTATTTTCTTTATTTCTTGATGGCACCCCTCTGATATTATCACTTACAGGTCATGTATGTAATTATTTGCAAACGGTGATTTTACGTAAGTCTTGTTCCTTGGCTATAGTTTGGTATGAGGTATGTTTGGTCTATTGATTACAGAACAGTTAGGATGCGGAGAGAGATAAGCTTTGTGTTTTTCAGAATTTTCAAGTTCGCAACAAGTCAAGTTGACCTTGACCTTCAAAAGACTTAAAAAATCTTGAAACTTGTAAGGATTTTAAGGTACATAATCTCTTATTTGTCTGTAAATAGTAGTGCTATTTTGTTTGTAACACTACATCAGTGTTCGTCCCTGGCGAATGGTATAGTATTTTGAACTTTATCTTCATTGTTGTTAACACGAAATCTATTCGGTTTTGTTGAACTGTTATATAATGTAAATCTACTAATATGTTATAAGTATGTTATTTTACATTCGCTAGACTTCTAATGGAATTGCCATCATTGTAATTACCATTTCGTTTAATACCATTTACTTTTTCTTTGTTTTAGGGATTTTAATAAATAATATTGTGATATCAATCAAAATTTAACGGTTTTCCTCTGCTTTCGTTATTTGTTAGAAGAAAAACCGTTTTTTTATATTTGTGAAAATATACTCGTGGCATTGTGGATTGTAAACCTCACGATTTAACGTGACAAAGGCTATTTGCTCTGTTTTCATTATTCCCATTCCCTCACACGCCCAAATATAACGAATATAAAAGTTGTTCGGACAAAAAAGTTGTGTTTTAGGGAGGGTTATAAAAAAGTACTATACGATTTATTCTGTTTTCAAACCCGCATATCGCAAAACAAAAAGAAAAATCTGTAAAAAAATTATTAATACTGAATCAATCAAGTTCAAATCAAATCTAATCAATTCAGTCAATATGAATTAATAATATAGACAATATTTGTATGTTTGACATCATTAAAATAATACATTGTTACATACAGACAAGAAGATTGTATCTTATTTGTGTTGAAATGATTTGTATTGTACCTCTATTATCTCTTTTATTCCTTTGTATTTCACCAATTCTCGTCGACCGCTGTTGATCTTCGATTATATGAGTTTTTTAGATTTCGTTTTCAACACGTATTGCTAAAGAAATAAATCATATATTCAGTAAACAAAAAGCGTTGATAAAAACTCAACGCAGTCACTTTAAAAAGTAGAGTACTTACTTATTAATGTAAATAATTGTGAGTTGGTGAACTAATTCCGCTTTTAGAGAGATGAATGAATTGGAAAACTGTAATACTGACAATAAAGTTTTGAAGATTTCTTTATGATTTTTTTATTTTATCTTGGCTCGGTGTAGCGCGTAGCAGCGCATAGCACACTCTTCTACCCTATTTAGAGAGAGACACAATTTTGGGTTAAAATTAAAGAAACCATCGGAATTCTATAAAAACCTAAGAGTGACCAAAAGGCAAATCATCTCAAAATCAAATGATGATACTGTAACATTTCTCCCAAAAGATAAAATAGTGATAGAGCTGGAGTCACGACTTCAATTCCATAAGCAATTTATGATAGGTGCTCATACAAATGAAGTAGGGCTTGGATCAAGTAGGAAAGAACAAGATATAGAAATAGTAAAATCGATAGCAAGGCAAAAATGATAACTACCGTCTGCACGCGATGAGCCTAGAATTTCAAAATGAATGGGTGACATAGGAGATTTTTGTATTTCACTAGCTTTGAGATGGAGCACCGTGCTTCATGATTGGTCCCCAGCATTGTTAAAATTTTGTCTTAATGCATTTCAAATGACTCTCCCAGATCAAAGTAACTTAGTAAGATGGGGCAAAGCCACCGAAATATCTCGCAACATCTGTGGGGAGGAAGTAAGGACACACTTGATAGTAGGGTGTAGGGTATTTCTAAATAAGGGTAAATACTCGCGTCGCTACAAAAAAATCATCATCATCATCAAAAATCAGATATTAGAAATCATACGAGAAGCGGTTAGTATTTCTGTAGCAAAAGCGCAGAAGGATATAACAACCACCAAACGATAGGTAGAGTTCGTGAAAACAGGTTTGTTAAAAAAATCTAAACCAAAGCCTTATTCCATCTTAGACGTTTCTCCTGATTGGACTCTCATGATGGACACGTATGAAAAGCAATACAAAATCCCTGGGGCTGTTTGTGTTTCGTTGTCTAGGCCGGACTTACTCCTGTTATCAAAACAACTAAGACGCGTTATACTTGTGGAGCTTATTGTACCCTGGGAAACAAACATACTCAAAGATCATACATTTAAGCTTAACAAGTATTACGAACTATATAATGAAGTGATCAGTAATAAATTTATAGTTAATTTGTACACTGTAGAAACTGGAGCGAGAGGTATAACAGCAAAATCTCTCTACAACTTACTTAAAGATCTCGGCCTTTCTAGAACTATCATCGATTAATTTCTAGAATGTATTTCAAAGGTGGCTCTAGTAGGTTCTTATGAAGTTTGGTTAGGTAGGGAGAGAAGCGTAGAAAGTGAAGGTGAGCGTGTATGTGCATAATAGAGAGGCTACTTAAACCTACACCTGGATCGCAAGTCTCAGGAATTGTGTACACTCCTCTCCTTGCAACGCGATGAGTCCGCATCCGCACAGTGAATCCGTGGCATGCTAAGAAGCTTCGTCACATTTTATGACTTTAAATAACTCTTTTTGCATGTTCTCTTGTTTTAAACAGAATATATGTTTTGATAAACATAAAATACAAACATCGTTTCATTGATTTCATTGTACAGTACCTACACTAAACAATCATATTAGAAATATCTGAACATGGACCTTGCGAAGGTTTTACAAATTTATTTATTCGACATAGAATTGGTTCCATGTTATGCTCATTTTCTCACAATATTTCGATCCAAGACGAGGCTGGAACTATTTTCTAAATTCCGACGGGAATTAAACCCGAGATCTTTAAATAACGCAGATTACGGATTGCTTTACTAGTTATAACTATTTATTCTTCTTCACAGATCCGCTTTCGACAGCATTAAGTTAGCTAAAGTTGCAATTAAGAAAATATCGCCCTTCGAACATCAAACGTACTGTCAGAGAACACTGAGAGAAATTAAAATACTTACCCGATTTAAACATGAAAATGTAAGTGTTTCTGATATTGTATTCGTGTACTTTAATAACACAATATTTGAATTGTATTGCAATGTAATATCGCATAATCAGTATAACTTCTTTTCTTTAAACGATAGGAAAAAAAGTAATAAACTCTGATAATTATCTTACAGTTGCTGATTTAGGATGTCTTGTTTCACATTATTGATATAAGAGATATTTTTAGAGCAGAAACAATCGACCAAATGAAGGACGTTTACATCGTTCAGTGTTTAATGGAGACGGACCTTTATAAATTATTAAAAACACTAGTAAGTTAATAAAAAATACACATTATAAATTCTTGAAAAACACCTTTAAAATTAAAATATTTGTTATAGAAATTAAGTAACGACCGCATCTGTTATTTCCTGTACCAAATTCTTCGAGGGCTGAAGTACATCCACTCTGCGAATGTACTACACCGGGACCTCAAGCCATCCAACTTACTCCTGAACACCACCTGTGATCTAAAGGTAACTAGCGTTTAGTCAAAACTGCAGGTTTAATCTTTAAACGTTTGTTAGTTTAGCTTCTCTGTTATATATTTCAATTGTTAATCTCCTTTATTCCAGTGACGGAATAAATTTTATCTGTAATTAAATTATTTGTTGTTTAAAACCTTGTTAATTTATAAATCTGAATTGCAAATCATGTTGGCTTTCAAACAGTCCTCTGGTAACGTTCTCGATAGGAACTTTGTAACTACCGGTGCGCAACTAAGTTCCCGGGTTTTTACATAAATGGCGTTCACGACTAATATATTAGACTGACATGTAAAAATTGTGATAGGTTTGTAGCATTGGCTGTTGTAAATATTTCCATAATTTTACTTCATATCGCGAGTAAAAAAGTAAAGTTTTTCTAAGAAGATGTCGGTATTTTTTTCCAAATATAGAGCATTTGAGGCAAGCTTTGCTTTTCTGTTTTAATCCGAAGATGAGTGCAGCTGAAGCACGTTGAATGCAGCTCATCAACTTAAACGAAGCATTGTTGCAAAAACATTCAGAATGGAAGACGAGGCACGAGCGGGTTATACTGCAGCATGACAACGCTCCGTGCCATCGCACGTCCATCGTCCAGTAGACTAATAAAAGTCTTAAATGGGAGAAGTAAGTGGTTCCCGGGGTTGTTCGGTAACCTGTAGAATGAAAGGGGTGCTTTTGAAGAGCGGTGGAATTTTAACTGAGCAAACACACGTTTTGCAGCGGTGGGCGGAGTTCTACAAGGAGATGTATGAACGTGAGGAAGCCTCGGTCTTGTCTACCAGCGTAATGCTGAGTCAAGATGTAGCCGATGGTGAAATCAGTTTGGAAGAAGTGGAGAGCGCGATTCGAAGTCTGAAATGTGGTAAGGCTGCGGGAGCAGATGAAGTTACTGCCGAGATGATCAAATATGTTGGGCCACGCGTCTGGGACTTTTTCTGGTTTTTGTGCAATTTATGCTGGAAATCGGGGGAGGTCCCAGACGATTGGCGAAGTGCAGTCAGCGTACCTTTGTATAAAGGCAAAGGTTCACAGATATACTGTGCAAGCTATAGGGCTATCAGTTTGATTAGCATGGGCATGTATGAAGAGGTTGATGTCTGTGGCCGAGGCGAAAGAGGTATGCAGGGACCGTAGCGTTTGGAGCTCTGTCGTCTCTGGCTACCCCGCAAGGGATATGGCGTGAAGCTAAATAAATAAATAAATAAATAAATGGGATCTGTCACCGTATCCGCCCTATTCACCGGACTTTGTCTCATCCGATTGTCACTTATTCCGGTCAATGGCACATGGTTTCTCTGGGCTACATATGGCGAACCTGGAAGAGGTGCAAAATTGGGTGTATGACTGGTTTGATATCAAAGACCTTTCTTTTTATCGTCGGGGTATTCATCTATAGTCCGAAAAATGGAGATTTTGTGTCGCCAGCGAGGGACGATACTTTGAATAAGTAATTGAAAGTAATTCTATTATTATTTTTATTTTTCATTGGTTATAAAAACCCGGGTACTTAGTTGCGCACCATAATAACGTTTTGTTTCTGGTTTGAAGACTATTCTCTGGGACTCTTTCTCTCTCATATTTCCACCCTTAAAACATTTATTAGAAAGCAACTTTACTAAAAACACAGCAAGCGGTTTGATATGAATAATGTTGTTTCATTTCTTGTTGCTACTAAGTAATAAACTAATACGAACGTGTAAAGTTATTCTGTAGTCCACGGGGAAGGAAGGAAAAGTTATTTTACAAAATACTATAATACTGTTTATTTATGAGAAATTCAATATTCTTCAGTACTATCTACTATCTCTAATATATTTGCCTAATTTGATTAATTAGTTATTCAATGAACTATTTACCTCACCTCATGTATTAATAATGCGTAATGATAGTAAATCTTAGATTTGTGTTTTATTATTATCTATATAATCTAATTTCACCAACTTTAAAGGACCGCCATCATAACTTTACGGTATTCTTATAAGAATTTGAATCACTTGAAGATCATCTCGTTACAATAATGCGCTAAACGTCAATCTCTGAGATAGAACTTGTTAGTTTTAATATCTTCACTTTATCTCGGCGGTCGCTCTTTGTCCGAAGACAAAGTATTTAGTCCCCAGGGTAGTAGTTACATTTTTATGTGGCCTTTGTAGTCAATTTTTAAGCTTTTAAGAGGTCGTTTATTATATATTTATACGATTTTTATTATGCAAAGTTGTTTAGAACAGTTTTAGTTTGTTTAATACATACGAGTACATCTCAAGAATACGACAGAACTCCTGTAGTTTTGTTTGTTAAAAATAAATTATATGAATTTTACTAACTTCTATTTCACATGTAAAACTTTTTTAGATTAAAAGTCAAATTTGAAAAACATTTACCTATTTCATGACCCGTAACTGGAATCGTATGAAATAAATTTGAATAGAAACTTTTAAATCGCTTTGACGTTTAGTAAATTTTAAAGTTTCATTTTAAAGCTTTAACGTATTTAATATTGAAATGTGTATTTACACATTACCTAAATTCTACTGTAAGTAATTGATTATTAAAATAGTATTTTCTTGCATGCATTATTATTACAACTTGCTGATGTAAACATAAAACTTTATTGTGTTTTGTTATGTTACCTTAAAAAGAAAAAGAAAATAAATTGTAGGATCATTTTGCCATCTATCTATGTGCTCATCCAAGGGTCTGTCGGTCTGTTAAGATCTTTATTTCGAGAACGCTTAGAGATATTGAGTTGACCTTAAAACCTTATACTAAGGTTTACAGCCCTTAAAGCTGTAAAAATATCAAAGTTCTAAATTAACTTATTTTCTTCTCCTTATCAAATATAGATATTCTTTTTAAAATATAGCGTTTGGAAGCTAAATTTCAGAAACCCTCGGTGGGAAAGTCCAATACGCATATGTATAGTATTTTTTATTTGACTTGATTCTTGCATTGTATTGTATATATAAATATAGATATATCATGTTGTCAAGGCGGGTAGTGACATGGTATTTAAGTTGGCAAAATGATGGGACTTCTTTATATACAATGTCAAACAATAATTTCGGTGGTTGAATGTTTGCCAAGTTATTCTATACTGCAAAGTTAAAAACATTGGTTAGGATGTTCGAAAGAAGCAATAAATTTCTCTGTATCGTAAACATTAATATATAGAGTATGATAGATTTATCGTAACTTGTTCTAAAATAAGAAAGAAGGGTTGTGGATTGGCTTAAAGGTTCATAAAATGTTATGAGAATGTTTAAGATTCATAGCTTCCAGAGTAGCAACCTTGATCTTTACAACGTTTCAATCCAACGATCAACGATCCTAACGAGCAACCGAGTACCTATTTGATAACGAATTGGTTTTACAATCGTTGGATTCTTTTCTTACTATTGAGTGTGATTTTTTCTTTATAACCGTTTATAAAAGACAAACTTTCGGATAATGGTGTCTTTCACGGTGCGAAAGCAGGAGTTATTCAACTTTTACTAGTTGTTCCATCGAATGCAACGATACATACAAATAATGTTAAACTAACTATTAAAATAATATGACCAAGTTGCTAATTTAACACTTTCGCTGCCACCAGATTTTCAGAAATTGAGCCCTGTGTGCTGTTTCAATTTTTCATATAAACGTTTGCATAAAGGCATTTAAATAAACGGAAAAATAGTAAAAAAAATGTTGAGCCAATTAAATACTATAAAAAATTGACTTTTAATTGCTCCGTACATGCTACGGCCCTGGCACATAGCTATTAAGAACAATGTTATGCAGGCTAACCTAACTAGCCTAATAATACCAGGTCCGTATCATCGACGGAGCCAGCACACGGGGTGAAACTTGCGTCTTTGTACACGCTACGGAGCTGGCAGTGAAAGTGTTAATAAGAGAATAATATCTGTATGACAAGGGTTTAAGGGACATATTAATTACGGGCACAAAGCATGCCCAGACTCCAAATAACGACCTGTGCTTGTCCCATGTGGAACTCGAACCGACGACATTTGGCGTAGCGGTTAGAGTCACTAACAATTAGGCCAACAGGTTATGTTCAATCGTTTATTTAGAATGCGTGGACTGTATCATCAAGCTATAATAACAATGGTCTGAAATCAATACAGATCTGTGATTTCGGTCTGGCGCGCGTGGCTGACTCCGACTACAACCACACAGGCTTTCTCACCGAGTACGTCGCCACCCGCTGGTACCGGGCACCGGAGATCATGCTCAACTCCAAGGTAAGTGAACGCTATTAACGGATCTGTACTTCAAAATAAAGTATTGTGTTAGTAACAAATTATAAACACTATAATGTATATCGCTTAGCGTGTGTGCGGTGACATTTATATAATTTCATTTCACGCGTCAATTCAGAAACAATTATAACAATAAAACAAATAGAGAGTACAAAAAATGAAGTAGAACGTTGGGTAAACTAAGTTTAATAATTTTAAGATTATCCAAAAATATATATACGCAAATATATAATCGAGTTTATTCTCTTTATAACATTAGCATAAATCAACATTGTGTTTTGCACTCTAAATGATACATAATACACAAAATTATACAAAACTGATAAACTGTATCCATAGAACATATCCCGTAAAGTTCAGCTGCAAATTAAGAAGATAAGTGTATACCGGTTTTATGTTGACAATGTATTAAATCTTATATAACATACACATATAGTGAATACATAGGAAAAGAGTTACATCTTATATTGATACACTTAATATATGTTGTAGTCTCATTTACGTTATAATTCATTTTACATATTTTTTTTTATTATAAGGCTATCCTTTTAAAAGATTACCATTTTTGGGGTGAATGCATAATGCGACTTAATTAAGAACATTCAAGAAAGTTACTTTAATCCTTTACGAGTACGTGTTTTGGATATGAATATAATATTTTTTTCTGTTGCTTCATATTTCATAGCAATTCTATTAATATTATTATTATTATTATTAATATTCTAGTCATAAGTACGCACAAAGCCTCAATATCATAAGTGACTATGATAGTCATAGTACTTTGAAATTCAATAATTAATGTTGTTAATTCTTCCTACCAGAACATTGAAGTGAACTTCGAAACCTTCAAATATTGCAAATTATTATAATATTTGTTATAAAGTATATGTGCGAAATATAATTAACAGCTATATGATCTCTTGGGGCCTGGTCCAGAACATTAAGTATGAAATATTATACGAGCATATTATTAAAATTGTTTTTTTCATTAAGAAAAATACTGTTGTGTTTAAATTTATTGGATTTGATTGCGTCATGCTATTTGATGTTCAGCTAATTTTGAATATTCCGTTTGACTATACAGTTAATATGCTAATTGAAACTTTAATTGTTGATTTATTTGGGACTCCATAATTATGACTTTTATATAAAGTTCTATGAAAGTAATACAAAACAAGAAATTCAATCTCTTTACCAAATATTAACTTTATTAACTGTGTTTCAAAGTTTCTTAACCTTTGCTTAAATTATTGTGTGTATTGACGGTAATTAATTATTAAAATCGTCTAAATTGAATACTTAGAGACATAAATATCATGAGATATATACAATTATGGTTCAAAATAAGGGTTTCTTTTGTTGTGTTTTTAACCCTTTATTAACTTCCTACCATATCTAGGATTTTAGCTTACCCCTAAGAACATTGTCTAACCTTTTTTTTTGGTACTGGAGATTTTTGATTTTGATTTTGAACCAATTCTAAATAACACTTGAGTACCATTCTACATATCATCAATAACTTAACTTTTACTTGTATCAGAACCAATTATTGACTAGAGTATACTTTTTAAAAGCATTGCTTAGGTATTTGTGAAAATGGTTATATAGTATTAAGACCTTGAATAAGTTCTAGCTGTTATTTTGCTTAAAATATATATATTTAAAATATAAGGCTTACAATTACTTGATTGAAATTATTGTCCATCATTAGAGATCACTTTCTTGCATCTTTCCAAGCCCCAGTTGAAAAAACGATTCATCATTTGATGCAAGCCATGAATCGGCCCATCTTTCGGTTTCTTCGAAAGAATGGAAGCGCTATACATTCAAACTATGCACCATCGAGTTTCCGTGATAATTTCATAACGTTTAAGCAGCTCATAATAAATTACGTCCTGCTGATCTCACCAAATGCAGAATAAACGCTTCGAAGCATGGTTATTTAGTTTTGGGGACGATGTTGATGCATGAATATCAAACGATTTTTTACTCCAGGATTGTCGTAGTGAATCCACCTTTCATCTTCAGTGGTAATATGGTGCAGAAAATCTTTTTTTTTTCTGCTGTTGAAGCTGCAATTCACATAACAGAAAATGTTGTTCAACGTCTTTCGGCTTCAACTTATACGGCGCCCAAAGTCTTTTAAAAGTTTTAAAAATAGTTTTCGCCTTCAAAAGTTTTGAAATTGTTGAACCATCCACTTGCAATATTTTTCCGAGCTCTATTAGCGCCTGACATGGATCTTCATCAAGCAATGCCTGCTTGGTGCTCCAGAACGGTCCTCTTCCTTGTCAAGGTCGAAGTTATTATTGTTAAAGTGTTGAAACCAGTCCCTATATGTCATATTTGACAAAACACTGTCAACGTATGTTTCAACAAGAATTCTGTGTGCATCAGCTGCAGATTTCTTTTGAATAAAGCATTGTAATAAAATGCCTGTACAAATACTTTATTTGCCACTAAAGTAGACATTTTTCTAATAGGTAAATAAACACGTGGTTGGCTCAGTGGTAAACTATATCTACTAGAATTTGAGATTACGTACCGTTTCATTGCGTTACCGTAAGAAATTTTATGCACAGAGCGCCGCTACGCCATCTGTTAAGAAACAGCGAGAATTTATTCAGTTCCTAATAGTTTTAATTACTTTTCTTGAAAATTTATTAAATTGCAGCTAGTGGCAGAAGAACCTTTCCGTTTCACGGTGGAATTATTCTTTTATTTTTTATTTTGTAATATTAAACTAAAACTAAACTAGTGTTTGTTTAATTTGTATGTAAGATGAGCACCAAGGTATGATATCGGCCCGCTCGACGATACAGGGCATTCGCGTTCAAACCGCGACATCATCAGACCACCGTGGTCTGACCAAGCTCCTACGCGAACGTGGGTACGGATACCACACGTTCGCGTTGGAAGATGAACGCCGCCTCACGGTGGTCATCAGGGGCCTTCCCGTGGAGATCCCGGCTGAGCGGATTTACGAGGACCTTAAGTCCCAATCTTATCCCGTCATATCGGTACACCGTATGTACCGACCGACCACTAGGGCTCCTTTCGAGCTCGTGCTGGTTCATTTAGAGCTTTCCCCGGAAGGAAAGCAAATTTTTAATGTTAAGGCAATCTGCCAACTCTCCGGCCTTAGGGTCGAACCCCCTCGCGGTCGCGGTTTTCCCGGGCAGTGTCATCGCTGCCAGCTCTACGGCCACTCACAACGGTTTTGCCACGCGCGTCCGAGGTGCGTTAAATGCCTAGACGACCACGCGACTGCCGACTGTCCGCGGAAACAACCGATCCCGGAGGATCCTCCCAGCTGCGTCCTGTGCCAGCAGAAGGGCCACCCCGCGAATTACCGCGGGTGCCCCAAAGCACCGCGCAGGACGCAGCCGGCGAGGATCCCCTCGCGCTTCGTTCAGCCTCCCTGGGCTCCTTTAGCCCCGGGAAGAGCCGCGGCCCCTCAGGCAAACCAGGCCCCTCAGGCACCCGCGAACGCGTGGGTGAAACCCCCGAGGGTGAACCCCACACCCGCGCCGAAACCGACACCGCCGCCGCCGGTACGCAATTCCGCCGACGGAATTGCGGGCTCGTTCGCGTGCGTCTCAAGCCTCTTCGGTGTAATAGACATCGAGGAGCTACTCGTGTTCTCGAACAAAATGAGGGATACGGAAAAGAATCCCCCCGCGCGGATGGATGTGCTCCTCAAGCACGCCGTCCTAATCAGCCAAATTTACAAACACACAATGTCATCTTAAATGACATCACACGGTAGAATAAAACCTCGCTCTCTGACTGTCGTGACATTCAACGCGAACGGACTGCTCAAACAGATAGATCAGGTACGTGACTTCGTAGTTACCCACCAGATAGACATACTGCTAATCCAAGAGACCTTTCTAAAACCGTGTAACCGCGATCCGCGCATCGCAAACTTCAACGCAGTTAGGAACGATAGGGCAACCGCGATGGGGGGAACCATCATTTACTACAGAAGGTCTCTTCATTGTACCCCGCTCGATCCGCCCCCACTAGTTAACATAGAGGCGTCACTATGTCAGGTGGGTATGACTGGCCATCAGCCGATCATACTAGCATCAGTATACCTCTCCCCGAATAAGGACCTACTAGAGGGGGACCTTAAGTCCCTACTCCAATTAGGTAACGCAACCATTCTGGCCGGCGACCTAAATTGTAAACATCCCCGCTGGAACTCTAGAATCGTAAATACTAGAGGACGTCTCCTTGATAGGCTAAGCAACACGCCTGGTCTCAACTTTGAGATCATAGCGCCCTTGAGCCCCACGCGATACTTTGACTCGGACTTCCGACACGACACACCTGACGTGCTCGACATAGCGCTCTTGAAAGACGTAACGCTTCAGTTGCGATCAATCGAGACACTATCCGAGCTAGACTCCGACCATCGACCAGTCCTAATCCAGCTCGGACCCCTCGACCCTACGACACCCGCGTTAAAAACTATAATCAACTGGAGAAAGCTAGAAGAGCAACTCCACTCCCCCGCCTCAGTGCACCTCGACGAAATACCTGACCAGATCGTAACGGTCGAGGACGCTGAAAAAGCCGCGACGCGATTCACAAACCATATATCAGACATAATAGGAACGTCCTCGAGGGAGGTCCGCGCAACCTTCGATGGGAGCCGTGCACTCCCTCCGGACATTAGGCACCTAGTTAACCGTAAAAACGCCGCGATCAGGAACCATGACACATATCCGACAGACGAACATCGACGGGAGCTACGCCGCCTCCAAAGGGAGTTGAGACAAGCTCTTGACACCTTTAGAGATGGAGGCTGGGACAAGAAGCTTTCAGAGCTCTCTCCTTCACACCAGGCTTACTGGTCATTGCAGAGAGCCCTGAAAGCCGAAACTGTCTCGGCAATGCCCCCGCTCGATAGACCTAACTCCACGCCCGCCTTCGACGACCGAGACAAAGCGGAATGTCTAGCCGACAGCCTAGAGAGCCAGTGTACCATTAGCACGCAACCGGTCGAACGCGAACATGTCGAAGTCGTCGACAACACTGTTCGAGTCATGTGCTCTCAACCACCAGCAGGTCCCCCCATAGAGGAAACGAACCTCGAAGAGGTAACGAACCTAGTTAAGGCGCTTCACGCCAAAAAGTCGCCAGGATCAGATAGGATCACCAACAAAGTGATCAAACTCCTTCCGCCTCCTTTGCTTTACCTAATGGTTAATATTTTTAATGCTCTACTGGCCGGTTGCCGGTTTCCGGCCCAGTGGAAAGAGGCCATAGTGATAGGCATTCACAAACCGGGTAAGCCCCGGAATCTTCCAACTAGTTACCGTCCAATTAGTCTCCTTAGTTCCCTAGGGAAAATCTATGAGAGGATTATCCTCAGTAGACTTAAGTCAGAAGTAGAGAGACTGAACATCATCCCAAATGAGCAGTTTGGCTTTCGAGCCTATCATTCCAGTTCCCACCAGGTGCAACGCCTCACGGAGCACATCCTTTCTGGGGCCACTTTGTGCCGCAAGCTACGTAGGACAGGAGCGCTCTTCCTCGATGTAGCGAAGGCATTCGACAGGGTCTGGCACAATGGACTGGTATACAAGCTATACCAGTTCAGGGTGTCGGACAGACTCGTACTAATCATACGGGACTTCCTGTCGAATCGCTCCTTCCGCTACAGAGTGGAAGGCGTGATGTCGACTCCCCGCCCCATCAGGGCAGGCGTCCCTCAAGGTTCAGTCCTCTCACCAATTCTCTTTTCAATTTACTCCAGCGACATTCCTAGGCCGCGTTATAAAGTAGAATTAGCAATGTTCGCGGATGACACCGCAATTTACACATCCTCAAGGGATCCTTATGAGATCTCTCAACGCCTCCAATCCGCAGCCGACTCCCTCGGGAACTGGTTTCGGAAATGGAGGATTGAGGTGAACCCGGAGAAGAGCACCGCGGTACTCTTTGAACGGTCACGATCCACAAGGGGCCCGGAGATTAAACTGTTTGACAAACCGATTCCTTGGAAAAACAAGGCCAAGTACCTAGGAGTGACGCTGGACAAACAGCTAGTATTCACTTCACATATCGAGGACGTTCGCAACAGAGCGGCCTTTATCCTAGGGCGACTTTATCCCCTGTTAGGCAAGCGGAGTAAAATGTCCCTTAGAAATAAGGTCACACTTTACAAAGCCTGCATACGCTCCGTCATGTCCTATGCAAGCGTTGCCTTCGCTCACGCGAACCTGAAGCCCCTTCAGGTGCTTCAGAACAGATTCATGCGGCTCGCCACTGGAGCACCGTGGTATATGCGTAATATCGACTTGCACAGAGACTTAGATCTACCGACGATCGCACAGTATTTCAAGGGGCTCTCCAAAAGCTACTTTGACAATGCTGTGGGACACCCAAACCCGCTGGTGGTTAAGGCCACAGGATACACGGCCCGTAAGACTCCTAAAGTCAGAAAGAGAAGACCCAAGTCGGTACTTTTCGACCCGGACGACGCGATTACGTTAGGGAACGCTACGTAAAAGCGGCAAAGCGAACATAAATACTACACATACACACACACAGCGTCTTCGCCGGCGAAGACGAGGCCCCCATCCAAGCACGTTGCTCCGGCGTTCTGCCGTCGGAGGACGTTAGTGTCAAATTCTAACCCACATCCAACCCTCGCTTCCCACCTAACGGCGTCCTGAGCCGTGGTCCGAGCCTCACAGGAGGCGCCCTCAGGACGCGCGTTCCCCTGGGGCCCTTCAGGCCCCCCTTTTCAAGGGCGGGTCTCTGCACCCGTCCATTACTCCGGTGACGCTGTCATGGCCAGTAGGGCTAACAGCAGAGACAAACAAAAAAAAAAAAAAAAAAAAAAAAAAAAAAAAAAAAAAAAAAAAAAAAAAAAAAAAAGGTATGATACTTTCAAGTGAAGTAAATACATCTCCTCGCTGAACGACCACGATCCAGTATCACTTTACGGATAGAGTAAATATAACCCTGCTGTTTTCTAATTAAACCTGTTTTCTCCTAGTTTACGATATTTGACCGTAATATTACTTTACAACATGAGCGTCTTGCCTTAATATTGTTTTAAATGAAAATTGATTAGCAAGAAGTCTTATGATAACAAAAACTTCAACATACAACATACAACAATATAAGAAGATGAATTATCATTCTTTAGTTGTAGATGAAGATAAATGAATAATTAAATTAAAAGAAGGCCACTAGTCAAAATATTACATATTCGAAGTCGTTTTATTAAAAATAGTTTTCATTTAAGTGCTGAATATATGTTATTATATATTGTGTTAATATTAATGTACAGTAAAAGTCGTTTAAAGTCTCTACTGGTTAGATGGTTGTTTGTTTGTATTTGTCCGTTTTAATGAACAGAGACCCGAGGGCAAATGCTTAACAAATATTATTTCAAACAGACTTGAAACATTTGAAGATCTTTACGGAATGTTTCCTTTTCGGTTGAAGTATCATAAGTTTCATTATTTTATACCTTAATTTTTAAATAAGCTGCATATTGAATAGTTATCAAATATACTTTTAAGAGACACATCCATAGCTAGCTATAGTTATTTAACTGCATGCAATTTGACAAAGCGATGCAACAAAACAGTATTCGCCAGGAGGGTACCGGCTTTGGTGAAGCCGGAGAATCCCTCCCCCAGCGAAATCGGACGATTGATTCTCGAATTTTGGTGGGACTCCCCGTCGTAGCTGAGGAGGCTAAAGTACACACGATGGACAAACAGCGGCACCCCGCTCCACTCTAAATATGGACTTTTGCAACATCTGGGGATTTCACTCTAACCTAAACGCCATCCAATGTCATCTAGAGATGATGTAGGCCTTGTTGTTTTTTGACGGAGACATAAATATATCAATCTAACGATACAACGAACCTGTCATACATACCGAGGTATAAACTAGAAGATCATTTTATAGCACACGCCGGGGTATCTGTGATCGTAAGTGATAATATCTGCTACAGTCGCCTTCAGAATTTTGAAGGTCGGGACCTATCAGTACTCTGACTGTGCATAGACATAAATGATCATGTCAGTGTCCACGCGTGCCTCTATAGGTCCCATAGTGGTGTATTGGGATGGAATGCATCGCACCCATGGGGTTCGACTTGTTTCCCTTCCAGTGATTCCAGTGATTGCGCTGCAGCTGCAGCTGATGTGATACTACAGGCTATGAAAGTAATTGTACTTCGTTACTCTTGGCAACTTTTGCCTGCCGTCCCTACCGCTACTGCACATGGGGAATGACTCTGACCGATATAGCAAAAGAGAAAGCCGATCTCTTGTTTATTCTTTTTGCCTCAAACTCAACTTAGGAACACCAAGGAAACACACCTACCGAGGTGTCAGAGCTCAGTGCCAGAAATTTCTTTTTTAGCAAAACTTCCGACAGTCTCTATTTTCCTTCGAAGTTCCTAAGTCGAGTTCCATCGATTTGTGCTACGTTCCTAGTTGCATTTGTGCTACGAACATGCGACCCTGCATTGACTCTTTATCTTCACTACGGCGTTTGACGAATTTGAAAGCGTCTTATACATAGGATTTCCTGAATATAAAAATCGTATTTACATAAATGACCACCTTTCCAGCTACAATAACATGTTTTTGTAATATTTTATTAGTGTCATGTACATGGTATTGTATTAAAAAATACTAGAAAGTGAAAAAGGTTTGTAACTTCTTTCCGCTCATTAGTGTTATCGGTTTTATTATTCTTACACTTCTACATTTGTTATGTAAATCATGTGGATTTAATTTCTTGTACTCCATACATCGTTTATATTATTGGAGATTCATACTATATAGTAATGATATGATACCTTTATTGTATGTAAATTGCTTCTATGAATTTTTTAACTATGTACGGATTCACATATATCACAAACTTAAGTTCAACTATAGTACTGTGAATCTATCTCGCGTGCTTGCATTTAGCAATTTATATTTTATTGCTATTTCGTTACTTTAAGTCATATGCGAAATGTTATGTCATTTAGAAAAGATAAGAATCTCAAATAATATTCATGCTCAATTCATTTTAGATTTACTTATAACTAAAACAAAAATTATTTACATTATTTTTAGAATTGTGTACTTAATTATTATGCTATTATTTTCAAATAACATTTATTTAGTATTATCGAGTCGTAGCTTGGATTATTTGTTACAAGTTGCAATGTTCTTCTATAATCAATTATATTATATGTGTAAAATTAAAAAAAAAGTTACTAAAATGTCCAAAATTGTTTTTAACTAGAACGTTCGTAGTTTGCGAACTAAAACTACAGAATTTATACGAAATCTTTTACAATACAACTATCGTATAGTTTATTTAAGCGAAACTTGACTTTTGCCGGGAATTAGTGACGAGAAATTGTTTGAGGTGTGATACAATGTGTATAGAACCGATCGTGACTAGGACCGATTAAGTAAAAAAATGGCAGGTGGGACTTTAATTGCCGTACAACATGTGTTACTCAAATTAATGTATCATTATGTCAAATGCCTGTGTCAAAAAAATTTAAGACTATTTTGTTGTTATTTCCCCTTCATTCACATCAAGCAGCATCGTAACTTTAATCTTATGTATATTTGTCTGATTCAAGTATTGAATATTCCGTGGATGAATACTTAGTATTAGGAGATTTTAATATAAGAAGCCTCGATTGGCAGTCAAGTACATATGGATCGAAAATTATTATTTGAAATCCTTCTGATCATTTAACGTCACGATTTTACTCGTTTCATTGTTTATTATTCTAAACCTTTAACAAAAAATCTCATGTAATTTTTTTTTAATTCACTACGTCTTTTGTTCCTATTCCATATGGTGTCCCAGGGTTACTAAAATAATATTATATTTTACGCAATGATGGACCGCAAAAGTACTGGATACCTGCGAACTTCTCTTGGATGTTATTTCTATTTTTATGCAGTTGCGTGAACATAATAAATTAATTAAGACATAGTTTTAATAAAACATTTGTTGCCACGGGCTTAAGACTTTTAGATAAAACTACAGTACACAGTATACTATCAAGTCAACGTTTCAATGTGTGTGTGTTCATGGGGATTTAGGAGTAGAATAGGTAAAGTTGAACATATTTGGTAGGTCAAGGACAGTTTATTTTGCCTATAAGCTTTGTTACATAGGACATTGGAATAACGTATATATATTTGAAATAATGAAAGCTATTATTTAACATTAAATTATTCCTGTGTTTGCAATTTCGAGATTACCGTTATTGTAACCAATTTGTATTTGAAAATGTCATTAACATGTTAAGCTTATGAAAATTTTTAACAAATATAATTTTGGGTTTTGGCATCTTTTAAATATTTTTCTATACTGCAAAGCTAGGGTAGGTTAGGAGTGTTTAGGATTTTCAAAAGAAGCCTAATATTATTTTTATTCTCTTGGTTATAGACAACCAATAAATTTTAATCATAGTTACTGCGAAAAGAGATCTTGATTTATAACCAATGTTTTCTTTTTTATTTTTTTTATTTTATAAATACTAATACTTTAAATATTTAAGAATTAGTTAAATTTTTAACTAACATTTTAAACTAGGAAATTCATATCGTTTGTAGACATGCTATGCTACATGCTACGAGCTACGCTGACCCAAGCAATTCAACCAACCCAAAGGATTCTGTAGCAATATCCAGTTGTTAAAATCTATATTGGTTTTGTATTCAGATGTCTGTTGAGGTTATTATAAAAGTTAATAATCAGGTTTTTATAAACTTTGATTGGATTGAAATTATATTTAAGCGTTTTTAAATAAAAAATTTATATATTGAAAGTGGTAACCGATATAAACGAACCATATATAGCATATGTTATTAAAAATATAATTTGTATTTTCTCGTTATTGATGTCTCTGTTTTCGAAATAAAATAAAATAAAACGTCCGGTTAAAGGTCGCTTCGACCAAGGGCAACAATGCGACATATGTCGGGCGTTGGGATCGAACAACACTACATTAAGCCTAAAACAAAGTACGCCAAAATAAACCACGGGCCATAGCTTAAATGTAAGATTAGTATCTATCTATGGCTATCACATGTCATTGTGCATAATAAACTATTTGAACACATTCTAAATTGCGAACAATTGAGGGGTACGAAGCTAAAAGAAATAATATATATATTTTTATTATAAATAAGTATATATATTTTTTCCGGCTGTATTCACTTTAATTATATCGGAATTTTTCCGTTTAGTTTCATTGTCGAGTCTTCTTTAATACATAGCCATTAACAAGTGTTAGTTGTTGTTATTATAATAAATGTTGTTTAACGAACTTAATTTAATACATAAGGACGATGACAGAATATCCATATCTTGGCAGAAACTTAACACATTACAATATTTTTTTAAATATATTTGTGTACGTAACTATTAAAAACTCGAACCACTTGCTCCGGTAATTCCTTTTATGTTAATACAAAAAAGGAATTTTAAGTTTGACAAGGCCAGACGTTACCAATCTTTTGGTTGAATCAAACTACAAAAAAAAGTATCGCCGTTATTTGCTTACTACATATAAGCTTTTAATGATATTGTAAGTAACTCTGCGTGAAATGTTCTCACTTTCATCGATCGTCTTACTTATATTACGAGCGGATAGTAAATATTGAAGTAGACGCCGTTAAGTCGTACGAGAAGTAATACAGCGTCTTTATATTCAAAGCCTTTTTGAGATCTTTGATATGCTCTCTCGCTGATCTTTACACTATATAATATGAAAATAACCGGTATCAAGTTTGAAATGTCTTTTTTAAAGACGTCCCAGGAATATCTAAGACAAAATATTACTTTTGTATAGGTAAGACTTAGACAGATCTTTATAATAAAATTGGGCCAGGATTAGTTACAATTACGTATCCAAGATAAGCAACAGATTCGTTTGGGAAAATGAAAAAAAATCAATACCAGGATACAGATATAAAGATAGATTGTTCTTAAACCAGTTTATTTATTTAACAGCAGATACATTATTTTATTAAAGTACGCGGAGTTTTAAAACTACATAATTATTATTTATTGTCAGCTAATAAAACAACAACAACAACAACAACAACAATTGTTAATGGAATGTAAGTTTCACAGAAAGCTTTCATTTCGATATAATCGAATATTTTCTTTCCTAGACAGGGATGCTTTGTTTCAAATAAATCAAAACTCAATCTATCCGTTCTAAAATTATTGTTTATTGGTTACTTAGTTTTCAAAATATATGTACCCCCTAACACTAAAACATTATTTATATTTTTCGAATAGCGTACGCAGGTCAGATGTCCCTAGGTAATATTGTTTATCTTTGATAAATACAAATTGAGATAGACTTGACATTTTAGAAACTTACTCTGAACTCTTATATACATTGACCTACAATGAAAACAGGAAACTCATTTATTTGTAATATAACTAATTAAACATAACGATATTTTTATTAATACGTATGTATTAAGGAGGATTTAATGGGGCATATTTTAAGTTACACTGGATTGTAATTAACAGAGAATGAGATCAAATCAGTTTATTCTTTGACGTCACGGTCAAGCAGTTTATGTTGTCGCCATTTTATTAGAGGCTCGGGTGTCTCTGTAATCACCACTAAATTGTTATCGTGTTTTTTTCATTATATATGTAATTTTATTTTTATTATATTGTTAGATGATACAAGACGCTGTTAGCAACACCCCCCCATCAAATATACAAAGCGAAGCGTACGGCGCGCACGCACAGGCTTTTTTGAGACTTTGGGTCGAACAGACGTATTGCGTTAGGGATTACTGAATATCATTTTTGTCCATTGTTTTAATTATTTTTGTTAATTGTTAGACAATGTGTTAATCATTAGATTAAATATTTGATTGTGAATATTTGTTAAAATAAATAGTTGTAGGTAATGGCAGTATTTCTTTTTTTAAATTAACTTAAACCACTTCTGATTCCTAAAATCAGAAGTGGGATTCGAACACTGCTCACGGTTTGCATTTTGTGTTAATTTTTTTTCATATCCATAGTGGTGTACCGTAAGCCCTTTTCGTAAGGTTCAAATTTCACCTTCACTTTGGTAAGTGTTCATTATTCTTTTGAAACAAAGACGAGTTACGCTTACATCGTAACGTCCTATTGTCTATTTTGAATAACGTTCGTCCTATTGTCAATTTTAAATACCGTTATTTCATACTGTGAGATGATTTGAAATTTGTTTTATAAAAAAAAAGTATCTTCGTTTTGCGTGACAAATGAAAGTTGATCTTATTTTGTTATGATTGCTTAATTTTTTTTTAACGTTACGTCTTTAATAAGCCCATTTTATTGATAAGTGTTTCTTTTGAGGCCTAGACGCTTTATATACTTTTCATACCATTGACACCTTCGTGTTTTGATAATTTACCTTTTTTAAATTACTTCGTTTTTGTATCTTTTTCGTTCCGAGTGTGAATATTATTGTTTTAAAGTGAAAAATACTAGTTATCCTAGTGAAACTCAAGGTCTCAAAGGGCATCTTTGGCGTTGTGATTGTTTTACATCTAGATTTTAACATGGATCGACCCTCTCGATCCTAATCTCGTGGAGATCGAAGGTTGTATCGAGAAAAGTCAGCGAATCGTTCCCGCGGGCCGTCTTCAGGTCGTACTCCCTCACTTCCACCTAGTACAAGGTATCGTACCCGCAGTCGTAGCCATAACAGAACCAGTGGTCGCTGCCCTGCGCGTGATCGTGAACAGGACCGCAGCCGCAACCCGCATCGCAATAATAGCCATAATCGCTACACGGAACAGAGCCGCAGTCGTAATCGTGAGTATAGTGACCACAAGTCTTGGCGTTCAATCATGACCCGTCTCCACGCCTTGGAATCAAACGCACTTTCCTCACATGTACCTGATCACCCGCCATCTACTAGGCCTATCTATGAGAACGGTACTGAGCAGATCGTAGAAGCTATCCATTCACTAAAAACCGTAAGTACACAGAGCTACTATGTATCAAATTTCGATCCTAACGTTCACGATGTGGAGTCATGGTTTGATGAGGTTGATAGGGCGAGGTTAATTAATCGTTGGGAGGATCACGAGTGCCTAGCTCGCATAGGTAAGTGTCTGATGGGAGATGCCAAATTATGGTTGGACGAATGGGTCACCAGTGACCGCACTTGGTCCAACTTCAAGAAAGACTTCAAGTGCCTCTGCATCAAAAAAAAGACGTAGCTAACATCCTGTATGAAGTTATGTCTACCAACTCTAATACGTTTAGGACTTATGCGGAATATGCACGTAGATCATTGTTACGTCTACGCATCGTTAAGGGGTTGAGTGAGGACCTTATTACGGCAATAGTGTTACGTGGTATCAAAGACCCACAGGTTAAGGCTACCGCAACAAATGCGAATCTTTCTCCTAATGATCTGGTGAACTACTTATCGACGTTTGTGAAGCCTGAAGCTCCAGGAACTTCCACGCAGAATCGCTCAGCTTTATCGACTACCTCCAATAGATACCAAGGTAACAAACACTCTTTTTCAAATCCTAATTCAGCTGTTAAATGTTTTTTGTGCAACCGACATGGCCACAAACAGGCCAACTGTCCTCAAAGGGTGAAAGCTTCTGCCGCTGTCACGACTAGTACCACCGCGGCTGATCTGACAGTAAGTAAACCATCTGGTAAGCCTGGGAACAATAATATTTGCCTATTTTAGCCAGGTCACGGAAGGAGCTGAACCTAATTACCATTTTTATGAGCTCGAAACGTTATCTGTAGTTAAGGTTCTTAAACATTTCCGCCATTATTTAATTGGTTTAAAATTTGATGTCATCACGGATTGTAATGCCCTTAAGGCTACTCAGAATAAAAGAGATTTGTTACCGCGTGTGGCAAGGTGGTGGATATATTTACAGGATTTACTTCATGGATGCAGGTGCTGGGTGTACAATTTCATCATGTTACACCAGAAATTCATCATGCCAATGGATAAGTTAAACGTTACATTCGCACGGTACTCAACATGCTTCGCATTGTAGCTAATCATCGGAAAACTGAGTGGGCTGATGAGTTGTGGTAGTTGCAACTCATTCTGAACTTGACAAAACAGAAGACAACACAGACCTCTGCCTTAAATCTCCTGATTGGTCATGAGAGCGCCACTCCTGCGATCCGAACGTTGGTACGCGACATTTCCACTACTTCAGAGTCTCCAAATCGTGGGTCCAGGCGGGAAATCTTGAGACAAAGGACGGCCGAACGGTTATCGAGAAATCGGCTACAGCAGGATGCTGCCGTTAATAGAGAACGTAGCTCCCCTCGTGTATTCCAGAAGGGAATTCGTTATAAAGTACTCGCAATCTCAAGGAAAAGTAGATGCTGGTATGCGAGGTCCTTATAAAGTCATCAATACTCTTCCAAACCATAGATACGAGTTGAAATTACTCGTTGGGGCCTATGGGAAGACTACATATGCAGCTGCCCAATTCCTGGTCCCATGGAAAGAAGAATGGACCCCAGATGTTATTTATCTTTTAAAGAAAATACCCTGTTTATGTATTCATGTTGTATTGAATACCCTGTTATGTATCCATGTTGTGTTGGATACCTTATGTGTCTTCCATGTTGTATTGGAGATACCCTGTTTATGTATTCATGTTGTATTGAATACCCTGTTATGTATCCATGTTGTGTTGGATACCTTATGTGTCTTCCATGTTGTATTGGAGATACCCTGTTTATGTATTCATGTTGTATTGAATACCCTGTTATGTATCCATGTTGTGTTGGATACCTTATGTGTCTTCCATGTTGTATTGGAGATACCCTGTTTATGTATTCATGTTGTATTGAATACCCTGTTATGTATCCATGTTGTGTTGGATACCTTATGTGTCTTCCATGTTGTATTGGAGATACCCTGTTTATGTATTCATGTTGTATTGAATACCCTGTTATGTATCCATGTTGTGTTGGATACCTTATGTGTCTTCCATGTTGTATTGGAGATACCCTGTTTATGTATTCATGTTGTATTGAATACTCTGTTATGTATCCATGTTGTGTTGGATACCTTATGTGTCTTCCATGTTGTATTGGAGATACCCTGTTTATGTATTCATGTTGTATTGAATACCCTGTTATGTATTCATGTTGTATTGAATACCCTGTTATGTATCCTTGTGTGGTGTATATTTTCAGTATCGGCCAGTACTGAGAACTGCTGGGTAAACGTAAGTGCCCAGTGTATCATAACCTTACTTTTGTACCTATGTGAATATGTGCATGATAAACTCTCCTTACCCTATTTAGAATTAACAAAACTAACACTCTTAACTGTGTCTGACCTAAACGGTTGGTTTAGGTGATTACTATTAACACTAGTTGTGTACATTTTGACTTTAGATATGACTAATGACGAGGAGCCCTCGAGAACAGATCCAGCGCCGGGCCCTTCGTGTCTATCTGGTCTGCCTAGACTGTTTTCCGACTCCGAAGATGACGGGCCTGTCGGGGACGACAGGATATCAGGAGAGGCCGTATTAGATGATACAAGACGCTGTTAGCAACACCCCCCCATCAAATATACAAAGCGAAGCGTACGGCGCGCACGCACAGGCTTTTTTGAGACTTTGGGTCGAACAGACGTATTGCGTTAGGGATTACTGAATATCATTTTTGTCCATTGTTTTAATTATTTTTGTTAATTGTTAGACAATGTGTTAATCATTAGATTAAATATTTGATTGTGAATATTTGTTAAAATAAATAGTTGTAGGTAATGGCAGTATTTCTTTTTTTAAATTAACTTAAACCACTTCTGATTCCTAAAAATATATATTTTATTTTAACTCATATATATATATGTTGCAGTAAGTATAAAAATAAATCCATAAGAAACAGAAAGTTGCACAGGAACGATTTTTTTTGCATTATTGTTTTTATGTATGTATATATACATATTGTTTAAATTGTTGTAAATTGCTTAAAACAATAAATGCTTCATGTGTGTTTATTTATCTTCTTAGTAATGAAACTCTGCAAGACTATCCTCCATACTCGTAGCTCACGAGTTATCGATTCAATGTAATACATTTTATGATTTAACGCATTCCTCAGAGTATAGGTAGGTTATAGTTGTACATATTTTGGTGTGAAATAGAATTTGATAGACATATTTAAAATTACAATTTTAGCAGATATATCAAAATAGTAAACAAACTGCAGTTTCTAATCTCATTATACAGTAGAGTATATATTATTACATACAATGACAAATATCAATCTAAAGAACAATGATACAACTCAATAGTGACACCTAAATTTGTATATTGTGATTCCAATTACTATGTAACAATGCTCTGTGATAACCTCACAGAGGTAATGTTCATATAATTGGATTGACACCTGCTCGTAAATATTTTCTGCCTTAATAATATAGAAACGTGGATTCTTTACGATTAGGACAAGGACTATTGCAGAGACATATTGGTCATGTGGGTGATAGAGATCGACCCAATGATTCTCTTCGTATTTATTATATGATTTGTCTGTCGGCGCGTAAGTTTTTATCTTTGACACCGCCTTGAATTTACAAAATTGGTAGGCTGAATAAAGTTTTAAATATAATAAGTACAATCTAAAAAACGCTTTCCTTAAATATTTTAATGTTTTTGAACAATTCTATAAAGGTGAACAATTAAGAGTTCTTTTAAGACTTGTCTTGCCTATGATCAAAACAAATCAAACTGATACAACGATACGAAACAAAACGAACCTTTAAAAACAAACCGATTTCTGCTTTTATCTGCAATTTAAAATAACCTTAATTTTACTAATATTTGATAAACAAGTTACTTGCGGAAATAGAGAAGTGAATCATAAAAAAAAACTGAATATTTGAATTACTTTCAAAATGCTGTTCGGCGAAATTATACTTTAGTTCTGCGGGCTTTATAAAATGCCTAAGCTAGGGGAGCTTCAATTTCACCATGTCAATCATGCTTCACTGAAAAAGTCTTAAAATTTTTGGTCAATGTATTGGAGAGGGCACGACCCTTTAAGTTGAAAGACCGTTTTGTATTAAATGTTGAAATAATCTGATTGATATTAACGTGTTCGTCTCGCGAGTTTTTCCGCTAGAGCGCACCACGGACCTTCGTCGTCAAGGCCTCTGGGAAGCCGGCCATGGCATTATTAATTTGTCACTTCGTTAACTCACAACTTTCTTACAAATATTTTAGGTTAAAACTTAGTTACTATACTAGGTTATTAATTAGACTCTGAGCTTTAAAATTAGGATAAGTATAGTAGTCAAAGTGAACGTTTTTTATTTCAATTACGTTACACACTCCACTTATAAAGGTCATACTTGCACGATTCTAGAGAGTGGGTCCATGGACGAAAACTGACAACAAACTATAAATAGAAATAAATTAGAATTCAAATAAGGCGTGGTACCAAAAGAAGACTATAATAATTAACCACTGCACTACTACAATGATGATACATTACTTTAAGAATTTTTATAAAGTTTGTCGTCGATGACTTTTACAATCGGTTGTCATTTGTAACATTCTTGTTGGTACTCGGTTCAAGTTCGGCAAAAAAATGGGGTAATATATAATATAGTTATATATATATGCAGTAGTAAGATATAAAAATATCTCCAAGGAATTAGTTATAAAACCCAGGAAACCAGCAAACCAGCAGAGTAGGCTTTTTTATTATTCTGAGCTGGATAAAACAATGTTTTAAAAGATTGACCGGAAAGTCACTATTTCTTTCTTGTTTGCGAAGAGACGAGTTTTAATAATCACCTTTTATATTGCCTTTTGTATAGTTGTATGATTATCTACATACGATCCTGTGTGATCAGTCTATCAAGACAAATGACGCTTGGGCGTTAATCGGTCAAACGAGCCGTGATACAATAACTATCTACCAGCCCTCTACTAATAGTAATATATATTCATTAATATAGTAACAGTTATGTTTTATCTATCTTACCATAAATAGTTGAAAAAATGTAAAATTTATTTCTATTTACGTTACAAAAGTAACGATAAGGAATAAATATAAAAATAGGAATAAATATTCTTAAATTCTTGAGAGAAGTGGCTGAAATAACCAGACGAAAAAAAGCGCAGCTAAATATGTTTTAAAGTAATATCTTTATTTAGATTGAATGTTGCTGGAGAGTTCAAATAAATTGTTACCTTTACAGTGTTATGTTATAATATTTAGGAATACTGATAAGTTGTAATGTAGTATTATTTTGTTGTCTGTTGGGTGGTGATTAATACAATTAACCTTAATTAATCCAATTGTGACGAGTCGTTCACCTTTATTGATATAAAATACACAAACTTAAAATAAAGTAATTTGGTAAAACGGTTCGACAAGTCGTTTGAGAAAGAGAACAATGTTGTCCTACAATAAATTAAATTATACTACGAGTGAATTATAGATGCTTGTATAACAGAAATTAAATAAATAAATACTAGGACTTTCATATGAAGTATAATTTCACACAATAATAATAAAGTAGGCTTAATGATACTGATACTATTAATATAATTATGGAGTTTAGGTTTCATTTTATTATTAATTAAATTAAACGTTTGAAATTTTTATTCGTCAAATAAAATAGACGTGGATTAAGGTACGGTCGGCGGAAGTTAATCGCGCCTATTATTATGATTCATAGCAGCAGTTATATTGCATCATTGTTACTTGTCGTTCATCTTCATACATTTTCGTGGCTTCATATTAGCTTCGCTGTTATGCAAGTAAAACTGACTGAACTGACAAATAAACATATTTGTCAGTTCGACCATTGTCTGGTTATAATAAACATTGCATTGAAGCCTATTGTCCGTGATCAATTGGTGCCGACATTACTTCAAGTAACTCTGGTACTGTTTATTTGTTAGTGCGATTAACCACACCCATAATTATTGTCGTGTTATCTCTATCCATGTTTACTGTTATTGTCGTCATGATATGTTTACTCAAAACGCCATTGTAAATGTAAAATATATTTTTTAATTTGGGTTACTGCATTGTGTCAAAATATTAAACACACTATTGATGTCATGATACACTTGAAGGAGGTGGAATTTGAGAGGAGCATGAGATAGCAGTACATAATTAGCAAGAGCTACCCGGTACAGACAGCGACCTGATATGGGTACAGGATAGAGTACGACATTATTCATACGGCTATATCAATTTATACAATCGCAATACCGCTATAATAATAACAATTCAACTGATAACATGATAAATAAAATAACAATATAACTCGTGTTATTTCAACTGATAATGTATGATAAGTTTTAAATACTGAAATAGTTTAACGTACATTAAAGTCATATTTCCTTGTCCACATTAGAATTATTATGCAAATCATGTTCTAGGTACAAGGACCGCCTCGATCGGGTTATTACCCCTTTTAACATAAGATCGTAGTTAACAGCTATTATATCAATGTTTCGTAAGGTAAAGGAGACAATCTGATGTCCGAATCCCTTCAAAACCTCTCCGTGTGTCCTTATATTTTTCAATGTTTATAAATAATCCTAGACGAAGATGCTGTTACTATCAGACGAACCGTCTGCTTGTTCATCTCTGCCAACATACACTTATCAGAACATGTACAAGGTACAAGGTACTTAAAGAGAACAGATCATCGAACTATACGCAAGATCTCTTGTGATAATGTAATAATAAATAAAGTCATATGCAAATTCTTTATTTCTTTATTATTTCTTAAAACCTAAGCTATGTGCATATAGATTAACTATGTTTTTTTTTAGAAGTCTATAGTATTGCAATTTAAAAAAGTAGTACAAATGTATGTCGGTATTACATTAGTATTATTTTAAATTTGTCTACAATAAACTGTCTAGTGTATTTTTACATTTTATAAAAAAAAAATATTTTCAAAACACCTAAACACAAACAACTGTAAGTTATTTTACGATTGAAATGCTATTTTATATGGAAAGCCTCTCCTTAATCCCAATCCCCTCAATGTGTCATCGCTCGGGTACATACATTTAAAATATGTATTAAAATACTTACTTACTTCTTACATGTTTCTACATAATAAAAGTTATGCTATTTTTGCGTTAAATATCTTGATTTATTTTTATTAACCAATATCTGGATGCAAGGAATGCAAGTGATAATGTAATGTTTATCAGATATTACTTTGATAAAACAAACGTCCTTCTTCTTGTAAGTGTATTTGACGACTGACTTATGATTGTACACTGAAGATTTGTATAAGAAGAAAATAACAAACTTAAATAGATGATATTGGTTTACTAATAATTTGTTTATTGTATGATTGTTTGATATGTGAATAATATATAGATACAAAGTCTCCAAATAAGTTTAGAGTCAATTGTAAGTCCTTGGTTACCGAAGTTTCCGAGAACATTGCGAGCTGACTAACAAATGTTCGGTAATTAAGATTCTTAACTGTTTTAATTAATTGTACGGGTTTTAATTAATTGGAGGATTTATTTTGGAATCCCCTTTTATTCGTTTATTGAATTATTTCAGATTCCAGGAAACAACTAGGTATTTTTTTATTTGATTATAATCATTACTATAACAAAGAAATTGTTATATTTATTTTAATAATTATATTAGGAACTTTATAAAATTATCAACACAGGTTAAAATTTTGTAGATGTTTATTTCTGTACAAAACAACAAAAACCTTAATCTAAATAAAGACCCTCTGGTTTTTAGGAAATGTCTCTTCTGAATTTGACATGAAATATTAACTGTTCTTCATTGTCGTTTGTAAATCGCTCAAAGCAAAATAATAAAGAAATAACAATGTATGTAATAATTAATTTGAAACTTTAGGTCCTTTCGAGAATATTAGAAAAATATCGTGATTATAACGAAATTAAACTTATTAAAGTCAAAAAAATAAAATCGGTCAAGTGTGCTTCATGGTCGCAAGTTATTCATAAATTCAGTTTAATTGTCACCTGAATTAATTATTTTCTTGTATGTATGATGTGTATAGAGGTTAGATTATAAAAGAGCTTGTAAAAGATTTGTAATTAACGACATGCATCAAATATATTAGTGCTTAACTTAATGGAGTTCTAAGTGTTTTAAAAATAGTATGAAGAAAATAATTTAGGTTACTTCTGAAAACATTAAGTTCAGTATTCAATAATAATTGTTACTGCTATAGTTTTATTTATAATAATAACAATAGAATTATAAGTTTTATCGAACTAGAATTTAATAATGTTAATTTAGATTATTTAACCAAAAATGAAGCAAGGGTCTGGTAATAACCAGTTTTAATGGTTAGCTTTGGGGAAAGCCCTTTAGAGTGCTATAGATATCTACTTAGGAGATAATAATATTCTCTCACATTTATTGAGTGTAAGTTGGAATTTAATGAAGGTGTTATTTATTGTTTTTCATGTTCAAGCTTCATTTTAAGCGCTTATAATTTTGGGTGACGTTAAGACGTAATAAATACTTTAGATACTTATAAGTGAGGTAAATTGTAAAACAGACGGGCTCTGCTGTAGTAATATATACTCTGGAAACCATTCTCAAGTTTCATGAACATTTTGCTGTGACTGAGTTACCACATGTGGAGTCTATATCAATTGTTCAAAGTGTATTTAGCGGTTATATTCAATAATAATCTTATTAATATATATAATATAGATTAATATAGTGAAACAATACAGTTAATCAACCAATTATGTGTGTAAAATAAACGTTAAAAATAAATAAATTGTCACTATACCCCTTCATAATTAAAAATAGATGTAGTCGTCTGTCATGGTATGGGCATGTTATGAGGAGAGATGAAAGGCACGTGACCTAAAGAGTGCTGGGCATGGTAGTACAGGGATGGACAGGTACAGTACGGTCAAGGAAAAGATGGCTGGGTTATGTGAAAGACGATATGAAGGAGAAGAGAGTGTGTACAGAGATGACGAGTAACAGGAGAGTATGGAAGGAAAAAAAACATCTGCGCAGACCCCAAAATTGGGATAAGGGCAAGATGATGAATTAGAAAAATATTACAAGTCGTTGAACAGAGATATTATTAAGATGACTTTTATAATAGGAATGTAAAGAAGCCCCTTCAATCAATGTCTTGTTAAATAGGAACAGAAGTATTGTATTCTAGGGTTTATTGAACGTAATTCAACGATAAACACATTTAACGAGAATCTTCAGAATGATATCGATCAGTTTTTCATGATAAGGATTCAAACAGTCACAGTATGGTAAATAATAGTACTGACCGTGCCGATATAAATATATTTGAAGAGGAAATCGTAAATAAATTGATAAGAAACTTGTACTAAAAGATTATATGAAGTATTTCAAATGAATAATAGTTTTTACTTACAATGTAATGAATGATTATAATTACTGTAAATAACTTATCATAAAGTATATTTATTATTATATATCATATTCAGTTGTTATGAAGATTTATGTTTTATATTTATACGTTATTAAATTGATAATTAATTGATTTTTTATATAAAGAAACTATCTTTATATAGAAAAAATATGTGCGAGTGTATATTAGGTACTCTATAGAGGCAGCAAAGTTTTTAAATCATGTACCTCCCTGAATCGAATATGGAGAGTAGCAGTTTTGCAAGCTACACCGTAATTTAAGGTCAAGTAAAAAGACTGAAATTATCTATAAAATATAATAGACTTTAATATTAACATCGACGATATGTATAAATGGAATCTTGTTTACCCTTTTTATCTTTAATCTTTGTACTTTTTATTTTATTATAATATCTACAAAGATTTAGTTAATCTCACTAAAAATATAAAATCTTCTGCCTATAATCAGAACTATTTTTGTTAGAAGTATTCTCCATCTTGAGGGTAGGCGTGGATAATCAGGTTGGAGAAAATAATTCAATAAAATATAAGCGATAATGTTATAATCACTGTTAATCTTCCAGAAATCATTTGAAATAATTATAAAATAAAAGAAAGTTAGTAAGATTTTGTTGAATTTCATTAACGGCCACCGAGCACGTGGTCGCGTGCTTACTTCTCTAAGTTCATAAGTTAATTGTCAGTTATTGCAATATGGCTGCCTCCCCAGTGTTCGATATACGTTATTAAACGACATTGACGTTTGATCAGCTGCTAATTGCTGATGACACTGATGTTAAAGTATGGGTACGCCAACACGGCCAATCGTCATAATCGCACGACCTCGTGCGAATGTAGGACGTCTATGGAGTTCTTGCTTGGCGATTTTCTTCTCGACCTGTCAATTCCTTAGTTCCTTAGCGTTCGGCTATTTCTGACTGTAATCCAACTTGTGATTGATGTAGCTTCTTTATTCAGGCTCGAGCGTGCTTGGTCCTTTCAAACTATATTTTAGCGTGACCCGGGCGTGCGATGCTACTACAACCAGCTATTACGTTTAGTCTGTTCGTAACAGGCCTTTTCGAATAATCACCAAAGCAGTCCGGGCGTTCGATGCTCCTTCAACTGTTCAATAAGCGCGGCTCGGGCGTACGAGGCCCTTTCAACCTACTACCAAAGCGTGGTTCCGGCGTACGAGGCACTTCAACCAGTTTTACACCCCTACCCCTAATAAAGATTTTTTTTGTGAACTAGTTGCTTTGATAATCCTAGCTGACGTCTCACTTCTTATATCGTCAAAGTTGGCGCGTGAAGGAGTGTCTACATTATGGGCTGTTCGGGACATCCCTAAAGACAGTGCGCGTATGTCCAATATTCACTCTGTTGGTGTAAAACCTGTTACCCTAGACCTCGTACTATTCAATGCTAACTGTACTGCGCTTAACTCATCTTTACCGGCCTTTGTTGGTGTCATTTCCTATGAGTGGAAGCAAATTATTCAAGCTGCACATGTTTCTTTCCCCCTGACCATTGGCACTAGCACGGCCAGTTGCTGTAAGGTGCAGGTTTATGTTAAGATCGGCACAAAAATCTTTAAATTCGGCGCTGATGTAACATCATATTAGCCAAAAAGTCTATTCTATTCTTTAAAGCTTTTACCTCGCATGCTGCATCTAATGACTGAGTATACTCTAAGGGGACGTACTTCGTTAATGCATCTATGATAACAATAGCATATTCTTTTCATAAAAGTAAATAAATGTTTGTATATTTTTATGTTAAAATACTACTGAATATGAAATATTAAAAAGAATAAAGTATCAAAGTAAATTAATAGGCATACGCCTTCTTTTCAACTGGCTTCGAAACTTCGGAGCTTCGGACCTCTATCATAATAAAGGTCCGGAGCTGAAACTACTGATGGAAGACTAAAATATACACAAACAATGAATCGGTGTTACTTAACATTTCGAACGAATGAATAATAACTCTTACATAATTAGAACTTTACACATTTGCATTACATTAATACGTTTATAAATGGTGGTAAGTTTAAATATATGTCATGGACACAGACAGACACACAAGATTGCAAAGTTGTGTTTCCTTTCAATATTGAATGTGTTTTAGGTTAAATTGCTAAAGTAACATTTCGATACAGCAATGTCTCGATGATTGATGAATTTAATTTTACATCATTTCTATTAACTGATATTTGATCAAAATAGATTTTCAGGAGATAGATTTTTTTCATTTCGTGTAAAATTTTATTTTCTATATTTTTGATGCCACCCCTCTGATATTATCGCTTACGGGTCATTGAGTTGGTTCCGTTTTAATGTATTGGTAAATGTTAAATATTAATGTTTACGAGGCAGAAATTTTATGGCCTTTAGGTAAGTTGGAAGGACAATTTACGACGTAATAACCAGCATTAAAATCCATGAGTAAAACATGCATATACGTGATCTTACGTAAATTTTGTTCCTTGGCTACAGTTTGGTATGAGGAATGTTTGGTCTATTGATTACAGGACAGTTTGGATACAGAGAGAGTTAAGCTATTATATTAATGTGTTTTTAACATTTTTCAAGTTCGCAAAAGTTGACCTTGACCTTCAAAGGACTTAAAGAATCTTTAAACTTTTAAGGATTTTAAGGTACATAATCTCTTATTTGTCTGTAAATATTAGTGCTGCTAACACTACATCAGTGTTCATCCCTGGCGTGTACTCTCTCTCATCATTTGTCGAATAGTATAGTATTTTGAACTTTATCTTCACTATTGAGAACACGAAATCTATTCGTTTTAGTTGAACTGTTATATAATGTAAATCAACTAAGAGTATGTTATTTTACATTCGCTAGACTTCTAATGGGATTGCTATTAGGTACTGTAATTACAATTTCGTTTAATACTATTATCTATTATTTATATTATATTTTTCTTGGATTTTTTGTAGGTATTTTAATAAATAATGTGATATCAATTAAATTTTAACGGTTGTCCTCTACTTCCGTTATTTGTTAGTAGAAAATCCTTTTTTTATATTTGTTAAAATATACTCGTGGCGCTGTGTATTGTAAACCTCACGATTTAACGTGACAAATGCTATTTGGGTTGTTTTCATTATACACATTCCCTCACACGCCTAAAGTAAACGAATGGTAAAGTTGTTCGGAAAAAAAAGTTGCGTTTCAGGAAGAGTTATAAAAAAGTACTATACGATTTTTTCAGTTTTCAGACCCGCATATCGCCGCTAAAAATCTATAAAAACGATATAAATTAATACTGAATTTACGAAAATTCACGACAGATTCAGATGGGCATTAAATACCCTTCTTGAAGGATTATTATATTCTTCTTCAGTTATAAAATAAGTAACAAAACGAAACTTCGTTTTGTTACTACTGGGTACTACTTACTGGGTAACTACCCAAGATAGATAATTAGATGTAAATGTTTTTAATAACATAACGTTTAACAAAAAAATTAAGTCTCCAACACACGAAACAACCACTGCACGCAATATTAGCTAGCGTTGTATTTAGTATATTTAACGCCATTTAATAAAATATTATGCAAAAAAAAAAATGGGTAACTTGTAACTCGTCTTTGTTGTATTTTGTAGTTGACAGATTTTATACTTACAAATTTTATTTTTCTCTTATTTCATTTTAATTATGAAAGATCATAATTCCAATAAATAAAATATTATTGTTAGAAACTCGTGTTTTTTACTGTAATGATAAGTGTTAACTTACTTAAGCTATTAAAAGCGAATCGTTCAATAATAAACCCACAAAAACGAAGGTATCTCTAGTAATGTACTATAATACCTTGACAACAATATTTCGTTATATTTTGGTAGCACTGATTGATATTGATTTTCGTTTCAAGTTCAGTTAATATGAATTTATAATATAGACAATATCTGTTTGTTTTGATATCATTAAAAGAATACATTGTTACAAACTGACAAGAAGATTGTACCTTGTTTGTGCCGAAATGATATCTATTGTTTGACCTCAGTAATCTCTTTTATTTCTTTGTTTTAATTCGCCAATTTTCGTCGACCGCTGTTGATCTTCGGTTATATGAGCATTTAGGTTTTATTTTCAACTCGTATTGCTAAAAAAATAATAGAAATAAATTATATATTCCGTTAAAATTTATATATCGAGTTAACAAAAAACTTTGATAAAAACTCGCATACTTATTATTGTAAATGGTTTCGAGTTGGTGAACATATTTCACGTACAGAGAGATAAATTAATCAGTATTATACATTTTTTTTTGTGTTGGAGGAAGGCAAACGAGCTTGCGAACCCATGATATGTGACCACAGCCGCCCAGGAACTCTCGTAACATCCGAGGATGCAAAAGAGCGCTGCCGAGTCTTGATTGTTGGAGTGTACGCCTTTTTTGAAGGTACCCATGTAGTATCAACTGCCGAATGATTTTCTTTCCACGTTTGAGTGGAACATGGACAAAAAGTACCCGTACAGTGGAAGATCACTGGATCCCCGACAACCCGAACGGCTCTCCGTTGTAGAAGCTGATATTGGGGTGATCCGGAGCAGAGATGAGAACAGAACTCTGTGTGGTCGGACGTGCGCCTTCTTTGCCCAGGGCTGAAATACTGCCTCGCTCTGTTGATCACTACCAATTTTTATAAATTATTCTTCAGATGAACCCCCGAAACTGACAATCGCTTGAAATGTCCAAGCTCAATATACTGATACTACGTTAAAATTATTTTTGACATTGAGGTCTTACTCCGCAATTTCGTAGGCTGTGTCTTTTCTTGGTTGTCCAAAGTCGAGATGGAGACAAAAAGAGTGCCCAACAGATCGGCTTTCTCTTTTACCCTGTGAGCCAAGGAGTCAAGTGTGTGAGTCAAGGACGGCTGGCAAAAGTTGCCCAAAGTAGTCTTAAAAAGGTCGCCAATCTTTGCTTGGATGCGACCCAAGAGTTAATCCTGTTCTACATTACCACTATAAGACTTGTAGCGGCACGTGTAGATTCTAATGTGATCGTCCATGTAAACGCGTAGCCAGAGTACAGACCGGATGCGATCTTCTAAACTTTGAAAGCGACGGTAGCAGATTTCCCTTACGAACACATACCCTGGCGTGTGGTATAAAATTATGTTCTAATTTATATCCGGGGTATGATAGGTGCGCTGTGTCGCTAGGTTGAGTTATTAGCGTCACCGTCAAAAACTACAAGGCTGGCTGTGACTTCTCAAGGTGGCAGTGGACGGCGTTTAATATTGAGAGAAATCCCCGGGTGCTCAAAAGTCCACATTTAGAGTGCAGCGAGGTGCCGCTGTTTGCCGTTGTTTGCGCTCAAAAAACAATTGCGATACTTTACCCGCCCCAGATACAGTCGGAACAAGATCCGAGGCTCATTCCCCCGATTTTGCTCGGGGAGGGGTTCTCCGATGGAACCTATCCAAATGAATTAAGTTACTACACATCAATCTTCTGTGGGAGAGTGGTCCATCCCCGGTCGAGCCAGCCCTATACGGTCTGCAGTCAAATAAGTACAGCTAGGATTTACCCATTTTTTTGGATAGTATTTCACGATATCCTCTTTATTGTTGAAACCAGAACAGATGTTTTTATATACTTAAAATACAAACATCGCTCCATTGATTTAATTATACAGTATCTACACTCATATTATATGGTAGATATATTATAGATATCTGAAAGCCTTCTAAAAGCCTTACAAAATTATTTATTCGACATAAAATTGCTTCTATTCGAAATGCACATTTTCTCACGATATTTCGATCCAAGTCGAGGCTCGAACAATTTCCTTAACTCCGATGGGAAATATGTCCGAGACCTTTAAATAACGCCGATTATGGATTGCATTACAAGTTACAACTATTTATTCTTCTTCACAGATCCGCTTTCGACACCATTAAGTTAGCTAAAGTTTCAATTAAGAAAATATTGAACTTCCCTTCGAACACCAAACGTACTGCCAGAGGACGCTGAGAGAAATTAAAATACTTACCCGATTTAAACATGAAATGTAAGTGTTTCTGATATTGTATTGGTGTACTTTAATAAGACAATATTTGAATTGTATTGCAATGTAATGTCACAGAATCCTAATATAATAAACATTTAATATCTTACAGTTGCTGATTTAGGATGTCTTGTTTCAGATTATTCATATAAGAGATATATTAAGAGCAGAAACAATCGACCAAATGAAGGACGTTTACATCGTTCAGTGTTTAATGGAGACGACCTATATAAATTATTAAAAACACAAGTAATTTATAAAAATACACTAATTATAAATTCTTCAAAAACATGTATAAAAATGAAACATTTGTTATAAAATTTAAGTAACGACCACATCTGTTATTTCCTGTACCAAATCCTCCGAGGGCTGAAGTACATCCACTCTGCGAATGTACTGCACCGGGACCTCAAGCCATCCAACTTACTCCTGAACACCACCTGTGATCTAAAGGTAACTAGCGTCTAGTCAAAACTGCAGGTTTAATATTTAAACGCTTGTTAGTTTAGCTTCTCTGTTATATATTTAAATATTAATCTCCTGTATTCCAGTAACGTAATAAATTTTATCAGTAATTAAATTATATGTTATTTAACCCTTGTTAAATTATAAATCTGAATTGCACATTTTTAAGATGTCCTTTAATTTATATTTATATAATTTTTATTATGAAAAGTTGTTTAGAACAGTTTTAGTTTGTTTAATACATACGAGTACATCTCAAGAATACGACAGAAATCCTGTAGTTTTGTTTGTTATAAATAAATTTTATGAATTTAACTACCTTTTATTTCACATATAAAAATTTATTGGATAAGAAGTCAAATTTTAAAAACGTTTACCTATTTCATGACCCGTAACTGGAATCGTATGAAATAAATTTGAATAGAAACTTTTAAATCACTTTGACGTTTAGTAAATTTTAAAGTTTCAATTTAAAACTTAAAAGTATTTAAAATTGAATTGTGTATTTACACAGTGCATTATTTTGTAGTTACCTAAATTCTACTTTAAGTTATCGATTATTAAAATAGTATTTTCTTACAGTGGCTGAACAGTGCTCCATGCTAATTATTGTTACAACTTTCTAATGTAAGCTTAAAACTTTGTTATGTTCTTGTTAAAAAGAAAACAACTTAACCTTTTAGGATCACTTTGTCGTTTATCTGTGCACCCATCCGAGAATCTGTCAGTCTGTTAAGAACTTTTATTTCGAGAAAGCGTGTTGATATCAAGTTGACATTAAAACCTTATACTAAGGTTTATAGCTTTTAAAGCTGTGAAAAAGTCAAAGTTCTAAATTAACCTAAAAAAGATACAGCATTTCATTTCATGCCACAAAAACGCATATTTTGTCACTCTGAACCGGATCAAAATTTATAGGGTACCTCCCGTTGACTAAGAACTGAAATTTGGCAAGTAACAAGTTTATAGTATAGGTTTAAGGAAAAATCTTAAAATTATACATTTTTAGTTAAATCGTAAAAATATAGTCTTATAGAGAGTCAAATTTTTAATATCGAAGCTTCTAGTTGGTAAAGCGCTTGATGTAAATATTTCAAAACATATTTTGTTTATTTTTTACGACGCAAAACTTCTCATAATGTAAAATATCCACAAAATTACGTATCAGATATAGGTAGGCTTTTTTAAGATATAGGGTTTAAAATCTAAATTTCAGGAACCCTTGGTGGGCGAGTCCAATTCAAACATGTCTGGTATTTTCTATTTCACTTGACTCTTGCATTGTATACATCGTCAAGGCGGGTAGCGACATGGTATTTATGTTGGCAAAGTGTTGGGAGGGCTTTTTGGGGTTGCAAATTATAGACCTGTCCGAAAGTTAAAGAAGCTTTACGTGATTCAGAATCTTTATACACAATGTCAAACAACAATTTCGGTAGTTGAATGTTTGCCAAGTCCTTCTATACTGCACAGTTAAAAACATTGGATAGAATGTTCGAAAGAAGCAATAGACTTCTCCGTCCCGATAAACATTATTATTTCTAAAATACGGAAGAAGGATTGTGGATTCGCATAAAAGTTCATAAATTGTTATGACAATTTTTAAGAGCCATAGCTTCTGGAGTGGAAACTTTGATCTCTACAACGTTTCAACATTCAGCCTAACAAGCGACCGAGTACCTATTTGATAACGGATCAAACACGAATTGGATTTACAATAATTGGATTCTTTTCTTACTCTTTGGTGCGATTTTTTTATATATCCAATTATAAAATCATACCTCCATTGTATACAATTTCGAATGGTGTCTTTCACGGTCCGAAAGCAGGAGTTATTAAACATTTAATAATTGTTTCAACGAATGCAATACGTACATATAAGGTTAAACTAACTATTAAAATATTACGACCAAGTTACTAATTTATAATTATTAAATATTTCTTATTGTTTTAAAATTGTTCTGTTAAAGCAAGATTTTTTAAACATATTTCCCGGTTCAGAGAATTGTATCTGTAGGACAAGGGTTTAAGGGACATTAATTACGAGCACAAAGCAAGTCGAGACCCCAAAGATAAACCTGTCCTTATCCCATATGATAAACGAACCTACGACTTTTGGCGTAGCGGTTAGGGTCACTAACAACTAGGCAAACGAGTTATCTTCAATCATTTATTTAGAACGCGTGGACTGTACAATGAAGCATAATAATAAATAACAATGGTCTGAAATTGATACAGATCTGTGATTTCGATCTGGCGCGCGTGGCGGACCCTGACCACGACCACACAGGCTTTTGCACCGAGTATGTCGCCACCAGCTGGTACCGGGCACCGGAGATCATGCTCAACTCCAAGGTAAGTGAACGCTATTAACGGATCTAAACGGTACTTCAAAATAAAATATCGTGTTAGTAACAAATTATAAATACTTTAATGTATTTCGCTAAGCGTGAGTGCGGTGACATTAATATAATTTTATTTCACGCATCTATTCAGAAACAATTATAAATAGGGAATTCAGAAAATGAAGTAGAATGATAGGTAAAATAAGTTTTGTAATTTTAAGATTACCCGATACATACATACATACATACATACATACATACATACATACATACATACATACATACATGCAAACATACAATTGAGTTTCCTCTTTTTATAATATATTCTCTAAATGATAAACTGATAAACTGTGTGCAGTAATTATTATTTTTTATTTTATTGAGAAGAAAAGCATCATTCGACACTAAATATCACAAAATTACACAAAACCGAGATGCCACTAAAGTTTCCTAAAGAAATCTTCACAAAAGAAGTGAAAAAATAATTTAACTAAAATAAAATATAAACAACACAAATGAGAAAAATAAAATAATCCTAAAATTAATCTAAGTAGAAATACATATTGGTCTAAACTATTATTATACAATGGAATACGGTGTTTTTTTATTATAATTTTAATATCACAAGATCTAAATATGTGAGAAGATTTCGAAATATTTGTTTCATCATTAATACATATATTGAATAGAAGGGGCTCTAGATGATTGCCCTGCGGTGCACTAGAAGTTATAGGAATAAAACTCGAGATGAATGCTTAATTGCTACAGCTTGTGACATATGACGAAAATATGAAGCAAGCCACCTAAGTAAACGACCATATGTTTTTTTTTTTTCTTTTTTTTTTTTATGTTAGAGGAGGGCAAACGAGCTTGAAAATATATGTACCAATATATTCCAGTTTTTGTATTAAAAGATAATGAGAACCTTTATTAAATACCTTTGAATAGTCTGTATTAATACTAACTCGAGGCTAACCTTATATATTATAATGTGTGGCATGTTTTAGACATTTTTAACTATAAATAGTTCGCTAAATAGCTGAACTTGTAGGAAGTATATATATGTTGAAATAGATAGTAAGATAACACCAGATAAAAATGTATTCGTATATAACCTATAGTTTTGTTATAATGTCATTATAGGTAATAGTTTTGGAAACTATTGTTTTAAGTTCATGACAAAAAATAAACTTACAGCTTCTGTCTCGTAAATATTTTATTATACACAAATATAAAAAAAGAATGCTTTTTTGTAAATTAATAATATTTTTCATCATTATGAACCCTTTAAGGCTTTGTTCATTTTCATTTCTCATAACAGAACATTCTCATGAGTAATGAGCATTTATAAAATGAAATGGCGGTCTATCATCATCAGTTGTTACGCAAACAATTTAATATTAATTATTATCTACAGTCGTAATACACACACAGATCAACCTACCCGCCCTTATGTATTATTATGTTTACACATTGTGGATAATACTTGCATTCTAAAGTTAACTTTTTATACATTTAATTTCATTGCACGATACATATCGTACATAATATATGAACTACACACGTAGGTTCGAACACTACAGTAAATAAAGCACTCCAACACTGTTAATATCCAAATGGAAAGTAATTTATTAAAAACGTTGAAAGCGGATTTAATTTCAAAGCAAATTAAAAAAGAGAAACTATATAAAATAAACGTTTTAAAATAATATTATAAAATTATATCACACGGGCAAATAAAATACATATATGTATAGTGTTATAAATTAAAATTTTTCGCTTTCATTTACACTACTAGAAATAAGTAAAATGTTAAATATTGATCGGGTACTCGTGTAATTTTGTTAGTTTTCCTATTTATAATACGCCGTTAGCCGCAACTTTAATAATTTGGAATAAGTAGAAATAGTAAAATGGTCACTAAATCTCGGATCCTAGTGGTACATGAAGTCGATTGATATCTGGTCGGTGGGTTGTATCCTGGCGGAGATGCTCTCACCTCGGCCGATATTCCCGGGTAAGCACTACCTGGACGAGCTCAAACATATCCTGGGCGTGTTGGACTCCCCCAGTCAGGAGGACCTCGACTGGATCATTAATGAAAAGGTATTATATTAATTCACATAACAGTAATAAAATAGGTAAAAGATGATAAAATTAAATCCAGTATATGTATACACAGAATATATCCCGTAACTATTAGCCCTTAAGAAAAGAGTTGTATACCCGTTTTATGTTCATAATGTATAAAATCTTATATATATATATATACTGAATACATAGGAAAAGTATACATCTTGTATTGATACTCTTAATATATATTGTAGCCTCATTTACTTAGTTAGCGTAATCATAATAACCATGGAATAAGTTATTACTTTAATAAAATTTCTTTACACTCCGAGTTGTTACATGTAATGAATGTTATTTTGCGCCTGAATGTATAATATACTAAGGTTTTTATAATATTTTTTATATAAGACTTTCCTTTTAAAAGATTACCTTTTTTATGGTAAGTGCATAATGCGACATTATCAAGAACATGTAAGAAAGTTACTTGAAATTCTTACATGTTTCCATTGAAAATGAGTATATATTTTTTTTAACTAGGGAGATTGTAATTGCAAATATAAATAACAATTTCGATTGTAAAAATTATGATGATAATTCTCAAATTTATTGAGGCTCTAAAACTAAAGCCTACGTCAGTTCTGATTTCTGTTTATGGTAACTGAGCAAAATTCCGCATCGTTTATCGTTTTGAACTAAATAACAAAGCGCGCAGGACGGACGAATTCGATTTATCTGACTGTTTCAACTAAGAGAATGTTGTATTTGCTATCGGCTGATAACACGACTATAACTCTCCGATTGATTAACCGGTCGAGTTAATGCCTGATTGATTGAGTCTGAGCGTCATGATTGAGATTTAATCTTTGTCAGATTCTGCAACACATGACTAAACTTTTTTTCCAGTCTTTAAAGAAACATTATAAGATTATACGTTTTATAAAATTGCTAAAATTTATTAAACCTTGATAAAACGTACTTTTAAACTTTTCACGTGAAATTATAATAAAAAAATGAAAACATGATTTATAAAACCTACTTCATTAACTCCTTGAGTCAATGAAAATACCACAAACACCAATTGGTGTTTGAATCACTTGCAAATGGAAAATAATTACATATGGTTGGGATTTAGGAATTAATGCGAAAAAATGATAATCCTACATATTTTTATTTAAATTTAACTGCCGATAACTATGGATTTCAGTGTAAAAGCTATAATGTGATCCTTATAAGAATCCTTTTTCTTTTGTGGTCCGGAATTCTTAAAGAATTGCATTAAATATTTAGACATTGAACTGATATAAAAAATAAAAATTAAAAATTGTCAACGAATCGATCTCCAAAGTGTACAATCCTGTTCCTGAGGCTCGCAGTTACCTGGAGTCTCTCCCGTACTAGCCTCGCGTGCCGTGGTCGGAATTGTTTCCTGGAGCCGACCCGCGTTTCTTGGACCTCCTGCACCGTATGCTGGCATTCAACCCTCACAAGCGGATCACTGTCGAGGAGGCTCTCGCGCATCCCTACCTCGAGCAGTTCTACGGTCCTAATGATGAGGTAATTAATACACACTAGCACACAGCACACACCATAGTAGTACTGTGACGGAGCAGTCAACTCTGTTTTCTGCTGCTTCATAGTTCATGGCAATTCTCTTATTGTCATAAGTACGTAAACTAAGAAAATACTTCACTAAGTTAAATAAGGACTAATTGCAGAGTGTAAAATATTTAAGAGTGTAAAATATTTATGCATTTCGTCAATATAAATATTCCAAATATAAATATTGAAAAATATAACAAGATACAAAGAACGTTTGAAGGGGTTTTGGACATCACAGTGTGTCCTTCACCTTACGAAACATATCTATCGTAGCAGTTTTCTACGATATTATGTGAAAGGGGTTACTACTAGTCCCTGTCTACATAAAATATTTGCTTAATAATTTTAATACGGACAAAGAAATATGGCTACAATGTACGTTAAATTTTTTAAGTATTTATAACTTATAATACATAATCAATTGGACTTGTTATTCCAATTGATTGTTAAATTGTTATTTTATTTATCATGTTATCAGTTGAATCGTTATTATGATACTGATTTTATAAATTGATATTGCCGTATGATTAATGTACATCCTCTATCCTGTAACCCTATCAAGTCACTGCCTATACCAGGTATCTCTTGTTAATTACGCACTGCTAACTCATGCTGCTCTCAAGTTCCACCTCCCATCGAGTGTATCTTGACAAGCTAAATAATATTGTTTGCCATTATTTTATTTTTTAACAGTTAATAGGATATTTCTTATGATAATGGAATAATAAACAAAGTAATGTGTAGATTTTTAATTGTTTGACCATTTCTTAAAACTGAGCTAAGAATATATATTACATATTTTTTTTCATTTTATTTGTTAACAATCCTTAGTATTGAAATTTAGAGAAGTGTCAAGGAAAAAAAATATGAAAAACTCAAGTATAAAAATATTACTTCACATTAATAACTATTCACAATATTTTTACATTTTATGAAAAACATTTAAAAAATCACATAAATAACTTACAAACTACTGGATGCTATTTTCTGATTGAAATGCTATTTTTTTTGGAAAGAATTGATAATTGTTATTTTGATTTTTAGATGAACATATTTTAACCTATGAAAATATTTGTCGTGACATATACTTATAATTTCATATTAACGTCCACTGTAAATACTCGGTTACCGAAGTTTCCGAGAACATTGCGAGCTGACTAACAAATGTTCGGTAATTAAGATTCTTAATGGTTTTAATTGATTGTACGGCTCTGAATGGAGGATTTATTTCCCTTTTATTCGTTTATTGAATTAATTCAGGAAACGTCAATGTATTTTTTATTTGATTGTTATGTAAAGGTTGGTTGTATAAATTATAATTATTTTATTCATATATATTTTTTACAACCTGCTAATATCTAAAGAAAATTTTTAACTATAACAAAGAAATTGTTATACTTGTTTAAATAATTATACAAATTCTAAGGAACTTTATAAGATTTTTTTTAACAGGGGTTAATATTTTGTAAATGTTTTATTTGTGTACCAAACAACGAAAACCTTAATCTATTTAAAAGACCCTGTGGTTTTTTGGAAATGTCTCTTCTGATTTCGACATGACATGTTAAATGTCCTTTGTTGAGGTTACTAAATCGCTAACAGTAATATGAAATAAAAATTAGTAAAATAATTAACTTGAGACCTTAGTTCTTTTTTGAGACTATTGAAGAATATATATCTTATTTTAACGAAATAATATTTATTAAAGCAAAAAAATAAAATCGGTCGAGTGTGCTCCCGAATTATTCATAAATTCGGTATTAATTTTAATTGAATTAACTATTTTCTTGTATGTATGTATAGAGACTATATTTTAAAACAGCTTGTAAAAGGTAACTTGTAACTCTGCAGTCCTCAGCAATTAGTCGTCGCTTAAATATTTTTTTCTGGTTTTTAAAATAAAAAGTAGAAAGTGATTTAGATGGCTTCTGAAAACAATTCAGTATTCAATACAGTAATGGTTATTGGTATAGCTTTATTTATAACAACAGAATTATAAGTTTTATGAAACTAGTATTTAATAATGTTACATTAGATTTTTAAACCGAAAATGAAGCAAGGGTCTGGAAATAACCAGTTTTAATAGTTAGCTTTGGGAAAAGCTCTTTACAATGATATAGATATCTTCTTTTGAGATAATAACTTTTGCTCACGTTTGATCGAGGGTGGGTTGGAATTTAATTAAGGTGTTATTTATTGGTTTTTATGTTCAAGTTTCATTTTAAGCCCTTATAATTTTGGGTGACGTTAATACATAGTAATTAATTCTTTTAGACACTTATAAGTGAGGTAAAAGGTAAAACAACCGGGCTCTGCCGTAATAACATTCTCTGGAAACCACTATAGTCATGATATGAGTTTTCAAGTTCCATGGATACTTTGTTCCAAATGTGGCAAGGCAATCTCATTTGGAATCCATATTAGTTATTCAAAGTGCTTTTAGCAGTTATATTCAATAATAATATTATTAATATATATAATCTGGATTTATGTAGTTCAATATGAAACAGTTCAAACAATGAGTTATAGAAATAATTATGTGTATAAAATAAACGTATTACTAAAAAGACAAAGTTGATAAGTTCGATTTTGAAGCCTCTTTGAGGTTAAGCCCATTTATTGAGAAAGTTATATTATTATAAAATAAATTATCACTTATTCATAATTCATAATATTCATAACCTTTCTAACGATAAATATATTAAAATTAATGCTATCAGTTGGTTTCGTTTTAAAGTATTGGTAAATGTTAAATATTAATGTTTACAAGGTAGAAATTTTATGGACCTTTAGGTAAATTGGAAGGACAATTTACGACGTAATAACTAGCATTTAAATCCACGTGTAAAAGATACATGTATGTAAATTTGTAAACGGTGATGTTACGTAAGTCTTGTTCCTTGGATATAGTTTGGTATGAGGTATGTTTGGTCTATTGAACAGTTTGGATTCAGATAAGTTTAAGCTATTCTATTTATATAAGAATTTAAAATGCATAGTTTTTAAGATTTTTAAATTTCGCAAACGCAAGCATCGACCTTCAAAGGAACGACTTAGAGAGTTTTTAAATTTGAAAGGATTTAAGAACATAATCTCTTTTTTAATATAAATATTTGCTACTTTGTTTGTTTGTAACACTTCATAAGTGTGCGTCCTTGATATGTACTCACCCTCGTCTTCTGAAGAATTTTATCCTATTTTGTGCTTTAACTATATTCTCGTGAACATGTAATATATTCGTTTTTGTTGTACCGCTGTATAATGTTAATCTAATAAGAGTATTAATAATGTTATTTTCCATTCGCAAGACCTCTAATGTGTTTGCCATCATACTTACTTACTTACTAACTTACCTTCACACCATATCCCTTGCGGGGTAGCCAGAGACGACGGAGCGCCAAACGTTACGGTCCCTGCACACCTCTTTCGCCTCGGCCACAGACATTAACCTCTTAATTTTGCCATCATTGTAGTTACAAATTCATTTAAGACTCCTTCTCATTCTTCATTTTTGTTTTGTGTAGGCTCTCTGGATTGTAAACCTCACGGTTTGACGTGACAAAGATTATTTGCGTTGTTTTTCATTATTCTCATTGCCTCACACAACTAAAGTTTATCGAATGAAAAAGAACAAGTAACGTTTCAGTTAGGGTTATAAAAAAGTGCTAAATGATTTTTTTTTCTGTGTTCAAAGCCGTCAAAACACGACAATCATTTCAGAAAGACGACTTGTAGAGGAGAATAGGGAGACATTTGTCCAGCCTAGTCAAAAGAGTAAAATATTCCAATACGAATTAAATGACCAAATTTTTTATCATACTCAAATGAATTGAATGGGCCTTTTGTTGACTTTAACATGTTATATAATTCTTTAGAGTATAATTTTCAGTTTCAGCAAGAAATTAAAGTGTTAACATGGTAATGCTTATTTAATATTTATTAATTCACGAAACGTATGTAAATTGACGATCCGCCCAATTTAACTACAAAAAAATCCGTGCCTGCAGGGGGACACGCGTGGGTAGACCTCGTGTGTAACTCGTTTAAAATATAACTCACTACCTAAGAATAACACATGATGCCGTTGTTTACATCAAAAATTTTCAGGCAAACAGCGGTTTTTATTTTTTTTCTCGGAAAAGGTAACTTTTTCGAAATACTTTTGATACTTAAATTTAGAGTAAAAAATAACCTTTCTATTAAAAATATTTGCGAGGAGGGAATGTTTACCAGAAAAAAGTTGCCGTGGTTTTACCTACTTTAATTTTTTAAGCTAAAAGTGGTTTTTATTTTTTTTCTCAGAAACGGTACGTTTTACAGAAAAACTTTTGGTACCTAAATTTAGAGTAAAAAATAACCTTTCTACTAAAAATACTTGTGATGTAAGAATGTTTACCAGAAAAAAGTTATGAATTTTTTTCCAAAAATTTTCGGTTTTTTTACCCCCACCATAAATATTAAAACCATAAATATTAAAACTTTATTATAAAATAAAGATAAATACACACTTAATAAACATCTATTATAGAGTAAGATTTCGAAGTTTAATATCGCATATATTTAATACATATTATTATAATATTAGGTAGCAATTTATAAAGTTGTATACGAAGTTTTAGATCATAGAACTTATCACTGACCGATCGTTGAATGTTCAAATATACTCACCATTTAAAATACAATATTTTTTTATATTTAGGTGCTATATTTCGAATATATATATACAATAAGGCACTGGAGGCTTTAACCATTCGGTTACAGTTTCATCTTAGTTTCTTTATCATTAAAATTACGTTTATACATACCGTTATTAATATGAAAAATCTTTAAGTTCTTTCTTTAAAGCATACAATACGAGTACATACATAAGAATCTGAAAACAAATTTATATTTACGATCATAGAGAATCGAATTAATTCGAAATTCATTTAATATAAGCACATTTATTATATTAATACTAAATAATTCTTTGGGAAAAATTAAGAAACGAAAATTAACTAATTACGTTATTTAAGCTACTCCAGTGTTCCGGTCATGACCGCGTCCACAAATTTGAGAGGACCGTCTGTGTCTTTGACTACTCATTAAAAACATCTCTTGAACATGTCTCAGTAAATTAGTATCAGAATATAGCTCAAATACCGTATTTGTAATAAGAATTGTATTTGGAATAAAATGTTTAGAGTGTTTTATCTACAGTTACAAATTGTATAACACATATAAAATGTTATTAATAAAGAGGACGTACCCTTAAATAAATAAAAAAATATTAAAATTAAATGTTATACATTTAAAATTATTGCAGTATATTTTCACTCAACTCAAACTCTTTTTGATTGATTCTTTTTGCTTTTTAAAAACAATCGAGTTCTTTATTTAGGTGAGACTTTTAATGATATTCCGCCTAAATGTATTAATGATACGTCTAGCTCTGTATAAGGTTGGCTTACTTTTCTGTATTATCTAGTATATGAATTTAATATATTATGATGGTTATTATACTTATTATAATTTCAATAAACAAAGAAATGATCCTTTGAAATTTGTGTTTCTTATTGTAATAAGTAAGTACTATAATATCCTGAAAACGATATTTCGTTATATTTTTGTCGAATTGATTGATATTGATTTTCGTTTCAAGTTCAGTCAATGTGAATTTATAATATAGATAATATTTGTGTTTTGACATCATTAAAATAATACATTGTTACAAATAAACAAGAAGGTTGTACCTTGTTTGTACCGAAATGAATTCTATTGTTTGACCTCAGTTATCTCTTTTATTCCCTTATTGTATTTCACCAATTTATAACGGTTTTGCGCCCATTCATTGCTCGATATTTTGCATGTTCCGAGGTTCATAATTGTTGAATGTTTTGTTTTTATAGAAAATGTAATAGTGGCAATATGTGATAATCTACTAATATAACATGGCCTGTGGTTTATTTTATATTTTAGGAAAGACAAATACTACGTTGTGACTAAACTGTCGGATCCATTTGTTTGTTATATACTTACTCGGAACGTAATGAAACATAGGATTTCATGTGTTGTAATTTTGTAAGTGTTGTAAAAGTAAGATAAGGTAGGTAGGTAAGGCTAGGTTAGGAAAGTTTAGTGAGGGTTCTCGTCTAAATTTTATAAATAATTGGAATGAATTCATTTGAGTTAAATTTCAAACCACATTTAAAAATCTTTTAAGACTTTAAAAATACTTGATAAACATAATTCAGTGGCCTTTGAATACATTCGACTATTTATATAATATTTTTTTTCTTAAAAAATATCAAATCAATTAATGATATTGTTCATATTACATCGTAAATACTATTTATAACTCTATTAATATTACTTAGTAATCAGTAACAATGTTGATTAATTTCATTCTATTAAATTAATATAAAATATATAACACTTCGATACGAGCCACACTTGAACTTGGGACCAACCAACTGAGTTATCGTGAATTCAGCATAAGTCACAAAATATTATTCATAAATCTATAATATCATTACTGCGGTTGCATTAGCGAAGCAGTTGTCCCATCAGCGACATCCACTGAAACTACAATGAGCAAGTCTGGCCATTTGGCCAAAAAGATTTCTTTTCGCTAATGTATTTGAATGTGAACTCTTATTTCTAATCCACTGAGTTACAAGTTGAGGTGAGCTCGTATAATATATACTATATATAATATGTGTAATATACTTTCATTGATTTTCTGTTTTGCAGACTAATACCAATTTTAATTAGGTTAGGTTCGAGAGAAATGGCTTTAGGGTTCTATCGCTGATGTGCTCAACTGTTACTAATTACATTCAAGGTTGGATTTAGGAACAGCTTCAATTTCTATGTTTAAGATTTTGTATCCTGTAGATAAGATTTAATTAATTAAATTTAAATAATTTAATAGATATATATCGATATAAGCACAAAAATGTTGTTCGGATAATAAGACGTTAATTAAAATGTTTCAAATATGAATGTCTAAAGTTTAAAATTTTATAATTGTCAGAACATCATAGAAACTAATAGTACTTAATCATTCAGGTCTTCTTTAGGTATCACGTTACTTGAATTGTAATTTGTTCTCACATATTAATTATTATCACTGTCACTCGCAATACAATACGCAATACAATAAAAAAATAAAATAATAAGTAAAATAAAAGATTATCCATGAAGTTTTTTGCCGGTTCTCCTCTATATAATTATCCTTTGCAACCGTATAACTAGAATGTCTAGATTTACCAGAGCAATAGCCCTAATTGACAAAAAGAACTTGAAGTTTGACTTCTATAATAATGCACTTTTAATATATGGAGATTTGTATTTTGAAAAACGTTTTTTTTTTAACATTCGTTGTTTTTCTTAATGTATATTTTTAAATTCTCTAACATCATGTGAACTATCGTTTCAATAATAACGTATATGATAACATTATACTTAAATTATTAAAAAACATGAATCAAGTGCTTAACTGTTTAGTCTTGTTTATAAAAGTTATAGGTGGTAGAGTCTAGCTGCAGTTATCTGACTGCAGCTCGTATTGGGCTAGTTCGACCGGGGAAGGACCACCCTCTCACAGAATACCGACGTGTAGTAACCAAATTCATTTGGTTACGTTCCGTCGGTGAGTGAGAGAATCCGGAAGCCCAACCTCCCCCCCCCCACCAAACATGAAAGCGATGCCGAAAAGAAAAATACCCAGGTGGGTACCGGCTTTGATGAAGCCGGAGACCCCCCCCCGGGCAAAATCGGGGAAATGATTCTCGGATTTTGCTCGGGCTATACGTCGTATCTGGGGCGGGCAAGTATCGCCTTTTGTGTTTTTTGAGGGCAAACGACGAATCAACACAGCGGCACCCCGACCCACACTGAATGTGGACTTTTGCAACATCCGGGGACTTCATTCCAACTTGAACGCCGTCCACTATCATCCAGAGATGGCACAGCCGGCCTTGTTGTTTCTTACGGAGACGCAGATATCTCAACCTAGCGACACAGCGTACCTGTCATGCCCCGGATATAAACTAGAACACCATTTTATACCACACGCCGGGTTATCTGTGTTCGTAAGGGAGGATATCTGCTACCGTCGCCTTCAGGTTTTTGAAGGTTGGGATCTGTCTGTACTCTGGCTGCGCGTGGACATGGACGACTATGTCAGAGTCTACGCGTGCCTCTACAGGTCCCATAGTGGTAATGCAGAAACGGTTCAACTCTTGGGCCATGTTCAGGCGAAGATTTACGATCCGCTTTCACAAATTCCCTCCGCCGAAGTCGTAGTTCTCGGAGACTTCAATGCGCACAATGCCGATTGGCTAGGGTCACGTGACACCGAATACGCGGGGAGATCTGTGTTTGACTTTGCTCTGGCAAATGGTCTGTCCCAATTGGTCAAGACGCACACTCGTCTACCGGACGTGGACAGCCATATGCCCTCTTTGTTGGATCTTCTGCTGACTACACTTCCCGGAAAGTACCAAGTCACTGTCGAGGCTCCCTTAGGGTCCTCTGATTATTGCTTGGTATGGAGTGTAGTGCCCATTAAACGCCCAGCTCGCACAAGACCTGCGACTCGACACGTTTGGCACTACAAGTCAGCGGGTTGGGATGGAATGCGGTCCTTTTTTGCATCCTACCCATAGGGGCCGATCTGTTTCTCTTCCAATGATCCTAGTCACTGCGCTGCGGCTGTAGCTGATGCGATACTTCAGGTCATGGAACTATTTGTACCAAGCTCTGTGGTACCACTTGGCGGCAGATTGCGGCCTTTTTTTGATGCGTCTGTCAGGACTGCAGCAGCTGGCAAACGGCAGGCTTATCTAGCTTGGGCTAATGCGTTAGTCACTAAGGATCCGAACTCTAGAGTTCTGAAGAGGAAATATTATCGTGCCTCCAGATTCTTCAAATGGAAAATTGCTAGAGCAAAGTTCAAGCATGTCGTCAAAATTGGGGATCAGCTGGCAAAGTACCCACCTGGCACGCACAAGTTCTGGACGCTTTCCAAAGCCAGTCTGGGAAACTTCTGTCAGCCATCCCTGCCGCTATTGTACACTGGGAATGACTCTTTGGCCCACACGGCAAAAGAGAAAGCCGATCTCTTGGGCACTCTTTTTGCCTTAAACTCGACTTTGGACGACCAGGGGAAGGCACCGCCTATCATCCCGCGGTGTCCGAGCTTAATACCGGAAATAGTTTTCCGGCAAAAACTCATCCGAAAAGCCCTCCTTTCCTTGGAAGTTCATAAGTCGAGTAGGCCAGATGGTATCTCTCCAGTTGTGCTACGAACATGTGCCCCTGAATTGACAACAGTGCTAACGCGTCTATTTGGGTACTCCTACCTTAAAGGCGTAGTCCCGGTCTCATGGAAGCGTGCCCTTGTCCATCCGACCCCTCAAAAAGGTGGTAGCTTGGACCCAGCTAACTACAGAACTATCACCTTTATCTCTCTTCTCTCCGAAGTAATGGAGAGCATCATCAATAAGCAGCTCCTAACCTACCTCGAGGATCACCAGTTGGTCAATGACCGGCAATATGGCTTTCCCCATGGTCGATCAGCTGGTGATCTTCTGTTACATCTTACGCACCGTTGGGCAGCTGTTATTGAAAGCAAGGAAGAGGGTCTGGCAGTTAGTCTGGATATGGCGAAAGCCATGGATCGTGTATGGCACAAGGGGCTTCTTTCGAAGCTACCTTCCTATGGGCTTCCCGAGAGTTTATGCAAGTGGATCACCAGCTTCCTGGCCGGAGCATACAGGTCGTTCTCGACGGTTTTTGCTCGGACCCCAAGCCCGTGAATGCTGGTGTACCCCAAGGCTGAGTGCTATCCCCAACTCTGTTTTTCCTGCACATCAATGATATGTTGGATATCTCCAACATACATTGTTATGCGGATGACAGCACTGGGGATGCGGTATATTATTGCCCTTCAGGTTTCTCTCGGGAAAACGTCGACGAGTGTCAGACCTCGCCAAGTATCAGAATACTGGGTCTCGACATTTCAAGTGATTGTCAGTTTCGTGGTCATCTGAAGAGCAAGGTCAAGTTGGCCTCGATGAAATTGGGCGTGATCAATAGAGCAAGGCAGTACTTCAATCCTGGCCAAACACTTGCGCTCTACAAAGCGCAAGTCCGGCCACACATGGAGTACTGTTCTCATCTCTGGTCCGGATCACCCCAATATCAGCTTCTACCATTTGACCGCGTACAACGGAGAACCGTTCGGATTGTCGGGAACCCGGTGCTCTGTGAACGGCTGGACTCTTTGGAATTGCGTAGAGACGTTGCATCTCTGTGCGTTTTCTACCGCATTTACCACGGAGAGTGTTCCGAAGAGCTATTCGATCTGATGCCTACCGCCGAATTCCGTCACCGCACAGCACGCCATCGCCTCCAATATGATCCGTACCACCTGGATGCGTGGCGATCCTCCACTGTGCGGTTCTCAAGTACCTACATTATTTCCTCGTACCACTTGAATGTGGAACGAAATCCCTTCGGCGGTATTTCCAGATCGGTACGACATGGGTACCTTCAAAAAAGGCGTTTACTCCCACCTTCAAGGCCGGCAACGCTCCTGTAAATCCTCAGATGTTGCAAGAGTTCATGGGCGGCGGTGATCACAAATCATCTGTGACCCGCCAGCTCGTTTGCCCTCCTATTCCATAAAAGAAATAAAAAATAAATAGGCAGCTTGATAATCGCTTGTTACATTGTATTAATATAAGAAAAACGGGACGTCATATTCAACTTTCAAAATGGTTTTGGATATAAAGGCGGTATGTTACTTATCGTACGACTTAATGTCTTCTACTCAGATGTTTACTATCCGTTCGTAATACAAGCACTTTGCTTGATGAAAGAAACTGTCATTATTTAGAAATTATGTTTCGTTTCATATTTTTTTCAAATGGAAATATTAATAATCAAAATCAATTCAAAAGATTCACTTACATTGACGAGAACATGAATTTTTTTATGGTTTTAAGATAATAAGAAAGTAGTTAGTTTAAGTTAGTTTTTTTTTATTTTATAAAAAAAATATATGACATTATATATTACAAAATAACATAAAATGCTAGTAGTTTCCACTAAAGAAATCTTCTCAGAAGGAGTCAAAAAATAAATTAACAAATAAAAAATTTAAACAACACAATGGAGAAAAAAAATTATCCTAAAATTAACCGAGGCACACTTAAATAGAAATACATAATTGTTTGAAGTATTATTAATAACAGTCGATATGGTGATATTATTTTGTATACCATTATTTTATTTTTGTTTTTTATAAGATATATATGTAATTAAAAGTAATATTTTTTTTTATTTGTTCTACATAAGGTAATGTGAAATAACTCCTGAGAGTAAGCACCTAAGCGAGGGTATTTAAATTAGATTATATTTAGAAGGTAAAGGGAATCAACAAGCCTGTATATTATGAACAATTTTAAAAATGTTTTTTTTTTCAATGATAAAAGAGAGATAACAAATTTGTATTGAAGTATTTTTAAATACTCCTATGTATGCTGTTTTTTCTCAATCACATTTATATATTTGAGTTAATACGGTTTCCTAATTATTGAAGCGTATTTTAAGATCGGTTTCACAACTGTCTTATAAAGATTTATGATGGATTTAATGTTATTAAAATCGGTTTCTTTTCTTAAAAAAAAAACAAGAATTCCGTAAACGTCTTTTGTAATTTTATAAAAACACAGAAAGCTTATTTTTTATGTTTTTGTCTCACGCAGCTTCTGGAAGTTTTTCATTGTATAAATTAATAAATGTCTAATTTGTCTGTTTTAATAAATAAGGGTATAAAAGAATAATAAGGGGAGGTCCATGTTTTTAGTAATAATACAATTTAGTATCATAAGCCGCAAGAAAATCTGTTTAAAGAGGATACGAAAGTGTTATTTATTACATTTGTGTAATATTACTAGGTCCCAAGCTTGAGGTTATTATTAACGGCATAATCTGTTGAATGACATCATTTACCAGATAAAGGACATCTTTTACTTGAAAGTTGGTATTAATATTACATGCTATATAAAAAAGGTCTTAAAAATTAAGAGTAATTAATAGAAATATTATCAGTGTTTAAAGCTGTTGTGTGCTATGTTGTCTATTTATATAGTTTAGCATGTTCGAACAAGTTATTCTTCCATTCCTCGTTGTTTTTTTTTATCTTTTCTTTTTCTAATTAAGAATGTCGAAGATGATAAGCAAATATATATTTATTTTCTCACAAGAAAGAAATTCCTACGTACTAGTTATACAATAAACAAAATGTTAAATTATTTTCTCTACATCCTCGTAAGGTCCAACCGTACCTTGATTGCAATATGCAACCTACCTGGAAGCCTATCGTCCAACTCAAATACGAGTATATCAAAATGACTATTATTGTTTAGGAAAATACAAGAAAGAGTACAAATAGAAAATATATACGAGTACATATACCTACATTAACAATTATCTTTAATTTAATCTTAACTTTTAGATTAAATAATCAGAGATGCTATAGTAGCACGTCATTGATTAGAAAATATTAATATTAAAAGTTAATTTACAAGGTTTTAATATATTACTTAAATATTCCTACAGTTTAAAAATCTCGGTAGAATTCGGCGAATTAAGCGAAGCGAGTAACCCATCTTCAATTCAGCGTTCAAAGCTGAAACTGACAGGCAATAAATAAAGAATAATCAAATATCACATAGCGAATTTTTTTAGTTTGAACTCTGGGAGCCATACAAGATGGAAATATTATAACAAGACAGTTTGAAAGGGACATATTGAAAAAACCCATAGACGGTAAATGCAGAATATGCGCTGCCAAAGATGAAACAGTGCAACATATCACCTCAGGCTGCGAGAAATTAGCTGGGACTTATTACGTTAAACGACACAATAATATAGTACAATACATACACTGGGCCATCGCTAAGAAACACAATTTTAACGTTAATAAACTTTGGTGGAAGGAAACTTTAGTACAACCACAAGTAATAGAAAACAGTGAAGCAAAACTAATGTGGGAGATGCCGGTTCAAACGGACGTCACCGTGGCCCATAATAGACCTGATATAATATATATAAATAAGACAGAAAATAAAACTTACCTCATTGATGTCACTATACCCACAGACTACAACATAGGAGCAAAAGAAATAGAGAAGCTAACTAAGTATCATCTACTCAGAAAAGAAATAACAAGACTTTGGAAAACTAACACTCATATTATACCAATAGTCATTGGAGCCACGGGAATAGTAGCAAAAAGCCTTCAGCGATACTGCGACCAATTAAACGCACACATAGATATACACATACTACAGAAACAGACAACAATACACACAACCACAATAGTAGCAAAAGTTCTAGGAAACACTACCTTCATACAGAACTAATTAGAAAGCTGAACCTCCCTTTCCTTGAGGGTCTCAAGGCGGGTGGTCAGCAAATTCCAGCCGAAAGGCTGTGCAGACTTAAGTCAACCCATTAATAATATAATAAATATATATATATATATATATATATATTTATATTATATTATACATTTTCAATGCTCCTAATATATATATATATATATATATTAGGAGCATTGAAAATGTATGACTTTTTAATGAGATCTTATATCAGGTTGTCTCAACAAATAATGGAAATTCTTAATAAAGATTGCTCTGCTTATTCGATAATTTCATCAGGCTCTGAATATTGGGTTATTAATAACATTTCAATACAGAAAATGCAAATGTTTCCATTTATAAAATCGATTTGTTTAGAACAATGCTGAAAGCAGTGTGAGTGAAGGTCGCTGCACGCAGATTAGCCATTGACAATATAGACCATTTCAAATATTAGTTTCGGTCATGGCATCTGTTCAATTATTTTGGTTATATACCGCAAAGGAAGAATTTGATTAGTATTTTCAAAAGAAGCCTAAGAGCTATAACCTTCATCCCGTTACAGATTTTATACAAAATTTATCAATGCGGAGAGCCACAACATAGATTAATTGACAGAGTAACGAGACGGTTATATAGATGTCGCAGATTCTATTCATACTATTGGCGAATTATTTTTCACTATATATTATTTAACAGTTAAATAATCTTAGCATGGTTATGGATAATATGTTATACGAGTATAACAAAAAAAAATTACACATGATGAAATGATTATGAAATGTATTATTGATTTTATTTCAATGTTGTAAAAATACGTTTTTCTTATCGTAATGAACCGTATGACGTATATCATCTTATAAACTTTAAATACATTATCGATGTCATGTCAATAAAATTAAATATTAACAATTAATCAGATTTTTATAGTTTCCTAATTCAATAAAGATAATAAATATAATAATAAATACAAAAATAAACAAATTGTATATCTTCTGAACTAAACAAACCCGAGGACACTTTACATTAAATTAAATAAACAAAAACAAAACAAGTTTTCAATGCGGAAAAATAAAATAACTTGAAAAAAGTGCCAGCTGTGGTCTAATTCTGTATCGGAACTAAATTGTAAATGGAAATGTAAATTTATTATAGAATCAGAATGTTTTCCTAACCCAGTCTAATTGTGCATTAGTTATTAATATTTGAATGAACTGTAATGTCATCGTGCTACCCACATCCTCACTTACAATCTGTCTCAAGTAGCTCTATAAATGCAAAACGTGTTCTATAGATAGCAGCATGATGGAAGGTCACATAAACAATCTTCATACATCTAGAATAGCATAGCAGCGGTTGCATTAGCGAAGCAAATATTCCCATCAGCGATATCAGCTGAATCTACAATGAACAAATATGGCCAAAACTTTACACTGATGTATTCGAACGTGAATATAAATAACTTTTAACTCTTATTTCTTATCCACTGAAGTACAATTAAAGTGAGCTTGTGTAATATACATTAATCGATTTACCAGTAAATCCATTACGGGCCAATAACCATTTTAAATAGGTTAGATTCGAGGGCAATGGCTTTAGGATCCTATTGCCGATAAATCTCCCTTTTTAACCGTTACTAACTACGATCGAAAATTTACTGATCAATAACTACCTTCGAATTCTACCATATCACCCACTTAATGTATATGGGTTCTGAAATCAAAAATTATTTTTCTACGACGTGAACTGCGGTGTTCAATGTTCAGTTCCGCCATCTACCGAGCTCATGAACGAGAACTCCTAATGGATTAGAAAATAGTTGAACAAATTCCGATTTAGATAAAGTGAATATAGTCAGGAAAATATATAATCTTTCTTACAACATGTGGCTTTTGCAAATTAGTAAAATATACATTTATTTATTTGGTTCCCAAGGAGGGTTGGCGTCAGGCAGGCGGCCGGGCGTAAAACAAAGCCAAATCTTTAAAGCAGTATGGTAATACCGGTGCCACGCGAGAAGCTAGCCCGGGAACAAAGGGATGTAAAACTGAGATTTGGAAGTTGGAATGTTGGTACGATGACTGGAAGAGGAAGAGAAATTGCGGATGTGTTGAAAAGAAGACGAATAAATGTAGCCTGTTTACAGGAAACGAAATGGAAGGGATCAAAAGCGAGAGAGATCGGTGAGGGATACAAGTTTTATTATTGCAGGAATGATGGAAAAAGGGATGGCGTTGGAATTATGCTTGATGAGAAATTAAAAGAGTGTGTGACGGGGGTGAACAGGGTGAGTGATAGAATCATTGCTGTAAAAATTATTTTTGAAGGTTTAATCATTAATGTATTAAGTGTGTATGCTCCTCAAACCGGATGTGATGATAGGATGAAAGAGAAGTTTTGGGACGATTTTGATTCTGTGATGATGGATGTTCCGGACAATGAGCAGATATATGTAGGGGGTGATTTTAATGGGAATGTGGGGTGTATGAATGATGGTTTTGAAAGAGTACATGGTGGTTGGGGTTTCGGTCACCGTAATGACGAGGGTGAGGCCTTGCTGGAGGCCGCGCTAGCCTTCGATTTGGCTATATCCAACACTTGGTTCAGAAAGAGGGAAGAACACCTAATTACATATAAAAGTGGCCGCCATAAGACGCAGATTGATTATTTCTTAATAAGAAGAAATAAAATCAATTGCGTCAAAAACTGCAAGGTACTGCCGAGCGAAAGTGTAGTCTCACAGCATAGGCATCATGGAAATTAAACATGTAGTGCGTACAAACATGTACAAGAAACGACCCCCACCTAAAATAAAATGGTTTTTGTTAGAGAAGTGAGTGAGTGAGAAATGTGCGAGTAAATTTAAAAAAAGAGTGACAGATAAAATTATAAATTTGAGTAGTATAGAAGGATGCATAAAAACTGTGGCAAAGGATGTATTAGGTGAAACGAAAGGAAAAGGTGTGATAAATAAGGAAACGTGGTGGTGGAATGGGAATGTGCAAAAGATTCTGAAAGAGAAGAAAGATATGTTTAAGCAATGGCAGGAAGTACCGGATGATAATGAAAGTATGAAAGAGGAGATGAAAATGTTATATAAAAGATGTAAGAAGAGAGCGAAAGTAGCTGTAGCCATTGCTAGAGCTGAAGTACAAGAGGAGTTATATAGGTCGCTAGAGTTTCCTGCAGGTCAAAAGGAACTCTACCGCATAACAAAGCGTAGGGAGAAGAATGCTAGAGATGTCATACATGTAAAATGCATAAAAGATGATACTGGAAGGGTGTTGATGAGAGATGAGGATATAAAAAAGAGATGGAAGGTATATTTTGATACATTAATGAATGAAGAAAATGATTGGAGTGGAGTTTTGAAAAACCAGCCGGTAAATAAAGGATTAGTGAAAGAAGTGACCGATGATGAAGTGAAAGCGGCTGTGCAAGGTATGAAGAATGGAAAAGCTGTAGGGCCGGATGCGATACCAGTGGAAGTATGGAAGGTTTTAAATGAATATGGGTATAAGTGGCTGGCTTTATTTTTCAATAAGTTGTTGCATGAAGAAATGATCCCTGATGAATGATGCAATAGTGACCTAGTGCCCATTTATAAAAATAAAGATGACATACAAGACTGCAACAGTTATCGGAGTATAAAGCTAATGTCACATACTATGAAAGTGTGGGAGAAAGTGGTAGAGAAAAGAATGCGAGACGAGAGTGATGTTTCGGAGAACCAGTTCGGTTTTATGCCTGGTCGGGGTACGACGGATGCTGTATTCGCTCTTCGTCAGTTGAGTGAGAAATACAGACGAGCCCATAAGAATCTGCACTTAGTGTTCGTTGATCTCGAGAAGGCATACGACCGGGTTCCCCGTAATCTGATATGGTGGGCTTTGAAAGAGAAGGGTATACCTGGGAAGTATGTGGAGTTGGTTCGTGCAATGTACAGTCGATCTAGTACACAAGCCCGGTCGGCCGCTGGAACACCGAAAAGTTCAATGTGGCAGTAGGTCTGCATCAAGGGTCGGCTCTGAGTCCCTACCTCTTCTTGTTGATAATGGATGCTCTGACATTGGACATACAGGAAGAGGCACCCTGGTGCATGCTATTTGCTGATGATATTGTTCTTGTCCAAAATGGGATAAGGGCAGGAAGATGATGTAATCTAACAGTGTTACAAAATTAAAGGTTTGTAAAATATTTCCTTATGATTAAGACCAAATAGGATTGGACTAATATGAAATACGTGTTTAAAATCCGATAAAAACATAATAAAAATACTTTACCGAAAGATATAGATCTTCAGAAGCAAAAGAAGTGTGCAAAATATGTGTTTGTGAGTATGATTGCGCGTATGCTTGTGAGTGTGCGTGCGTGTGCGTGCGTATGACTTTGAGCAAGTGTAGCATTGCTGTATGTTAATAAATTATTTTAATGTTATTGAATTTATAATATGAAGTATTCAAAATGTCTACCCGTTTTATCTCTTTTTTAAAAGATGCCCTGGTCTTATTTAAAAGATCAAGATGAGAATATAGTATATATACATATATATATATATGCCCATACATATACATGTGAATGAATTATTACGTTATAAGATGTTATGGTATGTGTACGGTGTGTGTAGTGTGTAATCGCGGCTGTAATTTTGGTAGATTTGAAGCGTACGTAAGGCGTAAATATAAAGGACCCTTAAGAAGCGTGCCAGGCTTTTTATACTCTATTCATATACATTAATATTTCAGTAGTCATAATAATAGTCGCAATACGACACAATACAGTGGAGATTCTCCTGAATTGGGGAGCTCAACACGCCAGGATGTGGTTGAGCTGGTCCAGATAGTGCTTCCCCGGGAATATCAGCCGGTTGGAAAGCATCTCTTCCAGGATACAACGCACTTACCAGATATCTATCGACTTCGTGGTGCCCTAGGATCAAAGAATTATTGCCAATTTTACTATTTTAAGTTATTTTAATTATTTTAAAGTTGTGACTAACGGCGTATTATAAGAATAAAAAAACTAGCAAAATTACACGAATACCCAATCAATCAATTTCTTTACATTTTACTTATTTCTAGTAGTATAAATGAAAGGGAAAACATTTATGTATAATAAATAGACTATTTATATATGTTCTTAAATATTCTGTTTGCACGTCTGACATTATTTCAAAACGTTCGTTTTATATATTTTATCTCTTTTATTTACTTTGAAGTTAATTCAGCTTTTAATAAATTTCATTTGAATATGAACATCGTTGCGAGTGCTTTATTTACTCTAGTGATCGAACCTGTGTATGTTGTTCGTATATTATGTATGAAGTGTATCGAACAATGAAATGAAATTTATAAAATTTTACTATGCATGTATCATCCATATTGTGGAATCATAATATTATACAAGAGCGGGTAGGTTGATCTATGTGAGCATTACGACTGTAGTTAATTCATATTAAATTGTTTGCGTAACAACTGATGATGATAGACCGCCATTTCATTTTATAAAAGTTCATTACTCATGAGAATGTTCTGTTATGAGAAATGAAAATGAACAAAGCCTTAAAGGGTTCATAATGACGAAAAATATTATGAATTAACATAAAAGCATTTTTTTTATATATTTGTGTGTAATAAAGTATTAACGAGACAGAAGCTGTTAGTATTTTTTTTTGTCAAAAACTGTAACTAATGTAATTGACCACATCACGCAGTAATTAATACAATAGTTTCCAAAACTAATACTTATAATGACATAACAAAAACATTGGTTAGATACTAATTCATTTTTATCTGGTGTTATCTTATTATCTATATGTAGTGTTAGTGTTTCACCGTGGAAAAGAAAAGAAAGTAAGCAGACAAAATGAAATTAGAGAAAATATAAATTTAATACTTTAATACTTTTAGTTGTAATTGATTTGCATTAGAGTAATTAATAATGCGCTGCTGATGTTATTTATTAATAATCAATTAATTATGAAGAAGAGATGAGATTTTATAGCAACCTTTTGACAGGTATTGAAAATTGTATTATTAATTAGATCTGTATCCTGCTAAAATAATTAGTTTTTTAGAGAGTAATTTAGAGACAACAATATCTAAAACATGCCATATATTACAAAACATAAGGTCAGTTTGAAGTTATTATTCATACAGACTATTCAAACGCGTTTCATAAAGCAAATTAAATTAATTAATGAAGCAAAGATTTCGAATTTTTGCACTTTTTATTATACGTTGATGATGAAGTTATAAAAAATTGCCAAGAGAAGGGATGAAGCTTTATTTGATTATTGTTTTTATAATTTAAAAATACTAAGGGCAACCGTTATGAGAAATCTTGGGTTAGTTTTAGATAATCAAATTGTTTTTGGTTTTCATTTCGATAAAATTACGAAAATGCTTATCGAATCCTTTATTATTAAGGAACCGATTTTAAAAACTTTAAATTCCTTATATTTTTTTAAAACGCCTTTTTGCGGCCAATCTTAGAATAGGCTTCAATAATTTGGAATTCATATTACAATAAATATAAAAATATGATTGAAAAAATGCAGTAAGATACTTTATTATAAATTTGTTACCTCCCGGAACAATGTTGTACAATAAAATAAAATATAAATTAAAACATACCTGTAGTGTATTTTAATTTATTGTACAACATTGTTCTTATTTCTCAAATGACAACATATCATGCCGTCTTTACCAAATTACTTTGATTTAAGTTATTATGTGAACGAACAGTATCATATACATATATTTTTTTATATCAATAAAGGTGAACGTGAATGTGATTAATTAAGTTTAATTGTATTAATCAGTACACACGTCACCCAACTGACAAAATAATAATATATTCCAGCATATCAGGATTCCAAAATATTATAACATCAAACGCCGTAAAGGTAACAATTTGTTTGAACTCTCCAGCGATATTCGATCCAAATAAAGATATTACTTTAAAACATATTTAGCGTTGTTTGTTCTGGCCTCGTTATTTCTGTCACTTCTCTCAAGAATTTCAGGTTGTTTTATTCTATTTCTTCGCTATCGTTATTTTTTTAACGTAAATAAGAATGCTGTTTACTATTTATTAGGGATACTTTGCTTAATCCATAGTTTCTTGTATAAAAATAGCACTAGGGTTGCGTTGTGCTTAGCGTTGAAAAATTTACCATGACTATGATATTGAATATATAAATATATATATAACTATTATTAGAGGGTTGGTAGATAGTTATTGTATTACGGCTCGTTTGACCGAGTAACGCCCGAAGCATCATTTGACATATTGACCGAACAAACATTTGTGAAGAGAGGATCATATATTAATTTACCAACTATCGTACAAAAGGCAAATATACAACATATTTGTAAAATATAAAAGTAATTATTAAACTCCACATTTCATAAACCAGAGAAAATAGCTTTAAGGTCAATCTTAAAACCTTTGCAACCGACGGTAAACTATAAAAAATCTTCAAGTAATGTAACATCATTATAGTAGTTATTATAGTCTTCTTTTGGTAAAACGCCTTAATGGAATTCTAATTCCTTTTTTTTTTCAGAGTTTCTTGTCGGTTATAGTCCATGGATTAACTCTCTAGAACCGTACAAATAGTTCTATCCTACGATGGTGACATTTGTTAGAAAGTTGAGAGTTAACGAAGTGACAAATTAATAATGCCATGGCCGGCTTCCCCGAGGCCTTGACGACGAAGGTCCGTGGTGCACTCTAGCGGAATAACTCGCGAGACGAACACGTTATTATCAAGCAGATATTTCGACATTTAATACAAAGCGGTCCTTCTAACCTAGAGGGTCATATTCTCTAATACATTAATTAAAAATTTAGTGACTTTTTCAGTAAAACATGGGAAGACTGAAAAGATTATAATTGCGAACTTAATGCTCCCTTTGCTTAGGCATTTTATAAAAACAGCAGAAATAAAGTATAATTTTGAAGAACAACAATTTGAAATTAATTCAGGTTTTTTTTAATGATTAATTCCTGTATTTCTGCATTTATTAATGAATAATTAAAGTCTATCCTTTGTTATAAAAAAAGGTAATTGTGACATGAAGATAAAGGCAGAAATAGATTAGTTTCTTAGAATATAAAAAATAAAGAGAAATCTAAAATTTTTATCTTTAGAGAAATTTTCAAAAACGTTAAAATATTTAAGAAAAACTACAAAATCAAAATACGAAAATATTTCTTGTTCGTTCATTAAGTTGTACTTGTTTATATTTCAAACTAGTTAGCCTACCAATTTTGTAAATCCATAGCGGTATCAAAGATAAAAACTTGCTTCGCAGGCAACTGACGCACCGACAGACAAATCATATAATAAATACGATTGCGGCGATCTCTTTCACCCACATGATCAATAATATGTATCAGCAATAGACTTGTCCTAATCGGAACGAATCCATTTTTCTATATTATTAAGGCAGAAAATATTTACGAGTGTGTGTTAATCCAATTATATGGACATTACCTCTGTGATATCGAACATTGTTATATAATAATTGGAATCACAATATACAAATTTAGTTAAATTATTGTTCTTTAGATTTATATTTGTTATTGTATGTAATAATATATACACCATATTCAACTAGATTAGAAACTGCAGTTTGTTTACTATTTTAACATATCTGCTACAATTTTAATTTTGTATATATCGGGCAAATTATATTCCGCACAAAAAATATATTTATACTACTATAACTTATATACTTTGAGGAATGCGTTAAATCATAAAATATACAATCAGTAGACAACTCGTGAGCTACGTGTATGGAGGATAGTCTTTCGGGGTTATTACTAAGTAAATAAATAGTTTGAAAATACACGAAGAATTTATTGGTAAGTACAAGAGTTTATTCTAGAAAGAGTAGGTCAAATATCTGAATTAAAAAGTTTTGGTCAATTATATTCACTTTGAGCAATATATAACAATTTTATATTATCACATATATATTTTTGTATATACATGATAATATAAAAATAATCGTTCCTGTGAAACTTTCTGTTTCCGATGGATTTATTTTATATTTACTGTAACATTTATATAAGTTTGTCGATTTCTAAAACGCAAACTATATACAATACATATTTTTTTAATAATGGAAAACTATTGAGGAAGACCTTACAATATCTTCCGTCACGATAACAATTTAGTTGTGATTATAGAGACCCGAGCCTCTAATAAAATGGCGACAACATAAACTACTTGACCATGACGTCATAGAATAAACTGATTGGTTCTCACTGTCAGTTAATTACAATCCAGTGTGACTTACACTCGCACCAATCAAAAATCCTCCAATTAATAAAAACATGAAACATATATTACAAATAACAGGAGTTTGCTTGTTTTCATCGTAGTTTAATGTATATACGAGTACAAAGTAACATTCTGAAATAACAAGTCTGCCTCAATTATTATTTATCAAAACAAAAACATCACCTGGGGAAATCCATCCTACGCTATTCAAAAAATGTTATGGTGTATAGTTGGTATGTGTATTAAAAGTAAATAAAAGACTTAAATATCTTGTTCGTGACAAAGTTACCAATTTTTAAAAGGATTGGTCGACTTTCGATTTACTTGATACAAAACATCCCTAGTCTAGGAAAGAGCATATTCTTTTAAATCGAAATGAAAGCTTTCTGTGGATTGGTGCTTCAGTGATACGGTACACATAACACACTTTATTCAATCTCGATACACTAAACGTGTCTCGTGCCCTCGCTATAAACTAAACAATAGATTCAATCGAATGTGGATTAACCATTCACAAATCGAATATCAATTCTATCTGTTAAGCGTATTAAAAATATTATTAACATCTTATCCAAAAACATATATTAGGTCTACAACTTTGCTCCCGCCGTTTTTTTTTTTAATTTTAAAAATTATATAAAAAAAAAATGGTATCTTATTTATGTTTCAAAGTATTGTCCGTCACTTTCCACTACTTTGGCTCATCTTTCAGGCAACAAACGAATCCCGCGTCGGAAAAATTCTTCATCCTTTGATAAGATCCAAGAATCGATCTATTCTTTGACTTTTTCAAAAGAATCGAAGCACTGGCCCGCCAGGCCGTGTGCCATCGACCTAAATAAATGGTAATCAGATGGAGCAACATCTGGAGAGTATGGCGGATGAGGTAGAATTTCCAATTTCAGTGTTTCGGGGTACGTCTTGACTACTTTCGCCACGTGAGGTCGAGCATTGTCGTGTTGCAAAATTACTTTTTCGTGTCTATCAGCGTATTGCGGCCGTTTTGCTTTTAATGCTCGACTCCAACGCATTAATTGCGTTCGACAAAGTGCACCAGTAATTTTTTCAGAAGGTTTTAGCAGCTCATAATAAATTACGCCAAGCTGATCCCACCAAATACACAACATGACCTTGGATCTGTGAATATTCTGTCGAGGTGTCGCCGTAGGAGTGTGGCCGGGCAATCACCATGATGTGCGTCGCTTAGGGTTGTCGTAGTGCACCCATTTTTCGTCCCCAGTAACAATACGATGAAGAAATCCTTTTCGTTTTTGTCTTTCAAGCAGCTGTTCACAAGCAAATAAACGTCGCTCAACATCTCTTGGTTTCAACTGATACGGTACCCAGTATCCTTGTTTTTGGATCATCCCCAGCTGTTCCAGGCGTTTTGATACTGCTTGCTGAGTTACTCCCAATGATTTTGCTAGCTGTTCTTGAGTTTGGCACGAGTCTTCATTAAGTAAAGCCTCCAGTTCATCATCTTCAAAAGTTTTTTCTCTGCCACCACTATGCCGATCTTCAACAACAAAATCACCGCTTTTAAAGCACTGGAACCACTTGCGACAGGTTCTTTCACTAATAGTATCATCACCATAAGTACTTGAAATAACCCGATGAGCCTCAGCCGCCGATTTTTTCATGTTGAAATGAAACAGTAAAATCTCCCGCAAATGACGTGAATTCGGTTTATAAGTTGACATATTTAATTAAGTGTAACTATATGACGCAAACAAAAATTAACTAATATCGATGTAAGGTTATATTTATAGATGTCAAAACTGATGGAAAACAACTGTGATTTATTTTTTTGAACTGTTACTGGCTACTGGCGCCTTCTTTTAGAAAACGGCGGGAGCAAAGTTGTAGACCTAATATAATCTAGGAAGAAATAATCGGTCCTTGGGAAATGGTTTAGTTCTAAAGGAAATGAAAAATGATTACAATTTAAACGTTTATTTATTGTAACTAAAATTTTGATGAAATATGATGTAAGTTTTAAATGTTTGAAATAGATATAAACAAGTGTGCAATAACTAATATTCTTGAAACATTACATAAGAATAGAAGTAAAGCTCCCGTAGCACGATCTGATCTGATCTCCGAACAATGAATAAATCAAACAGGAGATTCTTACTTACACCTTACGACCTACAAAAGAGTACTCATGAAATAAATTGTGGACAAACACGAGTTTATATTAGGGGGACCCATAAGTAATCAATTATTTTGCATTCATAGACAAAATGTTTTTTTGAAATGACATTTTTATTTTTAATCGTTTATGTAATCACCGTCGTTTGCGGTGACTTATTGCCATCGTTCCTGCAAAAGTTCAACCCCCCTCTTGAAAAAGTGGGGTGGACGTGACTCAAAATACAACTCAAGGTGCGTTTGGACATCGGATAAGGAATTAAAATTTTTATTTCGTAACGAATGCTCCAGCGACCTGAACAGATGGTAGTCCGAGGGTGCCAGGTCTGGAGAGTATGGAGGGTGCGGTAGAAGTTCCCAGCCTAACTGCTTAATTTTCTCTTGAATAATCTTCGCTGCATGAGGACGGGCATTATCTTGTTGGAGTATTACACCTTTTCTGTTGACTAAAGCTGGTCTTTTTTCCATGAGTGCGGACTGTAACCGTTGTAATTGTTGACAATACAGGTCAGCAGTAACTGTCTCCCCAGGTTTCAATAATTCGTAATGCACTATACCTGAACAATCCCACCAAATACACAAAAACACCTTCCTCAGGGTTAGGGTTGGTTGAGGGGTTGGAAGGGGCCTCTCGTTTGCAGACAATCATTGTTTCGATCGCTTTATGTTGTCATAAAAGATCCATTTTTCATCTCCAGTTACGATCCTAGACAAAAATGGATCTCTGCTTAGTCTGGTGAGCATGGAATTGCAAATTGTTCGCCGAAGATCTTTATTGGCCTCAGACAACAGGTGTGGAATCCATTTACCTTGTCTATGTACCTTGCCAATTTGTTTTAAATGCCTTTGTACGGTGGACCAGGTAGATCCAAGGCTTCTTGATAGTTCCTGTATAGTTAACCTTGGATCGGACTCCACTAGAAATTTTAAGCCGTCGTTATCGAATTGACCTGGGCGTCCAGTTCGATGTTTATCTAACAGGTCTGGTCAGGATGGCTCTCAGAAGGTACAAAGTCCGCCATTTTATTACAGGGCTCCAAAAAAAATGTATATTGTTGGGAATAAATTACTAACAAACTGGTAGAAGAATAACACAAAAAAAGCATGCTTACACTTGTCTGGTCGTCGCAGGACTAATGAGAAATGGTATCTTGCGAAAATAATTGATTACTTATGGGTACCCCTCATATATTCTTAAAACTACTTTAAATGTGGTTTTAGTGAGTCTATTATTGCACAGCCTTAGCTAAAGATAATCGAATAATTTACATTAAATCAGTGTTATGAAAATTGATTTTAAAATAGATGATAATCTAATACATCATAAATTAGTTACTTATATAATTAAAAGGGTGTAATAAAAAGTTATGTAAATATTTTTGTCTAATGTAATAAAAATATAATTTTCAATTAAACTTTACATATTTTTCACCAGAATAAGCCACTAAGCTTGGTTCTAACATGTCATCGCTACTGTCAACGTCAACGAACTTTTCGTGGTGCAGAGTAAAGCCGTTAAATTTTTTTGATAAAATGTTAAATTCTTTTGTCAAGCAACTTAAATTTATATTGATTAAAACTCTTATCCTTGTACGAAAGACAGATAAAAAATATTAGCAAAAAAATTTTTTACAAAATTGAATTTTAAATAAATATATTTTTATACAGACATTTTCAAACGTAGTACAAAACTGTTCAATAAAGAACGTTTCCATAGAGTTCATAGAATATGAGATGGAACATATTCCTGAAGATGACAGCTAATGTATATGGTAAGAATCAAATTTCACATTCCCGGTTATAAAGCATATTACAATTCGGATAAACCTCGTAAGGTCCAAGCGAAAACAGTTTCAATTCTTAGATAGTATTGTATTTATGCAATCCCAATACAATGAACAATACCAACCTGTTAGCATATTGATATTATTTACGAGGATAAACAAAATTAGGGTCAATAAAAAAAATTATATATTATCAATATTTTTTATTGTATAACCAATATTACTCATAATACGATATAGTATCGAATCAATTATTATATAGTACCAACTTATTAGTAAGAGCTAAGAAAATTTTTATATTTTTGGAGTTTTACTAGTTACATAATAATTAATCTAATACATCTTAGATTATATTTTGCTTGTGATCAAAAAACATCGGTTTCTTGATGCATTCCTTAATATAAAATATATAATTAAGTACAAATTTCACATCTTGTTACTGCATACAAAAGAAGTCAGAATATTGATTCCATGGAAATAGTTGATATATTTATGATAAAGTACCGCTTCAGGAATAAAGGATATTAAATAATAGAATAATCTGGAATCGTTCTCCCAAAGTTAAAAGATTTAAGGGCTTAATTAAACTAAGCGTACTTAAATATCTTGAGTGAGAAATTCTGAGAAAATAAAGATAATAAAAAGACACATTTCAATAGTGACCTTAACAGATTTTGGATTTCTTTAACGGTAATCAATGACCATAAACACATTAAATTATAATGAAAAGACTAATTAGTGTTTTCTTATTGAATAATTACTAGCAACTACAGTAATAGTAATAGGAAATATGATTTTAACACGAGGGCTCATTTTTGATGGTCTGATTAAATAAATTTTTAAAGGATACAAAAATGAAACAAAAAGAATCTTCAGTATAGATGTGATTTTTTTCTTATAAAAATAGACTATCGAAAGAGACATAGATAGAGTGCGTGAAAAATGATATACAGAAAGAGAGCGTGAACAAATTGTGCCGACCTCAGATAATTGGGATAAGGGTAGATGGATGATGAATTGGTTTTGCGCAAATAAATATTGAAAATTCTTTTGATTTTTTTTGTATTTTTCTTGAATACGATTACTATATACATAATATAAGATTATCCTATAATTATCTTTAATACAAACATATGTAGTGAAAGTTTTAAAGTTAAAAAGATTGTCATCGGAAACTGAGTTATCTGAAATAATAAATTACAAATAGATCTATATAGTAATTTACTTTTATATATCTCCTAAAACACTATTTGTTATCGTTTGTTACATTGTATTACTTACTAGGAATAATAAAAAAGTAACTGGACAAAACATTGAGTAAATAAAGAAATAAAAACAGCGCGACTAAATCTAACTAATAAATAATGTATCAGTTAAACTAAATACAATTTTTATTAAAATAATACCTAAAGGATTTTTTTAGGTTCCCATATTGTCAAACAATATATAATTAACATATTTTATATATCCTAGTCTGAGGCAGTGTTAATTATTAATAATTGAAATAACTGTAAACTCTCGTCGTTCTGCTCAAGTAGCCTCATTTACAATCTGTTTCGAGTAGCAATATAAATTCAAAATGTGTTCTCTAGATAGTAGCAGGATGGAAGGTCACAAAATAAAATTCTTAAATCTACAATAGCATAGATGTAGTTGCATTAGCGAAGCAAATGTTCCCATCAGCGACATCCTTAGAATCTGCAAGTAGCAACTAATTTCTTGTCTGATTTTGTTTTTATTTATTCTCATACATCATGTAGACGATCGTGTAGGTAATAACGTATTTGGTAGCGGCGGTAGTGGTGGTAGCACTACACTATTAAAAACATGAACAAAATGTTTAACTGATTGGCCTTATTCATAAAAGCCATTTACTGCTGGATAATCGCTTATTATATAGCTATTACTCGTTTTATATGGTTATTAGAAAAACAGGAGAGAATATTAAATTTTCAAAATGGCTTTCGATATAAAGACAATATGTTACTTCTTGCACGACTTAATGTCTTCCAGTTGGATGTTTACTATCTGCTCGTAATACAAGCACTATGCTTGATCAAACAAGTTGAACATTTCACAGGGTTACTTACAATTACCGTTTACGCGCTTCTTAAACTCTATTGATGTATATTAATATTTCAGTAGTCAGATTTTAAAATAAAAATATTTTGTTTTTTTTAATACAACAAAGAATGTATTTATAAAATAATAATGGCCGATATCTGTCAACCCTACTCAAAACTTACTTTACCACTCCATTTTTTAGTGACATGTTTGTAATGATACCATAATAGATGAAACACGATATAAAGTTATAGATTTGCATAAATAGTGAATTACTTTACAACAGCTTTATACGCATCAGTAGTCGCTATCTTACATGTGTGTACACAATTTTTCATTAACACGAATAAAAAATGTAATATGCACAGTGACAATACATAATACTAATATAACACTTACGGTATATAGCCTGTGGTTTATTTTGAGAAAGACAAATATTACATTGTGGCTGAACTGCTGGATTTGTATCTTTCTTTGTGTATGCACTTACACGGCACGTAATGAAACTTAGGAATTCATTTATTAAAGTATTGGTTTTAACATGTTGTAAATAAAAGTTACGTGTTATATTTGAATGCATGTTAGATATATATAATTTAGTGAAAAACTGCTACGTTAGTTAAGTTTAGTGAGGGCCTCATCGATTATTAGATTATTTAATAAATAATTAGAATAAATTCAATTTAAATTCAAAATACCTAATAAAACATAATGCAGTGACCTTTGAACACAATACTGAACTGTATTTATAAAATCTAATAAATCTGTTAATTATTTTGCTCAAATTACACCGTAAATTCTTTTTGTTCTGCTATTAATATTACTTTGTAAAAAGTAAGCATATTGAATAACTAAATTCTTTTAAAAAATTAAATGTATACTTCTTCAATACGGGAAATACTTGAACCTGCGACCTCTGGGATATCGTCCCGTTACTCCATCAATTGAACTATCTTGTCGGTTAATGAGTCTAGCATTTTCTATACTTAATCGTTATCATTGTGTCTTAGGTCATATCTATTACACTTCTTTTGAAAATTCTGTTAGTAATGTTTCAGAAAATATCTTTCCTTGTCATATTTTGGGTTGGGTTGGCTTGGGTTTCTGTTGTACATTATTCTCAGATTTGTTGCAATTACTTGCAATTACGAAATGGTGTTACCTCTAACAATGGAAACTCTTTGTAGAAAACTTACCTTCCATTAACAATTCTTATTTTATTAGCTAACAATGGATGCTAGAATAACAATTTACATATTTTTTAAAACTTTGCATACTTTAACAAAATAATATATCTGTTGTTACATAGGTAAAAATATTGAATTTTTTCCTACTTTCCCAAACGAATTTGTTGCTTATCTTGGATACATAATTGTAACAAATCCTGGCCCAATTTTATTATAATGACCTGTCTAACCTCTTACCTTACCTTATCTTTGCTCACAGTTGAGATCATGTTCTAACATTGGTTGTTATGTTCTTGTTAAGTCTGGTCCGTTGTTTTTGCAACAATATAATCTATTGCGTTACATATGTTAACTTTACTGTATATATTACTATGAGTTATCACAACACTACAAGCACTTCAAAAATATTACAAAAATATGTTAGATATTCCTGGTATCAAGTTCAAGTTTCAAATATTAAAAGGTATTTGAAACTTGATACCCGGTTATGTTCGTAATATATAGTGTAAAGATCAGCGGGAGAGCATATCAAAGACCTCAAAAAGGCTTTGAATATAAAGGCGGTATATTAGTTGACGGTCGACCTATTGACGTCTACTTCAATGTTTACTATCCGCTCGTAATATAAGTACGACGATCGATGAAAATAAGAACATTTCACACAGAGTTACTTACAATATCATTAAAAGCTTATATGTAGTAAGCAAATAAGGATGATATGTTTTTATTGTAGTTTATTTCAGCCAACAGATTGGTAACGTCTTGCCTCGTCAAACTTAAAAATAATATAAAAAAGGACTTACCGAAGCGAGCGGTTCGAGTTTTTAATAGTTTCGTATACAAAATTATATTTAAAAAAAAATTGACTATGTATTAAAGTCTAGTACTACTAGTCGGGCAATTTGATACATAATTAAAGTGAATACAGTGGAATACTATTTTTTCTTTGGCTTTATACCCATCAATAGTTCGCAATTTAGAATGTTTACACACAGCAATGTTCATTTCGTAACAGGTACAAAAAGTTTATTATGCACAGTGACTTGTGATAGCCTACTAATATAACATTTAAGCTATGGCCCGTGGTTTGTATTGGCGTACTTTGTTTTAGGCTTAATGTACTGTCCCAACGCCCGACATATGTCGCATAGTTGCCTTTAGTCGAAGCGACTTTTAACGGGACGTTTTATTATATTTTATTTCGAAAAACACAGACATCAATAACGGGAAAATAAAAATTATATTTTTAATAACCTGTGTTATGTATGGTTCGTTTATATCGGTTATCACTGATTCAATTTCTAATCTATACAATTGTAATTTAAAAATGTTTAAATATAATTTCAATCCAATCAAAGTGGATAAAAATATGAATTTTGATGATAACCACAATAGACATCTGAATACAAAATGAATATAAATTTTAACAACTGTCAGCGTAGCTCTACAAACGATATGAATTTTCTAGTTTAAAATGTTAGTTAAAAATAAAACTAATTCTTAAATATTTTAAGAGATAGTATTTATGAAATAAAAAAAATAAAAAAGAAAACATTTGTTATAAATCAAGATCTCTTTTCGCAGTAACTATGATTAAAATTTATTGGTTGTCTATAATCAAGAGAATAAAAATAATATTAAGCTTCTTTTGAAAATCCTAAACAGTCCTAACCTACCCGAACTTTGCACCATAGAAGAATATTCAAATCCAAATATCATTTGTAAAAAAATTTTATAAGCTTAACATGTTAACGATATTTTCAAATACAAATTTATAAGAACAACGGATATCTCACAATTACAAACACAAGAATAATGAAATTTCAAATAATAGATTTCAATTAGTTCATATAATATGTATTCGTATCCAATCTCCTTTATGTAATAAATCTTGTAGGCAAAATGTATAGTTCTCATCTCATCTCATTGTCCTTTTTTCCTACCAAATATGTTCAACTTTACCTATTCTATATCCATATGAACGCACACACACTGAAACGTTGACTTGCCAGTATACTGTGTACTGTAGTTTTATCTAACAGTCTAAAGCCCCTGGCGACAAATGTTTTATTAAAACTACGTCTTAATTAATTTATTAAATTCACGCAATTGCAAAAACATAGAAATAGCATCCAAGAGATGTTCGCAGGTATCCAATACTTTTTTTTGTAGTAACCCTGGGACACCATATGGAACAGGAACAAAAGACGTAGTGAACCCTTTTATTGTGACTGCTTGGAAACGTTCATGTAAAAATGAAATTAGCCATATCAAAAGACCACCATGTATACCGACTGCCTCTATCTTTTTAATTAAGAATATATGAGATATTTTGTTGAAAGCTTTAGAGTAATAAACAATGAAACGAGAAAAGTTGTAACGTTAAATGATCAGATGGATTTCAAATATTATCTTATATTAAAATCTTCTAATACTAAGTATTCATCCACGGGATATGCAATATTTGAATCAGACAAGTATACATTATATTCTTATATATATCTTATACAATCTTATACTTCATAAGATTGAAGTTGCGATGCTGCTTGATGTGAATTGGAGGGGAAATAGCAACAAAATAGTCTTAAATTTTTTGTCACAGGCATTTGAAATAATGATACATTAATTTAAGTCACATATGTTGTACGGCAATTAAAGTCCCACCTCCCATTTTTTTACTTAATCGTTCCTAGTCACGATCCGTTCTATACACATTATATCGTACATTATACAATACCTCGTCACTAATTACCGGCAACAGCCAAGTTTCACTAAAATAAAAATCACTTGGTGTCACTAAAATAAATAAAAGTAACTTCGGGCCAGGTCTGGGTGTGTAAACTAGGGATTCTAACCCATGCGTGTGCAATTCTGCTCTTGTGAACCGGCGTGTTTGTCAACCCTTTGTCAATTTTCCTCGCCGCTTTTCCTTGATGGCATCCTTTAATTTTACTAATATCGTTGCATAGTATTCTTTGGTTATAGTCCTTCCCTTTTCTTTGTAATCAATCAAGATTATCCCCTCACAATCCCAAAAAACAGTAGCCATCATCTTTCCAGCCGACTCCGTCACCTTGAATTTCTTTGGCCGTTATGTCCCCTTTTTATGCCATTGTATGGACTCTTGTTTGGACTCAGGCTCAAAGTGATGAACCCATGTTTCATCTCCCGTAACAATTCGGCCCAAAATCTGTGCAGGTTTATCTCCACACAACTCCAAAAAATGCTTTTACGCATCGACGCGCTGTACTTTCTGAAGTACATGATTCGCATAACAAATATAGAACTGTAAGAATAATAAAACTGATAACACTAATGAGCGGACAGCAGTTACAAACCTTTTCCACTTTACACATTAAGCTATATCGTATTTCTAGTAATTTTTAACACGATACCATGTACATGACACTAATAAAATCCTGTCTCTAATGTACTAATATATATCTTATGTTTGAAAATTCTAGACCAGTTTTATATAACTATATCATAATTATATCATTAAAATTCATCAAGTAAATTAACATCGATAGAGCACTCAAGTAGACAAAGAATAATATTAATCTTAAACGAGTCGTTGTAGCGTACGGCTCACCCGCTCACAAGAAGCGAAGTAAAGACGACTATGAGAGCTTAGCGTTGTTTAATTTTCTAAATTATTCTCGAAAGCTTAAACCTAATGCAATTATCACGGGAGCTCGCTATCGACTTCAGTTGAAGCGTTTGAGTCGAGCTTTGAAAGAAAAGCGGCGACTATACGAACAGAGACACGACGAAGTGATTCTGTTACAATGCTCGGCTATAAGTGGCAAAACTTGTAAAATTGACCTGGATATGATTCTATGGTTCTACTTCACCCGCAATATTCATCGAACATAGCCTCCTCCCAATTACTTGTTTCGATCGAAAACGCCTAGTTTGAGTGAACAGCGCTTCCATTCTTTCGAAGGAACCGAAAGATGGGTCGATTAATAGATTGGGTCAAAAGATGAATCGTTTTTTCGACGAAGACTTCAATTACTACCAGAGAGATGGGAGTAAGTGGTCTCTAATAATGGATAATACTCTGAATAAAGTAAGTTTAAAAAAAAATATATATAAGACATACATATTTAAAATATTTTTTTTTTGCAAAATTAAACTTATTCAAGGTCCTAATACTATATATATACTATATATATATATCCTAATACTTTTGATCCATAGCTTTAAAATATATCTCGTGATTTCTTAAAATATTTGATTTAGACTTCAATTATAATAATTTATTACAGTCAATATACACAATAACTGAAGCGCAGGCTAAGAAACTTTGAAACAGTTAATAAAGTTAATACTTGGTAAAGTGATTGAATTTCTTATACTCTTATTACTTTCAAAGAACTTTATACAAAAGTCATAATTAGGGAGTCCCAAATAAAGCTACAATTAATATTTCAATTAGCGTATTAACTGTATAGTCAAACGGAATATTCAAAATTAGCTGAATATCAAATAGTATTAGGCAATAATCTGCATCGAATAAATTTAAACTCAACAATGAAATAAATAATCTTAATAATATGCTCGTATAATATTTTATATTTAACGTTTTAGGTCAAGCCCCAAGAGATCATATTGCTGTTAATTTATTTCCCAACGGAGATGAAACATTTACTTTATAACAAATATTATAATAATTACGAAAAGTATAATTGCTTTTGTAATATTTGACGGCTTTGAATTCTACTTCAATGTTCTGCTTGAGGGAAGAATTAACAAGATTAATGATTGACCTTCAAAGTCATAGTCATGATTTGAGGCTTTTTACCAAGACAAAAATAGAATTGCCTTGAACTATGAAGCAGCAGAAAACAGAGTTAACTGTGCATCACAGTACTACTATGGTGTGTGGTGTGTGCTAGTGTGTATTAATTATCTTATCATTGGGGTCGTAGTACTGTTCGAGGTAGGGATGCGCCAGAGCCTCCTCGACAGTGATCCGCTTGTGAGGGTTGAAAGTCAGCATGCGGTGCAGGAGGTCCGAGGAACGCGGGTCGGCTCCGGAGAACAATTCCGTCCACGGCACGCGAGGCTTGTACGGGAGAGACTCCAGGTAACTGCGAGCTTACACAGGTTTATACACTTTGAAGATCTATTCGTTGACAATTTTTAATTTTTATTTATTATATAAGTTCAATGTCTAAATATTTAATGCAATTCCTTAAGAATTCCGGACCACAAAAGAAAAAGGATTCTTATAGGGATCACATTATAGCTTTTACGCTGAAATCCATAGTTATCAGCAGTTAAGTTTAAATTAACACATGTAGGTTTATCGTCTTTTGGCATCAATTCCTAAATCCTAACCATATGTAATTATTTTCCATTTGCAAGTGATTCAAACACCAATTGGTGTTTGTGGTATATTTATTGGCTTAAGGAATTATGAAGTAGATTTTATAAATCATGTTTTCATTTTTTTTGTTACAATTTCACGTGAACAGTTTAAAAGTACGTTTTGTCAGGGTTTAATAAATTTTAGCATATTTATGAAACGTATAATCTTATAATGTTTCTTTAAAGACTGGGAAAAAAAATGTAGTCATATGTCGCAGAAACTGACAAAGATTAAATCTCAATCATGACGCTCAGACTCAATCAATCAGACACTAACTCGACCGGTTAATCAATCGGAGAGTCATAGTCGTGTTATCACCCGTTAGCAAATACAACATTCTCTTAGTTGAAACAGTCAGATAAATCGAATTCGTCCGTCCTGCGCGCTTTATTATTTAGTTCAAAACGACAAACTATGCGGAATTTTGCTCAGTTACCATAAACAGAAATCAGAACTGACATAGGCTTTAGTTTTAGAGCCTCAATAAATGTGAGAATTATCATCATAATTTTTACAATCGAAATTGTTATTTATATTTGCAATTACAATCTCCCTAGTTAAAAAAAATTTTATACTCATTTTCAAAGGAAACATGTAAGAGTTTCAAGTAACTTTCTTACATGTTCTTGATAATGTCTTATTATGCACTTACCATAAAAAGGTAATCTTTTAAAAGAAAAGTCTTATATAAAAAATATTATAAAAACCTTAGTATGTTATACATTCAGGCGCAAAATAACATTCATGAACAACTCGGAGTGTAAAGAAATTTTATTAAAGTGATAACTTATTCCATGGTTATTATGATTGCGCTAAGTAAATGAGGCTACAATATATACTAAGAGTATCAATACAAGATGTATCCTTTTCCTATGTATTCAGTATATATATACGTTGTATAAGATTTTATACATTATCAACATAAAACGGGTATACAACTCTTTTCTTAAGGGCTAATAGTTACGGGATATGTTCTGTGTATACATATACTGGATTTAATTTTATCATCTTTTCACCTATTTTGTTACTGTAATGTGAATCAATAAAATACTTTTTCATTAATGATACAGTCGAGGTCCTCCTGACTGGGGGAGCCCAACACGCCCAGGATATGGTTGAGCTGGTCCAGGTAGTGCTTGCCCGGGAATATTGGCCGGTGTGAGAGCATCTCCGCCAGGATACAACCCACCGACCAGATATCTATCGACTTCGTGTACCCCTAGGATCAGAGATTTATTAACCATTTTACTATTTCAACTTATTTCAATTCTTTTAAAGTTGGGACTATAAATATAAAATATATATTTATATATATATCTATCTATAATCTATAAAAGTGAAATCTTAAATTTCTAACACAATATTTATATACGAGGGAACTTCCCGGCACTTCGGGCTGCGAAGGATCAAAGTTTATGTATGAGGTTAGCACCCACCCTATTTTGTAGCCTGATTCAATAGCTTTTTTTTTTATGTATTACACATTATTGTGTGATTTGTGGGTGATAAGTGATGCGCGTGCATACAGAGTCAATTAGCTCCTTATTATATAGTAAGGATAAGGATATTATCTGCCCGTGTGATATTATTTTAAAATAATATTTAAAAAGTCCGTTTTGAATATTAACAGTGTTACGAGTACTTTACTTACTGCAGTGTTTCAATCTATGTATGTAATTCATACGTACTATGATGTGTATCGTGCAATGAAATGAATAAATAAGGAGTTAGTTTTACAATTCAAGTATCACCCACATTGTGTAAACATAATAATATATAAGAGCGGGTAAGTCGATCTGTGTGTGTATTACAGCTGAAGTAATTAATATTAAATTGTTTGCGTTGCAACTGATGATGATAGACCGCAATTTCATTTTATAAATGCTCATTACTCATGAGAATATTCTATTATGAGAAATTAACATAAACAAAGCCTTAAAGGGTTCATAATGACGAAAAATATTATTAATTTACAAAACAGCGTTCTTTTTTGTTATTTGAGTATAAAAAAATATATTAAGACAGAAGCTGTAGGCATTTTTTTTGTTATAAACTATAACTACTAACGTTGGCCATATGAGGTAGAACTTAAAACAATATTTTTAAAACTATTACCTATAAAGACATTATAACAAAACTATAGGTTAGATACTAATATATTTTTATCTGGTGTTATCTTATTATCTATATCAACATATATATCGCCAACCAACACGCCAAGTTCCGAACGGCGGAAGGTGGAGAACGGAGCTACAAATAGCTACGTGGAATGTAAGAGGAGGAATGGAACAGAAGATGAATGAATTATTAGATGTGATGGATGACAAAGATCTGAATGTTATTTGTGTGTCTGAGACCAAGCGAAAAGGCAATGATACGACCGATTTGCCTGGCAACCGGGTCGCTTTCTGGGCTGGGGTTCCAGAGGGTGAGCGAGGTTGCCAAGGTAGAGGCGTATTATTGTCCTCTCGAATGGTTAATGCAATGGTAGAATACAAGGCGATCAACCCGAGGCTTCTTTGGGTTCGCTTTAAGCTGGAGATAACAAGAGTATTCTTGTTAGCCGTGTATGCGCCAGTATCCTTAGCTTAAATGAGCGAACTCGTTGAGTTTTGGGAGAGTGTCAGGGATGTTCTAAGTAGTGTCAGAGAGAATGAAAAGTTGATAGTATCTGGAGATATGAATGGATAGGTTGGGACAGCGCGAAGCGGTTACGAAAGCGTGCTAGGAAATACGGTGATAGGAGGTAAAATGAGGCTGGCAAGCTTATTTTGGAATTTTGTAAGGAGAGAAATTTGTTTGTGGCAAACACGATGTTTGATCACAAACAAATTCACATGGGAGCGAGCAGAAGAAAGAAGTATGATTGATTTATTCCTAGTGGACCAGCATATTCGAAGTCAAGTTATGGACACGCGAGTGTTCAGAGGTGCTGATCAGGGAACGGACCATTATCTAGTCGTTGCTAGAATAAGAGGTCTGTTTGCTGGTTGGCGCAGCCGCACAACGTGTCCTAGCTTGGAGTCGAATTATCGCATAAGAAGCTGAAAGCTTCAAGATCCACTGATCAGAGAGGAATATCAAGAAAGGGTTTCCAAGAAGCTTGAAAGCTGTGATTCTGGAAATGAAAGTGTTGAAGTATGCTGGCAGAACCTTAGGAATGGTATGGTGAAAGTAGCGACAGAGGTATGTGGTAAAAGGAAAAGAGGTTTTAGTAAAAAGCGCGATGAATGGTGGGATGATGAAGTGAAAGACGCTGTGGAGTTAAAGAAGAAAGCATGGCTGGATTATAAAGCCTCGGGTAAGGATAAAAGTATGAGAGAGATAAGAAAAAGAGAGTACAAACTGCAAAAGCACAAAACGAAAGCACTTATAAAGATGAAGCGTGAAAATTCTGAGAGAGAAAGGGATGACAGGTTGACGAACAACTTCCGAGAAAACACGAAACTTTTCTGGCGAGAAGTTAGTGATTCCCGGGGTGGTTCGGTAACCTGTAGAATGAAAGGGGTGAGTTCGAAGAGCGGTGAAATCTTAACAGAGCAAGAACCCGTTTTGCACCGGTGGGCGGAATTCTACAAGGAGACGTATGAATGTGAGGACGCCTCGGCCTTGAGTACCAGCGAAATGCTGAGTCCGGATGTAGCCGATGGTGAAATCAGTTTGAAAGAAGTGGAGAGCGCGATTCGAAGTCTGAAATGTGGTAAGTCTGCGGGAGCAGATGAAGTTACTGCCGAGATGATCAAATATGGTGGGCCACGAGTCTGGGACTTGTTCTGGTTTTTGTGCAATTTATGCTGGAAATCAGGGGAGGTCCCAGGCGATTGGCGAGGTGCAGTCATCGTACCTTTGTATAAAGGCAAAGGTTCACAGATAGACTGTGCAAGCTATAGGGCTATCAGTTTGATTAGCTTGGGCGGTAAAGTTTATGCTAAAATTTTAGCGAGAAGAATGCAAGAGAGATCTGAAAGGCTGTTGTGGGAGGCCCAAGGAGGAGGAGGATTTATGTTTTATTATTATGTATATAATTCAATTTCACCAACCTTAAAGGACCGCCATCATAACTTTACGGTATTCTCGTAAGAATTTTAATCACTTGGAGGTTATCCCGCTCCAATAATGCGCTAAACGTCAATCTCTGACATAGAGCTTGTTAGTTTTAATATCTTCACTTTATCTCGGCGGTCGCTCTTTGTCCGATGACAAAGTATTTAGTCCCCGGGGTAGTAGTTTTTTATGTGGCCTTTGTAGTAAATTTTCAAGCTTTTAAGATGTCCTTTATTATATATTTATACGATTCTTATTATGCAAAGTTGTTTAGAACAGTTTTAGTTTGTTTGATACATACGAGAACATCTTAAGAATACGACAGAAATTCTGTAGTTTTGTTTGCTATAAATAAAATTTATGAATTTTACTAACTTCTATTTCACAAGCAAAATTTTATTAGATTAAAAGTCAAATTTGAAAAACATTTACCTATTTCATGACCCATAACTGGAATCGTATGAAATAAATTTGAATAGAAACTTTTAAATCGCTTTGACGTTTAGTAAATTTTAAAGTTTCATTTAAAGCTTAAACGTATTTAATTTTGAAATGTGTATTTACACATTGCCTAAATTCTACTGTAAGTAATTGGTTATTAAAATAGTATTTTCTTATAGTGGCTTAATAGTGTTGCATGTATTATTATTACAACTTGCTGATGTAAACATAAAACTTTATTATGTCTTGTTATGTTACCTTAAATAGAAAAAAAAACTTTTATAGGATAACTTTGTCATCTATCCGTGTGCTGATTCGAGGGTCTGTCGGTCTGTTAAGATCATTTTTTCGAGAACGCGTAGAGATATTGAGTTGACCTTGACTTGTTGTGAACTCAAGTTGACCTTGAGTTCACAACAAGTCAAGGTCAACTTGACTTGTTGAGAACTTGAAAATTCTTAAAAAAAACAAGCTTGTCTCTCTCCGTATCCTAACTGTTCTGTGATCAATAGACCAAACATAACTGATACCCAAACTATAGCCAAGGAACAAGGCTTACGTAACATCACCGTTTACAAATATTTATGTAATTTATTTATGTAATGAATTTAAGTTTTAATTAAAAAAATAAAAAAATTCATGACAATCCAGCTGAGTTGTCGCCAGCTCTTCTCAGGTCTGTGGGAATTATTTTTCCTAGTTGGTGGTAGCTTTGACAATGAAAAAATGTTTTGTATGAAACTTATTTTCAATAAAGATTTTTGATTTGATTTGATTTACACACACATGTATGTAAATCAAATCAAACCAAATAATGTTTTACACATGGATTTCAATGCTAGTTATTACGTCGTAAATTATCCTTGTAAACATGAATTTTTAATATTTACTAATACTTTAAAACGTTAAAAAAGTATACCGTATCGTAAATCTAATTATGTTTTCAGATTCTCTCGTATGTACTCGTATATGCTTTAAAGAAAGAACTTAAAGCATTTTCATATTAATAACGGTATTTATAAACGTAATTTTAATGATGAAGAAATTATTTCAAAGCTGTAACAGAACGTGTGGTTGAAGTTTTAAGTGCCTTATTGTATAAATTGGCGAAATGTAGCGCATAAATATAAAAAAAAAACATTAAATTTAAATGACGAGTGTACTTGAACATTGAACGATCGGTCAGTGATAAGTTGTTTCATCTAAAACTTCGTACACAACTATATAAATTATTACCTAATATTATAATAGTATGTATTAGATATATGCCGTCATATTAAACTTCAAAATCTTACTCTATAATAGATATTTATTAAGTGTGCATTTATCTTTATTTCATAATAAACTTTTAATATTTATAGTGAATTTCGATGCCTTGGAGGACAAATTATATATTTTATTTATTAGTATTCACATAGATTTAAAATAAGAGAAATATAAGATATGTAAGTATAAAAGCTGTCAACTAAAAAATACAATAAAGAAGAATTACAAGTTACACATTTTTTTATATAATATTTTACTACATGGCGTTAATATATTTAATATAACGCTAGGTAGTATTGCATGCTGTATTTATGCTGCATGTGTTGGAGACTTGATTTTTTGGTTAAATATTAAGTTATAAAAAACATTTACACCTAATTTCCTATCTCGGGTAGTCTCATTTTGTTACTTGTTTTAACACTGAAAAGAGTATTGGAAAGACATTCCATTCATCTGAAATCCCTCAAGAAGGGTGTTTTAATGAAATTGAGTTGAGGCTTTTTGTAGTTAAATTGGGCGGATCGTCAATTTGCATACGTTTCGTGAATTAATAAATATTAAATAAGCATTACCATTTTTTTTTTTTTTTTTTTTTTTTTTATGTAAGAGGAGGGCAAACGAGCTGGCGGGTCACGGATGGACGTGATCACCGCCGCCCATGAACTCTTGCAACATCCGAGGATTTACAAGAGTGTTGCCGGCCTTGTAGGTAGGAATAAACGCCTTTTTTGAAGGTACCCATGTCGTACCGATCTGGAAATACCACCGAAGGGAGTTCGTTCCACATTCGAGTGGTACGTGGAAAAAAAGTCCTTGAGAACCGCACAGTGGAGGATCGCCACGCATCCAGGTGGTAAGGATGGTATCGGAGGCGATGGCGCGCTGTGCGGTGATGAAATTCGGCGGCAGGCATCAGATCGAATAGTTCTTCGGAACACTCCCCGTTGTAAATGCGGTAGAAGACGCACAACGAAGCCACGTCTCTACGCAATGCCAAAGAGTCCAGCCGTTCGCAGAACACCGGGTCCCCGACAACTCGAACGGCTCTCCGTTGTACGCGGTCAAATGGTAGAAGCTGATATTGGGGTGATCCGGACCAGAGATGAGAACAGTACTCCATGTGTGGCCGGACCTGCGCCTTATAGAGCGCAAGCCTTTGGCCAGGTTTGAAGTACTGCCTCGCTCTATTGATCACTCCCAATTTCATCGAGGCCAACTTGGCCTTGCTCTCCAGATGACCACGAAACTGACAGTCGCTCGAAATGTCGAGACCCAGTATTCTGATACTTGGCGAGGCAATGAGGGGAGTGCTCTCGAAGAGCGGTGATACGACAAATGGGGTTTTCTTAGTGGTGAACGCGCAAACCTGTGTCTTTAGGGGATTGAACTGAACGTGGTTAAGTTCACCCCACTCAGAGACCATCCCCAGGGAGGTCTCTATTGAAGACACAAGTTTCATTCGGCACTCGTCGACGTTTTCCCGAGTGAGACCTGTATGTTGGAGATATCCAACATATCATTGATATGCAGGAGGAACAGAGTTGGGGATAGCACGCAGCCTTGGGGTACACCAGCGTTCACGGGCTTGGGGTCCGAGCAAAAACCGTCGAGAACGACCTGTATGCTCCGCCCAGTGAGGAAGCTGGTGATCCACTTGCATAAACTCTCGGGAAGCCCATAGGAAGGTAGCTTCGAAAGAAGCCCCTTGTGCCATACACGATCGAAGGCTTTCGCCATATCCAGACTAACTGCCAGACCCTCTCCCTTGCTTTCAATAACAGCTGCCCAACGGTGTGTAAAATACAACAGAAGATCACCAGCCGATCGACCATGGCGAAAGCCATATTGCCGGTCATTGACCAACTGGTGATCCTCGAGGTAGGTTAGGAGCTGTTTATTGATAATGCTCTCCATTACTTTGGAGAGCAGAGAGGTAATGGCGATAGGTCTGTAGTTAGCTGGTTCCGATAGTAAAGCCATTCGAGGTCTAGCGAATGGAAAATAACATTATTAATACTCTTATTAGATTTACGTTATACAGCGGTACAACATAAACGAATAGATTACATGTTCATGACAAAGAAGATTAAGCACGAAATAGGATACCATTCGTCAGAAGACGAGGGTGAGTACATACCAGGGACGTACACTAATGTAGTGTTACAAAGTAGCGCTAATATTTGTTGATAAAAAGAGATTATGTTCTTAAATTCTTTAACAACATACCTCATACCAAACTATAGTCAAGGAACAAGACTTACGTAACCAGATTACAGATATTTACATACATGTATGTTTTACACAAGGATTTTAATGCTAATTATTACGTCGTAAATTGTCCTTCCAATTTACCTAAAAGCCCATAAAATTTCTCCCTCGTAAATATTAATATATAATATTTACCGATACTTTAAAATGGAACCAACTCGATGATTAGTAAGCGATAATATCACAGGGGTGGCATCAGTGCATTAATTATAATATATTTATCGCTAGAAAGGTTATAGTGATAATTTATTTTATAATAATATAATTTTCTCAATAAATGGGTTTAACCTAAAAGAGGCTTTAAAATCGAAGTAATCAACTTTGTCTTGTTAGTAATACGTTTATTTTATACACATATATATTTCTATAACTCATTGTTTGAACGTTCATTACGTTTGTTCGTTCATATTGAACTATATAAATCCATATTCTATATATTAATAATATTACTACTGAATATTATCTGAATATTACTCAATATTATCGCTAAATGTACTTTGAACAAATTATATGGATTCCAAATGAGGCTGGGTTACCACATTTGCAACAAAATATCCATGAAACTTAAAAATAACCCCTATGTCATGACTATAGTAGGTTCCAGAGGATCTTATGCCGGTTGTTTTACATTTTACTTTACTTATAAGTGTCTAGAAGAATTAATTACTGTGTATTAACGCCTCCCAAAAATTATAAGAGCTTAAAAAGAAGTTTGAATATGAAAACCATTAAATAACAACTTAATTAAATTCCAACACACCCTCGATGAATGTGAGCAAAAATTATTATCCCGTAAATATATATCTGTCACTCTGAAGGGCTTTTCCCCAAAGTTAACCATTGAAAGTGGTTATTACCAGACCTAATTTCACTTTATTATCCTAGTTTGATAAAACTTTTAATTCTATTGTTATTGTTGTAAATAAAGCTATAGCAATAACTATTATCATTTTGAAAATTTAACTAATTATGTTTTCAGTAGCCACCTGAATCACTTTCTTCATATTACTTTAAAGCACAAAAAAATACGTCACTAAGTTAAACGAGGACTAATGGCCGAGTTAAAAATATTTATGCATGTCGTTAATAATATATCTATACATATAAAGTCTTGCATACATATCAAATATACAAGAAAATAAATAATTCTGGTGACATTTATACCGAATTTATGAATAATTCGCGAGTATGAAACACAATTGAGCGATTTAATTTTCTTTGCTTTAATGAATAAAATAATTGTTTTGTGTTTAGTTGTCTCCAGAATGCGACGAGATGATTAGATAAAAAATTTCTCATATATATTTCAGCCGAACGCGGATGTTATAGCGAAAACAGATTGAAAAAATGTTTAGCCGTTCAAAAGTTATCAAGAAAAGAAGAAAGGAGAGGGGCTCAGCTTAACACTCGCCGCGCATGGTTGGCGGATCCTAGTTATTATTAATACAATCAACCTTTACATAACAATCGAACAAAAAAAGTTTCCTGGTATCTGAATTAATTCAATAAACGAATAAAAGGGAAATAAATCCTCTATTCAGAGCCGTACAATCAATTAAACCATTAAGAATCTTAATCACTGAACATTTGTTAGTTCTCTAGTAATGTTTTCGGAAACTTTGGTAACCGAGTATTAACAGTTGACGTTAAAGTTATTTGTTAACTTTGGTTTTACCTATTATTATTGAGGTATATCAATCAATCATACAATAAACAAATTATTAACAAAGCAATCTCGTAGATTTTGATATTAGTTAATATAAATAAAACAATAAAAACAAGAACTTCAAACACAAAAATACCACAACTTTAAATAATACCTATTTTAAATGTACCTACATATGTATGACTATGATAGGTATATTTTACCACTATATGTCACATATATCTTCATACGTTAAAATATTTCGTCAAAACATCAAAATAACAATTCTCAATTCTTTCCACAAAAAAATAGCATTTCAATCAGACAATAGCTTCCAGTAGTTTGTTAGTTATTTATGTGATTTTTTTATAAAATGTACCAACCTCAGAATCCAGGGCTGCTCCAGCCAGATAATTCAGGAAGGTCGACGGCACGTAATGGTTAAAGTTCAGGAGTTGTAGGGCTTCGTCCTCTGCCGATGCGATTAGTGCTATATCCAATACTTGAATGACCGAGCGCCGCAGTTGGCGCTGGTGTGCACGGTTTATGGAAGAGTGAAGGAAATGGATTGCGATGTCACATATAATTGATTCATTTACTATTATGAATATAAAGCCCCAGGGTGGCGTTACCACCACTCATTACTTTATTTATTATTCAATTATCAAAAGAAATCTCGAGTATAGTTCTCTTTTTTGTACATTGTAAATATGATAAATGGACGTTGGATTGGATGTCATTGACAAACAAGCAATAAGCAGACGGTTCATCTGATAGTACCAGCACCTTCGTCCAGGGTTATTTATAAACATTGAAAAATATAATTGAAGGGGTTTTGGATATTAAACTGTTTCCCTCACCTTGTGAAACATAGCTATCGAAACATAACAGCTGTTTTCTACGATCTTATGTAAAAAGACCTACCTAAAACATGATTTGCTTAAGAATTCTAATATGGACAATATATTAAACTTTTAAGTATTTAAAATTTATCGCACATTATCAATAGGAATAACAAGAGTTAAATTGTTATTTTATGGTATTTATCATGTTATCAGTTGAATTGTTATTATGATAGCGATATTGCGATTGTATAAATTTATACAGCCGTATGATTAATGTCGTACTCTATCCTGTACCCATATCAGGTCGCTGTCTGTACCGGGTAGCTCTTGCTAATTATGTACTGCTAACTCATGCTCCACTCAAATTCCACCTCCTTCAAGTGTATCATGACAAGCTAACTAATATTGTTTGACATTTTTTAAAACGCATGAAGTCTATAGTGTGTTTTTTTATTTTGACACTATGAGAAGATCCAAATTAAAAAATATGCGTTACATTTACAATGTGTTATGAGTAAACATATCATGACGACAATAACACAGTAAACATGGATAGAGATAATACGATAATAATTATGGGTGTGGTTAATCGTACTAACAAATAAACAGTACCAGAGTTACTTGAAGTACTGTCGACCTTGGCAACAATTGATCACGTACAAAATGTTCCAATGCTGTGTTTATTATAACCAGACAATAGCCAAACTGGCAAATAAACAATTTTACTTGCATAACAGCGAAGCGAATATAAAGCCACGAAAATTTATGAAGATAAACGACAAGTGACGATGATGCAATATAGCTGCTGTTATGAATCATAATAATAGGCGCGATTAACTTCCGCCGACCGTACCTTAAAATCCACGTCTATCTTATTTGAGGAACAAAAATGTCACACGTTTAATATAATTAATTATCAAATGAAATCTGAACTCGTACTTAATTCGTACTGTTATACTGTATATTTATTTATTTATTTTGCTGATATACGAGCACCTATAATGTACACGTAGCTAGCATAATTTAATTTATTGTAGGGCAACATTGTTCTCTTTTCTCAAAAGGCTTGTCAAACCGTTTTTAACAAACTACTTTGTTTCAAGTTATTGTGTGAACTTTCAGTACCATATATATATATATATATATATATGTTTTTTATATCAATTAAGGTGACCGACTCGTTACAATTGGATTAATTAACGTTAATTGTATTAATCACTACACACGTCACCCAATAAACAAAATAATAGTATATTGTGACATATCATTAAAACTAAAATATTATATAATTTATTTGAATTCTCCAGCGATATTCAGTCTAAATAAAGATATTACTTTAAAACATATTTAGCGTCGCTTTTTTCTCGCCTCGTTATTTCTGTCACTTCTCTTAAGAATTTTAGGTTGGTTTTTCTTATTTTTAACTTTAATTCTTATCCTTACTTTTTCAACATACGAGTAAATATGTATACTATTTACATAGATTTGTCAACTATTTAGTCTATGACGTCAACTTAGGGATACTTTGTCAAATTATGGTTGTAGTTAGGTTATAAAATGCAGATAAAGGCCGAAATAGGTTTGTTTTTAAAAATCATAGACAAGACAAGTTTTTTTTTAATAACGTGTTAACTATTGAGGAAGATCTTACAATCTTCAAGAGAGGATAACAATTCAGTTGTGATAACAGAGACACCGCAGCCTTTAAAAATGGCAACAACATAAACTGCTTGACCGTGATGTCATAGAATAAACTGATGTGATGTTATTCTCATTTAAATACAATCCAGTGCAGCTTACACTCGCGCCAAATATATTTATTTTATTTTTAATTATTTAAGAGGAGAGCAGATAAGCTTGCGTATCACAGAAGATACGTGATCAGACATCAGATCGAATAGCTTGTAAAACTTCCCGTGGTAAATGCGGTAGTAGAAGATCATCAGCCGATCGAACATGGCAAAAGCCAGATTGACAATAATTGATCAACTGACGATCCTCGAAGTACGTTAGGAGCTGTCGGTTGATATTGATCTCTATTATTTTGGATAGAAGAGAGGTAATGGCGATAGGTCTGTAGTTAGCTGGGTCCGTGCTATCTCTTTTTTTAGTAACCGTATGGACAAGGGAACACTTCTATGAGACCGGAACTACGACGTTACATAAACATTGTATCACATATATTCAATAGTCTCTATTTTCTTTGAACATTCATAAGTCGAGCGCGCCGGATGGCGTTTCTCCATTGGTGCTACGGACATGTACTTCTGATTTAACTCCAGTGTATATATGTATAAAATTATATTTCCTGTACATGTAAGAATTATTATGCAATTTATATTTTAGGTACATGGGCGAAATAGTAGTAACCCATTTCACATAAGATCGTCGAAAACAGCTATTATAGATATGTTTCGTAAGGTAAGGGACACAGTCTGATGTCTGAACCCCTTCAAACATTCTTTGTGTGTTGTTATATTTTTCAATATTTATATGTGGCATTTTTATATTGACGACATGCATTAATATTTTAAATTCTGTACTAAAAAAAAATACTTCACTAAAAGTATTTTTTTAGTGTTTTAAAATAATATAAAGAAAGTGATTTAGGTGGCTTCTGAAAAAATAATTACTTCAGTATTCAATATGATACCTAATGGTTATTGCTATAGCTTGATTTACAACAATAACGATAGAATTGTAAGTTGTACCAAACTAGAATTTAATAATGTTAAATTATATTTTTTAACCGAAAATGAATCAAGGGTCTAGTTATAACCAGTTTTAATGGTTAGCTTTGGGAAAAGCTCTTTAAAGTGATATATACATTTGAGATACTCATTTTCGCTCACATTACATCGAGGGTGGGTTGGAATTTAATTAAGGTGTTATTTATTGGTTTTCATATTCAAGCTTCTTTTTAAGCCCTTATAATTTTTGGAGTCGTTAACACATAGTAATTAATTCTTCTAGACACTTATAAGTAAGGTAAAAGATAAAACAACCGATCTCTGCCGTAATAACATTTTCTGGAACCCACTATAGTCATGATATGAGGGTCATTTTCAAGTTTCATGTTACTTTGTTATACTTTGATATGGTTTTGATACTTTGTTCCAAATGTGGGAACCCAGCCTCATTTGGAATCCATATTAGTTGTTCAAAGTGCATTTAGCGATTATATTAAATAATGTTATTAATATATAGAACCTGGATTTATATAGGATTTATATATGAAACAGAAACCAACGTTCAAACAATGAGTTATAAAAATAATTACGTGTGTTAAATAAACGTAATAGTAATAAGACTAAGGTCAATAATTCAGCTAGCTACGAATGTATATTGGGATTTCAAAACTTTGTTGCTTTTGTAGAATACTACAGAAGCACAATTTTTTTTAAAAGGTGTCTCTCTGTGAACCAAATACGGAAACTAGCAACTTTGAAAGTTTTACTGTGATTTGAGGTCAGGTATTTGTCGTATCACCGCTCTTTGAGAGCACTCCCCTTATTGCCTCGCCAAGTATCAGAATACTGGGTCTCGACATTTCGAGTGACTGTCGGTTTCATGGCCATCTGGAGAGCAAGGCCAAGTTGGCCTCGATGAAATTGGGCGTGATCAATAGAGCGAGGCAGTACTTCAATCCTGGCCAAAGACTTGCGCTCTACAAAGCGCAAGTCCGGCCACACATGGAGTACTGTTCTCATCTCTGGTCCGAATCACCCCAATATCAGCTTCTACCATTTGACCGCGTACAACGGAGAGCCGTTCGGATTGTCGGGGACCCGGTGCTCTGTGAACGGCTGGACTCTTTGGCATTGCGTAGAGACGTTGCATCTCTGTGCGTCTTCTACCGCATTTACCACGGGGAGTGTTCCAAAGAGCTATTCGATCTGATGCCTACCGCCGAATTCCATCACCGCACAGCGCGCCATCGCCTCCAATACCATCCCTACCACCTGGATGCGTGGCGATCCACCACTGCGGTTTTCAAGTACATTTTTTCCTCGTACCACTCGAATGTGGAACGAACTCCCTTCGGCGGTATTTCCAGATCGGTACGACATGGGTACCTTCAAAAAAGGCTTTTACTCCCACCTTCAACGCCGGCAACGCTCCTGTAAATCTTCGGATGTTGCAAGAGTTCATGGGCAATCATCTGTGACCCGTCAGCTCGTTTGCCCTCCTATTCCATAAAAAAAAAACCTATATAAATCAATAAAGATAAGTAACATTCTTTAAATATAATAGAATCTTGTTTACTTTTTTTATCCTTAATCTTCGTACTTTTAACTTATTATAATATCTATAAATATTTAGTTAATATTGCTAAATATACGTATCTTTAATCCATGCTTGACATCTGCGATGCCAAAGAATACTATTACGGTATAGATTAGGAGAGATAGGGAGGAGATTCGAGCATCTCTTATTCAACTTATAAAATTAAACTACACATAATAGATACTTTGTACCTATCTTCTGTGTAATGGTACTATTTTGATCAGAGACACCACCATGGTTCATAGGCAAAAGTTCGTAGACAAATATTTTGAGTTTCAATCTTATGAGTTGAGTTAAAATAATGTATCATAAGCATTAAATATCTATTTAATATGGTTGATTCGCTGTAGCCATTTTTTATTTACATATAAATAAAAAATATTAAATTTCTAAGCAATTTGCCGTAATGTTAGTAGGTATTGATACTACATCGGTGCAAATGTTATCGATAAAGTCAATGCTTATAGACAGTTACCATAGTAACTGATGTGTTTAGAACCCGAACATACGTACTTAATAAAGGCTCATAAAAAAAATTAAATTGATATTATTATGTCAAAATACTACTAAATATGAAATATTAGAAAGAATAAAGTATCTAAGAATAAAGCTCGACATATCCACTACAACTATATGATAGAAATCCGTTCCGGTGCTGAAACTATTGATAGGAGACTAAAATATACACAAAAGCATTTTTGTATATGTTAGCATTCTATCAATGGTTTCAGTTTCAACTTAAAAAAAAAATTATGTAAAAACATCCAAATTAATGAATCTATGGTACTTAAAATGTCCAAACTATGATAATAACTCTTAAATAATAACATTAAATAAGAACATTACACATTTACAATAGTTCAATTTATTGATACAAATATCATTACATTTGTAAATGTATATTTGGCAGTTAATATAAGCAGATGACATACACACAGACACACACATACACACACGGTTGTAAAGATGTGTTTCTGTTCAATATTAAATGTTTTGTATTATAAGTAAAACGAAAACGCAAAAATAACGATTTCGAAACAGCAATATCCCGATGATTGATTGATTTAATTTTACAGCATTTCTGTTAACTGATATTTGATCAAAGTGGATTTTCAGGAGATAGATTTTATTTTCATTTTGTGAAATTATTATTTTCTATATTTCTTGATGGCACGCACCCCTCTGATATTATCACTTACGGGTCATTGAGTTGGTTCCATTTTAAAATATTGGTAAATGTTAAATATTAATGTTTACGAGGCAGAAATTTTATGGACTTTTAGGTAAATTGGAAGGACAATTTACGATTGTAATTAAATTGTAATTACAATTTCAGTTAAACACTACTACCTTTATCTTTATTTTGTAGGGGAAAAAAATAATAAATAATATTGTGATATCAATCTAATTTTAATCGTTTTATTATATTTGTGAAAATATATTCGTGGCGCTCTGAATTGTAAACTTCACAGTTAGACGTCACAAAGACTATTTGCGTTGTTTTTCATTATTTCCATTTCAAATGGTTGCGTTTCGGTTGATGTTATAAAAAAGTACTATACGATTTTTTTTCTGTGTTCATACCGGTATTTCACCGCTATTTTGAAACGAAACATAAAATCTTCTAAAACTATATACAAATATATACGATACGATACGATTCAAAAACGATATAAACGATTTACATACATATATTACATATACATTACGGGAGGGCGATTTGAGAAGATGCGGACATTAGAGCAGCATTTTTTTAAACGGGACGCTCGTCTAATTTAAATAAAAGAGTAAAATATTCAAATACAAAATAAAAGACCAAATTTTTGACTATACCTTACTCAACATAGTCAAATGAATTGAATGCGCCTTTTGTTGATTTTAATATGTTAAATAATTTTCAACAGCGTACTAAATACTTAATACATATTACTTTCGGCAATAAATTGAAGTGCTAATATAGTAACGCTATTTAATGTATATTAATTCACGAAACGTATGCAAATAGACCATCCACCCAATTTAACTACAAAAAGGTTCAACTCAATTACATTAAAATACCCTTCTTGAGCGATTTCAAATACATTAAATGTTTTTCCAATATTCTCTCCAGTGATATAAGCAAGTAACAAAACGAGGTTAAAGAAGGAAATTATATGTAATTGTTCTTATAACTTAATGTTTAAGCAAAAAATTAACAGTCTCCAACACAAAATTTAAAAATATCGCTCACAATATTAGTTACCGTTATATTTAGTATAGGAACGCCATCTCGTAAAATATTATAGAAAAACTATGTAAGTTGTATTTCATCTGTATTGTATTTTGTTCTTGACAGATGCTTTACTGACATGTTTTATATATCTCTTACTTTATTTTAATGTTTCTAAAGATGAAAAATGACATCCCATTGCTTCAAAAATAACATTTTAAATATTAAAACTATATTGTAAAATAAAGATAAAAAAATCATTAAATACACATCGATAATAGAATAAGTTTTCAAAGTTTAATGTTATAAAAAAAAAGAACGCTTTTATGTTAATAAAAAAAAAGTAACAATATTTTTCGTCATTATTTCCCTCACATTATGAATCCTTTAAGGCTTTGTTCATTTTCATTTCTCATAACAGAACATTCTCATGAGTAATGAGCATTTATAAAATGAAATGGCGGTCTATCATCATCAGTGGTTACGCAAACAATTTAATATTAATTATCTTCAGTCGTAATACACACACAGATCGACCTACCCGCCCTTATGTATTATTATGTTTATATAATGTGGATAATACTTGCATTGTAAAAATTACTTTTTATAAATTTAATTTCATTGCACGATACACTTCATATATAATATATGAACTATGTGTTTATAAGTTCGATCACTACAGTAAATAAAGCACTCCAACACTGTTAATATATGTATAAGTTCAAATTAAATAAAAAAGTGAAACTATATAAACGAACGAACGAACGTACGAAGGCTTAAAAATATTATTTTAAAATAGAATTACAATGTAAATAGAATTTTCATAACTTATATATGTATATATAAATGTTGTGTTTTAAATTAATTTTTCCGTACACTACTAGAAATAAATAAAATGGAAAACCGGCACAATAATTAAGGATTTTTAAATCGAATCATTATCTTTGATGAAAAGTGGACTCTCTACGATAATAGGAAGTGCTCATCGCAATATCTGAACCCTGGCAAGCCAGCCAAATCTTGCCCGAAGCGAAAATTTACCCAAAATAAATTTACTTGTAAGCGTTTGGTGGACTACTGCCGGTGACGTTCATTCCAGTTTTCTCAAATCTGGCCATACGATTACGGCAGACGTCTATTATAAGCATTTAGAAACCATGATGGAAAAACCAGCAGTTAAACAATCGAGCTTGGTCAATCGCTCTACGCCACTGCTGCTTAATGTTAATGCTAGACCACTCTGCACAACAGATGGCTACCAAATTAGTTTCTGTTTATATTAACTGAGTAAAAGTCAATTTGACCTAAAGAATAAAGCACGCAGGATGGACGAATTGGATACATCTGACCGTTTGAACTATTGATACTTTCTTAAATAATATATGTTCTCGCTAATTTAGGGGAACTTTTGCCCTCAATAAAGCTATAAATACCCAAAATATTATTATTAATGATTGCATTTGATAGAAATATAATGCACACGAGCGGATAGGAAACATTCAAGTATAATACATTAAGTCCTACGAGAAGTTATATATCTTTTTTATAATCAAAGTCAATTTCAGAGTTTATTATCCTCTCCCGTTTTTCTTGTAGCTATATAATACGAGTAATGTATTATTATCAAGTAGGCTTTTATGAACAAGACCAATCAGATAAACATTTCATTCATATTTTTAAATAGTGTTAGTATAATAATAATACTAAATCCATTATCCACATGATTTATGAAATTTATGAGAGAAATAATAAATTAAAAAAAAACAGCTGTGAGTATTTTTTCTCAATACAAAGCATGATTACAACCTCTATGTATTAAAACTAAATTATTATAGAAATCAAACCAAAAGAATTTTATTTCTAATTGGGATATTGATCTCGTTTTATGGTACCACAGCGTGTGACCGTAAAAGAAAAAGAACCGACAAGAAACTTCATGTATAACCTTTGAATTATTATGTAATAGAAATAATAAATAATATTGGAGAACAAATTATAATTCAAGTAACGTGGTACCTAAAGAAGATCAAAGTGATTAAGCACGGTACTCCTAACTTTATGATGTTTTCATATTTATAAGAATTTAAACTTCAAAATATTAAAATTTAAATAGTAGTCTTATTTTTGGAATAACAATTTTATGATAACACCGATATGTATTCACTAAAAATATAAAAATTTCATTAATCCAATACTATCTAAAAGGTACGGAATCTTATAGGTATATAGAAATTAAAGCTGTTCCTTAATCAAACCTTCCTGAACGTAATTAAATAGAATCGATTGAATACACGAGGAGGTTAATCGGCAATAGAACCTCAAAGCCATCGCCCTCAAACCTAACCTATTTAAAGTGGTTATTAGTATGCTAACCGTATATCGAATATTATACGAGCTCACCTAACTTGTACCTCAGTGCATAAGAAATAACAGTTAACAGTTGTTATATTAAGTTATGTGAAAAGTTTTGGTAATTGGTACATACTCATTGTAGATTCACTGGATGTCTCTGATGGGAACATTTGCTTCGCTAATGCAACCGCAATTACGATATTCTAGAATTATTAATATTGTTTATGTGACTTTCCATCATGCTGTTATCTGCAGAAGACATTTTGCATTTATAGCGCTACTTGAGACAGGTTGTATATGAGGCTACTTGAGCAGAACCACGACGAAGTAACTGTAAGTTATTTCAATTATTAATAACTAGCACAGCCTCACAGTCGGGTATATAAAACAGGTTGATTTTATATTGTTTGAAATATTAAACTCTAAAAAAAATCCTCTAGGTATTATTTTCAATCAAAATAAGATTTAGTTCATCGGATACAGGATTAGACCACGGTGCATACGTTTGTCTAGTGTTAGGATTTGGTCGCGCTTTTTTTTATTTATTTAAACTCAAGTAATGTATTTGTCCAGTTACTATTTTATTATTCCTAGTACTTTCAAAGTAAGTAATACAATGTAACAAATGATAACAGTCTCTAAGGATATATACATAAGTAAAATACTTTTAGACCTATTTTTAATTTATTATTTCAGGTAACTTAGATGATGATAATATTATAGATGTTTATGAAAAAGATAATTATAGGATAATCTTATATTGTACGTACATATATTATAAGTATCGTATTTATGACAAGTAAATAAACTTTAATATTTATTTGCACAAAACCAATTCATCAGCTAAGTACCCTTATGCCAATTATTTGGAGTCTCTAAATCGTTTTCATTCACTCCATCTGTCTTCTTAGAACGTCCTCTTCTCATAAAACAATCCACACCCATACTTAAAAGTTTTCTCCTTACATGTTTTTCATCCTTTCAAATGATAATTAGGTATATTTAATTATTTAATCAGACAATCCAATCTGAGCCTTCACATTAAAATCACATTTCCTAGCTTACTATAGCTGCTAGTAATTAATCAAGTAGGAAAAACTTTTTAGTCTTCTTATTATAATTTTACGTGACGTCATTGGTCACCATTAAAAAAACTGAAAATGTGTTGTGATCATTGTGGAACTCCGTCTTTTTTTATTCTTTACTTTCATTAAGTTTGTTTTACATGGTTACCCCCATCTCACAATTTCTCACTCAATATACATAAACCGGCTTAGTATAATTAAACTCCTAAATTATTAAGCATCTGGAGCACAACAACTGTGACCGCGGATCCAATGTTTTTTTATATTAATTTTCCACGAGAAAAATATAACTTAAGTTTTATTAGATTTATTTTTATGTGACTAGTATATATATCAAAATATTTTCTTAGCTTTTTATTAATAATTCCATACTATATATACATTGATTCGATCCTGAATCGTATTATGAGTAATAATAGTGATAAAATAATAAATATTGATAGTTTACTTATTTTTTTATTTGCCCTCTTTTAGTTTTTTTTTAAAATAACTATATCCGTTTATGTTTGAAATGGAAGAATATTGCATATAGAAGGAAAAATATTGTCACTGTGTTTGGATTGTATTTAGATTGAAACTAGATTGTATTTAGATTGACCTTACGAGGTTTATCAGAATTGAAATATGCTTTATAACCAGGGACGTGGAATTTGATTCTTACGATATATATTCGCTGTCGTCTTCACGAATACGTTCAAGCTCATAAAATAAACTCTATGGAAATATTCTTTATTTACTAGTTTTGTATTATGTTTGAAAATAACTATTAATATATCAATCCATCAAAAATTTATCAACACGGACAGGACTCGAGCCTAAGACCTGGGAACAGACCTGTCATAGAGTCTTTTACATGTTAATAAAAATTTTATTTTGTTCAACAATATAATTTTATGTTTGACTATAACATCTGTAGTAAAGAGTGTAAGTTTCGGGATAAAAGAATTTAATATTTTATTAATACATTCTAACGGCTTTACTCTGTACCACGGAAAGTTCATTGACCACAGTAGTTGGCATGTTAGGACCAAGTTTCTAGAATAAATATATAAAATTTAATTGAAAATTATATTTTTATTACGTATTTATTTAAGATAAAAATATTTAAATAAGTTTTTATTATACCCCTTTAGTTATGTAAGTAAGTAATTTACGATGTATCAAATTTACTTCTATTATAAAATTATTTTTTTAAAACTGTTTTAAGGTGTATATGAATGCATTAACGTTTATCTAAGCTATTCGGTTTTCTTTAGAAAAGGCTGTGCAATATTCAACGTACAGTGTACAGAGTAAAATGTACAATTATGGTGGAATCCTTCAAATTTCTTTTTTTAAAGAGTTTTTGCAATCAAGTCTTTTGGTTAACAAAGTGAAGGCAATAGAAAATTTAATTACAAACCATTTTCATTTTTTGTAGCGATGGGTCCAAATTTGCGACATCATTTTATGATATACTCGGATTTATAACGTTGTTTTATATTTTAAGCACCAAATTTAGGTCCGATAGAAGTCAAGTAAAACAACAATTTTGATAGAAAATTACGAAAAGTAAATTTAGATAGTAGTAGATTATATCTGACATTTCTACAAAAACAACAATTCCAACAAAAAAATAGATAAAACGTGGTACTAGTTACTCTGCATAAAAACTAGGTAACTGTGAATATCTATATGTGTGTGTGAGTGTGTGAAATATAATACATAATGTACGTCCATCGCCCATTATATTTTGGATACGCTTATGTTAGGTCAATAATAACATCAATACATATACATTTATATAAATTGGTAAAATAAATATATTTTTATGATATTCCGACATAGCAGATCAATTTAACTTCAAATGACTCCTAAAACCATCCTTAAAATAGTTTTAAGGACATATAAACTCGTGTTTGTCTATAAATTTTTTCATGAGTACTCTTTTGTCGGTCGTAAATCGGATCTCGTTTTTGGTTTATTTATTATCTGGATTGATATCGCATTTTGAACTTTATTCTCATTTATGTAAACCTCAAATTTATTTCTTCGTGTAGTAATGTTATAAACCTGTTTTTCTCTAGACTACTACTATTCTTTATTATTATTATGATTAATATTTTTATTATAGTTATAACAATTTCGTTTAACTCTATTTTCCTGTAAAAAATATATCATCATTTTCAATAAATGGAAGAAAAAAGAGTTCTATATACTTTTTGCTAATTCAAAAAGTACACACGCTAACCATCCACCCAATGTAACTACAAGAAGCTTTATCTTAATTTTATTAAAATACCCTTCTCGAGGGATTTCAGACAAATTTAATGTCTTTCGAATATTTTCTTTAGTGATAAAACAAGTAATAAAGCGAGTTAAACCGAGATGGGAAATTAGATATAAATTTAATAAATATAAATGTAACTTTGATATGCGTTATTCGTGTCGTCTCGATATTAATATTGCTACTTATTTTGATACCGTCTGTAAAGAATTTAAAATTTATAATTATTTAATTTACCCTTAAAAAGGTTGGCTTATCCGATTTTGCAGCATAAGGTACTAATTTAGCACAGTCCTTCTTATTTTCCAGAGAAAAAATGATACCAATTTATATCTTCAATATAGTAGTAAATTTTATGTTCTAGTCTTTGAATAAATGGATTTTAAACAACTAAAGAAAAAATATGATTACCTTAAGAATGAATAAATGAAGTGGAATAACTCTTACTTTAATTTTGTTATATATTTTGCAAAAGCGTACCTAATATAACTGGTACTTTCCAATCTAATTCGCCTTCATTTAAGATCATCTGTCATAACACATCTCAATGGAGACTTGTTTCAACATCAATGTTGACATCACACTATTCAGTAACTCTTCTTCAGTCTTCTTCTTTTTCTTTTTTTTTACTTAATAACTTCTCATTTTATACTTTATACTTCGTTTACATAATACATTTTCACGAAAATTTATGTTGACTAAAGTTAAGGTTACAAAGTTTTCTAATATTAAGTAAATATTTTAACCTAATATTTTGTAGCATAGTTAAGTTTACAAAATTTTCTAATATTAAGTAAATATGTTAACCTAATATTTTGTAGCATAGTTAAGTTTACAAAGTTTTCTAATATTAAGTAAATATTTTAACCTAATATTTTGTAGCATAGTTAAGTTTACAAAGTTTTCTAATATTAAGTAAATATTTCAACCTAATATTTTGTAGCACACAATATTTCTCTATAAAATCAAGACGCCTATTGACACATCGATCATAAGTAGTGATAAATGAATTACATATAAGCATTAAAGCCCCTTTTCTAAATAAACAAAAACAATTATTTACAAGGCCTGTTCTGTTAGTTACAAAGTAAATATATACTTTATTATGACATGACACCATTTTTATTTTTTTTTATGATAGAGGAAGGCAAACGAGTGTGCGGGTAAGCGATAACAAGTGATCACAGCCACCCACGAACTCTTGCAACATCCGGGGAATCGCAAGAGCGTTATCGGCCTTAGAGGAACCCATGTCGTATCGATCCGGAAATACCGACGAAAGAAGTTCGTTAAACGTCTTAGTGGTGTGTGAAAGAAAGATTCTTGAAAAACCGCACGTTAGAGGATCTTAACGCATCCAGGTGGTACAGATGGTATAGCAGGCGTTGACATACTGTGCGGTGATGAAAATCGGCGGCAGGTATCAGATTAAATAGTTCTTTGGAACTCTCCTCGTTGTAAATGCGATAGAAGATACACAAAGAGGGCACCTCTTTACGCAATTCCAGAGAGTCCAGCTGTTCACAGTGCACTGGGACCCCAAGAATCTGAACCATTCTCCATTGTACGCGGTCAAAAGGTAGAAGCTGATTTTGAGGTGAACCGGACCAGATATGAAAATAGTACTCCATGTAAGGCCAAACTTGCGACTTAAACAGTGTAAGTTTTTGTTAAGGACTGAAACACTGCCTCGCTCTATTGATCACTCCCAATTTCATCGAGACCAATGGTCTTACTCTCTAAATGACAGTCGCTCAGAATGTCAAGGTCCAGTATTTTGATACTTGGCGAGACATTAAGAGTCATTCGATGAATATAAATACGACATATAGTCCTTTGGGGATTAAACTGAACGCAGTTCAGTTCACCCCATTCTGAGATCATCCCCAGGGAGGTTTCTATAGCAGAAACAAGTTTCTTTTGTGGAGGTTTTTCCGAGAGAGCCCTGCACTACCATAATATACCGTTACCCCAGTGCTGTCATCCGCATAACAAAGTATATTGGAAATATCCAACATATCATCCTTAGACAACCTCCCTCATGAACACAGATACCCCGGCGTGTTGTATAAAATGATTGATGATGAACCCGGTATGACTATATGTACGCTGTGTCGCTAGGTGGAAATGTCTGCGTTCCCTTTTAAAAACAAGAAAGGCCGTTGCGCCGTCTATGGGTAATAATGGAGAGCGTTTAGGTTGAAATTCTGTCCGCGGAAGTTGAAAAGTCCACATTTAAAGTGGAGCGGGGTGTCGCTGTGTTAACTTGTTGTTTGCTCCCGGTTCTTCAGCTTTGCATCGCTTTCATGTTTGGCTTGGGGGTGAAGGCAGGGCTAAGGCTACAGAATTATTGGTTTGGTTAAATATCCGTGGGAGTGTGGTCCTTTCCAGGTCGAATACGAGCTGCAGTCTAATGACCTCAGCTAGCTTGCAAAACTCTATGATGAAAATACAATTATGTATTTTTTTTTCCAATTGTCTAATTAACTGAACGCAATTATTACACCAGCCCTTAGATAAGGAAAGTACTTCATTCTCTATGTAGAGATAAACCTAAAATTTGTAGAAAAACTTTTGACTCATATAAGAGAATATAAAGAGAATAAAAAGTAAAATTTGGATACTCACTTTCAAATGAAATTCAAGATATTCAATATAAGGTAGCATTATTTGTAAATTGTTATAACACGATTATGTATATACATACACAGTAATTATTAATGTAATGTAAAACTTTATCTCAATAATTTGATTTAATATAAGAAGGTAAATTAAATTTATTCAAAAAAATGTTTGCTCTTTTCTGTAATGTTTCGAAAGTAGCATTTTGGATAAATATAATAACTTTAAATTTACCTGAACTAACTTTTGTATAATGTAAGTTGCAAGATAAGTTAGTATAATAATATACTTAATATTTTTTATCTAATTTTAATCTTAATATGTACATTTGCTACTGACGTGCCAATTTTAGACAGTATAAATATTATAATTATACGATGTACTTGTATAGCATAAGTTTATTGTAAAATTAACATCCTGCCTGCCTGCAAGTCTATGTTCTAAGTATTTACTTCGAAAATTGTGGAAATTCTATGATCCATTTAAACCCTTTTGAGTAGTTTCCGAAAATCCCATCTTAGTGATTATTACTACTTAAAATTAACCCTTATGCTAAATTAGTAATTTGTAACCCTTGGAGTTTCTGAGATATAATTATCTATAAGTAGTATTTCATTTTCATATAATACGAGTTCAATTAAGAGTTTTGAAATATTTGCTTTAGTGAAATTACGAAACCTCTTATAAGTATATTTTTATTTTATTTGAAAACTCAAAGTTAAATTTTAATGAATGAATAACATGAATAATATCAGTCAATATATATAAATATATATGAATAATATAAGTCAGTGTCAAGAATTGTTTTTGGAACAAATTTCCTGAAATTCTTTATTACGAGACTAATTCTATAGTTTAAACCCGTTACAATTTTTTTCTTTTTAATAAAAATAACCTTACCTATGTTTATAGATATAAATGAACTATTATAAAATTCTCCATTAAAATTAGATTCATGTTTCGATAGAGGATTAAAAACATTGTTTCAGAGCAATGTTTTAAAAGTAATTGGATTTGTTCTCATTGTTTCAAATATCGTTCTGTTTTTAAATCATGAAGTACAACAATATAAAAACAACCATTTAGGTTGTACTCAAAATGAATATACATAAAGTTGATAATAATTATTGAACACTCTTAGAAGTTACACATTTTTGCATATATTTTTAATGATTAATAACTATCACGTATGGGATTCGAACAAACGATACTCGTTTGTTGAGATTACCAAATTTCTTATTTACTACTAAATGGTTTATAAAAGTCAATGTATTTGATCTGTGGTTATATCGAAAATATTTTCAGCATTGTAACTGCACTTACTTTAATCCAGGTCCAACTAGGACCTGGATTAAAGTAATACCATACCGCCTCGGTACGGCCGAGCAAGTGTAATCTTAGCTTGGTAAAACTTCTACATCTAAAGCATGACTCATTCCAGCTTTACTGGAAGTGATGCTCCAAATCTTGTACGACTGGTGTTGGTTTAAAACTCTGTGTCCATTATGGAGTCTACTGCAAATATTTGTATTAAAGAGCCTCTCTTAAGTGGTTAAATGTAGTGTGATTACTGATTAATCAATAAGCTTTGAACAATAAAACTTTACAAATTGTGATACTTAATGGCGGAATAAAATTAAATTAAGGTAAATGGGATTTTATATTAATAATGTTATAGGTAATCTGATTCGAAACTGTGGGTCAATTTTAAAATTAAATTATTATTTTGTATCTTTATAAAGGATCTCCCAATTTATACTGATTAGTACTTAACGTGTATTTATAACAACTAATAATAAGTATATATATTTGTGGTTTGCTGTCTATTATGATTAAAATTTTAAGGGAGATATTATGACTTTTAGCACATCCTTTGTATTATTGAGGTCGTTCTGCATCGTTACCGTTGACCTCGATATTACTCTTTGAATTTACTTACTAAGTGTATTGTTGTTATACAAAATAACGTATTATATTTAAATATATATATTTCTTATATTATTATGCTCTTTGCACAATTTAAAATCTAGTAAAATAAAAATGAATGAAATGCATAAAATATAAATAGAAGTAATAAAAAAAATAAAGTGTATTTTTTATCTATTTAGAGTATTTTTCGATTATTTATATCTTAGATGATCCAACTAGATTTAAATGATAGAATTTTTAAGTCTGCAGTATAACGTATAGGTAACATTATAAGAGGAAGACAGTTTCTTATATAAGAAAAAAGATATTAGATAGGCTTTTTTCGATACGTACGATATCAAAATAGGCCCTCCTGTCACTTCCATTTGACGTACAGAAGTTAAAAGATATAAATAAATAAATACGAGTAAATAAAGGATTTTCTGTGTAAAAAACTTATCTGAATATAAATTTCCATTAATATCAAAAATGAAATTGAGGCACACGGAACAGGTTTTTTAAAATAAGACAAAGATTTTTATAATAATCATTAAACTTTGAAAAAGAAACTTGAAAATATCATCATTATCTTCCTTTCCTTAACCTGTTTTGTCATTTTGCGCTGTATATTATCTCCTTCTATTGGCTCCTATTATTCGTCATCCCTGTACACACTCCCATGCCATATCAAACTCCCTTCTTCTCCATACCATCTTTCACGCATCCATTCCAGTTTTATTGTTATAAGTTTTGAATAAAATATCTCACAAAATTAGAATATATTAATATCAATATATTTTATACATAACAACATTAATCTTTTTATAAAAGCTTCAATTTTGAAGTCTTATGCGCCTTACGGACAGACTAATAATCGATCTTTAATTCGAAATTGAAATCAAACTTTGGATAGCTTCCAAAAATTAAATACACAGGTTGTTTACCATTGATAATACAATGACTTTTAATAAATATTGATAGCGTACGATTGTAAATATTAATTGATATCAATACGTACCTAATATTTTAATTTCTTTCGTTATATGTTACTTTAGCTATATATATTTTTGATTAGTGTGATTATATATTGTCATTTAACTTTAATAATAATTAATATTAATTGAATAACCAATATTATCATATTAAATTACACGAGTCTGTTACATTGACTTTCAGTGCTATTAATAAATATTAATAGCACTGAAATTTAATGTTTGCAAAAATCTTTTTTAAAACTTTTAGTTTGAAAGCAAATTTGAAAGAAAATCTACTTTAAAAATATTATAATAATTTTTAATAATGTTATTTGTGATGAAAATTTGTATATACTTACGTTGTAAAAAGTATACAATTTTTAGATGTTTTATCTGCTAGTAAGTAGAGTCATCGCGATAGAATGGATGTTAAGCTCTAAATCTCTCACTCACCTACCGGAACGGCTTTACAATAGTAATTTACGCCGATATTCTGCATGAGGATTACTCGCACACTCTTTTTCTCTATATATTTTTTTTACCAACAATCCATTTATATTGTCTTCGGTAATTCTCGTCTCTTTTTAACATTTACATTACATTATAATTTCAAATTATCCGTAAATATCTTTCGCCATTTCAAACTTTTAAATTTTTTATTTATTTATGCAATGAAAATTGCTTCTTAGAGCTCGCAGAGTTGGGTCCTGCCTTTTCGGTATTTTTTTAAAATTCCTGTACCATCTCTCACTCAAATTCAGTGTGCCACCTCGTCCAATTACTAATAGTTCGTAATAATAAAATATAATAGTTCATTATGATGCGATACGAGGGTCAAACTGAAAGTTCTTAGAAAATCAAAAACTAAGCATTCTAGCAAGTTATTAGTTTTATTGTAACTTTTCAAAATAGCGTCCATTTACATCAATACATCGCTGCATTCGATGGAACCATTGAGAAAAGCACCTTGCCCACTCGGCCTTATGGGTCTCTTCGACGGCGTTTTGAAACGCAGCCACTGCTTCTTCGGCGTCTATAAAACGTTTTCCTCGAAGTTTTTCTTTTATTTCCGGAAATAAATAAAAATCGCAGGGTGCGAGGTCGGGGTTATACGGCGGGTGACCCAGTAATTCCACGCCTGAGGTCACCAAATAGTCGATCGTTTGCCTGGCGGTGTGCGACGAGGCATTGTCGTGATGAAGGAGGATCCTGCTGCGAGGTCGTTTCTCTCGAACTTTTTCCAAGACAAGTGACAAACAATTGTTAGTATACCACTCTGCATTAACCGTTTTCTGATCCTCTAAGACTACTATCGCGTAATGACCTGTCTTTCCGAAGAACGAGGCCACCATCTTTTTTCCAACACTTCGACCTCTCTTCACTTTAGTTGGCAACTCTTCGGAAGGAAACACCCACTGAGCAGACTGTCTTTTGGTTTCCGGATCATAACAGTAAATCCAGCTTTCGTCACCCGTTAGTATGTCGAACACAGCATTTGAGTCACCTCCGTTAAATTTTTGGAACATTTCTCGGCACCAATCAACACGGCGGAGTTTTTGAGCCTCGGTCAAATTATGCGGTATCCAGCGGGCACAAAGCTTCCTGACCGCTAAATGTTCATGGAGGATTTTGTGCACTTGACTCATACCTATGCCTAGACTTGTCCGAATCTGCTGATAGGTCACTCTTTTGTCAGTCTCTATCATACGCCGCACAACATTGATGTTATCTTCAGTCGTCGCTGTAGAAGGCCGTCCCTCACGCAAATCATCGGTGAGATTAGTTCAACCACGTTTGAATTCATTAAACCAGTTGTAAACTGTAGCACGAGATGGGGCTTCATCGTGAAAAGCCAATCGAAGTCTATCATAACTTTCTTGTTGACTTAAATGACATCGAAAGTCATAAAAAATCATTGCACGAAAATTTTCTCGGCTTAAATTCATTCTGACGTGCACAGACAATTTTCAATTTGCCGCCAAATCGTAAAACAAATGACAAATGAATGAAATGTACACTCAATAATATTGGTAAAGAGTTCTATTTTCAAAATTTAAACTATTTTTTTAATATAATGCTTTTAAGTGGCCAGTTCTAAAAACTTTCAGTTTGGCCCTCGTATAAAAATATTTTGTCAAGAAAAAAAATGTTTGTTGCTTAGTCGTGGCTCTTAATTATTTCGTTTGTTCTTTCGTTAACAATTCTACTTGAAAAGGAACATGCCGTACCTACATTAGTTAAAGGAAAGTCAATTAACAAAACCACAAGTTAGTAATTTAAATTAAGATTATTTTTTGAAAACAGACGGAGAGATCATAAAATGTTTATATTTAAAATTCATTTTAATTGAATAAAAAAACCTTTACTTAAATTCATAAAAACTCATATTAATTAATTACAATAAAATATTATGTATTCTTACAAAAGGGTTTTATACATAACCATACATTCTGACAGACTGAGTTTCCTTTATTATTTGATGAAGAGTGAAACCACTTTCATTGGAAAGTAATCTTGACAAGTAAAATATAAAACCGATACCAAAACCTTATTTAGTAAATGTATTTCGATCCTTGAGAATTCAAGGTTTTATTTATATAAGATACGTAACGAAGGTCGCCACAGGAATTCTTAGATATGTTTACTTAAAGTTTCAAACGACTAAACTTTATTATTAGAAAAGTAAATTTCAAGTACCTTTTAGTTCTGCAAAAGACAAAGAATAAGCCACATAACATTGAATCTTGAAGCTAACTTATGCAGAATAATCAAATAAAATATAGCTTAATACAAAGAAACTTAAGTGGCTCTTTTGCTAACTGTCAGAAGAATATTTTATTTGTAACTGCCGATTACATAGACATAAATTAATATAAGAGATGGCATTTCCCCAATGGTGCTACGCACATGCCCCTTTGAATTGAATTCGGTGCTAACACGTCTATTTCGGTACTAAGTAAAGGCGTCATCCCGGTCTCATGGAAGTGTACCTTTGTTCATCCGATCCCTAAAAAAAGTGATAGGCTAATTACTTTAGGACCACAATTACACACAATTACCTTATCCTGATAGGATTAAAAATCACTTTACCTTAAATTAACTAAATTACAGCTTACAGCTACTTACAGCTAAAAAACTGCAAAAAATATAACGCGCCTGTTTGATACCTCATAGGTGGTGTGGAAATTCAAACAAAATGTTTGATCACTTTCGCCGTTCATCGCGAAGCGAACCTGCTAGCAAATAATAAATTATATTGGATTATAATTAATACAAGTTATTATAGTATTTCGTGAACATCATATACCCGGTCATATGCAAAATAATTTGATTGACTTATATCCTATTTAATACTTATTATTTACTTTATTATTTTTCTCAGCATTTTAATTACTTTTAATATTGAAGTAATAAGAAAACTTAATATTATGAATAATAAATATTTACATTAAGGCTTGGAAGAACTGAAACTGTATTCGAGAAACTTTATTACTAGATTCAAGTTTAAATAGAATTTATTACCATTTCTTCTCTGTTTTAACCTAAGGCTCAAAGTTCAAAGAAAATAACTTTGAGCCTTTTCGAAGAAACTTAAATTATAATAAATTCAAGACGCTTTTACAAAACCATTGTTTTAAATGAAATTTAAGTAAATGACTTGCAAAAATAAAAACATATCATTACATGTATGTTTATATTTTAATATATAAATATGTATAACTAAAAATAACGAGGCCTAATATAAATATTTAATGTTAAAAATACGAAATTACGTTAAGTTTTTGGTACACGAAAAAGAAATGAAGATAATGGTTATAATCTTTTGTCCATTAATCTGTTTGCGTGGTTGCGGGTCTGGTCAACACCAGAACAATACTTTTTGAGTGATGCAAGAATTACTAAGTAAGAAACTTATCCTATATGTTGCATGTAGGATAAGTTTATTACTTTAATTAAATGTTAATTTCACGAGCAAATCTGAATTTCATTTAAGGTGTAATTGTAATACAATAATGACTAAACTGATTTTTATAAAATGTTGTCCACTTTATCGAAGTCAGTCTAGACATATTTTCGTTCAGAAAATAAAAAAATCATTTCAAGAAAAAAAAAACTATGCCAGCGTTTGGATTAAAATTAATTAAAATAAAACAAAGAAGGGTATAGAATTATAAACATTTGGAGTAATAATAGGTGGTTTGTTATTAAAATAATTTGAGAGGCAGACAAAGTTGCTTGTTGTTGTAAAAGCTGCTTTTACAACAACAAGCAACGAAATTAGTGAGGTATGATATTTTAAGAAAAAATATCATACCTCACTAATTTCGTTCGTTATTTAATCGTCCTCAAAAGTTAATGCATATTAGAATTTATCAATATTTGAATAAAAGATTCACCAATCTCGGTGGGGCTAAATTCTGTTACCTTAAGGACACCATATAAAATTACATGCTTATTACGTCTTTTTGTAGTTATGTATTTATTATTATTAAAACATTTAAGTATACGTTAATAGCTTATAAATTTTAATGGTTAATAGAATGTCACAGACTTATAAAAAAATGTATTTATAATTGCTCTTAATTAAAAATCCTATTAAAGTTCTCGTGTCAGTGAAATTTGTAGAAAAAATATATAAAATGATTTATATATAATTATAACTTGCTGTTTGCGGTGAATGCTCAAATTCAAATGTGCCTTGGCTGTATTGAGGTCTTTTTTCTTTCGATGAACGATTCACTATTCTGCTCGAACTCCTTGACCTAATAATCTCCAACTTTAATCGTTCTATCAGGTTTATTAAATATTTACTTAAAATACAGGAAAATTACTATATTAGACAATATTAAGCAGCAACGACGTATTCAACAACAACGTATTTAAAATTTTCCTCATCCTTTTGTCTAAACAAATTAGGAATTGTTTAATTTATTGTCCTTGCTTGTGCTGATCCATTGTGCTGAATAATAACATTGTTATAAAAAATACCATTGTTAGTTTCTAAATTAGTTTATTATACTATTTAAATTCACAAAATGAAAAACATGAAAGTACTTTATGAAACTTTTTAAAATCATTGCAAGGTACTATAAGGATTTAAATTTTTAATAACTTTAAAATGTTGAAAGCCGTAACAAAATGTACACTAATGTACTCAGTATGATTTATGACTTGTCCGTTGTCATTCTTAATGAATATGGTTCACTTAATGTATATTTATAACTCAGTGACTATTAGCAAGACTGACTTAGACATTTAGGTTAAAGGACTTTTCACAAAATTTAGGAGGAACAATAAATTGTAACCATGAAGTCTGTAAGGCGGGCTTCGTCTTTTTTTCTTTTGTAACATATTCAGTATATACAAATTTTCATAATATCAAAATTGCAACACCTTAAATCTCAATCAACAGAAAAAAACTATAAATTTTACAAGTTTCAAACACTATGTATTTGGAGAAATGATGATTTACTTTTTCTAAATAATAAGAGTCATTCAAACAAGTAATGCTACCAATAGATAATTGCAATATTAATATTTTAAAACATCTTATTGTGAAGTATATCAAATATAATCACAGTTGTCATAGTTAGTTTAAATAGCTTTCCATTACTGATTGCTAATTATTAAAAAGTAGATTGATAATGTTGATAAATTAGGAAAAATGATCAATGATATTTAAAAAGATTAATTTGTTTGTCTGTGGTCAGAGTCCCAGAGGACGTACAGCTGTTAATTTTATTTCCAGTCGAATTCTTTTCTAAAAAATTCTATTAATTTTGTTAAAGTTATTATAGCAGTAAAAAAATAAAGATATATATATATAACTTTCAATAGTCTAAATTATTATAAGCTTATTTTTTTAGTAGTAAAATCTTTCTGTGTCTTTTAGAGTTTTATGTAATAAAAAAATAATTTTGTGGCGAGTTGGCGAGGAAAAATTGATAGCAATAAAATTAAACTAAATATAGAGACTTGAGTAAATATAAATATATAATATAAAATCTACCACTTCTAAATATAAGTTCTCCCCAAAGACAATAACCGTTTGTATGCCGGTGGGATGCTGATGACTAATTTATATTTTAAGTATAGCTCTCCAGTTGTAATATTATAATTATTCCTGTAATATATACATTTGTAAATACTAAAGGTCCTTATTTAAATATTTCAAGATGTAATCTCATTACTTACATACTTTGAGTTATGGTTATTTAAGCAACACTGTGAATGTAAGGGTTCTAAAGAAATGAAAAAATATTTACATAGTAATATAAAATGGCAAGATATAAAAGTCCAAGATACCTTACCGGCCTTTTATGTTTTTAATTATATCGCATTATTCAGTCCAGTCAAAAAAGATTTTCTTGTAAAAGGGTACTTTAAAAAGGGACCTGTATATATTATCATATTATTATAGAAATCTCAGTTAACCTAAAATAAAAAATTAACGCAATGTTAATCACATAAGCTGAGGGTCTTAATTACTACATAGTAGGTTAGTAGTCCATTGAAACTTTATTATCTTACTCAAGTTAAGGTAATGTGTATTTGGACGCAAGAATATAAATAATTGTATGTTATTACTACCACTACTATGAAAACTGCAGACTTGTCAATTTGTTATTGTTTGTTTCTGTTATAAGAAAATAGATACATATTTTACTTAAAAATAACATTTGATAGATTTGCTATTTAAAATACAATTGAGTGTAATATAATAATTGCAAATTGAATTAATTAAGTCATGTTCAAATATTATTAAGTTATTGTTGTTTCTACAATTGATTTTTATAAAATGTCATTTCAAAAGTATTTATTAATTAGAATATTAATGGTGTTCAAGAGCTTAAAACATAGACATTCAATAATTTTAATCTACTACTCGTATAAGAAATACTATTTTTCTTTTATCAACGTTAGGTAAAATTTATGGTTCCTGCAGTAATGCCGAGTCATTATTGCGTAAAGAATGGGGACCTTAGTATAGATAGTTATCATGTTTATAGAGAATTTCAAATGACATAAAGTATTGTATCTATTATATTGAACATAATATATCAAAATATCCGACTTATTGAAAACGTTTAAAAATACCGGTTTATTGCGAATCCTGTATGTAATACAATTTCGTGGTAATCGCCTGAGAGATTAGGAGTTTGTGATAAATTATGTTGGATTTGCATTTACGAGAATGTATGCTTTTGGAAATTATTTTAATATGAAAAAGTTTATTACATGTAGGAGTTTATTGAAAAATTATTGTACACAAATTATAACACTCTATTTTAAATGCAATAATTAGCAAAAAAAACAGGATATTATTAATAAAAAAAATAATGACATCTGTGGCAAAATAATATATCGTAAAATAAGTAATAAGACAATGATTTATGAATTTTGTTATTTTTGTTACGCCACTGGTGGTTGCGACACGTGCTTAGTTTAAAAGAACTAATATTTTACTCTAAAACTCTTATAGTTTATCAGAAATTTCATTACTTACCATCTAATTTGTATAGAACGAATATATAGATAACCTTTATGGTTTAAATAATTACCAAGTATAATTAGTTGCAGTTGTTAATAACTTAAGTTAGTACAATAACAAAGTATGCAAATCCTAAAATCCTTGACCTAATTGAGTTCTATTCTTCCACAATTGTACTATGTTCTTATTTTTTTATCAAATTATTCTGTGCGGTATGTTGATCAATCTATTGATATACTTATATTGAACCTTGCCAGCCAGTCTTTTTGTCTCACTGCATCTTACAAGTATATGAGATACTTGTAAGATGCAGTATATGAGATACTTACTTAGTCATCTTACTTTACATATTTTACGAATATTCTTTCTTTCAACTTCCAAAGAAACTATTATCTTATATTCGAATATGTACAAACTAACGATCAATAATTAAATAATATTTTATATGAAAGCTTAATTCCTGATTCTTATATACCTATATAATTATTGATAATTTAAAATCTTCTTACTACACATATCTCATGCCTTGATTATATTTATAATAAAGGTAAGTTCTTAAACTGTGGGTACTAACTCAAAAGAAGCTAACTTTAACTTAAGGGTTCTTAAAACAGAGACTTATGAATAATTGACGATCATGAATCACGTCGACTCATCTCACATCACGTATAAAGATACGTTAATCTAAATTAAAACTTAAAGGAAATTAAAACTCGAGTAATCTTGTGAAAAACTATATTCTTAACTTATTTCTGCTGATACGGATATAGGAAATATAATGTATTGGAAATTGATTATGACAAAGATAGATTTGGTAAATACATTATTTATAAATCCGTTCCGAAATATATATTATGTTATTATCATTTTATGATTATTAAATTTAAAATTTGATGATCAATAATAATATTATATCTGTTGATGTTTATACAAGTTCCAATGTGATCTTTATATTTGATATAATATTACACTGAATTAGAAACTAAATTTATGATTGATTAAAAAAACATGTTTAATTTTGATTTGAATTTTATATAAAATAATTTGAACCAAACTAAAATTAATGTTTAAATTTTTATTTTTATTTAATCAGCTTAACTCGTAAAAGCTTTAGATTGTAGGAGGGTTTAGACACTTAGAGCGTCGAATAGAGCCGGTATGATCCATGCTTTGAATGAATTTAACCAAATGAACTTAATATTATAACTGTATTTTTTACACCTCAGAGCAATAAGAACATTTTATAATATAATTTTATAAATGTGTAATTCTCCTGTTTATAAATGTATAGGTATGCTTTTCTATCAAATTTATAAATTCTATGTTAATTAAAGATTTTGCTCCACTTCATATTTCTATCAATTATTTTAATTGATTTTGTTAAAAACATTAAATTATCGAAATTTTAATAAAAACTTAGAATTGTTATATATATTTAGCATTACATGTGTGATTATGTTCCTGTGAATTAGGATTTTCTCTATGTTTTTTGAGAACGACCTACAAAATATAAAAATTATAGAAACAATACTATCGTTATCGCTTTCCGCCCGCTTTTAGATATTCTCAAACGATTATTAACCTTACTAAAAAGAAACAAAGAGATTTTTGCATATCATTCTCATACATACACAATGATATATTTTCAATTTCTTTTATATTACTTTCAAACAGATGCGATAAACGGTTGTTTTTTTTTTCAACCCATTAGGTGGGTATCCATATTATGTTTCCTCCGTGCTCATGAAACAGGCTTTTATTGAAATGTCGTTTTCAATAAATTATATAATGCAGGCACGTGAACCTTCGCAAACGTTGTTTATATATGAAGGTACATCCCTACTTTTGAAGTATTTTCTTTTCAACATTCACGTTGGTTTCATTTGGTTAGAATTATCAAATTCGTTATATGTGGTAGCTTAATCACGGACTGACTACACTGACTTTTTTTATTGCAATAATTGAAGATTCAAAATTGTGCATAAATGCATACTTGAATAAAATTATTTTTAAGTTTTTTTTTTAATGCTAATGTGAAGTAGCTTTACTAGTGTAAAAAAAGAAAGTGTGGGAATCAGTTGATTTTACAGGGTATTTTCAATATGTGGACGAATCTCACATTTATTTTAGTTTAAAAACTAAAGGGTATTAATGTGACAAACTGTATAAATATTTCTTCTAATTGTAATATTATTAAACAATCACTAAAATATAATATCAATATTTATTATAAAATTAAATATATATTTAAAGTTATTAAACCATTAATATCATCACGTCATGTTACAGTCTATTAGATATTTAATGCAAAAATATATATATAAATAATAGCAACGACACGGGAAACTTGATTAAAATTCAAAGTTAAATGAATATACGAGGTTATTTATCACTTTGACGTTCCCGTCTATATCGTTATTCTTAATTAAATTATAATAAAATATTTTTAGAATATGTTATTCTATTGATTTTATTGATATTTGAACAGTGTAATATATTTTTTTTTTTTTGCCATTAAAAATTGGACCACAATTATAGAATAATAATCATTTGGCAAAAGTAAATTCTTAGAACCTGGAAATTAAGAAACCTTACATAATGTAAACTTTCGAAATTCTATAGAAATTATGTTCAGTGTTGGAGTTATTCCTTTGTGAATCACACTCTAAAAGTGAATTGAGACTCTTGAACTTTGTGTAAAGTTTTAAAATGAAGAATTCAAAACAATAAAGCCAAATTATTGTTTTTATTATTACAGTTCTTTTTGTTCTCCTTTTATTTTAAAGAAAAATCGATGTATACTATGTAATACTATGATGTCACATTTCATTCACATATTAAAAAAATATATATTTTCAACAATACTAAAAACCTTTGAAAATAATCGGGAATGTCAAATCAACAAGATAGGCTGAGAACTTTTTAGGGACTTGCAGAATTTATCAGATATTTCCAAGATACGCCAGTCACACAACATATTTTAAGTTTTAATTAATCAACAAGATAAATTGTGAGAATTGTAAGCACGAATATTTTTGAGCGCTAAGCTTGTCAATACTGTTTTAATTAATTAATATTTTTTCATCCACACCATAATATTGTTATATTTTAAAATCCGTGCCTTGTTTAAAATGATTTTGTATTATATAGTTTGTTTCACAATATTTTAAATTTTTATATCAACAAAGCAATCTTGTAAAGAAACTAACGGTTATAAAATTTTGTGCAATCCACTAAATGAAATAAAGAAAATTCATTAATTGTACCGTCATTAAAAAATTTGTTATAAGACGTGCATTCTCTCATCTTGATATTTACCTTGAACGAGTAAATATAAACGTAAAGTTTTTCGTGATGTATGAAGTAAAGAGTGTTAGTGGAGCCAAAAACACAATTTTATTAATCTTTGAAACGGTCACGGGGAGCAGTAAATTGCCAAAAAAAATGTGATTCTCATACTTCTAATGGCAGATCGCTATAGCAAAGTTCAAGCATGTCGTAAAAATTGGGAATCAGCTGGCAAGTTAAGGCACGGCACGCACAAAATTTGAGCGCTTTCTGAAGCCAGTCTGGACAACTTTTGCCAGCCGTCCTTATAACCATTGCACATGGGGAATAACTTTCCGGCCCATATGAAAATAGAAAGCCTATCTCGTGGTCAATCTTTTTGCCTCAAAATCGACTTAGCAGGGCAGTGATCACCTACCCGCGGTGATAGAGTTCAATGCAAGAATTTTTTTTTTTATTAACTCTAGTGTTAACGAGAATATTTCGGTATTTCTACCTTAAAGGCTTAGTACCGGTCTCTTAGTAGTATCTTACGAACCGTTGAGCAACGGTTATTGTAAGCAAGGGAGAGGTTCTGGCAGTTAATCTGGTTATGGTAAATGCCTTCAATCGGGTATGACATGGCACAAGGGGCTTCTTTTTAAGCTTTCTTCCTATGGGCTTCCCGATAATTTATGAAAGTGTATCAAACAAGTTTGCGCGTTTACCACCACTACTCCGAAGTCCGGCCACACATGGAGTGGTGTTCTCATCTCTGGTCCGGATTACCCAAATATCAACTTCTATAGTTTGATCGCGTAAAACGGTGCTGTGCTCTATGAATGGCTGGACTCTCTGGCATTGCGTAGAGACGTGGCCTTTTTGTGTGTCTTCTATCATTTACAACGGAGGTGTTCCGAAGAACTTTTTGATCTCTTCTTACATTAAAAAAAAATTAATTAATAAAAGTTTCTTAAATAAAAAAAAAAATAATTAATAAAAATTACTTAATGACAATAAGAAATATTAAAATTATTAATTTTACAATATTTTACGTGTTTTTGTAAAAATTTTTCTTAATTAATTAAATTAATCAATAGAAAAAAGTAAATAAAAAATTAATATTTATGAATATACTTGAAATCAAAACATCTATTGAATCCGCGACGACCGGCCGCTCGGGCCGGACATCATCCGTGTGAGTGAATCGTGATAATAAACTATTTTAAACGAAACGACCAGCTATCCTGTGACTAATATTGTAATATTGTCAACGTTATAATCAATAAACTGTTCAATTGTTTATCCTGATCAGGAGACGTTGAATTGTGTGGAAACAAAGACTTAGTTAGCTAAAAGGTGAACGGACGTGCCTACAATTGAGAAACAAGGGTGCTTTGGTATTTGTGAGAAATTATCAAACATCAAATGAAGTCCAAAATAGTAAAAATGAAATATTTGTCCAAGGGCGGCCAAAGAAAAAAATATATATATATTTTTATGTGAATAATTTAATAATATTAATAATTTTGTATTTTGTTTTTAAAATTTTGTATTTTGAAATTAAATTAATATTGTATGTTAAAATAAAAATTTATGTATATAATATGTAATATATAATATGAACAAATGCGGCGTTGGGGACTGCCAACCAACACGCCATGTTCCGAACGGCGGAAGGTGGAGGACGGAGCTACAAATAGCTACGTGGAATGTAAGAGGAGGAATGGAACAGAAGATGAATGAATTATTAGATGTGATGGATGACAAAGATCTGAATGTTATTTGTGTGTCTGAGACCAAGCGAAAAGGCAATGATACGACCGATTTGCCTGGCAACCGGGTCGCATTCTGGACTGGGGTTCCAGAGGGTGAGCGAGGTTGCCAAGGTGTAGGCGTATTATTGTCCTCTCGAATGGTTAATGTAATGGTAGAATACAAGGCGTTCAACCCGAGGCTTCTTTGGGTTCGCTTTAAGCTGGGGATAACAAGAGTATTCTTGTTAGTCGTGTATGCGCCAGTATCCTTAGCTTAAATGAACGAGCTCGTTGAGTTTTGGGAGAGTGTCAGGGATGTTCTAAGTAGTATCAGAGAGAATGAAAAGTTGATAGTATGTGGAGATACGAATGGATAGATTCTGACAGCGCGAAGCGGTTACGAAAGCTTGCTAGGAATATGGTGATAGAAGGGTAAATGAGGCTGAAAAGCTTATTTTGGAATTTTGTAAGGAGAGAAATTTGTTTGTGGCAAACACGATGTTTGATCACAAACAAATTCACATGGGAGCGAGCAGAAGAAAGAAGTATGATTGATTTATTCCTAGTGGACCCGCATATTCGAAGTCAAGTTATGGACACGCGAGTGTTCAGAGGTGCTGATCTGGGAACGGACCATTATCTAGTCGTTGCTAGAATAAGAGGTCTGTTTGCAGGTTGGCGCAGCCGCACGACGTGTTCAGACTAGGCGTCGAGTTATCGCAAGAAGCTGGAAGCTTCAAGATCCACTGATCAGAGAGGAATATCAAGAAAGGGTTTCCAAGAAGCTTGAAAGCTCCGATTCTGGAAATGAAAGTGTTGAAGTATGCTGGCAGAACCTTAGGAATGGTATGGTGAAAGTAGTGACAGAAGTATGTGGTAAGAGGAAAAGAAGTTTTAGTAAAAAGCACTATAAATAGTGGAATGATGAAGTGAAAGACGCTGTAGAGTTAAAGAAGAAAGCATGGCAGGATTATAATGCCTCTGGTAAGGATAAAAGTATGAGAGAGATAAGAAAAAGAGCGTACAAGCTGCAAAAGCACCAAACGAAATCACTTATAAAGATGAAGCGTGAAAATTCTGAGAGAGAAAGGGATGAAAGGTTGACGAACAACTTCCGGGAAAACACGAAGCTTTTCTGGCGAGAAGTTAGTGGTTCCCGGGGTTGTTCGGTAACCTGTAGAATGAAAGGGGTGCTTTCGAAGAGCGGTGAAATTTTACCTGAGCAAGCACACGTTTTGCAGTGGTGGGTGGAATTCTACAAGGAGATATATGAACGTGAGGACGCCTTGGTCTTGACTACCAGCGTAATGCTGAGTCAAGATGTAGCCGATGGTGGAATCAGTTTGGAAGAAGTGGAGAGCGCGATTCGAAGTCTGAAATGTGGTAAGGCAGATGAAGTTACTGCCGAGATGATCAAAAATGGGGGGCCACGCGTCTGGGACTGTTTATGGTTTTTGTGCAATTTATGCTGGAAATCGGGGGAGGTCCCAGACGATTGGCGAAGTGCAGTCATTGTACCTTTGTATAAAGGCAAAGGTTTACAGATAGACTGTGCAAGCTATAGGGCTATCAGTTTGATTAGCTTGGGCGGTAAAGTTTATGCTAAAATATTAGCGAGAAGAATGCAAGAGAGATCTGAAAAGCTGTTGTGGGAGGCCCAAGGAGGTTTTAGACCTGGAAGAGGGTGTATAGATCAGATCTTTTCCCTCCGCATGATCACGAATAAGCTTTTGGCCCTAAACCAAAAGGTTTTCTGTGCTTTTGTGGATTTGGAAAAGGCGTTTGACAGGGTTGTGAGAAAGAAGTTATGGGAGATACTGCCCCGATACAATGTGAACGGACCCTTGCTACAGGCTGTAAAATCTCTTTATCGAGATCAGTCAGCCTGTAGGAGTAGGAGCTGGCATGTCGCCCTGGTTTGACATCCAATCGGGTGTTAAGCAAGGTTGCGCTATGTCAGCTTGGTTGTTAATTTGTATTTGGATAGTTGTCCAAGGCGTGAAAGACAGTGACATGGGAGTGAAAGTAGGTGACCTTAAGGTCAATTGCTTGCTATATGCAGATGATGCAGTGCTCATTGCATCATCAGAATGCAATTTGCAGGCATTGGTCACCCTGAAAGATGGGTGTGAAATTAATGGTCTTAACCTGAATGTAGATAAGACGAAGGTTCTGATATTTGAAAGAAATGAAGAAAGAACAGAATGTAAGATCAACGTGAATGATAAGATAATAGAACAAGTGAATGAATTGGTATATTTGGGAAGTATGTTTAGCAGAGACGGAAGATACGAAATGGATGTGGAAAGGCGTATTGCTGCCGGTAACAGAGTCAACGGTTCTTTGACTGGATTGTTGAGACGTCAAAACGTCAGTATAGCTGCACGTTTGGCTGTACACAATGCAGTTTTGCTACCGACGCTGTTATACGGCAGCCAAACGTGGGTAACATAGAAGAGGAACGTAAGAAAGATGAATGCTGTGGAGATGCGATCTCTTCGCAGAATATGCGGAGTCAGTCTAGCTGATCGAATCCGTAATGAAGAGATTCACAGAATGGCAAGTACTAGCGGAGATGTCACGGTGAGAATGAAGAAGAACGTGCTCAGGTGGTTTGGACACGTCGAACAAATGAGTGATGAAATAATAGTAAAAAAGATTTATATACGAAAAGTCAGCGGTAAGAGAGACCGTGGGAGGCCTCGAGTGTCCTTCGAAAACACAGTATCTATGATACTGGAGGAAGGTCACGTAAAAAGCACGAGGACCCCCCGGAGGGCATAAATAGAGGGCAATAATAACATCGCGATCATACATTTTATTTATCTTATTTTTAATGAATAGAAAAGGACCAACTATTATTGTAAATCAAGAAGTCTATACTTTATTATTAATATTAAAATTATATGACTACTATTACTTTATTTCGATTGAAAATACCTATACCATTACTTGCTCTTTAATATTAAGAATTTGTGAGGACATTTGTTCACTAAAAGCATCGGAATGAATGCACAACGCCGCGGATTAAGTCCATACATATACGCTTATAATTGCAACAGTTTGTTCACGACGAAACAATAAGGAGAGAACAAGAATTTACTGTGATTCTTTTTTTGCCAAGTAATTTAAATTATAGCCAAACAAGTAGATACTCTAACTCTACCCCTACGGTTAGCTTCAAGCTGTGGTTATTTTATTACTACTATTCCCAATATATATTTTTAAATAAAAGGAACATTGTATTTAATAATATCCCCAAAATTAAGCGACATTCCAATTAAGATCTTTATAAAAATATGTAAAACAATTATAAAAATATGTATTTGAAATAATTATTTAAAGAAAACTGCAAAAGTATTGTTATTAATATTATGCATATAATATTTTAATACTTGTAATAAACAAAGCTCTAGTTATTATGAAACTCACAACTCTGGCGGCGGTCAGATTGTACCTAAGTGCCCAAGATAATATTGTTATTTCGTGCTTCTCCGTCGGATCACCGGCGTAAGGATGTATGCACTGGAGCATCTAGATGAAAATTTTATAATCTCATGGTAGCCATGGTCTATCACGTGTTCTTCTCCGGTTAAAACTTCCTAAAGTAAAAAGACAAAATTGTAACTAGTTCTTTAAGAATGAAGTGTTGGAAGAGATTGATCTAATAATTTTCTTAGGCCCTCCTTCCACTCCTATTTGATGTACACAAGTGATATTGATTGAAGTGGATAGATACAATAAAATAAATAAACAAATTCATCTCGATCTTCTCTGCAATGAAACAAGTAAGACAACTATCGGACGTTAATATGGCTAGACTCGTTTATTTGCTTATCTGTGCACCTTCTACCGCATTTACCGCGGGGAGTATTCCGATGCGCTATTCTATCTGATGCCTGTCGCCGAATTTCATCATCGCACAGCGCGTTATTGCATCCAATACCATCCGTACGATCTGAATGCGTGGCGATTTTCCATTGTGCTGTTCTCAACAAGGACCTTTCTTCCACGTATCATTATACTTAAATGTTATTTATATATTCGTCTATATTTTTTAGGATCAAGTTATGTAAACTTGATCCTAAAAAATTACGACTTTAAGGTAATTTGAAACAACATTACAAGTTATAAAAATATGAATACCATTATAAGTTATGTAGTAATAAAAATATATAAAAATCAATAGTTATCGTATAGTGTCAACCCATTTAGTTATTTTATTGTTATTACAGTTACAATAAAACTTTTTAAAGAAGTTATTTCAGTTTTGTAAAAGCTTTTCAATAAATTAATTGGTTTACTAAAGGTTAAAGAAATTTAACTACTACAAAGAGATAAAAGGGTTTCTCCGATTAAAAACAATGGGAATCTCGTTAAAACAAAGGACATACTACAAAATTCTAGTTAGTATAGGGAACATGTATTTTCGGGTGTAATACAATGAAAATATCTCGTTTTCGTCACGGCTGTAATAAATTGTCTGATTACTTAAGTGCAGAGTTACTCTATGCAGTAACATTCGTCACAATTTTATTCTAATGCATATAAGAATGAAAATAAATTATTTATATATTAAATACTAGCTTTTGCCCGCGACTTCGTCCGCGTTTCCGTCGTTTTTCGAAAAATAATTAACAGATGTCCTCCCTCATAGTTTTGACGTAACAGGCAGATTCACTTTCGTATTTTAGAAGGGCAATAGTAATATAATATGCCAATCCACAAAACTGTTGAAAAATATAAGTAACCGCAGAATATTATAATATACCCACGCTATACCCACGACTCGGTCAGCGTGTAACTCCTTGTTTTTTATTAAGATAATATATTGCTAATATTTTTAGATCAAATTAAAATGTTTCAGCGCAAAGCTTCTGGGTAGACTATGTTAAGAGTCGACCCGTCCGGCACGTGAACGTAAAGATTCCTAGAATTGCTAACCCGGGAAAGAGCGACGTATAATTGACCATGCGAGAAACAGCTAACACCGAGATCTACTCCAGCAACACGAAAAGTCTGCCCTTGAGCTTTATTGATAGTCATGGCATAGCACACCGATACTGGGAATTGCGTTCTTTTAAATTGGAATGGAAAATTATTTGGTATTATGGGAATTCTGGGAATAAAGACAGTTTCTCCTGCACCGCAACCTGTTAAAATTTGAGCCTCGATTACATTTTGTTGCAACTGGGTTACTTTTAGCCGAGTTCCATTGCAAAGTTGAGGTGGTCTTAAATTTCGGAGCAGAATTATCGGTATGCCAATTTTTAAACAAATTATATGAGAAGGTAGTCCAGGCATACTTAAAGAATTTAAAAATTCTATCGGGTAATTAGTGGCTTCTTGTTCATCAACCATTCTATTTATTGAACTATAAACTTTGCTTTCTCCCTGTATATTAGACAGTATTTTATTATTAATTTCAGATGCCTGGTCATTGCGAGGAGTCAAAATGGACCTTTCGCAAAGCCAAGAATTGTCCCTATTTAATATAATTGTTATGTCACCGTAAACCGAAGATATAAGATGTTGTTGGGATTGCACTATACAACATAACTCAGGTGTCAGAATAAGTTTTCCTTGGTGTAGTTGTGGATAGGTACCTTCACCAATCTTCAATAGTGTATCAGAAAATTCACGATTATCTGCGTTGTCTCCAGTTCTCACTCGCATATTTATAGTCAAATGCACCGATTGTATATCACGCCACAAATAAGAGCTTTTCAGGCAAGCCCTAATCTCATCAGCTCGGGTTCCCCGTGGTATTACCGGTAAGGTTTGTCGGAAATCACCACAAAATAAAACCGTAATACCGCCCATTGGTCGATCATTTTGTCTTATGTCCCTTAGAGTTCTGTCTACTGCTTCTACTCCTTTTCGATGGGCCATCGTACATTCATCCCATACGATTAAATTACACTCACGCAATACCTTAGCTTTGTCGCTATTTCTTGAAATACTACAGGTTGGACTTTCCGTGCGATCTAAATTAATTGGTATTTTAAACATAGTGTGAGCAGTCTTACCTCCTGGTAGCAATGTTGCAGCTATACCTGATGAAGCCACGGCAAGAGCGATTTTACGCTGATTTCGAACATAAGCTAATATTAATTTAGTCAAAAAAGTTTTCCCAGTTCCTCCAGGTGCATCTAAAAACCATATTGTTCCTAAATTATTCTGCACACTCTCGCACACGCGATCATAGACTAAGCGTTGTTCTGCAGTCATCATTGGGACACCGTTTTCTAATGTTACCAGCAGTTCCATTGGGTTGTAACCAATCTCTGCGGAATATTCCCTATTGGTAACCTCTCCGACTGAGGTTGGCGTTGGCAAACCATATTCACAAAGTGATTTACCGCCTACTGCTGTTAAGTCTTCCTGAAGAGCTAATAAGCACTGATTTATAGCCAGATCTCGAAAATTATCATTAGTTGCGCCTTCATTATTGTGAGATAAATTCCGAAGAAAGTCTTCTGCAAATTTTTCTTTATATTTTTCCCATAATTGGACAGGATCAGATAAATTACAAAATGTGAGTAATGTTACAAATAAATGGCGTAACCGTCGTGGATTATCACTAACACAGGATTCTGCTAAAGCGTCATCCCAATGTTGATCATTTTCAAGCAAATGACGCGCTTGGCAAGCTGCATGATAAGTTGGATAAACAACATCGTCTACTTTTCTCAAATCTATAAATGATGTTGGTCCTCGCACTGTATGTAATAATAATCTCAAATAAAAACACTCTGCGTTGTTAGGATGAACAGTATACACTCTACCAAGAACATGTTCTTTGAAAATACCTGTCTCGCCATCTACAGGCCTGCCTCGGCGTCTACGGTTAAAGACACCTCGTTGTTTATCGTAGGTATAATACGATGGAACTTCTTCATACAAAAGAGACTTTGCGAAATTATCAGTTTGGCAAAGTCGAAAGAATGCCAATAAAGTTGTTTGTCTAGGGTTCTCTAATCGTTCTGTAACATTTTCGGCGTTAAAATATATACGTTGACCGCCTTCCAGATGAACATCCAGATGGGTCACAGGTGGATATCTTTCGTGAATATTAAAACTTAAGATCCGCCACACAGCTTCTGAAGAGCTGATATATCTGCCTGACTGAAATCTAGTAACTTCATCATGTTCATTTCTTAACGCAAACGTAGCTTGGTCACTGCCCTTGTTAATGTACTTACAAATATATTTAATTGACTCTACACTATTACACATTTCTACATTTATGTGAGCTTGAAATGCTCTGGACAATACAGGCGAATACGGAACGACCCACCTATTATCTAAAGTAACCTGTTGTCCAGACATTCGCTTTTCAACAGTAAAACCACCATTGTCTCTTGAACGGCGACGATATAATGGGTATCCATCATGTCCTGTTACAGTTTCATCCACTAATGCTTTTGGATACCTTTTAGTGCAACGACCGTCTTGCATGCAAGGAGCATTTGCGTTAAATGCACCACATGGACCATGTATCATATGAGTTTTAACAATGTCGTATAACAGGGGATCTGCAGTCGGATCTGGAATTTCAGCACTGATTAATCTGTCTACATCATTAGGTCGAACCTTATCTTTTAACCAAAGCAAGATATGTGCGTGAGGTAAGCCGCGTTTTTGCCACTCAACACTATACATATAACACAATACTTCTCCAAAAATGTTATCTTTGGTAAGAAGATCTATCATTGATTTTAATTTTAAATGAAACACTCTTGCAATAATATCATGGCGGTCATGCGGTGCCTGACCCTCAAGAAGCTCCCGAGTGATTTCATCCCACTTGGGATTGGTAGTTACAGTAACAAATAAGTCGGGACGTCCATATTTTCTTACGTAACAAAAAGCGTCTTGAGTACGTTCATGCATGTAGCGTGGACCACCAGTAAAAGAAGAGGGTAAAATAACTAAACGACCCATATTCACAGTATCGTTATCTTGCTGCATGGCATCGCGAAGGTGCACGTATTCTTCAGCGCGCAGCTGCCTTTGATTAGATCGTATATAAACTAATCTTTCGGTTTCAATTTTTGCGTACATGTCAACAATAAACTGATTAAATAAGCCACGAAAACGTTGAAAGTATACCAATCTATTCCGTCTCACTTGCAGGTGGTAACAATAAAATTGAAGGCATGACACCTTTTTATTATAATTAGGTGCGCCTGTGCGCGGATCGGTTTGGTATACAGCGAAATTATAACCATCTTCCCCTCGACAGTATATCATAGGATATTGCAAACTGTCGTAAGCCCTGTGGGTTTCGAAAATACGTTGAAAACGATTGTCTCTGGAACGTATAACGATATCACGCCTATCACATTCCTGGTCGACCAGTACTACAGCAACTTCATTCGTGGATGGAACGTTATGACGCCCAGGGTGTTCCTGAGTTGGACGCTTATCGGCATTTATAACAATTTTATAATTGTTATTACCATCTTGAGAAAGGGCTTCTAATGCCGATTTAAAACTGCATACGTACGAATTAACCTGATGTAACATGTTCTGAAGTTGTGAAATGAGTTCAGTATTTAAATTCGGAAAATATTGATTTCTTATATTCGACTGTTCGTTGTAATCGGATACAAAATATATTTGAAGAAATTTAGGTTGTTCTTCAGGCAAAAGGGACCCTATCAAATGGTAAACCTGACCTTGTACCTTTAAAGTAGGCATGAAAGGGCCTTCTGAGATTTGTTTAGCACCAAAGGATGTCATTTGGAATGCACTATTATAAGTGCGAATATTATCTAAAAACTGTTTGGATTGCAAATGTTCCCCTAAAAGTAGTGATTTTAAAGGTTCCGGTGGGTCTTCGAACGAAGGCAAATTTATTTTACCTCCAGAACAACAGAAACCAGCAGACTCCTTCCTCCACTTCGAAGCATTACAAAAGGAACATACTACGTTCATATCGCCTATTTCAGAAGATGATCTGTAATCAATTGTGAGGTTATAAGCAAACCCACTTTTATATTTATCGGACCACGCCACCGAATTTGTAGATTGATCTACCACGTGTATATCTAAGTCATTAAGACCATGTCGAAATCTATCTGCAGTAAGACGGGCCTCTCGCTGTTCTTCTGTTTCAAGCGACCGATTATTTTCAATTCTTAATCTTTCATTAGATAAAGTAATCAATTGTTCTTGTCTCAAAGAATTGTAATAATCGCGTCCCGACTCTAGTCGTTGTTCATGCTCATGTTCATCTTCAAGAGATCGAATCATGTTATGGTGCGCCCTATCATTTGTCAAACGGTCTTGATATTGAGTAAAAGTTTCAGATTCTCGAGACAAAATATGACGTTCGCGATCAGCTGTAAGCCGTAATTCCCTTTCAGTGAAGGTTTCGGACTCGCGAGATAAAATATGACGTTCGTGGTCAGCTGTAAGCCGTAATTTCCTCTCAGTGAAGGTTTCGGACTCGCGAGATAAAATATGACGTTCGCGGTCAGCTGTAAGCCGTAATTCCCTCTCAGTGAAGGTTTCAGACTCGCGAGATAATGTATGCCGTTCGCGGTCAGCTGTGAGTCGCAATTCTCGTTGTAAAGCAGTTTCAGCTTCTCGGGATAACGCATGTTGTTCCCGGTCAATGGAACGCCTTAGCTCTCGTTGAGAAGAGCTTTGAGAAGCCCGTGTTGTAGCTCGTCTCGCTCTTTCAGCTGCTAATCGCATCTCTCTTTCTGGAGAGCTTTCATTAGCTCGAGATGTTGAGGCACTAACTCTCATAGAGTTTAACCGATGTGCTCTTTCCTCTTCCGATTCTTGAGAACGCGTCATTCTCATTCTCCTAGCTTGACTCGAAGTTCGAGATAAAGATGGTCGTTTTTTAGGTGGCATCGTTTATTTTATTTTTAATCGACGGTAACTTAAATTCTATTTAGTTACCCAACAAAAAACTTACGTCAGAGGTCTTAACTATAGCTAAGTATATAATAAATAGAATATAAATCTAAGTGCCTATTAAAACTAAAATAATATTCTAATCGAATTATAAATATGTACGTAGGTACCTACAAATTACAAAAGAATAAAAAATGAAAATAAAGCTATACTTAATGCGTGTGCAATACTATCTACACTTACCTACTTCACTTAAAAATGAATAATAAGAAATACCTACAACTACTGTAATTAATCAAAGTACCTATGCTAATACAAAAAAAACCTTAGATGTTCTAAGTACAGCTGCTATATAATAAAAAAATATAAATCTAAGTGCCTATTTAAACTTAAATACCTAATATTCTAATAGAATTAAACTAAGAAATATGTACCTACCTACCTACAACTTAGGTACAAAAAAAAAAGAAATGAAAATAAAGCTAAAACACGTGTGCAGTATAGGTAGATAGTAGGCAATATCTACCTATACCTACTTCACTTAAAAATAAATAAAAAATACCTATGAATACTATAATTAATAAAAGTACCTACCTACGCTTTTATCTACTCAATACAAAAAAAACTAAACATAAAATGCCCAAAACTAACCTATCAGTAACTAAAAATCTAACAATAATCTAATCTATCTATCTATTATCTAATCTAAAAATCGAATCTAAATCTACTTAAAAAGAAATAAAATAGGAACTATTAATAGTTAAGAATTTAAACAAAACTAAAACTAATTTAGAAAATAACAACAAAAGAAATTAAAATAAACTATTTAAAGACAAAAAGTCGCGCTGATAAGCACGGTTTATAAAATAACAATTATTGTCTGTCAATAAAGTTCAACACTCTGAACGCATCAACAGCCAAATATTGAATGACGCTTGCGCTCGCCTCCCGCCCCTTTTATACTCTGCCGCCGCGAACCCCGTCGAGCGCGGCAACCGTTACGCAAAAATAATCCTTATAGCTTGATTCACTATTCACGCGCGATGTCTTGTTGGCGTATTTCATGTAAGTAAGTATAAGTTTGGTGTTTCTATACCGATTTCAATGATTCTTTTTTTATTGAATTGGTGCTAATGTTTATTTTTTTTTTTAATTAGGAATGATGGTGAGCATTATTGGTTTTATAAACGTAAAAGTAAACAAATATAATAAGAAATCTCCGAACTGCTAAGCTATCGAGAGTTATGCGTGTTATTGTGAGTTAACTATAAAAGGTAGATATATGCTGTCTTGGAATATTTTTCGTGTATTTTTATGTAGAATATTTCCGTTATACATAGTTTCTATGTAGCTCTAACCATTAAGGCTGCACACGCGACGGAAGCTTAAAAAATCAAGCAACTTCTCCCATTTTCTCAACATTTCCTTTCACTGCTCTGCTCCTATTCATTGTAGTGTGATGAAAAGTATACTATTACCTGCCCAGGAGTATAAAGAATAATTGTACTAAGTTTCGTTAAAATCCGTCGAGTAGTTTTTTTTTCTATAAGTAACATACAAACAGACAGACAGACAGACAAAAATTTTTTTAACTGCATTTTTGGCATCAGTATCGAACACTAATCACCCCCTGCTACTTATTTTGTAAATATATTTCATGTACAGAATTGACCTCTCTACAGATTTATTATAAGTATAGATATTAGCTATATTAGTTAGACTTATTACAAATGAAATTGACTTATATATTAATACCACATTTTGTCAAGTGTACAAAATTATGTTTCTGAATATATAATATATTATTATATAATAATGAAACTTAAAATTATACATTCCCGTGTAGGCTTTCCCATTAAAAGTAATGAACAAAATTAGAATAACTGTTAAAAGTATAGAATCTAGAGACAATCGATAGAAATAAAACGAACCTTTGAAAGATATTATCCGAGGGTGATGGCTCAGTTAACAAATTGTCTTAAATTTCACATATATATTTTTTTGTTGTTTTACGCAAAGAAGGTTACTTAAAATATATATATACATAAATTTCTAAAAATAGAGCGAAGAATGGTTTTCTCATTTTAAAAAAGCACTCCTTTCCAAATGTTTAACAATTCTACACGAAAAAATATTTATTAATTTTGGTAAGCAATTAACGAGTGCACACGATACTGCCGAGTGTACTCGTTAGACCTCACTCCCAGTAATAATAGGTATAACAGTAATTACTCTGTATGTATTAATATGGTCACACTTTTTCTTCAGTAGTCTTATAGTTATAATCTCAATAAAAAAAGTTTAACATTATACATTTTAAGAACAATATATATATATATATATATAAGCATAAATATAAGTTAAATAAATTCTTTTATTATATCTTATATAATAAAAGAATATATATATATATATATATAGATATATATATGTAAGAGCGTCGGGAGAAGCCTCATAGCGGTCTTGGCTGTTATTGTTCATAATGGGCGTTGTAACGATAGGAATTAAAAATAGAAGTACACTCGTATTCTTCAAAACGTTATTATTAATTCTTTTAAAACTGTTTAACAAAATATTACACAATCAATAAGATTAAACGGGATTTAGAGCCAATAGGTTAGCAAATGTGCACCTCTTGCAAACAGCTGTCCACTCCATGACAACCGCCATTTTCAGTGGCGACACCTACTACCCTATTCGGGATTATCCGCTCATATTTTATATTTTTATAACAATCCATTACAGAATCAAATAATATAATTGCGTAACTTATAATTTAAAATAAACTTCAATCAACGCGCCGTCACGGCCGTCCTGCATTGTCACACGTCCTCGTGTGTACCATTCTCATCTGTGGACAATAAATATAGCGCTTTATACTATATCACGATCGGTCTTCCTGACCACACAATATTCTTATTTGTTCATGTCATACAACTTACAACGATTACATTTTTTTAAATATTATTAAATATTTGGTAAAAGTCACACTCAACATATGACATATGTCACATACGTCAGTTAATGCTACATAGGTCATTTGCTACACAGGCAGTTTTCTGCCACACAGGTTAGTCGTTGCCACACAGGCTAGTCGTTGCCACACAGGCCAGTCTTTGCCACACAGGCCAGTCTTTGCCACACAGGCCAGTCTTTGCCACACAGGCCAGTCTTTGCCACACAGGCTAGTCCATGCCACACAGGCTAGTCCATGCCACATAGGCCAGTTCATGTCACACAGGCCAGGTGCCACACAGGCCAGATGCCACACAGGCCAGATGCCACACAGGCCAGATGCCACACAGGCCAGATGCCACACAGGCTACCCATTGTCTCGTAGACTAAAAAGTACGATGCACAGATTATTTAATTACTTACCATGGCCGTCATCGGCACATTCTGACTGGATTGGAATCTCTAGTCCACCACTCAACTCTAATGGAACATAACATTCGCCCGTATACGGTCGTGTGCGTACTTAGTTGTACTATACTACTACTACTATTAGAATTAAGGGCCCGAAGTAAATACCTGGTACCATCCAACAGCTCAACTACTTTAAAAGGGCCTTTAAATTTTGGGTCAAGTTTGGTTTTGTTACGCTCGTGGTTTTCAAGTAGCACATAATCACCTACTTCAAACTTTTTTAATTTTGCTTTACTTTTATCAAACCTTACTTTCTCCGAAAAAGCATTAGCTTCTATTGCTCGTGTCGATTGTTCTCTTATAAGATTTAAATCAACTTCTATGTCATCTGTTTCTAATGTCATTAAGTTTGGGAGCCTAGCAACCTTTCCTATTAACAATTCTAAAGGACTCGCTTTTATAACCCTAATCATAGTACAGTTGATGGATAGCTGTATATCAGGCAGTGCAGCTTGCCATGACTTATTATTATCTACCTCGACAGCAGTTAACATATTCTTTAATGTGGACGTGACACGTTCTACTTGCTCATTTGCACGACTTGTACCGGTAGCTATAAGATGTAGGTTAATGTTGTATGCATTGCAAAAGTCCCTAAACACTTTTCCAGCAAAACATCGACCCTGGTCAGCTATAACGCGTGTAGGGGCACCAAACAAAGACGCATTGTATTTTAATGCCTTAATGGCACTATTTGTATCTATATTGCGTGTATGATACAATATCACGTATTTAGTAAAGTCGTCTATTGATACAAAAACATACTCTTTGGCATCTTTTTTACCGCTTAATTTACCAGTTGCATCCATGTAAATGGTATGCCATGGGATAGAAGTTTTAGGAACTCCCTATAATCTACGCAGAGCCTATCACCTCCGTCCTTTTTCTTAACAACGATAATTGGACTAGCAAAGGGAGAAGAGCTTTCACGTATGATGCCAGCGGATAAAAGTTCTTTAATTTGCCGACGTACTTTCTGTCTTTCATCTGGACTACGTCTACGCTGGACCGTGAGATTAGGATCACATATTTTAATGATCAGCTGACCCGTACTAGCCCTACCAGTAGGTATATCCTCTACGAAATTACTGGAATAATTGTTGAGTAGAGCAACTAATTGCCGTTTTTTTTTTAAATCATACACATCACAATCTATACTTAATAATAGAAACGGCCCTATTATTTTTAAGGATAAGATTATTTTCAAAAACCTCTATTGAAAACCCTAATGAAAGTAGATCCCTCCTGATCATTATATCATTTGAAATACACGAATCGGGCACCACATGAAATAGTAATTGAATTTAAACTGTAGAAAGAATTTGGACGTTAAAATTAAGAAGCGCATTACTTATTCCTAACAATAATACTGCATCATACTGCCGTTTACCTAGAAATCTATCAGATAGAACTCGTTTTATAAACGAGTATTCGGCACCTGAGTCAAAGCAAAATGAAAACTTCTCACCGGTTTCATCTAAAAGTTTATCAATGGCAGGTTGGATGGATCAGACATTCACTCGTCGTTCAGTTCGTGCATCGCTGGCCTTGACATCCGCACTGGGGCAACGGGGCGCGATGTGGCCTCTTTCCCCACACTTGAAGCATATTGGAGTAATTGTCTTCTTCTGCAAACTAGCGTCCTTCGAATGCTGAGAGGAGGTAGTATCTGAAATCTCAAATCGTGTAGTAGTATTGCTGTCACGACTACTATTTCCTCGACATTCCCGAGATACGTGACCCGGCTTGCCACAGTTATAGCACCACCGTGCATTATCTGTACGCGACTTCTTTAATTCAGTCGGAGTAGTCTTCTCACTAGTCGGGAGTCCTCCTTTTCTAAAGCCGAAAGACATAAGTTCCTGTTGCAATTTATTACGAGTGTCAATCTCAGTAGTAAATGCTATTCTTGCAATCGCGGCTCAATTTTTGAAGTATGTGCTAAAGTAAGCGCGATCGCAATCTGTTCTTTCGATAAAGACTTCCATCTTGCTAATATAGTGCACATAAATCGCCCGGCAAACGCAGATAAACACTCTCCTTCCCTTGGACTACTATTGAGTAGTCGCCATAAGTTCGCAGCTGGTGTCTCAACACTATCAAATCTAGCTAAGAAGAGATCTTTTAATTGCGACCACGTAATACCGGTAAAACTAGATTGCGCAAGCCATGCTGACGCCGTTCCCTTGAGTGCCTTGCTCATTGTGATTACTAAATCACTGCCGGAAATAGGTTTTTCTTGTAAGCATATGTCCACGGTTTCACACCACGCTCGAGCGTCGTACTCAGGAGTATCAGGGTTAAACTCGGGTAATGTTATTTTAGTACTAGATACAAATGGTTCTCGTATAGTGCGAATTAATTCCATCATATTCTGTTGTTGCACTTCAAAGAGATATTTCCAACGTTCACACTCGTTATTTAGAGAAATATTAACGTTCTGACCTCTATTCTGTTCCTTATTCGTTGCTGGTAATCCCACTTCTGATGTAAGAGCGTCGGGAGAAGCCTCATAGCGGTCTTGGCTGTTATTGTTCATAATGGGCGTTGTAACGATAGGAATTAAAAATAGAAGTACACTCGTATTCTTCAAAACGTTATTATTAATTCTTTTAAAACTGTTTAACAAAATATTACACAATCAATAAGATTAAACGGGATTTAGAGCCAATAGGTTAGCAAATGTGCACCTCTTGCAAACAGCTGTCCACTCCATGACAACCGCCATTTTCAGTGGCGACACCTACTACCCTATTCGGGATTATCCGCTCATATTTTATATTTTTATAACAATCCATTACAGAATCAAATAATATAATTGCGTAACTTATAATTTAAAATAAACTTCAATCAACGCGCCGTCATATATATATATATATATATATATATATATATATATATATATATATATATATATATATATATATATATATATATATATATATATATATATATATATATATATATATATATATATATATATATATAGTACAGGTATAATAAATGAATATCTTTAACTTATATTTATGCTAGAATATATTATATTGTCATACGCAAATTATTACATAAGTATATATACGCAGAGCAATAGCAATTCTTATATATTTTATAATAAATATTGATATCCATAAAACAAAACGAAATGTTTTTTACGTAAACCAAATTCATGCATGGAAAATAACAGAGATGCAGTGGTATTGGCAAGCTGCTACCAGTAAGTTTCACTTCGTTTAAAAATTTAAAATATCTTGAATTTAAAATGGAGATTATTTTTATTCAGGTGTCTCTAAAATCTGTGGGTTCTGCGGCCATTTATTTTTTTGCATAGATTGTTTTATATATTAAGGACATGATATTAAGCAAATAATATTCTGCACATAACAACGATGAGCTTCGCTTTACACAATAAATGTACTTTGTTACTTTTTACTCTGATAACTATATTTATTCTGAAATTATACTATCACATGTACATATATATATATGTATAATTTTGATTAAACTTGATCATAAGAAATTATTAATAATTTAACCGTCTATTTTCTTTCTAAACTCAGTTTCGCTTTTTTTTTTATTCATTCCCTTTTTTAGCTATAGTAGTGCAACTTTCTCAAGATTAATCGTAGCCTGTCCAGTTCCTCCCCCACATCCGGTATGAATTATATTAAGTATACGGATAGACATCACCATAGACGGGACCATAGCGATAATAAGAAAAGTAGAACATACGACATTAACAAATTATTAAATCATCACCATAATAATCATCTTCATAACTTTGATATAAACCTTATTAAATTAAACATCTTACATTTTATTGAGAAAAGATAATTATTTAATACCGGAAATGCCTCAAATACATTCCATTATTTTTGTTGCGACAACAACACTAAGATACGTAGATAATTGGGACTGTGATATATATTATTTTATGGAATCATGTAAAAAATATCAAAATAATGATGGAATTACGTTATCGTATATTTTCCTAGCCCATTACTAAGAGTAAGCTTTTTTATTTTTATTACAAATAAGGATTAATTTAGAACTTTCTTTGTCCCTGGAGAAGATGCCAGCATAGTGAATTCTAAAACTACTACTGTTTTGTTATTTATAAAAACATAATACATGCAGCAGCTCAATGCCTAAAGGTATTTCGAAGTTTTAACTTTGAATTTATTATGACTGCACTCATTAATAATTATATTATTCTGGCGCCCATCCAAATAAAACATTACTTTTTAAAGCTCACTTTTTTTTTAAAACAAATTCTCTATCTATCTATTAGTGCTAGAAAATTTGCAATTTAATGCTGATAACAATGGGCAATCATTAGCTAACCAAGTAATTGTAATCTTACACACATCTGTTAGTAAAACTATTGACAAATTGATTATTTGTATTAAAATAAGACACTTGTTATCTTTAAGACTTCAAGGCCGTGTGGTTTAAATAGAGAGATTTGCTTCTGCAATGTTGCGGTATTACGAGTTTCTAAGTACATCTTAATTTTGTAATTCAAATTAGTTTCATGTTTCATATAATGAATAGAATAACTTGTTATATACCTGTATAGGTTACACATGAAAGGAAAATCAGAAAATTAAGAGCTAGAAAATATAATCTGGGACAGATTAAATCCGTTACATTTTGTGATAAATTTTGGGATCGTTAGTCGGATATTGGGCTGTTTTATACTTTTAAAAACAAAGAGTATGAAAGTTTTCAAGACAAAAGCATTCACAAATTAAACTATATACTTAAAAACAAAATCTACTTATGATTAAGATACATGAATTGAAATGAAAGAAATACAGTCAGTGTTAAACATTCGGGTTGGTGGTCGATTTGAGATATGAGTAATCCAATAGGTAGCAATAATTTATAAATTGAGAAAACTTCCTTCATAATTATTTATAATATTTATTGACAGTTTTATTTGTTCGAAAGGTTAAAAACATAGTTTATCATTTCATATACTCGTAGATACGAACGTCAGTCTCTAGTGGGAACATTGTTCTAGTGGTATTGTCTTGACAATAATGAACTCTTGAGATCTTTGTTTGTTTTATTTCGAAGTACAGATTTATTGTTCTGTTGCTGTTGTTATTTAACTTTTAATAAAAGTAAACGAACTGACTATGTATCATGATAATACTTGGAGTGCAACATCTTCACATTAATTAAGAGATCGAGTGTACTCATAAAAATATTCTAGATCGCTTTAAAATTTATTTAAGATAAGATTTAAATATTATTTTATATGAATTATAGTCTACTATTGTAAAAAATATTATATTATTCACAAACAGGTTGAATAAACTTCTTAAAATTATTATTATGCACATTTTATTTAATTTATTGAAATAAACTAAATTAAAAATGGAAACACAATAAAACATTTATCACGAAGGAACTTTGTTCGTTCTGTATTGTTTTCACTTTTCTCGGATGGATGTATGGATGTCTGTGGATAGGAAAAATTTTCATTACTGTAGAGAGAAGGCGCTGTTTACAATTTACTGATTTAGTTTATTTTCATATTTAACTAGCAGACCCGGTCACGCGTTGCTGTGACTACTCGTATTATTTTTGATGTATTACATTATAGTAAACTATTTAAGGGGTAACGTTCAGAGTACATCTGTCATGAAAACCATAATGTTTTCTTACAGTCGATATTAAGCAAAAATCAAAACAAAATAATTATAATTATTTTTTTAATTTTATCCAAGTTTATAACACTATTTGTATATTACAAAGTTTTTAGTAAATAGCTTGGAACACTAAACTTACGAATGAGGTAGGTAGGGCAGATACCTCATTCGTAATTACTCAATCCAGTCAATAGATACCACCATCTTTTAGAATTATTAGGAGCTAACTGCAAAATAATAAACAAATAATTTGCAATAAAATAATATTGCGACTATGAATTGAGTTGAAAACGTACGTGGTGTGTAAATTTATTAAAATCAGTTAAGTAGTTTAGTAGTATATAGTTGTATATAGTTGCATATAGTTGTATATAGTTGTATATAGTTATAGTAGTTCATAATTAAAAATATTTGGTGGTTTTACTAATGCATATAATAAAAGTTAAACTCAAAACATAAATTTTAAAAGATAAATCATGAAAAATGAAAAAAATAGATTTTTATAATAAATACAACAATTTTTATACAACTCGGCAGACTTCGTTCTGTGAAATGGAATTGGAAAGTGGCAGTTTATATTTTGACCTTAAGACGTTTCTACTCTGCTGACTCTCACATATCGCCCTATCATCATGGTGACGGTTCTGTTCGGGAGAATTAAAGAAAAAGGTCAGCTCGGGTGACCTAAGAATATCTTCCACTTACTTAAACGAACTTTGGCCACCCTTTTGAGACCCACTAAAAACCCCGACTGGGATGTCTGCCAGAGGGCTTCAAACTAAGAGGGAAACTTAAGGTTCAAACCTGATTGAAAATAGTGGGAACCTAAAGGTGACAAATATTTATAAAGTGGGTGCTTCAATGACAAAAAATGGAGATAATTAATTATTTATTACTATTATTATTAACATAGGGATGAAATAAAGAATAATGAAATAAAACGTATATAATTATTTTCAGTAATCGCTTTGTTGTAAATCAAGTGAATCACAATTATTAACAAATATCTGTTTGATTTTTATTGTAGTGCTTTATGATACACATGTTTTTTGTTTGATTACCTGGTGAATATACAAACAAATCTGATGGTTATCCAACACGGGAACAGGCAACATACAGTTGACCATGTGAGAAGCATGGGTTTTCTAGATTAATACCACAAACACCTAATGATTGCACCTGGGACTTACTATGACTCATAGCAAAAGCAAGCCGCACTGAAAACTGTAGTCGTTTAAATTCAAATGGTAAATCAGTCGGAATCATTGGGATGCGTGGTATCAAAACGTCTTCTCCTTTATACTTTCCTTTCAGTATAGTTGCTTCTATCACGTTGTTCAAAAATTTTTATCGCTAACTGTGTGCCGTTGCAAAGACGCGGTTGGTTGATATTTCTCAACATTATAACTACCGATCCAACCTTTAATTGAAGATTGTGAGGTGGCAATCCTGGTAAATCCAGCGAGTTTAAAAATTCAGGCGGATAGTTGACAACATCATCTTGGTTAGTAGCCGAATCAACTGATTTATATATCCTCAATTCACCTGTAATTTGTTCTTGAATTTTGAAATTTAATTCATTTACATCTGTTTTTTGCAGCCAATATAGCCCGTTGGCTTAACCATTCATGGTTTCTGTGATTTTGAGCAACATCTGGAAACACCTTTTGAATAAGAAGATCTTTTGATCAAGTTAACTGACAAAAACTTTGAGGAAAGTTAATGCAGCCAGTCAAGGTGTCTATAGGAGTTTTGCCACTACCAATGTCAATGAGTTGTTTAGAGAATATGTCTCCAGATTGGTCATTTTGCAACTTGACACGCATATTGGAGGACTTTAAATATGCATTAAATTCATCAGCTGGCGTTGATCGTAGAATCACTGGCAATATTTGACGAAAATCTCCTGCTAATAAAATCATTGCACCACCAAATGGATTATGATTGCTCCGTAGATCTTGTAAGGTTCTATCTAAAGCCTCAAAAGATTTTTTATGTGCCATCGTGCATTCATCCCAAACAATCAATTCACATTGCTGCAAAACCTTTGCCATTGCAGAGTTCTTCGAAATGTTGCAGGTTGTGGTTTCGTTGCTTTGCATGTGTAATGGCAATTTTAGTGCTGAATGAGCTTTTCTACCACTTTCAAGCAAAGTTGATGTGATTCCCCACGAAGCGAGTGCATGTGTAATTTTATTTTGTGAGCGAATTGTTGCTAATATCAATGAAATCAAAAAAAAATTCCTGTACCACCAGGTGCATCTAAGAAGTAAATCCCTCCTCTTTTATCATTTATTACTTTCATAAGTGTATCAAATACATACTTCTGTTGTTCATTCAATAGTGGAAGATTTGTTTGAATTAATTCTTTCAAAGTATTGAGATCATACAGTTTTTCTCGGTGCAACTCTTGGTTAAAAGCATCATGCATTGGACGATTGGGCGCGGCCAGGCCTAATTGAAATAATAGTTTGTTTGACATCATCAAGCACATGTCCTCAATTGAAATCAATACTTCATTGTAAATTTCTTCGCTTATTTGTATATTTGGATTTCCCCTTCTAATCCGTATTTGATACAAAATATCATCACACATATTATCTTTGTACTTGATCCACAAATCCTTTGGGTTTGATGGGAAGCATGTAGATATGATTATAGAAAACAATGTTCGTATTTGATGAGCTTGTGATGATATTACAGCATCATTGAGACTTTGATCCCAATGAGCATTTGTCTAGCAATCACAAACGTTGGCAAGCTTTTTTGTATGATCCACACAAATCACCATCAACAGTTCGTACATGTTGGAATGATGTTGGGCCACGTACATTGTCTAATAGCAGTCGTGAATAAAAACTTTCATCATTGCTTTGATGTACTGAATAAATTCGACCAATCGCATCGGTAGAATATACGTCTGGGTATCCTGAAACTGGTTTTCCTTGATTCCGTGGTATAAATCTCCTTAAGGATTGATTCCAAGTATGATATTTTGGCATTTCAGAATATAACAATGTTTGAGCAAAAGCATCGTTTTGGCATGTCAAAAAAAACTGGTTAATGTAATAGATGGTGGCTGTACAGCTCTTTGTAATGCGTTTTGTGCTGTAAAATATACTCTTTGTCCATTTTCTAAATGCACAGCTAAATGAACAACAGTAGGGTGTCTCTCATGAATAGGAAAAGAAAATATTCGCCAAACTGCTTCATTACTACTAACATAGCGACCCATTTGGTATTGGGTAACTTCATCATTGGAATTATCTGCATTAATACCAATCACAGCCATATCACTCCCTTTGGTTACATATTTGCAAATGTATTTAATAGATTTTACTGAATGGCAAGATTCAACGTTGATGTGCGCTTTGAAGGTCTTTGATAAAATGGGTGAATATGGAACAATCCAGCGATTATCTATTTCAATATCTTGTTGATTTAATTTGACAATTGTTGATCTTCCATTTTCTGCTGTCGATCGGCGATGATACAAAGGATAACCGTCAATACCTACCGTACCGTACCGTTCCCTACCATGTACCATGTTTTTGATAACTACCTCATGCAATCCAGGATCTACTTCTACATTAGGGATTTCAGCTGATATTACTGCATCAACTTCATTTGACTTTATCTTGTCAACTAACCAAATCAAAATATGTGCATGTGGCAATCCCCGTTTCTGCCACTCCACAGAATGCATCCAGCGGCATGTCTCTCCAAACACATAATGTTTCACAATGAAATCCATTAAAGATTTCAACTTTTGTATAAAGACTCTGGCTGTGTCTATTTCTATCCAGTGTGGATTGCATGTAAATGTGATGAACAAATCTGCTGTACCATAATGACGAACATATGACATGGCATTTTGAGCATATTCATGCATATGTCGATGGCTTTCGATGTATGTTGCTGGAAGAATAGTCATCCGACCAACATTCTGTGCATTTCCATCAGTATTAATCGCATCTCGAAGGTGAATATACTCTTCAGATCTGAGTTTTGTCTGATTCAACCTGATGAATGTTAATCTCTCCGTTTCAATTTTAACATACATGTCTACAACATATTTGTGATATAATCGCCGACGTTTGAGTATGTGATTGTCATCATTAGGCGGTAGGAATAATAGTTCATTGAACTGACTTTTTTGTTGGTTTTAGAACCTGAAAATAGATTTTTGTTTTCATAACATTGAAAATTAAAAAAAATAATATAGTGACTGATAATATATCTCCTTGCTAAACTAATATTTTTTATTACCTGTAATGGGATTTATCATCTTGTTTGAGAAATCATAGCCATCTTCACCTTGCCAAAATATAATGGGATATTGCAATGCGTCATATGAGCGGTGTGTTTCCTTTATACGTTGTAATTGATCATTCCGACGATGTAAAACAATATCAAGGGATTCCAAGTTTTCTCCAACTACAACGATGGCAACTTCATCAATAGTTGGTGCATTAAAACGTCTTGCATGTTGGCCAACAGGTGTTTTATCAGCTCTGATTACAATTTTGTGATTATCAGATGGCATCACATCCAGTGCAGTTTTAAACAACATAATCAATTGATTGCACTCATGAAATAAAGTTTGTAATTGTTCTACAATAGACCTCTTTACTGAATTGTTATTTGAACAACGCATATCAATTTCTTGAGGTGAATTGCCAATGAAATAAATTTGCCGGAATTTGTAATTGCTATCTGACACTGGTAACAGTGAACCTGCGCTATGATATAATTGGCCTTGTATCTGTTAATAAAAAAAAAAGATTTTTGTCAAATATAAATAATATTTGTTCGTAAAAAGTATATCTGTCTAATAATTTGAATCCCCAATTTATAATTGATATGCTTAGGTATGTCAATATGTAATAATTAGTTGTAACTAATATCCATCATCAAATAATTATATTGTGTTTCAAAATAATAAAAGTATTGCTAATACTGAATCACCAAATAATATTATGACTAAGTAATATATTTCTTGGGGATTAAGGAACTGAAGGTTAATGACACACCTTTACTTAATTAACAGGAAATTTTGTTCACTAAAATAATAATGATTAACTGCTATAATACCTACCTTAAAATTTGGCATGAAATTTTCCCGAACTACGTTTGTTGCCCCAAATGACGTCATTTGAAAGCAATTGTTATATTGTTGGATATTTAACAAAAAGTTTATGAAATCTGGTTCTATTCCTGAAACCAATGAGTACAATGGCTCTGGTGGTCGATCCAATGGTATCAATTTCACTTTCCCATTTGCGCAACACAATCCATTGGCTTCATTTGCCTTACAATGAGAGCAAACCAAGTTCATAGATCCAATAGTAACACATTGGTGGTTACTGTAGTCAATTGACAAATCATAATTGAAAGCAGCTCGATTCAAACTTTCGGGATTATTGGTTGAATCTCTCGCTCTCGCTTCCCGCGTTCGTGATATACGAATTCTTTCACGTTCTTTTCGGTCGTCACGTTCTTGTGCAGTATGATAAGATCGGTAATTAGTTTGGTTTGTAGCATTTCGGGTTCTTCTACCTAGATTACTTCGTATTATAGGAGGCATATCTAATATACTCACCTAAATTATGTCACATGCAATAATTATTAATCACAGGTATTAAAACACTTTGCACAAAACACGATATAAAACAATCAAAATTAATTATTAAATATTATAAACGCTTTTTAACGCGGTTTGTTTGACAGGTGCAATGACGTGAAAACTGATGACAATTTATGTCGCATTCCAAAACTAAAACAAAAGAAAGAATATTCCAAGGCCAATCAAATCTATAGCTCTTAAATTTTTTGACTTTTCAATTTGGTCGGGTTCACGATATTATCACTTTTGCGTGAACCTGCACACACATATATTTGATTGAATTTGAACTTTGTGCAGAGACAATAAAGTGCGAATTGACTCTTCGACGTTAGCAACACACCTACATTGTTTAGACAAAAATGAGTGGTTGTAATTTAATATGAACTTTATTGTATAGCAATACAGTTCAAATTGACTCTAAATTTAGTTAGAAAATATTTGTATAGGAAAAAGAAAAGGGCTCTTTTAGGGTTTTCCTGGAAATTATTCGATTTTTTCTCGCCGTCAGAACCATCCTTGGGCTTCAAGGAATATTTAAAAAAAAGAATTGTTAAGATTGGTCCATGCGTTGTTTAGTGGTGCGCTTACCAACACATTTTGCGATTCATTTTTATATAATAGATTAATTATATTACTATTTTGAATTATTATTAATCACACTTTTTTGACATTTTTTTGTAATTTTAAATAAACATGTATTTCACTTTTTCTTTTCTTCAATAAATAATAATCATTTTACTTAAAAATCAATTGTTTTTTATTAAAATTTATAATTTCGTCAAAGTTCGTACAGGCTTAGTAATACCCTGGATATTTGTATCTATACTGGTTTTTCCTTAAATTGTTTAAATATTTTATTAAATTTTATGAATATCTAAAGTTACAAAAACAAATATTTTATAAAATCTGAAAATGACTTAAATTTGGCATGATAATTACTTCGGTCATGCATTTATATACGATACAGGATTCATATAATCGTACATCGTATCTAAGAACTACGAGCTTATGTAATTATTTAGATTGAGTTTGTAGCAAGTTCAATTAATTACAGACTTCAAAATAATAAATTAACCATTAAAATGTACTTAACTTACACCGACAATATTTTAATAAGAACGAAGACACCTACACTTATTACATCTCTTTAGTCTAAACAGATGTAATAAGCAGAAAATTATGCAAGAATGAAATATTAAATTATTAGGGGAATTAACCTGTAGATATTGTAATCGCGAACAAAGATTTCACAATTTATTGAAGTAGTTGGTACTTAAGAAGTATAATAAAGTAATATTATAATATCAACTTTGTATATATAACATATTATTGATGTTCATTATAATATTACCTTATACCCATTGTAATTGGTAGTTTCGGAATTTTGTTTAATCCTAACTCAAAAGCAAGCGATCAACCCTTTGGTTGAAAGGTGAAACCGCAAACTTTATACTGAAACTGGGGATGTATTCTGAAACCCTAACACGAAGCCACATTATTATTACTGTTATTATACTGACTATACCTTAACATATAAAAATGTATCCTAAATAAGAACATACTTTATGTTTTTCTTGGTCATGTAGAAAAAGATTTGTATTTATGATTTAATCTTCAATTTATTTAAGTATATTTACTAAATACTGAGGTTGATCTTATAACAGGTTAAATTGAATCTGGCCCTCAAGTATTAATAACGGAGCCCTATATTTATGTAAATGTGGGTTCGTTCATTTCCCAAGCATTTATAATATGAAATAGCTTTACTGAACTGAAACTGAAGCTTAAACTGAACTCATTGTGACTATACAAAAACAAACTCCAGGAAATACTTTGACCTCATATAAATATAATGTAATTTCATTAAACTTTAAAAATAAATTTTAGTATTTTATAAAGACCTCGTAATCTAATCTATATCATTATATATTACAAGTGAAATATTTGTTTTTATTTTCCTATAATGGAGATTTAATTAAGGAAGTCTAACGCGAAAGTAAAGTCATTTAATCTATTGATTGTCTCAATTTATCTTTAAAGATATTTCATTATTAATAATACTTGTCAATTTGTTTAGATTTATTACAAAAAATATTAATTTATACTTTTTTCTAACCATTTTTTTTGCAAATACAACATTCAGTCAATAATGGTACTTATTTAGTTTTAAATAAAAATGAATTTTTGATTTTATTGGAAATATTTTAAGCTCTCGCGTAGTAGCTATTTTTTTCTTATGAGGTGGTATTATTGCGATAAAAAACCTATTCCTTCCTCAAAAAATCTGCGATAATTCCTGTCAGCCTTCGTAAATCCTCTGATGTCAAAAATCATATTGTTGGTTTACTACCATCTGACCCGTATGCTCGTTTGCCTTATCATATTATATAAGTAAGACTCTAAGTGCCGATATTTCGTTTACTTTTTTTTCAAAGTATCTCACTTCTGCATATCCACATCAAATTCCATGATAGTGATAGTATAATAAAAAAATAATAACATATTATAAACTTAAATGAACCTTTTATGAATATTAAATTATTGTTAACGCACAAAGAACAATTCAATAAAAAAGATTAGATTTTTTATAATTTTATATATTAAGATTTGAATTAAAATTTAGACCAGTAATGTTTACTATACCGTATATCGTAAAGATACATGCTACATCTAGAAGCTTTTAATGGCATCCTACATGCTTCAACGTATATATATATATATATATATCTGTTTCTTTCATGAAGCGTATTACGAGCGGTCAGTTAATATTGAAGTAGAAGCCGTCATATGGTCTTTTATATTCAAAGCTATTTGAGTGCGTTTAATATATGCTCCCGCTGTTCTCAACTCTCTTATAAGAGTACGCATAACAAACCACCGAGAAGCAAATAGTATTTTCAAATAACGTGTTTGGGTGGTTACAAACTTTTTATAATACTTTTTATAATACTAATACTACTACAGGGTAGTAAAATATGAAGTTTCTAATACTATTAATATTTGTGTATATAATGCAGGTTCTGTTAGGTATGGATCTTATTAACAAGCGAATCACCCTCACTTTGAGAAGTGAGAAATGTACTTAGTAAACAATGACAAGTTTGTTGGTTGTATAATTTCTCTTTTTCCAAAAGTTTAGGTTTGCGTTGTGCATTTTCACACCTTTCACACCGGTGCCATTCAGACATTTTTATAAAGAAATATATTATCAATTTCAATCTTTAAAAGACTACAACTTTGATTTTTTTGAGTAGAAAGTTATGAATACAACTTTAAATATAATTATTTCTTGTAAAATATCTTCAATGAATGCGAAACTCGCTATTATTAATAGTATAATTATAATGAACGAATACATTATTATGTTACATTACCATTAATGAGGGTTAACAAGAATACACCCTCAATTTGTTTAATTTGATTCATGTAACAATATACCAGTTTCCTGAGAGTACACTTTTATATTATGAATATCATTAAATATAAAATTAGCATTTTGAATATCACATTAAATTCTAAGAAATAAATTACTACACATTTCTTTTACTAATTTATATAAACGTGTAATTAACTATTTTAACATGAAAAAGTAATTATTCTGACATAACTGTGATAGACATATAGTATAGCCGACCTCTTTGTGGATATTGATGTCTTTTATAAAACAGCAAATCTTTTTTCTTTATAATATCAGTATAGATAGAATCAGTAATGTTACTATATTTTTTATTTTTATTAAATTTGCTTTTATCCTTTAAGGGTCGTGCCCTTTATACTTCAAACTTTACCGATACTAATACAAACTTTCAACCACTAATAATTTAATTTATTATTTTAAATGTACATAAAAATGGAAATCACTATGCATGCATGTCACAGCTATCTATACTTAGACTTAACTCTTAACATTGGAGTTGAGTATTTTAAAATCTATAGATTTATTTTTATAATAGTTGTTATTTATAGTTTGTATAAATTATAAAAATATTAAACATAATAACTCATAACTGTAATAGCTGCAGCTGTTATGAATAATGCTTCCCGATATTGTGGATTCCTTGAGCTCAATAAAAATAAAATTGCCTGTAAATGTTGAAGCTACTAACAAGAAGAATAAAATATAAATAAAATTATTTGATTAATGAGATGTACCTTATTTTTATTTAAACGTTTCTAAACTTATTATAGCATCCGTACAACATTGATACATCTTCTCTGTGCAATAGCTAGTGTATTGACACTAGTACGTAACATGCTCTGAGCAATCCTTTGATGTTATTGCATGTTAGTTTTTTTTGCATTGTTCAACCAACCCTGTTACAATAACCTTTTTAAATACTAACCATCTGTGTACTTTCTATAATCATATTGCTTTCATCACATTATTATGAAATTAAGGAATTATTATTATTGATAAAAAATATATATTATTATTTTCTGCTAAAACCTATAATGAAAATATGTAAAATAAAAACCTTACAAATTACTTACTCTAAAACAAATTCACCTTTGCGGACAGTTATTATTTTATTCTTCAATAAAATAATATTATTTATTTAAACAGAATTTAGGTAAACAATTTGGTTAGTGAATTTTAGTTTAACGTAAAAGCATATATACTCATAGGCATATCTTTAAACTTATAATTACATGCTACATTTATAACTAGCTTTTGCCCGCGACTTCGTCCGCGTTTCTGTCGTTTTTCGAAAAAAAATTAGCAGATGTCCTCCCTCATAGTTTTGACGTAACAGGCAGATTCACTTTCGTATTTTAGAAGGGCAATAGTAATATAATATGCCAATCCACAAAACTGTTGAAAAATATAAGTAACCGCAGAATATTATAATATACCCACGCTATACCCACGACTCGGTCAGCGTGTAACTCCTTGTTTTTTATTAAGATAATATATTGCTAATATTTTTAGATCAAATTAAAATGTTTCAGCGCAAAGCTTCTGGGTAGACTATGTTAAGAGTCGACCCGTCCGGCACGTGAACGTAAAGATTCCTAGAATTGCTAACCCGGGAAAGAGCGACGTATAATTGACCATGCGAGAAACAGCTAACACCGAGATCTACTCCAGCAACACGAAAAGTCTGCCCTTGAGCTTTATTGATAGTCATGGCATAGCACACCGATACTGGGAATTGCGTTCTTTTAAATTGGAATGGAAAATTATTTGGTATTATGGGAATTCTGGGAATAAAGACAGTTTCTCCTGCACCGCAACCTGTTAAAATTTGAGCCTCGATTACATTTTGTTGCAACTGGGTTACTTTTAGCCGAGTTCCATTGCAAAGTTGAGGTGGTCTTAAATTTCGGAGCAGAATTATCGGTATGCCAATTTTTAAACAAATTATATGAGAAGGTAGTCCAGGCATACTTAAAGAATTTAAAAATTCTATCGGGTAATTAGTGGCTTCTTGTTCATCAACCATTCTATTTATTGAACTATAAACTTTGCTTTCTCCCTGTATATTAGACAGTATTTTATTATTAATTTCAGATGCCTGGTCATTGCGAGGAGTCAAAATGGACCTTTCGCAAAGCCAAGAATTGTCCCTATTTAATATAATTGTTATGTCACCGTAAACCGAAGATATAAGATGTTGTTGGGATTGCACTATACAACATAACGTTCGTGGTCAGCTGTAAGCCGTAATTCCCTCTCAGTGAAGGTTTCGGACTCGCGAGATAAAATATGACGTTCGCGGTCAGCTGTAAGCCGTAATTCCCTCTCAGTGAAGGTTTCAGACTCGCGAGATAATGTATGCCGTTCGCGGTCAGCTGTGAGTCGCAATTCTCGTTGTAAAGCAGTTTCAGCTTCTCGGGATAACGCATGTTGTTCCCGGTCAATGGAACGCCTTAGCTCTCGTTGAGAAGAGCTTTGAGAAGCCCGTGTTGTAGCTCGTCTCGCTCTTTCAGCTGCTAATCGCATCTCTCTTTCTGGAGAGCTTTCATTAGCTCGAGATGTTGAGCACTAACTCTCATAGAGTTTAACCGATGTGCTCTTTCCTCTTCCGATTCTTGAGAACGCGTCATTCTCATTCTCCTAGCTTGACTCGAAGTTCGAGATAAAGATGGTCGTTTTTTAGGTGGCATCGTTTATTTTATTTTTAATCGACGGTAACTTAAATTCTATTTAGTTACCCAACAAAAAACTTACGTCAGAGGTCCTAACTATAGCTAAGTATATAATAAATAGAATATAAATCTAAGTGCCTATTAAAACTAAAATAATATTCTAATCGAATTATAAATATGTACGTAGGTACCTACAAATTACAAAAGAATAAAAAATGAAAATAAAGCTATACTTAATGCGTGTGCAATACTATCTACACTTACCTACTTCACTTAAAAATGAATAATAAGAAATACCTACAACTACTGTAATTAATCAAAGTACCTATGCTAATACAAAAAAAACCTTAGATGTTCTAAGTACAGCTGCTATATAATAAAAAAATATAAATCTAAGTGCCTATTTAAACTTAAATACCTAATATTCTAATAGAATTAAACTAAGAAATATGTACCTACCTACCTACAACTTAGGTACAAAAAAAAAAGAAATGAAAATAAAGCTAAAACACGTGTGCAGTATAGGTAGATAGTAGGCAATATCTACCTATACCTACTTCACTTAAAAATAAATAAAAATACCTATGAATACTATAATTAATAAAAGTACCTACCTACGCTTTTATCTACTCAATACAAAAAAAACTAAACATAAAATGCCCAAAACTAACCTATCAGTAACTAAAAATCTAACAATAATCTAATCTATCTATCTATTATCTAATCTAAAAATCGAATTTAAATCTACTTAAAAAGAAATAAAATAGGAACTATTAATAGTTAAGAATTTAAACAAAACTAAAACTAATTTAGAAAATAACAACAAAAGAAATTAAAATAAACTATTTAAAGACAAAAAGTCGCGCTGATAAGCACGGTTTATAAAATAACAATTATTGTCTGTCAATAAAGTTCAACACTCTGAACGCATCAACAGCCAAATATTGAATGACGCTTGCGCTCGCCTCCCGCCCCTTTTATACTCTGCCGCCGCGAGCCCCGTCGAGCGCGGCAACCGTTACGCAAAAATAATCCTTATAGCTTGATTCACTATTCACGCGCGATGTTTTGTTGGCGTATTTCATGTAAGTAAGTATAAGTTTGGTGTTTCTATACCGATTTCAATGATTCTTTTTTTATTGAATTGGTGCTAATGTTTATTTTTTTTTTTAATTAGGAATGATGGTGAGCATTATTGGTTTTATAAACGTAAAAGTAAACAAATATAATAAGAAATCTCCGAACTGCTAAGCTATCGAGAGTTATGCGTGTTATTGTGAGTTAACTATAAAAGGTAGATATATGCTGTCTTGGAATATTTTTCGTGTATTTTTATGTAGAATATTTCCGTTATACATAGTTTCTATGTAGCTCTAACCATTAAGGCTGCACACGCGACGGAAGCTTAAAAAATCAAGCAACTTCTCCCATTTTCTCAACATTTCCTTTCACTGCTCTGCTCCTATTCATTGTAGTGTGATGAAAAGTATACTATTACCTGCCCAGGAGTATAAAGAATAATTGTACTAAGTTTCGTTAAAATCCGTCGAGTAGTTTTTTTTTCTATAAATAACATACAAACAGACAGACAGACAGACAGACAGACAAAAATTTTTTTAACTGCATTTTTGGCATCAGTATCGAACACTAATCACCCCCTGCTACTTATTTTGTAAATATATTTCATGTACAGAATTGACCTCTCTACAGATTTATTATAAGTATAGATTATTTTCAAAACTAGAAAGTATAACAGAGGCGAGAAAATTAAGAAAGCAGTGATTTTAATACTCCTTTATACTTAAGTACTGTGATAAGAAGATAAACTTATAAAATTTAAATAATTATAATGTAATGTTGTATACTTTAAATTGTATACTTACTTGAAACCATATCTTGATTATAATTACTCTACTTTTATTATAAATATTAACTAGAACTTTAATATTATAAAGAAATAATGTTATTAACTTTTAAAATTCTTCAGCTGAGAATATCTTAATAAAAACATTATTAATGTAATGACAATGACAATACAAGACCGACATTATTACTAATGATTGATAAAGTATTTGTGCAACAATAAAACAAAATAAATTTATTGAAAAGTATCTCTGAATTGTTATTATCATACTAAATTCTAAATAAATTTAAATATTACATTAGTATTATCAACCGAATCGCAGTTACAGCAAATGGGCCAGAAAATCATCAATAAAAAATACAAGAAGCACTTGTAGCCCGAAACCTGTTCAACTCTACGTAGCCTAGAAATAAAACAATAAGTAAGCATCCACTTTAATAGAGGGTATTAGAAATCCTTTTAAAGTATTCAGACAGAGAGATGATAATAAGTTCTACTTATAGCATTGAGATATTTCTCTTCCTTTTAATACATACAAACAAACATAATAAATAAATTCTACTTCATTTTATAACTGCACAATATTTTATTAAAGTCACTTTGGTAACAAATTTTATCTCTAATAATATAGAAATAATATAGAAGAGTACTTTACCTTAGATAGGGCGCCCTTGATCAATGGACAGAATATACATTATTTCTAGTTTCAAAAGCGACTCGTTTATTTAAATATATTTACCTTATAAAATAGCTCCAACATAATTAATTCAATCAAAAATTCACGTAACACTATATTAAATATGAAAATAACATATTTTTATGAGCTTTGATCTGCGGAATAAAAATAATGTTTCAGTGGTACCAATCTTATTTGTTGTGGAAGTAAGAGTGAGCAGAAGGAATTATATTACATGAATATAGAATATTTTCTTTAAATTGTTTCAAAGATTACTAAAACCCCATTTAAATAGCTATAAAATAAAAATATATTATCATACTTAATTACAATTGATTTAAAACAAGCATTTCTTCTCTAGTAACATGAACATCTTTAATGTTTTTGTTTCATTTATATCATTGCTGTAATCAATTGAGCAGCGGAATTAAAGTGTATAGTTGTTATTAAACTATATTATTTTCTAATACCTTTCTAGTGATTATAATAATTTAATTTTGCATAAACATTTTTTTGTTATAAAAACATGTTCTATAAAGCACTAAATAGACAAATTAGTTTAAATGTTTTTCAGGCAAGAATAAAAGTAAAATAAGAAGTGATATAATTTATAATAATGAAGTAATAATCATATAATTGATATTACTTATAGAAACTTTTATTATTAACTTATTTCAATGATGAAATTATAGTTAAAGCATCGATGAACGTTATTTGAGATGTTAATCTAAGGTAAGTTTATTTATCTGGTATTCTACTTCTACATGGTATAATCCTATATAATTTGCAATCGTTAATTAAATATTTCTTATATTCTTATTTGTTTGTTAAATTATCTATCTATTATATGGTCATAAAACGTGGAAATACTGATTAGACGCATCTGCATTGTATCATATAAGAATCCCTGAATATAATATCCGAAACCTCTGTTTGTACACTTATTTTTCTGTATTCTATTAATTATAATTTCTTTTTATTATATTTATTTTTGTCTCCAAAGTTTATAAATTAAATGTAGGTAATGAATTTTAAGTTAATAAATTTGTATTTTTAGGTTCCTTAGGTTGTGACCGACGTAATGGCGCAGTGTGTAGGATAGCCGAAAATTAATTAATTAAATTAATTAAATTAGAGTCAGTGAATCTACGAAGGATATCGTCTATCTTGAATCTACACCGTGTTGCAGCAGGAGGAGTTTCCGAAAATTTTAATACTAAAAGGTACAAATTTTTAGAATCATTCTGTAAGGTCCTTAAGTTATCCTTTTGTTTACCAATCAGGGACCCGTAGGTTAGATAATAATATAGTGAAATAATATTTCTGATCTTGAGATTTAATAATTGTAGTATAGACAATATGGATTTAGATAATATTTTTAAAGCTATTTGTTTACTCCCCCCATTTTATGAGACTTGCTAACATCTTGCCCCCATTTATAAAAATGTGATCAACAATCAAATCTGTTAATGATTTAATTACTAACGCGTCAGGATAGCAGTAACTAAACCTAGTGTTAATATATTATATTTTAAATAGCGTCAGTGGGCCCACTACCACAGCGTATCCTTAATCTAAAGGTTGCCTGGTAGAGATCGCTAATAAGCGATAAGGCCGCCATTTTGTATAACCAAATTATTGTATTGACTATTTGTAACGTGTAAATTAAAAATATTTGTTTTTCTGGTATGCAATAAAGTATATTTATTATTATTATTATTATTAAAGGCGTATTGCTGCCGGTAACACAGTCAACGGTGCTTTGGCTGCATTGTTGAGACGACGGCTGTACACAATGCAGTTTTGCTGCCGACGCTGTTATACGGCAGTAAAACGTGGGTAACATAGAAGAAGAATGTAAGAAAGATGAATGCTATGGAGATGCGATCTCTTCGTCGAATATGCGAAGTCAGTTTAGCTGACCGAATCCGCAATGACAGGTATCACAGAATAGCAGATACTAGCGAAGATGTCACGGTGAGAATGAAGAAGAATGTGCTCACTTGGTTTGGGCAAGTCGAACGAATGAGTGATGAAAGAATGGTAAAAAAGATTTATACTGGAAAAGTGAGCGGTAAGAGAGACAGAGGGAGGCCTCAAGTGACCTTCAAAAACACAGTAGCTACGATACTGGAGGAAGGTCACGTAAAAAGCATGAGGACCCCCCGGAGGGCATGTATGAAGAGGTTAATGTCTGTGGTAGAGGCGAAAGAGGTATACAGGGTCCGTAGCGTTTGGCGCTCCGTCGTCTCTGGCTTCCCCGCAAGGGATATGGCGGAAGCTAAGTAAGTATTTATATTAAATAATATCTAAATCTATGACGATATTGCTTTGTTAATAATTTGTTTATTGTATCATTGATTGATATATCTCAATAATAATAGATAAATACAAAGTTCCCAAATAACTTTAACGTCAACTGTAAATACTCGGTTACCAATGTTTCCGAGAACGTTGCTAGAGAACTAACAAATGTTCAGTAACTAAAATTGTTAATGGTTTTAATTTATTGTACGGCTCTGAATGGAGGATTTATTTCCCTTTTATTCGTTTATTGAATTAATTCAGATTCCAGGAAATGTTTTTTGTTTGATTGTTATGTAAAGATGGATTGTATTAAAAATAATTATTTTATTTATTAAAGCAAAAAGAAAATTAAATCGGTCAAGTGTGCTTCGTGTTCGCGAATTATTCATAAATTCGATATAAATGTCAGCTGAATTATTTATTTTCTTGTCTGTATGATGTGGCTAGATTATAAAACAGCTTGTGATATTGTTAACGACATGCATAAATATTTTTAACTCTGCAATTAGTCCTCGTTTAACTTAGTGACCTATTTTTGTGTGTTTTAATCTATTATGAAGAAATTGATTTAGGTGGCTTTTGAAAACATAATTAGTTCAGTATTCAATATGGTAATGGTTATTGCCATAGCTTTATTTACAAAAATAACAATAGAATTATAAGTTTCATCAAACTAGAATTTATTGATTTTTATATTCAGGCATCATTTTAAGCCCTTATAATTTTTTGGGAGACGTTAATACAAAGTAATTATTCTTGTAGACACTTATCATATAAATTATCACTATAACCTTTCTAACGATAAATAAATAAATAAATATATTATAATTAATGCAATGATACAACCTCTATGATATTATCGCTTATTGATCATCGAGTCAGTTCCGTCTTAAAGTATTAGTAAATGGTAGAAATTTTGTGGGCTTTTAGGTCAATTGGAAGGACAATTTACGACGTAAAAACTAGCATTAAAATCCATGTATATATATTTGTGAACGGTGACGTTACGTCAGTCTGGATTCTTGAGTATAGTTTAAAGTGTTCTATTCATATAAGATAAGTTTAAAGTATTATATTAATATAAAATTTTATAAACTTCAATTAGATTTTGAGATTTTTCAATTTCGCAAACGCAAATGACCTTCATATTTGTAAACGGTAATATTACGTAAGTCTCGTTCCTTGCGTATCGTTTGGTATGGGGTACGTTTGACCAATTCATTGAAGAACAGTTTGGATCCAGGAAAGTTTAAAGTATTCTATTTATTTAAGATTTTGTAAACACCAAAGTATTTTTAAGATTTTTCAATTTCAAACGCACCTTCAAAGGACCGACTTCAAAAGACCGACAAATTTAAAAGTATTTAAGAGTATATAATCTCTTTTTATCTATAAATATTAGCTCTACTTTGTTTGTTTGTAACACTACATTAGTGTGCATCCCTGGTATGTACTTGCCCTAGTCTTCAGACAAATGGTATCCATTTCGTGCTTTATCTTCATTGTCGTGAACATGTAATCTAATCATTGTAAATACAATTTCATTCAGTCAGTTTGTATTCGGGTTCTAATGAATATTGTAAGGATGGAAATATGAGAAAGAGAGTCCCAGAGAATAATCTTCAAACCAGAAACAAAACTTCATTACTTATTTACAGATTTGAAATCGAGAATATTACCGGAGGACTGTTTGAAAGCCAACATGATTTGCAATTCAGATTTATAATTTAACAAGGGTTTAAACAACAAATAATTTAATTACAAATAAAATTAAGAAGATAGATAAATAAAGAAAAAATATGTATTATATATATCATATTGGACAATTCGTTTTTAATAGTTTAAATATATTAAAATTTTATATTTTAATAATAAAAAGCTCGAGTTTGTAACTATCATTTATTTATTTATTTATATTTATAATATACTAAATTCACATAGCAGTTAATACATAAAAGTAAGCAAATGTTATATGGAGCTATCATTAAGATATTTAAGCGAAATATTATTATGCACCTAAATAAAGAAAAGTTTTATTTTAACTTATTAGCAAAAATAATCTATTAAAAGAGTGATAAAAAAACATTGGCTGCAATAAATTGCACAAATCTATTAATTATTTATGTTCGTATTTTAGCGTACGTCGTTTTTATTATAAACATTTAAAAAAATAACTATTACGTAAATCACAACATCCGTTTTTTAATATCTACTATGAAAGCATATACTCGTAGAAAGTATGAAATAATAATCTTACACAAGCAAATTTTTGTTTAATCTCATTACTCTGCAGTGGAAGCTAACAAGGAAATGAGGGACGAATTAACTTACAAACATGTGACATAACATGTGGCAATTACAAACTCTCAGTGAAACGTGAAAAGTTTTGCTTAAATATATAATTTATGATGTTGAATTAATTTGGTATTTGATAAATCCATTTTATCCCAGAACGAAACAACACGTCCAACCAATCACATTGCTTTGAACAAAAATATTTGTTTTAAATGTATTTAGCTACTCAATGAAATATAATTATAAGGTTAATGAATAATAAACAAAGCAGTGGTTACGTAAATGCTTCAATTGTTGTAACGCTTCTTTTTAAAGCGCTTTCAAACAAAATGTAATAAAATAAATGTGTTTTCTGTAATAATTTAGCTACATGTTTTGTCCCGAGGGTCTGAGTTCTTATATATTGTAAATGATTATAAAAAATGATGTGATGTAATATTATTATTAAACTATTTGATTTTCATATCGGTCTGTTATGTTTTTGACTGATCCTGTAAAATGATCCTGTAATATAGTTAAAATATGTATTTAAAAGAACGAACTTTTTACAGTTTTTAAGCTTTATAGCTTAATCTTTCCTGTTTAACCACTTTATTTGTAAAGGATCAATAGAGAAACGTCTACCACCAATTATTTCAATAAAAAACCATTAGTTATAGTTCTAGCAATGTCTGTCACATACCTAAATTCTTTTAAAATTAAACAATTCTTATGTGATCGTGCAATACCTTCGCATCTGACCAACTCGTTGCAAGCTCGAGGTAATGGCGATCTATTTTACAGCGAGACGAATAAGTTATTTTTAATGAATTGTTTTTAACGTTGTTGTTTTGTTACCGGGATTGGTTTTGTAGTTATTTTATGTACACTTATGGCTTCCTACTATGTTAGTTCGCTTACAATTATTGCAGTATCGCGTAACAACTTTTTCCACAAACCCAATGATCTACATATTTACTGTGGTCGTATTTATCTCATTACGTCCTGTAACAATCCATGTTTAATGGGTTTAGTAAATTATATACAATATTTAGTAAAATATTTATATGAACATTGTTTTGAATTTGATAACAGGTAATGTTTGAATGTTTTGTGAAAGTTGGTTGAAAGACGTACCTATCATACAAAGTTCTACAAAGGAGAGTTATCCTTTGAAGACATGTAAAAGGAAATCTGACTTTGTGTCTGTTCTTGGTTCATAACTATGATATATGTTCATGTCTATATCTGGGATATGTTTATACGTAGGCAAGTCAATTTCTAACAACTGACATCTTTTCATAAAGAGAACAAATCAACAATATTATATTTAACATATAGTGTTTGCTGTTACCAGGATATGTTGAATTTGTCCTTTCCGTTTGGTTCAGGGTGTGATTCTTGATACTATTGTTACAATATTTCGAATTTAATTCTTTCAAAAAGCGACCTCTTAATATATTTTGTATTCTTTAAAAATATATTCCCATTTCTTAAAATGTTCGCGGGTTTTGATTTTATTTTGTTTATTATATATTCCTAATTTATGAAAACCGATTAAGTTTAATGAGATGTTAATACGTAGATATAACTTTAGTCATTCCTACTCGTAAGTGCAATGTATGTCTAAATGAAAGAAAGAACTATTGCTTTCTACTTTTCCGTCAGAGTTCCTCTTATTTACAATATAAGAGAATGAATACTTTATTTGAAATAATTTTGTTTATTCATTCATTAATTTTGGTCATTAATTTTGGTCATTTATTTTGGTCATGTATTATATACAGTATTATTATTTTGTCTTCGATTATACTAATACTACTACTATTCACTGGTTTTATGACATAAAAATCTTTTATAAACAAGATAAATATAAAATTTTATGTTAGTTACGAAACTATAGGTGATTCCATATAACAATTATTCTTTATGTACCTCCCCTAAGGGTAACTTTTCGTAAAAAATTAAAGGAAACCATCATGCAAAATGTAAAAATCGTATCATTTTTTCACTTTCTGAGATTTTATGATAAATCTCTGTATAGTAATCATGTACATGAATACATTGGCCACTATCTTGAAAAGATAAATCAAGTTTAGGTACTTACTGCAAGCTTCTAATAAAAGTTTAAATAATTCTCTGTTGAATTGTCTTATTTTCTTCTTTTATGGGTTGTTGTATTTACATTATGAGTGGAAGGGGTGAAAACATATAAGATATAATAATTTTTAATATTTTAAACTTTTTATAAACTGTTTAATATGCACTAAAGTAAAGAGTTAATTTGTCTACCATCGGTTTAGAGAGAATATTTGCATTTTAAATATTTGCTAGATAAGTTTAACATAGTAGTTAAAAGAGTGTCAACTACGAGTATATTATTATTTTATTTCGGTATAGTTTATAAGTTCTTAAAGTAAATTAGTGATTGTAATCGATATCGTAGGTGGGTTGTAGGGGAATTAAATTTGATTATATATATATATAATATATATATATATATATATATATATTTATTTATTTAAAGAAAATATTCTTAAAATTGCAAAACATATTGTATCAATAAATACATGTCAGTTTGTGTAAGGGGGAGAAATAATCTAACATTTTACCTAATATAACCAGAGGGTGGAAATTTGGAAAAAAAACGTGATTAATGGACAACCCGTCATATCTTTTATTAAATATAGAATTCTAATATATTCATAATTAATAAGGGACAAAGGTTATATATTTCCAGCAACTAGATAGTATCTTTTTCGAGGGCTTCGTGACATACGTTTAATTCATAAATGATTAACAGGTGTAAAGTAGGACAAAACGATAATATTATTAATATATTATATAATTATTTAAAATAAAATTACAAACATACCAAGATCTATTAAAAATTACTAGATGAAACATGAAGGACCAACGTTATATAATTTTCCAATTTATATAAGATGCTATTCAGTTATTTTAACTCAATACAGATAAATTATACGAAAACTTAGTACCTTAAAAACAATGAGTATCACTACACATAACTAGTGTGGTTGTTTACTGAAAATGGAACTTTTAAGGAAGATATTAATACTTTAAGTATATCTTTGTATTATTGAGGTCATTTTCCATTGTTAATGATGACTTCGATGTTGCTCTTTGAAAGTTAGTCACTAAGTATTATATAAGTCTCTAGATCGTTAAACATCCGGGAAGTATAACAGATTCCATTAGGATTTTTCTATTCCGAAAAGAGAATGATATGTAACTTGTTCTTTTCTTTAACAATTCAAAATGGAATATATATATTTAATGTGGAATCCACACAATATATTTATTTACATATAAAAAAATTGTTGAGACCAATTTTGCAAAAGAAATACTCGAAACGGTGGGAATTGACGGATGAGGTAATGCTTTTCTCAGGAACTCTGACATTTTATAAACACAAAAAATCTAAAAGTACTTCTAATTTGATCTGAAATACCTTAATAATTATAATTTGAGTATTAATATTATATTGTTATTTTTTTAGTTTTTAAATAAAAAACCTAATATATAATATAATATACTATCTCTATATAATTTACTTGTGGATTTTTTATTTATTATATATAGTTTTTAATGCAACAAGCTAGTTATTTTCAACACACATTCTTAAAATAGCATATAACATCTTATCTCCATTCCATACTTCAAAATGTTTTTTTCTATAAATATATAACTGTATTTTTTTATTAATTATAAGAATTACATGAGATCAACAAGCTACAACTACATATATACATTCCAGGTAGATAAATACAAGGAAGATTTAATATAGGGGCTTACTTTAGCGGTCGATTTGACGACAATAGAAAGAAATAGATTACGTTAACGACGTGCTCTTAGACGATATTTTTGCGATTAATATAATGGAGAGGTTGAACAAAGTAATAAAATAATTATCTCTAAAAATATTATATGTATAATTACAATGTACAAACTTCTTCATAAATACTCCAAATTAAGTCAAGTAAACATTATTTTATAAGTTATTTTAAATATCAAATAGGTATAGATTCTATAAACAATATAATGAAATTACTATAGAAGTTGTTACAATATGATTGTGTACTAATGATTAACCAACATGATGATGAAAAAAAACTATTAAATGTAGCATTGTTTTGTAAGAACAATGAAATTGCTAGTGTCACCTTTTTCATTTTAATATGAGTAATACATTTTAACTGATAAAGTCAAAGTGATACACTTATCATTGAAAAAAACACTTATCAGTAAAATCAATTATGTAAATAATACTATTTGTCTCTAAGACGTTAGGTAAAATACAACTGATGGACGTCTTAATTATAATTCTGGTAGTAAATTATGAGTGTCAATTGCCTTATCGAACAAGTGATACAAAATATGTTTGCTTGCTCTTGCTCGTTCCGGATTACTTTTTATTAATATTTTATCTCTAATCATAGAAGCCTTTTCTTAGAAAGTATATTGGTGTTAATAATTCTACCATATTATTTGGTTAAATTATAATAATTTTATAATTGTTTCTGTATTTAAAAAAAAAAACAAAAATATTAGCTAATGTTTAGAAGTGTATAACATTTTTAAGGGTTTATGTCAATATATTAGTTTAAAAGTTTTATGTGTAATGTATTAAAGAAAAGGTACGATTTAATTTTTTGAACAGTTATATAAACTATCAAATTAGTATATTTAAATTTACACAAATATGTTAGTTACTTCATTAAATAAATTATATTCAAACATTATAAACACGCTTGTAATTTTAACTAGTTACCTAAGTAAATATTAATTTAGTAAATATATTTTCTTTGAACAATTTTCATGGAAAATCAAACACAGATTTACCCTTAAGGTCAAACCATTTAGTTATAAAACTTTCAAACAATAGCGTTTAATTTGGTTTGTATAAATATTGTACTAACTTATAAAATCATGAATATTTTCATAAATCAATTTGTGTATTCCTATTATAACATAATTTATTAGAGTATTGTAATATTTAAACTAACAATCATATAAATTTATTGATACGATCTAATTTATAGTACAAATAAATCATAGTAAAATATTAAATAGTATTTTGAGTTTTTTGGCTTTGGTTGATAATGTCTTTATTAGTCCAGGTACAAAACGTTTAGGTTGCAAAACGTGTAGTAGACCTGGTAAGTGCTAACATCGCCCACAGACATCTGCAATTATAATGTCTCCAAAATGTAATCATCCCCGAGGAGTGTAGAGGATAGTAGGAGACTAGAACACACTGCACACTGTGAGTGGGGGGAGGGGGGAGGGTTAGAGCAGGACATTTAAAGATCATAGAGTTTAATTTGTTTGATGCGGCACTATATTTAATATTTCTATATTAAATCAAAGTTTAGTTTGATTAGACATATAAATCATCTGTAGTATGGAAAAACATTATCATTATAACTCCGAGCATTGTGAGGGTAACATTGTTGCATTTCGATTGTGTTCATGAGAATACCGGTATGGTATCAGGTTTAATTAATCAATATAAAATAACATTTATTTTGTAAGCTGAGATGTTCCTAGACTTGTAATTTATATTAATACGCCGTTGGTTTTAGGTCCTTCCAAATTATTATCATAGAATAACATTCAACACACCCTACTTATTTTACTGCATAATATATTAATGAGATTCAATAAACAAGTTTTATCGTCTTATATTTTTACTGTCAAACATAATTTTATCTTCAGACCCAAACTTGAAATCGTAAAAGGCATATTTATTAAATAGTTAAAAAACATATATTTATTTATGTTTAGGGAAATGAAAATCATTCGTGTATTATTAATTATTGCAGTCTATTAGATAAGGAAAAAAATAATATTTTGAAAAGAAATTAGTATATTATATATTGCTAAGAAATGAATTTATTTCAGATATGTTAAGCTATTTTGTACGATATATATATATATATATATATATATATACATATATTTTTATATTATATATATAATGTACGAAATACAGAAGATCGATCATGACTTTGACTTTTAAATAAATGTGTCATCCCTTTTAGTAAACTTATTTAATAAGTTTTGTTTCTAAATTCGAATGTTTTTCCGTTTGCTGCATATAATAACATTGATGCCACAACCGAAATGAATAGTATAAATAGTTATTTGACTTAGCTTAAATTTATCTTATATTAATAGTTTTATTAAATAAAAAGATAATTATTGATATCCTGAAGCGCATATTTACTAATTTCTATTCAAACAGTACACAACAGATGAATTAAGGTTGGAATGAAGTCCCCGGATGTTGCAAAAGTCCACATTTAGAGTGCAGCGGGGTGCCGTTGTGTTGACTTGTCGTTTGCCCTCTGAAAATCAAAAATGCTATTCTTTGATCGCTCTAGATACGACAGGTAACCCCAGCAAAATCCGAGAATCATTCCCCCAATTTTGTTTCGGGGACGGGTTCTAAGGCATCATCAAAGCCAGTAATCTTCTAGGATATAATTTTTACAGGTATCGCTTTCATGTTTGTCGGGGAGGGGGGATATTTGGGCTTCCCGATTCTCTCACTCACTTACGGAACATAACCAAGTAAAATTTGGTTTCCATACGTCGATCTTCTATTAGACGGTGGCCCGAACTAGCCCATTACGAACTACAGCTAGGTTCTTCTACCAATTAAAATAACTAAACTTTTATGAAATTATCGGAATAAACCACTGATGGATGCAACTGTAGCTTAACATCTGGTTCAGTCGTGATAGATTTTTCAAAATCTATATAAAATTTATATAAAGTTTTGTACTCTATATAAATTCATAAACGTTTATATAAAGTACAAAAAGAAATAGGTAGTAAATAATTTATGTTTTAGAATTTCATATTTTTGTAATACATATATATTACTGTAATATTCAAAATGCTAAATATGTATTTTAATGATATTCATAATATAAAAGTGTAATCTCAGAAAGATATATTGTCACTTAAATCAAATTAAGCAATTAGAGAAGGTAATTACGAATTAATTGTACAATTAATCCTTATTAACGGTAATTTAACATAATAAGTTATTTAAAATGATGTTCATAACTTTTTACTTAAAAACAATCAAATTTGTAGTCTTTCAAATATTTCAATGATCTGATAATGTTTGTCTTTTTAAAAATATGACATTGGCACCAGTGAGGTGAGGTGAAAGAGAAATAATACAACAAATCAACTTGAAATTATTTACTAAGAGTACTTCTACTTTTCTCCAAAATTGATTGTTTTTTCAAAATGGGATGATGCACTTGTTATTATAAGATCTTTAAGATCCATACCTAATAGAACCTGCAATATATACACAAATGTAAATAGTATTAATACCTTCATATTTTACTACCCTATAAAAGTACTATAAAAAGTTATTAACCAACCAAATGCGTTATCGTATTTTAAAATTTATTCGCTTCTCGATGGTTAGTTATACTCTTATAAGAGAGTTGAGAACAGCTGGAGCGTATATTAAACGCGTTGAAATAGCTTTGAATATAAAAGACCATATGACTTAATGGCTTTTATTCAACTCGTAATTAAACCACTACGCTTCATGAAAGAAGCTGAGATGTAAGCGTAGAAGATTATACGATGTCATTAAAAGCTCCTCCATAGCATGTGTCATTATGGTATAGGTATCTAAAATATATTGTTAAAAAACATTATTTTATGTTAGTTTTACATAAATATAGGGCTCAGTTATTAATACTTACGTCTAATAATACTCGATCGCTGTGCCCTTGGGGACCAGATTCAATTTAACCTTTAATAAGATCAACATCCATAATTAATATATACTTACATGAATTGAAGTTTAAATTATAAATACAAATATTTTTTTTATATGATCAGGAAAAACAAGTATTGCTTATGTAGGTTACATATATATTAAAGTACAATAATAGTAATAATAATGTGACTTCCTTTTAAGGTTTCAGAATATATTCCGAATTTCAGTATAAAGTTTGCGGTTTCGCCTTTTAATCAAAAGGTTCATCGCTTGCTTCTGAGTTATGATTAAACAGAATTCCTAAACTAAATTAAACTACCCAATTATAATTGGTATAAAATAATATTATAATAATGAACATCAATAATATTTTATCTATACAAAGTTGATATTATAAAAGCAACTTGAATTAATTCTTAATGTTTGTTCTCGAATATAATTATTATTATACAAGCAATACTTAATATTTTGATTTTGTAAATGACAATATTTGATATCAGCTTACAGGAAATCTATATTTATTAACTGCACTATTAAAATTAAAATTTATGAACAATGTGAAATCTCATCTTGTTTTTAAAAAATATAAATGGATTGAAAAATTCATCGATACGAGTAGAACTCCAATTTCGTTAAATTACAATGATACCCTTATTCATTTAGTATTTCATTCTTTCACAATTTTCTATTTATTAGCTACTATTAATATACCTACGCTTATTTATTCAGTTTAGTATTGAAAATATTATGTAATAAATGTTAGTGAGTATGGTTAATTAATTATTTTAAAACAAATAAGAAGTAAACAGAGAATCTGTCATTAATTAAACTTTTATTATAAATAATTACGTAAGCTCGTAGCTCTTATATCTTAATTTCTGAAAATTTTTCACTTTTAATTTTAAGTCAGTCAGTCATATATATATATATATATATATATATATATATATATATATATCTTTATTTGTTTCCACCAAAATTAAATAACCTTTCAACTTCTTACAGTACAACACTATTGATCACCAACTTGCTTTAAAGCTAACACTTCACTCTCACTGCCAATACATCTTTTTTTATACAAATTACAAGTCCACTACTGACTTAAATTACATAATTTGACAGGATTATCGAAAGTCAATATTTATCTAACAAAAACAACTTAACATATTTTAATAATATATTAAATAATTTTAATTTGCGTACAAATTTCTCAATATTAATTCAATAATTACAACATAAATTTTAAAATAAGTTAACAATTGGTCCATCCCGATAATTTTCGCGTCCCCGCGAATGATAATATAGATAAACATTTAATACAATGAAGATATTATACTGAATTATCATAAATGTATTTTCTACAAAATGTATAATAGTCATTTTAAAAATTACTAATTTCATTTTCTAGACTAATATTTAACAATTACGTAAAGTATTAATTTCATTATAATTATTGTCCAGTTTGCACATCAAAGTACAAGTACGGCACTATACAGTTAATCATAGTATACAAGTACAAGTTCTCAACTTCTCGAGTTGTTCTCAAGCTCATAGCTTTTATTACCCTGTGCAGTTTTGCACTTTACAAAGTCAACTTATTCATAGCAGTTGTGTTTTATGCACTTTGCATTTAAAATATAAGCCTCGTTCTTAGCGGCATACAATAATAATGTGCACATTGCACTTCATAACTTTGTATTCTCTCATAATAAATTAGTTATACGTGCACATTTCACCATAGATTCTAAAATAAGTCGGCCGTGGCCATTTCCTCTAGGTGATGCATTTGCATTTTTAATGTGGTGAACTACATCAGTAATAAAATTATTTATAACTTTAAATGAGTACCCTCTTTCACTAATTAATCATTTCGGCAATCCAAACATCAAAACATAGTTCGTTAGTACCGTGAGGGCTGAAAAAGACTTGGAATTTTTAACCGCTTTTAAACCATAATTAAAACGTTACATATATTATTTTTCCACTTCACAAATGGACCAACATGATCAACATGAATGGTACTAAAGGGTGTCGTTATTTCTTAGGAATGGGATGCAAGAAGTCCTGTTTTTTTTTAATCTAAATCTTATATCCGTCATCACTTTTGAAAAAAATGTGATATTAATATTATTATTGTAATATTTACATTTATCCTGTATAATTATTTTTTTTAACAGTTGTGATCAAACTTTTATGAGATTTAAACACTCATATGTGGAGATGCTCAGTTGCAGTCTGTACAATAAGAATGTCATAGTTCTTCCTGGTAAGTTGGTAAAGATAATGCCCAAAACCTCAATATCAATCGATGTTTTACTGTATATAGCGTCGCTGAATGTTATCATTAAATCGTTGCACCGTATACGATGTTTATGCAAAATATTATTAGGTACTCATAAAATCTTTATGATTATATTACAATATCTCTACCGGGCCGGGAAACTTTTGATACATTTTCGATCTGATATGCAAGATGTTTCTTGTAACAATATTAAACATTATATCTGGAATTTCCACAGAAATTATATGATCGATTTTTCCAAGACGGATTTTGTCGATGAGTCAAATCAAGATATGTACATGAAGTCATCCCCGCTTTTTCTATTCAACCGAACACGTCTAGCAACGTGTGGGACCAAAAACATGTAATTTTGTAATAAAGCTTATTAAAGACTAAGTTTGGTATGAACAACACGTGCTATAATGTCATGACGATTTATTGCATTTCGTCCAGTCAATAACAACGACGTAATCTCTGGTCATTTTGGATTACATGTAAACGTAATAAAAAAAAACATGGTCGTTCATATTCGCGAACGAAAGTCAGAGCATCCTGTATTTATTCATGCATATGACGCTTATGTACGATGACAGCAGAATGACAATGAGTTGCCAATTTTAGCAACATCGGCATTATTGACAACGTCATCAACCGATATGCATAATATTCCTTAGAACTAACGTTCTTGTTGGTTCCTGTAATAATATATTAGTTTTCATAAGTTAAATTTTAATAAATTAAGATTCATAAATATTTTTTTGTTAAATCCATCTTGTCCATTTCAGAACATCAGTGGGTATTGGAGAGCGTCATATGAAGGGTGTATATCAGCTATGAACTGGAGAGTATTATTTCTTCTACGAATCAAGATTTCTCATGTAGATGCACAATACACCCTGACTGACTGATACGACCCTGACTGTCTTAGTTTAAAATAGATGCAAGATGTTCTACCGGTCTGCCATAAACATGTAATTACTTAATTATTAAATGAAACACAATAATCTATATTGTGCAAAGATATAAAAAAATCCGTGCCCGCAGGGGGACACGCGTGGGTAGACCTCGTGTGTAACTCGTTTAAAATATAATTCACTACCTAAGAATAATACATGATGCCGCTGTTTACATCAAAAATTTTCAAGCAAAAAGCGGTTTTAATTTTTTTTCTCGGAAAAGGTATCTTTTTTGGAAATACTTTTGGTACTTAAATTTAGAGTAAAAAATAACCTTTCTATTAAAAATATTTGCGAGGAGGGAATGTATACCAGAAAAAAGTTGTCGTGGTTTTACCTACCTAAAATTTACAAGCTAAAAGTGGTTTTAATTTTTTTTCTCGGAAACGGTACCTTTTACGGAAAAACTTTTGGTACCTAAATTTAGAGTAAAAAATAACCTTTCTATTAAAAATACTTGTGATGTCAGAATGTTTACCACAAAAAAGTTATGAATTTTTTTCCAAAAAATTTTGTTTTTTTTATCCCCACCCCTAAGTTATTGAAGTTAGGTTTTCGGTTTATCTACATTAGTTATAGGTATTTATCAAAGACATCATATAATATGAACGCGATTGATCTCCTTTGTATAGGGATAAAGTTATGGTCGAAAAACTGAAATCAGAAAAAGTGAGGCCCTAGCGCCCCCTGTGACCGGATTTCTCTGGTTAACGAACTTGACCTTCATTTTCGGATGGTTGATTTTTGTGCAAAGTTTGAAAGCGATCCGAGCGAAACTGCGGCCGCTATCGTGCTGACAAAAGTCGAATCTGGACGCACGCACGCATATATATATATATATAAGCTTTTTGACCAATGGTCATTTCGGACTAAGGCGGTCATAAGAAGACCTCCTGTGAAGAAATTTTTCCAAAATTCGAAAGTAGGGGACAAATGAATGGGCAGACCGAATTCTTCGAGGTCTACCCAAAATGGTATTGTAATATCATTAAAGCAATATGATTACGTAATGATGAAATAATAAATGATATGTTATCTTCACAGTAATGGCAGAAATTACTAAACCCTTGCGAACAATCTGTTATTCCCAGCAAAGCGACGAATGATACTCATGAACTTGAAAGCCTTACCATTTCCACGCTTTGTTAATTTATTATAACATACGTTGATTATATTAAATTTGTGCAAATATGCATGCATTGCAATGAATTTTTAAATATAATATGTATACGGCACGACAATATGTATACCTTATTCTAAATAAATACTTCGGCTTATCTGATCTTCAACGAATAATAATAAATAGGTGTGTTCTAGTGACTACTCTGAAATTATTGATATGTTAAATAATATTATATCATTGACAGTAATCGGTTTATAATTTTATATTTTGTTTTATAAATACTTCCTATCAGAAGTTATTTAGAAAAAAATCCTTTGAATTCCAAATTGTCATGAAATTACTGGATATTTGCATATATTTGCATAAACTTCCTTAAATAGTAATTATTGAATAATAGTTGTATTATTTTAGGATAATCTAAGATGTTTGATAAACTCAAGAGATTTACATTAAAAAATATAAATCCTAGGTTATCCAATTTGACAAGGTTCAAAAGAACGTTTTTTAAAGTTTGAGAATTTAAACCATCAAATAAATTATTCGTCAAGTAATACCTGGCTTAGCGAAGGATATTTTTTTAACAGAATTACTAACTGACTATCGAAATTGTTGTCTGTATTTTCAAATCATTTCACCAACTGGGTCCGTTAAGTTAATATTAAGAACTCATTTATTTCATATCCATTATTGGGTTCATAGGAAGTAGAGTTTAAGGAAGATTTTTAATCAATTCACCTTTTAGAGTGGATTTTATTGTATTTTTACTCTAAATTTAACAAGAATGTTTAATGATTTGACCACATTATATTTTACATTTCAAACTAATAATAAACCCTACTAAGAGATAATTTTGTGAGAATGGATGTGTGGTTATTTCTTAAATTTACTTAAAACTTGATGTAATAAAGCCATAATTAGAATAAAATAATACTCGTATATAATGGTAGGTTTGTAAAACTATAGCAAGAAATAACAAGTAAGTTGGAAAAAAATCCTGCCACGTGAGAGCGTTCGGCACATCGGAGTACAGACACACGAATTATGGTTTGAATATAAAATCCGGCATAACGCTTAGTATATTATTATTACTAGTCGTTCTGTGAACAGTAGACCTCAGTTCGTTAGGGGATGAGACAATGTTGGGAAATTATTTATAGTGGCTTTCACGAGGTGCAGTGCTTACGATATTATACCCGTGAACCCGTCATGGACGGTTCTAATAGTATCATTGAAATGGCGCCGGTGAATATCGAACATTATTGCCGACTCATGTCTTTAAAAAACCCGTCACAAATCATCACTTCTATGTAACAAACCCGAAATGTATGTGTTGCCTGCTGGCAAGAGAAAATGAATTGTGGTAGGTACCTACCTACAGTGCTCTTTTTAAGTGTCTCTTCCAAAAAGGAATAAGTATACCTATGTATGTATGTAGGTACATAACTACCGAACGAAATTTGGCTCCACCAAATAACAACGGAGTTATTCAACTTTAAAATTTTGATAATTCGCTATGGCCGCAATTTTGCATTTTGAAATAACAAACAAACACCTTAGATTTCAAAGAATACTTAGACGAAATTTTAGCCCGCTAGCTGCCGCAAAGTCCATTTTTGTGGTACGGATCAGAAATCCGCCATTTTGAAATTTTTCGCTTAAGCAAGAAAACGGCTCAACATAAAAATTTAAATAATTCAAAGAACACACCTACCAATTTTTGTGACGACTGCATGAAAAATACGCCTGTTACACCAAAACAAAAAATCAAATCAGCGCCATTTTGGATTTTTCCTCCCAGTAAGAAAAATGTCTAGACAAAACAAAATTTAAATAACTCCAAAAACTTGATCACCAATATTTATAGCGATCGGATGAAAATTGCTCCTGCTACGCCAAAAATAAAACTAAAAAACGCCGTCATTTTGGATTTTTTCACCCAATCAAAAAAACGCCTCGACATAATAATTCAAATAGTTGAAAGAATACGCCAGCCGATTTTCGTGACGTCAGGATGAAAAATACGCCGGCTATGCCGGAACAAACATGCTGAAATACATACGGAATAATAGCAGAATGGGCCTATCTAGTGGAAACGTAGTCCTTCGGACAAAAGCTTCGCTACGCTCAGCATTCGTCCAATTTTTGTGGCAATCGGATGAAAATTGCTCCTGCTAGGCCAAAAACAACACTAAAAAACGAAGCCATTTTGGATTTTTTCGCCCAATCAAAAAAGTGGCACGATATAAAAAATCAAATAATTCAAAAAATACGCCTGCCGATTTTCGTGACGATAGGATGAAAAATATGTCGGCTACGCCGGAACAAACGTGCAGGAATACATACGGAAAAATAGCAAAATAGGCCTATCAATTGGAAATGTAGTCCTTCGGACAAACGCTTCGCTACACTCAGCATTCGTCCTACGGTCAATTATTGTGGTATTCCTATAAGTATATCTGAATAAAGAGGTTTTATCCGACAGATGAACATTCTTTGGTTCAAGGTAAAGCACGACAAAGCTGTTAGCAAAAGCTTGCCGTTAATAGGGTAATCTTAAGCTAGCTTTTTTCTTTTATAATTTTAATATTTAATATATATGTTCATAATATAAATAATAAATGTCAATATTGTAATATATTAATCGTAAATTAAAATTCTATACATTATGGCTGAAAAGTGAACGTTATTTTTTATAAAAAATAAAAGTCATCCAAACAAGCAAGTAATGGTAGCGTTACTTGCTTGTTTGGAAAAATATCTAAAATATTTCAAAACATCTTAATGCAAAGTATATCAAAATAAAACCTCTGTTAATATAAGTATGAACATAAGATATTTAATCTTAAATACCTTTCCTTTAATAATTGCTTATTGTAAAAAGTAGCCTGTTAATAGAGATAAGTTAAGGAAAATTATGAAATATATTTTAACCATTAATTTGTTTGTTTGAGGTCAGACTCCCCGAGGGCGTACTGCTGTTAGTTCTATTCCTCAGTGAAGTTGGAATAATTCGAATTACTTACAAACAATTCAAAAATATTTTATTTTATTTATTTTTGTTATAAAATGAAATGAAATTTATTGTATTTCATTAAAGTTAGTGCCGCAGAAAAAAATTAAAATGTATAAACAATTTTGAAACTTCTTTTTTTTCTAGTATTTAAACATTTCAGAATTGTATGTTATAAAACATTACTTTCAGTTAAGTGGATAGATAATCCATAACCAGGTTGATGGTTTCTATAAAGAAACTATAAAAAATAAATATAAAAACTTGAGTAATATTAAATATAAATATAGTAAAAAACTACTAGTTTTAAAATAACGTATTCCCCAATTCTAACACATACAGTAGCATAAAACAACCTTCTCGTTAAGCCGCATTGTTCTAAATAAACTTCGTTTGTACGCCGGTGGCATGTTTATGACGAACTCAAGTTTAGCTCTTCAGTTAGACTTTTATTATTATTTCTGTAATATACATCTTTAAACTTTGCAAGATAAACATTGAGTTGTTTGTTTTAAAACTGATTTTAAGAATGCCGAAAAATATAATTAAACATTGTTTTATTATTCGAAGGTAATAATTAATTAAATAGCTAAATGTGCAAGACCTTAAAAAATATATTTTAATATTATTCTAGTAATTATAGTCGCTTTTTTATTACAATAAAGTAATATTCCTTTAAAGCATTTTTTTATTAGTTTTTAAAGCAAATATAAGTTCTATGTATTTCATGAGTTTGTAAGTTCCAACCCTATTTTCATTAGTATGTCTAAAAGTAAAATGTTAACAAAATAACAGTTTAATTCAGTAAAATTATTATTTATTAGTTTTTATAAAAAACGGTAAATCTTTGATGTGCCCATAAAATCGAAAAAAAAAATCATTCGTTAATATTACATCAATTATAGCTTAGCTCCAGCTAAGTATCCTGACCTGTATTTATACTAAACATACACGTCAAAATAATTTAAAATAATTTTCTTCCGCCTTTTTGGTAATCTTATAAATATTTTTATTTCTAGATGATCCCAGACATTTATTTTGTTTAAACTTGTTTCACAGATAGTTCTTTTTAGGGATTCGGCTCTCGTCCTCCTAAAAAAAGACAGCTCAGATCACAGGTCTTTTACCATTACCTTTCTGCTATCCAAAATAACGGAAAGCGTTATAAACCGCCAACTCTTAGCTTACCTTAAGGATCACCTGTTAAGTATTTTCTGGTGTATCATACATCACATCATTGGACGACAGTGAAATGCCTGGCAGTAAACCTGCATATTATGCTTTTACTGTCTTGATAACTATACTAATATGAAAACACATTTAACGCTGAAAAATGTAATTGACTGTAATAATAATATTAAAAGTAGACAAAATATTTTTCCTTTTGTTGTGCTTTAATTTGCTGTGCTTTGATTGCTCACAAAAGAATTATATTATTTGTATGTATTTATTTCAAAGAATATTATTCAGCGACCTATGAATATGAAACGAGAGGTTCACATTTTATTTTTATGAGTCATGAATATGTTAAAACTTTTACTCTATGAATTGAAGGGAAATCTATAAATATGCTTTCATAGAGCTCAAACTAAATGTATTCTGGCGATAAAACTATGTTCAAGATTTATGAATATAAATTCAAGACAACAAACTCTGTTTTATAATAAAATAAGGGCAACCTGGAGAATACTAACTTAAATTATATTTTGCTAAATGGATACTTTAATATTTAATAAAAAATTCCCAGAGAATTGAATTGAAAGAAGGTCAATTGAGGAAATTGCTTGGTAGTAAATATTGCATAACTCTTAATTTTTAAGGCAATTAGCATTCGCTTGCACCTTTAAAAATGTGTACCTAACTACGAAGAATATAGAAAACTATAAATTCGCTTACTATTTGTATCTTTAGTCATAAAATTATTAAAGAAACCAGAAATGACTTAATTATCTTAATTCATCATCATTCACCTTCCCATTTCTATATCAGTATAATATAACTATATATATATTATATATATATAGTTACTACTACTACTTACTACTTTAATTGGAAGTATTTAAAGTTTTAATCATGTGTATAATTACTTAAACAAAACTTTCGTTAAGAGACAATTTATTTTATATGAGACTGATAATCCTAACTTACAAACTAATAAGAATATTAAGTTTTCGGAGTTATACATGAAAATTACAACATATGATTCTCTCCTCCGAATGGTAAAATCCTAATGGAACCGGTCATGCTTCCCGGATGTCTAACGATATAGTGACTTATATAATACTTAGTGAGTAACATTCAAAGAGCAACATTGAGGTCAACATCGGTAACGATGCAGAATGACCGCATTAATACAAAGTATGTACTAAAAGTTAAAATATCTTCCTTAAAAATATCAGTTTTGCTAAAAAACAAACTACAAATAATTATTCTTATCTTTAGTTTTTTTAACCACTCGTTATGTATTAACCAGTATTAATTGAGAGATCTTTTATAAAAAAATAATGACAATAATAAAGTGAAGCTTAGCTTTCACATCTTATTAATATAAAAGAACATTTAACTTAACGTTATTTAGTAGTTAAGTATCACAATTTGCAAAGCTTTAATGGTTCTAAATTTTTTTAATAAATCAGTAATCATCAATCGTTTCATTTATCCACTTAAGACAGGCTCTTTAGTGGACATAAATAGTATTTTTCATTAAGATTCCTAAACCTACACCCGTCGTACAAGGTTTAGAGCAACGTCGTCAGATCCAATAAAGCTGGAATGAATCTTGCTTTAGATGTAGAAGATTTACCAAGCTTAGATTACTCTATCTAGCCTTACTGAGCGATATCAGTACGCTACGGAATTACCTTAATCCATGTCCAACTAGAACAGTTAGCTAGTATCTTCAGTAAAGGACATGTTAGTATTACTATTGGTTTGTGACTTTTAGTATCACTGAAAAACTGTAATTCCGCAGCCAAATGTTGAGATCAAGGTAGGATATGAGTTAACATCATTAATAATTAATAAGTAGTCAAATAAAAAGGGGAAACAAAGTCAAATTCTTAATTATGATGTTATGATTACTAAACAGTCAAAATATAAAGAACGGTATACTGAAAAACGCATGGAATGTTTTATGAAAATTCTTCAAGGTCTTTCGGTAATTTTTATTAGGCGTAAGAAAATACATACCGTTGAAAAGATGTTTTTTAGATGTCAGAATTAATTAATATTTTTTTAAGAAAGCTAATGAACTAATATAAAATAAATACGATTGTACTTGTAATATTTTCTTTTATTCCGGTGGTGCTCTTGGTAAATTATAAACTTTATAAACTTTATTACATATAAGTGAAAATAGGATATTTGAAATTCTTAATAAACGAATGTTACTCTGGCTACCCCGCAAGGGATATGGCGTGAAGGTAAATAATAAATAAACGAAAATTGTAAGTTTAATCTTTATATGTTTTAGTTTTAGTATTGTAATCGACAAATTAAGGTTGTAAAAGTCTATAGGATCTATTGAACAATTTACTACTATTATTTTTATTATTATTAGACATAATAACTTTGAATAAAAAATACGAGATTTGCAATACAAAGTAAACTAGCTGAATACGGGTAATTCAATATATAAGTACAATCACAACATAATATTGGTTTACAACACACCATTTGTTCACTACTTATAAACGTTCCAAACATCTTCATTGAAAAAATATGCTAGAACGAGATTAGGAGTATTCTGGAATTATTACATATTTATTAATATTATTTTAATTATAAACCAAAATAAATACGCTGTAGTTGTTTTTTATTTTTGTATTTCCTGTCGTAAAAACAGAACAATGTTTGAAGCAATGAGAACGAAGCCAACTTACTTACTTTTAGTAAAGTGTCCTTTGAAACAATACTTTTAATTCTCTATCGAAAAAGGACCTAATTTTTATGGAAAATTTCATCATAGTTGCATTTATATTTAGAAGCATTCTGTGCTTATTAAAAAGTTAATTTAAAAAAACTATAAAGTTAAATTCATACGAAAGAAACTTAACAAATTTTAATACGTTTAATTACGTTATTAACGTTACGACGGGTAGGACAATTATTTTTCATGTTATATCTATGAAAACAGAATTTCGAGTGTATAATAAAGACAAATATTTCAACTGAACTCATAATGTATAAAAGTGACCACTTATTGATTATTATTAATATTAACGATATCTCAGACACTCCAAGGGTTACTTATTTATTATTTATTTATTTACCTTCACGCCATATCCCTTGCGGGGTAGCCAGAGACAACGGAGCGCCAAACGCTACGGTCTCTGCATACCTCTTTCGCCTCGGCCACAGACATCAACCTCTTCATACATGCCCTCCTCATGCTTTTTACGTGACCTTCCTCCAGTAACATTGACACTGTGTTTTTGAAGGTCACTCGAGGCCTCCCCCTATCTCTCTTACCGCTCACTTTTCCTACAAAAATCTTTTTTAACAATCTTTCATCACTCATTCGTTCGACGTGCCTAAACCACCTGAGCACGTACTTCTTCATTCTCACCGTGACATCTTCGCTAGTACCTGCCATTCTGTGGATCTCATCATTGCGGATTCGATCAGCTAGACTGACTCCGCATATTCTGCGAAGAGATCGCATCTCCACAGCATTCGTCTTTCTTACATTCTTCTTCTGTGTTACCCACGTTTGGCTGCCGTATAACAGCGTCGGTAGCAAAACTGCATTATGTACAGCCAAACGTGCAGCTATGCTGACATTTTGACGTCTCAACAATGCAGTCAAAGCACCGTTGACTCTGTTACCAGCAGCAATACGCCTTTCCACATCCATTTCGTATCTTCCGTCTCTGCTAAACATACTTCCCAAATATACCACTTCATTCACTTGTTCTATTATCTTATCATTCACGTTGATCTTACATTCTGTTCTTTCTTCATTTCTTTCAAATATCAGAACCTTCGTCTTATCTACATTCAGGTTTAGACCATTAATTTCACACCCATCTTTCAGAGTGGTGACCAATGCCTGCAAATTGCATTCTGATGATGCAATGAGCACTGCATCATCTGCATATAGCAAGCAATTGACCTTAAGGTCACCTACTTTCACTCCCATATTACTGTCTTTCACGCCTTGGAGACAACTATCCAAATACAAATTGAACAACCAAGCTGACATAGTGCAACCTTGCTTAACACCCGATTGGATGTCAAACCAGGGCGACATGCCAGCTCCTACTCGCACACAGGCTGAGTGATCTCGGTAAAGAGATCTTACAGACTGTAGCAAGGGTCCGTTCACATTGTATCGGGGCAGTATCTCCCATAACTTCTTTCTCACAACCCTGTCAAACGCCTTTTCCAAATCCACAAAAGCACAAAAAACCTTTTGGTTTAGGGCCAACAACTTTTCCGTGATCATGCGGAGAGAAAAGATCTGATCTATACACCCTCTTTCAGGTCTAAAACCTCCTTGGGCCTCCCACAACAGCCTTTCAGATCTCTCTTGCATTCTTCTCGCTAAAATTTTAGCATAAACTTTGCCGCCCAAGCTAATCAAACTGATGGCCCTATAGCTTGCACAGTCTATCTGTGAACCCTTGCCTTTATACAAAGGAACGATGACTGCACTTCGGCAATCGTCTGGGACCTCCCCGGATTTCCAGCATAAATTGCACAAAAACCAGAAAAAGTCCAAGACGCGTGGCCCACCATATTTGATCATCTCGGCAGTAACTTCATCTGCTCCCGCAGCCTTACCACATTTCAGACTTCGAATCACGCTCTCTACTTCTTTCAAACTGATTTCACTATCGGCTACATCTTGACTCAGCATTACGCTTGTAGTCAAGACCGAGGCGTCCTCACGTTCATACATCTCCTTATAGAATTCCCACCGCATTCCCACGGCTGCAAAACGTGTGCTTGCTCAGTTAAAATTTCACCGCTCTTTGAAAGCACCCCTTTCATTCTACAGGTTACCGAACAACCCCGGGAACCACTAACTTCTCGCCAGAAAAGCTTCGTGTTTTCCCGGAAGTTGTTCGTCAACCTTTCATCCCTATCTCTCTCAGAATTTTCACGCTTCATCTTTATATGTGCTTTCGTTTTGTACTTTTGCAGCTTGTACGCTCTTTTTCTTATCTCTCTCATACTTTTATCCTTACCAGAGTCTTTATAATCCAGCCATGCTTTCTTCTTTAACTCTACAGCGTCTTTCACTTCATCATCCCATCATTCATCGCGCTTTTTACTAAAACCTCTTTTCCTTTTACCACATACCAAGGGTTACAAGTTTGTAATTTTGCATAAGGGTTCATTTTGAGTAGTAATACTCGTTAAAATGGGATTTTCGGAAACTGCTCAAAAGGGATTCAATAGATTATGAAAGTTTATAAGGCAGTTCTACGATAGGATGAAATGATGTACTAATGAATTGTAGGACTAAAAAGGTTCACAAGGCGTTATATTTATCTACAATAACTAAGCTATAAGTAGTTATTTTATTATTTAAAAATTATTAAACAACCACCCCATAATTTAGATGTAATTTTTCATGTGATATGAATCCTTGTGAAATTAATGTATTATGAAATTAAAGTATCATTGAGTTAATTAGATATTATTTTGGCTGTTTATCATTACAATTGGTATATTCGTTTATATCTTTTAATTATGCACATTTTATTTCGAAAATGATAGCTTGCTTAACCGAGTATAAAAGTTCTATACACAAACCTTTTCTGCGCGCCGCAATTGTCTGTTTTCTATCTACAGCCAAATTTAATGCTTTTTTTCAGTATAAGTATATTTATTTCAATGAAAACTTCTAATTGACTTTATTTTCAATTAAATGCTTCAATCAGTTTAATATATTTTAAAAACTGATATTTTTTTATTAAGTAAACAGAACGTTATTTTTGCTCCTCAGTGTGAAAATGGGGTGTCGGTGGCAAAGCAACCTTTTTGCTGGTTCGTGGTAGTTGCTTGTTATCCAATCTTTATTTCAGGCTGAATCTCCCGATGTTTTTATTTTCTCGTGATAACCACTTCCCCCAGATACATGTCTGGGGTCATTTTAGTTCACGCTTCTCTAAGTTTCTCGCGAGGCGTCTATTGTTACAAAGAAAAGAAGAATGACAGATGTGAACAGATGACTCTTTAAAAATATAAAAAATATATAACTATATATAAGTGGATTTTCACCAGTGATGAAAAAGGCTGTAATTTAATAAAGAGATTGCATTAGCTTTGTTGCTAACAATTTTCGAAACAGACGGAAAAGTGTTTGCCTTAATGCATATTATATGTAATACATTTTATCAATCCTTATTATCGATGTCTCACTAATCGTCTTCTTTTTATAGAGAGATGTGGTATGTTACATAATGTTAGGTTATATTATGCTTATATTAATGTATTTTTTGTCACAAAGTATATTTTAATATCTTAAAATGAATTTTTAGTTAGCTTACTTTTCATAATTATCGATAGAGGTTTTTAATTGACCTTTTTTATTTGACCTAAACTTCGTGTAAACTTTTGTATGAAAAATATGAACGTTGTCAATTCGGATTCACGTAATATTACTCGGGTACGTCGTAAAATTATATCGCAAATTCTGTGACCCATCGGTGCAAAAAGTTCTCAATCCCTTATCTCGCAATACCTGGATTTAAAATATTTCGTGATTAAATTCTCTATTGCCTATGCTTTGTTAAAATATTATACACAATATATATAGAGCTAATAACATTAAATTCTTATAAGACATAAAATAAAAGGATTTCAGAAGGAATTAAAAGGAGAAAAATATATAGTAAAGAAAATCGAAAAGAATACTTTGCAAATAAAAATATTTTACAAAATCGAATTTTAAATAAATATATAATAAATAGTTTAGTGATAGTGAGTCCTCTCCGTGTTGAAAAATTTTGGATGGTTTGACATGTTAATAGCTATTTTCAACTATAATACAAAATTGTTATATAGTTACGAGGGAACTTCCCGGCCCGAAGGGCCGGAAAGGGTCAAATGTCACGTATAAGGTTGGCACCTACCCTATTTTGTAGCCTGATTCAATAGCTTTTTTTTGATGTATTACACATTATTGTGTGATTTGTGGGTGATAAGTGATGCGCGTGCATACAGAGTCAATTAGGTCATTATTATATAGTAAGGATATTATATAGTAAGGATAGAGAATGTTTCTATAGAGTATATTTTATGAGATTGAACACATTCGTGAAGATGACAGCTAATATATATCGTAAGAATCAAATTCCACGTTCTTGGTTATAAAGCATTGCGAAATATTCTTACATCGATATGCAAAATTCTTCCATCTTAAATATAAATAGATATTGTTTTTAAGGAAAACAAAACGAGGCGAATCAAAAAATAAGTTTATTATCAATATTCTTAATTTTATCACCAATATTGTTCATAATACGATTCAGTATCAAATCAATTTTAATAAAGTATCGAATTATTGAATCCAAAGAATTTTTTATTATATATTTTTTGAATTTATTTACTAATCACATAAAAAAATGAATAAAAGTTAGTTTATATTTTACTTATGGAAAAAACATCGCTGTCTTGATGCATAAAATAATACAAAAGAAATTAATTAAGTATAAGTTTAATATCTTGTCACTGCATACAATAGAAGTAAAAATATTGGGTCCCTGGATAATGTTAATGTATTTACGACAAAGTACCGCTTTCTTTAATGGAAAAATCTAAAATCCTTTTGCGGATGCTTAAAAGTTTAAGGACTTAATTAGATTAAGCATATTTATATATCTTGAGTGAAAAATAGTGAGATAATAATGATTATAATAAGACGGACTTCAACAATGATCATATTACATTTTTGATTTCTTTTACGGTAAACAATTACCATGACACATAAAATTATAATAAAGAGACCAAGGGGTTTTTCTAATTGAATACTAACACCTACACTAGTAGTACCGGGATGATATGAATTGTTACCGAACGAAAGAAACATAAATGAAGTGTGTGAAAAGTAATATAGAAAAAGAAAGTGTGAACAAACTGGTGCCAATCCCAAATAATTGGGATAAAGGTAGGTGGATGATGAATTGGCCTTCCGCGAATAAATATTTAAAATTTCTTATATATTTGCTACAAAAAACTTTATTTCAAAATTGATATTTGATAATTTTCTTGAATACGAATACTACTCATATAGTATAAGATTATCCTATAATTATCTTTAATGTAAACATCTATAGCAAAAGATTAAAAGTTAATAGGACTGTCATCGTAAACTGAATTATCTGAAATAATAAATTACAAAGAGTATATACCCTTATCTATAAGTATATACCCTTGTATATCTCAGACACTTAATTATCGTTTGTTATATTATATTACTTACTGAGTAAGTATTAGGTACAATAATCAAGCAACTGGACAAAATATAACTTGTGTTATAATAAAGACATAAAAAAACAGCATGACAAAATTGAATTGCATACAAATACGTGGGGCCGTGGTCTAATCTTTTATCAGATGTTATAAATCCTATTTTTATTGAGAATCATACCTAAAGATTTTTTTTATATTCCAATATTGTCAAAATATATAAAATCAATCTGTTTTATATACGACTTTGAGACTGTATAGTTATAAAAAATTTAAAAAACTGTAAACTGTCGTCGTTCTGCCCAAGTGGTCTATCTCATAAACAATCTGTCTTAGGTAGCTCTATAAATGCAAAACGTATTCTGTTAACAGCAACGTGATGGAAGGTCATATAAACAATATTCATACATGTAGAATAGTATAGTGCGCTTGCAGTAGCGATGCAAATGTAACATTCACTAAATCTACAATGAGCAAGTTTGGCCAAAACTTTTCACTAATGTATTCGAAAGTGATCATAAATAACTTTTAACTCTAATTTCTTATCCACTGCGGTATTTGAGGTAATTGATTCATATGTTGGCAAATTAATACTAATTTTAAATTAAGTTATTAAGGTTCGAGAGTAATGACTTTGAGGTTCTACTGCCTCAATTAACCATTCCGTGTGATCAATCGTTGCTTATTACATTCTGGAAGATCAGAAATATCAGAAGACCAAGCAAAAAAACGGTTCGACATTAAAATTTAAATAATTCAAAGAACACACCTATTGATTTTCGTGACGATGGGAGGAAAAATACGCCTTCTACGCCGGAACAAACATACTCAAATACATACGGAGCAAAATGGACCTAGCAAACTGGACCTATCAAGTGGAAACGTAGTCCTTCGGACAAACGCTCGCTACGCTCAGCATTCGTCAATAAATGTGATAAAATCATAGAGCTAGCAGTTAAGTTACTTAAATTGTAATTTGTTCTCACATATCAATTATTATTACTTTGAGTCATAGAAGGACAATACAATAAGAAAATATACAAAATAATAAGTAAATTTAAAAAAATCAGGACATTTCTTGCTGGTTTTTTTTCCATGGATCTTTGCGGTTGCAACGGGTCTAGTTTAACGGTTGTATACAAGGCCCGTTGTAAGTATAGTCTAGTGTTTCACAAGAGAAATAACCCTATTTGAAATAAAAATCTTTAAGTTTTGACTTATATTATATTGTACTTTTAATTCATAGAGATTTTATTCTAGTTCTATCGTGAAATCTACATTTATGTTTTTTTAACATTAAATGTTTTTTTATTCTAAAACATCATGTTGACTATCGTTTCAGTAATAACGTAATTGATAGCATTGTAATTACATCATTAAAAACATTAACATGTTTAACTGATTAATATTATTTATAAAAGTCATTGGCTATCAAGTATACCCAATGGCTTTTATAATTATAATCGCTTTTTATATAGCTATAAGTTACTCGTATTATATAGGTACAAGAAAAATTTGAAGGCACATTAAACTTTCAAAATGAGATATTAAATAAATAAAAATAAAAAAGCCCTTCATTGCTAAATCCCATATTACATAGTAAAGAAAATGTTTTAACTAACCTAAATTAACTTTAACCACTCACTTAAATAACTATGTTGTACATACTATGTTTAAGTTAGGTATAAAGTTACAATAAAAATAAATATAATAAAGTAAGTATGTAATAATACAATACAATAAGCGTTAATTAAGTAAATAGATTTAAAAAAGTATAAAATTTAATAATACTAATAGTCACAGTGGTACTTCTCTCAGGTAAAGGCCTTCTCCGTCTCGGTTTTAAATTATTTTAAGCCACGATGGGGCAGTTATTTTCTTGATATCGTACTCTCATGTAGTGATTGTTCTGCTTATGTATCGTTTGTCAGATAGGTCTGACTACGTATTTAGTATTTTATTATTTATATAACAAAATGGTCGATATTTAAGGGTTGATACTCTACTGAAGACTTACTTTAATATTACTTTATTTAATGAATTGGATTTATATTGATGCTATAATAGAAACATTGTATAAATATGTAGATTTACATAAGTAGTGAATTACTTTACAACGGCTTTGTACCAATTAGTTGTTCGACATTTTTTATACGTGCACACAATTTTGGAATCGGATAATAATTTTAATATGCACAGTGACAACATGTGATAGCCTTATAATATAATATTTAAGTTATGGCCTGTGATTTATTTTGGGAAAGACGAATTAATATTCGTTATTTTGTATAAACTGCTTGATGGAATTGTTTGAATCTTTGGGCATATTACTTAATTACTTGGAATGTAATGAAACTTAGAGTTTCGTTTATTGTAGTTTTGTCTTTTGTAAGTTACGTGTTGGCGTCTACATGTCAGATATATATATTACATCAAAAAGTTCTAGGTTAAGAAAGTTTAGTGTCGGCCTCATATAAATTTAATAAATAATTAGAATAAATTAGTTGAGTTACATTTCAGATCACATTTTAACATTTTGTATAATAATTTTATTCTTCAGAAATATTAAATCTGTCTATGATCTTGCTCAAATTTTACGGTGAATACTGTTTATAATGCTATTAATATTACTCTGTAATAAGAAAATGTGTAGAATAATTAAATTATATTAAATAATTGTAAAATGTATAATTCTTCCGTCGTCCGTCCAGTCGCTCTAATAACTAAGCTACCGGATCGCTACCCGCCTAAATGAATTTAGCATTCTATATTTAATCATTAGCATTGTGACTAAAGCAACATATACTAAATTTCTTTCAAAAATATTGTTAGTTAATGCTTAAAAAAATATGAGAAAAAGGGCCTGGGTTGCTTTCATAGATTTTTTAAATTGTTGCAATTACTTTGACAAATTGGTAATATCTTTAAGAAAAAAAAACTCTAAATAACAAACTTACCTTTCATTTTTTTTTTGAAAGTCATACTGCCGGTCATTGATCAACTGGTGATCCTCGAGGACCGGTCGGTTTATGATAATCTCCATTATTTTGGAGAGAAGGGAGGTAATGGCGATAGGTCTGTAGTTAGCTGGGTCCGAGCTATCACCTTTTTTAGGGATCGGATGGACAAGGGCACACTTCCCTGAGACCGGGACTACGCCTTTAAGGTAGGAGTACCGAAATAGACGCGTTAGCACTGGAGTCAACTCAGGGGAACACGTTCGTAGCACCAGTGGAGAAATGCCATCCGGCCCACTCGACTTTTGAACGTCCAAGGAAAATAGAGTCTGCCTGATAGATTTTTGCCGAAAAACTATTTCCGGCATTGAGCTCTGACACCGCGGGATGATAGGGGGTGTCTTCCCTTGGTCGTCCAAAGTCGAGTTGGAGGCGAAAAGAGTGCCCAAGAGATCGGCTTTCTCTTTTGCCGTGTGGTCCAGAGAGTCATTCCACATGTGCAACGGCGGTAGAGACGGGTGGCTAAAGTTTCCCAGAGTGGCCTTTGAAATGGCCCAGAATTTGCGCGTGCCAGGCGGGTACTTTGCCAGCTGATCCCCAATTTTGACGACATGCTTGAACTTTGCTCTAGCGATTTGCCCTTTGAAGAATCTGGAGGCACGGTTGTATTTCCTCTTCAGAACTCTAGAGTTCGGATCCTTAGTGACTAACGTATTGGCCCAAGCTTGATAAGCCTGCCGTTTGCCAGCTGCTGCAGCTCTGACAGACGCATCAAACCAAGGCCGCGATTTGCCACCAAGTGGTACCACAGAGCTTGGTACAAAAAGTTCCATGCCCTGAAGTATCACATCAGCTACATCAGCGCAGTCACTAGGATCGTTGGAAGAGAAACAAATCGGCCCCATGGGTAGGATGCAAAAAAGATCGCATTCCATCCCAATCCGCTGACTTGTAGTGCCAAACGCGTTGAGTCGCAGGTCTTGTGCGAGCCGGACGTTGAATGGGCACTACACTCCGTACCAGACAGTGATCAGAGGACCCTAAGGGAGCCTCGACAGCGACCTGGTACTTTTCTGGATATGTAGTCAGCAGAAGATCCAACAAAGAGGGCGTGTGGCTGTCCACATCCAGTAGACGAGTGTGCGTCTTTACCAGCTGGGACAGACCATTTGCCAGAGCAAAGTTAAACACAGATCTCCCCGCGTATTCGGTTGCACGTGACCCTAACTATTCGATATTGTGCGCGCTGAAGTCCCCGAGGACTACGACTTCGGCGGAGGGAGTCTGAGAAAGCAGGTCCTCAATCTTCGCTTGAACGTCGCCCAACAGTTAATCTGTTTGTGCATTACCACTATGGGACCTGTAGAGGCACGCGTAGAATCTGACGTGATCGTCCATATCCACGCGCAGCCAGAGTACAGACAGGTCCCGACCTTCAGAAACCTGAAGGCGACGGTAGCAGATATCCCCCTTACAAACACAGATACCCCGGCGTGTGGTATAAAATGATGTTCTAGTTTATACCCGGGGTATGATAGGTACGCTGTTTCGCTAGGTTGAGATATCTGCATCTCTGTCAAAAACAACAAGGCCGGCTGCGCCGTCTCAAGGTGGTAGTGGACGGCGTTTAGATTCGAATGCAACCCCCGGATGTTACAAAAGTCCACATCTAGAGTGGAGCGGGGTGCCGCTGTTTGCCGTCGTTTGTCCTCAGAAAACACAAAGTGCGATACTTTGCCCGCCCCAGATACGACGGGCAGCCCGAGCAAAATCCGAGGATCATTCTCCCGATTTTGCTCGGGGAGGGAGTTCCCGGCTTCATCAAAGCCGGTACCCTCCTGGGGTATTTTTCTTTTATGCATTGCGTTCATTTTTGGCGGGGGGGGGGGGGGGGATTGGGGTTCCGGATTCTCTCACTCACCGACGGAACATAACCAAATGAATTTGGTTACTACACGTCGGTCTTCTGTGAGAGGGTGGTCCTTCCCCGGTCGAGCCAGCCCAATACGAGCTGCAGTCAGATAACTACAGCTAGGCTCTACCACCTATATACCTTAGTCAAACTCATCATAAACTAGTTATAGCTGAGGAACTGCTACCTAGAATAGCTTCTTTTCATACACTGAAAGCCAAAACCCATAAAAATTTGCTATTTTATTTTACGATCTTCAAGCAAAATAAACGCCATGGAACAGCAATCGTAGGAGAAAACAACATTCAAGGGTAGTTTTTTTTTAATTACTTTTAAGGACTATATTTCCTAAATATTTACAGGTTTTACAGAATTCATATTCTTTCTATATATATATATATATATATACTCTTTAAATAATTAATAATATATAAATGCGAAAGACAATACAGATATTAAATAAGCGAACGTCACTTGAGCAAATATGATTGATGTTCTTAAATACATCCGGTTGTATCCATTCCTAAAGGATGTAAGAGACTTAACGATTTCCCTAAATCGTTAAGTCTCTTTGATTTGATTGATTTTTTGTCATAATTTTGGAGAATAACAAAATAACTGTCTCCAGAGATGAATTTTGAGTAAGGTAATTTGTAGGGTTTTTATTTTATGCATGTTCAGTCTAGGTTGTTATATAGATAAAATATATTTGCTTAGAAACCTTTGGAAAGCTGTAATTCAGCATGAACGTAAATTACGCCGTTAAAGTGGTAAAATAAAAATTGTGTAATATTTATTTATAAGCTAAAAGTTAGAGTAAGAGTCGGTTAATGTAAATATTTTTTTGTGCGCTCCCTTACAAACGCTAGCTAAATCTTAGAAGATAAATCAAAATAATTAACCATAGAATTGTATATCTAAAAAAAACAGATCTACAAAAGTTCACGAGTCCATATATCTTTATCTTTATCTATTGTGCAAGGCCATACACGCGCTATATCGGTTTTTAAATTATACCAAAAAGAAGGGTATGTGTGTGTGAAATTTTATAATTTGTGTGTGTACGCGTGTGTTTGTGTATATATATATATGTAGTAACATCTATCTATCTAAAGGTACAAATACAATCCTTATTTAAAATTAGATATTTTTCTCTACAACTGTGAAAGGGGAATACACTAGTCGTTCTGTGAACAATAGATCTCAGTACGTTAGGGGATGAGACAATGTTTTAAGTGATTTTTCCAAAAAGGAATAAGTATACCTATGTACGATGGGAGGTCCAAAAGTTCGTGGAATGGAGCAGGGGTAGGGGCGCTCGCTTGGTGTCATACGAATCGGAGACTCATCATTAGCATAAAAACCGAGTTTCAACCCGATTGCGTCATTCGTTTACGAACTGTCGCCTGTTAAACAAGTCAATCCGGAAGAAAACTGAAACTATGGAGAAAATTGAACACCGCGCTGTGATAAAATTCCTTACCAAGCAAGGAAAGAACGCTCAAACCATTTTGAATGAAATGGGAATCGTTTATAGGGAACAGTGCCCTAGTAAATCAATGATTTACAATTAGCATGGTCTTTATAAACATGGTCGAGAGTCAATTGAAGACGACCCCCGCTCAGGAAGGCCAATTGAGGCCACCACATCGGACATCGTCGAAAAAATGGAGAAAATTGTACTAGAGGATGCCCGTTTGAAGAAAAAACAATAATCTGCATTAGTTGGAGTACAAGATACCACCATTTTGCGAATCCTACATGATCACCTGGGTATGACAAAAGTCAGTGAAAGATGAGTACCGAGAATGCTCACGCCGTTTCAGAAAGAGCAGCGCGTCGAGGCGTCAAAGCATTTTTTGGAGTTGTGTGGAGATAAACCTGCACAGATTTTAAACCAAATTGTAACGGTAGATGAAACATGGGTTCATCACTTTGAGCCTGAGTCCAAACAAGAGTCCATGCAATGGCATAAAAAGGGGACACAACCGCTAAAGAAATTCAAGGTGACGGAGTCGGCTGGAAAGATGATGGCTACTGTTTTTTGGGATTGTGAGGGGATAATCTTGATTGATTACAAAGAAAAGGGAAGGACTATAACCGGAGAATACTACGCAACGATATTAGAAAAATTAAAGTATGCCATCAAGGAAAAGCGGCGAGGAAAATTAACAAAGGGTGTGTTGCTGTTGCAAGACAACGCGCCGGTTCATAAGAGCAGAATTGCAATGGCTGCTCTGCACACGCATGGGTTCGAATTCCTAGTTCACCCACCCTACAGTCCAAACCTGGCCCCGAGTGACTTTTTTTTACTCCCCAATTTAAAAAAAGACTTAAGGGGAATGAAATTTTCCGACGACAATGAGGTAAGGGAGGCAATTTCGGCTCATTTTGACGGAAAATATAAAACATTTTTTATAATGGTTTAGAAAAATTAATTTATAGGTCTAATAAATGTATTGAGCTTAAGGGTGATTATATTGAAAAGGAAAAATAGTTTTGTTGTTTTATTTTATTTAGATTCCTTTCATTCCACGAACTTTTGGACCTCCCCTCGTATATATGTAGGTACATAGCTACCGAACGAAATTTGGCTCCACCAAATAACAACGGAGTTATGCAACTTTAAAATTTTTGATAATTCGCTATGGCCGCCATTTCGGATTTTGAAATAACAAAAAATCATCTTAGATTTCGGCAAAGAATACTTAGACAAACTTTCAGCCCGCTAGCTGCAGCAAAGTCCGTTTTTGTGGTACGGATCAGAAATCCGCCATTTTGAATTTTTTTTGCCCAAGTAAATAAACGGCTCGACATAAAAATTTAAATAATTCAAAGAACACACCTACCAATTTTTGTGACGATTGCATAAAAAATACGTCTGCTACGCCAAAACAGAAACTTAAATCACCGTCATTTTGGGTCGCCTCCCAGTAAGAAAAATAACCAAACAAAAAAAAAAATCACTAAAAGAACATGATCACCAATTTTTGTGGCGATCGGATGAAAATTGCTCCTGCTACGCCAAAAACAAAACTAAAAAAACGCCGCCATTTTGGATTTTTCCGCCCAATCAAAAAAAACGGCTTGACATAAAAATTCAAATAATTCAAAGAATACACCTGCCGATTTTCGTGACGATAGGATGAAAAATACGCCGACTACGCCGGAACAAACATACTGAAATACATACGGAAAAATAGCAGAATGGGCCTATCTAGTGGAAACGTAGTCCTTCGGACAAACGCACGCTCAAATATGAGAGCTATATTTTATCAAGTGTTGACAATAGCCAAGGGACAAGAGTTGACAATAGTCGCCACTTGCCTAGGTTATTAAACAAATACCATTTAATTTATATAGCTTAAATCAGATACTTGAAATACATTTATTGTTATTTTTAATTTGTGTTTCTTTACTAATATATATTTTGCTCTGCTTGCATCGATTGTATTAAAGATGCTTGAGGTAACACTGTTATATTAGATACTAATGAATAAAATTTGAGTAATATCAAAAGTATATTTTTTAAATTTGAAATGTTACTCCGACGGCTTCAAAGACAATTTCATTTAGATCTCTAATTTAATAATAATTTGAATTATGTCTAACTTTTCGTAGTATAAAGCTTTCTCGGCCAATTTAAATTAAGAGTTCTTAATGTTAAAAGAAATAATAAAAAAAAGCATTCAGAACTCATTTAAATTCAAATTATATTTTGATTTATCAATTGATAATAGTAGAATTGATATATTTAAGAAACGTTGTAATTGTAACATAAAAAAGTTTAGTTTTGAGTTATAAATATAAATGTGTCTTCCCTAAAGTATTTTATAAGCAAAGATAAATTGTTTTTGACGAAGTCACGAGGAAATACTGAATTTACCTTATTGATAAATAGATAGGTAAGCACTTGCACACAAAATTATTATAATGAAACAAAAGGAGTATAAAGAAACAGAATATGCAAAGGCGGCCTCACTCCTAAAAGCAATTTCTGTCAGACGACAACCTTCACACGAAAAGATTACAGTAAAAAGTATGGGATAGTGCAAAAGCGAAGAAATAGTACTCAGAATTGATATATAGAATAAAGTTTTAATTAGTTTTACATATGGGTTATAAATATTTAATTAATTAAATTACTTTTAAGATACTTTTACTGGTAAGAGAGACAGGGGGAGGCCTCGAGTGACCTTCGAAAACGCTGTATCTATGATACTGGAGGAAGGTCACGTAAAAAGCATGAGGACCCCCCAGAGGGCATGTATGAAGAAGTTGATGTCTGTGGCCGAGGCGAAAGAGGTATGCAGGAATCGTAGCGTTTGACTCTCCGTCGTCTCTGGCTACTCCGCAAGGGATATGATGTGAAGATAAATAAATAAATATATACGTATAAATATAAATATTATATATATATATATAAATAAAAGACAAATAAAATAATAAATTAATAACACATACATTTATACACATATAACTATATATACATAAACTTAACAGAGAGAAGCACCAACCTAACGACAGTTTATAATGACCATAATACAGAGAGTGAAACCCCTGACATTAAAAACTAATTTTGATAAGTAATATGTAAAATACGAGAATAAATAACAGAACCGACGACAAAACTTTAATTAGCAAGTGTATTTAACTTTTGAGACTCTAAGGTTTTATTTTTATATTTGGAACATAACATGTAATAAGTTAAAACAGGAAAAACATTTCATATCAGAATTTTATTACAATTAAATTTAAAACAGTTATATGATAAACTTTGCTGCGTGATTACGTCAGAGGCCGGTCAAGATGTTTCAAATACGTAATGTCTAATAATAAAGTAAACATAGTGATTTGTTAATTGTTAATATTTTATATTCAAAAGTTAATGAATAAGGTCTTACGCCTCAATAATCAAACGACTGAACTCTGCTATTAGAAAGGCAAATTTAATCTACCTTTTAGAACTCTGTAAACGACAAATAATAAGTTAAAACAACTTAACTATTATTAAATTATCTTAATGAAGCACCGGTTAGATTATTCTGACCTTATTCACCAAATGTAGGGTTTAAAAATCGTCAAAAGTTATAGATATTTCAAAATCAATATTAAAGTATCGAAGCAATAAATAAGCTTAATTTATATAACTATGTTTAAATTTTTAACAATATTTATTACAAGTTTATTGTATTTTATTAGGAACTATTTATCTTTTAAGTTAAATAACATAACTAAATTGCTTAAACTGACAAATAATATATCCATGGTAGTTTCTACTACACAAAGAAAATAGGTTATGTAAAATTATTATCATTTTATATGTATACAATATGTAAAGAAAAAATTACACAATATTAAAACATTTTAAAGACAATCTTCGATGAAATTCATTGTTTAATAAGATACAAATAATAAGGACTATTGGAAAAAACAACAAAAAATATCTATTTGCCTAACATAAATCTTCATTATTAATGTTAAAGATAGTTTAAAACAAAATGCTAATATTCAAAAACTTTGAAACCTTATCTTTATCACTTAACTACAATAATTCGGGACCAAGGACTTACCTGAAAAGGGGGTAAAATTCCTTTATCAAGAGAAACATCGTATTTTAAAAGACCAACCTTTTTATAGTTAAAACAAATTTTTACTTACTACAGTGAAATATCATATATACATTGAAGTTAAAAATGAAATATCATTTTAATAAAAATAGAATGCAACTAAATATTACATAGTAATAAAGATTATTGTAAGCTGTTTGGGCTCGGTCACACTAGAATACTTTAAATCAGTGATAGCTTATTTGGTACCCAAATATGAACTTTATTATAACCATTATTATTTTTACTTTAAATAATAAAGTATACTGTAAGAAAACTTAATTCTATAAACTATAAAAATATACATAAAATTACACATAAACTGTATTTAAGAACTATTTTAAATATTTGAAAAAAATCAGAATGTATAATAATTTCGGCAATATAGTTTTTTTTTTGGAAATTTTGTAAATAAAACTTCAATTGAAACAATCAATTCATTTTCACCAAGTACTTCTTATACCTTTTTATAAAAATATATATATTTTTATAATTTTGACAATCTACATATGATTACAGAATATTCGCCTGGGTACAATTTAACACGACATTAATCTGTTACTGTAATTTATATGGTAAGTGAACGAACACTACACATTCCCTCACTATCCTGAAGGAAACTTTCACTCCAGACTACGGATTTGCATCTATTGGCAAATTCACGAAAATATTCACGAGCAACGACACCACTCACTATCTACTGAACCTCATATTAAAAATACATTAATGAACTAGCTACAGCCATTTAAGTAAGGCAGAAAAAATGCTGTCTTATAAAATTATTCAATACAGAAAGTTACGCTAAAAGAAAATTAAACGACATAAGTCGGCATAAGCCAAACATTTTTTTTCTGCCCTTTATGAAACATTATTCACGGACCTATGAATATATTAAGGAGATATTAAAGATTTGTTCCCTCTCGGCCATAAATATTATGTTAATAATATTTATGATTTACAACATTTTGTTCATAAAATTACTTTTTAGAATCTTTTATTTCTTTTATTACTGTGATGTTCAAAATGTCAATTATATACTTTATTGATATTCATAATTTAAAAGTGTAATCTCAGAAATGTATTATATGTATGTATACATTCATTGTTACATAAATCAAATTAAGCAAATTGAGGATGTATTCTTGTTAACCCTCATTAATGGCAATATAACATAATGAGGTATTCGTTTATTATAATTATATTATTAACAATAGTTAATTTCTCATTCATTATAGATATATTGAAAGAAAGCATGGAATTCAAAATGATGATCATAACTTTGGACTTGCAAACAATTTTTAGTGTTAAAAGATCTGAATTGATAATGTATTATTTTACGGAACATGAGAGAAAGACACTGGTAAGGTAACAAAATGTACGCACACATAATCTTTTGGAGAAAGAGAAATTATACAGCAAACAAACTTGACATTATTTTCTAAGGGCACTTCTGTTTCTCTCTAAAGTTAATATGTTGATCAAAGTAGGGGTGATTCGCTTGTTAATATAAGTTGAAACATATAAGATATTAAAATCTACTACAGAGCACCCTTACGATATATGTGTGTCTTTACAGTATATGTAATTAAATATTTACAAAATATCTTATACTTCAGTGAACATTACGTATATACATTTTAATTAAAATCTTAAATAAATGTTTAAAAAATATATTGTGTTTCACTAAATTTGTTTTATGTATTATTGACAAAGGCTGAGTGTTGTATTTGCAAATAAAATGGTTAGAAAAAATATATGTTAATATATATATTATTTATAAATTAAAACAAATTAAGAAAGTTTTATATATTTCTATTATTAATAAAGAAATATTTTTGACTAAATAAATTGAGATATTCCTAAGTTTCGTGGAATACGAAAACTCAATCAGCAGACTAAATGACTTTTTACTTTTGCGCTGAGTTTTGTTTTAAGTAAATCTCATTTCTAAGAAACCAAAACGAATATTTTTCTTTTAATTTATAATGATATAATGAGTATTATAATAAAAAGATAAGAATAATAAGGTATTTATAAAATACCAACACCTGTCCAGCTATCTAGTAACTAGTTGTGTAAATCAATTACATCATACACTGCGTACACCAAGTACAGCATCGTCACTAACGGATCTCACATTATATAAATTAATATTTAAATATTTCATACAAACCTACCAATTTTTTAAGTTATATTTTCCCAAAAACAGTGCCTTAACTCTCCTTTTCTTAAGGATTAAGCCGCATTGTTCTAAAGAAAACTCTAGATTTGTTCGTGGGTAGAATGTTGATGTTATTCCTCTTATAATAAATTTATTGTGCAAAAATCAAGAGTGCTCTTTTCTTTAATCCTCTCTTTGCATGTACCTAAAGTTATTTTATTTGTAAGAGCTATTGAATTTTTGGGTTCTATATAAATAAAAAAATGTCTAAATGTTTATATTCAATCACAATATATATAAGTGCAATTTACCACGCCTCCATGTTAATTATAACACATTATGCTGTCTCCACACGAAATATTATCTTTTAAAAGAATACTTTAGGAAATGCCATAAATATCTTTTATTATTATATTCATAATCTTTGTTGTTGCTTGGTTAGTAGTTTGCTGAAACTAAAATTGGAATTATTAAGTCACGCTAATGGTAAATGGGAACGCAGGAATTTCAATTACGTTATGTTTAAATTACTACAAAAACTACTGTCTCTCCCACGGAGTTATGTTACGTACATATAATTTGAGTATGTGTTTCTATTATATGAATGTATACGTTACTTTGAAATTAAATAGTCTCATTATAGTAAGTAACAGAAGTACTTATTATGTAATGTCAAGATATTACGAAGTTTTTATTTTTATAACAGATTAATACAATTTCATAAAAGATATATTAAAGGAAAAAATAAATGTTTTATTGTGTTTCCATTTTAAATTTAGTTTATTTCAAAATCAATAGTTTAGGAATACTTTTAAATTTAAATTCTCTTTTGTAACATGAAGTGTAATTTGTATAAAAATAATACTGAGCACTGTAATGTCAAACCATCGGTACTCGTAATAATGAAGAGCGTTTTTATTGTTCATTTCATAAAATATATACAACAATGATTAAAAAAAATAAAAAAATACAATATCTTGTACAAAAGTAAACAATAATTGATATAAACAAATATTTAAATCTGATCTTAAATAAAATTGTAAATCGGCCTATAATTTTTTGATGAGTGAATTCGATCTCTTAACTAATGTAATTATAGTCAGTTCATTTTATTTTATTAAAAGGTAAATAAAGGAATAACAAATCTGTATTTCAAAATAAAACAAACTAAAAACCTCAACAGTTCATTTTACTAAAGAAAATACGATGAGAACAATATTCTAACTAGAGTCAGACGTTAATATCTAAGAGTGTATGAAACAATAAAGTATTTTTTTTTACTTTCGAACAAATATGACTAAAATATTATAAATAATTTCTACCGGAAGTTTTCTCATTTTATAAGTTATTGGATTACTCGTTGCTCAAATCGACCACTTACCCGAATATGTAACATTTTTATAACAGTGATTAGAAACTATTTTAAATTTATGTAGATATCTTAAGTTACTTAATAATTAGTACAAATATTTTTTCTTTGGCAAGTATATAGGCTGAAATATAAATGCTTCTCTCTCTTAAAAAGTTTCGTTTAAACGCTTTAGTTTTACAAATATACCAACAACGATAACAATCACAATTTAACGACTCTTTAGTCGTTATAGCAGAATTTCCGACTAACGATATCAAATTCAGAAAAGTAGCTGATGTAAACTCTTAGAAATTGAATTTTCTAGCTCCTAGTTTTCTGATACTTTTTTACATTAATTCGTCAAATAATATATCATATATGTCGAATAAAGTTAGAGATAGCTAGCAGCGGGGTGAGGTTTGCTCAGAGTGAATTTTGCTTTAGTGATTTGCCGTTTGAAGAATCTAGAGGCACGGTTATAATTCCTCTTCAGAGTTCGTACCCTTCGTGATTACGTATTATTAACACAAGCTTGATACACCTGCTGTTGCCAGCACAAACGCTTGAACACAAGGCCGCATTCTGCCACCAAGTTGTACCACAGAGTTTGGTACAAATAATTACCTTCCCTGTATTATGACATCCGCTGCAGCCGCAGCGCAGTCACTGGGATCATTGGAAGGAAAATAAACCGCTCTTCATGAGTAGGATGTAAAAAAGTCATTCGATCCCATTCAAATGACTTATAGTGCCAAACGCGTTGGGTGGCAAGTCTTGTGCGAATCGGTCGTTGTATGGTCACTACACACCATACCAAGCACTGATCTGAGGACCCGAGTGGAGACTCGACATTGACCTGGTACTTTCCTCGATGTGTCGTCAGCAGAAGATCCATAAAAAAAACATGCCTCTTTGCTAGACCTTCTGCTTTCCACATCTATTGGGACAGACCATTTGCCAAAGAAATGCTAAATACACATTTCCCCAAGTAGTCGGTAGTACGTGACCCTAGCCAATCATATTGTTCGCGTTGAAGTCCCCGAGGACTACGACTTCGGCGGAGGGAGTCTGTGAAAGCTGATCGTCAATCTTCGCTTGAACGATGCAAAATGAGTTGAATTATTTCTGCATTAGCACTATGGACCTGTGTCGTTGAGATGTCTGTCTCCTTAAAAAATCAAGACCAGCTGCGCTATCTCTAGATAATAGTGGATCGTGTTTAGTTTGGAATGAATCCCCGGATATTGCAAAAGTTAACATTTAGATTTGAGCGGGTGTTGCTCTGTTGACTCGTCATTTGCCCTCAGTAAACACAAAACACGATACTTTGGCCACCCTAGTTACGAAAGGCAGTCCGAGAATCTTTCCCCCAATTTTGCTCGGGAAGGGCTCCGGCTCCGACTTTGTCAAAACCGGTACTCTCCCGGGGTATACTTTTTTGAGGCATCGCTTTCATGTTTGGTGGGAGTACGGCTTAATGATTTTTTCACTTGCCGTAAGAATATAGCCAAATGAATTTGGTTTCTACGTCGTCAGTCCAACCCAATACGACCTGAAGTCAAATGACTACAGCTAAGCTCTTTCACCTCAAAGTTATATATCTTAATATAATTCATATGGGACCTAGGAGAGGAACTGAATAGGCTACGATTAATATTGAGAAAATTGCACTAATATAGCTAAAAAAGAAATGTGGAAATAAGTTTATAACAAAAATTAATGATGAAATTATTAGTCATTTCTTAAAATCTGGTTAATTTGCTGTACAGATAAATCAAAACCAATTTAATAACAGATTGAACTAACTTATAATTCATAGACAACAATGATAGTACTATCACGTGTAGTAATGAGTACTAATACATAATACACTCATAATAAATATAGCTAATAAGATTTAAAGTACTTTTACTTTATGAACCAAGACTCATCGTTGTTATATGCAGTCTGTTATTTTCTCAAGGACATATTTTTAAGATATACTCATTTTTACAAAGATCGGTCAAGAGATTTTGAAATTTAGGTTAAAATAAATAATGACAGAATAAAATGAGACTGGTGGCTGATGAGTTACTTAAACAAACATATATCATAATATATGTAGTAGCTTGCCAATAAGACTGCAGCTCTGTTATCTTCCATGCATCGTACCATATGGTAAGATACAAAATATTATCTTATTATACCTATAAAAATATGGTTCTTAAAATGTGTTATGTAAAAATACTTAATAACTTATTTTTATTGAGATGCTATATAAATTATATGTACAATAACTGTTATTATAACAATTTTCAAAGCCAGCTAAAAGACTACGTAGAAAAAAGGAAAAAATTAAAATAAGAAATAAGACATACTGATAATATTATTAAAAAAATGTCTCTACAGTTCTGAAGGTACATTAAAACCTTGCATTAATATAAAAATATTTAATAACTTATTTTTATTGAGATGCTATATAAATTATATGTACAATAACTGTTATTATAACAATTTTCAAAGCCAGCTAAAAGACTACGTAGAAAAAAGGAAACAATTAAAATAAGAAATAAGACATACTGATAATATTATTAAAAAATGTCTCTACAGTTCTGAAGGTATATTAAAACCTTGCATTAATATAATGAAACCAGTATTTGTGAACATTTTAGCAACTGTGAATATATACTGGTTTACACAAAGTAATTATTGTTTAACCTCGTTATTATCAGGAGCGAGGCCTAACGAGTACACACGGGACTTATTGCTTACCAAATTATTAAATAATTGTTCCTCTGAAATAATGGGTAAGCGTGAGTACAACAATCTTTGTTATATTTTAAAAAATGTACATAATTTTTTTTACTGAGGTGTTTTGAGTAAAATAACAAAAAATATATAAAAAAGTGAAATTTAAGATCACTTGTTGGTTTGCTTAATTCTTTCTCAGACAATGGCCAACCGTGAAAGATTATTTTTGATTAGTTCTAGATTCTATATTTTAAATAGTCATTCTAATTGTTTTCATTATGTTTGTTAGAAAAGACTACTCGAGACTTCATAGTTTTTTGATATATATTAATAATATAATACAACATACATTAAAAAATATGATTATGTAAACATGACGAAATATAAATAAAGTATTAATATATAAATCAAAATAAATTGTCTATTAAATAACAAGTATTATATGTGTAACACGCCTTATTACCACATATAGTTGCTGACCCAGTTTTTTTTGTTTAAAACAAGTCCGCAGTTTATATTAAACTTTTATACTAAGTCATTTTGATTGATTGAGCCGTGCTCTTATGATTTGATTTGATTCTTAGATGTAGTTACTTCATATATGAGTAACAAATCGAAAACGAAATTCATTAACACCAAACAAATATAAACTAATTAAATAGGATATATTAAACTAAAAAAGTATATAAATTATAACTAGATTGCGAACAATAATTATTTTTATTTTTTAAGTATATGTTACAAAACAAAAACTATTATGACTTTTGAGAATAAATCATGCTGCAGTTGTTGCCGCTGAACTAATAAAATAATATGGAATACTTTTTGTAAAGCTCCAACTATTCTTCAAGTACCATAATTTATTTTTATACAATAATTCCCTTCCACGAAAACAATACTCATATTATTTTATATTTATCTTCTTCAAGAAGCGACTACTTTATTTTAAATAGGCATTTACAATATAATAGTCTTGCATAACCTATATTCGTCTTGAATACGAAATCATATTACATCTAGTAAATAAATTGAAAATGTATTTTATGGTAGCTTTATAGTATTATTTTTTTCTGTATGAGTTGTTCACTCCTCAAATCACATTGGTTGTAAAGATCGAACTTTACTCTTATATTACTATATTTTTTATTCTATATTAGTTGGTTATTTCTAATGACATCTTTTAGGTCTATGAAACTTATTTGAAACTAAATTTAATACTTTCACAAACTTATTTACAATTTTAAACATTGTTTTTGTAAGTCGTAGAAGAAAAAAACTTTAGTTTCTTTTGTAACACAAAGGAGACGAATTAAGAAATTTTAGAGGAAAATTGAGAAACTCGGTCGGACCGTCTATTTAATTAAATTAAAAACATTTCAGTACTTCCTTTTCAGACGGTTAAGTTAATCAATTATATAATATTCCTTTGGTGAAATAAATTATCTCTCTTGTCCATAACTAACAGTGTTAAAAATAAAGTCTTTGATTATAAGGACATGTTCACCATCAAATCGTAAATTTAATTACGATGTATTACGGTTCTGTAATGAAATTGTAAAAAGAGAAAGTTAAAATTTACAATCTATCTGTATCTATCTATATATTATAGATCCGTTGATTACCATTTATGGTATTATAATTAGGATAAAGATGATAATCTCATATTCTAATGTAATAATTTAAGAACAATACTAGAGAAATTCATCAAGTATTTAAAATACTTTTTAACATTAGTAAAATGATATATTATTATTATATATTAGATGTTTTAGCACCCATGTTAATTAGAAAAAGTGTGACGAGTGCTACTGCATCGAGTTTTTTTTTTTTTTTTTTTTTTTTTTAAACACCATAGACATTTGTCCATGCCTTTCATTGTGATTTTAAACAATTTTATTACGAATTTAATTGCGATGGTAACTTCGCAGGAAATTGTACACAAGTTTTCCAAAGCTATTTTAGAAATTGATAATGATAATAAATAAAGTAAATAGTAGTAGTAGTAAGCTAGGTTATTAAGTTCACTAGCTTTTTCATAGCGTCGGAGTCACGGTGAGAAATTGCCATCTTGAGGTTGTACTCTACAAGAGTTCTATCGGAGGTATCGCCGGCCCGCCTAATGAATCTCACAATGGCGTCTTCGTCGATATCCGTGTAGTACGTAGAACTTCTTGTGTGCCTAGGTAAAGCCACCACTGCGTGTGGGACACTTGTCAGGTACGATTTTGGTTTGGATTTCGTTTGGATGATTATTACCGACTCGTATGTTAATCCCTGAGCTTCATTAATAGTGAGGATGCGCGAGTTTTCCCCTTTTCCGTACCCTAGGTTTGTAAGGTCCGCTTTTTCAGTCTGTGTGTGGACCAGGTACAGGGTATTAGGAAAGTCAGCTTCGATGGTAGCACCCGTAAACCTGACTGTTCTCAGAGAGCGAGTCAATGAATGGGCTGAGTATATGCCGTTGTATACCTCGTTTAGAGCATAGCTTACGTCCAGGGGACATCGGTAGGTTCTTAAGAGCTCTTGACTGATAGACGTCACGAGGTATGGGCTATTATATTTCATATGGAACAGATTTAGCCGGTCTATATAAGGAATCTGGTTTGTGTCTCCGATTAGTGTGACTGCTTTGGCCTCTGTTAGTCGGGCCGCCATAACGATCGCTCCGAAATGGTTCATCAAGGCCTCGTCAACGATAAGTCGTTCAGGCTTTTCTTTGACGCCATTTATTAATATTGAAGCGATCGTTCGGACTTTGGTCTTCCCGTCCTTTGGACAACTGAGGGCGAGTTTGTTCCTGAGCTCTAATGCTGCCTCAGTCGTCGTCGCTGCTATCAAGTCACTTTCAAATACGAAGTTGTTTACTACCCAAGTCGATTTTCCACATCCAGGAACGCCGTTGACTCAGTGGAAAATTGGTGCTTCCCAGTCTTCCCAGGGTCTTGCTGAATCCTCTACGGCTGTAGCCATTTGGAGGATGTTATCTTCCAGCCAGACCTCTGTGCAGCGGGCTACTACAAGTATTGAGTCTTCAGCGGGTGTTAAATACTTGGGCGGTCCAGTTACTCCTTTGGGGGTTTCAGCTATTTTAACGAATCCATTTTTAACGCTGTAAGCCGCCATGTGGAGAATTTTAGGTGTTTTACCCCGTACATATTCAGATGTAGTGTTGTTGAAAATGGCGGCTTTTTCTTCCTTGAGTAATACTTTAAGAAGACCTTCGTTTTCAAGTTCGAAGGTCTGCCTGATCTTTTCACAGATCGCAAGGTTAGTTTTGATTGTTTCCCTTATAGATGCTGTGTACTCAAGAAACGCGTTTCGCATATGTTCGTTGGCACCACTGGCAGATGGTAAATCGGGTGCACTTGTTTGTCCCATGTCGGCTCTAGTTCTGTTCTTTTTATGATATTTTTGCTTCGGTTTAAGCATTGTAATCATCTTATTAAATCCTTTCTTAGTTTTTGATTTGTCCTGTGTTATTTTGTTGGATTGAATTTCGATGGCAATTTTCTCTTGAAGGCGTGCGGCGCTGCTTTGTAGGATCTGGTTGCTTGGTTCTGCATCGAGTTACTGGACTTAAGAATTCAGACTGCAGTCATGACGAAAATGACATATTTTTATTCTATTAAATTAGAAAATAAATGTTCCGTATACTAACTTTAGTTTTTTATGTCATTCGTTTGTCCTTTGTTTTAACAAGATTCATATTGTTGACTTCTGGGAAATCCTTTCATCCCTTTTTTACTACTGTTAAGAGATTTATTTTAACTTTAGTGAAGCAATTAATTTATTGAAAAGATTTTATGAAACTGAAAAAACTTCTATAAGAAGTTTTTTTGTATAAATATAATAACAATAAAAGAACTAAATGTGTGTTGAGCCCATTTGATAACATTTGTTATATTTTTTTTTACAACATAACTTACAATAACATTCATATTTTATGAAATTCAATATTTATATTCATATTTTTTGCAAAACAGAAATAAATATAGAGTTATACTAATAAATTTACTATTACTGGACATATACTATATGTAACCGATAACATTAACTCGAGGAAGTTCACTCTTGACTTTAAAGCCAAGTCTTTACTGATTTCCAAATTTTAATATAGATATAAAACTTTAATCACTTCATAACGAGGGAGTTTGGATCTGTATAACGACATTAACTTCGATCACTAAGTTGAAGATGAAATATAATATATGTATTGCTCATGTAATTAATTTGATTCAATGTATTAATAGATAGACACAGATTGCGTAGTGATTTTTTTATAGTATTTTTTAAATTATGTTAACAAGAAACGAATTGGAAAACCAATTAAATGTTGGAAAATACAACGTCACGTGTTATTATTATTGGTTGCTACTATATTATACTATGCTATGCTATGCCATGCTATGCTATGCTATGCTATGCTATGCTATGCTATGCTATGCTATGCTATGCTATGCTATGCTATGCTATGCTATGCTATGCTATGCCATGCTATGCCATGCCATGCCATGCTATGCCATGCTATGCCATGCTATGCCATGCTATGCTATGCTATGATATGCTATGCTATACTAGAATACTAATATACCTAATTTTGAAATATTTTCTATACAAACTTAAAAGAAGCGTTAACAATTAACATGGTATTTTAAAAAGTCAATCCTAAATTATTTAAGATCTTCTAAATGTGTTCATTAAAATATAGCGGTAAAATCAGGAAAGCAAGGATAGAACACATTATACCTTCTAAGTATTCCTACTCTAAAAGTATAGTTTATTTCTAAAGCATTAACGGTCCGCTCTAGTGCATTAACTACTTTGAGTATAAATTTACATTTACATAAATTTAATACCAATCAATGTGTTATAATTAATTAATAACACATGGAAGTGGTGAAGCTTTTATCTAAATGAGTATCGTTGTTTTGTTTTTGTTGGAAATAATAGATTGCCGGCAGCAATGCGGGTTTAGTAATTTCCACCATTACTAAGAAGATAACGCATCATTTATTAATTCATAATTACTTAATGCTTTCATGATATTACCATGCAATGAAAAAAACTCAAAAGGAAATTCTGCCTAAAGATATCTCGTATTTATTTTTGACTTAATTTTACTGTTATTGACATTTTTATATACCTTAAAAAATCTAGTAGTTTTATAATTAAGTAATTATATGATTATTGCAGATCGTAGCGGGAGAATATGTTGAAGCGATATTAAATTAAAACAGTCAAGATCTAATGTGTCTACAATGAAATATATTTATTATATTCTAAAAATATAAGACAGTAGGTAATAATCTTTACTACTCTAGAAAATATAAAATAGCATGGATTTTAAATAGTCTTAGTTTAAATTATTTTTCAGGATTCCTTATTTTTAAAACCAAAAACCAAAACCATAACATATATATAAACACTTTGTATTCCGTCTGTCGTCATCCAAGACCCTTTATTTCGGGAACGCGTGGTTATAACAAGATAAAATTTAAATCATATACTAAGATATTGCAACTTTGAAAAAACAACTTCCAAATTAACGTAAAGATACGGTTGATTATGCTACAATAACGCCCGTTTTGACTTTCTCAATGTAAGTTTTATTGTTTGAATAGTATTACGTGTTATATTATACGTCTATTATAGTTATTTTGGGATAGTCAAAATAAATCTTATCTAATTTAATCTTACACTAAAATTTCGTTATAACAACACTTGGAACGAGAACCGTTTTTCCCTGAAAAAAATCAGACAAATGCGATGCCATTATTGAAATCAAAATTAAATGACATAACAATATACAACTTTTATTTGAATTTACAAGATGCCTGGACATTTCATATAGAGTAAACCAACGATATTAAATGAGCAATTGAGATTAGAAAGTTCATATCTTAAATATTTATTTAAAATGGACTGAAAATTACAAAAGGATGAATAAAAGTATTTAATTTTATTTTATCGTAGTAAACCAAAAGTATTATTAAAGTCACAACTCTTGCAGCTTCTCAGAATGTACCTAAGTGCCAAAGATGTTATCGTTATTTCGTGCTATCGCTATTGTTATTGCGTGCGTCGGATTACCGGTTTAAGGACTGTATACACTGTAGCATTCAGACAAAAATTAAATACTCTTACGATCATAAGTCACAAAGTAGAAACACTTAAATCATAGTGCCGCCTGCACTAAATCTCTTACTCTACCTTTTTATTACTTTAAGTTATTCCTTAAATTTAAAACTACCTGTAAGTAAAACAGTGAATATATTCTAGTTTACACAAAGTAATTATTGTTTATTTCGTAATTATTGGGAGTGCGGCCTAACGAGCTCACAGGGGACTGAAAGCTTTAATTTAACATTGGGAAATTACTAAGTATGAGTTTCGGTTGAACATTTTTACAACTAGTTAACATCTTTTCAGAAACGACTTTATAATTGTTTTTCACAAACTTTTGTTAGCAGCTTAGCTCGCCGCCGCTCGGCTGGACGACAAAAACTTTTTTTTTAATTCCTCATGAACATTACCTTCTTCAGTATGAAAGACCTAAACTATATAAAAATAATAACAGATGTATATTGATTAGTATTTCTTTGATATTCAGCAGATATATTAAAACCACTCATTAAAAATTTTACTATAAGCCATTGACATCATAACTAATTACACTAATTTGGAATTATACATTATATATATATATATAAATATATAAATATATATATATATATATATATATATATATATATATATATATATATATATATATATGTATATATTAACAATATAAAGTTTCCGACCCAGTTACTTATTTCAAACTAGCTCGCAGGTTATATAAAATGTTATATTAAGTATTTTTAAGGGATTGAATCGTGTTCTTAAATTTTTTATAGTTGTTTCTCATTTATAAAGTAATTCTTACATTTCACTTACTTCATATCGTATAGTATTAACTTTTAAGTTGTTAAATAATATGATAATATTTATTTAATTACGAATTGAAACATCACGATGGATTAAAAAAATATGTAAATATTTGTATTTTAAAACAAATTGCAAGTTTTTTTTTTTTTGTTATACGAGGGCAAAACAAGCTTGCGGGTTACCGTTAATATGTGATCACCGCCACCCATGAACTCTTGCAATATCCGAGGATTCACAAGAGCGTTGCTGGCCTTGGAGAAAGGAATATATGCCTTTTTTGAAAGTACCCCTGTCCTATCGATCTGGAAATACCGCCGAAGGAAGTTCGTTCCACATTTGAGTGGTACGTGGGAAGAAAGTCCTTGAAAACCGCACAGTTGAAGATCGCCACGCATCCAGGTGATATGGATGGTAAAGGAGGCGATGGCGAGCTGTGCGGTGGTGAAATTCGGCGGTAGGCATCAGATCGAATAGTTCTTCGGAATACTCCCCGTTGTAAATGCGGTAGAAGACGCACAAAGAAGCCACGTCTCTACGCAATGTCAAAGAGTCCAGCCGTTCGCAGAGCACCGGGTCCCCGACAATCCGAACGGCTCTCCGTTGTACGCGGTCAAATGGTAGAAGCTGATATTGGGGTGATCCGGACCAGAGATGAGAACAGTACTCCATGTGTGGCCGGACCTGCGCCTTATAGAGCGTAAGTCTTTGGCCAGGTTTGAAATAATGCCTCGCTTTATTGATCACTCCCAATTTCGTCAAGGCCAACTTGGCCTTGCTCTCCAGATGACCACGAAACTGACAGTCGCTCAAAATGTCGAGATCCAGTATTCTGATACTTGGCGAGGCAATAAGAGGAGTGCTCTCGAAGAGCGGTGATACGACAAATGTTTTTTTTTTTTAGTGGTAAACGCGCAAACCTGTGTCTTTAGGGGATTGAACTGAACGTGGTTCAGTTCACCCCACTCAGAGACCATCCCCAGGGAAGTCTCTATTGAAGACACAAGTTTCTTTCGGCACTCATCGACGTTTTCCCAAGAGAGACCTGCACGACCGGAATATACCGCATCCCCAGTGCTGTCTTCCGCATAACAATGTATGTTGGAAATATCCAACATATCATTGATGTGCAGGAGGAACAGAGTTGGGGATAGCACGCAGCCTTGGGGTACACCAGCGTTCACGGGCTTGGGGTCCGAGCAAAAACCGTCGAGAATGACCTGTATGCTCCGCCTAGTAAGAAAACTGGTGATCCACTTGCATAAACTCTCGGGAAGCCCATACGAAGGTAGCTTCGAAAGAAGCCCCTTGTGCCATACACGATCGAAGGCCTTTGCCATATCCAGACTAACTGCCAGACCCTCTCCCTTGCTTTTTAATAACCGTTGCCCAACGGTGAGTGAGGTATAACAGAAGATCACCAGCTGATCGACCATGGCGAAAGCCATACTGCCGGTCATTGATCAACTAGTGATCCTCGAGGTACGTTAGGACCTATCAGTTTATGATAATCTCCATTATTTTGGAAAGAAAGGAGGTAATGGCGATAGGTCTGTAGTTAGCTGGGTCGGAGCTATCACCTTTTTGAGGGATCAGATGGACAAGGGCACACTTCCCTGAGACCGGGACTACGCCTTTAAGGTAGGAGTACCGAAATAGACGCGTTAGCGCTGGAGTCAACTCAGGGGCACACGTTCGTAGCACCAGTGGAGAAATGCCAGCCGGCCCACTCGACTTATGTACGTCCAAGGAAAATAGAGTCTGCCTGATAGTTTTTTGCCGAAAAACTATTTCCGGCATTGAGCTCTGATACCGCGGGATGGTAGGCCGTGTCTTCCCTTGGTCGTCCAAAGTCGAGTTGGAGGCGAAAAGAGTGCCCAAGAGACCGGCTTTCTCTTTTGCCGTGTGGGCCAAAGAGTCATTACCCATGTGCAACGGCGGTAGGGACGGCTGGCTAAAGTTGCCCAAACTGGCCTTTGAAAGCGCCCAAAATTTGCGCGTGCCAGGCGGGTACTTTGCCAGCTGATCCCCAATTTTGACGACATGCTTGAACTTTGCTTTAGCGATTTGCCGTATGAAGAATCTGGAGGCACGGTCGCATTTCCTCTTCAGAACTCTAGAGTTCCGATCCTTAGTGACTAACGCATTGGCCTAAGCTTGATAAGCCTGCCGTTTGCCAGCAGCAGCAGTTGAGAAATATTTGATTTAACTTTTGAGATGTTTCAAATATACCGCCTTTTTATATATTATTTAATTTAATTATACATACATAATTACTCAACGCTTGTGAAAATCCAAATCACTTATATAGTCGGGTATTATACAATAATGTTGTCTACCTGTATCCGACCACAGAATCATATCATTTCAAATCGAAATTCTTCAAATAGGAACTTTCTTGTCCTAGATCTGCTATTATAATCAGCGTCATTTTAAATTTGAACGTAAAGATAATAAGTGGAGGTGCAGTTAAAAATGGGAATGAAATTTGAGAAATATTAAAGAGCCAATTTAAGTCGAGCTGTAATCTATATGACCAGCTGAGATAATAGGTTCTTACCATTTGTTGTCTAATGTACTGTGGAATCCAGTGTTATGCTTTCCTAATCCTTTACAACGTAATAAATCTGACTATCAATATAGTTGACAGTATTTTTATTTCATTAAAATCGCCTCGTTAAGTTCAAATATATTTTACATTTCGAACTAATAATAAATGCTGGTAAGTGATAATTTGGTGATGTGTGTTTATTTGTTAAATTAACATAAAACTTGTAATAAAGTCAAAATTAGAATAACATAATATACATAATGGTAGTGAAACTATAACTAGAAATAACAAGTAAAATGCAAAAAAAAATTCATGCCACTAAAGAGCGTTCGACTTTGGCGGAGTTAACTTATGGAACTATGGTTTGATTAAAATTCTAGATTCAACCATTAAAGAAATGAAAATAATCCGGTTTCACGCGTAGTAAATTGTGGTGGTTGTGGTATTTCTATATATAAATTGCAAAAACCGAGATATTGTCCGACAGAGAAAGGTACTGTACTTCAAAGTACAGTGCTGACAAAACCACTCACAAAAGCAAGCAATTAATAAGGAGAAAATATTTTATTTTCAAGAAAATGCCCGGAGTATTTTTTTGAAAATAAAGTAATTTAATAAAATAATTAGTAAAGTTAGTAGTAATTGGACTTCAATTATATCATTTTCGATGGTATGTAATATTTTATTATTCATCCACAGTCTGAACAATACTTTAACTTTATTAAGGCCTCCATAATTTAAGCACCTATGACTAGGCACAATTGATGGAACAATCAATTGTACTTAACTTTGATAAAAAATAAATATTGTAGTAGATTATTAATTATTTATATATACATATTGTGTAATTTTTTTAAGCTTTTGAAAACTATTAATGCTCTAATGAATTAATTACTTTAGAGATAACAATTTGTTTATATATATTTAAGTCGCTTGTAATGAAATGAGATTTATATAATATAATTTATTTATACCCCTTCTTAAAGCGTCCTTCTAGAAGAAAATCTTTTTGAGTGGTCTGGATAATGTGATGTCATATAACAGAGAACATAAAAGGGAGGTAATTTTATATTGATATGATTTTTTTTTTTAGAATCGTCGAAATCAATGAGAGTTAACAAAACAAACGTAACTGAAACTATAAGTAATGAGATTATATCTTGCAATGTTTGTACAAGGACCTTTAGTTTGTACAAAATATGCAGGAAAATTATTAAAGTAGAACTGGAAAGCTTTTCTCAAAATACCTAGTTCGTCATCAACATCCCACTGACGTGCAAACGAAGGGGTTTGTTTAAAACAATGCGGCTTAACTAGGTTGTTTTGACTTTGTGTAAAACTTTATTTTTAAACTGATACTAGAAAAGAACTAGAAAAGAAACAAGTTTCATAGTGAAATATACATCTTAATTTTTTTCTATGGTAGTAACGTTAATGGTATTAATTTAAGCATAAACGAAAATATTTTTTAAATTGTTGCTAAGTAATTTGTATTATGATGACTCAACTGGGGAATGGAATTAACAGCAGTACTCCCCTTGGGAGTGTGACCTCAAACAAACAAATTTTTCTAAATTTATCACTATTAAAAATCTACTATGTAATATTAAGCAATTAATAATGGAAATAACTAATAATATTAAAAATTAATACTTATATTCATATTTAAGTTAATTGTGATTATATTTTGATATACATTAAGATGTTTTGAAATATTGTGTTTATTGATTTGATAGCGTTACATGCTTATTTCAATGACTTATTATTAGAAAAGAACATTCATGCACTTCGCTCAAACGTTTGAAAATGTTGCATAATTTATAGAGTATTTCATTAGATTTAAGTTTAGGATGTCATAATATTGACATTATTATTTATAATATGAACATATTTATATGAAACATATTAAAAAAGAAAAACTTGTATACGCACCGCACCAATGGCCAAAAAGGTTATGAACGGAAAGGTTAAGATATTGTACAAAAGAAATAGAGTTGGTTGTTACAATTTATTGTTCTTCACACATTTTGTGAAAGGACCCTTAGCAAAGACCTCGGGTCCTTTCACCTAAATGTCCACGTCAGTCCTGCTAATAGTCACTGAGGTATAAATATATATAAAGTGAACCACGGCCTGCGATGACAAAGGACAAGTCATAAATCATACTGAGTATTTTAGGTTACATTTTCAATTTTACAAGTTATTCATATTTAAAATTCTTATAAAACCTTGCACATATGTTACATTCATATTTTTCAATACAATTATTAATTCAAAGCAAAAAGGGTAAAGGAAATTTTTAAATAAGTTACAGTTGACTATGTCTTAAATATTTTTAGTACTGGTAGTATGATTACAGTTTAATATTATCTAATATACTGTCCTGGAATTTTAGTTGATATAGAGTATAATAAAAAATGATATCGCAGAAAAAATTACATGATAAAACTGTCTAGTGCAGTCGTTTTGATGAGCATAGAACGATTAAAGCCGGAGATTATTAGGTCAAGGACTAAGAGCTGAATAGTGAATCGTTCGTGGAACGAGAACACAACTCAATAAGGCCGAGGTACATTTGAATTTGAGCATTCACCGAAAACATAGCTTATAATTAAATGTATCATTTTATATTTTATTTCTACAAATTTTACTGACACGAAAACTTTAATAATTAATTCCTTTTTTTTAAATATTTTCAAATGTTACAAAAAATGTGCTTCAATTAAATTATATGTTTGTAATTATTTAATTTTCTTACCTTCAGAAGTGAAATCTATATATGTGATGTTTAATTATGATTTAACATGAAATGTACTAGTTTCGTAAAAAAAGTATATTGTATCTTAAATGGAAGTACTTCAAACAGATATATATATATATATATAGATATATATCATTTTTTGTTGTATAATCATAATTAAGATATAACGATGTAAAGGTTTTAATAAAGTAAGTATGACTGAATAATACTAACCTTGTTAAAAGTGAGTTGTCATTACGCAAAGCGAATTATTTTGGCAAAGAAAATATTCAATTATTCAGTTCGGCAATTGACGACTCCACGTTTAATTGAATGACATTTTGGTCATTGAAGCGATTAAAATAATAAACGAATTTAATATTATTAATGCACTCTACGAATAGGTATTTTATTATGCAAAAGTATAACTAAATAAGCTATAACTAAATTTCCATTGTGAAAAAGGAAGTCACTTCTTTTATGTTTGCTCAAAAATATTATTTCTGGAAATACAGAGAATGTTTATAATAATTATGTAATTCACTTAAACTATAATCAACGAATTTATGTCAAATAAGATTCATATCTCAGACATTAATTTCTCTTCATAGACATGAGCTACGAACTAAGGGCTACGAACTATATTTTGTCATTATTTAAGACTTATTTTGTAACAAGCTTCAAAATATCAAATAATTATGAATTTTAATATAACCATTAAGATTTATATATACTATAATATGAAAAATGTATCAATTAAGTATATTTGATTGTAGAAGTAACAGGAGCAAAGCCAATAAATTTCTCCTCTAAAGTAAATTAATTACAGGCCAACGAACACAATGAAATCAAAAGTGACTGCTATAATGTTGTCATTAGCAAAAGGTTTGAAAGTTGACAGTCAATTAATAGTCCAATAATAACCATCAAAATGTTCTGCAATTATTTCAGTTTTTATAAACTATTCGATGATCACAATGCAATAAATATACAATCAGAAATATGTTGGTCATTGTGAATTTGTAGAATTTAACTGACGGTAATAGTTGGCTTTCTAGTTCAACCGAAACTGTGCTATGGTATGCGTTAAAATAATTAATGTGGTCTGCATTCACACGACGCGTGGTTTGGTCGACGAGTTTTACATACTGATGCTTTAGATATAGTACAACTCATTGACTCGTTATTAGTTATTTGGAAATCAATTATCATATAGAATATGTAAAATAAAATATACATTACAAGAAACTTCGTTTGCCTCTCAAATTATTTTAATCCCAAATCACCTATTATTACTTCAAAAGTGTATAATTCTATATCCTTTTTAGTTTTATTATAATGAATGATAGCCTAAACGATTATTGTTTTTTTCCTTGTATTTTTATTACTTCCCAAATTTAAGTGCAAGATAAGGAAACTTAATATTATAAATAATAAATATTTACATTTAAGCATAGAGACACGGAAATTATAAAAACGAACTTTAGAAGAAAAAGTCAAGGGTAAAATTTGTAAATTTGTAAGGGTAAAAGTTGTTGTAATTTGTCTCGTAGGATATAGGACAATCACTCAAAAACTTAAAAAAGATCAGAAGGGTAAAAAAATGCGATTTGAAGTTTTCTTTCCCTCTCAAAAGGAAACATAATCAATTCTCCAAATATACTCTCCAATAGAACAATCTACAACCGTCGAAATCGAGACCTTTTCTCTTTCTTAAGTACTACCATTAAAGAACATACTCACAAATACTCAAAAAAACACATTTTAATGAGAGACTTTAACGCCTAAGTTGGGTGTCCAAGAAAAGAAGAAGACCTAATTCTGGGTTCTCACAGAAAAGGTAAAAGCGCGAGAAACGGACCAAAGTTCATGGACTAGTATACCACCAGATGAACGGTATAAGTTAAACCTCAAATTCCGATCAATAAAATATCGAAAGCCACAATTAAAGAAAAACTTAAATCTCTGAAAATAACAGCTATTAAACATCTAAACGTTTAAAAAAAATATAATATTGTGCATAAAATGTTAACAACAAAATTAGAAAACAGTGAAAGATATAACCAAAAAAACAAACTTGTCAAATATAATCAAAGAACTCCTCTAAAAAATGTTCCGTATTGATTAAAACGATAGGAAAGACTGAAAGAATCAGAGACGAAATAGGTAAACTAAGTAAAGAAAAAAACAAACATGTAAAGGAATATAAACCAAAAAAGACTGAGGATTCTCTAGAAACATATTATCAATACGAGAGGCATGAAGAAACAGTAAGGTTACCAAAAGACAAGACGAACTGGATAACAAACATAACGAACCAACATCTCATAATAAAGAATAAAAGATCAGATATATTATCAATAGCAATTAAATATTACAAAGACAATATAAACAACCTATCAAACAAAAAATAAGTCATGACAAGTGCGTCCGAAGACCCTATTATGTTAAACAGCGAACCCATTGAGTACGTGTAAGAGTACATTTATTTGGGCCAACTCATGTTAATGACTTAAATATAATAACTTTTCATGAAATAGCTATTGGAGTATAAAATAAACCATGGAAAATAAAGAAGACAGTATTTTCATCAATCATGACTTCGTCTTCTCTTATGACAGCCAGAGTTAGGCAATTACCAAAATGTAAACCAACAAAATAAAAGCCTGAACCTTTTCTGAACAAGGGCAGCGTAATAAATGTAAAAGTTTTGAAGAAGCCGAAAATAGGCATACAGACTATGTTGTCGATGTCAACTTAACAGAATATGTATTGTAAAATTTAACTATACAAACATCAAATAATGTCTGAATAAAGGCTATTATTAATATTATTATTTTTAATTCAGAAGATCATTATAGAATTTCGTTAACAATTTTTTAAGTAAACATATCTAAGAATTCCTGTTGCAACCTTCATAAAGTGTCTTACAAGTATAAAAATAAAACCTTGAATTTCAGGGAGCAAAATTCTTTTTCTAAATAAGGTTTTGCTATCGGTTTTACTTATTTCTTAGTACTTCTTGTGTTTTATATTTTTTTTGTCAAGATTACTTTTGGTAAATGAAAGTGGTTTCACTCTTTATCAAATAATAAAGTATATTCAGTGCTCTCTCGTGACTTCGTCTATATGAATGTATGGTCGTTACTAAAATACTTTTATAATAATACATACATTTTATTTTAATTAATTCCGTATGAGTTCTACTGAATTTATTTAACTTAAGGTAGTTTGGTTTCAATTCCAACAAGTTCTAAATATATTAATTTTATGCTCAAACTCTTTGTTATTAAAAGATTATTTTAATTTAAATGACTAGCTGATTGTTCTGTTAATTGACTTTCCCTTAACATTCCAAATTCTTAATTAATTATTCATATATTAAGAAAGTTAATACGTGACACTCTAAAATTGGTTTAAATAGTCTCGATACTGCCGAAAAAGCTTTTACTACATATGGTTATAATTAAGTCACTCTGAAATTATTAATTAAGCGCCAAATCAAATTGCCTTTGAAGCAGTCGGAGAGAACATTTCATGAGTTTATAAATTATTATATTAACATTATTTGAAAATATCAACTTCTTAAATTGAAATAACTATTGCAAGCAAAGCAGAAAAAGTAATATATAAACGCGTAAACAAAGCTCATTAATGACTACAGTTTTTATAAAATAATTTATGATTTTTTAAATTGTAACCATGGTTGGTCCTAGTCTCAAAATAAAATAGATCTCATAAATTGAAAACACGACATATAATGTTTTCTAGGAAATATTATGTGAGATACATATCCGGAAACTATGAAACCGTAGGAGGTAGATGACCAATTACCTGACTCACTAAGAGACACCCACGTCTCTTAAGTGAGACGCGACCATGAACGCGATTGCTGCAAAGCATTTGAAACATTAAAATATAACAAATTGACGTGAGTTAAATCAGTAAAATAGTTTTATTTAAGAGATTGACTATTTCAATTTTCTGTATGAATAAATATCGCAAAATTAGCAATAACGTTGTTCGAAGAGTGTAATACACGAAATGTTAATTACAGTCTTCAGTCGCACAAAACTTTTCGACGGGTTAATACGTTCGAAAACCTTTAGCACAAAAAAGGGACAATAAAATTCATGTACTCTTTTTTTGCAAATATTGTTTTGTTTCCGTGTTAAATTAATATGTTAACTGATATGACCCATTGTTTTCGTATATCGTTCGGTCCGTTTTTGTGACTTTTCTGGTGTTTTTCCATGTTTTAAGCTTACCAAAGGATTATTCTGGTCATTGGATATAAATTGCATGTGACTTTTTTACAAAATTCTGCTTCATATTGTTACTTTATAATCTGTTTTGTAGACAGACTACAGCTTTTTCTACGGATTGTTATCAATTACAGTTTTTCGTTATAACTTCTATAAATCACATATTAGTAAGGTTTTACTATCTCTTTAAGATTTGAGATATTTCAATATTTAATAATCATTTCACCTGACTATTAAAATTGTGTGTGATATGTAATTTTAAACATACGTTATTAAAATATTTTTTATTTACATTTTCTGTATATTTTATTTACTCGTAGGTACTATGTGCTGCGGCTACATACCAAACAAATAACCTTTCGTCTTTTATTACGTCCCCTAAGGCATTGAACCGACTGTTGCGATGTTTTTATTCAGAAATTATAATTAATTTTAATGCTCTGAACTTCGAAAATTACTGACTGCTACAAAAACTCTAAATATTCCCGAAATATGTCTGAATTCCCAAATAAAAGAGTATTTTTCCATTTTACATTTATGAGTGAATAGTTTATTTTGTATATTTAAATAATATAGCTATTTTATAAATATATCGTTATTGCTTGTATAAATTAGAATAGTAAATACGAGGGGAGGTCCAAAAGTTCGTGGAATGAAAGGGATCTAAATAAAATAAAACAACAAAACTATTTTTCCTTTTCAATATAATCACCTTTAAGCTCAATATATTTATTAGACCTATAAATTAATTTTTCTAAACCACTATAAAAAATGTTTTATCTTTTCCGTCAAAATGAGCCGAAATTGCCTCCCTTACCTCATTGTCATAGGAAAATTTCCTTCCCCTTAATTTTTTTTTTAAATTGGGGTGTTAAAAAAAAGTCACTCGGGGCCAGGTCTGGACTATAGGGTAGGTAAACTAGGAATTCGAACCCATGCGTGTGCAGAGCAGCCATTGCAATTCTGCTCTTGTGAACCGGCGCGTTGTCTTGCAACAGCAACACACCCTTTGTTAATTTTCCTCGCCGGTTTTCCTTGATGGCATCCTTTAATTTTTCTAATATCGTTGCGTAGTATTCTCTGGTTATAGTCCTTCCCTTTTCTTTGTAATCAATCAAGATTATCCCCTCACAATCCCAAAAAACAGTAGCCACCATCTTTCCAGCCGACTCCGTCACCTTGAATTTCTTTAGCGGTTGTGTCCCCTTTTTATGCCACTGCATGGACTCTTGTTTGGACTCAGGCTCAAAGTGATGAACCCATGTTTCATCTCCCGTAATAATTTGGTCTAAAATCTTTGCAGGTTTGTCTCCACACAACTCCAAAAAATGCTTTGACGCATCGACGCGCTGCTCTTTCTGAAACGGCGTGAGCATTCTCGGTACTCATCTTGCACTGACTTTTGTCATACCCAGGTGATCATGTAAGATTCGCAAAATGGTGTGGTATCTTGTACTCCAACTAATGCAGATTATTGTTTTTTCTTCAAACGGGCATCCTCTAGTACAATTTTCTCCACTTTTTCGACGATGTCCGATGTGGTGGCCTCAACTGGCCTTCCTGAGCGGGGGTCGTCTTCAATTGACTCTCGACCATGTTTATAAAGACCATGCCAATTGTAAATCATTGATTTACTAGGGCACTGTTTCCTATAATCGACTCCCATTTTATTCAAAATGGTTTGAGCGTTCTTTCCTTGCTTGGTAAGGAATTTTATCACAGCGCGGTGTTCAATTTTCTCCATAGTTTCAGTTTTCTTCCGGATTGACTTGTTTAACAGGCGACTGTTCGTAAACGAATGACGCAATCGGTTTGAAACTCGGTATTTATGCTAATGATGAGTCTCCGATTCGTATGACACCAAGCGAGCGCCCCTAACCCCGCTCCATCCTCTCCATTCCACGAACTTTTGGACCTCCCCTCGAATATATATAACTTTGACTTATGAATAATATTTAGTTCTCGTAGTCTTCCAGTGCTCTGCTGTGATTTGTACTATATAAAAGCGATGTTGCCAATTGTGTATAATGTTAAATTTATCGATAGATGTAGGGCTTATTATTTTTATAAAAGCATAATTATTTGTATACTGAAATATATGAGTGTAACAGTTCATTGACCTCTTGAAAAATAAGATGTATATAATATATCTAATCAGTCTATCAGACACATGCTACGGTATTGCTTTAAAATATTTATATTAAATTATTTACTGCAAAATTTGTTTAAATAATATGTACATTAATAAAATCTTGCAGAATATTTTAATGAACATATCATGGACTACTATTTTTAAAAAGTTTATTTTCCTCTCATATAGTGTTTTATCCTAAATTATAATAATAATATTTTCAAGGAAAGTTGTTGCTAGATCTCAAGCCAATTTAGACTATTTATTTTGTTCTTATAATAAGTTTTTTTCTCAGTTTGTATAATTTAATGTTTTGTTCTTTTGTACCGAAGTTTTTAAAATAAATATTTTGAAACAATATTCTCATATAACCAGACCCTAAAAAGTCCGTTTTCTACAATTAATGTTAATTCCCTTAGGAATAGTCTTTTGTGGTTTTTAGAAACTCAATTATTTGTGTTAATTGTTTTCTTTACTATACTAGTAATTATGGATGTTGTTATGCGGATGGTCTCTGAGTGGGGTGAACTGAACCAGGTTCAGTTCAATCCTCAGAAGACACAGGCTTGCGCTCTTACCACTAAGAAAATCCCATTTGTCGTATTACCGCTCTTCGAGAGCACTCCTCTTATTGCCTCGCCAAGTATTAGAATACTGGGTCTCGACATTTCGAGCGATTGTCAGTTTCGTGGTCATCTGGAGAGCAAGGTCAAGTTGGACTCGATGAAATTGGGCGTGATGAATAGAGTGAGGCAGTATTTCAATCCTGGCCAAAGACTTGCGCTCTACTAAGCGCAGGTCCGGCCACATATTGAGTACTGTTCTCATCTCTGGTCCGGATTACCCCAATATCAGCTTCTACCATTTGACCGCGTACAACGGAGAGCCGTTGTTTCTCTGGGCGTATTCTACCGCATTTACCACGGGGAGTGTTCCGAAGAGCTATTCGATCTGATGCCTACCGCCGAATTTCATCACCGCACAGCGCGCCATCGACTACTTTACAACACTTGGCAACACTCCTGGGAATCCTCGGAAGTTGCAGGAGTTCATGGGTGCCTTCCTCTTACATTAAAAAAAAAAAATATGGAACATATGTCTACTGTCTATGACGTTGATAGTAGTCGATATTGAGTGAATAGTAACTTTTTATATCAATAATTATACTTTTAGTTTATATTACTCATTCACTCTTCATTTTTGGATTTTTTGGATTTTTGGATTTTTGTGCAAAGTTTGAAAGCGATCCGAGCAAAACTGCGGCCGCTATCGTGCTGACAAAAGTCGAATCTGGACGCACGCACGCATATATATATATATATATATATATATATATATATATATATATATATATATATATATATATATATATATATATATATATATATATATATATATATAAACTTTTTGACCAATGGTCATTTCGGACTCAGGCGGTCATAAGAAGACCTCCTGTGAAGAAATTTTTCCAAAATTCGAAAGTAAGGGACAAATGAATGGGCAGACCGAATTCTTCGAGGTCTACCCAAAAAGGGTCTCGTGCGATTACCTCGTGTTTTGACACTTATCAACCCATCAAGACCTATGTAAGTAATATTATCGTCTTGACGGCGAGGTTAGGTTTCATTAGTCTTTGCAAGAATTTACTTTTTTATTTATTAAGTAATATTAATATACTATTTTTATTAAGTTCAGAAAGGAATTTTAATAACAATTTATTTGTGTTATTTGAGCTAAAGTGGTCTCTGTTCGTCGTTGCATTTTGGTCCGGCAAAAGAATACAACGGACTTTGGTTTCATTAGATATTCATAAGTCCAACGGGCCGAGGTGGGATTTTCCCAATCGTGCTGCAAACACGTGTTCCTTAGCTGACTCCTATGATTATTACATACGGATTTACACAACGAGAAAAATCATTAAATTAACGAAATAGCTGAAAATCTTGAAGCTAGAAATACGTTCTGTTATCTCGAAAATAAAAAATAATTGGTTTTCCAAATAGAACCGGGTACAGTAAAAACGCCAATGGCAGAACACTATATGTATGTCAAGGTCAACACAATATTTAGGTCAAGGTAAAATGTCGACGAGCTTTGTAATTATTATAAATGCATGAAACAATCAGATGTAGATAAATCTCTACTCTAAACTATATTAAGCACAGCTGTTCATTTAATATTTTATAAATATTCTTTAGTATTCGTTTTCATAATACCTTAGTTAGTCCATTAGTTATAATTTAATTACTTAACTGATTAACGTCAAATTCATTTACAAGTCTTCTAGAGCTATATACTCTAGGAGATGCGTAATAAGTGCTGTGATATTTATTGTCTTAAGAAATTCAACAATTATTATCATCATAATTTGGAATTTTTACAATAATAATTGGACGAAAGCTCACACGGAACTTGAACTTGAGTGGGAGATATTAATAGAATATTTAAAAAAAATCATCGACACTTCCAGGACTTGAATCTGCGACCTCGGAGAAACAAATTTCATTGCATATATATTTAAAATATTAATAAACTTAACTTGGCTAAAGATGTTTATCGACAATTTAAAATTATAATGTAATATTAATTATTGATGTAGATATTAAAAAGAGAAGAAATGCCAAAGACAATATAAATAGATTGTTGGAATTAGTGATATAAAAAGGAAAAGGAATTAGCGAGTAATCCTTGTGCAGAATATGGGCGTGAATTACTATTATACGAGGTGTTTCGTGCGGTGAGTGCGAGATTTAAAAATAAAAAAAATCAAAATCAAATTCAAAATCTTTATTGAAAATAAGTTTCATACAAAACATTTTTTCATTGTCAAAGCTACCACCAGCTCGGAAAATTATTTCTACAGACCTGAGAAGAGCTGGGGACAGCAACTCAGCGGAATTGTCATGATTTGTTTTTTTTTTCTTAAATTCTAAATTACACAATACTAAATAAATAATCTTGAAGCAGCCTAGCAGCGATCGCTTCATACCCACGGTGCATTATCCTCTAAGTATTCAGATACGTTGTAGTATTCTTTTGCACACAAACATTCCTTAGTTATTCTCTTAAATTTGTCAAATGGTAATACTTGAACGTTTGCTGGGACTTTGTTGTAAAACTGTATACATTGCCCCATGAAAGATTTACTCACTTTTTTAAGTTTTGTGTTTGTTCCTGGTGTTTATAGTGTGTATATCACTATGCTTAATAAAATTGACAGTATTTTTATGTACATATTTAAGATTTTCAAAAATATACTGACTGGCGACCGTAAAGTACATTAATTTGCTTAAACTTATCTCTTAAAGAATCTCTAGGGCCCAGGTTGTAAATTGCACGGACAGCTCTTTTTGTATAACGAAAATGGTATTTATATCAGTAGCACTACCCCACAGTAGGATACCATAAGACATTATGCTATGAAAATAACTATAATACACTAACTTAGCAGTAGTCTCGTCAGTTAGGGATCAAATTTACAGCGTAAATCAGTCATTCAATCAGACATTCACCCTCCTGCCTCCGTTCCTGTCTTCCTTTATTCCTCTTCTTTTCTCAGAGAAGACAAAGTATTTGTATCTATATTTATAAATCTCTATCGCGACGGCCAGATCAAACATATAAAAAATATATACCTAAAAACTATAATTGCTAAGCGACTCAATATCCAATAATGCGACAAAGCTTGGCTTCAACGTTATGGTTAAGAAAAATTATTACATCCCATATTTTTTATATTTTCAACATTTTTATTATAACTGAAATTAAATGATAATTGTTGGTTCAGAGATAAAGTGAGTTAATTAACTAAAATAATCGATATTGAAAAAGCGCTCATAAGACTTATCTCGAAGACTTTTCCTGTTAGGATTTCACTTAAAAACTATTCCTCATCACATCGTTCTAAAGTGTTTAAAGTCTACGTGCCAGGCTAGGTTTAGCATCAATCCAAAAAGTCATTTTAGAACTTACTTATTACAACCTAAGTAAATATAAACTTTTATCATAAATAACATTATCAAAAATTATCATAAAGTAGACTTTGCTTTCTATTGAAACTAAAGGTTTTTAAATAGAATCTTGCAAACATTGACTTTCAGTATTGTTAATACTAGGGGCGTCAACAGACCCTCAATTTCGACTCGCTGCGCTCGCGAAATCTCGGGTGCCGTTTGCAAATTGAGCGAAGCGAGCCCAGTGTAATGACTCATTTCCCATTGACTTCAAAGGAATATCAGTTTTTTGATATGGCATTTTTCAAAAATTTTTTTTTTACGGCATTTTTCTAATTTTTTTTAAACCATCACCTGTCAAGTAGTTTTCGAGCCTATTCGTGACAAAGAATGTGAAAAAGTCTCCAGTAGAAAGCTTCGCTCAATTAATTTATACAGACTCGTGTAATTTAAAATGAACACATTGTTTATTCAATTAATATAACTTTAAAATTAAATTACAAAATAGAATCAATTTTGTAAAAATTACAATTGTATATTAGGTTTGTAAAGAGCTTCGAAGGTCTATAAAGCCAAATTCATCTATCTAAACATAAGTAACGAAACAAATTAAAATATTAAGTACGTATTGATATCAATATACAGCCGATATTTACAACCCTACGTTATTCATAATTTGTTAAAAATCAAATATCATATAATCATTGCATTATCATAATTATAAACAACCTGTGTATTTAATTTTTGGAAGCCATTTCGGATTAAACATCGAGTATGACCGTAAGTAACCGAAAGCATACGACTTTAAAATAAATGCTTTTACTAAAAGATCAATGTTTTTATTTTTAAAATAAAATGAAATTATTTATTTTAATTCTATTATTTATTATTTAGCACTTTTTTAATATAAACATCGAAAATTGTATAAATATCTTTCATACATAATATAAAACATTATATTTTTGCATTAGAAACCAAATGTTATATTCTCATACATTATCCTTGAACAATGATGTGGTTTTAAAAGACAATAGACGTCTTATTATTTATACGTGAAAAATGATTCTCAATGTAAAATATTCTTCGATGTAGGTCAATATTTTAAAAATCATAATACTTTATTCTTTGAATCACGCTAAAGAACGATCCGTGCATCCGGGAATGTCACAAGCAGTTTATTCTTTATTTTTCACAGAAAATATACAAACGGATTTGAGAAGTAATCAAAACCGCTTAATCCACCTGAGCCAAGAGCTTTTTATCAATATAAACCATCTTGGATTATCCGAAAGAGCTGATATGGGGCCGTATGTGTAAATGAGATCTATTAAGCAAAAGCCTTTAAATCTCCGTATACTCAATTAACGAAAAATTATCAGTTACTAATATTTATCTTATGACTGCTTTTTTAAAACAAATATATGTAGTGTACTCCACAACATGGTAGTGGTACAAGATTTAAAGCAACGCCATCACGTCAAATAATGCTGGATTGAGTCATATTAACATTAGTAAAAGGATACCACTTAAATATATCTGTGATAGTTGAAAATAATTGTTGCTAAAATTAAAAACCTCATTTTGAATATGTTGGGTTTCATTTGAGAGTAAGTTTTGCAGATTGTACTTTTCATTCTATATTTTATATTCCATTACAGGAGTCAAAAGTTTCCCACATAGAGAATGTAGAATTCTCATAACTGGGTTGATAGAATAATTGCGTCTTAGACTCAACGCAACTTAAAAATTTATCTCAATGATTTTGTACATTCACAGAGATACGATACATATACACACGATATATAGTGTTTTCTGTCGCTTGTAGAATGAAAATAATTCCTAAGAATGTTTGAAATGGTTGATAGTATCCACCAGTATGACCTCGGTCAAGTATTTACTTACTATACTGCCTTTTATTTTTAATAATTATTACCTTAGAAGTCAGAGGAGAACACTATTTTTACAAGTGTATCCTAACTAAAAAAACTGAAAAAGCGGATTTACTGACTTTTAATCAATTTAATTGTTTACTTTTATACTACTCGTATAACAGGTCAAAGGTACCCTGACAACAAAACTTTTTAGGGCATTTTGGTAAATTATGGTCGAGGAATATACAATAACAATCTTTATTTGTAGTAAATATTTATAATTAAGTTCTGATCGCGCGAAATTTTGTAGGCAACTCGTCCTTAAATACTTATCCCCGCAATATTGCTGGTCCCGAGAGGATAGCAGCTGCAGATCCCAGATTCGTCAGTTATAAGGAAGTAGAATAGGTTTTAAGATAGACCCTGCTGTAAACTTTTCCAGCATAAATTGGTACCAATCAATACGACGGGATTTTTACTCGTCGGTGAGATGAGGTGGAGAAGCAATCTTCATGTAGCATCATGGAAGCTGCCTATGATTCAATCTTTAGTTCAGACTGAATCTCTTGATGTATAATATTTTTATTTTCCCTTAATAACCAATATCCATCGGTTATTAAGGGAATAAACCATTGGTTATAAAGGGAAGGAAATTGTTGCCATTTTCATCGGTTTAATGCCGTTTTCGGTCGTCCGAGTCTGAGGTCATCGCTTAGGTTCTTTCGACCATATTTAAATTCAAGAAAGCAATAAGTAACTGATACTGATACAAGAGCAATCTCTTAAGCAATTTGTAAATGTTCATAAGATTCCTTGAAGGTTATTTATAATCATAGAAAATTATAGCACGCAAAGCTTTTCCATTGTTTTTTGTTTTCCTTTAATATAATCTTTAAAATAATTAAAACTTACTATATATAAGTGGATTTTAAGTAGAAAATTTTGTAATGAAATTAGCTGTCAATTCAAAATAGGTTCGGAAATGGATAAATATTTTATTTACTTTCTAACTAACACACATATTATTTTCTTGTTCTATTTAGAAAAGTGGCTTAATGCATAGTTCTAATATATCTTATCAACGCTTATAATCGATATGTCACTAATCGTCTTGTTTTTTTACTGCATAAAGTGATAATCAAAGTAATTGCTTTGAATTTAACCGTTTTGATAATTCCATAAATATTGTGGATGAACAAATAACAAAATGTAAACTTCTTGAATCATTAAAGATATTATAATTCTATTAAATTTATGAGTTAATAACATTTTAACCGTAGCGTTTGGCGCTCCGTCGTCTCTGGCTACCCCGTAAGGGATATGGCGTGAAGTTAAATAAATAAATAAATAAATAACATATTGCTTTTATTTTGTTATAACAGCATCAGCTGAAAATAAAACTTAATTGTAATTAATTGTAAAGATGTCGATGGATTGATCAAATAATACAAATATGACAAAAGGAATAAAAGAATACACATAAACGTTGAACAAGCCAAATACAACGTTCTGATTGATTTGTTTACAGCATAGGTATACTTATATAAAAGTCTATCATACTTATTTAATGAATCGCATTTGATATGTCAAAAATATACAAATAATACATAAACAATAGATATAATAGACACTACTATAATATTTAAAACGAATATAAGTAGCCATTATCTAGTTTTAGGGGAATTAAATTACGTTTAATTATATTATAATATTGAGTAATATTTTTTTCTGAATAAAATTACTGGAACTGTTAAAATATACTTCAGAATGTGAGGTAAGGTATCTAGATGTAGTGTTATGATTTATTTCCTGACCTATATTGTTATTAATCACAAGGAATAAGAATCTTACTTCAGAAGATTTTTTTTTATTTCATTCTTTATTGAGGTTTCATAATGTCTTATTTAAAAGATGCCTAATGAACAGTGCATAATTAAAATGGCTCATTTTAATTTATACGCTATTTTAAGTTTGTTAGACTTTGATAAATACCAAGAAAAAGAAAGTCAACTTCTAAATACCCTAATTTATAATAGTAAATTTTATCTTTTTTACTTAATACATACATAATATTGAGTTCTTTTTTATATACTGTTAAGAAAATGTGTGTTTAATTTGAATAATAGAATACAATAGTCATATATTCTATAGCGCTGATATTATATACATCATATTATAGTTATATATATATATATATAATTTTAATGTAAACGTTTTATGCTGATTTGGTCCGAAATATTCATTATACTAGACAAAAATTTATAAATGTTTCTAAAATCTTATCATTACATTTTTTTTCAAGAAGGTATATAAGCACATCATAAAGACATATTTATAAAATAATGGTATATTATCATTCAGTTATCTAATCTCGTTTTCTCCTTACACAAAAGGGAAAAATATAAAGCAGTAAAACGACCAGCCGCGTAGAATGGTTCGACATGCTGACACGACACTGATATGTGAATGTAGAGCTTACTCCTTACTTCCAAACCTTAGTTTGTGACGTGAAGAGGAGGAATAAAGTAAGGAATTAGAAGGTAAGAAGAAGAAAATTAAGAAGACCGAAGGATATTTGCTGCAAAGTGCTGGTTGGATGATGCGGCTCAATTTTGAGGCAAGTCTCCATTGAGATATGTTTTAACATAACATAACATAACATTACAATTCTTTAAAGACTTTATCAAAACAAATACCAACAATAATGTCGAGACGAGGTGAATCAACGTGAAGTTACAATTATATTTATTAATCTATATTTATATATATTTATATCTAATTTCCTATCTCGGGTTAACTTTCTTTGTTACTTGTTTTGTCACTTAAGAGAATATTCGAAAGACATTCAATTTAACTGAAATCCCTCAAGAAGTGTATTTGAATGAAATTGAGATAAAGCTTTTTCTACTTAAATTGGGTGAATGGTTAGGGTGTGTACTTTTTGAATTAGCAAATAATATATAGGGTCCTTTTTCTTTCAATTTATTGAAGATGATGAAAATTAAAATTATTGTCTTCTTGACTTACCGGAAAGTAGAATTAAACGAAATTGTAGTTACTATTATTATAAAGAATACCTAATAGTAGTCTAGGACAAAGAATAATTTCAATACTCTTACAGATATGTAACAGTATTTATTACAAGAAGAAATAAATTTGAGGTTTACATTAACGAGAATAAAGTTCAAAATGCGATATCAATCCGGACAGTGAATAAACCGAATACGAAATTCGATTTACGGCCGACAAAAGAGTACTCATGAAAAAAATTATAGACAAACACTACCTTACAGTGTTTTTTAGTTTTAGTGAGTCATTTGAACTTTAATTGTTCTGTGAGGTTGGGATCTCGTATCATCTCGTATCATTTCGTATCATTGATGCTATTATTGAACTAACATAAGCTTGTTATCAAAAATGTAATGTGTGATATACATATATGAAATATTTCACACACATATGAACATTCACACTTATCTAGTTTTTTATGCCTGGGCAGTAAAATTACTACTGGTACATGGAACTATTGTACCGTGTTTTATTTTCTTCTGTTGGGATTGGCATTTTGTTGGAAATATCAAATATAAAAAAATGACAAATAAATGTCTTCAATATATAAAAGCATTAGAAAAAAGCATTTCACGGCTAAAACTAGGTAAAAACATTTGAGTGGAATGAAAAGAAAACAAGAATTAAATCAGTTACAAAATATTCTTCCACTTTATTGGAAAAATGTTAGTCTTCTTGAGTATTGTAGGCGTTTGAGCTGTGTAGATATAATTTCAAAGCCTATATACGTGAGGAATTTTGGGTTCTATTTTCTTATACTCGTATTTGACCGCTTAAATATGATTGAAAAAAAAATTGTAAATTTGAAAAATATAAATATAAATATATTATATTATATATTTATATTTCAATAAAATTATGTAAAGTGCATAATTAGAGACTACATAATATAAAACTCTTTTAAAAATTAAAATGAAAGGATATCAGCATAATAATATATTTTACGTTGTTATGTAGTAATGATGTAAATATTTTTATCTAAAATAAATACGTAATAAAAATATGATTTTCAATTAAACCCAACATATTTATTGTAGAAACCTGGTCCTAACATGCCGTGACTACTGTGGCCAATAAATTTTCCGTAGTACGGAGTAAAGCCCCTATAATATGTTAGTTAAATATATATATTTTTTAATAATAAAGTGTAGTTGAGTACACACATGGAGTACTGTTCTCATCTCTGGTCCGGATCACCCCAATATCAGCTTCTACCATTTGACCGCGTACAACGGAGAGCCGCTCGGATTGTCGGGGACCCGGTGCTCTGCGAACGGCTGGACTCTTTGGCATTGCGTAGAGACGTGGCTTCTTTGTGCGTCTTCTACCGCATTTACAACGGGGAGTGTTCCGAAGAACTATTCGATCTGATGCCTGCCGCCGAATTTCATCACCGCACAGCGCGCCATTGACTTCTTTACCATCCCTACCACCTGGATGCGTGGCGATCTTCCACAGTGCGGTTCTCAAGGACTTTTTTTCCACGTTCCACTCGCTTGTGGAACGAACTCCCTTCGGCGGTATTTCCAGATCGGTACGACATGGGTACCTTCAAAAAAGGCGTCTACTTCTACCTACAAGGCCGGCAACACTCTTGTAAATCCTCGGATGTTGCAAGAGTTCATGGGCGGCGGTGATCACAAGTCATCTGTGACCCGCCAGCTCGTTTGCCCTCCTCTTCCATAAAAAAAAAAAAAAAAAAAAAAAAAAAAAAAGTGTCACTTTCCACTTCAGATTATAAAGTTATACTTAAATTTATTTGATAAAAACGATTAACTTTCATAGAAAGATATAAAAATATATAAACAAAATAAAAAAGGACAAAAGGACAAAATTGAATTTTAAATAAATTTATAATCAATAATTTATTGAGATGAAAAGAACTCGATGATAGGACAGTTTTCAAAGGTCGTCGATAGGATCGAACACCCTTGTCGAAAAAATTTTGATGACTTGATGTTTATAGACATTTTCAAACAAAATAAAAAATAGTTAAACAATAGTTAAACAATTTGCCCATAGAGTTCATTTAATGAGATTGAACATATTCGTGAAAATGATAGCCAATATATATCGTAAGAATCAAGTTTCACGTTTCTGTTTATAAAGCATATTTCAATTCGGATAAACCTCGTAAGGTCGAAGCGTAATACGAGTAGTTTCGATATAAATACAATCCAAATACAGTGTAAAATATTCATCCTTCCTTAGGCAATATTCTTCTATTTTAAACATAAACGGATATCGTATTCCAGGATAAACAAAACAAGAAAAAATATAAAATAGGTATATTATCAATATTAGTTGTTGTTTAACCAATATTACTTATAATACGTCCACTAAAATAATTTTGCTCAAATAAATATTGAAAATTCTTTACATATTTGCTATAAAATAATTTATTGTATAATTTATGTTTAATTGATTTTTCTTGAATACGATTAACACGTATATAATATAAGATTATCCTATAATTTAATATAAATCTATAGTAAAAGTTTAAAATTTGGTTTGGTTTTCCATAGGTCGATAAATAATTTACCTTTCTATATCTTCTTAAAGACTATTTGTTATCGTTTGTTACATTGTATTATTTACTTTGCATGAACTAGGAATGATAAATAAGCACTCCCACAAAACATAAGTAGCGTTGAACATAAGGAAATAAAAAATAGCATAACTATATCCAATCACTAACAAAAACCTGAAACTGTGGTGTAATCCTGTTTCGGATGATCTCATTTTTATTCATACCTAAAGGATTTTTTAGGTTCCATATTTATTCCATGTTTTATATCCAACTCTGAGGTTGTATTAGTTATTAATAATTGAAACTACTGTAAACTGTCGTCGTTGTGGCAAAATAGCCTTATTTACAATATGTCTCAAGTAGCTTTATAAATGCAAAACGTATTCTGTAGATAGCAGCATGATAAAAGGTTGTATTAGCGAATCAAATATTCCCACCAGTGACATAAACTGAATCTACAATAAGCAAGTATAGTCGAAACTAATGTATTGAACGTTAACATAAATAACTTTTAACTTTTATTTCTTATACATTAAGGTATATTTAAGGTGAGCTCATAAACCAAACGTTAATCGATTTACTGATTGGCGGGCTAATATCCATTTTAAATAGGTTGGGTTCGAGGGCAATGACTTGAGGCTTCTATCGCTGATGTGTTCAACCATTACTTATTATGATCAGGAAGGTCTGATTGAGGAACAGCTTCAACTTCAACAATTTCTTTATTAACGATTCGGCATCTTGTAAATAGTATTTGTTTAATTCAATTTAACATTTTTTAATAGATATATTGTTTGGGCTTAAAATTATTATTACAAAAATAAAACGTTTATTAAAATAAAAATATTATGAATGTTTAAAGTTTAAACCTTAATAAATATGCGAACATCATAATAGTGCTTAATCATTCTGGTCTTCATTAAGTATTACATTACTTGAACTGTAATCTATTCACACTTATCAATTATTATTACTATGACTCAAAGGTTTAAAATTATTACTGTGACTCAAAATTAAAGGATAGTCCATGAAGTCATTGGCTATTTGAGTAGTCAGTGGATAAAACCTTATTACATAGTTATAAGTTACTCTTATTATAAAGAAAAAACGGTAGTACATATTAAACTTTGGAAATAGCTCTGGATATTAAGGCTTATTGCTTCACGTTCGACTGAATGTCTTCTACTTGATGTTTATTATGTTTAATGAAAGAAAGCGTGGTATATCTTTTCAATAGATTTTCTAAGATTAGAGGGATTCTTTATTGTTTTAAGATAATAAGAAAGAATTATATTGTAATGTTTGGCAAAAAGATGGTCTAAATTCTAGCGGGGCCAGAGCACTTTGGTGGATCTAGTTTCAATAAATAACATTCTGCTTTCTGATAAATTATCTCATATATGTCTCCCTCATATCTCATATACGAGAATAATAAGAGATTTTGGTTTAATTCTACAGATTCATATCAATATTCGTATCGATTTAAAATAAAACTAATTTTCAAATAATTAATAAAATTCATGTGACTAAGTTTCCTTTTGTATGCAGGATATTTTATAAAAAATATAACGTTGTTTACCGTGAAGGTTTTTGTAATAACTTGAGATACGGACCGTTATTTTTATTATTGGAAATAAATAAGTTTTGTTTATGTTTACACCGAATGTATAATATAAACACAATTAAGATGGATTAACATATGAACATAATAATATTTGTCCAACATTGTTACACCCCCGATAATCAATAATCTGGATAAATGAAACAATTAACCAAAGTCACAAACTTTCGTGAATAATCAAACAATGGAAATGTAATTGATTTTGAGACGTCTTTATGGTACATTCATTAAATATCAAGATTCACTTAACAGACATTTAAATAAACTTGTTTAGAATTAATTTAACTAACGGGATAGAAATTCCGTCTATGTACCTAACAAAGGCATATAAATTTCGATCAATTTAAGGTAAGATAAAATTTCCTATTTCACCTTTTCTTGAAATATGTCGTCGAGAATTGTCATAAAGCGAATTTATATTATCATATTTTCCTGGTACTGCGGACGTTTGTCCTTTAACCCCCAACATAAACGTCTTAAATACATTCTGTATCGTTAACCTGTGATAATTTTACTACATTTGAATAAATGTAATTTTAACACCAAACCGGTTTTAAAAAATACATAATAATTTGGCAATGTGTTCCTGTAAATATATTAGGAAATAGTAGATGTATTATATATTATATTTAATTCAATTTTACAGCTATCGATAATATTTAAAGCAAAAGAACAGAGAGCTGATCTTAAGATGTTTTTGTCTTGCGAGGCTTCTAGAAGATTTTCATTTTATAAATGAAACAGATACAGATATCGCATTTTCTGCGGGCAAACAACGGCTAACTGCGACCCCTCACTCCACTCTAAATGTACAATTTTAATTCATCCATGTGGATTTAACTATAATCTAAACGCTACCTAAAGGCGCCTAGAGACAGCGCAGCCGACCTTGTTGTTTTTGACGAAGACTCGGATATGTTAACCTAGTGATACAGCTTACCTATCATACCCCGGTTATAAACTAGAACATCGTTTTCAACACAACGGGGTATCTTTATGCGTAAAGGAGGATATCTGCTATCGTCGCATTCAGAATTTTGAAGGATTCAGGCTCCTATCGGTACTTTGGCTGCGCGTAGACATGGACGATCACGTTAGGGTCTAGGCGTGTCTCTCCAGATGTAGTGATAATGCAGAAACGGATCACCTCTTGGATTATGTCCAAGCGAAGATTGACAACCTGCTTTCACTGACTCCCTCCGCCGAAGTCGTAGTCCACCGGAACTTCAGAGCGCACAGTACCGATTGACTAGGGTCACGTACCACCGATTACGTGAGGAAATCTGTGTTTAACTTTGCTCTGACATATAGTTTGTCCCAGATGGTGAAGATAGACACACGTCTACGAGACGTGAACAGCCACATGCCCTTTTTAGTGGATCTTCTGCTGATTATAAATCCAGGAATCTAGATCGTAGCTCATGTGATGAAACTTATTCTTAAATATTAAGTCATAGATACAATTTATAATAGTATTAATGAAATAAAAAGAAACTTTAAAAATTTATTTTTTAAATCAAAATCTTCATTCGAAGTAACTACAATTATTATTGTTTATCTATAACGAAGACAATAAATATAATATATTCCGAACATCCTAACCAATCCTTAATGTGCATTAATAAAGAGCGTTAAAAACATGCCGCAACCGAAATCTATATTTCTTAAAAATTTACCATAAATAAGCTTAATATGTTACAGACATTTATAATACAAAATAATAAGAACATCTTTATTCTGGTAATTATAAATACAGTAATAATTAATTTAAAATAATACGAATAAATTAATAAAAAAAATATGAGATGCTATATCTTAATTTATTAAATTCTCGCCATTATATAAACATAGAAATAACATTCAGAAGCAGTTCGCAGCCATCCAGAACTTTTTTTTACAGACACTATATATACATTTTAGGTACATTATACTTGAGAATTAACTTACCATCCATCATTGCGTAAAATATTTTTTTTTGTAGATAATAGAGATATATCATTGTACTGTTATTATATTTTATACAATCAATTATAATTCTTGTAAAAACTTTTATTTCATATATAATGATAATGAGAATGACGAAACATAAAAGCTTAGTGAAATAATCAAAATGATCAGTTTGAGTATAGTGTTGTAACTTGTAATTATGAAAATAACAGAAATACCTGAGAAATATTAGTTGCTTAATATTTTTATATTATAATAAGTACTATTATAATAAGTACTACAGAGAGAAAAATCTAGAAGTAAATATTTGTTTTTATAATTTATAATATTTTATGCATTATCATTCTGCCTAATATTATTTGATAACTATTTAATATGACGCTTACTTAAAAAATAAGGTAATAATGAAATATGATACTTCAATTAAAAGTAATCAGAAAGAAAACATTGCGTAAGGAACTTTCAATATTTCAAGTTTGTTTGAAATAATATTTGTAAAGTATTTGCCCTCGGGTTTTGTTCATTTATTCGGATAAATACAAACAAACAACCACCTAACTAAAGTCGACCGCAGACACTTTAGACGGCTTTTATGGTACATTAATATTAATACAATATTTAAGGTATTAAAATATATTCAATACTCAAATAAAACAGTTATTAATAAGCTCGACTCTACGAAGTTTTATTGTGACTTTGTGTTAATTAATTAATTTATTGATGAATATTTACCATCTTAACAAGAACAGTTCATTTTCTAATTCGGTTATATGTTCTCTCGGAGCTCCTGGAAGTTTTTGTTATTATTAATCAATTAAAAAGAATATTTAGGTGAGGTATTCGTTGTAAAAATAGATAAGCAGCAGCAGATAAGTTTTATTTACTCTATCCTTATCGCAATACTAAATCATGGTCGTGCGACGAGAACGTTTTCATTTACTTGAAACTTACAGCCTTGGTGTTCATCTTGCATACAAATTAAACAAACATTCATTGTTCCCTAAGCATTAGGAGCTTTTGATTTGTAAGGTAAACAAGTCGACGGTACGACAATAATTCAACCAATTCATTTTGTTTGTTTGTTTGTTACGTAGTCTGCATTAAGCTTTTATTTTAAAATCTGGTAAAATTGGCCATTTTACTAATATTTTATTTTATAAAGTTATGTCAAAAAATCTAACTATATTTTCTTTAAATTTAAATTCACAATAATCAACTGTTGACAAATAACTAATGAACATGAATTTTTTCTTTACTTTTTTTTTTATAAAGCATCGCAATAACCATCGCTATAAATGTACAAAATTTTATGAAGATCGATAAAGCCATTTTCATTCCAACCCCGGACATGGGATGCAAAAAGCCTCACATAGAGAGCCTCAGATAGAGAATATACGTAAACATTCCTATAGGGATTTAAAAGGTGAACTACTTGCAATCCTAAGCAAGTAACGTTAATTCTATTTTAAGGTCTCATTATAATTATTTTATCTTATATATATATATATATTGTTTGATGTAGTATACTCGTATTATAATCTTAGAGTTATTTCAATATTTAATTACTGTTTTTTACTATGTGGAGTCGATTCCTGCCATAAGCATTTAGGGTTCTTGGTCTTCAATCATTTTCTCAACCTACCATCGTTTAGAATAGTTTCAATTCTTTTTTGACAAACCTCTTTCCTGTCCACATTTATATAAAGTAGGTACTTTTTTGTTATGTGTTTTTGTTGTTGTTTTTGTTTTTTGTTTCGGATTTTCATTTGCCAAATGAAAGGGAATTGAAGTTTTAAAATAATTTACAAATCAAGAATAATAATTGTATTGTCCATTGGACATTGGTCCATTTTGGTATTCAGCATTTATTTATAATGTATTGATACAATAATATAGTTGATATATAAAATAAGTAAATTGAAATAAAATTAATATTTTACAAGATGACTTTAATTAATGAGGAAAACTGTTTGGAAATTGGAAGAAGGTATGAATTGACGTTCAAGTTGGTAGCATTACCTGTTAAATAATTCATAATTTTACATTTTAAATAGACGTGGCTTCTGATCACCCTAAGTTAGGGTCGGGATCTATAATAAGAAAAAGTATATGAATTAACTCATTTATTTTATTTAAATTAATGAATTTGTTTAATTTTTTAATTTAACATTTAATTTCATGACCAATTTTATAAAAGTAAGATAATTATAACAATTATAAGTATTAAAAATATCCGGTAATTAGCTTTATTATTAACTGAATATGCAGTTAGTATTTGCAGAATGATAAAGTGATTTTAAGTAATTAAATGGATAACAGCATAAAAATAACAACATAAATACGTGTTGCCTCAAAACATAGAATAGTTTGATTTCAAAATACCACCATACGAAGAACACATCAGTGGAGGCAAAACATTATATTTAGGTCAAGAAGTTGTAATTATTATAACTCCATGAAAAAATCTGATATTAATAAATCACTCTCTCAATACTCTCAACTATATTAGATAGAGTTATTCATTAATTAATTAACAATATTCTTCAATAGTCTTTTTATATTAGTATCTTTTAAATCTGTTATAATCTTATTTCTTGTTTGTCAATTTCATATATATATATATAAATTTCATATGTATAAAAGGAACCATAATGTTTTTCTATATCTGAGGTTATTAGAGGTAGAAGCATCATACATGGCGGCTATTCTATATGTCATGTACATTATAATAATAACTTTTTACAGACACAAAAGTTACTGTAACTAGTGTTTTTAATAACGCTTGTAAGGCATTGATCCTTATAACTAGGATCCGCTGTCGTGCGCTGCGGGAGTTGAGCTGAGCGCCCTCCCCTTCTTTAATGCTAACAAACTTAGCATATAATATTGATCTATAACATGCTCAGCAACTATCGGTTTAGAATCTCAATTGAAAAGAAAATCAGTTCATCATCAATAAAATTATAGCCATATGTCTGTCTTTTATATGAATCTCAACTTTTTTAAACTTTTTTTCTAGACTGAATTTTTTTGTTCCGTTTTTTGCAGAACCATCTTTAAAGATCTAGCCATGTGCTAAATTCTAAAAAAATACATCTATAGCTTTTAAAATTACCGATGTCGTAAAACAGTAAAATGAACCGTTAAGAGCTTCGCTTACGCTCAGCTTAATAATTAATGTGTATTATTGCAGAGTTGATTATTTATTTTTTTATTTATATATTTTTCACTTTTTTTATGTTAGAGGAAGGCAAACGAGCTTGCGGGTCACCGTTGATTTGTGATCACCGCCACCCATGAACTCTTGCAACATCCGACGATTCACAAGAGCGTTGCCGGCCTTGGAAATAGGAATATATGCCTTTTTTGAAGGTACCTATGTCGTATCGATCTGGAAATACCGCCGACGGAAGTTCGTTCCACATTTGAGTGGAACGTTGGCAAAAAGTCCTTGAAAACCGCACAGTGGAGGATCGTCACGCATCCAGGTGGTATAGATGGTAAAGGAGGCGATGGCGAGCTGTGCGGTGGTGAAATTCGGCGGTAGGCATCAGATCGAATAGTTCTTCGGAACACTCCCCATTGTAAATGCGGTAGAAGACGCACAGAGAAGCAACGTCTCTACGCAATGCCAAAGAGTCCAGCCGTTCGCAGAGCACTGGGTCCCCGAACTGCTCTCCGTTGTAAGCGGTCAAATGGTAGAAGCTGATATTGGGATGATCCGGACCAGATATGAGAATATTACTCCATGTGCGGCCGGACCTGCGCCTTATAGAGCGCAAGTCTTTGGCCAGGTTGGAAATACTGTCTCGCTCTATTGATCACTCCCAATTTCATCGAGGCCAACTTAGCCTTGCTCTCCAGATGACCACGAAACTGACAGTCGCTCGAAATGTCGAGACCCAGTATTCTGATACTTGGCGAGGCAATAAGAGGAGTGCTCTCGAAGAGCGGTGATACGACAAATTGAATCCATACCAGTAATCACTTGTGTATGTGTGTATTAAATATTATGGATTCACCATAATTTGTTTGGCCAGCACTTCCCGGGTAGTTTAAAAGTTCATTTTAAGGATATATCGTACTAATTTGAATTCTCATTATAAATTACAAGCTGTTCTTTAGTTTTCATAACTTTCTTTAATGCTCTAAGATGCATACATTCAGAATTTGCTCTATTTTGACAATTAAAGTCGACTTAGGCTATTGTATTGTTTGTGAAGCCATTCTCACGACCATATCTCAAAATAACGAGTTTTTTTAGATATGTGCTATATACCAAATTTTAGCTCTAATTTGGGACTACAAATGAGGAAATTTTGGAAAAAATCGTTGGCGCCGTTTTCGAGAATATGGCCGATATGTCCCCGGCCAGTCAGCCATTTTTTGGTTTTTGACCAAAAACGTCAAGCCAACAAATGTTTTTGCCATCAAAATGAATATCATTTAGAAGATCAGCTTAAGATCTTTCTAATGATGTTCAATTTATCAATGTACGTCAACTGGTTTGGCCACAGTGCCTCTACGAAAAATGGCCATTTTTGGCCTTTCGAGGGTCGGCCACGGCTAACATGGCGGCCAAATCGAAAAGTCGTCGAACAAAAAAGTCTTAGTTTTTGATGTACTTCAACCTAAAAGTTTGAACAATATCGGTTGAAACTACGAACATACACACAAACAGACAAAGTACTTTCAAGAAATCTTCGATGGACGCGCCAGTCAAAATTTTCAAAATGTCATATCTCATCAACCGGTGGTCGGATTTTGGCGTTTTTTGGGCTTGTTGGAAAGGTCTCGAGGAGAACCTTTAGAAAACCCCTTTTCAAGGTGGAAATGGGTGATTTTATACTGGTGCGGAGCCAAAAACTAAATTTTAGTCTCATTTTTCAAACGGCCGTAGAGGTGGAGGCGGTGGGTATATTGCTAAGTGTAAATGCATTTTCTGGGTCTATGGGCCAAGGGCTTTCTAAAAATACCACACTCATACCAGAAGGTCTCCTGTATAAAAAGTTCGATATTGGGCGTATATATACCCGAGTTAGACTTTCAGCACAAAGGGTGCTTTCGTCACTCGGAGCTAGCTGAAGCCCGCTTTGATGAGGTTCATCGTTTTTATATGCAGCCTATTTATTATTTACAAAGATCGGTCAAGAGTATTTGAGTTTTAGATGGAAATAAAGAATAACTAAAAAGGGTGGACTGGTGGTTACTAAGTCATTTAAATAAATAAATCACAATATATACAAAACAATATTGACAGAATGTATAGATTTTTATATAGTAGTAGTCTAATATAATAATTTATTTTGAATTCAAGATATTTTAATTTTGCAGTGCATATGCAATATGTTGATTAAAACGATAAATAACAGCTACCTTAGGAATATTTTATCAAAATGTTCTGTCCACGTCCGCAAAGTCATTGTAAGTTCAGTGAATGTTGGTAGCAGCTTGCCCATACGACTGCAGCTTTGTTATTTTCCATGCATGAATATGGTTCACGTAAATAACATATAGTTTTGTTTTATGAATATGAATGAATATTACAAAAGATATAGGCAATAATTTGCATATGGCAATTATTGTAATATATTTTAAGATATTTGTTAGTTAAACAGATTATTTTATAATATTATACCTTTAAACTTCGTTTTTAGCCTACTCTAAGGCAGCCGAGAAAAAGGTTCGGTGATTTAAAATAAGAAATTATAGATAATATTATTTAAAAAAATCTTTCCATAACTACGATGGCATATTACTAAGCTTTGCATCTATTTAATTAAACCACTATTTGTGGACATTTCAGCCACCGTGAATATGTAATGGTTTATTCAAAGTAATTATTATTTGACCCCTTATTATCAGGAGCGAGGCCTAACGAGTACACACGGGATGGATTGTTTACCAAATTATTAAATAATTGTTCCTCTGTAATAAAGAGTAAGTACGAAAAAAAATCTTCATAATATTTAAAAAAATATTTTTTTTTACTGACGAGCCTTGCATAAAGTAACAAAAAGTATATAAAAAAGTTAAATTTAAGATCACTTGTTGTTTTGCATGAAACTACCTTAGACAATGGCCCTCATTCAAAGGTTATTTTTTATTAGTTTTAGATTCCATAAACGCAAACGCACGCGCAGGGCAGCTCCAATGTATTGTTTATGGCAGGAGTGATTTTTTTTTATAACTTTTGAATGGCTTAACATTATTTCAATCTCTTTTCGCTATAACATCCGCGTTCGGCACCAACATACATGAGACAATTATCTAGTTAGCTAATTATTAATTATAAGTAATAAGTTCTATTACAAATGAAAATGTATTACTTTACCTTAATTTTTCATCAGTAAAGAGAATCTTTCGAAGAATTGATTGAGCCGTGTTCTTAGGATTTTTCGAGTTGTTTCTCGTTTACAAAGGAATATTTTGAGGGTCTTTTACTCAATATTGTAACAATATTTACTTTAATGTTGTTTAATATATTATATTGTGAATTAAAAATATTATTGTGAACTTATTTGATAGAAAAAATTAGAATTATTAATTACTTAATTGTAAAATATTTATTTATTAATATGTGCTTACTACATTATACTACATTTGATTTAACAGTTAATTTATCTTAGTTAAAATTTGTTTATTTTATTCCTAATATATCAAAATCTTTACTAAAAATATTAATGTTTTTAGTTTAATTTTATATCTTCATAAACTTAATTACAATTTTAAACATTGTTTTTGTAAGTCATAAAATAAACAACTTACACAAAGGAGGCGAATTAAGAAATTCTAGAGAAAAATTAAGAAACTCAGTCGGACCGTCTATTAAATTAAAATAAAAAATAAATTATCTTGTGTACAACTAACACCGTTAAAAGTAATGACTTTGATTATAAGGACATGTTTATAACAAAATTGTATATTTAATTGTATGTGTAATTACAATACCTACCTTTTGTTACCAATGAATGGTCTGTAGTGAAATGGCCTTAAGGGAAAGTAAAATTTTCCAATCCATCTGTATCTGTGCGTATATCATAGATCTAGTGATGAATCATTTAAAACTTTTATGATAAATATGTCTTATGTGTATACACTCACAATATACTTATCAAGTATTAAATGCACTTTTTAATATTAATAAAATGATATACAATTTTTATTTTTATAATTAATATTGTATGCTATTATGAAATACATATATTAATGATATAAATGATTTTAATACCCATGTAAATTTAAAAAAGTGAGAAGAGAGTTACTGCACTTAAGCATTCAGACAATTTACTACAGTTGTCAGAAAAACGACATGTTTTCATTCTATTAAATACAAAACACATGCTCCGTATACTAACTTGAAGTTTATCTTATGTACTTTATTTGTCCTTTGTTTTAACAAGATTCCTATTGTTTGATCTCGGAGAAACCCTTTTATCTTTTAGTAATTAAGAGATGATTTTAACTTCATTGAACCAAATAATTTATTGATCACTGGTGACGATTCAAAGTGGAAAAGATATAAATAATTAAAAAATAAGATAAATATGGAAATCTTTTAAGAAACTGAAATTGTTTCTATAAAAAGTTTTTTTATTAATGTAATAACGACAATTACATGTTCAGTGCAGACCATGAAACGAGAACATTTTAAAGCTTTTTTAAACTGAAACTGTCAAGGTCAAATGTGTTATTGGAAATATATTTATTATTTGAATAAAGTTTGTTTATTAAAAAATAATAATAATCTGAACATGAACATAATAACTTGTTTGATTATGCATAATATTTAATAATTTTATTATGTATAAAAAAAGAAGTTTTACATTTTACCGACAGAGTGTGGAAGTGTAGTCTAATAGATATTAATATTTCACATTTTCTTTTAATGACAGATTTTTATGCAAAACTTTCAAGGTTAAAAGGTTTTATGCAAAACTTTCAAAAGTTAGAGGAAGACTGTTCGAAAATATATATTTTTTCTTAATATCATAAACCGAATCTCTATTTTAAAGGGTCTAATGAACATAAAATAAGAAAAGAAAAAGAAAAGATATTAAGATAATTTGTTATGAGTAAACTAATAGTTTAAAAAAAATAATTTAAGGTCTAATTTAAAGTACATATAAATTAACGACTTAGTGTATATGGCACCAAGATCTATGTAATTTTACTTTGTAACCTATGACCATGAGATTATTAAATTTGAGTCTGAACGCTGTAACATACACAGTCCTTAAGCCGGTGACCCGACGGAGAAGCACGAAATAACGATATCATCTTAGACACTTAGGTACAATCTGTGAAGCTGCAAGAGTTGTGACTTTAATAATAACTACAGCTTTTGGTTTATTACGATAAAAAATATTTTAATACTTATAACATTACAGTTTTGCAGTTTCCTTAAAATAATTATTTTAAATATATATTTTTATAAACTTATTAATTATCTTTTTTATAAGTTAAGTTATGTTCCAGATAAAATTACAAGGAAAGATCGACGTGTAGTAACCAAATTCATTTGGTTATATCCAATCGGTGTGTGAGAGAATTTGGAAGCCCAACTCCCCTCCCTACCAAAGTTGATAGCGATGCCTCCAAAAAGTATATCCCAGGAGGGTATCAGCTTTGAAGCCGGAGAACCTCTCCCCAAGCAAAAACGGGGAAGTGACTGTCGAATTTTGCTCGGGCTGCCCGTCGAACCTGTTGCGGGCAAAAAAATCACAGTTTGAGTTTTCTGAAAGAAAACGACAGCAAAATGCGGCACCGCACTCCACCCTAGATGTGGACTTTTGCAACATCCGGGTGTTTCACTCTAACCTAAACGCCGTCCACTACCACCTAGTGACGACGCAGCCGGCCTTGCTGTTTTTGACGGAGACGCAGATATGTCAACCTAGCGACATACCTACCGTGTCGTACCTATCATACCCTGGGTACAAACTAGAATATCATTTTATACCTCACGCCGGGGTATTTGTGTTCGTGGGGGAGGATATCTGCTACCGTCACTTTCAGATTTTTGAAGGTTGGGACCTGTCTGTGCTCTGGACATGGACAATCACGACACAGTCTACGCGTGCCTCTACAGGTACTATAGTGGTAATGCAAAAACAGATCAACTGTTGGGAAACGTTTAAGTGAAGATTGAAGACCTGTTTTCACAAACTCCCTCCGCCGAAGTCGTAGTCCTCGGGGACTTTAACATGCATAATATCGAATGGTTAAGGTCACGTGCAACCGACTACTCGGGGAGATCTTTGCCAAAGCAAAGTCAAAGATTTTGCTCTGGAAAATGGCCTGTCCCAGCTGGTAAAGACGCACACTCGTCTACCGGACGTGAACAGCCACTCTCATTTATGCTCAGCCACACTCACGCACTCTTTGTTGGATCATCTGCTAACTACATATCCAGAAAAGTACCATGTCACTGTCGAGGCACCCTTAGGGTCCTCTGATCAATGTACGGAGTGTAGTGCCCGTTCAACGTCCGGCTCGCACAAGACCTGCGACCTGTCACGTTTGGCACTACAAGTCAGCGGATTGGGATAAAATGCGGTCGTTTTTTGCGAATGCAGTCACTGGGATCATTGCATTGTTTCCCTTCCAATGATCCCAGTGACTGCACTGCGGCTGTAGTTGATGTGACTACAGAGCATGGAACTATTTGTACCAAGCTCAGTGTTTCCATTTGGTGGCATATCGCAGCCTTGATGCAGCTGTCAGAGCTGCAGCAGCTGGCAAACGGCAGACTTATTAAGCTCGGGTCAATGCGTTAGTCACTAAGGATCCGAACTCTAGAGTTCTAAAGAGAAAATATAATCTTGCCTCCAGATTCTTCAAACGGCAAATCGCTAGAGCAAAGTTCAAGCATGTTGTCAAAATTGGAAATTAGCTGGCAAGTACCCGCCTGGTACGCACAAATTCTGGGCGCTTTCTAAGACCACTCTGGGTAACTTTAGCCAGCCGTCCCTACTGCCATTTCACATGGGGAATGACTCTATGGCCCACACGGCAAAAGAGAAAGTCGATCTCTTGGGCACTCTTTTAGTCTCCAAATTGAGACGACGACCTTTAGACGACCACGGGAAGATACCGTCTATTATCCCGCGGTGTCAGAAATCAATGTCGGAAGTAATTTTGCAAAAAACTATCCGGCAGTCTCTTTTTTGGTTGGGCGTTAATAAATCGAGTGGGCCGGATGGCATTCCTCCATTGGTGCTACGAACGTGTGTCCCTGAGTTGATTCCAGTGCTAACACGTCTATTTCGGCACTCCTACCTTAAAGGCGTAGTCCCGGTCTCATGCAAGTGTGCAAGTGCAGTCACGCAAGATTAATATCAGGATAAAATTTTAAAAAAAATATCAGGACACCTAGCTGCTATTAAAAGAAGTGCATTAAATCAACAAAAAAAACTTTATTTAACAACAATAACATACAAGAATGTTGCATTATAGGTAAAAAAAATATTGCAATGATCTCTTTTACAATATTTGTAACATGTTAGTCACATCATGTTTATAAAATAATTTCTGAACTCTCTCGAAACTAAAAGTTTATAAAATAAAACTTTATAATATAGTAAATTTACCCTAATGTAACTTCAATCAAAATTTTCATTAAACTAATAATTTATATTCACTATTACTAGGTCTATCCGTGAAGGAAATATTTAGAAGATAATTTAACTCATTTGAAATCCCCAAGAGGGGAATTTTAATCAAATCAAAGTAACTGAAGTTGTTAATTAGATTAAATTGTTTTATTGGTTTATTTACGTTTGGAATCAGCTCTTCTTCGATAATCTCTCTGTAATTTATATGATACAATCAATAACAACGTTATACTCGTATTCTTAATATATTTATAACTTTAAATTACTATAAAACCTTTTGTGGTTACATAATTTGTTTTTGTATTAATATCTTTAAAGTTGAGTAAATAGTGTAGTTTACCACTGAATTTAAAAATTAGCTAATATAATTGATCAATGTTTTGTCAAAACTATCCTTAATATGATTGAATTAAAGTTTAGTGTTTTATGTGGACATGTCTAGAATGTTTAGTTCATGCTTGTTAAAATTCTTTCGAAAATCTGGGAGAAAGGTATTGTGAAACAAAATATTAAAAGAAATTTAACATCTGGGTTAACTTAAAATACTTAGTTCATTAAAACTTTTCGTAGTTTTGACATTTATTATAGTAACAAGAAAGTTAAAAATACAAAAGAAACGCACAAATAACCATATACTTGGGATGAGGTGTAATATAAAGTTAGAATCTATAATATTTCAACTTAAAGAGTTAACGTATAATTAAAATATTTTTCTTTCTCAGATTCTGAGAGCTGAAAATTAAGTGAAAACTCTTTGATGTTATTTCCTTAAACAAGATGTGAATATGGGATAAGGATTGTTTGAATTAATAACATATTATTAATAGTTATTATCTTACGCATACATGTACAAATACAGTAAATTGAATAAAACATCCAAATTTACACTTTCATTTACTTGAAAATCCTAAAAATTCTGTCGCGTAAACAACAATATTAAATATTTATAGTTAATCTCACAACATGCATAGTAACAGTTTAAAAGAAGAACCGACTCGATTACTCGTAAGGGAAAAAATTACAGGGATCTGAACAAGAAATATCGTGAAATGAGTAACTGTAATTTTACATTTACTCTATCATGTATAAAACGATAAGTTATGAGTAAGATAAGGAGTAATCTTATGATAATACATTTAATTAAAGATTAATTGTTAAACATGGAGGTAAATTATCCGAAACAAGTGTCAAACTATTCTTGAGAATGTATTTCAGAAATATTTGGAGAAAAACAAACTTCTTTTAGATAACATGTACCATTAATATAGATCTGTAATATAAAAATATTTGAATAATTATTTGGAAACAAACATTTAAAAGCAACACAATATCTGGTTACATTGTATTGTTTTTAAAAAGATACATTAAATAAATAAGGTTCTCAGTTTATTGGAAAAATGTAATTCTTTCCGCACACACACACGCAATGGATTTATAAAGATAATATCGAAGTCTATTATCTTATATGGATGTATTTATATTGTTCTTGACTTAAATAACATCAGGGATTTTACAAAGTATTCTTCATATTTACTTTGAGACAGCAGCAGGTTTACAATATTTTAGAGATACATTTTTCTGTATTATTTAGGTAAATATAATAATTTAAAGTATGTTTAGGTCATCTATATATTATTTGATCTATTTATTAGATGGTGAGTTATTTAATTGTTGATACTGAAAGAATTTTGGACCAAAATATTTGTTTTTTAAACTACTCTTCCAGTGGCGCATAGAAATAAAAAATATAATTTATGAATTATAATTTAGTTTAACTTATAACAATGAGAATTAATTATTCGAAACAAAAAGTACCATACTCAATTGAAATTCAAATTTAATACTTTAAACTAGTATCAGAATTTTGTAAGCAATCTGTAGAAGTGTTTGTTTATTACGTTAACTGGGCATCAATCTTTCTTACAATAATCTGATATTAAACGTTTAAAGATAATTGGAAATTGATGAATTTACGAATCTCATTAAATATTGATAAGTAATATTACTTTAGATTTAATATTTGCATGGTTAAGAAGTAGGTATAATATATTTCACACCAACTACGAAAAGGTAAAGCTTGTGCTGACGTGTTCGTTCAAGTTGTTTATATCATTTTATTATTGATTAAAAATTAAAGACGAGTATGATGATTTGTTGTTTAATATAATGGATTTGTAGGGTTTTCCTAGTCGCTTAAAGTACCAGGATAATCACACGATGCGGCTGAACTAATCCTCAGATTATAAGGATAAGGGAAAAGCTATTAGCTTTACAAATATTTATTTGATTATTTTAATAAAATGACATATATAAAAAGTATAATGTTTATGTTTTATTACAATGCAAATATATATATATATATATATATATATAAGTTCACATCATCGGTTCAGTTTTAAATAATAAATATCTAAAAAAGTAAAGTAAAATTAAAGTAATGGTATACAAAACCATTACTTTAATTTTACTTTACATTAAAAAATCATTTTAAATACGTTAACATAAGCCATTATTACCTTATAACTGTTCAAATTGAAAAAAAGTAAGTAAGTATTGACATAATTCAAAGTATAAGGAGATTATATTTTGCAAAGTTTAAACAATCTTTAGTTCTTACAAAATATACAGGAATAATCATTAAAGTATAATTGGAGAGCTCTACTGAAAATACCTAGTCCGTCATCAACATCCCACCGACGCAGAAACGAAGGGGTTTGATTAAAACAATGCGACTTAACTAGGTTATTTTGACTTTGGGGAAAACGTAATTTAAAAACTAAACTGATTTAACATAACTCAAATCTCTATATTCATTTGATTTGTGTTTCTTTATAAAAACCTGTTTATGGAGTATCTGCCCATTTGCCTCAAAGTTAAACATAAACTCTGAAATTGTCCACGTCAGTCCTGCTAATCGTCGCTCAGTTATAAATTACACAAAGTATACCACAGCCTGAGATGACAACATACAGGTCATAAATTAACTTAACTTACCTTAACTGAGCTTCACGCTATATCCCTTGCGGGGTAACCAGAGACGACGGAGCGCCAAACGCTACGGTCCCTGCATACCTCTTTCGCCTCGGCCACAGACATCAACCTTTTCTTCTTCGACGTGCCCAAACCACCTGAGCACGTTTTTCTTCATTCTCACCGTGACTTCTTCGCTAGTACCTGCCATTCTGTGGATCTCTTCATTGCGGATTCGGTCAGCTAGTCTCTGATTTGATTAGATTTGTCATAAATTTTACTGGGTACATTAGTATACATTTAGTTGCAGCTTTCACATTTGCAAGTTATTGATATTTAAAATTCTCATAAAACCTTGCACTGATTTAAAATTTTTTAATATGGTACATTCATATTTTTCATCTTGCAGCGGCCTATCATAAGTATAAACATGAATAGTATTATAAATTCATTTATAATCTAACAATTGTATTTATTTATTGTTCGTCTGGATGGATCTGCACCAGCATGGACCACTTTTATTCTAAGCAAGAGTTAAAGAAATTTTTAAATACGTTACAGTTGAATATGTCTTAAATATTTTTTAATACTGGTGGAAATAATTGCAGTTTAATATAATCTATTATAGAAGTTTTCCTGGACTGAAGTATAGAATATATTAAAAGATAATACAGCAAAAAATATAATATGATAGCACGAATAAAGCCAGAGATTATTAGGTCAAGGACTACTCTTCTCGTTCCAAGAAAGATTCACTATTCAATCTTTCTTGATACGATAAAAGAGCTCAATACGGTCGAGGCACATAGGAACTTATAATTAAATATCTCATTTTATATATTCCTACATATTTCTCTACTGACATGAGAACTTTAATAATTAAGAACAATACGTTTTTTTTATTTTAAGAATCTGGGACTTCTTATGTATAATAAAAATTGTTTTTATTAAAGAATAGGTTTGTAATTATTTTACTTACGTAGCTTCAGAAGCCAAATGTATATCTATACTTTACGTATATTTTTATAATAATTATTATTAGTCATGTTATCTTTTAGATACAAGATGGAGACCCCTAACTAAAGTTTTGTTTTTGTCTATTTATCTGTTGCTTGGATGTGTAGATGGATGAAAAGAATTTGTGTTTTTTTTGTTTATTATAGATAAAGGTATGAAGTATAACTTTAAAGTATAAAGTAGATGTTGTTATGAAAAATTAGATAGATTTTGATATGCAAAAATATAACTAAATAAACTTTAACTAAATTTGCATTGCCAAAAAGGAAGACACTTTTGTTTGCTCTAAAATATAATTTCTAGAAATACAAATAACAATATTTATAATAATTATGTAATCCACTTAAACTGTAACCAACGAGTGTTTGCCAAATTAAATTCATCTCTCGGATAATGATTTCTCTTCATAGGCATGAGCTACGAACTAAGTTTGAAACAAGCGTCAAAATGTCAAATTATAATTTACTTTAATACAAACTCTAATTATTTTCAATAAAATTAATTAATCAAGTCAGAACAAGCGATCATTCTTTTGGTTAAAGTCGAAATCGACAACTCTACTGAAATGCGGAATATATTTTGAAATCGAGTATTGTATTGATACTTTGTTTATAGAATATAGAATATTTTTATAGCAACAAAAATACACACTATATAAAAATATTATAAAATGTTATATAAACACACTTTTGTTTTAAAATTAATGTCACAAATGGTAAAAAGTTTTAACAGGTTTATACAGAAATAAAAATAAAACAAGCCAATTATGTATTCGTAGATAGCCGAATAATATTATTATTATTATTAGTTGGGAAGGCAAAATAAATAAACGTTATGTTTAGTTTAAGTGGTTTAAATTTATTTCAACAAAATGTATGTCTTTGAACTATTTTATGAGATATGTGCCATATTTAGATATTATAATATATAAAATATACCAATTAAATATATCTGATTATAGAAGTAACAGGAGCAACGCCAATTAATTTATTCTATACAGGGTGTTTTGCAGAGGGTCCGACAAACGAAGTGAGCGTGTTCAGGTACCTATTTAGAGAATACAAGTTGGCCAAAAAAAATCCCTGACCTCCTATTTTTTTTTAAAGATTTTTTTTGTAAATTTTTCTTTTTTCACCGTAATTGTATCTAATCACTTAAATAACATTTCTAAAATCCATTTTAGAAAGAATGTTTTCATGTAATTTTAGTCTCAAATGCATGCTTAAGCCACGAAAAGCAAAATTAGATACAATCTGAACTACCCAACTGATGTAAAGCTCATAAAGTGAAAAAATAAGTTTAGGCTTGACATCTAAGTTCAACTTTCACAATGATTAAAAAAAAACTAGTGATTCTGGAGGTGGTATGCATTAAAAAAGTTCTTCATTTATCACTTATTGTAACGACATATAAAATTCTATAATACTTCTCGGCTTGTTGAGTGAAATTAAGATTCAAGATATGTATCATCTACGTAAAGTAAGGGACCAAATACGACGAGCAGGTATAAAACTATTGTTATAAGTTCATTTTTCTCAGTCTCTCAAAGAATGCAGAGGCGGCGTGGTAAGGCCAAGGTTACCGACTATCTAAACAATAAAATGTGTAAGTATTTAGTCGAGCTTTGACTGCTATCACTGTTTGACGCGTGTACGATTCGTAATACTTATTTGTTTTTCTGTTTTGTTTTTCCGTTGAATTGTTGAACTGTTACTGTTGTTTACTTTTACTGTTGTTAACGTTTACTGTTGTTGCTATTGCTGTGTGGATTCTTTCTGTGAAGACATGACGGAGTTTAATAACGAAGAATACGCCGACATGGTTTTTGTCTACGGCCGAACTGATGGGAACTCTACGCGCTGCACAAAGAATGTACAGAGAGTCGTACCCCAACAGACGTGTGCCTTATCACACCACATTTTCAAACACTTTTCGGAGACTGCGGGAAACTGGTACCCTTTATTTTAGGGAACCACGCCTGAACAATAGACAGCATCGTGTCTTTGTAGATGAAAATGGCAGAACTGCAAGCGCCGCTCTTGGTCCCCTTCTACTATACTTGAAACCAAAACAACATTTGTTTGTGAACATCAGATGGGCAAGTGGTACAGCAATTATTTTTATTGTAGAGCGCGCTCTACAAAAACTACTATAATCATAAATTAAACTCATTGTGAAAGTTGAACTTAGATGTCAAGCTTAAACTTATTTTTTCACTTTATGAGCTCTACATCAATTGGGTAGTTCAGATTGTATCTAATTTTGCTTTTCGTGGCTTAAGCATGCATTTGAGACTAAAATTACATGAAAACATCCGGTCTAAAATGGATTTTAGAAATGTTATTTAAGTGATTAGGTACAATTTCGGTGAAAAACGAAAAATTAAAAAAAAAATCTTTAAAAAAAAATAGGAGGTCAGGGATTTTTTTTGGCCAACTTGTATTCTCTAAATAAGTACCTGAACACGCTCACTTCGTTTGTCGGACCCTCTACAAAACACCCTGTATAGGTAATTAAATAGAGGCTAACGAATAAAATGAGATCAACAGTGACTGCTAGATTGTTCTCATTAGCAAGAGCTTTCCAGATGTATTAACTAAGGAAATTCTAAATTAACTACTTAGTTTTCGTATGACAGTCAATTAATCCAATAAAAACCATCAATATGTTCCGCAATCATTTCTTTATAATTAATTATTCGGTGACCACAAACGAATAAATCTATAGTCAGACAGACTGTAACAGTTGGCTTTCTGATTCGACCGAAACTGTGCTAACCTATGCGTGAAAATGATGTGGTCTGTATTCCCGCAGCTGGTCAACGAGTATTACATTCTGATACTATACATACTACAGGACAACTTATTGACCAGTTCGATTTTTGGAAATCTCCATATGAACTCCACGAATACGCGATTAAAGCGTAATATATATCAACTTAGGACAATTAAAGTAATCAACGAAATTAACGATATTTTATTTATACCAACTTTTACAAGTAACTTCGTTTACCTCTTAAATTATTTTAATATCAAACCACTATAATTAATTAAATGTTTATGATTCTATACCTTTTTTAGTTTTTATTTAATTAAAGCCCAAACGATTGCTCAGTTTTTTTTCCTTGAAACGAGTTTCTTATTTTCGGAACCAAGATAAATATATGCTGACTTAGATAATAAGACAGACAAAACTGTATAATCCATTATTGTATTTAAGCAATATTAAGCTGTACTACAATTATAGCTTATTTCAAATAATAATAATTTATAAACCTATCCTATATTTTGACCAGAGCAATTGTTTTTGAGTGATACGCAAACAAACAAACACGCAAACACACAAACACATCTTGCACTAATTACATTAGAATAACGAACACAAACAAAACCTAAGTGATTATTATTATTATTATTATAATTATGCAGATATTGTAAAAAATCTTACCAGTGAAGATGCAAATACCCAGGGTATTTCTGGAACGAACTTTGACGAAATTAAAAATGTTATTAAAAAAACAATCGATTTTTTAAGTAAGATTATTATTATTTGTTGAAGAAAAGAAGAAGTTAAATACATGATTATTTATAATTACTAAAAAATTATTTATAATTACTACAAAAAATTGTGACTAATAATAATACAAATAGTAATATAATTAAATATGAAAATAAACTAAATCAGTAAATTATAAACAGAGCCATCTCTCGACAGTAATGAAAATTTTTCCTGACCACAGACATCTTTACATTCATCCATTAGAGAAAAGTGAAAACAATACAGAAAGAACAAAGTTCGTTCGTGAAGATGTCATTTCGTTATTAAAAAAAATGTCCTATGCAATTTCATGTTATATAATATATTTCGAAGGAAATTTAACTTGTTATTTATTTGGGAGCACGCTACCCTGAGGGCCAATGCGGAGTAACTAACTGTAACATGTTATATCACTTTATAAGCTGATTAGCTTCTTGTTTATTCGTTGGTTCCCAAATCAGAATAATAACGTTAAACTGAAATTACTTTGTGCTAACTTTGACTAATTAACAACTTTGTTAATTTGTTTTCAAATAAAAAAATTGAAACTAGAAATATATTATATTATTCTCTCCATCACATTTGATGAGAATTAATTATATAAATTCATCAATAATAAACATAATAAACTTCAAAGACATTAATTTTAATTATTAGCTAACAATGTAGTCTACTAAAACAAAATAAAAATTACTTAACTATCATATTAAATTGTAAAAGCATCATACTACATTTTTAAAACATAAACATTATGTGGGCACTAGTTACGTTTATATATAAAGACTCCTTAACTTGAAAAGAATTTGACGTCATATGGGGGTGCAGAAATTCTTGTTTTTTGAAATCACAAAAGTAAATAAAATTTATATGTATAACTTTTGGAGACTCTGTACAGCGCCAAAACAGTGAGCTCTTAACAATTAGTTTTTTAATAATCTTTTATAAGTTATGTAAAGATACTCGTAATTCAGAGCCGAACCGCAGTTAAAGCTAAAAGCATTTAATAGATTCGTTTGAAATCAGTGAAAAAAACTGCTGCTAAACGGACCATCAAAAAGAAATAATACAAGAGGCACTTGTAGCAGAAAACCTCACCAATCCTACATAATTTAAAAATAAAACAATAAGTATGCATCCACTTTAAAAGAGGGTGTTAGAAAACCTTTTAAAGAACTTAGAAGAACAAAGAATTGATAATGAGTTCTACTTATATCATTGACATCTCTCTCTTTCTCCGTGACTATTGTGAAATAATTAAAATGCAGGTAATAAGTACATCAGTAAATTTTACATAACTGTACAACCACACAATATATTATTAAAGTATATTTTGGTAATAATGTACAGTATAATATACCTCTATCTGGTGGCATGAATAGTCATGCCACCAGATAGAGGTATATTATATATGTATTAGGTATTGAGAACTTTAAATATTATACATCAATACTTACCCTTAGAAAGGATGACCTCTTAAATGGACAGATTAAATATTAATAATATGGTTTAAAGAACTCCAATTGTTTTAATATATATTTCTTATCAAGGATACAATAAAAAGATACATATGAAAATATGAAAGTCTGAGAAATCTCAACGTGTTTGGTCAGAAAGCCCAAACTTTTTCACTCGTGCTCAAGGATCATAAAAATTTGCGTTTACTATATTAGAAGATATTAAATACTCAAATACTTGTATTAAATATTTATATGAATAAAGACATTTCCCTAAAATATATTTTTTTAATGTTTAAAACTATTGATCACTGTACTGTGATTTGATATATATACATATATATATATGATATATTTATAAATATCAAATGGTTATATATATATATATATATATATATATATATATATATGTATATATATTGATATATATACATATTTATATGTAACCTCTGTCATTGAATAGGCTACTATAAATAAAACCAGATTAGATTAGGATTATAAATCAAGTTAGGACATATGAATATTTAATACAATGATTTCTTTTAATCATCCAATAGCTTATTTCGGTAAGCATTAGCTCAACTTTATTGGCTGTAAAAGCAAATTATTTTTATTATTATTAGTTAATAAAAGTAAAATAAAATTTATATTTATAGGTTCTAAATATTTTGTCAATATTGTTAGAAATGTTAAAACTTTATAAGGGTTATATCTTTTAATGATTCAATGTGTGCAACGAATAATATAAAATGAGAATGATATAAAATTTAAACAACAAATATGTATATTAAAACATTAAAGCACAACGAATATGTAATTGAATAAATATAATTTACATAATTGATTTATAAAAAAATAATAAGTAGTAGGTATTTTCTACTACTTACTTTTTTGTTATAAAATAATTTTTAAGATTATTGTAATATTTTGCAAATGTAATTATTGTTACCTCCAATTCATACACGAAATAAAATAACAAAAAAATAAAATCAGTTTGGTATTTTTGTACATTATGAATATGACAAGCTCCTACGATGTTATATTGCTCTTTATGTGAAATGTGAATATTTTATAAAAGCATAACGCGGTAACGGGTTTTGTTATAAAAATATGCGGCAATATATTATTGTAATGTATATTTCTTATATATTCTTATTATTGTTATAGAAGACTTATATATTGTTATAAAGGAAAATATTTCTATGAATAAATTTATGATAAAAAAAAATGAGGGTTAAGCACACAATTTTATTTAAGTTTACTAATTGGATCTAGTCTACGTATTGAATACTCGAAGTATTTGTACTATTGCTTTCTCAGGCTTTTCAAATGTAGGTTTTGTGTGCTTACGTGAGAGACTAAAAAGTAAAGTAGAATGATTAGAGAGAGTAGACTATATGAATTGAACGTTATTGTCATATTATTAGCCACCACGAATATTTCAATCAGCAGTTGTTTAGACGCAATCTTGTAAGATGTTAATTCGAATACCCCCAGCAAACAGCTGCTTTTCTTATTTAAAAATCAAATGCTTTGACCCTTAGAAGTCATTTGTAGAAGTATAAATGATGATCAAATTTTGAATATTATACTTTATATTATGCATTGTGAAATATTCGTAGCACGATACACTTATCATTAACGTGAACCGTTCAGATAAAAAAATACTTTTATTTCAGACTAGTTATTGCAAGCAACTTTATTTGCCTTAATCAAAAATAAATATACCATATAAGTATCCAAATCTATAAATAAAATCATGTTTTTTATAATTGTGCTTTTCGTAATTTTCTTGAAATTTAAAACAAATTAATAGTATTGTTTTGAGTTTATTGTACAAAAGTTTTACGTATAAAAGATATTAAGTCTGCAATATTAAAATGTCGTATAGCCGTTGAATATTACTATCCAATAGAGTGGTTCATAAAAATTTACATCGATCAAGTCTCTCTCTCGTAATTGCGAAGCGAATCCGTGCCAAGTCATTGACCCATAAGATGATCAAACAACAAAATAGCGATAATATTACTAGGAGGTCGGGTTCAATATTATTTTTTAATATGAAAATGAAAAATAAAAACTTTTTTAAGTGGTAGGTGTCAAAATCGTAAATACATTTTTGTAAATACAATCAAAACAAAAACTTCTCAACGAAGTAAATACCGAGTGACGAAAGCGAATCCACTGACAAAACTCCTGATATGAATTTTGCGACGAAAAAAACCACGAACATTTTTATTCACAAACGTAAACAAACACAAAAAATGTGAATGTGTTCGGAACGTTGCCAACTTGCCTTGATCAATCTAATAAAATAAAATCAAAAATGCAATTTGTGCAACGTTTCGAGCACATTCACATTTTTTGTTTGTTTTTTTGTTTGTTTGTTTGTTTGGCAACGTTCCGAACACATTCACATTTTTTGTGTTTGTTTACGTTTGTGAATAAAAATGTTCGTGGTTTTTTTCGTCGCAAAATTCATATCAGGAGTTTTGTCAGTGGATTCGCTTTCGTCACTCGGTATTTACTTCGTTGAGAAGTTTTTGTTTTGATATCAATAGTTTTGTAAAAGGATTGGAAACAAAATGCTGTGCGATTATTTTTCATGCAAATATATACTCATTTATTTGGAATAGTTGCCTCTGACAAAATGAGAGTGTTTTGGCTCAGAGGATGAGCGTTGTAATGACAAAGACGAGACCTCGAGTTCGATTCCCACAGGTGCCCGATTTTTTTTTCATTTGATTTTTTCATTTTCCATTTATTTTTTTAATTCATTGCTTCAAAACAGAATTTCTTCAGTATTCGGATTTTTTTCTGTAAATTTTGTTTTATTGTTACAGACGGCAATGCGTTAGTGATTTTATTCACTGTGCAACTAGCATTGAATTTTAACCGTGTTGTGAGTATGATTCTGGCTTTAAAAGTCATTTTTTGGCCATTTTTGGTCATTTTTCATGATTTTTTGAACTTCTCACGGCCATATCTCGAAATAACGAGTTTTCCCAGATATGCTATATACCAAATTTTAGCTCTAATTTGGGGCTACGAATAAGGAAATTTTGAAAAAATCGTTCTCGCCGTTTTCGAGAAAATGGCCGATCTGTCCCCGGCCAGTTGGCCATTTTTTGCCTTTTGACCAAAAATGTCACGCCAACAAATGTTTTTGCCATTAAAATGGACATTATTCAAAAGATAAGCTTGAGACCTTTCCAATGATGGCCAATTTGTCAATGTACGTCAACTGGTTTTGCCACAGTCCCTGTACGAAAAATGGACATTTTTGGCCTTTCGAGGGCTGGCCACGGCCAACATGGCGACCAAATCGAAATGTCGTAGAACAAAAAAGTCTTAGTTTTTGATGTATTTCAATCTCTGAAAGTTTGAACAAAATCAGTTGAAACTACGAATATACCCACAAACAGACAAAGTAATCATCGATGGAGGCGCCAGTCAAAATTTTCAAAATGTCATATCTCATCAACCGGTGGTCGGATTTTGGCGTTTTTGGGCTTGTTGAAAAGGTCTCGACGAGGACCTTTAGGAAAATCTTTTTCAAGGTGGAAATAAGTGATTTTATACTGGTGCGGAGCCAAACACTAAATTTTAGTCTCATTTTTCAAACGGCCGTAGAGGTGAGGCGGTAGGTATATTGCTAAGTGTAAATGCATTTTCTGGGTCTATGGGCCAAGGGCTTTCTAAAAATACCAGACTCATACCAGAAGGTCTCCTGTATAAAAAAATCGATATTGCGCGTATATATACAGAGTTAGACTTTCAGCACTATGGGTGCTTTCGTCACTCTGAGCTAGCTAACGCCCGCTTTGATTTTATCTCGTATTTTGAGAGCTTCGAGTATTTATATCTATATCTAATGAAATGAATCTCCTTATTCATATAAAGTCTAGCAGACTCTAGATAAACATAAAGAGCATTAAATATTCAAAAAGTTAAAGTTATGCAAAATATTCGAAGACTAAAATAATATTTTATATTGATAACGTTTTACGATACACTTAGCAATTCGTCGTAATACTCGTATCATATACTTTTATAAACAATAATAATCTAATAAATGTAGATTTAAAACTTAACAATTTAAAATGTAACCAAATATTTAAATATCCTTAATAAGATATTTACATCCTTATTAAATGATATATTACAAAAAGTTAAGTAAGGAAGTAACTAAAACATTGGTTTTAAGAACACGTGTACCATATTGGAGGGTTAACGTTAGGTGGTGCGACCACATAGCCATCAGCAAATATCTTATGCTGCAAATATTTCGCGTCAGTTGAAGAATTCGAAGGGAGACAGAAAACTAGGACATACATAGAGGAAGAGCGGAGTTTGGATGGGAGGTTAATATAACAAAGAGATTAATATTGCTTTTAGCAATATTAACTTAATATATATATATATATATATATTAAATTAGTCATTTGTACGATTAGGAATTGTAATAAAGCGTCAGAACACAAGCTAATACTAATTATCAACAACTATAATAACTTATCTGTCTGCCGAGCAAAGCCTGCAAAGAAAAACTGATTAAGTAACATTACATATTTTAAATAAGAAATTATAATTTTTGTTAATATATGTAATGTTACTTAAATATTCAACAAATATTCTTTAATATTCTTTTTATATATAAATATTATTATAATTCGGTAGTATGTCCATCAGTTATAATTTAACTATTTAAATATTTAACTGATTAATGTCTAATTTATTTATTAGACTTCTAGAAGAAGATATCTTCTATTTACACTAGAAGAAGCGTAACAGTATGCTATTTTATTAAGAAACTCACCATTTAGTGACATCATAATTTGCAACTAATAAATTTTATATTAATAATTAGACAAGGCTTCACACTGAACTTGAGTAAGAGACGTTAAAAACTTCTAAAAATTCATAGACATAGACAGGTCACGACTCTGCGAGCTATAAAAAGCAATATTAAAAAAGTTAACATGGCTAAAGATGCTTATCGACAATTTGTAATTATAATGTATTGTTACTTAATTACGTAGATGTTAAAAAAGAAGAGAAATGCCGAAGACAAAACAAAAATAAATAGGCTGTTGGTGAAAATCTATATATAAAAAAAGAAGTGAGTGAATCCTCAGATAAGACAACGTAAAACAAATCTCTATCGCGACCGTGCTACTTACCATCTGGTAAAACATCTAAAAATTATATACGTGAAATGAGCAATTGTATTTCCTAAACGTCTCAATAAATATTATAATTATTATTATTAATCGTATGAGAGTTATCCCTACGTGAAAAAAAGTAATCCACAAGCAGTAAGCGATGCATTTGGAGTTAAGAACATGACCTTCAGCCTTATTTTGAATATTATTATTATTGAATAAATATACTTTAAAAATATCTTATAAAATAGTACAATTCTGCATCATAAAGCAAATATTATATTCCCAGATAGTATCCTCGAACAATGATGTGGTTTTGAATGGCGATACGCGTCTTTAACGTGCATATAGAATATTAAATCACTTTATTGGGAGACTCATACGTGAATGTAAAATATTCTTCGAAGTAGGTAAATCTATTCAGAATCAGAATAGTTAATCCTTTGAATAGTGGCATCAAGTGATGTTCTGTGGGTTTGTTTAATATTATATCATCTTATTTTATTTTTAAAAGTAATTGTCGAGCTAAAATTACTACAGTAAAGTAAAATACATCCGGGGATATCACAAGTGATCTAACATCGTACATGTTGTACTATGTGTACTGGCTGACTACACTGATAAACTGAATAAGTGAAAGTTGTAATAAAATTGTACACAGTTGGTGTGTCAACGATAAAGTATCGCTTTAGGAATAAAGTATATTTTTAATGTTAATTAAAAAAAACGGATGGTTAAATATTTAAGGTCTTAAAGACTCATATATCTTGAGAAATAGTAAGAAACGAATATCAAAATGGTGGTAGTAACACAAAAAAAAAATTAAAGTAAAGATTATGATAAGACAGAGTTCAACAATGATTATAACATATTTTGGATCTCTTTAACGGTAAACAAGGACCATGACACGTTATTATAATAAAAGACGAATTGTTTTTCCTACTTGAATAATTACCGGTACATAAACATTACCAGGAAATGTAATTTTAATATGAGGGTTTATTTTGGATTGTTTTTAATATATAATTAAAAAATATTTTTTTTAGTTTATAAAGGTTTTTTTGTGCTGAATTGAGTTCTTCAGTCGCTAGATATTACAGCAAATATCTATTTTGTTAATAAGTTTATAAATCAAACTATAATAATTAAGTTATAATACTTACCCGTATATAGCCGAAAATGGATTAGAATAATGCCATATAATAAATCTGGAATGAGCGTCTTCTTCCGGAGATAAGACATCTTAAGTATTGAGAATCACAGTTTGTCTCCGTTCCTTTAAAAGAAATATCCAGTTCACTTAGTTTAATTTAGATATGATATTGTTATTTTTAATAGATTTATATTATTATATTATTTAATACTCAATAAACTAAACCTTTTATCAAATAATCGAAATTCGTATGAAGTGTTTTTGTTTATGTTTGTGTTATTGTTATTTTAAGTTAAAAAAAATTGTAACGTAAAAAGAAAATTTTAGTATTGGTATAATCATTTCTTACATTGTATTGCTTACTTTGTACCAGGTATAATAAAAAAGTAACTGGACAAATCCACTGTATTTGCGCTTAAATAAATAAATAAAATAGCGCGATCAAATCCAAACACTAGTAAAAACGTGGGGACCGTGATCTAATCCTATATAAACTAAATTCTATTAATATTGTAAATCACACCTAAATATTTTTTAGGTTCCAATATTATTATCAAACAATATAAAATCAACACGTTTTATATATTCGAGGCTGTATTAATTATTAATACCTCATTTACAATCTGTCTCAAGTAGCTCTATAAATGCAAAACGTGTTCTGTAGATAACAGCATCATGGAAGGTCACATAAACAATATTCATATATCTAGAATAGCATACGTATATACATTAGCGAAGCAAATGTTCCCATCAGCAACATTCACTGAATCTACAATGAGCAAGTTTGGCCAAAAGTCGTCACTAATATATTCGAATTTGAACATAAATAACTTTTAACTCTTATATCCACTGAGTTAAAAGTTAGGTGACCTTATGTATACATTAATCGATTTACTGGTTGGCGAACTAATACCTATTTTAAATAGGTTAGGTTCGAGAGCAACGGCTTTGAGGTTCTATTGCCGATTAACCTCCCTTTGTATTCAACCGTAACTAATTACGTTCAGGAAGGTCTGGTAAAGGAACTGTGTCAATATCTATATATCGGTTTCTGTATCTTGTGAATAGTATCTAATTAATTACTTTTTTAAAAAATAAATATGTATCGGTGTCTGCATAAAATTGTTACTGTAAAAATAAGAAATTTATTAACATTTGAATATTTTTAATGTTTAAAATTTAACATAAAAATGTAGGAGGATCATAGAGCTAGTAGTGCCGTGATTAATCATTTTGTGTTGTCACGTGAATTGAATTGCAATCTGTTCTTAGATATCAATTATTATTATTATTGTGACTCAATAGTCATTACAATAGTGGTAATATAAAATAATAAATAAATTATAAGATAACTCATGAAGTTTCTTTCTTGCCCTTTCTACCCCAAGCACCCGCCCTTTATAATTCTCACACTATTTAAAAACATAAAAGTCTTTAGTTATTGATAATCGCTTAGTATATAGTTATAAGTTATATAGGTACATTAACTTATAAAGGTGCAAGAAATACGAGAGAACATACTTTGAAAATGCTTTAGATATCAAGGCGGTATGTTACTTCTGGTTTATTACTTCTAGTACTTAATGTCTTATACTTACATGTTTACTATCAGCTCGTAATACAAGCACTATGCGTGATGAAAAAGACTGGTGGTCGGTTCACAGGATAACTTATAATTCCGCTTTCGCGCTTTTTTACTCTATTGATATTAATTACTACAGTACAGTACAATTCAGTAGTCAGCTTTCAAAGAAAATTCCTTATCGAGTCATAATACAACAAAGAAGGTATTTATAAAATAATAATGGCCCATATCTGTCAACCCTACTCAAAAGTAACTTTAGCACTCCGTTCTTTAGAGAGATGTATTGTGTTTGTAATGATACCATACCAGATGAGATACTATATAAAGTTAAGTTATGAGATTTACTTAAATAGTGAATTACTTTACAACGGCTTTGAGCCCATCAATTGTTCCATATATTGCATGTGTGCAGAGGTGCACAATTTTTGCATGATTTTTTAAAATGGAAAATGTAATATGCACAGTAACAACATGTGATAACTTTCTAATATAACATTTAAGCAATTATCTGTGGTTTATTTTAGGAAAGACAAATATTACGTTGTGGCTAAACTGCCGGATGAATCTTTTTGATATATAGTTACTCGGAAAATAATGAAAGTTATGATTTCTTTTGTTATAATTTTGTCTTTAATATGTTTTAAAGCTAGATACATAATAGATATATTTGTTCTATCAAAAAAGTGCTAGTTTAGGAAAGTTTAGTGAGGGCTTCATTTAAATTTAATAAATAATTACAATAAATTCAGTTTATTTACATTTCAGATCACATTTTACATTTTTGCATGAACTTTAAAAATACTTGATAAACATAATTCAGTAACCTGTGAATACAACAATGAACTATTTATATAATAATTTTATTCTTCAGAAATACCAAATCAATTAACGATTTTGTTCAAATCGTAATTATAAATATTGTTTAGAACAATATTAATATTTCTTTGCAATAAGTGAGCAGGTTGAATAATTAAATTCTATTAAATGAATATAAACTATATAATTCTTCAATACGGGCAACCCTTGAACCTACGACCTTTGGGATATAGACCCGTTGCTCTACCAACTCAGCTACCGTGAATTTACTATTCTATATTTCATCATTAGTATTGCGACTATCTAGACAACATCTATTGGATGTCATTCATAAATTTTCTTAGTGAGTGTTTAAAAAATATGACAAAGAAAGGGTTTCTTGCTTAGATTTTTATTGGATTTGTTGCAATTGCTTTGACAAGTTGGTAGTACCTTTAAGAATGATAAACTCTTCGTACTTAAACATACCTTCAATAAACAATTTTTGTTTTATCACCTTATAATATATTTATGCAAAAAATAATAATTGTATATTTTTAAAACTCCGCGTTTTTAATTAGACAATATATTTGTTGTTTCAAAAGTAAATAGGTTTAAGAAAAAAATATTTTTATATCTTTATCTTGGAACAGTTTTTTTCTAATTTTACTGTTCTTAATATTAAATACAACAACTAGTAACTTCTTACCTATACAAAAATATTATATCCTTTGCTCACAGTTGAGCTCATTCTGTTAGATGTTACGTTCTTATTAAGTAGTTCATGCAACAATATAACGATTTCATTAATATACAAGCACTATAAAAAACATTATAACAAGTCTTAGACAGTCCTGGTTCTTCTTTAAAACAGTTATTTGGTACGTGATAACCGATTATGTTCGTATTATATAGTGAAAAGAACAGCGGGAGAGAATATTAAGGATCTCATTTTGAATATAAAGGAAGTGCATTACTTCTTATATGATGTAATGACTACTTCGATGTTTACTATCCCCTCGTAATATAAGTATGGCAGTCGATGAAAGTAAGTAAGTAACTCTAAGTGAAATGTCACACAGAGTTACTTACAATATTATTTTTAATAATATTGTATTGCTTATATGTAGTAAGTAAATAAGAGTAATCCATTTTTTTTGTACTTTATATCAGCCAAAAGATTGTTAAAATCTGGTCTCGTTAGACTTAAAGAGCGGGTGGTTTAAGTTTTTAATCGTTACCTACTCAAAGTTATACTTAAAAAAATATTGCAATGTGTTGAGTTCGTGTCAATAAAACCGAATTTCATCGTTGTTTTTAAAAAACGGAAGTGTAAATACAAAAAGTGATTTGTTATATTGCTTGAACCAATCTAGACAACGATCTCATTAAGTTATTGTACTTAAGACTAAAAGAAATAATTTACCTTAAGTTAAATTAAGTAATTTTTTTATTTTATATTACACTGTAGGCTTAATATTTTCCTATATGTAATTGTCTAAGTAATAAGTAAGTACATGTTATTATTATAAGCATTTTTTCCTATTCATTTTATATAATACATATTTTTGTTTCAGACTTAATGTACTTTCGTTTGATCTCAACGACCGGAAAATGCCGAATTGTTATTCCCTTGGTCGCACCGACCATTAACCGAACGGTTTATATCTTTTTCTTTCGGAAATTACAATAATCGATAACGGATTTTTTTTATAACGTTGGCTATAAACAGTTCTTTCTTTGCGATTATCACTTATTCATTGTATAAATTTCTTATTTACAAAGGTTTAAATTATAATTAAAATTGACTGAAAATCCAGTCAAAGTTGCTGAACACGTCATTATGAACTTTTACGTCTTTTTACGTATGATCCTCAATATACGTCTGAATACAATACCAATATAGATTTTAACAACTGGATATTGCTACAGAATCTGTAGCATTTTACAGCGTAGCTCGTAGCGCATGTCTACAAACGATTTGGCTTTCCTAGTTTAAAATGTTAGGTAAAAATGAAACGAATTCTTAATTATTTTAAAAATATATAGATAGAATAATAAATATATAAATTTGTTAGAAATCAAGATCTCAATTCGCAGTAAATACGATCACAATTAATTGGTTATCTATAACCAAAAAAATAAAAATAATAGTAGGCTTTCAATTAAGTTCCTAACCAATCCTAACCTAACCTAACTTTGCAGTATAGTGATTTCACATACTTATTTATTCTCTAAAATACGAAAACCCGCGATACTAAATGTTTTATTACTGTTATAGTTTCAACTGACAAGAAAAATAAATATCTAAGAAAGTTTAATTAAAAATGAGAAGCTAATTCTTATTTAATTTATTAAATTCGCGCAATTGTATAAACATCAATCAACAAACAAAATATCAATATTTTCGAGTATCAGTTAATTTATCTACCCGTGTATCCAAGATATCGTGGTTATGAAAATAACTAAAACTAAATATTTTTATCTGATATACATTAATATTTATAAGAAATAAAAAAAATATATAATTCCAAACCTAATAGTATTTCTTTGTTTTTGAAAAATAATATTTTTTTATTTAGGTACTCTATAGGAACGTATCTTTAAATGTATATTTGATAATTATTGATTATATAGTTTATTTAAAAAAATAAAGTATGAAATAATGATACTTCAACAGTAAAGTAATCAGAAAGAAAACATTGCGTAAAGAACTTTCAATGTTTCAAGTTTGTTTGAAATAATATTTGTTAAGTATTTGCCCTTGGGTTCTGTTCATTAATTCGAACAACCATCTAACTAAACTCGATCGCAGTCACTTTAGACGACCTTTATGGTACATTAGTATTAATACAATATCTAAGGTAATAACATATATTCAGTACTTAAATGAAAATTATTTTTAATGAACGCGACTCTAGTGAGATTTATTTTGACACATTTCTTTGTTATTTTTATATTGTTCCTTTTTATAAATTTAATTTTATTTTAAATTATTCAGATATCAATATTTACAAACTTAAAAGGACAGTTCATTTCCTAATATTATTGTATGGTCTCTCGGAGCTCCAGGAAGTTTTTGTTATCATAAAGCTTCTTATTTATCAGTTTTTATTTGAAACAACAATTATGCCAGGTGTTGTTAATCCCCTAAAGACACAGGTTTACGCGTTTACCACTAAGAAAACCCCATTTGTCGTATCACCGCTCTTCGAGAGCACTCCCCTCATTGCCTCGCCAAGTATCAAAATACTGGGTCTCGACATTTCGAGCGGTTGTCAGTTTCGTGGTCATTTGGAGAGCAAGGCCAAGTTGGCCTCGAAGAAATTAGGAGTGATCAATAGAGCGAGGCAGTACTTCAAACCTGACCAAAGACTTGCGCTCTTTAAGGCGCAGGTCCGGCCACACATGGAGTTCTGTTCTCATCTCTGGTCCGGATCACCCTAATATCAGCTTCTACCATTTGACCGCGTACAACGGAGAGCCGTTCGAATTGTCGGGGACCCGGTGGTCTGCGAACGGCTGGACTCTTTGGCATTGCGTAGAGAATTGGCTTCTTTGTGCGTCTTCTACCGCATCTACAACGGGGAGTGTTCCGAAGAACTATTCGATCTGTTACCTGCCGCCAAATTTCATCACCGCACAGCGCGCCATCGCCTCCAATACCATCCTTACCACTTGGATGCGTGGCGATTCTCCACTGTGCGGTTCTCAAGGACATTTTTTCCACGTTCCACTCGCTTGTGGAACGAACTCCCTTCGGCGGTATTTCCAGACCGATTATTTATTCCTATCTACAGGGCCGGCAACACTCTTGTCAATCCTCGGATGTTGCAAGAGTTCATGGGCGGCGGTGATCACGCCCATCCGTGACACGCCAGCTCGTTTGCCCTCCTCTTACAAAAAAAAAATGATCATTAAGTTCTTAAGCTGTAGGTACTTTTTGTTTGTTTTTTTTTGCGTTGGGAGAATCCGTTACGGATACCAGCCGGCCAGGAAGGTGATGGCGGGAGGGTTATGTGGGACTACCCGGCGGCATAGAGGACGCCGCCATTTTTAAGGCTACCCACTAAAAAACTGACGGTTGCCCTCAACGCCCTGGAACGACACGGGATTGCGTTAGCACTCACCGTGCCGCCCCGGTGGTAACTCCCCGTGCGAGGGTGCCCCGAGTAACTTAGGGCACCCTCACATCGGCCTATGACAGGTGAGAGGGGTCACCCCCCTTCCCCCCTCTTACCAAGGCCTACGGCTGGGAGACGAGCGGCGCGCGTACTCCCGGCTTCTTTCTTCCCAGCCTCCCCCAACACCTCTCGCTGCCGACCATCGCGTCAACAAGGCGCGGCAGCGAGAGGTCCCTGCCAATGACGATCACGTCGACTCATCTCTTTGTGCGTTAATCTAGCTTAAAGAAATTTTAAATTTAAATAATCTTGGGAAATATCATATTTTTAACTTAATTTCACTCATACAGATATTATGTATATGATACAGATTCAATCGGTAAATACATTAAAATATCCTTAAAGCCGTTCCAAAATGTTTTACATTAAAATGATCGTTAAATTTCTAATTTGATGATCAATAATATAATCATAAAAGCTTTAGATTGCAGGAGGAATAAAACGCTTAGAGCGTCGAATAAAGCCAGTATGAGCCACATTTTGTACTAATTTAACCAAACGATATTATAACTGTTTTTTTTACACTTTATAGCAACACCGAGATTTTATTAAGCAGAGAATATCTAATTTTAATAGTATTATAGACTAAGGTATGGTTTAATATAGTTAAACTTATAAATTCTCTGTTCATTAAATATTTTGATCATTTCGATAAATTATTAATAAATAAAATAAATGATGCGTTACCTTAAATATAATTAATTTTGTAAAAGCCATTATATTATTGAAATTCATAGTTATCAAAATAGTGGGAACAATAGTATCGTTTTAGCTTTCCTCCAGCTTTAGGATATTTGTAAACTTTTACGATTATTGAATAAGGTCTTATTACAAACGAACATAGATATTTGTATATCGTTCACACAATGATATATATATATATATATATTGTTTTTTTAAAGAGATGCGATAAACACTTAATTTTTTTTAAATCCTTTCAGTGGGTATCTGTTATTATATTTCCTCATGTTGTGCCGTCTTGGAACAGGTTTACCACTCAGAGGAGAAAATGAAATGCAACTTGTTCATTTCCTTCACAACTCAGAATAGAATATAAATAATCTATACAATATACCTACCTATAAAAAAGGGAAAATTTGTAAGTTTAAGGTAAGTAAGAAGATTTTTTTTTAAACTACATACACTACTCAAACATTGAAAGGTATTTGGATTACGGCCAATTGTGGAAGAATGATGAGAGGTGACCGACGACGCTGATATGTTATAAACACACCAATTTTAAAATGTTTTCAGTTTCAGTTCAGTCTCAAATATCTTCCATTGCTGTAATTGGAGTGTATTTTTTACATTTTTGAAATAAATAATAAAAAATACAACATTGATTGTATAACCGTTTAAAAAGCCTGTGATATAATTTATTTAATAGAATAAAAACACTCACATATGCTTAAAATATTATATAATATATATATTTCCATTTCTTAATTCAATATGTTCTTTTCCTATAATTATATTACTATAATTTATATTATTATTGCGAACGACACAAGATAAACAAACTACAATTATATAAATTCCGGATAGTGAAATACATGCAAGATTTAAAATATGGGCTTGTCCTGTCGGTCGTTACGATGATAATACAAAGAAATAGCGTTCATGACGTGTTTATAATAATACAGAGACGGATCAAATTAATAGAGAATGGTTTCTAAATATAAGTGGATATATGTGAAACTCTTTAATATATATGTATGAATAATTCTCAAATGCTCTATCGCTTTTTATATACGTATGTATGAGCGTAAGAAATAAATTCTCTTTTATTTGGCTAATTAAACTCGTTACTCAAAATAAATTACTATAAGAAAAGCCATTTCAGATCGCATAAAAATTGATTCGCTATAATTATAATGAATTATATTTTTCTTTATCAAAATTAATTACTATATATCTCAATATTATAACATAGAGATTTGAAGTACATAGCTTTCTTAAATATTGTTTATACAAAATATAATTAATTAAAAGACTTTTCTTAAAATACACATTGGTATTAATAACTCTACAATAATACTTAAAATGACGAAGAAAACTTTAATAAATATATATGACTCTGTATTTTAAAGTAGCACATTTTCCCGAGAGATTCATTTATTTTTTAGTTTAAAATGTTTTAATCAGAAGCACAATCTGCATTCATATTAAATTTCTCTACTATTCTGCTAAATTGAAAATGTTATTTGGTTTTTTAATCGATAATAAATTGTGTTGAAAGTCTTTGAAAATTGTATAAACATATTATTGAGCATTGGTCTAGCGTAGAATAAAATAAAAAAAAATACTTCTAAAGAACCGTCCAACTTAAAAATTACTACATAATATTTTTTTTTTATTTTAGTACGATTAAAATAGCAATAACAATTATCGACAGATCCTTCCTTATTTTAGATATTTTTAATTTTTAGTATTAAATCTGTATCAATTTATAGTAGTTTTTATAAATATAATATTTAGAATTTTACATAAAAGAATCTGTATTTAATTTTTGTTTTTATTGTTTTTAATAAATGGTGTTACAGTTGTGTCTATTAATATCAATTGTGAGGGTCTCAGACGCTTTTATACAACTTCTAAAAGTACGTAAGTAAGTAAGTTACAGTACATTGTCTGTGTGTATGAAAATACACACAGACAATGTACTGTAAACAGGATATCAATAAATTATATGTTGGTTCATTAAAATTACTAATATAAGATAAAAGTTTTATGATAGCGATATTGCGATTGTATAAATTGTGAAAGCCGTATGATTAATGTCGTACTCTATCCTGTACCCATATCAGGTCGCTGTCTGTACCGGGTAGCTCTTGCTAATTATGTACTGCTAACTCATGCTGCTCTCAATTTCCACCTCATTCAAGTGTATAAGAAGCTAAGTAATATTGATAGCCTTTTTTTAAAACGTTTAAAGTCTATCGTGTGTTTAATATTTTGACACTATGCAGTAATCCAAATTAAAGAATATATATTACATTTACAATGTATTTGGGTAAAAATGGATAGAAATAACACAATAATAATTATGGGTGTGGTTAACCGTACTAACAAATGAACAGTACCAGAGTTATTTGAAGTACTGTCGACCTTGGCGACAATTGATCACGTACAAAAGACTCCAATGCAGTGTTTATTATAACCAAACAATGGTCGAACGGACCACTAAACAATTTTACCTGCATAACAGTAAAGCACAAATGAAGCCACGAAAATGTACAAAGATGACAAATGACGATGATGCAATATAAATGCTGCTATGAATCATAATAACGAATAAAAATGTCGAACGTTTAATTAAATTAACGATGAAATGAAACCTGAACTCCATAATAATATTAATAGTATCAGTATCATTGAGCGTACGTATTGTATATTTATTTTTTGACATACGAGCACCTATAATTCACACGTAGCTAGCATAATTTAATTTATTGAAGGGCAACATTGTTCTCTTTTCTCAAACTGCTTGTCAAACCATTTTAATAAATTAATTTGTTTTAAGTTATTGTGTGAACGGTCAGTACTATTAGTTTGTGTATTTTATATCAATAAAGGTGAACGACTGGTCGCAATTGGATTAATTAACCTTAATTTTGTTAATCACTACAGACATTACCCAACAGACAACAAAATAATAGTATATTCTCACATACTAGTATCAATATAAATAAAATATTTTATCATTTATTTGAACTTTCCAACGATATCTCATCTAAATAAAGATATTACTTTAAAACATATTTAACGTCGCTTTTTTCTCGCCTCGTTATTCCTGTCACTTCTTAAGAATTGTAGATTGGTTTTTCCTATTTTTAAGTTTATTTCTGATCGTTACTTTTACAACGTAAATATGTAAACTATTTACATAGATTTATCAACTATTTTGTCTACGACGTCAACTTGGGGATACTTTGTTAAAATATAGTTGTAATTAGGTTATATAAAATACAGATAAAGGCAAAAATAGGTTTGTTTTTTAAAATCATAAATAAGACGAGTTTTTTTTAATAATGTGAAAACTATTGAGAATGATCTTACAATCTTCAAGAGAGGATAACAATTTAGTTGTGATGACAGAGACACCCGGCCTTTACAAAATAGCGACAACATAAACTGCTTGACCCTGACGTCATAGAACAAACTGATTTGATGTCATTCTCATTTAAATACAATCCAGTGTAGCTTACACTCGCACCAATAATATATATATATATATATATATATATATATATATATATATATATATGTATATTTATTTAAGAGGAGGGCAAATAAGCTTGCGTAACACAGATGATACGTGATCAGGCATCAGATCGAATAGCTCGTAAAACTTCCCGTGGTAATTGCGGTAGAAGACGCACAGAGAAGCAACGTCTTATCGTAACGCCAAAGAATCTAGACGTTCACAGAGCACCGGGTTCTCGGCAATACAAACGGATCAAACAGTAGAACCTGATATTGGGGTGATCTTAATCAGAGATTAGAACAGTTCTTTATTTGCATAAGACTTTGGCCAGGCCTGCAATATTGCCTCGCTCTATTGATCACTCATAATTTCATAGAGGCCAACTTGGCCTTGCTCTCCGGATGACCACGAGTCGAGACCTAGTATCTGACTGCTCTCGAGAAGCGGGGATACGACTAATGGGGTTTTCTTCGTGGTAAACGAGCTAACTTGTGTCTTTAGGGTATTGAACTGAACGTGGTTCAGTTCACCCTACTTTGAGAGTTTCTTTCGGCACTCGTCGACGTTTTTCCTAATGAGACCTGCACCAGTGCTGTCATCTGCATAACAATATATATTAGAAATATTCAACATATCGCTGATGTGCAGGAGTAACAGAGTTGGAGTTGGCACGCAGATTTGGGGTACATCAGATTTCTTGGGCTTAGGGTCCGAGCAGAAACTGTCGAGAATGATCTGTATGCTCCGCCCTGTGAGAAAGCTGGTGATCCATCTGCATAAATTCTTGAGAACCCCATAGGAAGGAAGCTTCGAAAAAAAACCCTTGTGCCATAGAGGACTGAAGCCAGACAGTCTTCAGACAAAAGATCATCAGCCGATCGAACATGGCGAAAGCCATATTTACAATAATTGATCTACTGACGATCCTTGACGTACGTTAGGAGCTGTGGGTTGATATTAATCTCTATTATTTTGGAGAGAAGAGTGGTAATGGCGATAGTTAGCTGGGTCCGAACTATCTCCTTTTTCGTGATCGGATAAAAAACGTTCGCTTCTATGAGACCGGGACTACGACGTTACATATACATTGTATCACATATATTAGAAAACTATTCGACAGTGTCTATTTTCTTTGAACATTCATAAATCGAGCGCGCCGCATGCCATTTCTCCATTGGTGCCTAGCACCTCATGTGCCTCTAAGTTAATTCCAATGTATATATGTATAATATTATATTTCGTTTTCCATATAAGAAATATTATGCAATTTATATTTTAGGTACATGGGCGAAATAGTAGTAACCCATTTCACATAAGATCGTCGAAAACAGCTATTATAGAGATGTTTCGTAAGGTAAGGGACACAGTATGATCTTTGAACCCCTTGAAACACCTCTTTGTGTGTTGTTATATTTTTCAATATTGATATGTGGCATATTTATATTGACGACACGCATAAATATTTTAAACTCTGCAATTAGACCTCGTTTAAGTTAGTGAAATATTTTTTTAAGGTTTTAAAATAATTTGAAGAAAGTGGCTTCTGAAAACATAATTAGTTCAGTATTCAATATGGTAATGGTTATTAGTAAGCTATAAAGCTTTATTTACAACAATAACAATAGAATCGTAAATTGTATCAAACTAGAATTTAATAATGTTAAATTATATATTTTAACGGAAAATGAAGCAAGGGCCTAGTAATAACCAGTTTTAATGGTTAGCTTAGGGAAAAGCTCTTTAAAGTGATATATACTTTTGAGATAATAATTTTCGCTCACATTACATCGAGGGTGGGTTGGAATTTAATTAAGGTGTTATCTATTGGTTTTCATATTCAAACTTCTTTTTAAGCCCTTATAATTTTTGGGAAACGTTAATACATAGTAATTAATTCTTCTACACATTTATAAGTACGGTAAAAAGTAAAACAACCGAACTCTGCCGTAATAACATTCTCTGGAACCAACTATAGTCATGATATGAGGGTCATTTTGAAGTTCCATGGCTACTTTGTTCCAAATGTGGCACGCCAGTCTTATTTGGAATCCATATTAGTTGTTCAAAGTGCATTTGCCGGTTATATTCAATAATATCATTAATATATGTAATCTGGATTTATATAGGATTTATTTAGGAAACAGAAACAGACGTTCTAACAATGAGTTATAAAAATAATTACATGTGTAAAATAAACGTAATAGTAATAAGACTAAGTTCAATAATTCGATTTTGAAACCTCTTTTAGGTTAAGTCCATTTATTAAGAATGTTTTATTATTATAAAATAAATTATCACTATAACCTTTCTAACGATAAATATATTTGTTGTTGTTATGAAGATTCATGTTATACATTACGTAGTTACATATAACATACGTTATTAAATTGATAAGTAGTTGCGATCTATATTTTTTGAAATAAAGGTAACTAGCTACGATAATATATATTGGAATTTCAAAATTTTGTTGCTTTTGTAGAATACTACAGAGGCATCAATTTTTTTAAAAGGTGTCTCTCTGTGAACCAAATACGGAGAGTTGCAACTGTGAAAGTTTTACTGTAATTTAAGGTCAGGTAAAAAGACTGGAATTGACATATCTATAAAATATAATATACTTTGAAAGTACTCTAACATCCGTAACATATATCAATCGATAAAGATAAGAAACATTCTATAAATGTAAATAAAATCTTGTTTACCTTCTTTTATTCTTAATCTTTGTACTTTTTACTTATCATAATATCTTTTTTTTTTTTTATGTAAGAGGAGGGCAAACGAGCTGGCGGGTCACGGATGGACGTGATCACCGCCGCCCATGAACTCTTGCAACATCCGAGGATTTACAAGAGTGTTGCCGGCCTTGTAGGTAGGAATAAACGCCTTTTTTGAAGGTACCCATGTCGTACCGATCGGGAAATACCGCTGTAAAAAGATAAATGTCTATAAAAAAGATTTAAAAAAATGGTAAAAAAGATTTATATAGGAAAAGTGAGCGGTAAGAGAGACAGGGGGAGGCCTGGAGTGACCTTCGAAAACACAGTATCAATGTTACTGAAGGAAGGTCACGTAAAAAGCATGAGGACCCCCCGGAGGGCATGTATGAAGAGGTTGATGTCTGTGCCCGAGGCGAAAGAGGTATGCAGAGACCGTAGCGTTTGGCGCTCCGTCGTCTCTGGCTACCCTGCAAGGGATATGGCGTGAAGCTAAATAAATAATAAATAATATATAAACAATATCTATAAATGTTTAGTTCATATTGCTAAATATACGTATTTTCAATCCATGCTTGACATCTGCAATGCCAATGAATCCTGGAGGGTGGAGATAAGAGCATACGGAGAGATAGGGAGGAGATTCGAGCGTCTCTTATTCAACATACAAAATTAAACTACACATAATAGATACTTTAGACCTATCGTCTGTGTAATGGTACTAGTTTGATCAGAGACTCCTACATGGATCATAGGTAAGAGTACTTAGGCAAATATTTAGTTTCAATCTTATGAGTTGAGCTGAAATTATGTAGCATAAGCTTTAAATATATATTTATGTGGTAGACTGGCTGTAACCATTTTTTATTTATATATTAAAAAGAACTATTTAATTACTAAACAATTTGCCATAATGTTAGTGTTGATACTGCATCGGTGCAAATTGTATCGATAAAGTAAAGTCATTGCTTATCCACTTAACAGTTACCATAGCAACTGATGTGTTTAGAACCCGCACATACGTACTTAATAGAGGCGCATGAAAGAAATTAAAATGTTTGAAATTATTATGTTAAAATATTAAATATTAAAAAGAATACAGAATGCCAGTATAACACAAGGCATATCCACCACAACTATATGATAGAGGAGCTGAAACAATTGATAGGAGACTAAAATATACACAAAAGCATTTTTGTATATTTTATTCTCCTATCAATAGTTTCAGCTTCAGCTTCAAAAGATTTAAATGTAAAAACATCAAAAGCAATGAATCTATGGTACTTAACAAGTCCAAAGAATGATAATAATTAGAACATTACACGTTTGCAATACTTTAATTCATTGATATAAATATTATTACATTTGTACAGGTATGTTTGGTTGTTGATACAAGAATATGTCATACACACAGACACACATACACGATTGCAAAGTTGTGTTTCTATTCAATATAGAATGTGTGTTTAGGTAAAATAAAATCGCAAAAGTAACATTTCGAACCAGCAATGTCCCGATGATTGATTCATTTAATTTTCCATCATTTATTTTAACTGATATTTGATCAAGGTAGATTTTCAGGAGATAGATTTTATTTTCATTGTGTGGAAATTATTATTTTCTATATTTCTTGATGGCACCCCTCTAATAATACCGCTTACGGGTCAGTGAGTTGGTTCCGTTTTAAAGTATTGGTAAATGTTAAATATTAATGTTTACGAGGGAGAAATGTTATGGGCTTTTAGGTAAATTGGAAGGACAATTTACGATTGTAATTATAATTTAATTTAACACTACTACCTTTATCTTTGTTTTGTGTAAGGAAAAAAATTTAATAAATAATATTTTGATATCAATATAATTTTAACTTTTTTTTATGTTTGTTAAAACATATTCGTGGCGCTCTGGATTGTCAACTTCACGATTTAACGTGACAAAGATTATTTGCGCTGTTTTCATTATTCGAATTCCCCCACACACCTAAAGTTTATCGAATTAAAAAGTTTTTCGGACATAAAGTTGCGTTTCAGTTGGGCTTATTAAAAAGTAATAAAAGATTTTATTTCTGTATTCAAATTCGCATGTCACCGCTAATTTAAAACAATAAAATCTACTAAAACGATATATATTAATACTGAATTTACGAAAATTCACGACAATCATTTCAAGAGGGCGACTTGAGAATATGAGGACATTAGAACAGCATTTTTTTAAATGAGTCGCTTGCCTAATTCAATTAAAAGAGTAAAATATTCAAATACAAAATAAAGGACCAAATGTTTTACGATACTTTACTCAATAAAGTCAAATGAATTCAATGCGACATTTGTTGATTCTAATATGTTATATAATTCTCAACAGCAATTTTCAGTTTCGACAATAAATTACATTGCTAATATGGTAATGCTTATTTAATATTTATCCAATTTAACTACAAAAAGATTCAACTCAATTATATTAACAAACCTTTCTTGAGGGATTTCAGATAAATGAAATGTTTTTCAACTGTCTTCAGTGATAAAACAATAATAAAGCGAGGTTAACCGAGTTTCACTAACTCAATGTTTAACCAAAAATAACCAGTCTCCAACACAAAACTTAAAAATACCGCACGCAATATTAGTTACCGTTATATTTACTATACTAACGCCATCTCGTAAAATTTTATAGAAAAACTGAGAATGTTGTACTTCGTCTGTATTGTATTTTGTTGTTGACAGATTCTTTATTTAAATGTTTTATATCCTTTATTTTATGCTTCTAAAGATAAAAAATGACATTGCATCGAAATTTCATTACAAATATTAAAACCATATTATTAATCATTAAATAAACATCGATAATAGAGTAAATTTTCAAAATTTAATATGTCATAAAAAAACCCCAATAAGAAAAAAAAGAACGCTTTTAAGTTAATTTAAAATAAAAAACAATATTTTTCGTCATTATTTCCTTTAATATAAAGGAAATAATGACGAAAAATGAACCCTTTAAGGTTTTTTAACAGAACATTATCATGAATAAAGAGCTCGTATAAAATGAAATGGCTGTCTATCATCATCATTTGTTACGGAAGCAATTTATAATTAATTAATTTCACTCATAATATATACGGATCCACTTACCCGTTCTTATGTATTATTATGTTTATACAATGTGGATGATATTTGCATTGTAAAATTAACTTTTTATAAATTTAATTTCATTGCACGATACACATCACACATAATATATGAACCACACACAGGTCGATCACTAGAGTAAATAAAGCACTCCAACACTGTTAATATATGAAGTTCAAAGTAAATAAAAAAAAGAAACTATATAAACGTACGAATCAACGTACGAACGCTTTAAAATATTATTTTAAAACAGTATCACACATGTAAATAGAATATTTATAACTTATATATGTATATATAAATATTGTGAAATAAATAAAATGTAAAAAGACTGTTCAGGTTTTGGGGTAAATTTGCTAGTTTACATATTTTAATATATAAAGCACAAAGACACTCACTCACTGACTCATTCATCGCTCTACAGCCCAAACCGTAATACCTAGAAAGCTGAAATTTGGACACAAGACTCCTGACATATTAAATAGGTGCAATAAGAAAGGATTTTGCAAAGGTCCAAACCGTTCCAAAGTTACAGCTAAAAAACTGCAAAAAATATGACGTGAGTGTTTGATACCTCCTAGGTGGTGTGGAAATTCAAACAAAATGTTTGATCACTTTCGCCGTCGCCGCGCAGCACGGGTATCTTAATATATAAAGCACAAAGACACTCAATGATTGACTCATTCATCGCTCTACAGCCCAAACCGTAATACCTAGAAAGCTGAAATTTGGACACAAGACTCCTGACATATTAAATAGGTGCAATAAGAAAGGATTTTATAAAGGTCCAAACCGTTCCAAAGTTGCAGCAAAAAAACTGCAAAGTTTACCCCGCGCTCCCTCTTTTCTCCCATTGCATTGCCGTAGAAATTAAAATTATTTTGGCCAGCCACTATATTTATTCTCAACACGCTGCGATGTGAGAAAAAAAGGTGTACCTATAACTCGATAGGAATGAAACTTTGTAGTTATCAAACTCAAGGCCTTCTCGCACTGATAGCGAGTCATGATGTGTTGTTGACAAATATCTGGTCCGTAGGTGGTATCCTAGCAGAGATGCTCTCCAATCGGTCGATATTCCCTGGATCAGCTCAACGACATCCTGGGCGTATTGGGGTCTCTCAGTCAGGACGACCTTGACAATATTATTAATATTAACCCTTATGTTCTTTTTGTATAGTATACCATACATACAACTTCATAAAAATATACGATCACTTTAAAATAATTTTTAACTTAGTTTCATTAAACACATAACATTTCTAAACGTTTATTTATACTTCAAAAATAAAAATAGTCGTTTATCTGTCATAATTTTAAATCAGTTGTGAAAAATATCCGTCAAGATGCGTCGCTCAGGTTTAGCTAAGGTAAGTTTTATTTTTTTTTTATGTTTGTACATTTAAATATGTATGTTTATTATAATATTCATATCCCTAAATGTTTGTTCTTACACATCTTTATATATATGCTGCTGTCCCTATTAGAATTAGTATGTTTTTGTCGTGTTTTTTACTAACGTATATTATACTATACAATGCCGCCGTTGCAGTAATTTACCTTTCGGTGGTAGTGTATAGAATAATATACATTGCTAACTTCACGGAATCATTTTTTTTTTTGAACTTTACTATAAAATTTTTATTGTTAGTGTCTTATGTACAACTTTATTACAATTTAAAAGACAGTGCTACTGATGTTTGACTGCCTCGTTGATATAGTGGTTTTAGAAAGCGACATACAAAATTGTGGGTTGGATTCCCACAAAAAATACTAGTATTATATCTATATAAATAACAAATAACATTACATACGTTATTTACCTATCTACATATAATGCAATATGGTTTGGCTTTACTATGGTGATGGTTTTTTGCATGTTTCTTTTTCTTTGGTTTTAGACTGCTATGAGTGAAAGAGCTAGGCGCATTTTATCCTTAGTTCCCGAAAAGAATGCTGACTCTGACACGAGTGACAGAGCTAGTAGCGGTGATGAAGCTGGGATGATTGGATCAACAGAAAGTTCTCCAGCGCCATCGATAAATTCTAGTCTCGAAAGGTTAAACCTCCTAAATTCTGATGATGAGATAGGAACGTGTGCAGATGATATTTATGCCGATACAACCGAAGTGCCTCTTACACCTATTTTTACTCAGGTATTTCCTAATCCAACAGAAAGTAATTATGACGCTCTACCCTCAATTTCATCTTTGATATCTTCGCCTTCAAATCATCCACTTGCATCGCCTATCGGCACACCTTTGACGCGCGCTCAAAGAATGAAATACAAAACTCCTGCAATTGCAGCACGAAAAATAAAAAGACACTGTGGCAGAAAAATTAAATTATCTTTAAGGTGGCAACAAGCACAATTTCAACACAAGGCAGAAATAGCAGAACCTACATTTTTTGAAAATGTGCCATCTGATTGGTCACCTTTAGATTATTTTTATAGATTTTTTACTGAAGACTTAGTAGATATTATTACCACTCACACAAATTTATACAGCGTACAAAGAGCAGGAAGATCCATAACAGTTTCAAGGGAAGAAATACTAAACTTTCTGGCAATAAATGTCATCATGGGTATTGTAGTTTTGCCATCATACAAAGATTACTGGCAAAAGTCTTTTCGTTATGCAAAGGTAGCAGATGTAATGTCCCTAAAAAGATTTGAACAAGTCAGGCGATTTTTACATTTTACCAATAATTCTGAAGCCGATACATCAGATAGATATTATAAACTACGTCCTGTAATAGATAGCATTCGAACACAGTGTTTATCCGTAGAAGAAGAGAATGCTTTTAGTATTGACGAAATGGTTATACCATACAAAGGGAAGAAAGCAGGCAGTCGTCGTCAATATAACCCAAATAAGCCTTGTAAATGGGGTTTCAAGAACTTAGTCAGGGCCGGTGTATCTGGTATCATTTACGACTTCTTGCTCTACGCGGGAGATGACACTTTTAGAGCTATTACATTCACTGAAGAGGAGGAGACTATGGGTGTTGGAAGTAAAATAGTTTTAGCTTTATCCAAACCTATTAAAAACAAACCAAGTGTGGTATATTTTGACAATTATTTTACTTCCTTGGAGTTGGTACATATGTTGAGGGAAAATTATGGTATATTCAGTTTAGGTACAATTAGACAAAATAGACTCAAAGATGCTGCTACTAAACTGCTAACTGAAAAGGCTTTGAAAAAGAAAGGAAGAGGTTCCTTCAGTCAGGTTGTTTGTAATAAAAATAAAATTAGTATTATCAAATGGTTTGATAATAAGCAGGTCACATTGGTGAGTTCTTATGTTGATGCATACCCTGTCCAAAATGTAAAACGATTCAGCAGAGAAGCAAAAACTCGTGTTGATGTAAAATGTCCTAAAATTGTTAAAGACTATAATCGTCACATGGGAGGTGTTGATTTGGCAGACATGCTGATTGGATTATATCGTACAGGAATAAGATCGCACAGGTGGTATATGAATATTTTCTCGCAGCTTTTGGATATATGCATCAACAACGCTTGGCTTTTACGTCGGAGGCATAACAAAATGACAAACACCACTAGGAAGAAGGATCGTCTAAAAAATTTTAGGTATGAAATCTACAGCGGCCTACTGAAACGAGGTCGAATAATTTCTGTAAAAGATTTAGACTCAATTCCAGACAACGCAAAAATAAAAAAACCGGTATCTGAACGGCCATGTGATGATGTCCGGTATGACAAATATGACCATTGGCCGCAAATAACCGGATATCAGCGCTGCAAGTACTGCAAAGCTGGCCAGGCAAGTACGATGTGTACGAAATGTAAGGTTCATCTTTGTTATGTAAAGAATCGAAACTGTTTTTTGGAATATCACCGCAAGCAATAGGGTCTCTGAATTATTATAATATTAATTTGTAAACAAAAATTGTTCAAGAAAGATTTATTTTATTAAACATGCTTACTTTCAAGACAATTATTTTTGTTTAAATTCATCCTATTTCCAATCATTTTTGTATATGTTAAAAATTACCAGTAGCATCCGAACTCTCCATAAACATAGCAATGTATAGCATAATATACATTCCTAAAAATGCGATAATCACTGTACGTGTAGCAATGTATAGAATAGTATACGTCTTGTTTTTCCAAAATGTTCATAACACGATTTTTTTATTAATTTTTTTGTTGTTTTTTAGAGCCCTAAGAAACTACCTATGTATAATTTTTTTTATTTTTTTGAAAAAAAATATCTTGCCACGATAAGGGTTAATAAAAAGGTATTTTATTTATTCACATAAAAGTAACCAAATAGGTGATAAAAATATAAAATGAAATCCACAAAATTATTTATTACAATGTTTATAAGTTCATGTTTACAGTATATATCATATTTCGTAAGGTTCACTTGCTTAGAATAGATTTGTATACCCGTTTTACGTTGATAATGTATTAAATTTTATATAACATACTTATGTACTAAATATTAGGTCCTTACATATGAAATTGGCGTTTTTGGGGTTACAAATTTCTCCTCTTTGGTTAGGAATTCAAATTTATACAGCTATTTACACATGTATCTTTATCATTCATTTGTTTTTTACTTCTGTTTTTTCAGTTTAAAGAATAGAAAACATGAAATATCATGTTATTTGCGAGTACGAGTTCCACCGTGGCACCAGTGCTGCGGAAACAGCTCGAAGGGTTAATGATATGTATGGCGGTTGTGTCGCAATAAAAACATAGTGCGTTTTTGTTCTGGAAATTTTGACCCGCAAACAAGTGGCCGGAGGCCCAAGTTGATAATGAAGAATCGAAGCTATTGTGGAAGCAGATCGACCGCAAACCACGTCCGAGGATTAAAAAGCTTAAAAAGTTGGTCCCTCAGGAATTGAGTGGAGCAGACCGGCAAACGTGACTGCTGCCTTACATTACTTAACGGGCACAATAATGAAGAGTTTTTAAATCGAATCAGTACTTGTAATGAAAAGTGGATTCTTTACGATAATCGGAAGCGCTCATCCCAATGGCTGGTCCCTGGCAAGACATCCTAAAAAAAAATTTGTAAGCGTTTGGTGGACTAGCACCGGTGGCATTCATTACAGGTTTCATAAATCTGACCAGATGATTATGGCAGACGTCTATTATCAGCAATTACAAATCATGATGGAAAAACTAGCTGCTAAACAATCGAGCCTGGTCAATTGCTCTATGCCACTTCTGCTTAACGACAACGCTAGACCCCACTCTGCACAACAGATGGATACCAAATTAGTTTCTGTTTATGTTAGCTGAGTAAAAGTCAATTTGCCCTGAAGAACAAAGTGCGCAGGACGGACGAATTAGATTTATCTGACCGTTTTAACTATACTGATACTTTCTTAAATAAATTATGTTCTCTCTCTCTCTCTCTCTAATTATGAACTCAGGGGATTTTTTGGCTCTCACTAAAGCTATAAATACCCAAAATAATATTATATACATATAATTATTAATATTTGCATTTGATAGAAATATAATGCTACGAGCGGATAGTAAACAGTCAAATTGAAAGTTTATTATGCTCTCCCCTTTTTCTTTTAGCTATATAATACTAGTAATTTATTATTATAAAGTAGAAATTTATGAACAAGGCCAATCAGATAAACATTTTGTTCATATTTTTAATAGCGTTAGTATTATAATAATAATAAAACTATCATCCACATGATGTATGAGATTTATGAGAAATATAATAAATAAAAAAAAACAGCTGTGAGTGTTTTTCACAATACAATGCATGACTACAACCTTTATGTATTAAAACTGCATTATTATAGAAATCAAACCAAAAGAATTTTTTTTCTAATAGGGATATTGATCTCGTTATATGGTTCCACAGGATGTGTCCATGGAAGAAGAAGAACCGACTAGAAACTTTATGTATAACCTTTGAATATCATTACAATTCTGAATTTTTATTTTTTTGACTACTGTGTTGCAGTAATAATAATTGATATTTGATAACAATTTACAATTCAAGTAACGTAGTACTTAAAGAAGATCAAAATGATTAAGCACGGTACTCCTAACTTTATGATGTTCTCATATTTATAAGAATTTAAACTTCAATATATAAAAATTTTAATAAGTCTTATTTTTGGAATAACAATTTTATGGTAACATCGATACGTATTTACTGAAAATATATAAATTTCATTAATCCACTACTATCTAAAAGGTACGGAATCTTATAGGTGTATAGAATTTAAAGCTGTTCCTTAATCAGACCTTCCTGGACGTAATGAAATAGTAATAATTGAACACACGGGGAGGTTAATCGGCAATAGAACCTCAAAACCATCGCCCTCACACCTAACCTATTTAAAGCGGTTATTAGTATGCTAACCGTATATCTAATATTATACGAGCTCACTCAATTTGTACCTCAGTGCATAAGAAATAAGAGTTAAAAGTTATGTATGTTCACGTTCAAATATATTAGTGAAAAGTTTTGGTACTTGGTACATACTTGCTCATTGTAGATTCAGTAGATGTCGCTAATGGGAACATTTGCTTCACTAATGCAACCGCGGCTAGGCTATTCTATATGTATGAATATTGTTTATGTGACCTTTCATCACGCTGCTATCTACAGAACACGTTTTGCATTTATAGAGCTACTTGAGACAGATTGTAAATGTGGCTACTTGAGCAGAACGATGACGATTTACAGTTATTTTAATTATAAATAACACAGGCACACAAAAAAAAAAAAACGTCATGAACCAGAGGGGAGACCCCATTATTCCTAGGTTTTTGGGATCGCTGAAACCGAATATGACAATAAAAACTAATTTTAAATGCCAGTTTTCCCGCTAGCACCCCCTTACTACCTCTTAAGGGGTGAAAATTGAAATTTTTGTAAAAAATCAAGATAGATGTGTCTTTCTACGTTTTTTGGGATGCTGAAACCGAAAATGATAACTAAAAATAAATTCATGACCACTATCACCCTCTACCATCCCTTACAGGGGGTGAAAATTTCATTTTTTTCTATAAAATCAAGACAGATGTGTATTTCTACGTTTTTTGGTATAATGAAACCAAAAATGACAACCAAAAGTGAATTTGATACCTCTTTTACTCAATATCACCCCCTAACTACCCCTAACGGGGGGGGGGAGGGGGTGGGGGTAGTTTCAATTTTGTATAAAATCAAGATGTATGAAGAAATTTTGACGATTTACAGTAAATGACATGTTTATCAAACTAGTTTGAAGTTACTCTTAGCTCTTATATTAGAAATTCAAATGCTTTATCAATCAGAAGTATCTGATATATATTCATGATTTAATTCTATTCTTAGCGTAACCCAGGAACAACGGCGTGGACGTAGTAGATTTCTGTTCCCTTTTGGAGTGCTGGATTAAAGTGAGTCCCCTTGCCTCTCACTATCCGGGGTGCTGAATGAAAGTGAGTCCCCTTGCCTCTCACTATTCAGCGTCTACCTGTTTCTACGATAACGAACTCTCTTGTTGTCAGAAGTTCTTCTAAGTGGTTTCCTTTTATTGGTTCTTTTCTGTTCTGGCAAATCTCTTTTTAAATTCCAACAGTAGTCTGCTAACATATTGACATCCCATTTACCCTGATAGCGCTGTTCCATTGTCTTAAGATCCTGTCTGATGGAACCTTTCACCTTGCTCCTCACTGTAGTCTCCTAAATTGGCCGAAAAATGGTAACCTTTCTATTTCGGAGGCATAGAATTAGGTTCAGCATCTTTTAAGCGTTTTACAAGACTGCCGGATGGATAACAGTATAAACAGAATTAAATAGAAAGCAAAAAAAAAAAACAAAAAATGAAACAACTTTTTAAGAATAGGACAAAAATCATGATTCAGTCTTAGTATCATAATAACAAATATATGCATACAATAAGGTTACCATATACTTTATAATAACACAGGCACACAAAAAAAAAAAAAACGTCATGAACCAGAGGGGAGACCCCATTATTCCTAGGTTTTTGGGATCGCTAAAACCGAATATGACAATAAAAACTAATTTTAAATGCCCGTTTTGCCGCTAGCACCCCCTTACTACCTCTTAAGGGGTGAAAATTGTAATTTTTGTAAAAAATCAAGATAGATGTGTCTTTCTACGTTTTTTGGGATGCTGAAACCGAAAATGATAACTAAAAATAAATTCATGACCACTATCACCCCCTACCATCCCTTACAGGGGGGGAAAATTTCATTTTTTTCTATAAAATCAAGACATATGTGTATTTCTACGTTTTTTGGTATAATGAAACCGAAAATGACAACCAAAAGTGAATTTTATACCTCTTTTACTCAATACCACCCCCTAACTACCCCTAACGGGGGGGAGGGGGTGGGGGTAGTTTCAATTTTGTATAAAATCAAGATGTATGAAGAAATTTTGACGATTTACAGTAAATGACATGTTTATCAAACTAGTTTGAAGTTACTCTTAGCTCTTATATTAGAAATTCAAATGCTTTATCGATCAGAAGTATCTGATATATATTCATGATTTAATTCTATTCTTCGCGTAACTCAGGAACAACGGCGTGGACGTAGTAGATTTCTGTTCCCTTTTGGAGTGCTGGATTAAAGTGAGTCCCCTTGCCTCTCACTATCCGGGGTGCTGAATTAAAGTGAGTCTCCTTGCCTCTCACTATTCAGCGTCTACCTGTTTCTACGATAACGAACTCTCTTGTTGTCAAAAGTTCTTCTAAGTGGTTGCCTTTTATTGGTTCTTTTCTGTTCTGGCAAATCTCTTTTTAAATTCCAACAGTAGTCTGCTAACATATTGACATCCCATTTATCCTGATAGCGCTGTTCCATTGTCTTAAGATCCTGTCTGATGGAACCTTTCACCTTGCTCCTCACTATAGTCTCCTAAATGGGCCGAAAAATAGTAACCTTTCTATTTCGGAGGCATAGAATTAGGTTCAGCATCTTTTAAGCGTTTTACAAGACTGCCGGATGGATAACAGTATAAACAGAATTAAATAGAAAGCAAAAAAAAAAACAAAAAATGAAACAACTTGTTAAGAATAGGACAAAAATCATGATTCAGTCTTAGTATCATAATAACAAATATATGCATACAATAAGGTTACCATATACTTTATAATCATTTTTTCTCTCAGCATCTTGAAAAACATAGAAATTCACATATTTTCGGTTCCAGCATCCTAAAAAACGTTGAAATACACATCTATCTTGATTTTATAGAAAAATTGAAATTTTCACCCCCTTTAAGGGGTAGTAAGGGGGTGATAGAGGTCATGAATTTATTTTTAGTTATCATTTTCGGTTCCAGCATCCCAAAAAACGTAGAAATATACATCTATCTTGATTTTATAGAAAAATTGAAATTTTCACCCCCTGTAAGGGGAATTAGGGGGTGATAGTGGTCATAAATTAATTTTTAGTTATCATTTTCGGTTTCCGCATCCCAAGAAACGTAGAAACACACATCTGTCTTGATTTTATAGAAAAAAATGAAATTTTCACCCCCTGTAAGGGATGGTAGGGGGTGATAGTGGTCATGAATTTATTTTTAGTTATCATTTTCGGTTTCAGCATCCCAAAAAACGTAGAAAGACACATTTATCTTGATTTTTTACAAAAAAATCAATTTTCACCCCTTAAGAGGTAGTAAGGGGGTGCTAGCGGGAAAACTGGCATTTAAAATTAGTTTTTATTGTCATATTCGGTTTCAGCGATCCCAAAAACCTAGGAATAATGGGGTCTCCCCTCTGGTTCATGACGTTTTTTTTTTTTTGTGTGCCTGTGTAATTATAGATATATTTAATTATTTAAACAGACAATCCAATCTGAGCTTTCATATTAAAATCACATTTCCTAGTACTATTACTGTAGCTGTTAATAATTATCCAAGAAGAAAAAACTGTTTGATCTTTTTATTATAAATTTATGTGACGTCATTGTTCACCATTAAAGAAATTCAAAATGCGTTAAGATCATTGTTGAGCTCCGTCCTATTTTATTCTTTATTTTCATTAAGTTTCTTTTATATGATTACCGCCATGTTACAATTTCTCACTCCATATATATATAATCTGGCTTATTCTCATTAAACCCTTAAATTTTTAAGCATCTAGAGAACTACTTACTCACGGACTGACAACACTGACCATTTTTTTATTGTAATAATTGACGATTCAAAAGTGGGTGTAAATGTCTACTTGAATAAAGATATTTTTAATTTGCATTTGAATTTGAACAACTACTTTATCCATGAAACCAATATTTATAATTCTATTGTATGCACAAGATATGTAATTTATACTTAATTAATTTCCTTTATCTTAATTTTCCACGAGTAAAATATAACTTAAGTTTTATTAGATTTATTTTTATATGACTAGTAAATGTATTAAAATATTGTATTATGTTTGAAAATAACTATCAGCATATCAATCCATCAAAAATGCATCAACACGGGTAGGACTCGATCCTAAGACCTTTGGAAACATTCCTGTCATTAGGTCCTCTACATGTCAATATATTATTGATTATATTTATTAAAAAAATTATTTCGTTCAACAATATAAATTTATGTTTTACGGTAGTAAAGATTGAAAGTTTCTTGATAAAAGAATTTAATATTTTATTAATACATTCTAACGGCTTTACTCCGTACCACGGAAAGCTCATTGACCACAGTAGTTGGCATGTTAGGACCCAGTTTCTAGAATAAATATGTAAAATTTAATTGAAAATTATATTTTTATTACGTATTTATTTTAGATAATAATATTTAAATAAGTTTTTACTATACCCCTATAGTTATATAAGTAACTAATTTATGATGTGTTGGATTTACTTCTATTATAAAATGAATTTTCTTAAGACTGCTTTAATGTATATATGCATCAATAAATACTTGTCTGAACTATTCGATTTTCTTTAGCAAAGGCTGTGAAATATACAACGTACAGCGTAAAATATACCATTATGGTGCAATCCTTTCATTTTCATTTTTGAAGTGTTTTATGTAATGAAGTCTGTTGGTTAACAATCCAGGTGATTTAAGGGTTTGAATTTTTTTTTGCATCGTTGGGTCCAGGAATTTGCGACATCATTTCAGGACGTACTCGGATTCATTACGTTGTTTTATATTTTAAGCACAGAAATTTAGGTCGGATAGAAGTCAAGTAAATTTTTATCAAAATTATTAAAAGTACATTTAGATAGTTGTAGATTATATCTGACATTTCCACAAAAATAACAAATCCAACACAAAAAATAGATAAAACGTGGTACTAGTGGTACTGTGCATAAAAAACTAGGTAACTGTGAATAAGTATGTGTGTGTGAGTGTGTGAAATATAATATACGATGTACGCCCATCACACATTATATTTTGGATAAGCTAATGTTAGGTCAATAATGGCACTTATAAACGTTTATATAAATTGGTTCAATAAATATGTTTTTACGATATTCCGACCTCGTAGATCAATTTAACTTCAAATGACCCCTAAAAACATCCTTAAAATAGTTTTAAGGACATATAAACTCGTTTTGTCTATAAATTTTTTCATGAGTACTCTTTTGTCGGTCGTAAACCGGATCTCGTATTTGGTTTATTCATTATTTGGATTGATATCGCATTTTGAACTTTATTCTCATTTGTGTAAACCTCAAATTAATTTTTTCTTATAGTAATGTTATAAACCTGTAAAAGTTTTGAAGTTCTTCTTTTTCTCTAGACTACTACTATTTTTTATTATTATTTTTATTATAATAATAACAATTTCGTTTAACTCTATTATCCTGTTAGTTAAGAAGTTAAAAAAAATCATAATTTTTATCATTTTCAGTAAATTGATGGAAAAAGAGTTAACTATAAAAAGTAGTATCTACATTTTATTAAAATACCCTCCTCGAGGGATTTCAGACAAATTGAATGTCTTTCGAATATTCTCTTTAGTGATAAAACAAGTAACAAAGCGAGTTAACCCGAGATGGGAAATTAGATAAAAATTTAATAAACATAAATGTAACTTTACGTTGATATGCGTTTATTCGGGTTGTGTTGACATTATTATTGATACTTATTTTGATATCGTCTGTAAAGAATTTTAAATTTATCATTATTTAATTTATCGTTAAAAAGGCTTGCTTATCTGGTTTTGCAGCATAAGGAGTTCCTTATGCTGCAAAATTAGTAAATTCAGCAGTCTTTCTTATTTTCTAGCCGAAAAAATATAAATAGCTTAAGTATAGTAGTTAATTTTATGTTCTTGTTTTTGAAAAATGGATTTTAGACAACTAAAGAAAAACTATGTTTACTTTCTGAATGAAGTGAAATAACTCTTACTTTAATTTTGTTATACATTTTGCAATAAAAGTGTACCTAATATAACTGGTACTTTCCAATCTAATTCGACTTTATTCAAGCTCATCTGTCGTAACACATCTCAAATGAGACTTGATTCAACATTGAGCCAAATCATCCAACCAACACTCTTCAGGAACTCTTCTTCGATCTATTTCTTTTTCTTTTTTTTTAACATAATAATAATAATTCATAATTAAACATAATAATTCCTTATTCTATAACTTTATACTTCGTTTACTTATTACATTTTCACAAAAATTAATGTTGACTTAAGTTAAGCTTACAAAGTTTTCCAATATTAAATAAATATTTTAATCTAATATTTTGTAGCATAGTTAAATTTACAAAGTTTTCTAATATTAGGCAAATATTTCAACCTAATATTTTGTAGCATACAATATTTCTCTATAAAACTTAGGCACATCGATCATAAGTCTTGATAAAATGAATTACATATAAGCATTAAAGCAATCACTTTTCTAAATAAAACAAAAAATATTTTTTAAGAGGGCTGTTCTGTTAGTAAAATAAATATAATTTTTATTATGACTTGACACCATATTTCATTTTTTTTTATGATAGTGGAAGTTAAACGAGCGTGCGGGTCAGCAATAACAATTAATTACTGCCACCCACGAACTCTTGCAATATCCGGGGAATCGCAAGAGCGTTGCCGGCTTTAGAGGTACCCACGTCGTATCGATCCGGAAATACCGCCGAAAGAAGTTCGATCCACATCTTAGTGGTGTGTGACAGAAAGATCCTTGAAAAACCGAACGTTAGAGGATCTCAACGCACCCAGGTGATACAGATGGTATTGCAGGCGATGACGTGCTGTGCGGTAATGAAAGTCGGCGGCAGGTCTCAGATTAAATAGCTCTTCAGAACACTCCTCGTTGTATATGCGATAGAAGATACACAAAGAAAGCATATCTCTACGCAATACCAGAGAGTCCAGCTATTTACAGAGTACTGGGTCCCCAACAATCCAAACGACTCTCCATTCTACGCGGACAAAAGGTACAAGCTGATATTGAGGTTATCCGGTTATATATGATATTATTAATGTTTTTCTTTATAATTTAGTAACATTTTATCTCAATAATTTGATTTAATATAAGAAGATAAATTAAACTTATTCAAGATAAAGATCGTATTTATCTGCAATGTTTATATTTGCCTTAATTAATTATATATTATTATGTTTGTAAGTTGCAAGATAAGTAAGTATAATAATATACTTTATATTTTTCACCTAATTTTAATATTAATATGTAATGTTGCTTCTGCCATGGCAATTTCAAACACTATACGATATACTTGTAAAGCTTAAGTTTATTGTAAAATTCACACCCTCCAGTCCTCCAGTCCTCCTGCATTTGCTGTTAAAAAAATTACGCTTATGACTAAAGTCCTTGTTCTAAGTATTTACTTTGACAATGGTGGAAACTCTATGATCTATTTAATCCCTTTTGAGTAGTTTCCAAAAATCCCATCTTAAAATTAACCGTCATGCTAAATTAGAAACTCGTAACCCTTGGAGTTTCTGAAATATCACAATTAATAATTATCAATAAGTAGTATTTTATTTTCATACAATACGAATTTAGTTGACAGATTTGAAATATTTACTTTAGTGAAATTACGAAACCTCTTATAAAAATATATATTTTTTTATATTGAAAGCTCAAAATTCAATTTTACTGGATATAACATGAATAATAAAAGTGTCTTACTAACTGTTGTACCTTGTTTAAATCCTCAGCCTGTTTTTTTTGATGAAAAATCCTATTTTATTTTATTACGAAACTAATTTTATAGTTTAAACCCGTTGCAAAATTTAACTTTTTAACCTTATATATGTTTATAGATATAAATGAACTATGATAAAATTCTCCATTTAGATTCATGTTTCGATAGAGGATTAAAACTAGTTGTTCTGTTAACAGTAGAACTCAGTACGTTAGGGGATGAGACAATGTTTTAAGTGCCTTTTCCAAAAAGGAATAAGTATACCTATGTATGTATGTACATAACTACCGAATGAAATTTGGCTCCACCAAATAACAACGGAGTTATTCAACTTAAAAATTTTTGATAATTCGCTGTGGCCGCATTTTGGATTTTGAAATAACAAAAAAACACCTTAGATTTCGGCAAAGAATACTTAGAAGAAATTTCAGACCGCTAGCTGCCGCAAAATCAGTATTTGTGGTACGGATCAGAAACCCGCCATTTTGAATTTTTTTGCCCATTAAAAAAAACGGCTTGACATAAAAATTTAAATAACTCAAATAACACACCTACAAATTTTCATGATGATTGCATAAAAAATACGTGTGGTACGCCAAAACAAAAACTTAAATCACCGCCATTTCGGATTTTTCCTCCCAGTAAGAAAAATGACCAAACAACCAATTTTTGTGGCGATCGGATGAAAATTGCTCCTGCTACGCAAAAAACAAAACTAAAAAACGCCGCCATTTTAGATTTTTACGCCCAATCAAAAAAAAACGGCTCGACATAAAAATTCAAATAATTCAAAAAACACGCCTGCCAATTTTTTTGACGATAGGATGAAAAATACGCCGGCTACGCCGGAACAAACATGCTGAACTACATACGGAAAAATAGCAGCATGGGGCCTATCTACTGGGAACGTAGTCCTTTGGACAAACGCTTCGCTACGTTCAGCATTCGTCCTTTGGTCAAACATTGTTTCTGAGCAAACGGTCATAAAAGTAACTGTATTCGTTTTCGACTTAACGGCTAAGTCGAAAATAAATTAAGTTTAATGTTTTTTATATTAATAATATTATGGTTAATCTGATGTAAAACTGTAGGTCAATTTTAACATTAAATTATTTTTTTTAACTTTATATAAGGTCTATATTTATTAGTTGTTTGTTTAATACGATAACTAAAAATTTAAGGCAGATATTAAAACTTTTAGCACATCCTTTGTATTATTGAGGTCGTTCTGCATCGTTACCGATGTTGACCTTAATGTGACTCTTCGAATTTACTTACTAAGTGTTATGTAAGTCGTCAATAGTTAGACATCCGAGAGTCATGACCGATTCCATTAGGAATTTGACATTCATTTGAAAATGTTGTTCAAGAAATGAGGGTCGAGGGAATGGATGTTTTGCGATCTTTACGTTCTTTATTTTATATGGACGTAGTGGCGACCAAGAGATTGTATATTCTAAATACAAACTAATAAAGTAATGTTAATATATAAAATTTAATTTTATGAAAATAATAATTATACATTAATATATTTTATTATAATATATTGTATTATTACCTCATTTTAATAATTTAAATTTTGTATTACTATTAAATATAGGTTTATATTATATTATTTTAAGTATTGTTGTTATACAAAATAATAACTTATATTTAAATATATATTTTTGATATCATTATGATCTTTGCACAATTTAAAATCTTGAAAAATAAAAATGAATGAAATGCGTACTCCTATGCATAAAATATAAGTTTACGTAATAATAAAATAAAGTGTGTTTTTTATCTATATAGCGTATTTTTCTATGATTTATTTCTTAGATGATTCCAACTACAATATAAAATGATAGAATCTTTAAGTCCGCAGTATAAGGTATGAATACATCGTAAGAGGAAGACAGTTTCTTATAAAAGAAAAAAGGAAAGTTATTAGATAGGCTTATTTCGATACGTACGATATCAAAATAGGCCCTCCCGTCACTTCCATTTGACGTACACAAGTGATCACTGGTATGGAGTCAAAGTGGAAAATATATAAATAAATAAACGGATTTTCTGTGTAAAAAACTTGTCTAAATATAAATTTCTATTGATATCAAAAATGAAATTGAGGCACACGTTACAGGTTTCTTAAAATAAGATAAAAAATTTTATAATTTTTCTTTAATCATTATTAAACTTTGAAAAAAATGCTTTATAATATATCATCATTATCTGCCTGTCCTTATCCCATTTAGTCATTTTGCGCTGTATGTTTTTTCCTTCCATTGGCTCCTATTACTCGTCATCTCTGTACACACTCCGTCCTTCTTCTCCATACCATCTTTCGCGTAATCCATCTCTATCCAATATGATTGTTATAAGTTTTAAATAAAATATGAATATATTAATAAAATTATGGCCAACAAATAAACCTACCTACAAATTAACATATTTGTTATATATTGGAGTTTTTATATCAAACCCATTATCAATATATTATTGGGTTCTACTTAACTTTCTGTAACGTCTTTGCGATCGTCAAAAAACTTCACTAATTTTTTTACCAATTTTATTAAATTAGTGATAATTAAGCGAAGTGTGACAAAAGCAATTTTTCGTGAATTAATTATCATCAACAGTAAGTTAAAATCTTCCATTTTCTTGTATTTTTCTATTTATATTTCACAGTTTTATTATTCTAATAAAAAACTAAAATTGAAAATCAAAATATCTTTATTTAATTAGATATTTAGACATACTGTTAAATAGTCTATTATCATAATATTAAAAGTAAAGTGTCAACTACTAGTTAGCAATGCTGCTTCGCTGAGAAAAGCCGGCCAGAAACTCAACAGTTGTACGATAACGAAATAAAGATGTCAAAATTACGGTTTAGCAGATAAAGGTAAAAGGCTTGCACCTAAGGACTCGCAGGTTTAAATAAACGACAATCGACCCGGCTCTTGTGATTATCGGAGAATAGAGTTTGAGAATACCAGAGGTATCGTTATCGAGGCCTTTTGAAATTATAAATTGAAATGTGTGTCTGTAAAGCAGCGTGATCGTTAAATCGTTAGTTATGATTGCTGGCATTGTAATTAATAAATAAGGATTCGCTATGATTTCAGTAATTTATAAATTAATAATTAGCAAAAAAAAAAATCTATTTGTAATTGCATTTATATTTTTAGAATAGTAAAGAGTTATTCTAAAAGGTTTATTTTTATTGCGTTTTGACTTTTCCTGAAGCGAAATGTGCAAAAGTTTTAAGCATTTTATGCAAGAATTAAAGATTGCTATGAAAATAATTAAACCCATAGAATGTCACTTGATGCCACTGTTCGGAGGATAAAGTATTTTAATTTTGAGAAGATTGACCTACTTCGAAGAAAATATTATACATTCAGAATCATTCTTCACGTATAAGTCTGTCAATAAATAATTTAATATTCTATCTGCAAGTTAAAAACATTGATCGCCTTTCAAAACCACATCATTGTTCAAGAATTCTGTTTTCTAATGCAAAAATGTAACATTTTATATCATTTATGAAAGATATTTATTCAATTATAATGATATTATACCGAAAACATATTATTGATATTTTTAATTAGTTAGTTATTAATTTAATTTATTAAAAAAAGTTCTAAATAAGAAATAATAAGAATAATAAGTTCATTTTATAAATAAAAACATTAATATTTCAATAAAAGCCTTCATTTTAAATTCTTATGTAACTTACAGTCAGACAAATAATCGATCTTTAATACCAAATTAAAACCAAACCTCGGATAGCTTCCAAAAATGAAATACAGGTTGTTAATCACCACCAAATAAGGTTGTTTATCATTGATATCACAATGGATTTAATTTTAAACAAATATTGAATAACGTAGAATTATAAATGTTAACTGTACATTGATATCAACACGTACTTAATATTTTAATTGGTTTTGTTATATATAATTTTATCTAATATATGTGTCTTTGAAGCGCTTTGCAAACCTAATTTAAAACTGTAAATTTGATTAGTTTCATAAGATTTTGTCCTTTACTATTAATTGATAACCAATACTATCATATTAAATTGCACGAGTCTGTATTAAGTCAACTGAGAGATCATAAAATTTATATTTTTAATATTAGTTTTCATTGATTCAAAAATTTTTTTAGTTAAATTCACAAGAACTTATATTAATTAATTACAATAAAATATTATGTACTCTTATAAAAGGATTTTAGACATAGCCATACATTCTGATAGACTGAGTCTACTTTATTATTTGATGAAGAGTGAAACCGCTTTCATTGAAAAGTAATCTTGACAAGTAAAATATAAAACCAATACCAAAATCTTATTTAGGAAATGTATTTCGGTCCAGAAGAATTCAAGGTTATATTTTTATAAGATACATAATGAAGGTCGCAACACGAATTTTTAGATATGTTTACTTAAAAAATTACAAACGAAATATTATAGTATTCGCATGAATTCAGACTTAACTAAAACTGAAATACCAAGTACAAAAATTAGGAAATAATAATAATGTTTACAATTTATTTTGATATAATTATATGTGATGTGATGTGATGTGATGTGACGCAATAAATATCAAACTTTATCGCATATCTTAAAAGGAAAAATATATTAGCTATTGAAATAAGAATAATCTTAAAATTAAAATACTCATATAAATTTTAATTTATAACTAAATATTAGGATAACTACAAAGTTACCCTAATATTTATTATAGTTTGGTGTGAATGTTTTGTACACAAAACTTAATGAACAAGGTATCACACGTCAATAGTTCACACCAAACGACTAAACTTTGTCATTGGAAAAGCAAATTTAAGGTAGCTTTTAGTTCTGCAGAAGACAAAGAACAAGTCACGTAACTCAACATTGAATCTTGAAAGTAAGTTATGCATAATCAAATAAAATAATAATCAAATAAAATAATAATAATAAAAAATCCGTGCCCGCAGGGGGACACGCGTGGGTAGACCTCATGTGTAACTAGTTTAAAATATAGCTCATTACCTAAGAATAACACATGATGCTGTTGTTTACATTAAAAAATTTCAAGCAAAAAGCAGATTTAATTTTTTTTCTCGGAAAAGGTATTTTTTTTGGAAATACTTTTGGTACTTAAATTTAGAGTAAAAAATAACCTTTCTATTAAAAATATTTGCGAGGAGGGAATATTTACCAGAAAAAAGTTGCCGTGGTTTTACCTACCTTAAATTTTCAAGCTAAAAGTGGTTTTTATTTTTTTTTTCGGAAACGGTACCTTTTACGGAAAAACTTTTGGTATTTAAATTTAGAGTAAAAAATAACCTTTCAATTAAAAATACTTGTGGTGTAAGAATGTTTACCAGAAAAAAGTTATGAATTTTTTTCCAAAAATTTTCGGTTTTTTTACCCCCACCCCTAAGTTATTGAAGTTAGGTTTTCGGTTTATTTACATTAGTTATAGGTATTTATTAACCACATCATATAATATAAACGCGATTGATCTACTTTATATAGGAAAAAAGTTATGGTCGAAAAACTGAAATCAGAAAAAGTGAGGCCCTAGCGCCCCCCGTGGCTGGATTTCTCTGGTTAACGAACTTGACCTTCATTTTTGGATGTTTGATTTTTATGCAAAGTTTGAAAGCGATCCGAGCAAAACTGCGGCCGCTATCGTGCTGACAAAAGTCGAATCTGGACGCACGCACGCATATATATATATATATATATATATATATATATATTTATAAACTTTTTGACCAATGGTCATTTCGGACTCCGGGGGTCATAAGAAGACCTCCTGTGAAGAAATTTTTCCAAAATTCGAAAGTCGGGTACAAATGAATGGGCAGACCGAATTCTTCGAGGTCTACCAATCAATAATCAAATAAAATAATGCTTAAAAAGAAGAAACTTAAGTGGCTCTTCAGCTAACTGTAAGAAAAACACTCTAATTGTCATACGCAAAATAATTTGACTAACTTATATCCTATTTAATACTGATTTATTTACTTTATTATACACTTAGCATTTTAATTATTTTGGGTAGACCTCGAAGAATACGGTCTGCCCATTCATTTGTCCCCTACTTTCGAATTTTGGAAAAATATCTTCACAGGAGGTCTTCTTATGACCCCCTGAGCCCGAAATGACCATTGGTCAAAAAGTTTATATATATATATATATATATATATATATATATATATATATATATATATATATATATATGCGTGCGTGCGTCCAGATTCGACTTTTGTCAGCACGATAGCGGCCGCAGTTTCGCTCGGATCGCTTTCAAACTTTGCACAAAAATCAACCATCCAAAAATGAAAGTTAAGTTCGTTAACCAGAGAAATCCGGCCACAGGGGGCGCTAGGGCCTCACTTTTTCTGATTTCAGTTTTTAGACCATAACTTTTTCCCTATACAAAGTAGATCAATCGCGTTTATATTATATGATGTATTTGATGAATACCTATAACTAATGTAGGTAAACCGAAAACCTAACTGCAATAACTTAGGGGTGGGGGTAAAAAAACCGAAAATTTTTGGAAAAAAAAACATAATTTTTTTCTGATAAACATTCTTACGTCACAAGTATTTTTAATAGAAAGGTTACTTTTTACTCTAAATTCAGGTACCAATAGTTTTTCCGTAAAACGTACCGTTTCCGAGAAAAAAAATAAAAACCACTTTTAGCTTGAAAATTTAAGGTAGGTAAAACCACGGCAACTTTTTTCTGGTAAACATTCCCTCCTCGCAAATATTTTTAATAGAAAGGTTATTTTTTACTCTAAATTTAAGTACCAAAAGTATTTCCAAAAAAGGTACCTTTTCCGAGAAAAAAAAATAAAAACCGCTTTTTCTTGAAAATTTTTGATGTAAACATCGGCATCATGTGTTATTCTTAGGTAGTGAGTTATATTTTAAACGAGTTACACACGAGGTCTACCCACGCGTGTCCCTCTGCGGGCACGGATTTTTTTATATTGAAGTGCAAGATAAGGAAATTTAATATTATAAATAATAAATATTTACATTAAGGGATGGAATAACTGAAACTGTTTCGAGAAACTTTATTACAGTTCAAAGAAAAAGAGCTTTGAGCCTTTTCAAAGAAACTTAAATTATAATAAATTGAAGACATTTTTACAAAACTATTGTTTTAGATGAAATTTAAATTAATGACTTGCACAAACAAAAAACAAATCATTACATGTTTGTTTATATTTTAACATATAAATATGTCTAACTAAAAGTAACGAGGCGTAATATAAATATTTAATGTTATAAAAACGAAATTAAAAGTTTTTGGTACACGAAACAGAAATGAAAACAATGTTTACTGTCTATTTGTTTATTATTCTGTTTGCGTGGTTGTTGCTTGGTCAAAGTATAGAATAAATTTATTACTTAGTAATTAAATGTTAATTTCACGGGGAAAACTAAATGTCATTTAACGTGTAATTGTAATACAATAATTACTAAAATGAATTTTATAGAATGTTGTCTAAGTCTTATTATCTAAGTCGGTGCAGACATATCTTCGTTCAGAAAATAAAATATTTGATTCAAAGAAAAAACTAAGCAAGCGATTGGGCTATAATTAATTATAATAAAACAAAGAAGGGTATAGAATTATAGACATTTGGAGTAATGGTAGGTGGTTTGTTACTAAAATAATTTGAGAGGCAGACGAAGTTGCTTGTAAAAACTGGTTTAATTTAAAAAAAATATCAAATCTCAGTAATTTCTTTCGTTATTTTAATCGTCCTCAAAAGGTTATGCATATTTGAATTTATCAATATTTGAATAAAAGATTCACCAATCTCGGTGGGCCTAAATTCTGTTACCTTAAGGACACCGTATAAAATTACATGCTTGTTAGGTCTATTTTATTTACTTATTTATTATTATTATTGAAAAAATTAAAGTTAATACGAAAAGAAAAGAGAATACGTTAATAGTGTTTAAATCTTAATGGCTAATTAATTACATTGTAATTAATCAGATAATATTTTAAAGTTTACAATTATTTGACATTTTGACGCTAGTTACAAACTTAGTATTAAATAATTACAAAATGAAGCTTATGGGTGTTACTTCATAGTTCATGTCTAATAACTTTCATTGCTAAAATAATTTGCTTTGTGTAACGATAACTCACATTTAACAAGGTTAACATTTTTCATTCATACACATTTTATTAAAATCTTTATGGCTAGTTAGCTAGTTTTAGGAATAACATATCTGGTTGAAGTACTATATAAGCTATAACATATTTTTTATACGAAACCAGTAGGTACCAATTTCATGTTATATCAAAATTAAACACAATTCAGTTTATATATTTTTTGTGTTTAGATGTAAGTGTTGTGAATACAAATGTATCTAATATAAAGTAGCCTTTATTTATAATCAAGACAATAAACACGACCAATAAGAGCTCTCTTCACATTTTTGATAAATTTCATCAAAATTAATCTAATAGTTTAATAAATACTTAAGAAATCTAATACAGACTAAACAGACAAAAACATAAAACTTTTAGTTACAGGTCTCCATCTTGTATCTAACAAATAATATAACTAATAATAACTGTAAAAAATACATATACGTAATGTATGTATAGATTTGACTTATGAATATGTGATAATGAAATAAATACAAAGAAATCATTTAATAAAAAAATATATAATAAATAAAAAGAATTTCACAAACTTATAAAAGAAACGTATTTATAATTGCTCTTAATTTAAAATCTTATTAAATTTCTCGTGTCAGTGAGATTTGTAGATAAATATATAAAATGATATACATAATTATAACTTGCTGTTTGCGGTGAATGCTCAAATTAAAATGTGCCTCGGCCCTATTGAGCACTTTTCTCGTTCCATGAAAGATTCACTATTCAGCTCGTACTCCTTGACATAATAATCTCCGGCTTTAATCGTTTTATCATATTAATTTTTTTGCGGTATAATCTTTATTTATTAAATATTAACTTAAAATCCAGGAAAATTATTATATTAGATAATATTAAACTGCAGCGACATATTAAACACTTGTTTTTTTTTATTTATTTTTTCTAAATTGCAATATTAAAATTTTAAAACACTTATTTTAAAGTATATCAAAATATAATCGCAGTTGGCATAATTCGTTTAAATACCTTTCCGTTACTGAGTGCTAATTATTAAAAAGTAGATTGGTAATATCTACATTACCAATTAGGAAAAATTAACAATGGTATTTAAATACCTCGTTCGACAGGGTCGATCGTGTTAGGTAGATTCCCGTCGGTCGGATCGACAAAGAAAAACGAGCCAGCACTATTCTACTGGTCATTACGAGTCTTATGACGGGTCCCTCTGCATATATTGGGTAAGCGGGGAACCACCCCCCACCCCTATTTCCTAAACGGGGGGTCGCATCGAAAAACTTTTCAGACAAAAAAGTTTCCTCTTTTAATTTATTAATTTTCTAAGATTTTTCCGACGACTAAATTTTGCCTTCTTCTGTGACTTTTTTCGATTTTTAACTTTCAATCCCCCCAGCCCTCCAACCCCCCGACCGATTTCCCCCGTTCAAGAACTTAACCTTCATTTTGTCCTTAAGAATGTATATACCAAGTTTGAAAATCGTCGGTCAATATTTGCGACCTGTAGCGTGTCCCAAAGGTTTGCACTTTCACACCCCCTCCCAGCCACCCTTTCACTTTTTCCAAAAAAAACGAGATGCTACGTTTGTCCTACTAATTTATCCTATCGACCTGTGAAGTCAGATTTTGCCTACGATGAATTTGGACTGATGGATCATATATACGTATATATATAGAGGGATATATAATTTTTTTTTTCGACGGATTCTTAATCTCCAGTTCATAAACGGCGTAGCGCCCCTACTCTGGGGTCTGGGTCTCGTCATCGCATCGATTGCAATAGGTAGATTCATCTATGGAATCTATGTAAGAAGAAGAAGAAGAATGTAAGAAAGATGCTTTGGAGATGCGATTTCTTCGCAGAATATGCGGAGTCAGCCTAGCTGACCGAATCCGCAATGAAGAGATCCACAGAATGGCAGGTACTAGTGATGATGTTACAGTGAGAATGAAGAAGAACGTGCTCAGGTGGTTTGGGCACGTCGAATGAATGAGTGATGAAAGAATGGTAAAAAATATGAAAATATAAAATGGTATACAGGAAAAGTGAGTGGTATGAGAGAAAGGGGGAGGCCTCGAGTGACCTTCGAAAACACTGTATCTATGATACTGGAGGAAGGTCACGTAAAAAGCATGAGGACCCCCCGGAGGGCATGTATGAAGAGGTTGATGTCTGTGGCCGAGGCGAAAGAGGTATGCAGGGACCGTAGCGTTTGGCGCTCCGTCGTCTCTGGCTACCCCGCAAGGGATATGGCGTGAAGGTAAATAAATAAATAAATAATAACTATAATAAAAAGGTTTCTAACGCAATGTTAATCACATAAGTTGAAGTTCTTAATTACTACATTGTTTCATAGTAGTCCATTGAAAGTATATTAACTTACTAAAGTTAAAGTAATGTGTATTTGAACGCAAGAATCTCAATAATTATATGTTATTACTACGATTACTGTGAAATTGCAGACTTCAATTTCTTATTGTTTATTTCTGTTACTAGAAAATAGAAATATATTTCTCTTTAAAATTACGTTTGGTAGATTTGCTACTTTAAATACAAATGAATATAATAATTGCAAATTAATTAACACATGTTCAAATATTATTAAGTTGTTATTACTTTTACAATTGATGTTTATAAAATGACATTTCAAAAGTATTTATTCATTACAATATTAATGGTTTTCAAGAGCCTACAAAATAGACATTTAATAAATATCAAAAATTTATAATCTATTATAACACATACTATCTTTCTTTAATCAATGGTAAGTAAAACTTATGGTTCCCGCAGTTTTGCCAAGTCATTACTGCTTTAATAATGGGGACCATGGTATTGTTCCTTCTATATAACATATAATATATTGATTTTAAAGTGTCATTTAGTCTATAGATGATTAATAAAATATTACATACAATAGAAAAGTGTAATATAATTGAAGACCGACTATGATCCATTGATCATGTATAATTTTATTAGTATTAAACATTTTTTATAAGCGAACTCAATATGTGTGTGTGTGTGTGAGAGAGACGTATTTTTAAACTTTACTAACAAAAGTTATTTCTTCAAAATAAAATAACCTTACCCTATTAACGGTTAGCTTTTGTTAACGGCTTTGCCAGCACTTTAACTTCAAATAAAGAATGTTTTTCAGTCGGCCAAAATCTCGTTGTTGCTCTCACACAGCAGGATTTTACCTACAACTTTATTATTTTAAGTTTTATGTAAATCTAACAAATAAGCGCGAGACCATACTCACAAAGTTATCACTAAGTAGGGTTTATTATTAGTTCGAAATGCAAAATATATTTCAGTCAAATCGTTAAACATTCTTTTTAAGTGGAGAGTAAAGAATAAAATTAAAACTACTATTAAAAGTCAACTCGATTAAGAAGCTTTCTTAAACTTTAGTCCATATGAACCCAGTAACGGGTATGAAATTAATGAGTTCCTAACTTAAATTTAAGGGGCCTATTTGGTGAAATGATTTGAAAATATTGTCAATAATTTTGACATTCAGTTTTATCACTTTGTAAAGGATTTGGAAAACCTAGTACTAAATCCATGGTACACATTAGAAGTTCTTTTTAATAATCATCCTTCGCTTAGCCAGGTATTAGTAGGTATATATTTATAAGTCGATATTTTCAACGTTTACTATTTGAAAAAGTAATAGCAAAATATTTACAAATTATTAATAAATTTGTCGATTATATATTAGTAAAGAATGTACAAGCATTGTAACAAAGGAAACTAAACTCTCTTTTATTCCTAAATAAAAATTAAGGCAAAACTGATAACATATTCCCATAGAAAACATTTTTTTTTTGCACTTACTGCTATAACTAATCAATCATCCCAAAAATGCTGGCAGAAGGACATAAAAGGACACTATTTATTGGATATTGACAATTTTCCTAAACAGACTGTCATCGAAAAAAAGAACGACTACTAAGATGAAATGAAGATATTATTTACCAAAAAAAATACCGATTATTTTTTCTTCAACATCCGGAATCGATCTAGAGTCAAGCACGTCTCCTATACCTTTAATCATCGTTTCCTCTACCTTTTCGATAGTGGCGCCCTCTAGTTATACGTAAGAAAACTACGGTTTTCTTGAATGATCTTTTTGTTGTCACCTGGTGTGCAAGCTATATCATATAGCTTATTAAACACGCTATAATGTATATATTAATTAAAAACTTTTGAATTCGTACTCCATTTAGTAACATAAAATAAAATACTAATTATGCTATTTAGTATCCATGTATCCGAATTACGGAAATCAAAAACAAGATTTAAGCTTAGCCTCTAATTCAATTTAAAATAAATAATTTCAGTTCAGTTAAATAGATAGCTTTACTGGTTTTTCAGGAGCAGTATGTAAGGCTTTTAATTTATGTTTTATGAGAAAAATTGAGGATTGGAGGATTTACAAATATTTATTCTAATGTTGACTACATTAGAATAAATATTTGTAAATGACAGAATTGTGTACCAAAATGGCCCTATATGCAAGATCTATATCACAATGCAAATGTGCTAGATAGCGTGCCACCTGATCTGCAATAAGACTTTTAAAATCAATGGAGTGCAACTCACTCCACTTTGTTCATCTGGTCTACGTTGATTTGTAGGTATTTAATGTTGAGCTACGCCAACTCGGCATTAAAAGCTTCTTCTCTTGTTCCGTTCAGTCGGTTAGAATATCTTGCTACCCTATATCAGCCAAGCTTCCAGCTACAGGATTTGCATCTTTGGTGAATGGATACCTGTTGTCGTGTCTATCGCAACGTGTACTAGATTTGAAACCAGATAAGCTGGATATAGGGCCCTCTGCTGAATATCTGCCTGCCAAAATGCTTAGTTCCAAATGGGCGTATAGAGAATGTGTAGTCCGTTGGTTTCGTTCAGATGATTCAGAACCGTTAGAATTCGATTTGGCGGTTTAAATATTCAAGCTAGCTTGTATTGTCATTGGTGGCAAAACGCGTTGTGACATTGAGCTTGAAGGTCATCTACCTTTATTGACGCATTTTCAGCATAACGGGCACTGTTTTAGAGACAAAACGATCAATTTCTGGAGTGTCCCATATCCGAAATATTATTGATGGCATAGCATGTGGTTGGGCATGGTAACAACGAAAAAGAGCATCTACCTCGGAAAATACTTAATGGTTTATATCCAACTTGTAAAAAACCATTTTGATTTTGTCGCCCAAGCATGCACCCCAACCGATATCCGAAGTATGTGTAGTTACTAGGTAAGATATTAAATTCTGATGTATGGGCGAACATAACCCGATAGCATTCTCCCACCGTATCAGCTGCTCGATGCTATATGATTTTTAGCTATATACAACTTGCGATAGGAGCAGTCCTTCGGCAGCTGTGGACTGAAGAACTGAACTGAAGAACTGAAGAGAACATTGAAGCCGACCCTTTGACGTTATAAAAGTGGCAAAGTTGAGTCATCCAAGTCAAGTCAAGTTGATATTGTTTGAGAGACCATCTGCCTTTTTGTATCTGTTTTTGAAGTACTGTGTACGTAACATTAGGCACTTCGGTACCGACTATGACTTTGCGTCTCAGAAATGCTTCAGTATCCAAACTTTTAGATTTTAAAGTGAATTCGTTGTTTAATGTTCTATTATTCTAAAGATCTCTATTATTTTTCGATTATTTAGGAATCTTAATAATCCGATTTTTTAGGAAAATATCAACAATTTCAAAAGAAAATGAAAACTTAACTATTATAACAGATACAAAATAATTAAAACCTACATTTTTTCCTTAGAAGTTTTGGTAACATTTTGACTGAAATATTTTCAAGATCTATGTTTTAAACAGAGAATATACAAAACCTACATTCAAATCGTCTACAAAATAAATCAAGAAACTGCAAACAAGAATGCCAACGATAAAAAGAAGGATGAGAAACGCGGAGCTGAAAGGGAAAAAATACGTCTTAGAGTATTTTTTTTTTATGTAAGAGGAGGGCAAACGAGCTGGCGGGTCACAGATGGTACGTGATCACCGCCGCCCATGAACTCCTGCAACATCCGAGGAATCACAGGAGTGTTGCCGGCCTTGAAGATAGGAGTAAACGCCTTTTTTGAAGGTACCCATGAAGTACCGATCTGGAAATACCGCCGAAGCGTGTTCGTTCCACAAGCGGGTGGAACGTGGAAGAAAAGTCCGTGAGAACCGCACAGTGGAGCGTCGCCATGCATCCAGGTGGTGGTGGCGGTAGGGATGGTAAAGTAGTCGATGGCGCGCTCTGCAGTGATGAAATTTGGCGGTAGGCATCAGATCGAATAGCTGTTTGGAACACTTCCCGTGGTAAATGCGGTAGAAGACGCACAGAGAAGCAACGTCTCTACGCAATGCCAAAGCGTCCAGTCGTTCGCTAGATATCCGAATAGAATTTGAAGAAGAGAGAAAATAAATGTGCCTCCATATTTTTAAAACAGGAAATCGCTAGAACAAATTTTTAACATATTAAAATTGTGGATCAACTTGCAAGGTACCCGCCTGGAACGTAAGTTTTAGGCGGGTTTTTCAAAGTTACTCTTAGAAATTTTTGCCAGCCAATCCCATCGCCATTGCACACAGGGACTGGCTCTTTAGACCAAACAGCAAAAGAGAAAACCGATTGCACTCAAAGTTGTCTTTCGACGACCAATGGAAAACACCGCTTACCATCATGCTGCTCAATGCTGGAAATAATTTATCGATGATATTGAGCGCCATGACGATAATGCAGTATGTATCACATCAAATAGCTCTTCGGAATACTCCGCTTTGTAAATATTATAGAAGGCGCACAAAGAAACCACGTCTCTACAAAATGCAGAAAAAGTCCAGCAACCCACATAGCATACCCCGCATCAAGACGGTTTTAGAAATGACAGCCATTACCGCGAATATAACATTTATTATTATTATTTCATAACTTCTTATTTGTTTTGCTTTCATAATATTAGCATACTTTCACACAATAATCCAGTATTTTCATAATTAAGTAATTATTTTTTTATTGCAGACCAAGGCGGGAGAACAACTTAAAGCTATTTCAAACTAAAATAATTAGGGTCTAATGTATTAAATTCTTATTTAATATACTACTCTAATAAATTTTGTTTATTAAATATATTTATAAATAAAGAACTTTAATGTATTAACGGTATAACGTGGGAGTGTAGTCTAATAGAGATTTATTTCTAAAAATATAAGAAAGCAGCCAATAACCTTATATTGTCTAGACAATATAAAAGCCATCCATTTATAAATAAAGATTAATTATGTGTTATTGTTGATTAATTATATTATGAATAAGAATATATTTTCGGGTTTGGTCACGGTTATGTGATAAAAAAAATCCATTTTTTTAATTATCCGCTAAGAAATTATCAGTGCGTCTCTTATAGGCTGCAAAACCCAAATCGAAGATATGTTCCTTTGTCACTGAGATATAGATAAATAGTACAAATTATAACACTTCTTGATGTAACTCCAACATAATTCAATAAAGTACATATCTATGTACATCTAACAATATGTATTAGTCAGTTTTAATATATATTTATGGAAAATGTTAATAATTCTCTACATTTATCACATAGTTCATATAAAATATATATTCGACGATGAAACTTAATATTTATAATAGATATATAAGATTTATGTATCTTATTTTTGAATTGAAAATAACATTAACATTTTCTCTAGTTCCAGTTTTTATTGAATAAGAAAATAATCACGATGAAAAATTATTGATTTCAATAATACATTAGTTCACTAACTCGTGAACTTAACTAACAAAGTTTGTGAGCTAATGTATTTTTAACTTAATTACTTTACTCAATTATACTTCCATAGAAAGTACTCTCGTATATAAAAGCTGATTGCCTCAGATTTCGTAAGTGATTAGATTTAAATATTTATAATATATGTATTGCAAGTAGTTAATGAATTATATATAATATATACCACGTAAAATTCGTATATTTTTATCGTATATCGATTTCATTTGATGGTTTATCGATTTATTTGTTTATAATTATACTTTTAGTACATTATACAGCAATATACATTCTAATAAATAGAAGTGATCGTCAACTGGTTACAAACCGGGTCACCTTTATAGATCTTTTCTTGAGCCGATACGTTTGAAGGCTGTTTAGTTTTCGTCACTGAAATACATAAAAATTGCATTAAAAAAAAATATTCCGAATCAAACAGAAATTAAGAAATGTTGTAAAAGTTGGTTTACGCCACGCCAAAACACCTTTTAATTTTATTTTTCTTTAAGTTGAAAACTGCATAATCTAAAACTTGGAGTGATAAGAAGATGTAAGTAAGCAAGTAAGAGATGTTATATGTTATTTCGTTTGGCACAAACAAACTTGGTTATTTATAGTTTCAATAAAAAAAATCCTAACCGGAATTGAAAACAAAAGACGTTTACATTTTAACACGTATTTGTATAAAATAATATTATTATTTTTAGTTTAAAGTTATAATAATAAATATATATAATATAGTCAAAATAGGCTTATGTTGAGCGATTTTATAAAGTAAAACTGCAAGTACAAACGCGAAGGAGAATCTAAAATGCATTTTGAAACATCTATTACATCATCATCATTAAAAAAACAGCAAATCATCATATTTGTGTTTAGTTATTTTTTTTATCAATTATAAAATTATTGAAACATTTTGATTATACACGTCAATATAATATGAATCTTTTCGTAGTTAATGGTTTGTGTGAAATATGTTATACATATTTCCTCATTGTATGCAAGGTTATTGCCAAAATAAACAAACACTTCTACAGATGGCTTACAAAATGTTTGAGCTAGCTTACTAAAGTATTAAATTTGAATTTCAAATGAGCCTGGTAGCTTTTATATCTAATAATTTATTCACATTGGTATAAGTTAAACTAAATTATTATTCATTGTTAAAATTTTAATATTACAACTTATGTTTAAAAACATTTTAGGTATACATTGAGTTAATATTTTTCTACTTCATAAATAATATAGTATTAGGAATATATTACATGTAATATCTACATTCATATTTCTATTAAAACAGTTATTAATACTAGTGAATATAACAGATACATCATACATATGCAGTGCTATTGTCGAGGCAAATGTAATCATTCAAATATAACATTCGCCGAATTAACAATAATCAGGTGACGTTGCAGAACGTTTTAATAATTTATTTTCAAATAACACATATAACGTATAATAAATCGCTGTCAATAATTGTAACTTTTGCTATTTGATTCTGTAACGGCGTATAAAAATCTGCGTTAATTTTATATTAATATAAATATATAATATAGATACTTACTATGTTTATAGAGAATTTCAAATGACATAAAGTATTGTATCTGTTATATTGAATATAATATATCAAAATATCCGACTTATTGAAAACGATTGATGTATGTAATACGATTTCGCAGTAATCTCCTAAGAGATTAGGAGTTTGTGATAAATTATGTTGGATTTGCATTTACGAGTATGTGTACTTTTGGAAATCATTTTAATATGGATAACCTTATTAAATGTAGGAGTTTATTGAAAAATTAATATATAAAATGAATATGACACTATTTTAAATGAATAAATTAGCAAAAACACTCAAGATGGTATTAATAAAAAAAAATATAGGACATCTGTGACAAAGGAATAGGTGATAATATAAGTAATAAAACAATTATTTATTAATTTTGTTATTTTTAATGCGCCACTTGTTGCGCCACGTGCGTAGTTTAAAAAACAAATATTTGTAGTTTATCAGAAATTCAATTACTTTCCAACTATATGTAGATAATCATATCATATGTAGATAACTAATATAAAGATAACCTACTTGTATTTTGAGTTATTACATTTACCTGAAGAAAACAGTTAAATGTATGTACAAATATTTTAAACATGCTGTTTCAAAGTAAATATAAAGAATACTTTATGAAACCCCTGATGTTATTTAGATCGAGCCAGATTTAATGTGGAATCAAAGACACGTCGAGATATGCTACATCCATATAATATAATAGACTCCGATATTATCTTTATACATCCATAGCGTGTGTGACGCACGGAAATAATGCATGTTACATATTTCCATTAAACTGAGAGAATATCTCGATCTTGCTGTTTTGTAATCCGTGTTTTTATTTTTATTTTGAATAGAATCTCGTTTATGTAATGTAACTTTTTAAAAGCAATACAATGTAACGATATATTGTGTTGCTTTTTGTTTTACAAACATACTTAAACAATGTTACTTATTGTTTTATTATTTATTAACTAATTATATAGTATTGAATAATACTTATTGTTTAAATAATTACCAAGCATAATAAGTTGCAATTGTTAATAATTTAAGTAAGTACAATAACAAAGTATGCAGCCATCCTAAAATCCTTGACCTAGTTAAGTTCTATCCTTCCACAATTGTACTATGTTCTTATTTTTTCGATCTAATTATTCTCTTTTGTTGATTAATAGATTGATATACTTATATTATAGTAAGCAACTATTAACTAATCTGTAGGTACTAACTCAAATGAAGTTAACTTTTACTTAAGGGATCATAAAACAAAGACTCATGAATAATTGACGATCATGAGTCAGGTCGACTCATCTCTTTGTACGTTAATCTAAATTAATACTTAAAGGAAATTAAAGCTCAAGTAATCTTGTGTAATACTATATTCTTAATTTATTTTCGTTGATACAGATATAGGAAATATAATGTATTGGAAATTGAATATGACACAAACAGATTTGGTAAATAAATTATTCATAAATCCGTTCCGTAATATATATAAGATTAATACATTTTATGATTATTAAATTTGAAATTTGATGATCGATAATAATATTATATCTGTTTATTTTTAAGCACGTTTCAATGTGATCTTTATATTTGATATAATATCACACTGAATTAGAAACTAAATTTATATTTGATGAAAAAAAAAACATACTGAATTTTGATTTTAATTTTATACAATTTAATTTAAAACAAACTAAAATTAATGTTTAAATTTTGAATATCACCTTATGTCATAAAAGTTTTAGATTGCAGGTGGATTAAGACATTTAGAGCGTCGAATAAATCCGTTATGATCCATGCTTTGAATGAATTTAACCAAATGAACTTAATATTACAGCTGTATTTTTTACATTTCAGAGCAATAACAAGATTTTATAATATAATTTCATAAATGTATAATTCTCCTTTTTATGAATGTATAGGTATGCTTTTCTATCAAATTTGTAAATTCTACATTAGCGATTTTGTTCTCTTCATATTTCTATAAATTATTTTAATTGATTTTGTTAAAAACATTAAATTATCAAAATTTTAATAAAAACTTAGAATTGTTATTTTTGTATACATATAGCATTACATTTGTGATTAGGATTTTCTCTATGTGTTTTGAGAACGACCCTTATTGACAACGATCGTTATTGCCGTCCGCCAGCTTTTAGATATTCATAGATTTTAACGATTATTAATGACCTTACTAAAAAGGAACAAAGAAAGTTTTGTATATCGTTCTCATAGGAATACACAATAATATATTTTCAATTTCTTTTATATTACTTTCAAACAGATGCGATAAACGCTTGTTTTTTTTCAACCCATTAGGTGGGTATCCATATTGTTTCCTCCACGCTCATGAAACAGACTTTTATTGAAATGTCGTTTTCAATAAATTATATAACACAGCCACGTGAACCTTCGCAACCTTCACGATTGAACCAGGGACGAGCTTTGCTCGGGTTGGTGTCCTCAGTGTACAGAATATAATACTCCATACCTAAACTGATTTCACCGACCACGGCAGAAACACTTTCCGACAGATCCCAGTTTTCAAAGCAGCGTGGGACTCATTGGATGGATGAGAAATACTCTCGCATACCATCCCAGTCTGCTGCCGAATAGTGCCAGAGTCGTCGCTTTTGAAGCACACGCTAAACAATGATCGGAGGTACCCAGAGGGGCACGCACCGATACACTGTACTGGGCTGGTTGATTCGTCAGCCGTAGGTTTAGCAAAGAAGGCCGCTTGACCTGAAACATCGGGTATCCTGGTGGGCTGAAATATCAATAGGGTCGGGTCGTTAGAGCGAATGCATGGGCAGTTCGTCCCGCATGGTCCGATCTGGAAGGTCGCAGCCAGGTCTCATGGTGGGCATTTAAGTCTCCTAGACATACCAATTCGGCGTTCGGAAACCGCCCCTGTGCTTTATCTGCAGCCTGATTCAGGTGATCGAAGAGTCGGGTTGTTTCAAAGTCTCCGGTGTGGGATCGGTGGAGGCACTCGTAAATCCAACTACGATAGCCATGACACACTTGTACCCAAAGGAGAGATAGGGAAGGGTCCTCTAGGCAACGCAGACGATGACAGTAATTATCCGTCCTGACGAAAAGGCATACTCCGGCTTTTGCTAGGAAGCTTTCCTCGAACATATAGCCGGGGTAATTTAGGTAAGCAGTTTCGCCAGGACAGTGTATTTGTGTCTCCGTTAAGAAAAGCATGGCCGGAAGTGCCGTCTCAAGATGTTGGTGGACGGCGTTGAGGTTTGAATGGAATCCACGGATGATAGCGAACTCCACCTCAAATAGGGGGTTGGTGGGGGAGGAAAGGGCCGCTGTTGTACTAAATACTTTTCCTTGTACTGCCGTGCCATTGAAGAGAAGGAGGGTGAATAAAGATGGCAGCCGTTGCAGCAGTATGGAACAAGGTGCTGAGCTTTGTGTTGTCATTGGATTGTGCGTTATGGAGGTAGCCGATCCACCGGACGGAAGGGCCCTTTACTATGCCGCGGGTGGCCAGCGGCATCACCGTTTCTAAAGGTCTCCCTGTCCGGCTTGTCGACTCCTAGCACTCACACAATGACTCCACGGATACTCTACTGGTCCCACATTTACTGCAGCCGATGCCGTCCTTGCATCTATTGGGCATTATTTAACAAATGCTAAAATATAATATCAATGTTTATTATAAAATAGCATCATATCAAAAAATAGTCCTTAATAGCAACGACACGGGAAACTAAAATTGATATACGGCGTTATTTATTAGTTTGACGTTCCTGTTAAAATCATTAGTCTTAATAAAATTATATTTAAAATATGATATGGATTTTACTGCCACTGTTTTTTGCTGTATGCGGTTACGGTATATAGTGTGTCTAGCAATGGGAATTCTTAATAGGGAAGAAATAATATATTACAGTATTGTAATATATTATTTCTTCCCTATTAAGAATTTACAACTTTTTTTAGCACAAATATTTTAATAAAATAAAATAAAATTATTTGTGATTGCGATAAGTAAATTCTTAGAACCTGGAAATTAAAAAACCTTAATAGTGAAAACTTTCTAAATTCTATGTGAAAATGTTCAGTGTTGAAGTTATTCTTTTCTGAATTACACTGTTAAAGCGAAATGATGATTAATTAAAACAGTATTGACAAACTTTGTGCTCAAAAATATTCGTGCTTACAGCTCTCACAGTTATTTTAAAAATCTTGTCGATTAATTAAAACTGAAAATATGTTGTTTGACGTATCTTGGAAATAACTGATAAATTTTGCAAGTCCCTTAAAGTTTCCACCAATCTTTTTGATTTGAAATTTCGGATTATTTTCAACTAACACAAAGGTTTTTAATATTGTTCAATATAAAATTATTAAAAATATGTAAATGAAATGTGACATCAGTGTATCAAACAGTATACACCGATTTTTCCATAAAATAAAAAGGAAAAAAAAAAACTGTAATAATAAAAACAATAATTTAACTTTATTGTTTTGATTTTTTTTTAAACTATACACCAAGTTCAACAAATTTACATATTCAAAACTTCCTAAATTAAACTTCTTAATGTAAGTTCAAACCTCCTAATGTAAAAAGACAAAATTGTAACTAGTTCTTTAAGAATGAAGTGTTGGAAGAGAGTGATCTAATAATTTTCTTAGGTATACCTGTAGCTAAAAAAACTCCATCTCTCAACTCTCGTCGGCAAATTCTTCTTATTATTAAGTAATCGTTAGACCAGCTTATCGAATTGATTGCGATGGTTCTAGTCGTTCATACATCGCTCATTAAACATATTGACGTTTGCGAAACAGTAATCACATTTTAAAAAACCCGGCTGAGTTTGTTGTGTGGTTCTTCTGAAACCAGGACGCGTTTGGAACCCTTGTAGTCTTATTTTAAGGTAAAGAGTGTCTTTACAGGAGGATTTAATTTGACAAGTGTGGTGGAAAATTAGACTCTCTTGCCACTCCTATTTGATGTACACAAGTAATATTGATTCTGGAAGAAGGAAGGACGAAGGACCTTTCTTCCACGTATCACTCGATTGTGGAACGAATTCCCTTCGGCGATATGTTCAGATCGGTATAACCTAAGTACCTTGAAAATAGGCGTTTACAAGCTTTAAAGTCGGTTAAAAATTACTTTAAAAATATTTTTAAAGTAATTTTTAATTGGTTTACGGTAATTTTTTTAAATTCAAAATTAAAAGATTTGTATTAAATAAATCAATTCAAATATTTTTTGTTGATTGAAGTGTAAGGAACTTAGGTTGCTGAGTACATCTAATATTGTTGAATTTCTTTCAAAAGGAGCAACTGATGAGTTTCTGGCCGACTCTCTTGAGCAGAGCAGCACTCCGAGGCTGGTAGCTTACTCAAGGACTGACTACACTGAATTTTGAACATAATATAAAGAATACCTTCTTGAATATATTTTGAATTATAATTTAAACTTAAGTGATTGAGTTTCATGTCGTAAGACTGAAGCATACTCCCTCGCAATGATTTAGAATTTACGTTTTATATCTACGTGAAAACTTCTTTACGACGTTGGAAATTACAAACACATCTTTTTAAAGTCGTGAGTGAAATACTTTGAGTTAATGTCACTGGTTAAATAAAGTATTAAGAAATTTATTAATATAACTTTAATATTTTTTTTTCTACTTTATAACTATTTCTATTTTAACATCATTACACTCAAATGTCATTTATATATTCAGCTATAACATGACATGAGCTTGAGATTTACAATATTACAAATTATAAAGAAATTAATACCATTATAAGTTATGCAGTAATAAAAGCTTATAAAAATCAAATCGTCTCTGGTTACCCCGCAAGGGATATGGCGTGAAGGTAAATAAATAAATAAATAAATAAAAATTAAAAGTTATCGAATAGGCTCAAAACACATTTAGATCTTTTATCGTTATTACTTTTACAATAAAACTTTTTAAAGAAGTTATTTCAGTTTCGTAAAAGCTTTTCAATGAATTAATTGGTTTACTAAAGTTAAAAGAAATCTAACTACTACAATGGGATAAAAACGTTTATCCGATTACAAACAATAGGAATCTAAGTAAAACAAAGGACATACTATAAAATTCTAGTTTATATATGGAACATGTATTTTCGGATGTAACAGAATGAAAACATATCGCTTTCGTCACGACTGTAATAAATTTTCTGATTACATAAGTCCAGTAACACTATGCAGTAAAGCTCGTCACATTTTTTTTTTAATGTAGATGTAAATTAATTTAATATATTTAAAATATACTATATATAATAAATATATTAGTTATAATAATACTTATATTATATATTTGTAATACATATTAATATAAATAAAACTATTCTGAAACTCGACTGACTACAATGAAAATTGATTTATATATTAATCCCATATGTACATTTTGTCAAGTCTACAAAATTATATTTCTAAATATATATTATACTATTATATATTAATAAAACATACATTTATGAAGTCTCGTGTAGGATTTCCCATTAAAAGTAATGAACAAAATTAGAATAACTGTTAGAAATATAGAATCTAGAGCTAATCAATATAAAAAAAGAGAATCTTTTAAAGTTGGCTATTATCCAAGGGTGATGGCTAAGCTAACAAATTATATTAAATTTCACAATTTATATATTTTTTGTTATTTTACGCAAAGAAGGTTACTTAAAATATATATATAGATAAATTTCTAAAAATAAAGCAAAGAATGTTTTTTCTTTTTAAATAAGCACTCATTTCCAAATGTTAAATAATTACACACGAACAAATATTTATTAATTTTGGTAAGTAATTAACCAGTTCACGCGATACTGCCGTGTATACTCGTTAGGCCTCAATCCCGATAATAACGAAGCATAACAATACTCTGTATGAATTAGAATATATTCACGGTTGCAAAAATGGTCACAAATAACGATTTAATAAAATGGAACTGAAACTTTATGCTCAGTAGTCTTATAGTTGTCATCTCAATAAAAATAAGTTATTAAATATTTTTTATATTATACATTTTATAATATATAATAATATAATTATGTTAGAATATATTATAACCATTTTACCATATCCTAATTATTACAAAAGCATATATACGCAGAGCAATAGCAATTGTTATAAATTTTATAATATATATTGTAACTTTAGGTTCTGCCGCAATTAAGTTTTTTGCATATATTGAGAATATAATATTATTCCAATAAATAATATGCATTTACCAACGATGAGCTTTACTTTACAAAATAAAAGTACTTTATTACTTTTTACTCTAATAGCTATGTTTATTGTGAGTATATATATATATATATATATATATATATATATGTACATGTGATAGTGTAATTTTGATCTAACTTGACCATGAGTAATTATTAATAATTTCACCGTTTATTTTCTTTCTAAGGTCAGTTTCGCATTTTTTTTATTCATTCCCTTTTTTAGCTATAGTAGTGCAATTTTCTCAAGATTAATCGTAGCCTGTCCAGTTCCTCCCCCACGGCCGGTATGAATTATATTAAGTATACGGATAGACATCCGTCGTAACATTGCAACGGGAACATAGAGATAATAATAAAAATAGGACATACAACATTAATAAATTATGAAATCATCAACATAGTAATTATCTTCATAACTTTAATATAAAATTTATTAATTTATACCTCTAAAATATTATTAAGGAAAGTAATTTCAAAACAAAATTATTTAATACCGGAGATGCCTCAAAACATGTATTCAATTTTTATCTAGTTGCGATGACAATAGTAAGACACTTAGATAATTTTTAACTGTGATATATTATTTTATGGAACCATGTACAAAGTAATCGAAATGACAATAGAATTAGGTTATCGTATATTTTCCTAGCCTTTTTCTACGCTTTTTTATTTTTATTACTAATAATTTTAAACTTTCCCTTCCTTTGTCTCTGGAGAAGAGGCTAGCAAAATGGATTCTAAAACTACTACTCTTTTATTATGTTTAGAAGTATGATACGTAGTATAGCAGCTCAATGCCTAAAGGTATTTAGTAGTTTTAACTTTGAATTTATTATGATTGTATTCAATAAAAATGATTTTATTCTGGTGCTCATCCAAATAATACATTGTTTTTAGAGCTCACTTTTTCTGAAACAAATTTGATATAAACTTAAGTATTATTATATAATAGTGTTAAGTGTTGATTAAGCGTTGATTAAATGTTAATTAAGTGATAATTAAGTTAATTTTATATATCTATCTAGTAGTGTAGCGTTAGCAATTTAGCAATTTAATGTCGACACCAATGAGCAATCATTAGCCACCCAAGTAATTGTAATCTTACTTACACACGCCTGTTAACAAAACGATTGTCAAATTAATTATTTGTATTAAAACGAGACGCTTGTTATCTTCAAAACTTCCAAAGCCAATGTGGTTTAAATAGAGAGATTTGCTCCTGCAATGTTGCGATATTAGGAGTTTCTATAATAACTACATCTTAATTTCGTAATTCAAATTAGTTTCATGTTTCATATAATAAGCAGTATAACTTGTTATATGCCTGTATATGTTACATATGTAAGGAGAATCAGAAAATTAAGAGCTGGAAAAAACAATCTCGGATGGTTAAAATCCATTACTTTTTGTGCGAAATTCTAGTATTGTTAGTCGGAAGTTGTGGCTGATGTCGTTGTTAAAAAAAATCTACTAATTATTATCTTTAGTAAGAAACATGAGTTGAAATGAAAGAAATATAGTCAGTGTTAAACCTTCGGGTGTGGTCGGTTCGAGACACGAGTAATCCAATAGGTAGCAATAATTTATAAATTGAGATAACTTCCTGTATAATTATTTATAATATTTATTCACCGATGGTTTGACCTGACAGTGAGCAGTGTCACTGTTGTATAAATTACACTTTAGGTTATAAAAGAGAGTTTATAAATTTAATAGTATTACAACCATTGATATTGTAATAAACTAAATTTAAAATGGAAACACAATAAAACATTTCTTTTTTTCTTTAAATTGTTTAAGTATTTAATGAAATTGTATGATTATCTGTTACAAAAACAAAAAAAAATGGCATAATAATTACTTCGGTCTTGTATTTATATATATACGATATACAATCATATGAGCTAAGAGCTACGTGTTTACGTAGCTATTTAGAACTGACTTTGGAACAAGCCTTCAATTAATTACAGATTTTCTTATAACTTCTTATTTTTTTCAAAATAATTAATAAACCATTAAAATGTTCTTAACTTACACCGACTCTTTAGTCTAAACAAATGTAATAAGCAGAAAATTATGATAAGATAACAATGAAATATTAAATTAATAACGGTATCATTCAATCTATTTATAAATTAAATAAAAATAACATTGTCCATAACTTTAAATATAATAGTTCATCAATGTAGATATCTTGTAAGCTGATATCAAATATAGTCATTCACAACATCAAACGACTTAAATATTACCAGTAAACATTATATTCGCGAAAAAACATTTTTAATTTTTAATTATTTCATAATTTATAGTTGGTACTTAAGAAGTATAATAAAGTAATATTATAATATCAACTTTGTATATATAACATATTATTGATGTTCATTATAATATTACCTTATAATCATTGTAATTGGTAGCTTCAGAATTTTGTGTAATCCTAACTCAATAGCAAGCGATCAACTCTTTGGTTGAAAGGTGAAACCGCAAACTTTATACGGAAACTGGAGATATATTCTGAAACCTTAACACGAAGCCACATTATTATTACTGTTACCTAAACATATAAAAATTATAAGAACATATTATAAGAACATACTTTATGTTTTTCTTGGTTATGAAACTTAGGAATATCTCAATTTATCTTTGAAAATATTTTATTATCAATAATACTTGTCAATTTGTTTAGATTTATTAGAAAAAATAAAAATATATACTTTTTTCTAAGCATTTTATTTGCAAATACAACACTCAGTCAATTATCATACTTATTTAATTACAAATAGAAATTATTTTTGAGTTTAACCCCTTAAGTGGAACATTTTCTGTGCCAAAAACATTTTCTGTGTCATTATTTTATAAATATGTTTTTCTACAGATGAAATAAAATCCATATTTTTATAAATATACTCATTAAAGTTAAAAATATTTTAGTTTTATTTTTTGATAACACCCGCACAGAGTTGCATTAAAATTAAATAGTCTGAGCACGCATGTTTCTTCGAAATTAAATCGTAAGGCAAGGGGCTAATAGAAATATTTTAAGATCTCGCGTATTAGGTATTTTTTTCATATAAGGTGACATTATTGCGTTAAAAAACCTATTCCTACCTAAAAGAATCAGCGATAATTCCTCTCAGCCTTCGTAAATCCTCTGATGTCAAAAATCATATTGATTTCTTACTACCATCTGACCCGTATGATCGTTTGCCTTATCATAATATAAAAAAGATAATATAAAGTAAGACTATGTGTGCCGATTTGTCTTTTTTTTCTTTGTTTGGACCTCTACATAACCACATCAAATCCCATGATAGTGATAGTATAATTAATAAATATTTACATATTATAAACTTAAATGTACTTTTTATGAATATTTAATTAAAATGGATGAGTATTAAATTATTGTAAACGCACATAGAACAATTTAATAAATAAATATTATATGTTTTATAATTTCATTTATTAGGATTTTAATTAAAATTGACATAAGTAATGTTTACTAGAACTAACTATTCCGTAATGACACATACTTTGTAGCAAGCTTTTAATGACATGGCATATGTTTCAACGTGTATATATCTCAGTTTCTTTCATGAAGCGTAATGGTTATATTACGAGCGGTCAGTAAATATTGAAGTAGACGCCATTAAGTCGTATGTGACCTTTTATATTCCAAACTATATCAAAGTCATTTCATATAAACTTCCACTTATAAGAGTACGTACAACAAACCACCGAGAAGCAAATAACATTTAAAAATAACGCATTTGGGTGGTTAATAACTTTTTAAAGTACTTTTACAGGGTAGTAAAATATGAAGTTTCTAATACTATTAATATTTGTGAATATAATGCAGGTTCTGTTAGGTATGGATCTTATGAATTTTACATTAACAAGCAAATCACCCTTACTTTGAGAAGTAAGAAATGTACTTAGTAAATAATGACACGTTTGTTTGTTGTATAATTTCTCCCTCCAAAAGTTTAGATTTGCGTTGTGCATTTTCACACCTTTCATATCGGGGCCATTTTGCCATTTTTATAAAGAAATATATTATCAATTGCAGTGTTTGAAACACTACAGCTTCGATTATTTTAAGAAGAAAGTTATGAACACCATTTTAAATATAATTCTTTCTTGCAAAATATCTTCAATGAATGGGAAACTCGCTTAAAATAATTATAATGAACGAATACCTCATTATGTTACATTACCATTAATGACGGTTAATAAGAATACATCCTCAATTTGCTTAATTTGATTTATGTAACAATATACCAATTTTCTGAGATAACACTTTTATATTATGAATATCATTAAAATATATAATTAGCATTTTGAATATTACAGTAATACAAAAATATGAAATATTAAAAAGTATTTATCGTTGGGTGCAGTTATTATTTTATTTTCCAATATTATGATATGAAACCAATTTGATATATTATACCCCAAAGTCGTTATGTATCTTACATACTTTGAGAATAGATACAATCAGAAATATTTAGTGACGTTTCCTTATTTAATAATATGTAATAAGTATCTGTATCTGTATTTTCTTAATCTGTTATAAATTATTAATTATTTAAACATTATTTAGATGAAAAGAAGAAAAAACAAATAAAATGCATTTTCTTTTCAGGTCAATTTATATATTTAAATATTAGATAATTATAATTTACTTATAATTAACATAAACTTCATATTAATTGATTGTAAAGAAATTATATTATTAGCTTCACATTAGGTTTAGAATTCTTCAGCTGAGAATAGACATAATTACAAATTCGAACAAAATTTAATTACCACATTAGTAGTATGAACCGAATTGCAATTAAAGCAAATGGGTCAGAAAGAAAAATATTAGAGGAAATTTAGCCATTTATTAGAATTATTCGAATCATTTGCATTCAATGAATAAAAAAAAACTTCCGTTTAAACAAATCGTCACAAAAAATCATCAGTAAAAAATACAAGAAGCACTTGTAGCCGGAAACCTGTCCAACTCTACGTAACCTAAAAAAAAACAATAACTAAGCATCCACTTTAATAGAGGGTATTAGAAAACCTTTTAAAGTACAGAGAGATGATAATGAGTTCTACTTATAGCTTTGAGATATTTTTCTTTTCATTACCGTATTTCATATTTGACTATTCCAAAATAATTGGAATAAACGTAATAAGTATGTTCTACTTCATTGTACAATTGCCAATTTGGTAACTAAAAAATATTATCTCTAACGGAAACTTTAAATAATATAGAATAATACTTTACCTTGGATAGGGTGACTTTGACCAATGGACATAATAAATTTAAATTCTTACTTCTTGTTTCAAAAGCCACTCAATTATTTTAATATATTATCTTAAAATTAATTAATAAAATTAATTAAATTACAGTCAGTGAATTTATAAAGGACGTCGGCTATCTCGAATCTATAACGTCTTGCAGGAGGAGGAATATCTAAAAATTTTAACACCAAACTGTAAAAATTTTGATAAGTACTTTAGAATCATTTTGAAGTTGCTTTTATTTATTCCTTAAGCTACCCTTTTTTTACCCAAGATTTTCCATCACGGCAGTTAGGGACCCGTAGGTTAGATAATAATATAGGAAAAAAAAATAGATCTTAACAGAGATTTAAATAATAATATTGTAGATAATATGGCTGATTTAGAAAATAATTATAAGGCTATTCCCTAAATTCCCGAATGTGATGGGAATCTTAACATCTTGCCTTCATTTATAAGAATGTGTGATCAGCTTGTTAATGGATTAACCGGGATAGCAGTAAATAAGCCTAGTATTAATAAATGGTATTAATAAGTCATTGGCCCCATTACGATACGCTATTCCAGAAAACTGAAATAATATCCGTAACGCCTTTATAAATTCGCGGGCCAGAGAGATGAAGCCTTATTATAGGACTAACGTTTTTACTCTAACTGACGCGAAGACAAGAAGTAATAACTAATTCTTTAGAAACCGGTTCCGGCTTACACCATTTTAAACTAAACGATACGCAAACTATATCTCATTATCATTCATTTTAAATTATATAGACATTGATTGTCATTAAAAACCAAACCATATTAGTTAAATCTCATATATATATAGTTAGATTACATTTAGATAATATTATATTTTAAAAGGAATACGTAATTTGTAAATTAAATATAAATATAAAATTATATGGGTATTAATTTGTCATTTTTGGATAATTCGATTGTGACCGACGTAATTTACAACACTAGACAAATAAATATCAACAAATATTCGTGTAATATTGTGAATTCTAAACTTATTTAATCGTTGGCTATAGAAGTTCACACCTAATTCCAGTAACTAAGAAGTACTTTATCAATAATTACTGCAGACTCCTTTTACAATAATTTGTACGTTCTTTAGTGTAATTATTTTCAAAGACCTATATGTGCTACACTTCTGCCGAGTAGTAATTTTAATTAGACATATGCTTAAAATTAATTTGTAGTCTTTTTTTAGGATGTTTACGATCCCATTTAAAGAGACAAAGATGATATAATAGTATTATAATATTATGTTATTTACCTTATTATTTAATTTTCAATATAAAGTTGATCCACAATTTTTTTGACATTGCCTTGTTTTCACTTAGCTTCGTTAAATTAGTTTTTTTTGACCTGTGGTTTAATTTATAACTTCTATTTTGTAATTCATGTAACAAATAATCTCTGCTATGTTAAGTAAACTAAATTGATAGATAATAATAATGACAGACATTTATATAACAATGAGCAACATTCTTTGGGATATATAACAAGATGAATAAAATACAATAATGCTTATATTTGTTAATTATATTTTATAAATGTATTAATGTATAGTCCAAGGTGTCCTTGCAACATAAACTCCAAATACTTATTGGTAAAATGTAATTGAAAACTGTGTCGCGTACAAGCTACTATACTACTTTGAATTATTTGTATTCACTTTATTAATACAAAGTTTATTAAAACAATAAATTGAATACTATTAACAATTTGTTTAAATTATGATTTTAATTGCATAACATACGTAAAGAACTAATTAAGTAAATATATTTTCTTTAAACAATATACTTGGATAAATAAACACAGATTTACAAAGGAGGTTAAACTTTAACATTAAATTTATTATGTATGTATGTATGTAACATTCTATATAGATGTATATCAAACTAACTTGTGAATATACATATTTTTATTAGTATAGATATATATAATTTATTACAGTATTACAACAGTTAATCTATCACACGATGCTATAAACTATTGATAGGATTTAATTGGAGGAACAAATCATAGTAAAATATTGATTAAATTCTTTGTTTTCTTGCTCAAGTTGATAATGAAGGACAATGCGTTTTTATTAAAACGTATTATATCAAAATAACGGCGAGTCTACTAGTGCATATAAGTTTGTTTAAAAAATGTTGAGTTACAAACGAGCAGTAAACCCGATAAGTGGTACCCTCGCCCTAAGACATATGTAGTTACTAAGTTAATTAGTTAGCTAAGTGTTACTACCCTCGAGAAATGTAGGGTAGGGAAACACCGAAGGCAGAAATTAGAGCGGGATATTAAAAGACCATAAAGCTTAATTTGCTTGAAGCTACACTATATTTTTACACATACAGATCATTTGCAACATGGAAAACCACCATAATACCACTAATTAATGTGTGGGTAATGTGATCGTATCATAAGTCATATAATATAGCGTTATTGATCCAGGGTAATGATGCTGGAGAGGCTGTCGCTGGTGACGTAAACATTATTGTAATTGTAAAGTTCACTGTGGAAGTCACAGACTATATAAGTTTTTTTAATTACCTATCAACAGATAATTAATCAATTTAATGTGTTCCGACAAGGTCAACATCAACAGTCATAAAAATTAAAATATGTGACTAAGTATTTCTACGTAACACAATAGTTTTATACTTAGAAAATAATTTGGTTAAAGTCGTTACAGGCATATTTATTTATTATTTATTTATTTATATTCACGCCATATCCCTTGCGGGGTATCCAGAGACGACGGAGCGCCAAACGCTACGGTCCCTGCATACCTCTTTCGCCTCGGCCACAGACATCAACATCTTCATACATGCCCTCCGGGGGGTCCTCATGCTTTTTACGTGACCTTCCTCCAGTATCAAAGATAGGTCACTCGAGGTCCCCCCTTTCTCTCTTATCGCTCACTTTTCCCGCATACATCTTTTTTACCATTCTTTCATCACACATTCGTTCGACGTGCCCAAACCAGATGAGCACGTTCTTCTTCATTTTCACCGTGACATCTTCGCTAGTACCTGCCATTCTGTGGATCTCTTCATTGTGGATTCGGTCAGTTAGACTGACTCCATATATTCTGCGAAGAGATCGCATCTCTACAGCATTCATCTTTCTTACATTCTTCTTCTGTGTTACCCACGTTTGGCTGCCGTATAACAAAGTCGGTAGCATTGTGTACAGCCAAACGTGCAGCTATGCTGACGTTTCGGCGTCTCAACAATGCAGCCAAGGCACCGTTGACTCTGTTACCGGCAGCAATACGCCTTGCCACATCCATTTCATATCTTCCGTCTCTGCTAAACATACTTCCCAAATATACCACTTCATTCACTTGTTCTATTATCTTACCATTCACGTTGATCTTACATTCTGTTTTTTCTTAATTTCTTTCAAATATCAGAACCTTCGTCTTATCTACATTCAGGTTTAGACCATTATTTTCACACCCATCTTTCAAAGTGGTGACCAATGCCTGCAGATCGCATTCTGATGATGCAATGAGAACTGCATCATCTGCATATAGGAAGCAATTAACCTTAAGGTCACCTACTTTCACACCCATGTCACTGTCTTTCACGCCTTGGAGACAACCATCCAAATACAAATTGAACAACCAAGCTGACGTAGCGCAACCTTGCTTAATACCCAATTGGATGTCAAACTGGGGCGATATGCCAGCTCCTACTCGCACACAGGCTGAGTGATCTCTGTAAAGAGACTTTACAGCCTGTAGCAAGGGTCCGCTCACATTGTATCGGGGCAGTATCTCCCATAATTTCTTTCTCACAACCCTGTCAAACGCCTTTTCCAAATCCACAAAAGCACAGAAAATCTTTTGGTTTAGGGAGGGAAAAGATCTGATCTATACACCCTCTGCCGGGTCTAAAACCTCCTTGGGCCTCTCACAACAGCCTTTCAAATCTCTCTTGCATTCTTCTCGCTAATATTTTAGCATAAACTTTACCGCCCAAGCTAATCAAACTGATAGCCCTATAGCTTGCACAGTCTATCTGTGAACCTTTGCCTTTATACAAAGGTACGATGACTGCACCTCGCCAATCGTCTGGGACCTCTCCTGATTTCCAGCATAAATTGCACAAAAACCAGAACAAGTCCAAGACGCATGGCCTACCATATTTGATCATCTCGGCAGTAACTTCATCTGCTCCCGCAGCCTTACCACATTTCAGACTTCGAATCGCGTTCTCCACTTCTTCCAAACTGATTTCACCATCGGCTACATCGGGACTTTCGCATCGCATTTCGCTGGTACTCGAGGCCGAGGCGTCCTCACATTTATACGTTTCCTTGTAAAATTCTGCCCACCGCTGCGAAACGTGTGCTTGCTCTGTTAAGATTTCACCGTTCTAATATATAAACATATAATATAGGCATATTTATTAAATAAATAAACATATTTTATATATGTTTAAGAATATAACATGAATTTTTATTAATGTTGTTACTACAATTTAAGATTTGGAAAATATTAATAGTTTTAACAAATACAGTTAGCAATTAGTATATCATGTAAGAAAAGTTTTGTGTCTGCTATAGTGTGAATTTATTCTAGATATATAAAGATATTGAATTATAATATACATGACTTGTAGAATAGTCACCATGTAGAATGCTAACTTTTAATATGCGCAGTTCGAGAAGATCATTTTGCTTCCACTTATACATCACAATATATTTGTTTGTTGTCGGTCCAAAAGGATATCACTTTGCAATCTTTAAATGAAACAAATATGTATTGTTATTCTGTTTTCTTTTACATGATTTGAGATTAATTGGATTCACCATGACTGAATTTTAAGTAAAATTCTCATCCGTTTTAGTGACCTTATTCAAACATACTTAAACAAAAATAGTTATTTAACTTAATCTGATTGTAATTAAATGTTTATGTTAAATAACAGACTAACTAAATTCTAATGTTTCTCAGTTTACATTATAAGAAAACATTGTAAAGATTCCAGGACCTAAATTAATAGTCCAAATAGTGTTTCCACTTATCTACTTTTATCTTATATCGGTAATTTTAGTGAACCAATTTATAATTTATTGATATCCGGTATTGCAGTAAATTGTGTGTGTGTATTTTCTTATACACCTATGCGTAAAAACCTTTTAGAAGTTGTACAAAAGCGTCTGAGACCCTCACAATTGATATTGATAGACACAACTGTAACGCTATTTATTAAAAATATTTAATACAGATTCTTTTGTGAAAAATGCTAAGTATTATTAAAATAAATATTGATACAGATTCAATACTATAACTTAAAATATATTAAAAAATCCTTTTTGTTTAATATTTTTTATTTGTCTGTCTGTAGGGTATGTCGATAATTATTATTGCTATTTTAATGACACTAAAATAAAAAAAATATTATGTAGTTTAGTCATTTTAAGGTTGGATGATTCTATGCAAGTATTATTTTTATTTTATTCTACCCTAGACCAATGCTCAACAATTTCTTAATAAAATTTTCAACGACTCCTTTCGACACAATTTATTTTTTATTAAAAAATAGCTGTAGCATATTTTAAAAAGAATGCAGATTGTGCTTCTGATTACAACATTTTAAACTAAAAAATAAATTAATCTCTCGGGAAAAGGTGCTATTTTAAAAATCAATTATAAATTTATTAAACTTTTTTTCGTCATTAAGTTACTATTGTAGAATAATTAATACTAATGAGGATTTCTGTGCTTGGACGGAGGGATGAAGTACAAAACCAAATAAATGTTACAGTCTATATGTGGTACCTCTTACGATCCAGGTCTTATAATAGGCGGTAAGAGCGTTACTATGGTTACCGACGCAGTTCCGTTCAAATTATTAGGTAAAAAAATCGATTACCAAGAGCGCACTCCAGCGTTAGATATAATAGTCGATAGCGTTTTGAATGATCTTAAAAAAGGTAGACAATCAACCAATAAGTAACATCAAAAAGGCTTGGATATATGATAATTATTTACCATCATGTCTAAATTGGATATTCCTCGTTTATGATATTAATAAAACCCTTCTGTTGAAGTTAGATGCAAGCGTCAAAAGGACATTGAAGTCATGGCTCGGGATAGCGCATCTAGGGGCTTCTTCTACCTTATTTAGAGACCCACACATTGGAACTCTATAAACACCTAAGAGTGACCAAAAGACATATCATCTCAATATCGAATGTATCATCATTCGATATTGAGATCTATAACATAAATACATACATACATGTCTCCCAAAAGATAAATTTGCCGCAGAGCTGGAGTCACAACTTCAAGCCCATAAACAATTTATGATAGATGCTCAAACAAATAAAGCAGGGCTAGGATCAATTAGGAAAGAACAAGACATAGAAATAAATAGTAAAATCATTTATTCGGCAAGATGAAAATGATAATTACCGGTTGCACGCGATGAGCCTAGAATTGCAAAATACAAAAATCTCCTATGGTCACCGAATGGGTGAGATTTTTGTATTTTATACTTGAGGAGCTTACTGTACCCTGGGAAACAAACATACCCAAAGATCATACATTTAAGCTTAACAAGTTTTACGAATTATGTCACGAACTGATCAGGAATAAATTTATAGTTAATTTATACGCTGTAGAAGTAGGAGCGAGGGGTATAACAGCAAAATCTCTCTACAACTTATTTAAGGATCTCGGCCTTTCTAAAACGATCATCAGTTCATTTCTGTAACGTATTTCAAAGGCGGCATTAGTAGGTTCTTACGATATCTGGTTAGGTAGGGAAAGGAGCGTGAACAGTAAAAGTGTATGCGCATAGTAGAGGGGCCCCTTAAACCTACACCTGGGTCGCAAGTCCCAGGCATTGTTTGCGCTCCTCTCCTTGCAACGCGATGGGTCCGGCATCCGCACGGTGAATTCATGAAATGCTAAGACGTCTCTTTAAGAAAAGGCTTTTAAATGATAATATATTATATAAACAATATTCAAGAAAGCAATGTACTTCAAATTTCTTTCTTATAATATTGAGATATAAACGAATCAATTTTGATAAAGAAAAATAAAATTCATCATATTATATCATTATAATTATATCGAATCAATTTTTATGATCTGCAATGGCTTTCCTTATAGTAAATTAAGTTTTATTTTGAGTAACGAGTTTTATTAAATACTATATACTTGATTCTTATTTTCATGTGTATCTATATGTATGTATATGTGTATTTTGGTGATTGAGACATAATTACTTAGCATTTTCTAACAAATTTAAAGCCAAATAAAAGAGAATCTATATTCCACTCTTATAAATAAGTATATAAAGCGATAGGATCGCAATTGAGAATTATTCATATATTTATTAAATAGCGTAATATATATCCACTTATATTTGAGACCCTTCTCTATTAATTTGTTCCGTCTCTGTATTATGAGCACGTCATGAACGCTATTTCTTTGTATTGTCATCGTAACGACCGACAAGACAAGCCGTATATTAAATCTTCCATGTATGTCTATATCCGCAATATATATAATTGTAGCTTATTTGTCTTGTGTCGTTCTCAAAAATAATATAAAAAGATAGTTATATAATTATAGAAGTTATATATTATAAAAGAACATATTGAATTAAGGAATGGAAAAATTTATATTATATAATATTTTAAGAAAGTGTGAATGTTGTTATTCTATAAATAAATGATATCACAGGCTTTTGAAATGTTCATACAATTAATTTTGCTTATATATTTATTTTGTAGGTCACTACTTTGATATCTTGAAATTTCAATAATTTAAAGGTTTTTACAAAATCAATAATATTCATGTTAACATATCATTTATTTTATCTATTAATAATAATCTATCGAAATTAAAAAAAGGTTCAACGAACATAAAATATATAAGTTTAACTAAAGAAAACCATACCTTAGCTAATAATACTATTATTAACTAAGGTAATTAATTACATATTCTTCTCTTAAAAATAATAAAATCTTAGTGTTGCTCTAAAGTGTAAAATAAACAGTCATAATATTAAGCTCGTTTGGTTCAATTAGTACAAAGCATGGCTCATACTGGCTTCAGTCGACGCTCTAAGCGTCTTAATCCTCCTGCAATCTAAAGCTTTTATGTTTATATTATTGAACATCAAATTGGAATTTTAACAATCATTTTAATATTATTGTAATATATTTTGGGACGGCTTTATAGATATTTGAATGTATTTACCAAATGGATCTGTGTCATATACATAATATCTGTATGAGTGAAATGAAGTTAAAAATATGATATTTCATTTAATTCCTTTAAACTAGATTAACGTATAAAGAGATGAGTCGACGTGAACGTTCATTATTCATGAGTCTTTGTTATAAGATATAGCGCTAAACCCCTCCAGTTAAAGTTAACTTCAATTGAATTAGTACCTACAGTATAAGAACTTAATGAATTACACATACACTTCTGTTTTATTATAAACATAATTACACCATGATTACACCATGATTATGTATCCTACCTAGGCTATACATAGGTGCTGAAGCCTAGCTGTAGCCTTCTGACTGCACTGCAGTAGTAACATTTTAGCCCACAGGCTAAGGATATAATAGTTTTGTGCAGTTAAGAGGTTAGACTAGTCGTTATAATAAAACTGGGCCAGGTTTCGTTATTATATCGTATTCAATATTAAGAACGGTAAAATTAGAAAAAATCAATCCAAGCTAAAGATATAAGAATATTTTTTTCTTAAACCTATTTACTTATGAAACAACAGATATATTATCTAATTAAAAACGCGGAATTTTAAAAATATACAATTATTATTTTTTTGCATATATGTATTATAAGGTGATAAAACAAAAATTGTTTATTGAAGGTATGTTTAAGTACAAAGAGTTTTTCATTCTTAAAGGTACTACCAATTTGTCAAAGTAATTGCAACAGATCTGTATAAAATCTAAGCAAGAAACCCAGGTCCTTTCTTTGTCACATTTTTTAAAAATTAACTAAGAATATCTTTGAAAGAAATGTAAAAGATGTTGTCTAGATAGTCGCAATACTAATGACGAAATATAGAATACTAAATTCACGGTAGCTCAGTTGGTGACGGAACTACATCCCAGAGGTCGTAGTTTCAAGTGCTACCCGTATTGAAGAATTATACAGTTTATATTCAATTAATAGCATTTTATTATTCAACATATTTACTTATTACAAGTATAGTAATAGCGTTATAAACAGTATTTACGATTAAGATTTGAACAAAATCATTAATAGTTTTGGTATTTCTGAAGAATAAAATTATTATATAAATAGTTCATTGTTGTATTCAAATATCACTGAGTTATGTTTATCAAGTATTTTTACAGTTTATGCAAAAATGTTAAAATGTGATCTGAAATGTAACTCAACTGAATTAATTGAAATTATTAATTAAATTTAAATGGAGCCCTCACTAAACTTTCCTTAACTAGAACTTTTTTCGATAAAATATATATCTATATCTTATTTTTACTACATATTAAAGACAACAAACACTATTACAAATGAAATCCTAACTTTCATTACTTTCAGAGTAAGTATATATCAAACAGATTTATCGGGCAGTTTAGCCACAACGTAATATTTATCTTTCCTAAAATAAACCACAGGCCATTGCTTTAATGTTATATTAGAAGGTTATCATATGTTGTCACTGTGCATATAAAATTTTCCATTTAAAAAAATAATTCAAAAATTGTGTACCTCTGCACACATGCAAAATATCGAACAATTGATGGCCACAAAGCCGTTGTAAAGTAATTCTCTATTTAAGCAAATCTATAACTTTATATAGTATTTCATCTGTTATGCTATCACTACAAACCCAAAACATCTCACTAAAGAATGGAGTGCTAAAGTTACTTTTGAGTAGGGTTGACAGATGGCCGATAGCCATTATTATTTTATAAATACCTTCTTTGTTGTATTATGACCCCATAAAATATTTTTCTTTGAAAACTGACTTCTGAAGTAGTAATTAATTTCAATTGAGTATAAATAGAAAGCAATATAAGCATTATAAGTTACCCTATGAACCGACCAATCTCTTTCATCACGCATAGTGCTTGTATTATGAGCAGATAGTAAATATGTAAGTAGAAGACTTTAAGTCGTATAATTCGTCCAAAGCGTTTAAGCGTTCAAATATATTTAGTTCAATAAGATAAAATGATTAAGCACGGCGTTACTACCTCTATGATATTCTCGCATTTATAAATTTTTATAAAGGTCTTATCTTTACAGTAACAACATTATGCTGACACCGATACATATTTATTTTAAAAAAATATTTGATTAATCAGATACTATCTACATGATACGGAATCTTATATATATATATTGAAGCAGTTCCTTAAACAGACCTTCCTGAACGCAATTAGTTACGGTTGAACACAAAGGAAGGTTAATCGGCAATAGAACCTCAAAGCCATTGTCCTCGAACCTAACCTATTTAAAATAGGTATTAGTTCACCAACAAGTAAATCGAAAAATGTATATTACATAAGTTCACCTAACTATTAACTGAGTGAATAAGAAATAAGAGTTAAAAGTTATATATGTTCACATTCGAATACATTAGTGAAAACTTTTGGCCAAACTTGCTCATTGTAGATTCAGTGGATGTCGCTGATGGGAACATTTGCTTCACTAAGGCAACCGCAGCTATGATATTCTAGGTTTATGAATATTGTTTATATGACCTTCCATCATGCTGTTATCTACAGAACACGTTTTGCATTTAAAAAGCTACTCGAGACAGATTCTAAATGAGCTACTTGAGCAGATCGGCCACAGTTTACAGTTATTTCAATTATTTATAACTAATACAGCCTCGGATATACAAAAGTGGTTGAATTTATATTGTTTGACAATATTGGAGCCTAAAAAAAACATTTAGGTATGATTTGCAATAAAAATAGAATTTAGTTCATATAGATTTGGGCCACGGTCTCATGTTTTTATTAGTGTTTGGATTTGATCGCGCTATTTTATTAAATGCTTTTATTTAACTTGACATGTATCGGATAAAATCTTGTAACGCGAAATTTTAATACTCAGACTCAATGAATTTCGATGAAAATTAGAGCACATGTTCGGCTCCGGTGACAATACAAGTAAATGGGGTTACCCGAAGAAAACATCCTCTTTTGACTCCTGTTTGCCACCCCTACGTGTTTTAATCGCGTTTTCGACCATATTTGCCGAATTTTATTGTCCGGGTTAAATATATTTCACGAAAATTAGTCTTTATGTTATATTTTAGTTAAAATACAAGTGGGTTTTATTTCAATAGGTAACATATAATATATATAACATATAATATATATAATAATTTGTACAAAATAAATATATATTAAATATGCTTATACTTACAAGCGTACAATATTATATTCCATTATAATAAATTATATTACACTATTTGTACATTTATAATATCACCAAACCAATGCGAAACAATATTTTGTAGCAATAAAATTTAACACAGTTAACGGAAAAGTTGACAAAACAATGATTTAAGCGATCGAAGGGTAAACACGAAAGATTTAAAAGATCAAAAAAAGAAAATAAGTTTAAAATAAATTTAACTCTTTAAGCCAGATACTCCCGAATCGTCTTTGTCAAAGAAACGTAGCAAGTTTTTTTTTCATGTGTAAGTACGCTGGTAAGAGAGACAGGTGGTGCTCGTGTGACTCGTTTTTTTTCTTTCATTGTGTCGGTGAGGTTATGTCCAGTTGGAGAAGGAAGTGATATCTGACTTGAGAAGTTAAAAAAATTACAAAAAACAGAAGACAAAAAGTAAAAAAAAAATTACAAAAAAAAAAATTAAAAAAAACAAAAGACTAAAAAGTAAAAAATTAAAAATTAAAAAAAATATTTAAAAAAAAATTACAAAAAAATTTACAAAAAATATATAACAAAAAAAAATTTTTTTTTAAATGCTTTTTTTTCACTTTGTAAAAAAAGAACTAAAAAGTAAAAAATAATTTTTTTCAAAAATATCAAAAAAATTGATGCATAAAATTATTTACAAAAAAATTGATTCAAAAAATTATTTACAAAAAAATTGATTCAAAAAATTATTTACAAAAAAAATGTACAAAATATTTTTCAGATAAATCGTTAAATAAAAGCGTGGCGCGTTACATCATTTTTTCGAATGATATGAAATTTAACAAAGAGAAACTTAAGAATTAATTAAGTATTTGTATTGTCATTGTATAAGTATTTGTATTGTGTTGTATTTGTATTTGTCAAATATGATATGATGATAATATAAATATAATAATATTCATATGTAAATTAAACTAAGTTAGTTGGTTATTTCTTCTAAAGGAACGCAGAGAAACTGATTCTCAAAACTTAAGATGTCTGATCTCCGGGTAAAGACGCTCGTTCCAGATTTATTATATGGTTACAGCATTATTCTAATCCATTTACGGCTTTGTACGACTAGATTTTGTAACTGTAAATTAATTAATTAATTATAATATGATTTATAAAATTATTAACAAAATAGATATTTGCTGATATCTAGCGCCTGAGGAATTCAATTAAGCACAAACAACCTTTTTAAGTCACAAATTACTTTATGTTTAATTATTTATTCAAAACAATCCAAAAAGACCTGATATTAAAATTACAATTCCTGGTAATATTTCTCTATGTTTAATATTATTTAAGTAGGAAAAACTGTTGGTCTTTTTATTATAAATTTACGTTTCTTCCGCTTATTCAGTTTAGTTTATATCAGTATAGTCAGTCAGTACACCCAATACTACATATCCGATATTAGATCACTTGAGATATTCCCGGATGCACAAATAACTTTATAGCTCCAAATTAAATTTTAAAATAAAATGAGATGATATGAAATAAAGCAAACCCATAGAACAGCACTTGAAGCCACTATTCAAAGGATAAAGTATTCTGACTTTGAATAGATTTACTTACTTCGAAGAATATTTTACATTCACGTATGAATCTCTCAATAAAGTGATTTAATATTCTATCTGCACGTTAAAGACGCGTATCGCCTTTCAAAACCACATAGTTGTTCAAAGATACTATCTGATAATATAAAATTTGCTTTCTAATGCAGAAATGTACTATTTATATCAATTTTGAAACATATTTATTCAATAACATTATTGTCTCTTTTATTAATGCATCGCTTACTGCCTATGGATTACTTCTTTTCACTTAGTGATATAACTCTCATACTATTAATAACAATTTATTGAGACGCTTAGAAAATATAATTGCTAATTTTAGGTATATAATGTTTAACCTCATGGTAAGTAGAACCGTGGCGATAGAGATTTGTCATACTTTACCTTATCTGAGTATTCACTCAATTCATTTCTTTATATATCATTGTCACCAACACCAACCGCCACCACCACCAACAGTCTATTTATTGTGTCTTAAGCATTCTCTTCTTTTTTTTTAACATCTACATAATTAATTTACGTTACATTATAGTTTCAAATTGTCGATAAGCATCTTTTGCCATGTTAACTTTTTTAATATTGCTTCTTATAGCTCGCAGGCCCGTGTCCTGCCTGTGTCGATGATTTTTTCTAATGATTAATATAAAACCTATATGATATTATGACAATTAGCTAAGTGTATCGTAAAATGTTATCAATTCAGAAAATTCTATTTCAGTCTTCGAATACTCTGCATAACTATAACTTTTGAATATTTAATGATCTTTATGTTTTTCTTGAGTTTACTAGATTTTATATGATAAAGGCAGTTCACTTCATTAGATATAGATATAAATACTCGCACCTCTCTAAATACTGAGAGAAAAATGAAGGAGATATTTACAAATATCTATTTGTGATTTTGGCACCAAGCACTTGTAAAATAGTTTATTTTTATTTACATATTAAAAAATAATAATCAACCCGACTCTCAAGTAATATTATCGCTGATTTGTATTATGTAAATGGTTGAGAATTTGACATTCTACAAGAGATTGACAAAAAAAAATAGATATTTTAATTAAAAGATAAGTTGAGACTAACTAAAGATTGTTGTTAAAATATTTGAAATAACCATTATTACTGTGCTGTGTATGTATGTGTGTGCTTTTCTCTCTTCTACTGGTTGTACTGTAATTATTTTATTTGATTTGATTGTATGCTAAGTATCAAGGTTTGATCATCCTATCGGTGACTTGGCACGGGTACGCTTCGCAATGACGAGAGAGAGACTCGATCGTTGTGAATTTTTATGAACCACTCTATTGGATAGTAATATTCAACGGCTATACGACATTTAATAGTGCAGACTTAATTAATATCTTTTATACATAACAAGATTTTGCTGCATGTTAAATAAACACACTCAGTTAACTCAGAAGAATAGTATTAATTTCTTTTAAATTTCAAGGAAATTATCATGATTTTATAGATTTGTATACTTATTTGGTATATTTATTAATTGATTAAGGCAAATGAAGTTGCTGGCAACAACTAGTCTGAAATAAAAGTAAATTCCACCCGAACTGTTAACATTAATGATAAGTGCTACAAATATTTCACAATGCATAATATACAATATAATATTTAATATTTGATCATCATTTATTCTTCTACGAATGATTCCTAAGCGTCAAAGCATTGGTTTTTTAAACAAGAAAAACACCTGATTGCTGCGGGTGTTCTTTATTTATATTACTTTACTATCTTTTAGATTGCGTATAACAACTGCTGGTTCAAATGTTTGTGGTAGCTGATAATATGACAATAATGATCATTTCATATTATCACTACTCTTTAGTCTATCACATAAGAACACGAGACCAGGTGGTAGAGCATAGCTATCTGACTGCAGCTCGTATTAGGCTGGCTCGACCGGGGAATGACCACCCTCTCACAGAAGACCGTCGTGTAGGAACCAAATTCGTTTGGTTATGTTCCGTCGGTGAGTGAGAGAATCCGGAAGAATAACCCTCCCCCGTCCTCCGCCAAACATGAAGATGATGCCTAAAAGAAAAATACCCCAGGAGGGTTTGTTTGGTACCGGCTTTGTTGAAGCCGGAGACCCCCTCCCCGAGCAAAATCTGGGAAATGATTCTCGGATTTTGCTCAGGCTTCCCGTCGTACCTGGTTCAAGGCAAAGTATCGCCTTTTGTTTTTTTGACTCCTATCTTCAAGGCCGGCAATACTCCTGTGAATCCTTGGATGTTGCAGGAGTTCATGGGCGGTGGTGATCACGTACCATCTCTGACCCGCCAGCTCTTTTGCCCTCCTCTTACATAAAAAAAAACCTACCTTTGAAAAGCCTGTAAAAGCAATAGTACAAAGTAGTAGTAGTAGTCGAGTTTTTAATACGTAGACAAGATCTAACTAGTAAACCTAAATAAAATTGTTTTCTTAACCTTCATCTTTCTGTAACATAAATTTATTCATAGAAATATTTTCTTTTATAACATTAATATATAAAAATATACATTACAATAATATATTGCCGCATATTTTTATAACAAAACCCGTTACCGCGTTATGCTTTTATAAAATTTTTACATTTCACATAAAGAGCAATATAACGTAGCAGGTTGTCATATCCATAATGTACTAAAATACTAAAAAGCTTTTTTATTTTGTTTGTTATTTTATTTCGTGTATTGTTATTATTATTGGTATTGGTAGTGGCAACAATTACATTTGCAAAATATCACAATAATCTTTGATCTTATTTTACAAAGGTTTATTTTCTACCTCTTACTTTTATTTTATAAAATCAATTATGTAAATTATATTTATTCAATGCATATTTAGTATGATTATGAGTAATTATATATATTTCTCCGTTGCTCAAAATGTATCTCTGAAAGATCCCTTATAAAGTTTTTATATTTCTCATGTAACCTAAGACTTAAGGAGTTGAAAGCAATATTGGAAAAATACTTATAATCTATAAATATAATTTTTATTTTACATATATTAACTTAACCGAGTAAGGCGTTAAATTTTTTAAAGGTCAATCAAGTTATCTCTTATATTGTTTCTGTTGAATGAAATATTAAGTCTTAATTTAACTTTAAATTATATAATAATATTAATACTATACAGGTGCTTGTAATACCTCAATGATATTTATTTCAGAAAATTCTCTGAATTTTTTTATCAATTTTGAAATGCGAATTAGTACCATAAACTCAAAATAGTGTAATTATTGATATAAAAGTTACTATTCACTTAATATCGACTGTAACCAACGTAATAGATAGTAGATAGATGGACCATCATCCATTATTACTAGTATAGTGAACAAGACAAATAACACAACAGATAATATATGATATTTATATTTATTAAAATTTGACAAAAGCATGAGCATCTAATTATAATTTATCCTTAGTTCACTGATGTATTGAAGAGTTTTTTTTTGTTAAAATTATTTATACTACTTATTACTAGTAATTACTACTTTAGTTTTTGCAACTACTTAGTTGAGATTTAAAAACTTCAAAAGACTGTTCTTATGAACATTAATTGTCTAAAACTTACTTCTTAAAAAAACATATTATAAGAACCAAATAAATAGTCTAAATTTATTTGAGATCTTATAAGAACTTCTCTGGTAAATATTATTATTATAATTCAGAATGAAACACTATGGAATTACATAAAATTACAGTATTAGAAACTTAAAAGTATTACAGTCGTTTTCTTTCTAGGATGTGATAATTTCAAACATTTTAAAAATTTACTTTAGGGAAATGTCTTTATTCATATGAGAATTTAATATTTATTTTACAAATATCTGAGTTTTTAATATCTTCTAATACTAAGCGGAAACTTTTATGATCCTTGAGCACGAGTGAACACGTGTTTAGGAAAGTTTGTGCTTTTTGACCAAACACGCTAAGATTTCACAGACTTTCGCATTTTCATATGTATCTTTTTATTGTATTCTTGATAAGAAATATATATTAGAGTTCTTTAAACCATATTATTCAAATTTAACCTGTCTACTGAAGAGGTCACCCTCTCTAAGGGTAAGTATTGATTTATAATATTAAAAGTTCTCAATAGATATTTAATAAAATATTGTGTGGTTGTATAGTTAGGTGGAATTTACTGATATACTTATTACCTGCATTTCATCATTTCACAATAGTCACGGAGAAAGAGAGAGATATCAATGATATAAGTAGAATTCATTATCATTTCTCTGCTTGAGTTCTGTAAAAGGTTTTCTAACACCCTCTATTAAAGTGGGTGCATACTTATTGTTTTATTTTTAAATTATATAGGATTGGTGAGGTTTCCTGCTACAAGTGCCTCTTGTATTATTTCTTTCTGATGATCTGTTTAAAATAAAAGGAAGTTATTTTTTTTCACTGATTTCAAACGAATTTATTAAATGTTTTTCGCTTTAACTGCGTTTCGGCTCTGAATTATCTTTACGTTACTTATAAAAGATTATTAAAAAAGAGCTCGTAAATTTGGCGCTGTACAGACACTCCAAAAGGTATACATACAAAAATTAGTTGCTATAAATAGGGACGTGCATGTGCCATCTATATATGTGTCTTACTTTTGTGATTTCAAAAAACAAAATCATCTGCACCCCCATATGACGTCAAATTCTTTTCAAGTTAAGGAGTCTTTATATATATTCATAGCTAGTGCCAATTTAACATTTATGGTTTTAATAGTAGTGTTATGTTTTTACAATTTAATATGATCGTTTATAATTTTAATTTTGTTTAAGTAGACTACAGTGTTACTTAACAATTAATAATAATGTCGATCAAGTTTATTATGTTCATTATTGATGAATTTGTATTAATTAATTCTCATCAAATGTGATGAAGAGAATAATATAATATATTTTTAGTTACCTTTTATCAATTTGCAAATAATTAACATTATTAGTCAAGCTGACACAAAATAATGTCTGTTTAACCTTATTATTCTGATATGGTAACCAACGAATAAACAAGAAGCTAATCAGCTTACAAAGTGATATAACATGTTACAGTTAGTGACTCCGCATTGGCCCTCGGGGTAACGTGCTCCCAAATAAATAACAAGTTAAATTGCCTTCGAAATATATATCACATGAAATTGCATAGGACCTTTTTTTTATTAACGAAATGACATCTTCACGAACGAACTTTGTTCCTTCTGTATTGTTTTCACTTTTCTTGGATGGATGGATGTATGGATGTCTGTGGACAGGAAAAAATTTAATTACTATCGAGAGATGATGCTGTTTATAATTTACTGTTTTAGTTTATTTTCATATTTAATTATATTACTTTTTGGTATTTTTTTAGTAATTATAAATAACCCTGTATTTATCATTTTCTTTTCTTCAACAAATAATAATCATTTTACTTAAAAATCAATTGTTTTTTTATTAACATTTATAATTTCGTCAAAGTTCTTTCCGGAAATACCCTGGGTATTTAAAAATACTGGTAAGATTTTTTACAATATCTGCATCATTAATGATCACTTAGGTTTTGATTGTGTTCATTATTCTATAAACTAAACTCATTAAAGAGTCATGTTAATTTAGCATTACACTTGTATATGAATACCGTACAAGTCCAAATACGTCTCAAGCAAAACAAATCAAATTAAATGAAGTTAATTATTTATTTATTTACTTATTTCTATCTTTTACATTCTGATTCAATACCAGTGATCACTTGTGTACGTCAGAAAAGTGTGTGAACTGTGAAACAAAGCAGAATCAGAATGTATATATCTATGGTACCATATTTGAGTTTGAAAGTGTTTATGTTTTTAAATCACGTAGATGTGGGGAGATTATTTTAGCATTTAGCAGCAAAATATTATTAAAACTGCTTCAAAATTAAAGCATATATAAAGAAGTCTCGGCGTCTTGAGTTATTAATATGTTAGATGAATATTTCTTTGTAATATGATTATGATGGCATTTTTATACTTGATTGTACATTTTTGTTGCATCGTTGAGGAATTCTCGAAACATAAAAATGTGTAGGCGTTTTATAACGCTCTTACTACGTGCTTAAAATCTGAAACGACGACAATATATTTTACTTCTACAAAAACGACACAAGCTTGGGCAAAGCGAGTAAGGTTGGAGTAATATGTAAAGTTGTATGTTATCTGTTCTACAAATACCTTAAAAGCTTTTAACTAACTATTAAAGTCAGATGTAATATAAAAGTCTTATGTCAAGCAGTCGCAAATAGTGGATGGTCGCATAAAGCAGCAAATTAAATTAAGAATAACATAAATGTTGTAATTAGAGAGGTAAAGGTTAAACCTTAATGATCGGTTATATTTCCGTTCACTTAACGAACACTAACATTTTTCATTCGTCAATTATCCTCGATGTACATACGTTATACTTTACAATACTAAATGTTAGTAAATACGAGTATATGTTTGATTTCACATATAATCATTTATTTTATAACATACTTCATGAAACCCAATATTTAAAAATACATTATCTAGCTGTTTACACAGTGAAATATTTGTTACATTTCTATCGCTAAGATGTTTATGGAACACTCAATCAAATAAAATTGAAAAAATGTTGTTAAACCATAAATAATTTTATAAAAATTTGTAGTCACTAATTTGTTAACGCGTTCATATATTATTTTCCTGCTTAATTTGCAATAGTTATATTAATTTAGAACATTGAACACTTTCAATTAATATTGATAGTATTATTTAAAAATTCGTGAAATGTTACTCCCTGACTGCTTCAAAGGCAATTTAATTTGGCTTCTAATTAATAAATTGACAATGAACTAAGTATAACTTTATGTAGTAAAAGCTTTCTTGTCATTTTCAAGAATATTGAGACCAATTTTAGTGTCGTGTATTGAGTTTGTTAATTTAAATTAAGAATTTGGAATGTTAAGAGAAAGTCAATTAACAGAACAACCAGCTAGTCATTTAAATTAAAATTATCTTTTGATAACAGGCGGAGCCTTCACGAAATTAATGTATTTAAAACTCCTTTTAATTGAATAAAAAATATAATTAGTTAAATTAATACGAAAACAATTACAAAGAAATGTTAAGTATTCTTACAAAAGAGTTTTAGATATAACCATACTTTGTACTGCATGAGTACTGCATCTACTTTATTATTTGATGAAGAGTGGAACACTTTCATTGAAAAATAATCTTGACATGTAAAATATAAAACACAAGAAGCATTTAGAAAAAAAACCAAAACCAAAATCTTACATAGCAAATTAACTTCGCTCCTTGAGAATTCAAGGTTAAATTTTTATAAAATACATAACAAAGGACGCTACAGGAGTTTTTAGATATGTTTAGTTAAACCATAGTAAAATAAATATTATAATGATCTTATAAATTAAGATCTAACTAATCTAAATCTAATCTAAAATTAATTCGCCAACCTTGTAGTTGGGGCTAATGATAATATTTATAATTTCTAATAATAAAGTTAATAATGTTTGTAATCACAGTGTTTTGTTCAGAGTGAATGTTTTGTACATTCAAATTCAAAAATAAGGTGTCACGTTTCAATAGTTTACATGAAACGACTCTAACTCTGTGAAAGACAAAGAAGAAGTCACAAAAACTTAACATTGAATCTTGAAGGTAATTTATGCAGAATCATACACCTGATCTTTTCAGAATAATCACATTAAAATAAACTTAAGTGACACTGACAACAGTCATATGATAGTATTAAAAGTCAACTTCTAATTATGCAAACATAATGGAATAATTAGAATGTAGGTTAGGATACATTAAAAAAATAACTGATTTTGAACAATAGTCAATAACATTTTATTCTGTTCTTAGTTAAATTTACTAGTGATTAATTTATTTAATGAAGCTGCTAATCGAAATTTCTTCCTATAGAATTTACTTTTGTAATGATAACTTTATACATTTTTCCATAAGTAATTATAGTTATGGAAACTCCATTAAGAAAGTTATGGAACAAAAGTATAACGTTGTTACATTATAAAGGCAAAAAACGATAACAAATGAAATCTTTGATTTTAGAGGTCAAGAAAGATTAAAAATACTTGAAAAACCAAATTAACAAAAACGGAAAGTAAAAACGGAAACTTTTCGGTTTATTACTTTAGGACCTTTATAACGGACAATGACCCCTGATAGGGGGTGAAATTACTTTATCAAAATAAGCATTTATTTTTAATACTTGTTGTACAACATAATAAAATCAAAGATTTGTATAAGTAAACTTAAAATAAAAATAAATATATATTCTATAAAATTATACACATATCTTAAAGGCATCCAAATTCGAATATATTCAATTGTAATTAGTGCAAGATATTATAGTTTATTGTAAATTTAAACCTGATCATACCAAGAATAATTTGATTAACTTATATCCTATTTAATACTGAACTATTTACCTTATTATATACTAGCAGGTTACCCGTTGCTTCGCGACGGACGGCGAAAGTGATCAAACATTTTGTTTGAATTTCCATACCACCTAGTAACTCTTGTTTCTCACATCGCAGCGTGTTGAGAATAAACATAGAGACTGGCCAAATAATTTTAATTTCTACTGCAATGCTATGAGAGAAGAGAGGGAGCGGGGGTAAACTTTGCAGTTTTTTAGCTGTAACTTTGTAACGGTTTGGACCTTTGCAAAATCCTTTCTTATTGCACCTATTCAATACGTCAGGAGTCTTGTGGCTAAATTTCAGCTTTTTTGGTATTACTGTTTGGGCTGTAGAGTGATGAATGAGTCAGTCAGTCAGTGAGTGTCTTTGTTTTTTATATAGTTAAGATTCAGAATATTTATTACTTTGAAAACTTCATACTAAAAATAATAAATATAATACTCAAAAACTATTGTTCAGGTCATCATACATACATACATCATATAAAACAATATTAGTTCATAAACCAGTTGTCAAAAATTTTACTAACATTTCTAGAAGAGCTGACTATTCCACCGACTTTTTTATTAAGCACATGCGAAAAGCAATTTCCATAGCAAAGGAAAAGACTGTGATGCGTCCTATATGGGATCCTAAATTAGTAAAACAACATTTAATGCATAATATTCCGGACGTGACTAACTTGTACCAGATATTGAGACGTACAGCGATTTTACTGCTTTTATCGTCGGGGCGCAGAGTTCATGATCTAACGCTCCTGACTGTTGAAGATGGCAGGTATATCGACCAAGGCAATTCAATAATATTTTGGCCACGCTTTGGTTCAAAGACTGATACAGCTAATTACCGACAATCAGGATGGAAGCTGTTGAGTCACCCATGCACAGCTTTTTTTTATAGAGCTGTCAAAAGAGCGTCGACAAGGAAATAATTTAGTTGATTTATTTATCACAGCAAGAGGAACTCCTAAAGCCGCGTCAAGAACGATAATTGGAGGCTGAATAAAATCGGTTTTGAGAGAAGCAGGAGTAGAAGCATCCCCAGGTTCTGTACGGTCTGCGGTGGCTTCGCGTAGCTGGTTAGAAAATTTTTCAATGGAGAAGATTTTAGAGACTGGTAATTGGAAACAAGTACATACCTTTCAAAAGTATTATAAGAAAGTAATTTCAAATCAGTCTGAAGTAAAATGTAAGGTATCATTGTCTAATTATTTCAATTCGATACGTTAATTATTGGGCTATGCTATATGATTACTGGGTTAATTATAATGAATCTTTATTTTCAGTTTAACTTATAATTTCCTTGAAACACATTATAGCGTCATTTTATTGCTTTTTTACCACCAGGAGATAACAAACATGTCACTCAAGATGGATTCCCGATGTCTAAACGGAATAAATAATAGAGAGTTTTAACTTACAATAAAACTTACCTATCATTTTTACAAAAGACATCCGGAATCCAGGTAATGTCTACCTGGTGCATCTCGAGTTATAATAAAGGTAAGATCATTCGTGTTCAAAAAGCAGGTCGCTAGTTCCCTCTAAAACTTAAGTCTAGAGGGCGCTAGCATCGCCAAAACAGCGAAGGAAGGAAGTTACTAGGCTCATAAAGCTAAAAAGACAGGTGCTTGACTCAAGATGGATTCCGGATGTCTTTTGGAAAAATAATTGGTAAGTTTTATTGTACGTTAAAACTCTCTATTATTGCGGTAATAACATGTTAAAACTATAACGATTTATGACATTGAACTTTGAAACAAAAGTGTGTTTATCTAAAATTTTTAAAATATTTTTTATAGACAAATGTATATTTCAATAAAAGATTCATCAATATTACTAGGGCTAAATCCTGTTACCTCTAGGATATCATTGTTCATATAAAATTTGATGCTAGTGTCGTCTGGTTTCTTACTTATTTTTATTATTATTAAAACACCTAAAGCTTACGTTGAAAATATATAAATGTTAATGGTTAATTAATTATATTAAAACTAATCAGGGTTTTATATTAAAGTTTATAATCATCTGACGTTGATTAGAGTTTAAATGGATTACATAATTATTATAAATATTGTTACTTGTATTTCTAGAAATTATATTTTTGGGCAAACAAAAGTGTCTTCCTTTTGACAATTTAAATTTAGTTATAGGTTATAGGTTATAGTTTATTAGATTATATTTTTGCTTAACAAAATCTACCTAATTTTTCATAACAACATCTACTTTAAAGTATCCTTTATCTATAATTAAGACAATAAACAAAACAAACAAAATCTATTTTCACATCAATTGACATTTCATTAAAATCCATTAAATACTTTAATAAATAAATAAGAAATCTAACAGAGACCTAAGCAACAGATAAACAGACAAAAATAAAACTTTTAGTTAGGGGTCTTCATCTTGTATCTACAGATATATATAACATATAACATAACATAATAATAACTATAATTAAAATATATGTATGATGTATGTATTTGACTTCTGAAGCTACATAAATAAAATTACAAACATATTCTTTAATAAAACATTTTTATTATACTTAAAAAGTCCCATATTCATAAAGACGAATAAAAATCGTATTAATAATTGTTCTTAATTATTAAAGTTCTCGTGTCAGTAGAGAAATATGTAGAAATATATAAAATGAGAAATTTCATTATAAGTTGCTATGTTTCTCGACCGTATTGAGCTCATTTATCGATTTTTTAAGAAAGATTGAATAGTAATTCTTTCTTGGTACGAGAAGAGTAGTCCGTGACCTAATAATCTCTGGCTTTAATCATACTATCATATTAAATTTTACTGTATTATCTTTTAATATATTCTATACTTTAGAGCAGGGAAACTTTTCTAACAGATTATATTATACTGCAATCATTAACACCAGTATTAAAAAAATATTTAAGATATATTCAACTGTAACGTATTTTAAAATTTCCTTAACTCTTTTGCTTAGAATAAAAATTGTCCTTGCTGGTGAACATCTACCCAGACGAATAATAAATTTGTTTTACATATTACAATTGCTAGTTCATAAATGAGTTTATTATACAATTTATGTTTATACTTATTATAGACCACTACAAACAGTGAATATATGTTATGAAAATGTACTGTAAAAAACATTTTTAAATTTTTATGACAATTTTCAATCTTAATAACTTGCAAAAATCTGAAAGCTGTAACGAAATATACACTAATGTACACAAAATGTTTTATGACTTGTCCGTTGTCATCCCAGACTGTGATTCACTTTATGTAATTTATAACTGAGCGACGATTAGCAGGACTGACGTGGACAATTTCAGAGTTTTATGTTTAACTTTGAGGCAAATGGACAGACACTCCATAAACAGGTTTTTATAAAGAAACACAAATGAAATGAATATAGAGATTTGAGTAATGTTAAATCTGTTCAGTTTTTAAATTACGTTTCCCCCAAAGTCAAAGCAACCTAGTTAAGCCGCATTGTTTTAAACAAACCCCATTGTCTGTACGTCTGTGGGATGTTGATGACTAACTAGGTATTATTACTTTAAGTAAAACTCTCGAGTTATACTTCAATGATTATTCTTGTATATTTTGTAAGACCTAAAGATCCTTGTTTAAACATTGCAAGATATAATCTCCTTATACTTTAAGTTATGTTAATACTTACTTACTTTTTTCTACTTAACCAGTTATTAGGTAATAATGGCTTATAGGAACGATTTTAAAATGTTTTTTAATGTAAAGTAAAATTAAAAAAATGTTTTTGTATGGGGCCTTACTTAGACATTTATTATTTCAAACTGAATTTGCATTGTCATAAATAATATACTTTTTGTATAAGTCATATTATTATAATAATTAAATAAACATTTGTACAGCTAATAGCTTTTTCCCTTATCTTTATAATGTGAGGATTAGTTCAGACGCATAGTGTGATTATCCAAATGTATAGAGTAAATATGAGAGTCGGTTTTATATACATAAATTATCTAAAAAATTCCAGATAGTATTAATAAAAAAGTTTATACCATCCGTGCCAAAAAATATATGGTAATATAAGTAATAAGAAAATTATTTATATATTTTTTTTATTTCTATGCGCCACTGTAAGAGTAGTTTGAAAGAACAAATATTTAAGTCTGTAATTCTTATAGTCTATCAACAGCTAAGTTACTCACCATCTAATAATTAGATAAATAATATACGAGGGGAGGTCCAAAAGTTCGTGGAATGAAAGGGATCTAAATAAAATAAAACAACAAAACTATGTTTCCTTTTCAATATAATCACCCTTAGGCTCAATACATTTATTAGACCTATGAATTAATTTTTCTAAACCACTATAAAAATAGGTTTTATCTTTTCCGTCAAAATGATCCGAAATTGCCTCCCTTACCTCATTGTCGTCGGAAAATATCCTTCCCCTTAAGTCTTTTTTGAAATTGGGGAATCAAAAAAAGTCATTTGGGGCCAGGTCTGGACTTTAGGGTGGGTGAACTAGAGATTCGAACCCATGCGTGTGCAGAGCAGCCATTGCAATTCTGCTCTTGTGAACCGGTGCGTTGTCTTGCAAGAGCAACACACCCTTTGTCAATTTTCCTCGCCGCTTTTCCTTGGTGGCACCCTTTAATTTTTCTAATATCGTTGCGTAGTATTCTCCGGTTATAGTCCTTCCCTTTTCTTTGTAATCAATCAAGATTATACCCTCACAATCCCAAAAAACAGTAACCATCATCTTTCCAGCCGACTCCGTCACCTTAAGTTTCTTTGGCGGTTGTGTCCCCTTTTTATGCCATTGCATGGACTCTTGTTTGGACTCAGGCTCAAAGTGATGAACCCATGTTTCATCTCCCGTAACAATTCAGTCCAAAATCTATGCAGGTTTATCTCCACATAACTCCAAAAATTGATTGAATGATACCGTTATTAATTTAATATTACATTCTTATTTTATTATAATTTTCTGCTTATTACATCTGTTTAGTTTAAAGAGATGTAATAAGTGTAGATATCTTTGTTCATATTAAAATTTTGTCGGTATAAGTTAAGAACATTTTAATGGTTAATTAATTATTTTGAAACAAATAAGTGTTATAAGAAAGTCTATAATTAATTGAGCTTGTTACAAACTCAGTTCTAAATAATTACGTAAGCTCGTAGCTCTTAGATACGATATACGATTATACAAATCTTATATCGTATATGTCGGGCGTTGCTTAGCCAAGACAAGCACAGAACCGTAGTTTGTGGAAAACTCTGGGAGAGGCCTATGCTAGACAGCAAGACAATCTTCACGCCCCGGTGTCAGATATATAATGTGTTTGATACTCGTATTTATTTACAAAAATGTAATAATATATGTAATAGGTGAAGTTAAGCATTTGTGAGATTGTTTAATAATGGCTATTACTATTATTTTTATTATTATTATTATTATATCATATACATATGAGTATAAATGCATGACATACTATATGAAACATGAAACTAATTTGAATTACAAAATTAAGATGTAGTTAGAAACTCGTAAAACTGCAAAATTGCAAAAGCAAATCTCTCTTTTTAAACAGCATTGGCTTTGGAAGTTTTGAAGATAACAAGTGTCTCGTTTCAATACAAATAATCAATTTGACAATAATTTTACTAACAGAAATGTGTAAGATTATTTACTTGGGTGGCTAATGATTGCTCATTGATGTCGACATTAAACTGCTAAATATCTAACAGTACACTACTAGTTACATATATAAAATTAACTTAACACTTAATTATCACTTAATTAATACTTAATTTACACTTAACACTAATTAACACTTAAGTTTGTAGCAAAAAGCACCAAAATAAAATCATTTTGAATGAATACATACGTTATAAATTCAGAGTTAAAACTTCGAAATACTTTTAACCATGAAGCTGCTATACCTACTATGCATTATACTTTTATACATAATAGAATAGTAGTAGTTTTAGAATCGATTTTGCTGGCGTCTTCTCCGGGGACAACGAAAGGAAAGATGGAATTCAATCCTTATTACTGATAAAACTTAAAATAATAATAATGGGATAAGAAAATATACGACAACGTAATTGCATTATCATTTTGATACTTTTTACATGATTCTATAAATTAATATATCACAGTCCCAATTATCTAAGTATCTTAGGGATGTTGTCGCAACAAAAAAAATGGAATGTATTTGAGCCATTTTGGGTACTAAATAATTTTATTTTAAAATAACTTTTCTCAATAAAATTTAAGATGTATAATTTAATAAAGATTATATCAAAGGTATGAAGATGATTATTACGTCGATGATTTCATAATTTATTAATGTCGTATGTTCTATTTTTCTTGTTATCTCTATGTATACCTGTAATATCGATGTTACTTAATTTCAGCAAAAGCTTACTGTGATTTACCGTATCAAATGCCTTCTTCAGGTCAATAAAGATTCCCAAAGAAATTATTCTTTTCTATTGATCTTATTTCTGTAACCAAGTCTATAACAGCGATAAGAGTGCTCGATTTTGACCGGAAACCGTACTGCTGACTAATGAGAAATTGTTTTTCTGATAAGTAATTATTCAAGCGCTTGTATAGTATTTACTCAAATATTTTAGATATCACTGGTAGCACTGAAATAGGTCGATAGTTATTTGGGTCACTTTTACTACCAGATTTATGAATAGGACTACTTTTATCAATCTTTAGGGATTCAGGAAAGGTGCCGTCAGACAAACATTTGTTTATAATATCAGCTAATCTCTGAGAAATTATATTTTTTATACATTTTAAAGCTTTAGTACTAATTCCGTCTATCCCAGTACTTGTGTTGCTATCTAGTTTGTCAATTATGTTTGATTACTTTTACTTCACTATTACACGGTGCTAACTTACTCAACGTTATATCATGTTTGTAACCACAGTCGTACATAAATATGTTATCGTTATTCGAGTAATATATATTAGGTATTTTATTTGCTAAATCTAAGCCAATGGTAGAGAAAAACTAATTAAAGTAACTACAAATTGCATTACCTTCAGTGACAACACCTGAATCCAATACGAGTTTAAGGGGAGTACAACCTTCTCCAATCCTGTTTAAAGCTAAACTATTGATAGTTTTCCACATTTTTTTTGGATGACGACTGCAGGCACTAAATAAAGAGTAATAGTATTTTCTTTTGCGGGACCTTATTAGGTCTTTCGTTCTTTTATTTTCTTTCTCATACAGATGTTGTAGGTTTTTATCAGTAGGATTAACTTTAGTGTCTTGCCACAACCTGTTTCGCTGATCTGATTTCTGATTTTGTAGGTTCTTATCAGTAGGATTAGCCTTAGTGTCCTGCAATAATCTGTTTCGCACATTAATCGAGTCTATTATTTCTTTATTTATCCAATCTTTTTGGGGTGCATTTAAAAATTTCGTCTTGTAAATTTTGCTTTTATTTATGTGTTCTAAAATAAAATTTTCCAAATTATGATATTCTTTGGTTTCGTTGCAGTACTCTACTTTTAAAGCATTTGTATATAGATTGTCGTAATTCAGGGCTTCATACCGTATTTTATTAGACACTTGCGGTGCCAAGGTGCCTATTTCTAGAAAAATCTGTTTATGGTCGGATAAAGATGAGTCTATTATTGACATGTTAAAAGAATGATTGTTAATATTTGTATAAACATGATCTAATATTGTGCTTGTTGTGCTTGTTTCGCGAGTACTAAATTTCGACTTTCGACTGATGCACTACGACGCCACATCCACAAGTCTATCGAAAACGGCAACACTGCAAGAACTTGGAAATTTCTTGAATCGCTAGGAGTTGGTAAATCACCCCATACATCTTCTATCAATATTGATATTGACCTTCTAAACAAACATTTTTCATCATCAGAAGCAATTGACAATTATGATAAAGATTGCACACTTAAGTCCCTTTCATCTCTTCCAACTCCTGATTTTCCGCCGTTCACATTCTGTCCTTTCACTGAATGTGATGTTAAGAAGAACGTACTGTCCATTTCGTCGAATTCTATTGGGGCAGACAGCGTCAGCCGGAATATGATCGTTCCTATCCTAGATGTCATTTCCCCCATATTAACCCATATCCTAAATCATTCCATCTCTATTAATAAATTTCCTGAAGCTTGGAAACAGGCCCAAATAACTCCCATTCCTAAAAAAACCAAACCCGTAATGTTCAGCGACTTTCGTCCAATCTCCATTCTACCCTTCCTCTCTAAAATCCTTGAAAAATTAGTTTACGAACAGTTAAACCTATTCCTTAATAAAAATCTCCTTCTTAACCCCTTTCAATCTGGATTTCGTCCCGGTCATAGTACGGTTACTGCGCTGGTCAAAGTCACTGATGACATACGTTTAGCAATGGATAATAAACAGTTGACAGTATTAACATTGCTAGACTTTAGCAATGCCTTTAATACTGTCAATTATGACATCTTACTAGCATTGCTGCGTTCTATTAACATATCTCCATCAGTGACAGACTGGTTTCGGAGTTACCTCACTGGCCGTCGACAGCGCACTCGGAATGGTACGACCCTCTCGTCCTGGTGTGATGTCTCGGCAGGGGTGCCCCAAGGCGGCGTGTTATCTCCTCTACTATTCGCAATTTTCATTAATTCTATCTCTGAGCATATCACTTCTTTCTATCACATGTATGCAGATGATGTACAAATATATCGCCATTCACACCTCGAAAATCTATCTTCCGTTGTTTCACTAATGAATAAGGACCTGAGCGCTATTTATAAATGGAGTAGGCAGTACGGCTTGAACGTTAATCCTGCAAAATCTCAGGCTATCATTATTGGTAGCCCACGAATGATTGCAAGGGTTGATTGGCAAAACGTACCTCCTATTGTATACAACAATATTGCTATACCATATTGCTCTAATGTTAAAAATCTTGGCATCTATTTGGATCAGAACCTATCTTGGAATACGCAAACCAAAGAACTCAGTAAAAAAACGTTTGCGGCCATGAGTGCTCTATTACGATTACGGTATTTTCTTCCAATTCCTACCAAAATTATGTTAGCCCACTCCCTTCTTCCCTCTATTTTAGATTATGCTGATGCAAGTTATCTAAATTTAACCGAGGACCATTTAAATAAGCTTGAGCGACTCCAAAACAATGCTATACGGTTTATATTTGGTTTACGCAAATATGACCATATTTCCGAATTTCGACAAAAACTCAAGTGGCTCCCTATACGCTATCGCCGGGATTCACATGCTCTTTCCCTCCTGTACTGTGTACTATTTCACCCAAAAACTCCTACATACTTGAAGGAAAACTTTAAGTTTTTAGGAGCACCATCTGAAGTACGATCATCACAGTCCTTACTTATCAGAATGCCTGTACATAGCACCAAATTCTATAAACAGTCTTTTACGGTACATTCCATTAAATTGTGGAATGACTTACCACTCAATATTCGGAAATCAAAATCGTTATTAGTTTTTAAAAAATCTGTTAAGGACTACTTTTTATCCAAGGATATCTAGGACGACAATTATCGTGTACGTATATTATAGATATTGTTTAGTTTATATCTTAATATATATTGTTAATAATTTTATTTATGTAACACGTCTATGTATTCGTGTGTAGTTATTTTTAAGTAGGTTTATTTATTTTTGTACATTTACGCCACCTACTGCTTCATTGGATCATAAGGGTATTTCAACATTAATATTGGTTGTCTGGAAGAAATCGCCTATAGGCGATAAGACCGCCTTTTGTATCTCCATCGTTTTCTATATTTTTTTTTTGTTATATATTTTTTTTTACTTGTTTTTATGATATGTATGGTGTGCAATAAAGAATATAAATAAATAAATAAATTTTCGGTCTATTTTGTTAATAATCTTATAGCCTGTTTCCTCTATTGGGTTTATATATTCAAAGACGTAGTTATCCTTACCAAGCAGGTCAATGTTAAAGTCACCAAAAATAACAGCTCTTTTTGTCCGTTCCAACTGAGTAAAAAACAAGTCCATAAAGTTTTTGATGTTTGAGTCACCAGGTCTATAAATAATACCAACGTCTAAGGTTAATTTATCCATATGTATCCACACGTAATGGTTCCCATTTTCACATAATTCTTCTCTTTTTTCAAATGAAATACTGTTGTATGTAATGTATGTAAAGGGAAAACACCACCTCCCTTACCTTTATTCCTATAGTTATATATATGTTGATAGTTTGATATACTATAGCAGACAGCTTCGTGCTGTGAACTAATCCATGTCTCAGTAAATAACATAGTCTTAGGGATTGTTTTTATTATGCACTGTATTTCATCAAACTTGCCCGGCGTTCGGATACTGCGTAAGTTAGCGTAAAAACATCACAATGAATTCGAGTGACATTGTATATCTTCAGAATTTTGTAAACTGTAATGATCTAAATCCAAATCCAATAATTATTATCGCGGGTATTCCATTTTTATATTTAATTATAAGATACTTCTCGCCACTTTATTGACGTTGTTGAATTTCCTTTTTTATTAAATCTAAATATTTCTTTCGAATTGGAGTTTGATCAGAGTAAAAATGGGTATTATTAGATAATTTTGTTTTATTGCGTAGCAAATATTTCACTGTATTGACATCACTAAAACATGCTTTTGCAAACGCTGGCTTAATTTTAAGAGAAAAATACTAAGTATTGAATTGTAAATCTCAAAAGACCCTAAAAAAAAACCACCGGTGACGCTGTCATGGCCGCAGAGAAATTAAAAAAAAAAAGAAAAAATGTATCAACCGACACACACTTGTCCAGATTTGTCTATTTATTATCTCTATTGAATCGGGCAATAACCTACCATATATCAGTAAACATTATTAAGCTTTCTTCAAATCTGCGTAACCCATTAAAAACTGTTTAATCTAGGATGAATCCAATGTCGTGTACTCTAACAAAGTTTTATGAATTATTAAGAACGAGGTCGTTCCCTCTTTGTTAACCTTTTAGCTCTTGTTTTATTCTCAAGGGAAAAGAGTAAAAAGTTAATTAATCTCAGAGACAGAAACCGTGAATATCTAAATAAGAGACCTGTTTAAAAATATAAAAAAAAAATACTCAATTTATTCCCTTCAGACCTTAATAATTAGGTTTTAAAAAAGTTAGATGAATTATTAGTTTTATTAAAATATTATGATATAGTTATGACAATCACAATAATCAAAATAAGTTTTCTTTTCCTCCATTTTGGCCAATTACATATTTAGGTTTTTAATGCTAGTTTTTTTATGTATTGAAAATTAATTTAATGTGGATTGTTAATTATTGTTAATATTTTATAAGACAATGCATTTTAAATTAAACACGAAATATTTACAAAATGTAAAAATAAATAAATATGTATTTCTATGAAAATTGTTGAACTATTTGTCGCTATTGTATATTATTTATTGAAACCTAGTCTTAATTTCAATTAATTGCAATGGATATACGAATAAATTGTAATTTATATTAGATAACTTAGTTATTTGTACTTTTAATTTTTGTAAATATTAAAACATATTAAATATTTAAGAAAAAAATATTTTAAATCAAAATGATAGCTTACTTAAAACAAAATTAAATATAAAGATAGATATACTTTTTATTTTTTTGCAGATCTGTCTAATTCGATCAGATTTTTTTGACCTATTCACGTTATATTCTTTATTTAGTATAATATGTTCATACGTATGTTTCGTATATCATAAGCAGTTTACTTTTAATATGTGTTGAGATGGAACCATGTTGTACTCGTAAAACTTATGTCCACTGAGATGAACGCGAGGTCTGAAGAGGTTATAATTTCTTTTTCCTAAGATAGTATAAATTTTTTTGTACTGCAATACTATTATCATTGTTTTAATGTTTTCTGATGTCAATTAAAAAAAATCACTTGTCGAAAACTGGCTCGATCGACTACTATCACCCTCCACAGACGACCGACGTAATACAGCATTACAGCTATTTCATGTAGTGTTTGAAAACGACGGATGGCCAAATTCCATTTCCCTTTCTCTTCGTGTTGTCATTTTATTATCTAATAGTAAGCGAACTATTTGATCCTTTAAATAGCGAGTCATTACACTATCCAACTCATCGATTGCTAGTTCAACTACTAACACGTTTTGAAAAGGTCATCATTAGCTCATTAACAGCTCACTAATAGCTTTTTCATCATCCGATATTAGTATGTTAGTTGAATTAGTGCGAACTAGACTGGATAATGAAATGACTTCTTCAGTCCTAGTCCTAGTCCATTTCTGTTCATGACAGCAATGCTAAACGATTGACTACTAAAAATTCAACAATCTTACTACATTATTAAATAATAAAAAAATATTTTAGTTACTTAAAAACAGATTTGATTTGATTTAATTTCAATTGAAATTCACATTTTATGACAAAGCTTCAGAATAGTTTTCACCGACAGAAATCTCTATTAAATCACTGCCTCGACTGATCCTCGCAAAATTTATTTTCAGTGAATCATCAGTATGGCTAGACACATATGTAACATTAAGACTTTTATACTAATATTATGGCAACACATTACCTACTCTTATATACATAATCATATAATGTTTATATTAGGGGTATAACAAAGTTAAGTATACATTCTCTCCATTAAATTTCTCCAAATTTAAAATAATATTTGTTTTATGTTAGTTCATTTATATTCATATTTCCAAGATTTATGAATAACAAAACAGTGTTTACATAAACGAGAAGGAACCAAGTGTTTTAATAACGCCGCAGAACTTAAATATTTTATTAGATCGTTTAATTTTTGTGCTATACTTTATATATAACATGTAAAATATCGATATCTATATCACGTGCTCTTTAGATCTATTTAGTTTATTCATAGATTACTCCCCTACAAACAAATCCACTACCTATAGATTAGATGTTGAGATATTGAAATGTATTGAATTATTAAGTAGGTATTGTTCAGTGCGAGTAGGTACTAGTAGGTACTAGGAGAACGTTATACCGTCGTAACTTTATTTCGTAATTAGAGTTAACTCATTATCAGGTGTGTATATAGTTTCTCCGCTGCTAAGCTTGGTAGCTTTATTCAGGTTAGAATTTAGCAAATGTGCTCAGTTGTTAGATTAATCTTTTCAAATAAAGAATATAACAATTTCTTTCATTTTTTCTTCGTTGTACAGAAAAGAATATCATAATTGACATTTTATATTTACATTAATTACTCAATTTACCTTCAGATCATTATTTTTACTAAGAAATAACTTCTATAAAACTTCTAAAAAATTACGAACATACAATATGAAAGGACAAAAATAACATTTTTTTTTTCATTTTTAAGCAAGCTATAATACTAGCTATTCATTTATTTATTAAAAACATAACTGTAAATTAGAATTTGTGTGTATATAATTTTATATAAAGGTCAGTATACATACTTACATATTATATATAACTCACAATCAATAATTATTGTTCTTCGTAACTCGTTTAGAGACGATAACTTTTATCGACTTTCGTAATTAAATTTGTCGACAGTGTAGACAATAACTGGTTTCTGAAAGTTAAGACACGTGTAAATAATGACGGGATATTAATGACATAATATTACTCGACATTAATATGTACTCAAAAGTATTATATAAAACAAGAAATCAAAATAATCTGAATTGAAACTGTTTGTAAGAGTTGAGTTTTTAAGTCTACGGTAATTGAAAAATTTAGGTCAATATGACGGGAAACAAATAAGTAAACATTACTTCAATCTTTCAAAAACTTTAACTTTTCGAATAATTTTTTTTAATAAACAAAAACTGACAAATGGTTTATGTTTAACTGTCTTAGACATTCCAATTAAAGCTGTTCTAATCTGGTAGCCGTCTATTGTACAGAGTGTGTTCTAGCGTTGTTGTAAAGCAGCAGTGGCGTAGAGCGATTGGCCTGCCACGTTTGTTTAGCAGGTAGCTTTCCGTCATGGTTTACAGCGTTTGCAGGTCAAAATTTGCAGAATGAAAACGTTGGAACCAAAATCGCACTTTGCTTTCTTTTGCGACACGATCTTCATACACGTAATTAACCCATCGAGCTGTTTCGGCAGCACTGGTTCCAACTTAAATAACGCGATATTTCATGTTTTCCATTTTGTAAACTGAGTGATTAAAACAGAAAAAACAGAAGAAAAAAAAAACAAATGAATAGCGGTTAATAAAACACAAATACATGTGTAAACAGCTATACAGCTGTTATATTACATTACAACAACATATACATGTTGAATTTGGAATTCCTAACCAAGGAGGAGAAATTTGTGATTAAAGTGGTCAGTACGACAAAACGTAATATCATATGTAAGAATCTAATAATTAATAATTATGTGCTTCTATTGCTGTATAACATCATATTATAATTTATAATATTCACGAAAAATATGTAAGCTTCTAATCAATAAATAACTTTTCTAGTGTTCTAGGTATCTACTGTGTCCGTCTTTTCTCTAAATTTCATATGAATGCAATTTATTTATAAAATAATTAGGTAAATGACAACCATAACAAAAAACTCTTCTTTTATCTGTACTGTGTATCTTACAAGTATGAAATAATAATTTAACTAAAATTTTATACTAATTTCCGTTTCATCTCATTACTCTTGAGTGGGGTCCTACAAGTAAACAAGGGACGAATCAACTTACAAAGAGAAGTAACGTGTGACAATTACCCGGCAGTATCCCTCGGGGTAACGTGCTATGAAATAAATTTAAAATGTAAATTTGCTCATAGAGTGTATTAAGTTACAAACAATTATTATAAATGCAAATAATATTCACTTCAAATAACATCACACCGTAAATGTTTAGTTTATTTTTAAATAATAGCCAATAAAGTATCGAATTTTATCATTTTTGTTTAAAAATGTAATACATAATGTTGAAATGATTTACTAAATTCATTTTATCAGACGACCCAAAAGATAACAACACACAAACCAATCTCGATAACAAATAAAAATATTTGTTTTTAATATATTTAGCAACTCAATGAAATATTTGTGTAATATGTTTGTTATTCATAATATTAATGGATAAAAAACACGGCGGCGGTTATGTAAATACAAATTTTTGCAACATTTTTATTCAAACGTTTGCAAACAAAATGTAATAAAATAAATGTGTTTTCGAATTTGTGCGAATTTAGCTACTTATCTTCTTTTTAGGGTCTGAGTTCTTATAATTTGATAATTGTCATTTATAAGTTATCATGATATGATCCTGGGATATAAAATAATAATTAAAATGTGTTTAAAAATTTATTGATGTTTAACTTTTTTTTACTTCTATTGCTGAATGTCTCTTGTTAACTTTATTTCTAAACACTCATACAGAAACGTCTGCCAATTGTTAAATTAAACAACTACTTAGTTGGTAGCAACCTGTTGATTGTTCAAATTAAATGTTATTGTAGCTTCAATCACGAAAATAGGAAAGATTTGTATGACACATTATAAATGGGTACTTTTAGCCTGTCAAATACAAGGTATACTTATTAGTATGTATTTATATTATTATATAAATACATATAATAATGGCAATAACTAAGGTAATATAATAGATATATACATTCGCGGAGTTTAGATCTTTTTAAGATATAAAAGGCTGTAGTACATTATTTTGATTTTCCACTGATCGCAATGTAAGCACACATAAGTGTATTTTTAATTAAGCGAATTTGTAAAAAAGTCTATTCAGTGGTTATAGTATAGAAATATAACAAAGGCGGTAGTAGTGGGCAGTGTAGTGATATATCACGTGTATATCGAAAAAGTGACGAAGGCACGACTAATTATTTATAAGCCAATCACAAAGATACTCCGTCCTTAATAAATCAGAATTAAATTACATTATATCTATATTTAAAGAATATATTTTTAAAAATTGTATATATTTTAATAAAAACAATACATAGATTTGGGTGGAGTAATCTAAAATCTTAAATCTCTAATCTCTCAAGTATCTCCGGAGAGGAAGGTGGATTTAAAATAAAAACATGATTAATAAACAGTCATATATTATCATTATATGATTAATTAAAAACTTAATTCTAATAATATTAATAATTAATAGAGGACAAAGTTTTTCTAACCCCAGCACTAGATAATATATGTATATTTGGCGGATTTCGTAACGTAATTCATAAATATTTAACAATTATTAATAGAGATAAGACAGTGTAATTCTTCATATACAATTATTTATTTATAATAAAATTCAAAACATAAGATAGATCATCAGAGCCATAGAAACTTCAAGACAAACATTAAATAAATTTTCCGATTGACCGTATTCATAGTATGATATTCGGTTACTTTAACTCAGTACACCCCATTTAACACTTTAAAAACAGTAAATACATATCACTATACCATGTCCGGTCCTATAGACAATATAGGGATAGAACTGAGATGGACTGGGATGACCTGGATAAAGCTAATTCCATCTGAATGTACGGCGCCACTCCAGCTTGCATGACCTAAGCTCATTAAATCTCTTACATCTAAAGTTAGGTTCATTCCAGCTTTATTGCAAGCCAGAGCCTTGTTCTAAACCCTTTACTATATGATGTATGATTAATTAAAACTATACTATTTACTAGTATTGTGTACTACATTATGTTTATATTAATATGTAATTAAAATTAAGTATATTTCTGTAAGGCGCCATATTTTAAAGGTTGCAGAGTACCGATTTGTAAATTAGCTTCGTAAAAGTCTTTAAACTGTATTTATTTACTACTTATGTTAAATTATTAAATTAAATATCCTTTTATTTTTGAAAATGTTTAATCTGAAATAAAATGTAAACTGCCTATCAATTTTAACTTTTAATTGAAACTTTATATAAGGTCTCCCAACCTTTACATAATCAGAGTTTATATTAATTAATAATAAAACTGAAACTTTTATGGAAGATATTAAAACTTTAGTTATATTATATTATTGAGGTCATTCTGCATCGTTACCGATGTTGACCTCGATGTGGCTCTTTGAATGTTACAAACTAAGTATTATATAAATCACTAGATCGTTAGTCATCCTAAAAGCATGACCGATTTCATTAGGATTTTGACATTCAGATGTTCTCTTCATTTACAATTCGGAATGGAATATAGATATTTAATATAAAATCTACACAATATATATAGTAAAGTTTTTAAGTTTAGGGTAAGTATATAAGTTTAATCTTTGAAACTAAAAATATTTAAAAGTATTTGAGTTGAGACCAATTTTGCAAAGTAATACTAGTGACGGAGAGAAGTAACGAACGAAGCTTTTCTCACGAACGTTGATCTATACTAATATTATAAAGAGGAAAGATTTGACTGTTTGTTTGAATTGAATAGGCTCCGAAACTACTGGACCGATTTAAAAAATTCTATTACCATTAGAATCCTACATTATCCCTGATGCACATACATACATACATATGCTATATTTAATACGAGAAAAATAGGGATCCGCGTGAAAATTTCAACAATGTAACCCAAGTTGTGAAAAAAGTACCAAAAAAATCCTTATATCGCGTATGCTATGGAAATTATTTACAATAGAGCAAAGTGATGTACTACACTTTTATATAGGACATCAATATCTATAAAAATGTCTGCAATACCATATGTGTAACTATTACAGTTATGCCACAATAACTACTTTTTCATCTAAAAATGTGCAATAGAACGTCGGGCCGCCACAAACTACGCCACATTATACGTACCAGAGTAATAATCATATTTAATCACGATTGTATTCATTATCAAAATCACCAGTTTCATTAACCATGTAAATAAGAAACATTTTTTACTTTTTCCATATTTGTTAATTCATCAACTAACTAGAACTCAACTGAACGGACAGTCCGTCTTCGCTGTGACATCTCTCTAAGTTACATTACATTACATCATTACATTACATTACGTTACGTTACGTTACGTTACATTACGTTACATTACGTTACATTACGTTACATAACGTTACATTACGTTACATTACATTACATTAAATTATATTATATAAATTAAAATATTTTAATACTATTGTGTCTGAGCCATTAAATAAGATAAGAACACAACTAACAGACTAATGAGACTTCTGGTATTAAAATATGTATTGCCTCATCGAACTAATAAGACTAAATAGTGCCTTCTTGCTCTTGAAATACTTCTTTTTAATAATTCACTAATCATTAGGCCTATCATCGAATTGATTGCGATAGTTCTAGTTGTATGTAAATTGCTAACTAAATATTTATGCTTGTGATCACAATTACAAAATTTCTTCTCGATTTTGTTGCGTGGTTCTTCTCAGACCAGGATGCACCCGTTTGGAACCCTCCTGGACTTTTTTTAGTTGAGAGTATTTACAGAACGGTTTATTAAAAATTATGAATAAATAAGTGCCATCCTGGAACAACATCATGAGTCTAGATAAACTTAAAGTATTACTGTTTCAAATTGCAAGAATGTTGATAAATCGGATATTATTTATTATCATGGGGTTGTATTTGAAGCTGAAGTTTAATTTTCATTATTCAAATATTCGTATGCAATAATTTAGTAATTGTATATTTTATTTTTTAAGGAAATTAATAAGTTTTGACAAAATTATAATATACATGAGTATTGCAGTCTTTAAATCATTCCAACTTTATTTTTAAGGATTACAACCAGTTTAATGTTTAATTTGAAATTAATAATTTTATTTTTAATCACATATATACATATATATATATATTTGTAAAATACATCTTCCACAGGTGCTTAACTCCTTCTGAAGATCCCAGAGAATACGCGATATTGTTAAACAGCTCTCGGCTTATGTGGTTTAAGTGAACGCCTTTGAATAATTCTCAATGCGTTCGTATCGCTTTCTATATACCTACGTATGTATAAAAGTAAGGAATATATTCTTGTAAATGTGAAGTACTAGTAAGTACTATTTCATTTCAACAACGACAGGGTTGGTAGTTCGTTAATTTCATACATGGTGCCATTTTTTTAAAATAAACAAATAAAATTCAAAGAACGTAAAGACATAAGCCTTTCTTTTGAACGAATAATTGAATACAATTATATATAATAGAAACCTCAATAGAATTAGAACAATTCTTCATTGTAAGCGTCTCTCTTGTCTCGTCTTCTAACTTAGAATAATTTAAGAAAATTATGGTTGAGGTTTTAATGAAAATATCATATATAAATAAACAGCTAAGCGTTTGTATTATAAGCGCATAAAAATATATGTTAAGAGTTAAATATTTATAAGTCATTAACTAGTGAAGCTACTTAGTTGTGATCGTTTGCCTTGTAAATTTGTTACATGTACCTACTAATATTGTTAATTTATTCACACCTCAAAAATCAACCGTTTAGCTAACACTGAGGGACACATGAATCTAAAAAAAAAATTGAACTTTAAGAATTACTAGAATCACTTAATCGAAAAATTATTATTGAAATCCACCATATTTTTAAATAGTATACATGTCCTCTACATGTTACTCTAAATAAAATATTTTTAAAATTTTATTTGACTACTTTGTAAGCGTGGCTGATATGTATGTTCATACTTTATAACAGCCATTTAGAGTCTATGACGGACGGACGGATATCACGAAACTAAGACTTATTAATGGACCATGCAACGCAAAAAGGGGCAGTTTCTCAGATATCTCAATTCCGAATCACGCCACTTTCCTTTCTATACTTTTGTAAATAATTGTAACAAAATTACCTACTTCATGAATGATGTTAGTAATTTATTAAAAGCCTTTTATAAAATTCATTTTGGTATTATTCTTCCATAAAACTTATCGATAAAGATAAGTTTATTAAATTAATAATTGGCTCTGTATTTTTTAAATAACACATATTCCCGAGAGTTTCATTTATTTGTTCGGTTTTAATCCAATTGTTTTAATCCTAAGCGTAATTTACATTCGTTTTAAATATTCAACAGCGCTGAAAAAATAACGTTAATTTTTGTTGAAATTAATAATAAATTATGTCGAGAAAAGTCGTTGAATATTTTATTTTATTATTAACACGTTATTAAGATGATTCTCATATACTAATATCTAGCGTAAAATAAAATAAATTAAAATTTCAGTCCTAAAAGCTAACATATTCGCAGGCTTATTCCTGTAGATAATTCCATTATTTGTCTTTGTAAATCTAGCATTACTTGCACAGAAATACAACTTTCAAACGATTAAACTATAAAATGTTTTATTGTAGCACCAATAACAATATTGATAATCGACAAATCCAAAATTTTTTAATATCCTTCATTTGTATCAGTATCAGTATAATTTTTGTCTCTTTATATATATATATAATATAAATTATTCGTAACAGAATCTGTATTAACCAACGAACCTTGTAATTTTCATTTTAATGTGTTTGATAAATGACGTCACTGTCATGTCCCTCGTAGAAGCTTTATGTACCATTTATGATACCTTCACCGTTGTGTGTGTTAAAATAAAATTAAATAACAAGATACATCAAAATATGTATCAAAGCATCAATTTAAATTTATAAAAATATAATTATCTTTATGCTTTCTTTCACTATTGTGGTTAGTTATATACGAGTATGTAATAGATATTCATGGGACAATCGTTATAAAGAAATATGTTATTGAAAGTCTAAGCTTATTGTACACGTTTAATAGTATCGTGATGTGATCTTAACGCTACCTATAGAAACCCTAGTTTTAAGTAAATAACATACAAGTATATGAAATATAATATGATAACACTTTTGGTTATCTACCAGATTTGTTACAGTAATTACGATTTCTGTTATTTACGAGTACCTTTGATAACGATTAATTACAATAAATGTAATGTTCGGTTATTTCTTCTTCTGTATAAATAATAGGTTAATCATTGTCATTATCATTCATCATTAGCACTAAGTACGATATATCTGTTATAAATTTAAACAGATGGTCTGATGGTGAAGTGCTTTCAGGCCATTATTGCTTAGCCAAAGGTCGTGGGTTTGATTTCCTCACGGCCAAGTTTTTTATGTAACATACTAATTATAATAGTGTTTTTATTTTGAGAATATAGCGCTTTTATTTTGAGAGGACAGAAGAATACTTCGAAGAATATTTTAGATTGAGAATCATTTTTCAGGTATGAGTCTTTTTATAAAAAGAAATTTAATATCAGAAGGTTGCTTTCTAACGCATAAATGTAACTTTCTTTTTTATAAAAGATAACAATATTATTATCAAAAACATTTTAAATATCTACTACGCAAGAAATAATATAAGTCAAATAATAGTTATTAAATAATATACATACTATTTATATTTTGATAACAGCATTCATTGTAATATTGTTAAAAGGACGAAAATTATAATCATCTGCAATCTAAGATTAAAAATCTTAAAACTCAGCTATAAATTTGGATTAAACAGTCGTGCAAACAGATTTATTATGGAAGTTACTTTATGGAAATTTTTCGTTTCTAATTTTAGATAAATATACCATTTAAATAATTTATATCACATAAATAAATTAAATATAAAACTTGTGTTTTGGTGTTGGCTTTCTATTTTGATAACAAAAAGCAGACTTTTAAAACGGGCTATATAATTTTTTTTACTTCTCCGATGCTCTCTCTCTGACTTACGTTTTCTGTCACCTGTTGTGTACTCGCCTTTAGGAAATTATTATTATTTATTTTGTGATAATTATAACTTAAACGCAATTTGTTAGGTTTTAAAATTAAAATTAAAATACAGACGGCTAATTATCTACGTCTATTCTCTATACCAATCAAGTAAGTCATAAACAATAAAATATGTTGAAAACATTTTTTTTTATTTTTATTTATTTCTGTTTATTACATTTAAATTTTACAATATAACCTGCTCCTAAACGCAAATCTTATCTAAAAGATTGTCGCGTTCGTGGAGTTCACACGCTTTATAGCATTGTAACTACTAAATAACTAATTAATATTTAACATTATCTTATACTTATATTAATCTTAAACTTATATTAAAAATCTTATACTTAATATATATGCGTTGCGTTAACAATAAAAGAAAAAAAAAAAAATAGAAAACAAACAAAGTTAAACATGTTCATAGCCTTAGATTTGTGATATGGGTAAATTCTTATTTTTTACATAAAAGTTCTTTACAATTTTCTTTGTTTGTTTCAAATTATGGCTTTTAATCTTTGTAATCAACTCCTTTGGTAACTTATTAAGGATACAAAGCAGGATGTTGGACCAAATTCTCTTTCCGTATACATTGTTATATTTGGGTTCTGTAAAATATGGTAAATATGATAGATTTCGCATGAAATCCACTCTGTCATTTCTTCCTAGCGTATTAATTTTATTATGATATTGCGCTATAATTTCTAGGTTGACTCTTTCGTAAACGTTAATTATGTTACAGTGTTTAAATAAATGGTCGTAGTTATCTCTAAATGTATATTTAACTTTTAGCGGGACTATTGATTTTAATATTCTCATTTGTAGGTTATAAATTCTTTCTAAGTGAGTTTTATAGCTTGAGATGCCATAACTTATAATGGAATCTGCAAGTGACATATACAAAAGTCTTAAAATTGTATAGGGAAGCTTATGTTTGAGTATACTCATTTTTGCCAAAATAGATCTCAATTTACAACAAACTTCGTCTTTGTGAGGACTCCAATTAAAATGGTGGTATATTTTTAGACCCAAATAAATATGTTGATTAACCATTTCAATTGACTCACATACACACGGGGTATGACGTCCATGCATACAACTATGGTCATGCGCCACAATTCTAGGTACGAAGTTGGCTGTTTTATGCGGTGAGTGTATGTACATAAACTTAGTTTTTGAGTAATTTATATAAAGGTTAACATCATGCGCCCATTTACACAGATTATTAAAATATGTTTGCATCATATTATTAGCCCATTCTATGTTATGATGTGCGGTAATTAAGCATGTATCGTCAGCAAATTGATACACAGAACCGTGTCGCAGTATGTTGCACATATCATTGACATATATTAAGTACTCTGTAGGGCCTAATACTGATCCTTGAGCTGTTCCTCGGGTAGCTGGAATTAGTTCACTATATTCATTAGCTATGCATACTGCATTATATCTATCGGTATGATAATTTTTAAATAATTCCAAAGCGGGGCCCTGTATACCATTTTGCTGCATTTTTTTATATAACGTGTCATGTTTTAGAGTTTCAAATGCTTTACTAAAATCAATAAAAAGAACAAGTACATGTTTTTTTTCATTTAAATGAGTATTAATTTCATCTGAAAATGAAGCTAAAAATGAAGCTAAATGGAAAATGGTATTTTATTTTAGGGGTAGTATAATGGTGTTTCCATTCATTAATGGAGAACTACAATTTAGATAGAATAGATAGATAGAATAGAATTTTTTCTTTTTTTCTATACTAGTCATTTAATAATCACGAAATCTCCGAAACTATCTGTCCGATTAACTTAAAATTTTTATATAGATACTTCTTTTGTGACGTAGACGCCTACTAAGAACTGATTTTACGGATCTCCTATTCCAAAGAATTTTAACTACTTGCATTTCGCCAAATTTTACAGCTGTAGGAGTTATACACTTATCACGGTGGTAAGAGCTACTATAGCAACGGTTACCATAACAACGGTCACGATGCCAACGGATAATATGACAAAAGTTACAGATTATGATAAAAGGATATATATTTTTTTATTTACACTTCACACTTTTATATATTCGCAAAATAAAAGGTATTTAAATGTTCAAAATAATTTTTAAATCCAAAAAATAAGATGTTCATTTTAGTATCTAGTGTCTATTTACAATTTATTAATACAATAATATAGTTGTTACATACAAATAGTAGAATGAAAGAATATAATATTTTACAAGATGACTTTAATTAATAACGAAAACTGTCTGTAAATTTGAAGAAGGTATAAATTAACGTTGAAACTCGGGGCATTGTCTGTTAAATAATTCATAATTTTAAATATTAAAGAGACGTGGCATCAGACCGCTCCTTAAATTGGAGTCGTATCTATAATAAGAAATAAATATAAATTAACTCACTGATTGTACTTATACTATTAATTTTATAAATAATTTAACCCAATAATACAAATCTAAGAGAATTATAACATTTATAAGTATTTAAAGTTTTAGTTAATTATCTGTACAAATAAAAATGGACTCGCAGATTGAGCCAATTAAATAAATAGAGGAAAATTGTAAGCTAGAAATAATGATAATAAGTTCCTTATCTCAAACATGAAGAACAGTTTGATTTCAAAATACGTCCGGGCGCAGTGAACACATCAAAACATCAGGAGCCAGAACACTATATTTAGGTCAAGGATTGTAAGAAGTTGTAACTATTATAATTATCTGTGTGCTTTATAACTATTATAATTCTCATTATTCTATATTGGATACAGTTCACATTAAATATTCAACATATAATCTTCAACATTCTATTTATGATATTCTATTTTTATAATATCTTGGGGCATCTATTAGTTATCATTTCATTTCTTGCTATAGTCAGGATATCAATAAATTATAATATATTTGTCATATAAAACAACAAATGTAAGATAAGAGATAAATAAGTGAAAAACTGTTTGGACTGTTTACTTCGGTCGTGGCATCTTTCAAATGTTATATTAAACTGCTACCTGAGAAAAATGAGAAATACTCTAATTACAAACGGATATTTAAATTAAATATTAATATATGTTTAAACATGTTTTAATAATGTTACTAAAATGAAACACAATTTATCTCAAATCATGTGAGAATGAATAGAAGAACAATACTAATGTACTAAAGGTCTTCTAGAACTACAATTTATAGAGCTAGGAACATCCTATATGTTGACTATTCTTTTGTCGTGTACATTAAAACAAAATAGGTTTACATATCCGGAATAGATGCAATTCTTAGCAGACGCAAAACTTGTCTTAATAATAATATATATATATAATATTTATTAATAATATTTACAAATCCAAATCTATTAAACTGTAATAACAACATTAATAATACGAAAAACATTTTCATTTTCTCTCAACATAAATAAAATATATTTTTATTTTTAATTAATATGCCTTTACGATTTCAACCAAGTTAAGTTTTGAATATACTCGTAAAACCATAGTTAACAAAGTTTACTGTTTATTTAATTCGATAAAACTTGTTTATTGAATTAGGTTATTGAATCGCATTAATGTATTATGCAATAAAATAAGTAGGTTGTGTTGAAAGTTATTTTATGATTATAATTTTGGGGGACCTAAAAAAACAGCGTCGTATTAATATAACTTACTCGGATAATTCTAGGAACATCTCAGTCTACAAAATAAATGTTGTTTCAAGTTCATAGCTGTACATATGCTTGTAGGAATATTTAATTTTAACTGCAAGGCTTTAAACTAACTCATGGAGCGTGAAATTACGATTCCGTATTTAATTTGAATATTCATTAATTAGTTGAAGTGGGTCAAATAGCAGCCTCCATTTAATTGAATTAAAATAGATGTATTCCCAATAGATCCACTTGATTTAAATATCATTATATTTTAACTATAATGAAGTATAATGTTACAAAGTATTTTGGGTTACGGCAGCTGGGTCTCTTATATCCCTGTCAAGTCATTATTTTGTTAGTAAACTTATAAACGTTGCTTAACCAAGTTAATAAGTTCCATAATTTAATATTGCAAGTTTGTGACTTCCTCTGTGTAATTAATATTACAATAATGTTTACTTTGCCAGCGACAGCGTCTCCTGAATCATTAATCCGAAACTATAAACGCTATATAATGACCCACGAAGACAAATATAGTTGTCGAAATACCATAATGTTACCCTCACATTACTCGATGGTATAATAGGTATTCCGTGCTAGAGATGATGTATATGTCTAATCTAAATCATTAATTAAATATAATGTCGCATCAAGCAAATTAAATTTCATGGTCTTATAATGTCCTATCCCTTCACCGCATTATATTCTAATCTCCTACATTTCTCTACATTCCTCGGGGGAAGTAAAATAAAGTGTAAACTTAATTTTTTTTGCTTTAAATTTAATCAATGGATAACATTCTAAAACTTTCTAACAAACTTTTAGAAATAATACAAATTAGTACCGCAGATTGATCTACGCGCTACGAGCTTTCAATAAGATTTTACCAATAAGTAATTGGAGTAGAATAATTTATACGGTGCAAGGACTCCATGGACTATAAATAAATACATTTATAAAGTATTATTATTATTTTTTATTGTATTATTGTATTTTGTCTATCTTGTTATATAGTCAAAAGTATGTTGCTCATTGTTATATAAATATAATAATTATTATTAATTTTCTATCAATCTGCTTTACATTAGCAGATATTATTTGTTACATGTATTACAAAATAGAAGTTAAAAGTTAAACCACATTTCAATATTAAACTTATTTAATAAAGCTACGTGAAAACAGGGTCATGTCTCAAAATAAGTGGATCAATTATTATTGACATTAAAAATCAAATAATAATCAAATAGTAATTCTTATAATACTATTATATTATATCAACTGTAAATATTTAAATTATACGATTTGTTTTTTTTTTTGGTTTTGTATTACATGTTTATTTTTAAAGAATATATAAAGAATCTAGGGAACATGAGAGCTGTTTTACAAGTAAAATCCTTTTAGAGTGTTTATAATCGCGACGTCTTGGAAAACTCTAAAAATATCTTTTTAAGGATATAACTTCAATTTTAATTACTATTCCGCAGAAGAGTGTCACATATGGATTTTTGAAAATAGTTAAACTAAAGAACGTAAAAATTATTGAATAAGAAATCTGCAGTAATTATAAAGTTCTACTTACTGTTACTGAAACTAGTTTTATACTTCTATAGCTGACGGCTAAATATGTTTGTTTAATATTAAGTTACACGTTTTTTAGAATAATTCCACAGAATAACATCTCAAATAATTTTCATCGTTGCTTCAACTGTAATTTCATATTAAAATAAGTTAATAATTAAAGTTTCTATAAGTAATACAAATTGTATGATTATTACTTTACTTTTATAAATTATATCACTACTTATTTTAATTATGTTCTTATCTGAAAAATATTGAAACTAACTTAATGACTTAGTAGCCTATGTCCGGAGGCTTCGGAGGCGGAGCTGACCGTCTGGCTACCGTCGGCGTTACGTTGATAGCGGACCATATATGGCTGTTAGGATTGGAGATTTTCGTCACAAAGACGGAGGCCATCTTGTTCCACGCCCCTCACTAGGGTCCTCCTCGTTGGGCGTCCATCTTCGTCTAGACTTTGGAGGTGGTGGTGAAGATCCAGATTTCAGTTCCAGCGTCGGTGAGCCGCAGGCTCCGTGCCGGCACCTACATGTCGGCATTATTAGGAGATCTTGTATGGTGCCCCAATTTGGACGGGAGTTCGTACCGCAAATTTCAAGACCCTCCGGCCGAGAACGCATAGGGTCCTTGCGGCACCCTTACCGCAAGGACCCTATCTATTCGGGTATCCTACGGTATCGTACACTGCCGCCATAGTCCTGGAGAGCAATTCGCCTTAGGAGCTACAGGCGGATTTGCTCGCCGGAGTGTATTGGTACCGAGCAGAAGTCATGGCCAGGAGGGTAAGGCGCGAGGAGTGTCGTGTCAGGTCTCTAGCTCACCGAGCCCTGATTCGATAGTGGAAGAGGGACCTGGGATCCCCTGCCGCCGGAATGACGACTGTGGGGATGATCCTGCCCCTCCTCGATCGTTCGATGAACCGGCGGCATAGAATGCTCACGTTCCGTCTTATTTAGGTGCTCACGGGGCATCGGCCATCAGCCTGTGATGAGGCCATAGACACGGGTCGTCACGCTCAGACGGAGTGTGTCACTTGGGAGGACTAGCGTTTTGAGCTAATGGTCGTTGTGGGCGAGGATCTCTCGCTGCCGCGCCTATCAGTGCAATGGTCGGCATCGAGAGGAGTTGGGTCGCAATGACCTCCTTCTGCGAGCTAGTAATTGCCGCGAAAGAGGCCGTGGAGCGGGTCAGAGAGTATTCCTCCACCGCTGACCCACTCCTTAGGGGTAGGCTAGGGCGAAGGAGGCAGGAGTACACCTGACGTTTCTTCTTTAGCTGTAGTCCCTTGGTGGGAGGGGAAGGGGAGCTCTCTCATGTATAACAGGCCTATGCTGTGAGAGTGCTCTAATTTGGTGGGAGCACCCTCACTTGGGGGGATACCGCCGGGGCGGCAGGCTAAGAGGGTAGCCTTAAAAATGGCAGCGTCCTCTATGCTGCCGGGTCGTCCCACATAACCCTCCGATCACCACCTTCTTTGCCAGCGGGTATCCGTAACGGATTTTTCCAACGCAAAAAAAGACTTGGTCAGGTTTCCGGCAAAAAATGCCTCTTGTTTTTTTCACTCCGCTGATCTGTTTGAAAGAAGGAAGTTTTATTTTTTCATTCATTGAATTTAAATAACTCGAATAAATGGCTCCATCTCGACTAATATTTTTCTTTCTGACTCATTTGCTTTTATTGCAGTTCGGTTCACCGGTCGGCATCTTTATACATGAATAAATAATGCCAATGTTACATTTAAATTTGGTTATAATTTAGAAAGATAACAATAACAGATTAGAGATACTTTTCGATAAATTTGTTTTAGTTTGTTGTTAAATTGTCACTTCATCCAAGATTAATAATAATGTTGGTCGTGTATACTCGTATTATATTAATTAATAATGATTTTATAATAATTTATTCTTCTATAAGGGTTTTAAATCTAATGTGAAGTAAATAATATCTTTATAATGTTTCAGTCAATAAGGTTTCTATATATGGTGAAAATAAGTGAAGTGACCATAATTTAGTCTATAAAATGTTTAAGTTACAAATCCAAAAATAAAGTATTTGTAATAACATTTGTTGTTCCATTACTATACCATTTATATTATAGTGATGTATTTGCTTCTTTGTATTTCATAAAAATATGATGATTTTGGAAACTATTACACTAAATAAAATAAAAAAGAATTTGTTCCTTCTGCAACCTGATTTCATATAATATTATGAAATCTTTACAGTTTTGCGATGCTACTCATTTATTATAATCGAATACTCCAAGTATCTATCAAATTACAATTCAATTCTAGGAAACTTTTAGTTTTATTTCATAATATTTTTCATCTTTATTTATTTGAAAAACTTTTTTATTTCAAAGGATTATTTTCACATTACATTTATAAGGAATAAACCCGTTTCTTTTAAGCCTGATATAGTTCATAGGATTATTTATATGACACGCTTAACTTTGTTCTCATTATATAAGTTATAATTATTGAATAATTATGTGTATATGAATGGACCTGATGATAAAATAATACATTTTTACTGTATTAAAAAATATAATAAGACACCATTTTCAGATTCATTTCTTATTAATATATCACATTTTTTTTTATGAAAATAACAATTACATGTGAATATGGCGAGTGTTTAAAAAGTTATATTTAAAAAATACTTTATAATTTAAATTTATTTAATCTAAAATAGGCGCTTATAAAAAATTCTAAAAAAATTCTAAGTCTTAATTAACAATAAGTAATTTCTGTTTAATCACATTACTCTGGAGTGGGGACTACAAGTAAACGAGGGACTAATTAACTTACAATGAGATACCAGTATAACATGTGACAATCACCTATCTTGTATGTCCCTCGGAAACATGTGGTTTTAAATAAATATATAATTCAAACTAATAAGTAAACTTATCTTCATAATATGTATTTTAACACACAATTTATCTTTCATAAGATTATTATTGTTATTTTATATGAAAAATATTTTTAGGTGTAGTTATTATATTAAGGTTTTTATCTCACCTTACTAACACAATATTAAATGTTGATAAATAAAAGGTTTCTTAATACTAATCTAAACGCTAAATATACTTAATGAAAAACAATACATAATCTCAGTACCGATATACAAAGTAAACGTTTGTTTTATATTTACTTACTTATAATATATATTCGTAAGCTATTGAATAACAAATGTCACATAAATAACAAAACAACGTTCAAAAGTTTCATTTCACGCTTTTCAAGCAACATAAATAATAAATAAACAGTAATCATAGGAGAAAAACATTCAAGGATAGTGTTTGTAATATATCTTTTATATATGCTTACAAGTTTTACAGAATTCATATTCTAATTGATAGGATTGTAGACATATAGGCTACTTTTTATTTACTTACTTGATTTTCTCGTCTCTTATACTTTTTGATTTTAAAAATAGAATTTGTCAGTTATACTTGTAGCATTACGTCATTGTGAGTTAAGAAATAAATAAATAAATAAAGCTTTTACATTAAAATAAAATTTACTAAACAGATTTTTAATGTAAATAATTAATCTCATCAATGATTTTAAATTCATTAATAATATATAATTCTAAAGACAATACAATATTATATAATATTAAAAAAGGAAACGTCATTTGAAGAAATATGATTGATGTTCTTAAATGTAGATTGTATCCATTCTCTAATCATGTAAGATACTTTGGGGTATAATATATCAAATTGGTTTAATCAAAATATTGGAGAATAATAATTATTGTCCGCAAAGATAAATTCGTTTTAGGGGAAGGAATTTATTACTTACTCTTAACGTTTTCGTTTTATACATTCAGTTTAGGGCATACCAGAAAATAATAATATATTTTTTATTAATAACAATAATTCCTTAATTTCATGATAATGTGATGAAAGCTATATTAATATAAATAGCATATAGATGGTTAGTATCTATAAGAGTTATTGTAACAGGGTTGGTTGAACATTGAAAACCAACTAACATGTAATAACATCAAAGGATTGCTCTGAGCATGTCACGCACACATGGTTGACACTAGTTATTCCACAGAGAAGAAAATATCATAATTGTTGGAAAAATATTTAAATGAAAATGAGGTAGACCCAATTAATTATGTAATGTATTTAGATTTTATTATTTTTATCTCTTGTTAGTAGCTTCTACATTTAAAGACAGTTGTAAAATGTGAAATTGATTTTTATAATTTATATAGCATACAAAAACATTTTAGTATTCTAGGTTTTAATATTAATCTTAAAACGAAACTATCGTCAAAACAAATAAAATTCAGTCTCAATACAAAATAAAAAAAAAAATTAAGACCTATAACGTTTCTTGTTTTTGGAAATACATTTACATAAATTTTATATATAATACAGATACTGATTAAAGTAAGTATTTAATAATAAACTGTAGAAGAAACACTGTCATTTGACTGTCGTTTGAGGGTCCCTTTATTTAAAAGGGCGTAGTGAGAAGTGCTTTCATTTTACAACGTGGCTGATCACAGAATACAGCGCTGGATAGACACAGAACTGGATATTTAGCTCAAGGAACCTAAAAATAATATGTTTTAAATATAACTTCAATAGTAAAGTTATCATAGCTTTAAGTTTGTTATGTATGTTTTATTTACCAAAGTTAATAAATAAAGTTTTACCAGTCAATAGTTTACATCAATCGACTAACCTACCTTTTATATCTCTTTAAAAGACTAAGAATAAGTTAAAACAACTAAAGTTTTAACAATTGTACAACAATTGTACAACAATTGTGTAAAAATATTAATTTATCCAAGGAATAAATAAAATTAATGATATTTTAATTTTTAACCTTATTTTCAGAAGTTTATTGAGTTTTATTTAATACTATTCGTCTTTTAAATAAGACCATAATTAATCTACTTTAACTGAAAAATAATATATCCTTGCTTTTACAAGGGAAGTAAAGAAACTTCGATGAAATTGAGTGTTAAAGAAAATACAAAATAATAAAAAAAGACATATTTATATATACCTCTCTAGGTGGTAGCGCCTAGCTGTAGTTATCTGACTGCAGCTCGTATTGGGCTGGCTCGACCGGGGAAGGACCACCTCACTCACACTCACAGAAGACCGACGTGTAGTAACCAAATTCATTTGGTTATGTTCCGTCGGTGAGTCAGACAATCCGGAAGCCCAAACCCCCCCCTCCCCCCCGCCAAACATGAACGCGATGCATAAAAGAAAAATACCCCAGGAGGGTACCGGCTTTGATGAAGCCGGGACCCCCTCCCCAAACAAAATCGGGGGAATGATCCTCGGATTTTGCTCGGGCTGTCCGTCGTATCTGGGGCGGGCAAAGTATCGCACTTTGTGTTTTCTGAGGGCAAACGACGGCAAACAGCGGCACCCCGCTCCACTCTAGATGTGAACTTTTGTAACATCCGGGGGTTTCATTCGAACCTAAACGCCGTCCACTACCACCTTGAGACGGCGCAGCCGGCCTTGTTGTTTTCGACGGAGACGCAGATATCTCAACCTAGCGACACAACGTACCTATCATACCCCGGGTATAAACTAGAACATCATTTTATACCACACGCCGGGGTATCTGTGTTCGTAAGGGAGGATATCTGCTACCTACGCCATCAGATTTTTGAAGGTCGGGACCTGTCCGTGCTCTGGCTGCGCGTGGACATGGACGATCATGTCAGATTCTACGCATGCCTCTACAGGTCCCATAGTGGTAATGCACAAACAGATCAACTGTTGGGCCACGACTGTTGAAGATTGACGACCTGCTTTCTCAGACTCCCTCCGCCGAAGTCGTAGTCCTCGGGGACTTCAACGCGTACAATACCGAATGGTTAGGGTCACGTGCAACCGACTACGCGGGGAGATCTGTGTTTAACTTTGCTCTGGCAAATGGTCTGTCCCAGCTGGTAAAGACGCACACTCGTCTACCGGATGTAGACAGCCACACGCCCTCTTTGTTGGATCATCTGCTGACTACACATCCAGAAAAGTACCAGGTCGCTGTCGAGGCTCCCTTAGGGTCCTCTGATCACTGTCTGGTACGGAGTGTAGTGCCCATTTAACGTCCGGCTCTCACAAGACCTGCGATTCGACGCGTTTGGCACTACAAGTTAGCGAATTGGGATGGAATGCGGTCTTTTTTTGCATCCTACCCATGGGGGCCGATTTGTTTCCCTTCCAACGATCCTAGTGACTGCGCTGCGGCTGTAGCTGATGTGATACTTCAGGGTATGGAACTTTTTGTACCAAGCTCTGTGGTACCACTTGGTGGCAGATCGCGACCTTGGTTTGATGCGTCTGTCAGTGCTGCAGCAGCTGGCAAACGGGAGGCTAGTCAAGCTTGGGCCAATGCGTTAGTCACTAAGGATCCGAACTCTAGAGTTCTGAAGAGGAAATACAACCGTGCCTCCAGATTCTTCAAACGGCAAATCGCTAGAGCAAAGTTCAAGCATGTCGTCAAAATTGGGGATCAGCTGGCAAAGTACCCGCCTGGCAAGCGCAAATTTTGGGCGCTTTCAAAGGCCAGTCCGTGCAACTTTAGCCAGCCGTCCCTACCGCCGTTACACATGGGGAATGACTTTCTGGCCCACACGGCAAAAGAGAAAGCCGATCTCTTGGGCACTCTTTTCACCTCCAACCCGACTTTGGACGACCAAGGGAAGACACCGCCTATCATCCCGCGGTGTCAGAGCTCAATGCCGGAAATAGTTTTTCGGCAAAAAACTATCAAGCAGACTCTATTTCCCTTGGACGTTCATAAGTCGAGTGTCCGGATGGCATTTCTTCACTGGTGCTACGAACGTATGCCCCTGAGTTGACTCCAGTGCTAACGCGTCTATTTCGGCACTCCTACTTAAAGGCATAGTCCCGGTCTCATGGAAGTGTGCCCTTGTCCATCCGATCCCTAAAAAAGGTGATAGCTCGGACCCAGCTAACTAAAGACCTATCGCCATTACCTCCGTTCTCTCCAAAATAATGGAGATTACCATAAACCGACAGATCCTAAGGTATCTCGAGGATCACCAGTTGATCAATGACCGGCAGTATAGCTTTCGCCATGGTCGATCAGCTGGTGATCTTCTGTTATACCTCACTCACCGTTGGGCAACGGTTATTGAAAGCAAGGGAGAGGGTCTCTCAATTAGTCTGGATATGGCAAAAGCCTTCAATCGTGTATGGCACAAGGGGCTTCTTTCGAAGCTACCTTCCTATGGGCTTCCCGAGAGTTTATGCAAGTGGATAACCAGCTTCCTCACTGGGTGGAGCATACAGGTCGTTCTCGACGGTTTTTGCTCGGACCCCAAGCCCGTGAACGCTGGTGTACCCCAAGGCTGCGTGCTATCTCCAACTCTGTTCCTCCTGCACATCAATGATATGTTGGATATTTCCAACATACATTGTTATGCGGATGACAGCACTGGGGATGCGGTATATTCCGACCGTGCTGGTTTCTCTTGGGAAAACGTCGATGAGTGCCGAAAGAAACTTGTGTCTTCAATAGAGACTTCCCTGGGGATGGTCTCTGAGAGAGGTGAACTGAACCACGTTCAATTCAATCCCCTAAAGACACAGGTTTGCTCGTTTACCACTAAAAAAACCCCATTTGTCGTATCACCGCTCTTCGAGAGCACTCCTCTTATTGCCTCGCCAAGTATCAGAATACTGGGTCTCGACATTTCGAGCGACTGTCAGTTTCGTGGTCATGGGACTAAGAACTTGCCTTAAAAATATCAAGAGAATAATTGTACTTTGAAAGCCCCTACTTTTTATATATCATTTGTATATTGTAAAATAAAACAAACTTATTTACTTACTACAACGAAATTTTATACATTGTAGTTAAAAATGAAAGAAATATCATTTTAATGAAATAATTTTTAAATTAATGTGCATTCTGCACATTAATGTAAAAAAATTATATAGTAGATAGCAGTTAAGGCAAGGTACGAAAAACAGTTGTAAGTTGTCTAAGCTCGGTTAATATCAGAATTTAAGTATTCTGTATATAGTATTAACTTTTTTTATAACCATTATTATGTACCCACATTTTATTTTCGAATATTAAGGTAAGAAAACTTAATCTATATTTATACACATATATAATAAATAAATAAATAAAATAAAAATAAAAAGCCTTTTATTTCTTAATAGACAATACAGTTTTACAATTTAAAACAAAAAATAGTGTGCATGCATTAATCGATTTAAAAGTTAGTGTTTTTATTATTGTATATATTTATATATTTTTGTTGCAATTTTATAGTTGCAAGAACCCCTCTCAGCGGAAGGTAAAGGCCTCCTCCAGAGATGACCACTGTTGTCTATCTTTTGCTACTCGCATCCAGTGGGCGCCTGCTATTTTTACAACGTCGTCTACCCAGCGCGTACTTGGCCTTCCCCTTTTTCTGTGGCCCGATGGTCCTAGCCATGACGTTGTCATTGTAGTCCAGCGATCGTCGGTAAGTCTAGCTATATGTCCAGCCCATCGCCATTTTAGCTTCTGTGAGTAACTGAGCGCGTCGATAACTTTAGTTTTCTGTCTTATGGCAGTATGACGGATTTTTTGTATTTTTTTTATTTTAAGGATGCTTCTCTCCATACTTCTTTGACAAGTTACGATTTTATTTTTTAAATTCTTTGTAAATTTCCAAGTTTGACAGGCGTAGGTTAGTGAGGGAAGTAGGCAGGTGTTCATGACTCTGCTTTTCAACTTTATGGACATGTCGCTTTTTAAGATTTCTTTTAGGTTCCAAAACTTCCTCCAGGTGATGTTGACCCTTCTCTCTACTTCTAGTTCATTGTTGTGTTGGTTGAATGAAATTTGTTTTCCTAGATAAATGTAGGTTTCAACATACGTTAGAAGTTGGTTTCTGAGATATATAGGTGTTTTAATATGATTCGTCATGACATTTGTTTTATCAAGGTTGATTTCCAAGCCTACTTTACGACTTTCTTCATGTAGAAAGTTTATCATCAGTTGTAGTTGAGCTGGGCTTTCTGATAACAGAACTATATCATCCGCAAATCTAAGATGACTCAGATAACGTCCGTTTATGGTTATGCCGACTTTCTCCCAGTTTATTTTGCGGATGATGTACTCTAGCACGGCTATGAAGATTGTTGGAGAGATTGGGTCTCCTTGTCTTACACCTCTTTTTATTTGTATGGGTGGCCCAGTGGTTTCCAGTTTCACTCTGCTGATACTATTGTCGTAGATGTTTTTTAGAACTTGGATGTATTCCAATGCCACTTCTTGAAATAGTAGAGCTTCCCAGATCGATGAGTGAAATAGAGTGTCGAAGGCTTTTTGATAGTCAATAAAAGCTGTATAGAGTGGTCTGTTGAACTCTTGGTATTTTTCTATAATCATCTCGAGCGAGTGAATATGATCGACTGTGGAAAAACCTCGTCGGAAGCCTGCCTGTTCTATAGGTTGGAATTTTTCTGTGGTTTCTTTAATTCTTTTCTCTAAAATTGAAGAAAAAAGTTTGTATAGTGATGGTAGCAAGCTTATCGGCCTGTAATTGCTAATAATAATAATAATATTCTTTATTGCACATCCTCAAAAAGTAATAAAAACACATAGTAACAGCAAGAAAAAAAAGAGACAAAAAAAAAATGTACAAAAGGCGACCTTATCGCTAAAAAGCGATCTCTTCCAGGTAACCCCAACGTCATAGGAGTTGCAACAAATCAAGACGGAAGAGGTGTACAACTGTCAAAATAATATTAATACGACATATACACAACACACAATATAATACAATATCATAAATATTAAATATATATTTGAGATATACGAACGGAACAATACGGATTAATTAAAAGATAACAATAGTATACTAAAAAGAATGGATTTAAGGATAGGAGAAAATTACTTCGAAAGGAAATATTTTTTTACAGCATTTTTGAAAATGTACAGAGATTGAGAGCGTCGAATATATAGAGGCAAAGAATTCCAGAGACGAGAGGCTTGGACTGTGAAGGAGTTTGTATAGAAGGTAGTAGAGTGAGAAGGAATTTTAAGTAATAAATTGTCTACGGAACGAAGTGAGCGGTTATGCGAGTCTTTTAAAAACTCAAATCGTTCTTTTAGGTAGGAAGGAGTAACTGGGTTGAACAGTATAGAGTAGAGAAGACAAAGTGTATGAGTATTCCTGCGAGAGCGAATTGGCAGCCACTTGAGTTTTTCGCGAAAATGAGAAACATGGTCATATTTACGCAAACCAAATATAAACCTAATACATAAATTTTGTAAGCGCTCAAGTTTGTTTAGCTGCTCTTCAGTAACATCGAGATAGCATGTGTCAGCGTAGTCAAGAATGGGTAGGATAAGGGTTTGAGAAAGGGCAATAGTAGTGGAAATAGGGAGAAAATTACGTAACCTTCTTAAGGAAGCAACAGAGGCAAACATTTTCCCGCTCACTTCTGTAATTTGTGGTCCCCAGGAAAGGTTCTGATCGAAGAGAACGCCCAGATTTTTTATTGTGTTAGTAAATGGCACTGGAACTCCGTCAAATATTATGGGTAGTAGTTTCGAGTGGTCAATTTTAGACAAAAGTCTGGAGCTACCAATAATAATTGACTGGGTCTTAGTAGGGTTAACTTTAAGACCAAAACATTTACACCAACTAACTATAGATTGCAAATCTGTATTTATTTTGCTAATCGTTTCTGGTAAAGCCGAGATTTGAGAGTGACAATAAATTTGGAGATCGTCAGCGTACATATGGTAGAGAGAAGAAATATTAGTGGTAATTGAAGAAATAAATATAGAAAAAAGAAGTGGAGACAACACGCCACCTTGCGGAACTCCGGTAGTGGTCAGAGACCAATCAGAATACGAGTCATTGACTCTTACTCTTTGCCTTCGTCCGTGCAAGTATGAATGAAACCATTCAATCACCTCAGGAGATATGTTAAGAGAACCTAGAATAGCTAGAAGTATATCAAAGTCAACGGTACTAAAAGCGTTACTAAAGTCTAATAGCGTTAAGACCGTAACCTGATGCTGCTCCATGCCACCCCTGATATCATCTGCGATTTTAACCAATGCACTAGTCGTACTGTGACCAGGACGGAAACCAGATTGTAAGGAATTGAGTAGACTATGCTTTGAAAGGAAACGGCTTAATTGTTCATGGACAAGACGCTCCAGGATCTTGGACAAAAAGGGGAGGATTGAAATAGGACGATATTCAGAAGGAGATTTCGGATTATTTTTTTTAGGTAATGGGATAATCTGAGCGTCTTTCCAGATAGAGGGAAAGGTATTGGTGTATATAGAGTAATTAAAGATGCAAGTGATTACAGGGATTAGGATGTCTATAATAGGGATGATCATTTTACGACTAATGCAATCGGAGCCTACAGAGTCAGAGGTAATCGCTAGAATGTTCTTCTTAACATCACATTCAGTGAATTGATTAAGATAAAATATGGGGATATCGGGAGATGGCGTTGCAGAAAGCTGGCTAAGGGTAAGAGACTTGGTAACACTGTCTAACGTATCGGATGATGAAAATTGTTTATTAAGGGTGTTTAAATTTAAGTTTTGTGAATTGGTTTCATGGAGAACTTTGCCTACTCCCAAAGATTTAAGAAAATTCCATACTTTACAGGAATTATTTTCCTCGATTACAGATTTATAGATATGGCGTCGTTGTTCGTCTCTACACATATGATTGCAGCGATTTCGAGCAGTTACATACTTCTCCCGATTCGTGTCGTTAACGTTTGCTTTAAATTTGGCTTTAGCATTGTTTTTTAAATTCTGGAGTTTTTTAATACTTGACGTTAACCAGGGAGCAGGAAGATGTCTGACTCGTATTGGTCGTATAGGAGCATGCTTGTCATACAGATCAGTCAGAAAGCGATTAAACATTTTTATCTGATCGTCTAAACAGCTCTGTGATGATATAAGTGACCAATCTATTTTTGATGCATCGGTTTTTAAAAGCTCTAAGTCCATCGCCGCGAAATTGCGTTGAAAGAGAATTTTTGCTCTCGCCTTAGGAGGTCGTAATTTGTAGGATAAGTAGATAAGATCGTGAAAAGAAAAAGCATCAGCAGCGCACTGACCATGTTTTGACACATGACTGGTTGAAGAAACTATTATTAAATCAAGAAGAGAAGGGATACAATTAGGAAAAGCATGAGTAGCTAGTAAAGGAAGGATTTGCAGATTACAGGCGGTAATTGTAGAATTTAATTTGACTGACCGGTGATCATTTTTGAGCAAACAAGTATTAAAATCGCCCATAATAATAGTGTGACTGTAAGCAGGTGTTAATTTTTGAAGCAAACTTTCAAATGTTGCGAAATAATCTACATTAAGGTTAGGGCTATAAAACACGCCAAGTAAAAGTTTGCTGTGGGAAAAATTAACTTCTATGCAGAGATGCTCAGCTCCACCGACTGAAGATTGCGATATATCAATTATGGAAAAGGAAATATGAGAACGGAGATATATAGCAACTCCACCTCCTGTCCGACCTACACGGTCATTACGGATCAGATGGAAACCCGGAAGAGAATAAGAAGAAGAAGATAAACATGGTTTTAGCCAAGACTCGGAGACTAAAACAGCATGAATATTTTTATCATTAAACGATGAGAGCAAGTCAGGATAATGTGCAGGAATACTCTGAGCGTTTAAGTGGATAACATTAAAATTTTTAGGACAATCTCTGAACGCAGCTGTGAGATTTTCACTAAGCGATGGGAGACTCTCAAAACTATCGTTACTGCTCGACTTGTCGGAAGAGGGAGAAAGAGAGAAAAACGTATCTTCTAGGTTACAAGTCATATAAATTATAAAATAATTAGTTTAAAATAAGATAAATATATGTATGTATGTATAAATGTATATATAAATGTATTAAAATATTTGTATGCAAGATCTAAATAATAATAATAAAAAATAAATAAATACTTCACATACCCGCCAGCATATAAGAACTAAGTTAAATAAATATCGGCGCGTACAAAATTTTGTTATAAAAACTATTATAAAAAATACTTATATAGATTATAAAAATATAACATAGAACTAGGTATAACTACATTTTGATATTATATAGCACCTAAAGTTTAGAGTTTAAAAAACTGGCATCCATTGCACATTAAACGAGAAAGAAAATAAGTTAAGTCACTGTCACCGGCGTCAAATCACTATTGAAACAAAGTGTAAACAACATAAAAGACAAATAAAAAATGTAATAAATGTATAATTAAAGTATTGCGATATGAAACAATAAGTTTATTTTAAACAATAATAGATTAAAAATAAATACGTGTTATAGTGAAAAGACAGAAGTGGTGACAGTATCAAAGTAAAATAATAATAAATTATTGTTTCTTAATAACCCTCTTCGTGCGTGGTCCCGTAATCTTATTGACAACTGGCTTCTCAGTCATCACAGCAACTTGAGGTGAAGAATGGCAGGATAAGTTGTTCAATAAAGCGTCGACATCAGCAAGGCACTCCACCCTATATCGATTACCATCAGAAGCAAGAATCCAGATGGCGCCTTCCTGCGTCCAGCAGTTTCCAATACCAAACCGCTGTCTAGCTGCTAGAAAGACTTGATGTCGGATCTTCGTCAAGAATTCTGAGAGTGTTAAACCTGTCCCTTTCAGCTTGGTTTTGGAAAACCACATCTTGTTTTTGATTCCCAGCTCACTGAACTTGACAACAATCGGACGAGGACGAGGACGACTTCTTATCTAGTGCACGACCCAGACGATATGAGGATTTTATACACGCATTGGAGAAGTTCGGCAGGTTCAAATGTTCAGCGACAACTCCTGTAACTCGAGCTGCCACATCTTCATTTTTCTCTTCCGGAAGACCGTGAAGTAAGAGTATTTTACGCCTACTTCTCATCACGAAGCTATCAAATTCTTTGCCAAGAAATTCGACTTGCTTTTGTAAGTTATTCAGAGCCAAAATTATAAAGGACTTAAAAGAAGTGAACTCGGCAGCCAGTGAAATGGTAGTTGTAGGAGATGGAGATTTATGCAGTTGCTGCTGAAATTCGTTCATCTTTGAGTTGAACATCATTGTCATTTCGGTCAGGGACTCTTTAATGGATTCCATTATGTGCTTTCGGTTTTAAGTTTATAATGTAAAAAAACACAAAACTCTTGAAGGATAATAATTGCTGGTGGGTAATGAAGTTTACTTAATAAGCTTTTGCATTTATTTTACTATTTAAATAAGTAAATATATTTATATTTGAACACAATAAAAACAGCTGTTAAAAAGTTTTCCTTCGGAAAAAAGGACTTTTTTGTAGAGCAGAATGATTTCCGACTCCGACCATTGGCGTGGAGCGTTTGTACAGGTAAGTATCATGTTATAGAGTCGGGTAAGCGGTTTGATAAGACACGTAAATCCTGATTTTAAGGCTTCGTTTGTGATTCTGTCAGGTCCTGGGCTTTTATCTCTTTTCAGTGCTTTAATTCCTTGGGCTACTTCATCTTCGGTAATAATAGCTTTCTTCCCATCTCTATTACTAATCGGTAATTTATATGCTGATTGATTTGGCGAACTATAGAGTTTTTTGTAAAAATCTGTTGCTATTTTGAGTATTTCTGTTCTATTTTGAGTACTTTCAGTTTTGCTTTTTAACTCTTCAATCCATGATTTATGTGTTGTTAATTCCTTGTATGCTTTTTTTAAGCTACCTGTGGCCTGAAGACACTTTTTAATAGTTTGTGTGCGGTGTACCTTATAGTCATGGTAAATTCGTTTACTTACAAGTTTATAAAGAGCTTTTAATTCATTTTTTGTTGCCCTTGATTTCGGTTTAGACTTATGTAATTCTTGTCTTCTGCTGATAAGTGCCTTAGTGCGTGCTGATATGATTTGCTTTTTCTCTGTGTTTGTGTTAGTTGTTAAGTGTTGCACTTTTTTCAGGCTTATGTCTATTGCGTGAGTTATTTTATCGTAGCAATTCTGAACTGTGTCTCTGTCATTCCAGTCGTCTAACAAATTTTCTGTATAGTTGTTCAACGCTTCAATATATGTTTGCACTTCCTTTTCGTTCTTTATCTGGGATTTGGGGCATTGACCAAACTTACTTCGATTTTTTGACTTAGAAAGAATATTGAAAGCTGCCCTAATAGGTCTGTGGTCCGAAGGGTAATTGATATTTAAGACCTGTATATTGTCTACATTTCTCGGTAGGTTTGTTAGAATGTAGTCTATTTCGTTTCTTGTGTTGCCGTCAGGTGATTTCCAAGTCCATCTCTGTTTGTTGTTCTTTTTGAAAAACGTGTTCATAATGGCCAGATTGTTCTCATGCGCGAAGTCAATAAGCCTATTTCCTCTACAGTTTCTATTACCATAGCCATAGTTTCCAGTGATGGTTTCGCTTGGTTTAGTTTGACCAATTTTAGCGTTAAAATCTCCCATTACTATTATATTATTCCCTGAAAGTCTTATGGCTTTGTCGACAGTATTGTAGAAAATCTCTAGTTCTTCTTCTTTCGATGCTTCTGTTGGTGCGTATACTTGAATGATGCTTAAGTCTAAACTATTTGTTTGCATTCTGAGTAGCGCTACTCTTTCTGACAGTCCTTTAAAACTCTTTATGTATTTTTTCAGGTATTTTTTAATAATAAAGCCTACTCCATATAATCCTGGCGTTTCTCCAATATAGTAGAGAATAAATTCGTCATGTTCTTCTATTTTAGTGCCGAATTTTCTTACTTCTGAGAGACCGATAATATCGTATTTTATGTTTCTTAAAGATTCTGTTAGTTCTAGTAGACGTGAATAAGTCGATAGGGTTTTGACATTGTAAGTTGTTATGTACATGGTGTTATAGTTATTATTTTTTATGGTATTTGAACGGGGTTTTGTTTCCTCTGGAGGGTTTTGGTCATGATCTTCCACGGAGACCAACCGGCTTGGAAGATTTGGCTTTGTAGTGTTTGTTTCTAATATGTTTTCCGTTAGAGAGGGCGGTAATTGCTATTGTTTATTATTTTTAAATGTTTGATCGGTTGGTTGGTTGTCTTGGTTTTTGGTAGTTAAAAAATTTAGTATTCCTGGTTTCATAACTCCCTCTGCTACACTCGATGACCGTTGTAATCCTGTTTGAGTTTTATTGTTTTTATGAGCTTGTACTTTAGGCTGTGATTTTGGAAAATCTTTGTAGTTTGGTGATATTGGTAGAGGTCTTTTGTTGTTACTTAATGTTGTTATGTTTTTCGAGTGTATTATTAGTTTGTCGTACTTAATAGACGCGGAGTTTCCTTTCTCTTTTTCAATTTTCAGTAGTTCCTGCAATTCCTTTCTTTTTTCTAAAACATACTGTGGAAAGTCTTCTTTTATATAATAAGTGGTATCTTTTAATACTCTCCTTTGTTTAAAGATTTCTATTTTCATTCCTAATGTAGTGAATGTAACAGTAATCGGCCGGGGTTTTTCTCCTTTCTTCCCTATTCTCCTAGTTTCTTGGATGTCTCTGCGTTCTAGTTCTGTAGAGAAATACTGATTTATGAAACTTAGTACGTTTTTTTCTAAGTTTGCATATGATGTTTCATTTTCCGCTAATCCAAAAATTACAATATTTCTCTGTTTTGACTGTTTTTCAAGAAAATATAATCTTTTTGCTTGGTTGTCCAGTTTTTCTTTGAGATTTTCGTATTTTAAGTCTATCGCTTTGAATTTTTCTTCCAACGTGTAGTTTATATTTTTCGTTACTTGTTCCGTAACTTTATCGGCTGACTGTAAAATTGTCGCTTTTTGTTCGTTCAGCTCGTTTTGAATTTTTTTGAGCATGTTCATAACTTCCTCCATGATTCGTCAGTTATGATATACGATATTAAAATGTCGTAGTTGATTTTACAATCGATTTAATACTTGTGCCGCCCTCTGTTGGCTACGACGACGACCACGACCAAGTGCTAGATAGCTGGACAATTACTAGTTTCGAGCAATTTTCCTAGATGGCGTTGTTTTATTGCTCAGAAATGCAGTCGTTCGATGATTTAATTTTATGATTATTCTTTATTTTTGTAAATTTTACGCTCAAACACCTTAATTTTCGTATTTGCACATCTATTTTTATTTGAAATCCACTGTTGTAAATGCAGCACGGGAAATCTCACTTTTGGTGACTCGCTTGAGGTCTTTTTCACTTCACTAATTTTCTCGTGTAAAAAACTGTCTTTGGTCCTTGTCCACAATGTATTATAATACTAAGTTGTTTATAATTCCACTACACTTGCTTTTAATAGTAGATATCACTTGTTTATAATTTTATTTTGCAATTATATACGGAGCCGATATTTATCGTGACGTTTTTCTTAACCACCCTCCTCCAATTTTTCAATTCATACACATATATATTATACCACAAATGGTGGCGCCAAAAACACAATTCTAATAACCTTCGACACGCTCACAGGGGAGCAGTAAATTGTAGAAAAAATGTGACTCGCAAAAGTAATACGAGTAAATAGAAAACCATGCGTGCACCAACCTCAGAATCCAGTGCAGCTCCAGCCAAATAATACAAAAAGGTCGACGGTGCCTAACGGTTAAAGTTTAAACACGCAGGCTAGTTCTACAGACGTCCAATTATACTCGCGGTCACGATTTGGTACTACCACTTAATAGCGGGAGACTATAACTATGTCTCTTCATGATCCTGTAGTGCAATACTCAAAGATCGGGAGATAAGCTGGAGTTGAAGACGAAGTTGTAGGGTTTCGTCCTCTGCCGATGCGATTAGTGCTGTATCCAATACTTGAATTCTCGGGCGCCGTAGTTGGCGCTGATGTGCACGGTTTAAGGAAGAGTGAAGGAAATGGATTACGATGTCACATATAATTGACTTATTCACTATTATGAATAGAAAGCCACAAGGTGGCGTTACCATTTCCGCCCGCCCTTAAAGGGCTCCATAAAGCTGGCGAACCCAAATTAGCAGAAGCAAAAAAAAATTTTAGCATAATTTAGTGCTATTAAATTGCTAATTAATTACCGTGATGAAACATTTTTTGCCCTTTTTTTAAACAATTACAGCGGTTCAGCTACCTTGAAATCAAGCTGGCTGAACCACTGAAAATTCGCGATAAGAACCAAAAACAAGACGTAGCACAATTTAGTGCTATTTAATTGCTAACTACTTACCGTGATAAAAAATGTTTTGCTCTTTTTTTAAACAATTACAACGGTTCAGCTATCTCGATATCAAGCTGGCTGAGCCACTGAAAAGTACCGAATAAAAATTGAACATTTATTTTTTACTAATTAATTACTAATTAATTACTGTGTTGAAAAATTAGTTACTCCTTTCTTGTAAACAATTACAATAGTTTCATTTGTTGAAACGCGTCCGACCTTTTTCGAGTACGGTACAGTCGCACCAAAAAGGTTCGACGCAGGTAGAAAAAAGATCAAGCCAGGTAATAAAAGTCAAGTATAATCCTTTAATCTATACTTATAATAAATCTGTAGAGAGGTCAATTCTGTACATGAAATATATTTACAAAATAAGTAGCAGGGGGTGATTAGTGTTCGATACTGATGCCAAAAATGCAGTTAAAAAAATTTTTGTCTGTCTGTCTGTCTGTCTGTCTGTTTGTATGTTATTTATAGAAAAAAAAACTACTCGACGGATTTTAACGAAACTTAGTACAATTATTCTTTATACTCCTGGGCAGGTAATAGTATACTTTTCATCACACTACAATGAATAGGAGCAGAGCAGTGAAAGGAAATGTTGAGAAAATGGGAGAAGTTGCTTGATTTTTTAAGCTTCCGTCGCGTGTGCAGCCTTAATGGTTAGAGCTACATAGAAACTATGTATAACGGTAATATTCTACATAAAAATACACGAAAAATATTCCAAGACAGCATATATCTACCTTTTATAGTTAACTCACAATAACACGCATAACTCTCGATAGCTTAGCAGTTCGGAGATTTCTTATTATATTTGTTTACTTTTACGTTTATAAAACCAATAATGCTCACCATCATTCCTAATTAAAAAAAAAATAAACATTAGCACCAATTCAATAAAAAAAGAATCATTGAAATCGGTATAGAAACACCAAACTTATACTTACTTACATGAAATACGCCAACAAGACATCGCGCGTGAATAGTGAATCAAGCTATAAGGATTATTTTTGCGTAACGGTTGCCGCGCTCGACGGGGCTCGCGGCGGCAGAGTATAAAAGGGGCGGGAGGCGAGCGCAAGCGTCATTCAATATTTGGCTGTTGATGCGTTCAGAGTGTTGAACTTTATTGACAGACAATAATTGTTATTTTATAAACCGTGCTTATCAGCGCGACTTTTTGTCTTTAAATAGTTTATTTTAATTTCTTTTGTTGTTATTTTCTAAATTAGTTTTAGTTTTGTTTAAATTCTTAACTATTAATAGTTCCTATTTTGTTTCTTTTTAAGTAGATTTAGATTCGATTTTTAGATTAGATAATAGATAGATAGATTAGATTATTGTTAGATTTTTAGTTACTGATAGGTTAGTTTTGGGCATTTTATGTTAAGTTTTTTTTGTATTGAGTAGATAAAAGCGTAGGTAGGTACTTTTATTAATTATAGTATTCATAGGTATTTTTTATTTATTTTTAAGTGAAGTAGGTATAGGTAGATATTGCCTACTATCTACCTATACTGCACACGTGTTTTAGCTTTATTTTCATTTCTTTTTTTTTTGTACCTAAGTTGTAGGTAGGTAGGTACATATTTCTTAGTTTAATTCTATTAGAATATTAGGTATTTAAGTTTAAATAGGCACTTAGATTTATATTTTTTTATTATATAGCAGCTGTACTTAGAACATCTAAGGTTTTTTTTGTATTAGCATAGGTACTTTGATTAATTACAGTAGTTGTAGGTATTTCTTATTATTCATTTTTAAGTGAAGTAGGTAAGTGTAGATAGTATTGCACACGCATTAAGTATAGCTTTATTTTCATTTTTTATTCTTTTGTAATTTGTAGGTACCTACGTACATATTTATAATTCGATTAGAATATTATTTTAGTTTTAATAGGCACTTAGATTTATATTCTATTTATTATATACTTAGCTATAGTTAGGACCTCTGACGTAAGTTTTTTGTTGGGTAACTAAATAGAATTTAAGTTACCGACGATTAAAAATAAAATAAACGATGCCACCTAAAAACGACCATCTTTATCTCGAACTTCGAGTCAAGCTAGGAGAATGAGAATGACGCGTTCTCAAGAATCGGAAGAAGAAAGAGCACATCGGTTAAACTCTATGAGAGTTAGTGCCTCAACACCTCGAGCTAATGAAAGCTCTCCAGAAAGAGAGATGCGATTAGCAGCTGAAAGAGCGAGACGAGCTACAACACGGGCTTCTCAAAGCTCTTCTCAACGAGAGCTAAGGCGTTCCATTGACCGGGAACAACATGCGTTATCCCGAGAAGCTGAAACTGCTTTACAACGAGAATTGCGACTCACAGCTGACCGCGAACGGCATACATTATCTCGCGAGTCTGAAACCTTCACTGAGAGGGAATTACGGCTTACAGCTGACCGCGAACGTCATATTTTATCTCGCGAGTCCGAAACCTTCACTGAGAGGGAATTACGGCTTACAGCTGACCACGAACGTCATATTTTATCTCGCGAGTCCGAAACCTTCACTGAGAGGGAATTACGGCTTACAGCTGATCGCGAACGTCATATTTTGTCTCGAGAATCTGAAACTTTTACTCAATATCAAGACCGTTTGACAAATGATAGGGCGCACCATAACATGATTCGATCTCTTGAAGATGAACATGAGCATGAACAACGACTAGAGTCGGGACGCGATTATTACAATTCTTTGAGACAAGAACAATTGATTACTTTATCTAATGAAAGATTAAGAATTGAAAATATTCGGTCGCTTGAAACAGAAGAACAGCGAGAGGCCCGTCTTACTGCAGATAGATTTCGACATGGTCTTAATGACTTAGATATACACGTGGTAGATCAATCTACAAATTCGGTGGCGTGGTCCGATAAATATAAAAGTGGGTTTGCTTATAACCTCACAATTGATTACAGATCATCTTCTGAAATTGGCGATATGAACGTAGTATGTTCCTTTTGTAATGCTTCGAAGTGGAGGAAGGAGTCTGCTGGTTTCTGTTGTTCTGGAGGTAAAATAAATTTGCCTTCGTTCGAAGACCCATCGGAACCTTTAAAATCACTACTTTTAGGGGAACATTTGCAATCCAAACAGTTTTTAGATAATATTCGCACTTATAATAGTGCATTCCAAATGACATCCTTTGGTGCTAAACAAATCTCAGAAGGCCCTTTCATGCCTACTTTTAAGGTACAAGGTCAGGTTTACCATTTGATAGGGTCCCTTTTGCCTGAAGAACAACCTAAATTTCTTCAAATATATTTTGTATCCGATTACAACGAACAGTCGAATATAAGAAATCAATATTTTCCGAATTTAAATACTGAACTCATTTCACAACTTCAGAACATGTTACATCAGGTTAATTCGTACGTATGCAGTTTTAAATCGGCATTAGAAGCCCTTTCTCAAGATGGTAATAACAATTATAAAATTGTTATAAATGCCGATAAGCGTCCAACTCAGGAACACCCTGGGCGTCATAACGTTCCATCCACGAATGAAGTTGCTGTAGTACTGGTCGACCAGGAATGTGATAGGCGTGATATCGTTATACGTTCCAGAGACAATCGTTTGCAACGTATTTTCGAAACCCACAGGGCTTACGACAGTTTGCAATATCCTATGATATACTGTCGAGGGGAAGATGGTTATAATTTCGCTGTATACCAAACCGATCCGCGCACAGGCGCACCTAATTATAATAAAAAGGTGTCATGCCTTCAATTTTATTGTTACCACCTGCAAGTGAGACGGAATAGATTGGTATACTTTCAACGTTTTCGTGGCTTATTTAATCAGTTTATTGTTGACATGTACGCAAAAATTGAAACCGAAAGATTAGTTTATATACGATCTAATCAAAGGCAGCTGCGCGCTGAAGAATACGTGCACCTTCGCGATGCCATGCAGCAAGATAACGATACTGTGAATATGGGTCGTTTAGTTATTTTACCCTCTTCTTTTACTGGTGGTCCACGCTACATGCATGAACGTACTCAAGACGCTTTTTGTTACGTAAGAAAATATGGACGTCCCGACTTATTTGTTACTGTAACTACCAATCCCAAGTGGGATGAAATCACTCGGGAGCTTCTTGAGGGTCAGGCACCGCATGACCGCCATGATATTATTGCAAGAGTGTTTCATTTAAAATTAAAATCAATGATAGATCTTCTTACCAAAGATAACATTTTTGGAGAAGTATTGTGTTATATGTATAGTGTTGAGTGGCAAAAACGCCGCTTACCTCACGCACATATCTTGCTTTGGTTAAAAGATAAGGTTCGACCTAATGATGTAGACAGATTAATCAGTGCTGAAATTCCAGATCCGACTGCAGATCCCCTGTTATACGACATTGTTAAAACTCATATGATACATGGTCCATGTGGTGCATTTAACGCAAATGCTCCTTGCATGCAAGACGGTCGTTGCACTAAAAGGTATCCAAAAGCATTAGTGGATGAAACTGTAACAGGACATGATGGATACCCATTATATCGTCGCCGTTCAAGAGACAATGGTGGTTTTACTGTTGAAAAGCGAATGTCTGGACAACAGGTTACTTTAGATAATAGGTGGGTCGTTCCGTATTCGCCTGTATTGTCCAGAGCATTTCAAGCTCACATAAATGTAGAAATGTGTAATAGTGTAGAGTCAATTAAATATATTTGTAAGTACATTAACAAGGGCAGTGACCAAGCTACGTTTGCGTTAAGAAATGAACATGATGAAGTTACTAGATTTCAGTCAGGCAGATATATCAGCTCTTCAGAAGCTGTGTGGCGGATCTTAAGTTTTAATATTCACGAAAGATATCCACCTGTGACCCATCTGGATGTTCATCTGGAAGGCGGTCAACGTATATATTTTAACGCCGAAAATGTTACAGAACGATTAGAGAACCCTAGACAAACAACTTTATTGGCATTCTTTCGACTTTGCCAAACTGATAATTTCGCAAAGTCTCTTTTGTATGAAGAAGTTCCATCGTATTATACCTACGATACACAACGAGGTGTCTTTAACCGTAGACGCCGAGGCAGGCCTGTAGATGGCGAGACAGGTATTTTCAAAGAACATGTTCTTGGTAGAGTGTATACTGTTCATCCTAACAACGCAGAGTGTTTTTATTTGAGATTATTATTACATACAGTGCGAGGACCAACATCATTTATAGATTTGAGAAAAGTAGACGATGTTGTTTATCCAACTTATCATGCAGCTTGCCAAGCGCGTCATTTGCTTGAAAATGATCAACATTGGGATGACGCTTTAGCAGAATCCTGTGTTAGTGATAATCCACGACGGTTACGCCATTTATTTGTAACATTACTCACATTTTGTAATTTATCTGATCCTGTCCAATTATGGGAAAAATATAAAGAAAAATTTGCAGAAGACTTTCTTCGGAATTTATCTCACAATAATGAAGGCGCAACTAATGATAATTTTCGAGATCTGGCTATAAATCAGTGCTTATTAGCTCTTCAGGAAGACTTAACAGCAGTAGGCGGTAAATCACTTTGTGAATATGGTTTGCCAACGCCAACATCAGTCGGAGAGGTTACCAATAGGGAATATTCCGCAGAGATTGGTTACAACCCAATGGAACTGCTGGTAACATTAGAAAACGGTGTCCCAATGATGACTGCAGAACAACGCTTAGTCTATGATCGCGTGTGCGAGAGTGTGCAGAATAATTTAGGAACAATATGGTTTTTAGATGCACCTGGAGGAACTGGGAAAACTTTTTTGACTAAATTAATATTAGCTTATGTTCGAAATCAGCGTAAAATCGCTCTTGCCGTGGCTTCATCAGGTATAGCTGCAACATTGCTACCAGGAGGTAAGACTGCTCACACTATGTTTAAAATACCAATTAATTTAGATCGCACGGAAAGTCCAACCTGTAGTATTTCAAGAAATAGCGACAAAGCTAAGGTATTGCGTGAGTGTAATTTAATCGTATGGGATGAATGTACGATGGCCCATCGAAAAGGAGTAGAAGCAGTAGACAGAACTCTAAGGGACATAAGACAAAATGATCGACCAATGGGCGGTATTACGGTTTTATTTTGTGGTGATTTCCGACAAACCTTACCGGTAATACCACGGGGAACCCGAGCTGATGAGATTAGGGCTTGCCTGAAAAGCTCTTATTTGTGGCGTGATATACAATCGGTGCATTTGACTATAAATATGCGAGTGAGAACTGGAGACAACGCAGATAATCGTGAATTTTCTGATACATTATTGAAGATTGGTGAAGGTACCTATCCACAACTACACCAAGGAAAACTTATTCTGACACCTGAGTTATGTTGTATAGTGCAATCCCAACAACATCTTATATCTTCGGTTTACGGTGACATAACAATTATATTAAATAGGGACAATTCTTGGCTTTGCGAAAGGTCCATTTTGACTCCTCGCAATGACCAGGCATCTGAAATTAATAATAAAATACTGTCTAATATACAGGGAGAAAGCAAAGTTTATAGTTCAATAAATAGAATGGTTGATGAACAAGAAGCCACGAATTACCCGATAGAATTTTTAAATTCTTTAAGTATGCCTGGACTACCTTCTCATATAATTTGTTTAAAAATTGGCATACCGATAATTCTGCTCCGAAATTTAAGACCACCTCAACTTTGCAATGGAACTCGGCTAAAAGTAACCCAGTTGCAACAAAATGTAATCGAGGCTCAAATTTTAACAGGTTGCGGTGCAGGAGAAACTGTCTTTATTCCCAGAATTCCCATAATACCAAATAATTTTCCATTCCAATTTAAAAGAACGCAATTCCCAGTATCGGTGTGCTATGCCATGACTATCAATAAAGCTCAAGGGCAGACTTTTCGTGTTGCTGGAGTAGATCTCGGTGTTAGCTGTTTCTCGCATGGTCAATTATACGTCGCTCTTTCCCGGGTTAGCAATTCTAGGAATCTTTACGTTCACGTGCCGGACGGGTCGACTCTTAACATAGTCTACCCAAAAGCTTTGCGCTGAAACATTTTAATTTGATCTAAAAATATTAGCAATATATTATCTTAATAAAAAACAAGGAGTTACACGCTGACCGAGTCGTGGGTATAGCGTGGGTATATTATAATATTCTGCGGTTACTTATATTTTTCAACAGTTTTGTGGATTGGCATATTATATTACTATTGCCCTTCTAAAATACGAAAGTGAATCTGCCTGTTACGTCAAAACTATGAGGGAGGACATCTGCTAATTTTTTTTCGAAAAACGACGGAAACGCGGACGAAGTCGCGGGCAAAAGCTAGTAATGTAATAAAGGTCTACACTGTCAAAACCTTAGCTATTTTGACAGTGCAGACGCATACAACACCGTCCTTAGAGGGATCAACTTTGTCTACGATCACTAAAGGTCAAGAGAGTGCCTGAGAATTATCATTCATTACTATTACAACCGTTCCTGGTGTAAAAGGCGATCCTCCTCGATCCTCCACCGATGCCAAAAAGATTGGACTAACTTATCCAACAGCGAATGGCTATGGAGCAAACTATATATACTGCAATTAAATTCTGGTGCGGGTAACGAGCACAGGGGTGCAGTATGTAAAAAATGGCTTGGTGTAAGAGCTGATGACTCTGCGGGATCTGAGCTTAAAACTGTTAAAGGTCGCGAATTAAGCAAACACTCAATTTGAGCGAGAACTGTAAGAAAAACTGAAAAAGTGTAAAAAAAGCGAGAACTCTTCGTAAGAAAGAAGTTGTTGTCCAATAACGCGCAATAGATGTGTTTTTACAACTTTAATCATACTTTCCCAGGCGCTTATGAGGCGAGTTAGGACATGTGAAAGACCGACGAATACGGTTTTCAGCTAGCTCTTGTTCGAATTTCGGGAATAGTTCTTTATTTTAAAATATGTATAGTTCAAGTAATATCCGGATTTGAAGAAAATGTATTGTATATATAATATCATATTTGCCACCTTTACAAATGAAACTTCAATTGAAATAATCAATAATAATAAAAAACATTGCATATGTCTAATACTTTTTACAAAAACATACATAATTTTTTATAACCTTGGCAAATTTTTAAAGGTACAATTGCTTAATGTTCAACAAGCTATTTATGTATGTATTTATTATTTCACAGATACAATGTCAGATACAATGCAAAGTCACGTGCAGATTTTTACAAAAAAATTAAAAATGTGTATGATTGATGAGCAATGAGCAGGACAATACTGGTTTATGATATTAAGCTGCTCTGTTAACTGTGAAAGTAAAACATTCAGGAACAAAACAAAATATATACAATCAGTTCATTCAAATAATATAAGGAAATAGTGTAAACTTTAGATTATACTACAATCTATTAAGCCCAATGTTACCGTCAGATACATTCTCTACATTCATGACAATTAACACATCTGTCACCTACATATTACTTAAACACTGAATTAATCAGTTACTGTTACAGTTAAGTTGAAAGAGAGAACACTTTATACTTTCTCTCTCTGTCCTGAACGAGATTTACACTCAAGACTACAGATTTGCATCGGTTGGCAAATATCAGGTATCATAATCAGGTATACCGTCTGCTGATTGCGTAAGTATGGCACACAAAAAAGGTGTCATAAAATTTTTCGTCATGATAAAGAATCTTAAACGATTTATGCCAAACAATTTGTTATTTTTTCTGCCCTTTATTAAATATTATTCATCGACCTATGAATACATAAATGAGATAGTAAAGATTTGATCCCTCTTGGCCAGAAATATTATGTTGATAATATTTATGATTTACAACATTGTGTTTCATAGAAGTCTATATAAAAGTTATAAAAGAGGTATGTAGCAAATAACTGTTTGAGAATTTACTATTTTTGTATTACTTTAATATTCAAAATGCTAATTATTTATTTTAATGATATTCATAATATAAAAGTGTAATCTCGGAAATCATGTATACTGTTACATAAATCAAATGAAGCAAATTGACGATGTATTCTTGTTAACCCTCATTAATGCTAATGTAACATAATGAGAGATTCCTTTATTATAATTATCTTCATAATTATAGTTAATTTTGAGAAATTGAAGATATATTAAAAGAAAAAATGAAATTCAAAATGGTGATCATAACTTTGGAATTAAAAACAATTTAAAATTTTTCAAAGATCTTAATTGAAAGTGTATTTTTTATGAAAATGGGAGAATGAGATCGGTAAGGTATCTAAATGTACAACGCAAGCCTAAACTTTTGGAGACCGAAATTATACAACCAACAAACTTCACATTATTTGCTAAGAACACTTTTCTTTTTCTCCAAAGTTAATTGCTTGTTCAAAGTAGGGGTGATTCGCTTCTTAATGTAAAATCCATAAACCCATACCTAATAGAACCTGCATTATATACGCAAATGTAAATAGTATTAATAACTTCATATTATAGTACTCTATAAAAGGACTATAAAATGTTATTAGTCACCCAAATGCTTTATCATATTTTAAAATATTATTCGCTTCTCGATGGTCTGTTATTTTCTTATAAAAGAGTCAAGAACAGCGTATATTATATCTGATGAAATAGTTTTGAATATAAAAGACCACATGACTTAATGACTTCTACTTCAATATTTACTGACCTCTCATAATATAACTACTCTTGATGAAAGTAACTGATATATATACGCGTTCAAGCATATAAGATGTCGTTAAAATCTACTACAAAGCTCCTTTACGATATCTATCTGTCTGTCTTTACGGTATTGGTATTTAAATATTTTAAAAATATCCTAAGCTTTAGTAAACTTTATTTATATAAATAATTTTAATACTGATTCATCATAATTTAAAATTCATAAAAAATACATTTAAAAATGTAGTTTTTAATGAAGAAATGTTTTTTTAATTTTACTATCACCATCAGTGGAGCAATCAATCAATGATGCGGTTATGTAGAGGATATTAAGCTAAGATACTTTCTTATACATTTAATAAGTTACAAGGTTCTATAATATTTAAGCAGCTGTCTGCATTGTCGATAATCCTTCTCTAATATTGAAAATTTGTCGATCTAAACCTATGACATAGCTAACATATTCTGTACCTTTTGTGAAAGATCGACTAAGCAATCGAGCATACGGGTTAGCTGATAATAACCGATTAATGTGATTTTTGACATTAGATGAATTCTCAGAGTACGTAGAGGAATTATCGCCAGCCTATGAGGAAGTCGTACGTTTTGTCCATATGTACCAATATTGCCAAAGACTGATTGTTGTATTTGCAAATTATATTTATAAATTTTAACAAATGAAGAAAGTTTTATATATTCCTATTATTAACAGAGAATTATCTTTGAGCAAATAAATTGAGATATTCCTAAGTTTCATGGAACACGAAAACTCAATCAGCAGACCAAATGACTTTTGACTTTTATATTGGGTTTTGTTTTAAGTAAATCTCATTTCTATTATATCAAAAACAAATATGTCTCTCCTAATGTGTAATGATATAATGAGTATTGTAATAAAAAGATAAGATAAGTCCTTTATAAAATAACAAAAAAATATTTTTAACGTTTAGATAAAATGCATTACATTTATCGATGTCAAAGTATTTCCTAATGTGATTAGAGTGTGTTTTTGTACAGTCACAATGAGTTCAGTTTTAGCCATAAAGCTATTTACATTGGACAAGCTTGGGGAATGAAGGACCCCGCATTTACAAGAATATAGTCTCTGTTGTAATCTACATCTACTACTCGAACTTAGGAATCTCGATCGTTTTTTCCTTGAGGACCAGTTTCAATTTAACCTGTTATAAGATCAACCTCACTATTTAGTAGATATACTTTCATAATACTTTCATAATTTCATAATTGAAGAATAAATCATAAATACAAATCTTTTTGTGACATTGTCAAGAAAAAAAGTATATTCTTATCTAGGATACATAATTATATGTTAAGGTTAGGTACAATAACAGTAATAATAATGTGGCTTCGCTGTAAAGTTTCAAAATATATGCCGAATTTCAGTGTAAAGTTCGCGGTTTCGCATTTTACCCAAAGAGTAGATTGCTTACTTCTGCGTAATAATATTATAATATTACACTTTTATACTTCTTAAGTACCAAATACTTAAATATATTTTTTATTTTTGTTCACAGATATAATGACTACAAGTAATATTTAATAATAGTTTGATGTGGACAAAATGTAAATGGCAATATTTGATATCAGCTTACAAGAAATCTATATTTATGAACTGTGCTATTAAATTAAAATTTATGAAAAATGTTAAATCTAACCTCTTTTAATAATTATTCGTTACAATATTTCATTATTGCACAATTTTCTACTTATTGCATCTGTTTAGACCGAAGAGATGTAATAAGTGTAGGTACTTTCATTCATATTAAAATATTGTCAGTGTAAGATTAGAACATGTTAATTATTTATTTTGAAACAATAAGAGGTTAGCAGAAAGTCTGTATTAATTAAATAATCTGTATTAATTAATAATTAATTAATTGAACTTGTTACAAACTCAGTTGTTGGAAATACTTAGTAAATTGGTATAAGTATTATATGGCACTTATATTTCAAACTACAAGAGTTTAAATTATAAATGCATTGTACAATTATTATAAATATTGTGATGTGTATTTATAGCAATATAAAAATTTATGTAAAAATCTTACTATTTAGTTTAGTTTAGTAACTTTTTATGTATCAAGCGATTTTTTTTTTTAGTTAATAGCACTGCCCATAAAATATATTAAAAAGTTATTTATTATCGTTCATATTATCATTAATAGAAGTTTAAACTTATTTCTTTTAAAATTATGGTTATTTCAAATATTTTTTTTTATTAAAAAAAACAGAGTTCAATTGTAATTAACACTAATGTTACACCGAATTAAACCTCTCGAAATTTGTAAGCTCTTTCGACTTTGGACCCTCTTATAGTGTGTGTATTGAATTTGAACCTTATTTTTTAAACAACTTATCTTATTTAAAGAAAAACAATTTTAATTTTGATATATTTTAATTGACCGCTACAGTTGTTTGATAATCTACTACAATTTTATTAAATAAAATATGGTTTAAGTTTTAAGGGGAGTTGTCAATTGCTATACTTATTTATGATACATAAAACTAACTAAAAATAATAATGTGCTAAGAAACATTAAATATTTATATATATATACACTGTTTTATTTCTCGCAGTCGAAGTAACTGTCGAAGAGCATCTATTTCTGTTTCTACACCCGGCATAAACATAAAGTGGTTTTGGGTGTTCTCACGCAGTCATTTTTTAACATTCTCCCATACTTTTTTATTCTGTGATATACGCTTTATTTCTCGACAGTTGCATTTTTGCACATTGCATAAAGAAAAGTACATAACTCAAGCAGCTGATGGCCTTACGGGCACAAAAGTAATTGAGTAGCGGACATGTACCTGCAAGCGTAGCGTAGAAAGGCCATCCGTTTAGCGGACGAACAACCTGAACCGAATCACCGGAGGCAGCTAGGAACTTGGAAACTCTGTACGCGTTTTTTGTGTTCAAGAAAGTTAAGACATTTTTTAAAATTAAGGCAGAAATATCCAACATTAGAACAAACATAAATATTTACAAACTTACCGATTTATAAATTACATTTCCACAAAAAAAGTAGCTTAAATCAACCTTTCTTCTTGTTAAGCCGCGATGTTCTAAAGAAACCCCTTCATTTGTTCGTGGGTAGAATGTTGATGTTATTCCTCTAATAAGAATATATTGTGCAAAAACTAAGAGTGAGTCTTTGTTTAATTCCTTCTTTAGATATAACCTCAAGATATTTTAGTTGTTATTCTTTGATGAGTAAATTCGATTTCTTAATCAATGTGGAAATGTGGAGTTGAACGTATTTTCATGACAATTCGTTCGTTATATTTTATTGGAGTTACATACCTGTACGAATAATAAATTTGTATTTCGAATCAAAACAAAGAAAGATCTCCAGAGTTCATTATAAGCAAGACAATAACATGAGAACAATAATCCAACTAGAGTCTGACGTTCATATCTACGAGTATATAAAACAATAAACTATGTTTTTTACTTTCGAACAAATATGAACAAATTATTATAAATAATTTCAACAGAAAGCTTTCTTATATTGTAAATTATTGGTAGTTATTGGATAACTCGTTTCTCGAATCGACCTCTTATACGAATATGTGATATGTGTGATATGTGATATGGCTGATTTTCATTTGAGGCGATTAATAAGTGTTCTTAAAAGCTGTTTCAAATATTGTAATATATCTTACGATAGTAATGATTAATAGGTTTTTTTTTAGTTTGAAGACTATAAATGCTCTTTGGTTTTAAGAATATAATACTAACGATAACATCCACAATTTCCTACTAACGATACATAATACAAATATGAATACGATATGATACGATACTCTCAGAGATTGGATTTTCTAGCGTCTTGTTTTCTGATTTACCTTACATATGTACCTATATCAGCTTATATACACAATATAAGCAATACAATAAGCTTTCCACAGAGCCTAAAGATTTTTATAGTAATCTATGAAGTAAAATAAAAGCGCATTATCTTTATTTTAAGTTCAATATATTTTAATTATACACTGCATGTGCAATGTGGTAATGAAAACGATAAATAATAGCTACTTTAGGAATATTTTATCAAAATGCTCAGTCCATGTCCGCAAACTCATTGTAAATTCAGTGAATGTTGGTAGAAGCTTGCCAATACGACTGCAGCTTCGTTATTTTCATGCATAAATATGGTTCACGTAAATAATATTTAGTTTTGTTTTATAAATATGAATATGTTATGTAAAAAATAAGAATTGTTATTTCTCTACGTGTTTTTTTAAACGTAATAATATGCATATGTCAAAATTATTGTAATTTATTCTAGCATATTGGTTAGTTAAAGGGATTATTTTATTATACCTATAAATGTGTTTTTTTAAATGTTAATGAAGTATTATTTAATAATTTATTTATTATTGAGATGCAATACACTATTTTTACAGTAACTGTATATAATGATTTTAGAAATCCAACTCTAAGGCTATTGAGGAAAATGGTTGGGTGTTTTAAAATAAGAAATTACAGATCAGAAATCACAATAATACTAGGATCCGCCAACCGTGCGCGGCGGGTGCTGAGCTGAGCCCCTCTCCTTTCATCTGAATAGCTACAGGAAATATTGATTTATTAGGACTAATTGTCATCTTCTAGAACAGCACATTGCTCGCACGTGCAGGTAGCGCTAATGTATTGTCTATGGCAGGAGTGATTTTTTTTTTGATAACTTTTGAATGGCTCAACATTTTTTCAATCTGTTTTCGCTATAACATCCGCGTTCGGCTCCAACATACATAAGAAAATTTTTAGCTAATTATCTTTTCGTATCTTTTGGAGACAACTAAACACAAAAAAGGTCTCCCAAAACGGTTAAGAGCTTCGCTTACGCTAAGCTCAATTAAAAGAAAATGTTTCTACCACAATGGTGGACTATTATTAAGCCTTCCATTTATTTAATTAAAACAGTATTTGTGAATATTTTAGCAACCTTAAATATGTACTAGTTTACACAAATTAATTATTGTTTAACCTCGTTATTATCATTAACGAGGCCTAACGAGTACACACGGGACTGATTGCTTATCAAATTATTAAATAATTGTTTGTGTGAAATAATGGGTAAGCGTGAGTAAAACAATCTTCGTTATATTTTTAGAAATATCCGTTTTGCGTGAACCTCCACAACTGCGCAAAGATGGCCACGACACGACACGACACGACGCGACGCGACACGATACGACACTATATAATTTCTATTTAAAAATATTATTTTCTACTACGTGAGAGAATGTAAATATAATATTAATATATAAATCAATATTCATAGAAATTAATTAATAAATAACAAGTATGATGTACAATATATATAATACGCCTACTTAAGGCACAAAGTTGCTGATCCAGTTATTTGTTTAAAACAAGTCCGCAGTTTATATAAAACTTTTATACCAAGTCATTTTTGATTGAGTCGTGTTCTTAGGATATTTCCAGTTGTTTCCATTTATAAAGTAATATTTGCAGTGCTTTTATTCAATATTTGCCCGGTGGTAGACCATAACATCGAGTCGCCGGCAAAGTTACCACCCATCGGGCAAAGTCGTGCCGCAAAGCGACCTAGTCGTTTTCCGGCACGTTGTTCGATGAAGCCGTCTATATGGGAAATGGGTCTGAATAGCTGCGTTACGTTGGCGAACCGGTTTGGCGTTGAGTTGGTGCTTATTGTGTCGGGAGCCTAGTCAAGGAGGGTAGCGGTATCCGAAGCGACGGCCTTCCGCTGGCCGCCCACATCCCTATCTACTGAGATACCCGGCGGTAGATAGTTTGCAGCTGAACTACGGGTCAGCTGCTAAGATCAGGGTACTACGGGACCCCGGCACCTAAGCCCTCCGGTAGCGACCTATGCGCTTGCACGTGTAAACTACCGGGTTACCGGTTTTGGTGTTGGATTCGTAGTGGTAATGTGGTTAGCTGTAGAGGTTCGGCACTGTTCGTCTGGGTTCCCACAGTTGTCGGGGGCTCGTCGGATCTCGTGCGCAGCAAGAGGTAATTGATCAGCCTAAGGCGAAGGGCTGCTGCGGTCTTTTACTTCGGGGCTTGGAACGGTCCATAAGCAGAGATCCCTTCGGGGGTCACTGCAGTTTGGGTAGCCTCCTGCTTAGAGATTAGATGGATATGCATCTATCAGGTCACCCGATTGTACTGTAGGGTAGGCTTGCAGCCTGACTGCCTGTCAGGAAGTGAGCGTGCCTTACAGCTCCGGCACCAGCTGGAAACTGGTAGTTAGCCTCTCTGACGTTCTCAGCAAGTTATTGCTAGTGCGAGAAATCACACGGGAAGTGAGCGTGCCTTACAGCTCCGGAACCTTTCATGGAGAAAAGGTAGCTGGGTGGTCGCGATTGGACTTGTCTATGACCGATAGCCTTGCGAGCTTACTAGTCTTATAGTACCCTCGTCGGACGACTTCGGAGGTCAGATCTGCCGTACCAAGGATCCATGTGACCGGGGTAAACCTGGACCACATGTATAGCGGCTCAACCTTTATAACCGGAGGGTTGGTGGGGTTGAGATGCCATAAACATAATGATTAGGGCGGCAGGAGGCGAGGGCGACTATGGCCGCCCACAGATAGTTGGGGGCCCTATTAGTGGGTCAGCCACCCACAAAAGGCTGCCCCGCCAGCTGCGTAAAAATCCAGGGTGGCTCCATTGTGCTGGTTGGCGACCAGATAATGATGATGATGAATGGTGAGGCCTGATGGCGATCCCTGGGGGGGTTCGGGCGTCCCCGAAGTCTCCAGACTAGCCTCCCAGTGGCATAACATCACCAATTTCGGCGCCGGGTTTGATACGTACCGCCTCGTTCAACTGCCATTTCTTATCCTATTCACTCCTTTATTTTATTTTTTTATGAAAAAGTCCAATGAAAAGAAGAAGTTTTGTACTCCTCCTCATTTAAAGTGCACCTCACTAAGATCAGGGGCTTGCACACTAATCTCTTACCTGTCTACCACCACCTGGAGACAGATCAACCGCACTTGCTCTTTTTGACGGAGACTCAGATACAATGTCCTCTAAGCGCTGCGTACTTGGATCATCCCGGTTACTCGTTAGAGTACAACTTTCGCTCACGTGCCGGGGTCTGTGTAAACGCACGTAACGACCTCTGTATCCTGCGTCTCCGTCACCTTGAAGACCCTACTTTTTCTTCCTTATGGATTTTAGTAGCCACATTAAATGAAAAAATCCTGTATTGCTGTGTCCACCGATAGCACAGCGGTGATCAGAAGACAACTAGATTATTTGAGTATCTCGGTGAGGCTGCTGATATGGCTCTGCATCAGTACCCTTCAGTGCAGCTCGTCTTTCTGGGGGACTTTAATGCCTGTCATCAGGACTGGCTGTTCCCGTACCAGAAGACCGACCATGCTGGAAGAGAAGCGCGGAACTTTGCGTTGTCTTTCGACCTCTTTCAGCTGGTGAGGCAAGCGACGAGGGTACCAGATGTAGTAGGCCGTACAGCCATTTGCCTGGACCTACTGTTGACAACAGATCCGGATAGGTATCGTGTAGAGGTCCCCTCTACCTTGGGAACCTCCGATCACTGTCTGGTGAAATCTGTGTTTATTTATTTATTTATTTATTTATTCATGTACCACATTTAGTAAAAACAAAATATTCAGAGACATGAAGAACATTGGATGAGCTTATTTCTAAAGAGAGATCTCTACCAGCTACCCATGGGAGTGACAAAATTCAATTAAAAGGGCAGAAATAGGTACACACTACATATAGTAAATATTCTTAGTAGTAAAAAACTAACTAAACATTACTTATATAATAAACTAAATTATACCAATACATACATAAATTCAAATACTTATCAATATAATAAATCATAAATATATACAAATACATATATGAATATATAAATATATAATAATACAAATACAGATATAATACATATAATTATAACTGGGAGAGATAGTAGAGCTTTAATCTACGTTTAAACAATACAACATTTGGGCTACTTATAATATGGCTGGGAAGGGTATTCCATAACCGCGCTGCATGAATGGAGAAGGATTTGGAGAATAATGTTGAGTTGTAAGGAGGGACATTAAAAGATTTAACAGGAACACAAGAGCGTTTGGGACGGCTACTCGGAGGGGACAGGTGGAAGAGTCCATATAAATAAGTGGGAGATGAATTTCTATAAACATTATACAGCGTGGTTAAAATATGCATATTCCGGCGAAGGCGAATAGGGAGCCACTTAAGTTGACGTCGAAAATTTGAAACATGGTCAAACTTGCGCAATCCGAAGATAAAACGAATGCACAAGTTTTGAAGGCGATCTAATTTATTAAGTAGCTCCTCGTTAGCATCTAATTGGCAAACGTCAGCATAGTCGAGAAGGGGTAGCAAAAGGGAGTGAGATAGCAAGATTTTAGTTTTTAAAGGTAGGAAATTTTGCAGACGCTTGAGAGAGTGAAATGACGAATGCATTCTTCGACTAGTTTCAATTACTTGTGCTGTCCAATTTAGGTGTTTATCTATCACCAATCCCAGATTTTTTACTACGTCACAATAAGGTATCACGTTATCACTGTACATTATATTTGGAAACTGATTAAGTTCCACCTTATTTTGAAGATATTTGCTACCTATAAGAATGGCCTGAGATTTTTTGGGATTGACAGTGAGACCAAAAGATTCAGTCCATTCCTTTATTAAAATGAGATCATTATTTATGGCTCTAATAGTAGTATCAAGATCATTAAGTGAGCAATGTCTGTAGATTTGTAAATCGTCTGCATAGAGATGGTAGTGAGAAGATATTATTTTAGTGATTTCATTAATAAAAATGGAAAAAAGTAAAGGAGATAAAACGCCGCCCTGAGGGACGCCGGCAGACAGAACAGCCCAATCAGAGGATGAGTCATCAGAGCATGTAGTCTGTCGACGGCCGTACAGGTATGAATGAAACCAGTTAATCACAGGTGGAGATATGTTAAGGCTGCGAAGAACACCAAGCAATATATCAAAGTCTATGGAGTTGAAAGCATTGCTGAAATCCAGAAGGACAAGTATCGTGAGTCATTCGCGCGTGAACCGCGTTAGCGAGCGCTAGTGTTCGAGTCACTCCGTGAATAACGTGATTAGTATTATTAAACTACCCGCGCTTATATAATTTATTGGTAACGATGGAGGTCGATGTTAATGTGAATAGCATCAACAATTTACAACATTTATGTGACGAAGTAGATAGTGAGTGTAGTAATGATGAGTCAATTCAGAAAAAAGGAGGAAAAAGACCGAGAGATAGTGAAGAACGAGAAAATAGTAGTGAGGAGGGATATACCACAGTATCAAGAAGAAGAACCAAGAGATTTATCGGAAATGAATCTTATGAAAGAGACAATATGTTTCATGGAAATAATATAGACATATGCAGCACTGAATATGAAGTGAGTTTATTTGGATTACAAATTCTTCCAAAACAGATGGCATTTGCGCGATTATTAAGAGATGAAAAAATTTCAAATATTACTAAAATCAAGTACAAAAGTCCTTACAAAATTTTTGTACAATTTAACGATAAGATACAAGCTGAAAAACTTATAAATTTAAAAAAATTATTGGAAATGAATATAAGAGCTCAATTTACAAACCAAGGTAATTTATCGTATGGCATTATAAAAGGAGTGGATTTGAATACTACTGAAAAGGAATTGCTAGAAAGCTTGGAATGTGAATATGACATAGTTTCAGCGATTCGATTAAAACGTTTGAATAATGAGAGTAAGTGGATTGAGAGCGAAACTATGAGATTATGTTTTCGAAACCCCGTAGCGCCTTTATTTATAAACGCATATGGATTTAGATTTGACGTCGAACGATTTGAGTTCCCAGTTACTAGATGCTCAGGATGTTGGTCTTTTGGACATATTCGGAAATATTGTAAACTAAATAAAAATATTTGTCCGAAATGTGGTGAAGCACATAATAATTGTGAAACTAAAGAATTTAAATGTATTAATTGCAAAGGTCCCCATATGGCTTTAGATAAGTCATGTCCTTTTTTTAAAAAAGAAAAAGAAATTCGTGTCATAATGAGTGAAACCAATTCTACATATAAAAAAGCGTTAGGCATGTATTTAGAAAAAAAACAGAAACAAAAACAAAAAAGTAATCTCTTAAGCGAGGAAGTTAATATAGACATTGATAAACGTTATGAGACTCCTGCAACAGCCAATATAAGTGGTCGAACGTACAGTGACGTTCTTAAAACGTCAACTGTGATACAAGAAAAGGAAAATGAAAAGCAGCAGATAAATGTAAACAGAAAACATGATAAAAAGAAAAAGAAGATTAATAAGATTAGTGCAACTTTAAACGATAATTCAAATGATGAATACGAGGAATATGAGAATAGTCAGGAAAATGATCAGCAAAGCATTACAGAAAAGGATTTAAGAAAAAGAAAAAAAATATTTGATGTTTGGAAACTGATTAAAATAATAAAAGAGATTTTGTTGTCAGACAAAATGTGGTTTGATAAAATGATGTTAATGGTAAGAGCTATTTTTGAAGAAAGTAAGTTATTTTTAGTTAGTTTTTTGAGTGAAGGAATATTTTCAGACTTTTTTGCCAATTCTTTTTGCAATGGATAAGGTCTTTAGGTTAAACATTGTACAGTGGAATGCACAAAGTCTGAGGCCTAAGTTATTAATGTTCGATAATTTATTACATCAGGAAAAAATACATATAGCTGTTATCTCTGAAACTTGGTTGGATGCAGATTCTATAATTCATATTAGTGGTTACAATATATATCGAAAAGACCGTCATGATTCCTATGGGGGAGTAGCTATTATCGTTCATAAGTCCATAAAATCGCATAGTTTCTTAATCAATTATATCAATCCAGGAATTGAAGTGATTTGTATAAAAATATTGAATTGTAAATATCTAGAAAATGTTATATCTACATATTGTCCTTCCTCCGTTCAAACTTGCCAATCTGATTGGGATAGAATATTTTCAGTAACATCAAAAAAGACACTAATATTAGGTGATTTTAATGGCCATCATTCTAATTGGTCAAATAGAACAGATCAAAGAGGTACATATTTATTTGAAACTGCACTAGATAATGGATTCATATCACTTAATAACGGAAACTCCACTAGAGTTAAATTAGTTAATGGTTCTTTACAATCTTCGTCTCCTGATGTAAGCTTTGCTTCATCGGATATAGCAGTTAATTTTAGGTGGCAAGTTTTTAATGAAAACTTAGGAAGTGATCATCTTCTAATAAAAGTAATGACAAACTATAAGGTAATATTAAATTTTTCCAGTAAATACAATTTTAAAACGGCAGATTGGAAATCATATCATAATGATCTAGCTAATTCATTCTCAAATTTTGCTAACAACAATTGGACCTCAAGTGATGTTCAAGTAAACTATGATAATTTATTAAAGAAAATTAACTTTTCTGCCAATAAAAATATTCCAAAAATTATTATTTGTACAAATCCTAATAGCAAATTTAAACCTAAGGAGTATTGGGGACCCTCCTTGTCTAGAATTGTAGCAGAACGCAGATTATCATTAAGTACATTTCGAAGAAATCCTACCCCATATAACCTAAAAGAATTGGAGAAAAAAATTAATGAATCAAATATTTTGATTCACAAAGCCAGATCTTTAAATTGGAAAAAATTTTGTTCAAACCTTAATGAAACTAGCTCCTCAACACAAATGTGGGATAAAATGCGTTGGGTAAAAAGCTATCGTAAATCTAAAATATTTCCTTCCAATGAAAACTTAAAAAAATTACTATTTTCCTTAACCCCACATTCAGTTACTAATTGTGAGCCTTTACTTAAGTCTAATAATGAAATTTTACAAAAAATATTTACAATAGAAGAGTTAGAATGTTGTTTGAAAAAGAAGGATACTGCACCAGGTAGTGACGGAATAACATACTCAATGATTTTCAACTTACCCCCGGCAGGTAAATTATATCTTTTAAATATATTTAATGCCATATTTAGGCTTTGCATTGTTCCAGTTCAATGGAGGGAGATATTAGTCGTACCTATAGTTAAAGCCAACACCAATGCGAATTCGGAGGCGAAACTTAGGCCGATAGCGCTTATTTCTTGCCTTTGCAAAATATTTCATTTAATGTTAGCAAAAAGGATAGAGTGGTTTGTCGAAAAACAGAAGATATTATCTCCGCTAACAATAGGGTTTAGAAAGGCTCATTCCAGCCTTGATTCTCTGTCAAGACTAATCACATATATACAGCTCGGATTTTCAAAAAACATATCTACGGTGGCATTATTTTTAGACATCGAAAATGCTTACAACAACATCTTAGTCGATAAAGTAGTTACAATTTTAGATGAGCTAGGTATAGGACAAAGCATTTGTAAATATTTGTGGGTCTTTTTGAGCGAAAGACGTTTAATGATTAAGTCTGAAAATGCAGTTAAATTTACCGAGATTAGGCATACAAATAGAGGACTACCACAAGGAGATCCTTTGGCACCATTACTTTTTAATATAACTACTTATATGATTTGCCATCAAATTAAGAATGTCTTCGTTTCGCAATATGCCGATGACTTCGTTCTGTATCTAAGTCACAAGAATTTAACTATTTGCGAGCAGAATTTACAAGAATCCTTAAATTATATGGTCTCTAAATTAAATGATATAGGACTCTCTCTATCCACTACAAAAACAAAAGTATGTATATTTAATAGAGGACACAGAAGAAAAGAGATTAATTTAGTTATTAATAATAATAGTGCAATATGTATAGAGGATAATATTAAATATTTAGGTTTATGGCTAGACCGGAAGTTATATTGGGGTACACATATTAATCATCTAGTTGAAAATAGTCTTAAAGTTCTTAATTTGTTTAAAGTGTTGGCTGGTTGCGGTTGGGGTATACACCCCAAGCATTTACGTAGTCTTTACATATCTTTAATAAGAAGTAGATTGGATTATGGCAGTTTTTTGTATGATGTTAGTGCAAAAACCCATTTATTGAAACTGGACCGAGTTCAAAACAGAGCACTTCGAATCATTGGCGGTTTTATTAAAAGTACACCCATTCACGTAATGGAAAGCGAATTGTGCATCCAACCTTTGTTTATAAGACGAGTATATCTTGCTCATAAATATGTACTTAAAGCTATGACGTGGTCTAATAATGTAACTATTAATCTTTTGAAAGATGTTTACGCAAATTCTAACCATAGATATTGGCATTCAAAAAAAAAGCCATTATTGTCATCCGCCTATAGTGATTGTATGCAATATAATATTGAGTCCACCGATATACTTCAAATGTACCAGATAGACGTCTGGGTATCATATATAAATGTTAATAATGTAATCAGGACGAATCTTAAATGTATAAAGACAACAAAAAAAAATTTCAATCCTACATATTTAAAAATGATGGTGATAGATGAACTCCAAGAGAAATATAACGGGTGGACACAAGTATATACAGATGGCTCAAAAAATAGCGTTGGTGTAGGAGCAGCTTTCTGGCATTCGTATAAAAAAAAATCTGGCATGTTTAAAACTAACCATCAGATTTCTATTATGTCAGTGGAGCTCATTGCAATTTCGGAAGCCCTAACATATATTTCTGGCTTAGACGCGCAAAACTTTGTTATTTTTTCTGATAGCAAAAGCGCTTTACAACATTTAGCTCGATGCGCCTCTGGATATAGCAGAGGTGTATCGATAGCTTTCAAAATTTTAAAACAGATATATGACTTTAGAAACAAAAATCTGAGATTGCAATGGGTTCCTTCTCATATAGGGTTAAGAGGAAATGAGGAGGCTGATAAATTAGCAAAATTAGCAACAAGTATAGGAACAGAAATATCTATTTTACCATTTTTCACAGAAATTGTATATAAAGTAAAATTTAAATGTGTTGATAATTTTAAAGAATATTTTGACCTCAGGAGTAGAGAAAAGGGAATTTGGTACAAAACTATTCAATGTCAGCCTCATCGTTTCCCGTGGTTTAGTAACGATAATTATAGCAGGAAATTTATAATAACAGCTCATAGATTACGTTCGGGACACTATCCCTCAAACAAATTTGCATTTTTAATGAAAAAAGTTAATTCTGCCAACTGTGATATTTGTGGTAAGATCGATGATGTTCAGCATTTACTAGTAGAATGCAGTAGATTTAAAGTGCAGAGGAACAATCTTTTGCAGAAATACAACATAAGCAAATTTGATTTGGGTGGTGTTACAAACCTACTTTGTCTTCCGGCAACAGAAGGTTTTATACCTCTAATTAATATATTTATTGACAGTTAGTGTTATATCCTTTAAATTTTATAACTATTAAGAATATCTATTATATAAGTTAGGCTACGATGGGGCTGACGTGTCCTAGTTGGATAAAAGTCCCTAAAAAATAAGGATAATAAAAAAAAAAAAAAAAAAGTATCGTGAGTCTATGGTTATCCATAGCAAATCTAATGTCTTGGTAATGGGGCATGATATGTGCCGATTTCCAGGCAGATGGAAAGGAATTGGCTGTTAAAGAGAAATTAAGGATATGTGTTATAACAGTCAAGAGGATGTCGAGAATAGGAATTAGCATGTCACGACTAATGTTATCATTACCCATAGCTTTAGAACTAATATTTAAAATTGCTTTCTTAACATCACACTCCGTGATTAATTTAAAAGTAAAACTGTCACAGATAGGTGGGGCGTGTGTGTGTGTGGGTGTGGTGGTAATTTGTTTAAGACCGAGGTTTTCAAAGAATCGGAAAGTTTAAGTGGAGAAGATGAGAAATACTGATTCAGAGAATTCAAGTTTAATATATTACTACAAGGGGTCAAAGTTTTACCCACACCTAGTGACTTGAAGAGCCTCCATAATTGTGGAGGCGTAGAATTATTAACAGAGGAGTAAATATAGCGACGTTTGGCGTCTCTACACATCCTATTGCAGCGATTGCGCAATTTTTTATACGTGGCCAAAAGTTCATCCGTAGGATTTTTCTTGAAACGAATCTTAGAAATATTACGTTTATTCATAATTTTTTTTATGTCCGCAGTAAGCCATGGTGCTGGATAATGTTTTACTTTAATTTTTTTTAAGGGGGCGTGGGTATCATACAGTTTAGTAATTATTGAGTTAAAAATGTCCACTTTGGTATCCAATTCTGAAGCTAAGTACAAGTTGGACCAATCAATTAATTCGGCATCGTAACGTAGGAGCTCCAAAGTAATTGCTTTAAGGTTGCGTCGCAGAATCACCTTACTCTTGCGTTTAGGAGGAGATAGATTGTAACGAAGAAATAAGAGATCGTGATAGGAAAAAGGCGCTGTTAATTGGCCATGTGATAGCACATCATTGGAATTTAACACCATGATTAGGTCAAGGAGAGAAGGATCAGAATTAGGTGAAAAATGTGTTTCCGAAAGGGGGAGAATAGAAATGTTATAAGAAGCAAGTAATGATTTTAGTCTATTAGACCTGTAAGAATTTTTGATAAGACACGTGTTTAGATCACCCATAATAATGATATGATCGTAAGAGGGGGAAAAAGATTCAAGGAGGAAATCAAAATTACTAAAATAGTCAACGGTACAGGAGGGGCTGTATAGTACACCAACAAGCAATTTGTTATGCTGAAATACAACTTCAAGAAAAAGGTATTCCAGGTTACCACAATTCGTAGAAGGTGAAAGACTAATGATCTTGTAACTTATGTTGTCTTTCAGATATATACACACCCCTCCGCCCCTCTTTTCAAGACGATCATTTCGAACCAGGTTAAAATTAGGCAGAGAGTAAAGTGAGGAAGAAAGGGAGGGTTTAAGCCAAGATTCGGAAACAAGTATACAGTCGACTTGCACGTTGCTAAATGTTGCCAGAATATCAGAGAAGTGGGCCGGTATGCTTTGTGCATTTATATGGATAATATTAAAACTGTTAGATTTAGTAGGAAAAATAGATCTAAGCCTAGAATCAAGTGGAATAAATTCAATATCCGATAGAGGGTCACTAGTAGCACTCATAAAGTCTTCAGAGGAAATAGAAGATAAGCAAATATTATTAATATCAAATGTCGAGTCTGACATAATTAAATAATAAATATAATAAATAAAAATATATAAACTTGAATAAATATATGTAAATTATAAATATAAAAAATATATATATAATATAAAAATTTTAATATATTAACAATTTATAAAACTATAACTATTATTATCCTACACTCACTGGCATAGTGGGAAAGCATCTTAACAAATTGATAATAAATTACAAACTAAAAAAAAAAAAAGCATAAACAAACAATCATTATAAATACAGGTCCGGTTTTTGAACGAAAATCTTTTGACAATTGACGTTGACAAGTGAGAAAGGTATAATCAAGTTGACACTCAACATAAATATTAAGTGATAAAATTAAAACTAAACACATTTATTTTACATAAACGTAATACTGAAAAGATAAAAGAATATTTATACAAGAAAAAGTAATAATACACAGTAGTCAAACTAAAGGCCAGTATGATATATAAATGTAAACCAGGACCGGCAAAAACAATAGTTGGCATGCTTAAAAGTAAGAAGAACAAACATTTAAAATGGAAAAATAAGACAAGATAATTTAAAAGAAAATAATATCATATAAACAATCACTTAGCTACGGTTTTAGGGAGACGCCGAGGCCTTGTTGATCTTTGATCCTGAGTATTTTGGACTAATGGAAAAGCTTCTATTAGAACTCGCAGGTCTCTCATTGCTTCCACTCTCTTCCGACTCTTGTCTGGCAGTGCAATTAAGATAACCCCATCTGATGTCCAGGAATTCTTAATACCAAAATGCTTTCTGGCTTCAGAGAAGATTTCTTGTCTGGGTTTAGTCAAGAACTCCGAGATTGTGACCCCAGAGCCTTTTAAAGCAGTCTTAGCATTCCAAACTATGGATCTTTGCTTTAAGGTGGTGAAGCGAACCAATATGGGTCTAGGTTTATCCCTTTTTACACCCAAACGATGACAGATATCAATGTGAGAGAGATCAACATTATTTAAATTCATTTTATTTATAACGTTACTAATTGAGATCTCAGCCTGCTCATTATTAACTTCGGATATTCCATGAAATAGAAGAACCTTTCTACGAGAGATGACCTCATGCTTATCAAAACCAGCAGAAAGCAGCTGCAATTGCTGTTGAAGCATCGACAAAGTTTTCCACACAAGTTCTTTAAAAATTGCATAGTCATTAGCCAGTGCAGAAATGTCATTTGAAGTGCTTAGTGGTTGCTGTTTTGTGGTTGAAAGTGATTGAGAAAGTGCCTTATCAAAATTGTCCATTCGGGACTCAAACATTTTGACAATGTCCTCCATGTTTTTAGTGACTTGGCTGTGTAGATCCATTTTATTAATAAAGATGTTCTTAAAAGATTGAGTTTTAGTGCCAGGTAGTGTAGAAAATATTAATATTCAATGATATTGCATATAAAAACTTATTGAGGTAATAAATAGATTTAAAAAATAAGAAAATTTGGAAGAGTAAAAATTTCGAATGATGTACTTACAACTACCCGCAATCAAAAACATATTCATACAAAAAAACATATTCAAACATTTACATATTCCCCACCGGCTTTCGAACCACATGGTGTTAGGCGAGTATGGAAATACAAGTCAGCAGATTGGGATGAGATGCGTCACTTTTTTGCGTCTTATCCTTAGTGGCAGGTCTGCTTCTCTTCTTTGGATCCGTCGAGTTGCGCGGACGCTATAACCGATGTGGTGCATCAGGCAATGGAGTATTTCATTCCTTTTACTGACGTACTCATCGGTGGCAAAGCTCGCCCATGGTTTAATGCCGAATGTGGTCGTGCTGAAGACCGCAAACATTCGGCATACCTCATTTGGGCTGATGCTCGAAGCCGCAAAGCTCCGGATGTACGTTCAAAGAAGAGAGCCTTTAACCAAGCTAGCAAGTCCTATAAAAGGCATTACGGAAGGCTCGACGCGATCGAATCGCTAAGAATGGCGAAAAGCTCTCTGTCAGACCTACATGCAGTCGAGTTATGGCATATCTCCTGGTCTGATCGGCTGGGTAACGAACTTCCTCAACCAGAGATCTCTCCGAGTAGTTATCGACGGATCTTCCTCGAAACCCTTGACAATTAATGCCGGAGTGCCCCTGGGGTCCGTTCTTTCTGCAACTCTCTTTCTGCTGCACATTAACGATCTGCTGAAGCCCGGTATCTATGCAGACGACAGCACAGTTGTAGAAAGATACCTGCCGAGTAGTCGGGCTAGTAGAGATCAAGTACAGTCAGAAAGAGAAGCCATGGTGCAACGTTTGAATGACAAAATTCAGGCAGTCTCCGCATGGGGCAAAGCTAATCTTGTCAAATTCAACGCCACCAAAACGCAGACGTGTCTGTTCACCGCCAAAAGGAGCCCTTTCACCTTGGCTCCTACTTTCCAGAGTGTATCTTTGGAATACAGTGACCGGCTTCAGTTATTTGGCTTAGAGATTTGCTCGAACCTGCTGAGGGACTCAATACACCGACCAAAGTTGTTTGGTCGGTGTATTGAGTCCAGTGAGTTGGTGAGTGTGCGCAGGAATTACATGATTTAATTCCTCCGTCCCCCTTCCATCACAAGACGTTCCGACGCACGGCAGGTATCCATCCTTACGTTGTGGACATTCCCCCTGTCCGAACGACGCGTTTTGCTTCGTCTTTTTTAATTCGCACAGCGAAGGACTGGAACAGCTTGCCGGCGTCGGTTTTTCCGTCCGAATACAATGTGGGCGTCTTCAAAAGAAGAGTGAATTGGTTACTAGGTTAATGCGCTTTACCATCTAAGACTACATTTTCACTTACCATCAGGTGGAATGTAGTCAAGCACTAACCCAAATGGTATAAAAAAAAATTGTAACAACGTTACATTATTTACTAACACATTCTCACATTAACACCAAACAAATATAAATTAATAGACTAAGATATATTGAACTAAAAAACAGTAATGTATATATACTCGTACTTTATAATTAGATTGCGAACATTAATTATTTTTAATTTTTGATGTATATGTTATAAACAAAAACTACTGCTACTGCTGAAGTAATAATATATTACTGAATGCAATATAGAAATTGGAAATGTAAATATAACCAAAAAAAATCGAAAACGGCATCATATTAAGTAGTGAAATTGAAAATGTATTTCATGATAGCTTTTTTCGGTTTTTTTGTCTATATGTATTGTTCATTTAGCTTCTTTAAAATCACATTGGTTGGATAGATCGAATTTTGCACGCGACTTCACGGTCGTAAAGCACCCTGCAAAAGACGGACTACACTAGTTTAGTTGCATACTTTCTTATCACTGTAACTGTGAAATTATTTTATCAAGAGGAAGATTATGTTTACTCTAAATATCAGAAGCGATAATAGAACAAATTTTTATGAAAAAAATATTTCTAATTTTTGGTCATTAAATAGTAATAATAATATTAAATGTTGGTAGCTTTTTAGTAGATCTTTTTACGATAAACATTTCCACCTTATTTAAATTATTTTATTATTTATTTTTCCACCTATTAAAGTTTCTGTGAGAAATAGAAGGAAACGTAAGTAACATTAAGTTAGGGCGATCACTTGTTTGAGTGCACTACCGCTTTCATTTATCCAAATAAAAACCTATATCCTCCAAAATATTAATTATAGTTTTATTTACTTCATACAGCTTTAAAATTACATACTACGAGTAAATAAATACACAACGAACAAAAAACTTAGTTTAATCGTATTGCGGTTTGATAAATAACATACTTCCAAAATAGTCTTTGCTCATTTCATAACTTAAAGGTGAACATAATCTAAAATACTGAACTTAAATGTATATTTTCACTACTTTGGTGACAAAAACAGATTTTAAGACAGAACATTTTGTTATATTTCATTACCTATGGCTCTATCAAAATTTTGATTCTAAAAAAGTGAGTCAAAACTCCATAATCCATATTACGGTAATTTAAATTGTTAAAAACTTTAAAAATAAATGATAACTTAACAAATATAACAAACCTAAGACTATATGACTATACTACATTTCCCCTTCAGAAAGACAATTTTAATTATAAATTACGATTTGTTGTTTAATCATAATTTGATTAAAAAATTATCAAGTTCTAAGAATACACAAAATTATTAGATATTATATCATCTTTCAATGTATGTACAGGGTTAGTTAGTAGTGAGTTTGCTCTGCACAAATACTCCGCCATCATTTATATAACTAAATTTAAGATTTATTGTTAATTTGGAGTATTTAAACTCATTTTATTGTTCGAATAATTAAAATAAAGTCATATTCCATTAATATCTCTATATAAAGAAAGATTTTTCTCTAGTAACGAAATTTATTTAATTTGTAGTACGATAGGTTCAGAGGGGGGGTACTGAGGTTTCTTTATCGTTTTGGTGATATCCAAAATACAAATATACTTTAATTAAGAAATGATCTTTATATCAGTTGAATCACCCCACCCATTGACTAATAATGAAATCTCATAAAGCGAAACAAATCTCAAATAATTAGTTTTTGAAAGTTGATATTCACTTAGAAGGGGTTTAGCTCGTTCGGTGTCAATGATCCACATTTAGGGTTTGTTCTCACCACAACAGTGGGTCTAACATGGCTTATAGTATACTCATGTCTTTGAAACTTAATTCAAACTAAATTTAATAATTTCATAATTACAATTTTAAACATTGTTTTAGTAAGTCTTAAAAGAAAAAATAGTTTCTTTTGTAACACATTGTGTAATTTTTGTAAGGAGGCGAATTAAGAAATTCTAGAGGAAAATTAAGAAACTCAGTCGGACCGTCTATAAATTAAATTAAAAACATTTCAGTTCGTCCTTTTCAGATGGTCAATTTAATCATTTATATAATATTCCTTTCATGAAATAAATTACTCGTCTTGCCCACAACTAACAGTGTTAAAAGTAGTCTTAGATTTGGAAATTTAATTGTATGTGTTATTGCCATATCTACCTTTTGTTATCGATTCATTAATCGTTCTGTAGTGAAATTGTCAACAGGAAAATTTAAAATTTCCAATCCATCTGTATCTATCTTTATCTCATAGATCTAGTGATTTATGTAAACTCTTATGATAAAGATGTCTTATGTGTATATTCTCGTCATATAATGTAAAAATTTAAAACTAATTCTACTGACATTCGTCGAGTAATGAACACAGTTTTAATATCAATTACATGATATTTTGATTTATGTGTTGAATACTGTTTGTTATTATTTAATGCAGAAACGGTTCAACTCTTGGGCCATGTTCAGGCGAAGATTGACGATCTGCTTTCACAGATTCCCTCCGCCGAAGTCGTAGTCCTAGGGGACTTCAATGCGCACCATGCCGATTGGCTAGGGTCACGTGCCACCGACTACGCGGGGAGATCTGTGTTTGACTTTGCTCTGGCAAATGGTCTGTCCCAGCTGGTAAAGGCGCACACTCGTCTCCCGGACGTGGACAGCCATATGCCCTCTTTGTTGGATCTTCTGCTGACTACACATCCCGGAAAGTACCAAGTCACTGTCGAGGCTCCCTTAGGGTCCTCTGATCATTGCTTGGTACGGAGTGTAGTGCCCATTGAACGCCCAGCTCGCACAAGACCTGCGACTCGACGCGTTTGGCACTACAAGTCAGCGGATTGGGATGGAATGCGGTCCTTTTTTGCATCCTACCCATGGGGGCCGATTTGTTTCTCTTCCAATGATCCTAGTGACTGCGCTGCGGCTGTAGCTGATGTGATACTTCAGGGCATGGAACTATTTGTACCAAGCTCTGTGGTACCACTTGGTGGCAGATCGCGGCCTTGGTTTGATGCGTCTGTCAGGGCTGCAGCAGCTGGCAAACGGCAGGCTTATCAAGCTTGGGCTAATGCGTTAGTCACTAAGGATCCGAACTCTAGAGTTCTGAAGAGGAAATATAATCGTGCCTCCAGATTCTTCAAACGGAAAATTGCTAGAGCAAAGTTCAAGCATGTCGTCAAAATTGGGGATCAGCTGGCAAAGTACCCGCCTGGCACGCGCAAGTTCTGGGCGCTGTCTAAAGCCACTCTGGGAAACTTTTGTCAGCCATCCCTACCGCCATTGCACACTGGAAACGACTCTCTGGCCTACACGGCAAAAGAGAAAGCCGATCTCTTGGGCACTCTTTTTGCATCAAACTCGACTTTGGACGACCAGGGGAAGACACCGCCTATCATCCCGCGGTGTCCGAGCTTAATGCCGGAAATAGTTTTTCGGCAAAAACTCATCCGAAAAGCCCTCCTTTCCTTGGAAGTTCATAAGTCGAGTGGGCCAGATGGTATCTCTCCAGTTGTGCTACGAACATGTGCCCCTGAATTGACACCAGTGCTAACGCGTCTATTTCGGTACTCCTACCTTAAAGGCGTAGTCCCGGTCTCATGGAAGCGTGCCCTTGTCCACCCGATCCCTAAAAAAGGTGATAGCTCGAACCCAGCTAACTACAGACCTATCGCCATTACCTCTCTTCTCTCCAAAGTAATGGAGAGTATCATCAATAAGCAGCTCCTAACCTTCCTCGAGGATCACCAGTTGGTCAATGACCGGCAATATGGCTTTCGCCATGGTCGATCGGCTGGTGATCTTCTGTTATATCTTACGCATCGTTGGGCAGCTGTTATTGAAAGCAAGGGAGAGGGTCTGGCAGTTAGTCTGGATATGGCGAAAGCCTTCGATCGTGTATGGCACAAGGGGCTTCTTTCGAAGCTACCTTCCTATGGGCTTCCCGAGAGTTTATGCAAGTGGATCACTAGCTTCCTCACTGGGCGGAGCATACAGGTCGTTCTCGACGGTTTTTGCTCGGACCCCAAGCCCGTGAACGCTGGTGTACCCCAAGGCTGTGTGCTATCCCCAACTCTGTTCCTCCTGCACATCAATGATATGTTGGATATCTCCAACATACATTGTTATGCGGATGACAGTACTGGGGATGCGGTATATTCCGGCCGTGCAGGTCTCTCTCGGCAAAACGTCGACGAGTGTCGAAAGAAACTTGTGTCTTCTATAGAGACTTCCTTAGGGATAGTTTCTGAGTGGGGTGAACTGAACCACGTTCAGTTCAATCCCCAGAAGACACAGGTTTGCGCGTTTACCACTAAGAAAACCCCATTTGTCGTATTACCGCTCTTCGAGAGCACTCCCCTCATTGCCTCGCCAAGTATCAGAATACTGGGTCTCGACATTTCGAGTGACTGTCGGTTTCGTGGTCATCTGGAGAGCAAGGCCAAGCTGGCCTCGATGAAATTGGGCGTGATCAATAGAGCGAGGCAGTACTTCAATCCTGGCCAAAGACTTGCGCTCTACAAAGCGCAAGTCCGGCCACACATGGAGTACTGTTCTCATCTCTGGTCCGGATCACCCCAATATCAGCTTCTACCATTTGACCGCGTACAACGGAGAGCCGTTCGGATTGTCGGGGACCCGGTGCTCTGTGAACGGCTGGACTCTTTGGCATTGCGTAGAGACGTTGCATCTCTGTGCGTCTTCTATCGCATTTACCACGGGGAATGTTCCGAAGAGCTATTCGATCTGATGCCTACCGCCGTATTCCATCACCGCACAGCGCGCCATCGTCTCCAATACCATCCCTACCACCTGGATGCGTGGCGATCCACCACTGTGCGGTTCTCAAGCGCATTTTTTCCTCGTACCACTCGAATGTGGAACGAACTCCCTTCGGCGGTATTTCCAGATCGGTACGACATGGGTACCTTCAAAAAAGGCGTTTACTCCCACCTTCAAAGCCGGCAACGCTCCTGTAAATCCTCGGATGATGCAAGAGTTCATGGGCGGCGGTGATCACAAATCATCTGTGACCCGCCAGCTCGTTTGCCCTCCTATTCCAGAAAAAAAAAAAAAAAAAAAAAAAAAATATTATGAAACACTTCTTTTTATTATATTAACACATACATTTTTTAAATATATTGGTTGTTTTAGTACCCATTTACATTAGAAAAAGATGTGACGAGTGTTACTTCATAGTGTTACTGTACTTAAGTTTTTAACAATTTGCTACAGTCGTGACGAAAATGCCATTTTTTTTCTATTAAATACGACACATGTTCCGTATACGGACTAGAATTTTGTCGTATGTCCTTTGTTTGCCCTTTGTTTTAACAAGATTGCTATTGTTTGACTTCGGGGAAACCCTTTCATCTCTTTGTAGTAGTTCAGACATTTATTTTAACTTTAGTGAACCAATTAATTTAATGAAAACCTTTACCAAAAAGAAATAACTTCTATAAGAAGTTTTATAAATGTATTAAGAACAAAAGAAATTTCAGACTATTCCATAACTTTTGATTTTTATAGATTCTTATTACAACATAACTTACAATGACATTCATATTTTTATAACTTGTAATGTTGTAAACCAAATTGCCTTAAAGCTCTATTTCTTCAAACTCATGTTATATAAATACCTATAAATAACGTTCGGGTAAATATATGTAAAATATAAAAAATATAAAGTTATATTAATACATTTACTTTTACTAGATATATACTACATATAAACAGTGACATAATCGCGAGGAATTTTGCTCACGACTTCCAAACCAAGTCTTTATTAATTTCCAACGTAATAACGAAGTTTTGATGTATATAACTTTAATTTCAATTCATCACGAGGGAGTTCGTCTCAGTCTGGCGACATAAACCTCAATTACTAAGTTGAAAATGAAATATAATGTTTCAATATACATGTATTGGTCATGTAATTAATTTGTTTTAATGCGTTAATAGACACAGATTGAATAGCAGTGATTTATTTGTGGTAATTTTATATTTGTGTACAGATTGTTGATATTATGCAAGTAACGCAAACAAAATAAAATTTTTTATTTAATGAAGTTGATGATTTTATTTTCATTAAATAAACGTATAATACGTTTATTTAACACTAAACCTACCAAGTACCGGTCAAATTGACCATTCTTAAACTTTTGTAAAACTTACACATTTTTAAACGTTATAATATCGTTATCAAACTACTTGACAATTCTTAGAATATGCATATCATATTTTCTACACTCTTTACTTTTAGTTATTTCCATTATTACCTGCGTTATAAATTAAAATAACTTTTAATTCAATTTGACGGCGTGCGGTAGGAACAGATATACAAGAATTGTCGGTAGGTTTAGTGTTAAGCGTATAAATAAAAAAAAATATTCGAAAACAAGTAATATGTTGGAAAGTACAAAGTCACGTGTTATTATTATACTCTATTTTACACCAAATCATGGTTACTCGTCTATCTACTTTTGAATTCATTCCTTTACTAACATAAATGGTAAAATTCAGAGGTCGAAGCAGGAGAGAAAGGACAGAAAACATTTTGTCTTCTAAGCATTTCTACTCTAGAAGCAAAATTTATTTCTAAAGTATTCACAGTCCGCTTTTAGTTTATTAGTGCATTAATTACTTTGATTATAAATTCACAGTGAAACAAATTAAATATAATCAACGCGTTATAATTAATTAATAAAGCGTGGAGGTGGTGAATCTTTTATGTAAATGAGTATCGTTCGTCGTTTTGCTGGGAATAATAGATTGCCCGCAACGATACGGGCTTAGTAATTCCCGCCATTACTGCAAAGATAACACATCATTTATTAATTCATAATTACTTATTCATATTGCTTGCTTGATATTACCATACAATGAAATAAGCTAATCAAGAAAATTCTACCTAAAGATATTTCATATTTATATTTAATTTCGAGTGTTATTCTTACTTATCTTCTATATATATATAAGCGATTTACCACTCACGAAATCCCCGAAACTACCCGTCCCATTTTTATATAGTCACTTCTTTTGTGACGTAGACGTCTACTAAGAATGGATTTTATTGAACTCCTGTCCCAACGGACTTCAACTTTTTGCATTTCGTCAAGTTTTAAACCTCTAGGAGAAGCACGAAATAACAATATGATCATCAGAAAAAAAAACCAATTATATATCTTAAGGCGGTGTAATTTAAGTAGATAGAAAAAAGAATCCTAAATTGGAATGTCACTTCTTTCTGAAATATTACTAAGTGTATTTCTTTTATTTAAAAATATATATTGGAAAAATATTTAAGGATAGGTACAGTAGGAAGGTAACGGTACGGGTAAAGTTTGAGTATTTACTTGACTATAATTTGAATTATTTAGCAGAGAAAAAAACAGTTATAGTAAACATTCAAATAGTTAAAATACTCGTAAAAGTGGATAATTTAAATTTAACTGAAAATAGTTATGAACCCGGTCTCTCTTACAGTCCTGAAAAGTGATTTCGTCGTTGAGCGAGGTACAAACTTCTTTTGAAAAGATCTCTATATTTATTCTAAACTTTTATTAAAATTTCGATAATTTTATGGTTTTTACAAAACCATTTATTTGACTTAATAATAATCTATAGAAATATGAAGAGGAGTAAAATTTAATGAACCTAGAATTTATAAGTTTAACGATAGAAAAGGATATCTATACATTTATAAAGGGAAGAATGTATATTGTCCTTTAATAAATAAAAGATTGGTGTTGCTCTTACGTGTAAAAAATAGTTATAATATTAAGTTCATTTGGTTAAATTCGTTCAAAGCAAGCATCATACCGGCTTTATTTGACGCTCTAAGCATCTTACTGCAATCTAAAGCTTTTATGAATTAAGGTGATTTTCAAAATACAAACTAAATATATTAGTTTGTTCCAAATTAATTTTAAATAAAATTGAGATCAATATTCAATAAGTTTTTTTATCAAGTATGAATTTAGTGTAATATTATATCAAATATCTAGATCATAATATTGGATCGTGTCTAAACATAAACAAATGAAATATGATAATAGTCATCAAATTTGCATATTTAATAATCATTTTAATAATAACCTAATAAATATTTCGGGATAGCTTTATGAATAATGTATTTGTCAACTGAATCTGTTTTAAATATATGTATGTATAATTTTCCACACATTATATATGCTATATCTGTATGAATGCAAATAAGTTAAGTGGATGATATTTCATAAGATTATATTAAATTTTAATTTAACTAGATCAACGTACAAATAGATGATTCAACGTGATCGTCAATTATTCATGAGTCTTTGTTTTAAGATTTAGCACTAAACCACTTAGGTTAAAGTTAACTTGGTTTGAATTAGTGTCTACAGTTTAAAAACTTAATATATCATATAGGTATATACCTTAATTAGCAGTTTTATTATAAACATAATTATACCATGATATATGTAAAGTAAGAAGATTTTTAAGAATCAAGAATTAAACTTTCATATAAAATATTGTTTAATTAATGGTCGTTGGTTTGTTAGTTATCTATATATTAGATATAAGTTTCTTTGAAAGTAGTAAAAAAGAATAATCCTACAATGTGTAAAGTAAGATGACCGGAGATACTCGTCTTATACGGTGAACACAAAGTGCCTACCATCTGGTTTTAAGGTTCTAGAATGAGCTTGATTACAGACCAATTAATCGACATACCCTAGTGAATAATCAGATCGAAGAAATAAGACACAGTACAATTCTGGAAGGACAGAACTCAATTAGGTCAAGGATTTTAGGATGGTTGCATACTTTGTTATTTTTTGTGTCTTAAGTTATTAACAACTGCAACTAATGAGTAATTATTTAAACAATAAGTATTATTCATTAAATAATTACAAAAAAGGTGATTATTTCAAGTATCATTATATAATTGATAAGCTTTTGATTGAAGAATTGAGTACAGTTGATAATAATTTTGAATAAAAATTATTTTAGTACGTATTAATACAAAGAATAAGATTAAGAACGGTATTAGGACCCCCAACTGCAATAAAAAATGCATTTAATCATAATCAACAAACAAAATATCAACAACAGTAGCAAAAATGTATTCTACTTCTACAGCGTACAAATTAACTATAAATTTATTCCTGATCAGTTCGTTACATAGTTCGTAATACTTGTTAAGCTCAAATGTATAATCTTTGGGTATGTATGTTTCCCAGGATACAGTAAGCTCCACAAGTATAAAGTATAATTTAATTAAATTCAATGAAAATTATCATTAATAAGGTAAACCACTTATTCATATTCGCTCTGATACCTTGAAGGAAATATGCGGAAGAAAAATAAAATCAACTTTATTTCAATTGAAATCCACCAAAAAGGGACTTTTTATCAAAACAAAGTGTCTGAAGTTGTTATTAAAATAAGGCAGAAAGTTTAAAATATTTGAAGATACTCTTTACTCTATTATTTAAGTAAATGTTCTTACATTCAAAGTACCTACTTATATAATAGGTTATATATATATTCGTTATCTAAATATTAAATGGTAAGTAATTGTATTTCAGATAGACTACAAGAATTTCAGGATAAAAACATTTCTTTACGATAAAAACAATAAATAATAGTCTTATTACTTATATTACACAGATGTCATAAAAATGGATTTATTATTAATACTATCTCGACTTTTTTGCTGATCTAGCATATAAAATAGAATGTCATATTCATTTTATACATTTATTTTTCAATAAATCCCTACATGTAATAAGCTTATCAATATCAAATGGTGTTCCAAAAGTATAGAAACTACGTATAATTTACCATAATTTATAAAACTCATTATCTCTAAGGCGATTACTACGAAATTGTATTACATACAGGATTTGCAATAATCCGATATTTTAATAGTTTTCAATAAATCAGATATTTTGATATATTATATTTAATATTAAACAGAAACAATACTTCGTATATCATTTAAAGTACTCTATAGAGTTAGTAACTTTGTTATGTTTATATAGATATATGTCGCAGTGTCAGTATTTAGTTATTTATTGGAGAGTGAGGCGTTAATCAACACTGTTTGAAAATGTCACGCAGTATGCTTGGGTGTAGTCAATGCATCGTGGTGACATGACACTCTATTGGCAGTTGTCAGTTTCATCTGACAGCTGACTTCACTTGAATGAGTGACTTTGATAGTTGAATTAGGTTTTTTACGGAACACGAGAGGAAATAGTTGATTTTTGGTAAACAAAAATGTAAAGAGGCCACGTTGCTTTGAATTCACCGCATTTTTAATCCTAATCAGACTATATCTATTGAATCGTGTGGTATTAATATAATCTGTGCTGTGCACTGATTAAACAGGCTATTATATTACGCGTTGAGACTATTATTTCAAATCTACTGTCATGTCGGAATGTCCTAATACCACCAAAAATTTCAATTATTGATAGCAATTTATTATACATTGTATGTGTTATTTGGATAAGTTATCAGAACATCCTGCAATGTCTCTTAGTGGTTGTCAACGTCAGTCAACCGGAAAGCTGACGTTTGTTTTGTTAATAACACTACGTATGTATAATATATCGGTTATATTTACTAGTATTAATCACAATATATTTTTTTATTGAAAAAGATCAAATTACCATTTTTAACTAAAATAAATCAGTATTTTTTTACGACTTTGACTTTACAAATTTAAACATATATTAATATTAAGAACTCTGAAAAATTATATTAATTTATGTTTGCAGTGTAGAACACCATTGAAAAGATGCTACACACACATATGTAGAAATAGTTTTTAGGTTTTTAACTTTTATCATACATATATTAGCAGTTTTAATCAACAAATATATAATGTATTGATATCCTCGGGTAGTGTTCTGGGGTTGACTGGTAATACTTTTGGCATTAAGTGCAATTGTATCTTTTTTGGCGCAATAAGGATTAAGTACATGTTGACTACATCACACACACACACACACACATACACAATGTGCATCTTAACTACGAAACAAATATAAAATATAAATTATATGAAATATGAATTAGCAAAAAATTTTATTATGATTAACACTTGCACCAAGATATTATAAAGATATTAAAATAAATATAATGTTGAAGAATGCTTGCTTAAATCTAAGATCTTTAAAAAAGCAATTCTTGTATAACGTATATAATCAAAATTTAAAAAAGGGCTCCAACAATTATCATGCATTTTAGCATGCAGGGGGTTTTGGGGGCATTGGATCGATCAAGCAGGGTTTCATTTTTAGAAAGCATCGCTTTATCCGTATTTCCAAAAAAAGAACTCTCCTCTCTTTTCTGACATTTATTGGCGACTAGTATCACATTTTTACTTTTTTATTGGATCATGTAACTGCTTCACCGGCACAGCAACACTATACATATTTTAGGTTTGGGTTTGAGATTCCGATTCCGAGGAGGGCCGGGAAGGGTCAAAGCTCACGTATGAGGTTGGCACACACCCTATTTTGTAGCCTGATTTAATAGCTTTTTTTTGATGTATTACACATTATTGTGTGATTTGTGGGTGATAAGTGATGCGCGTGCATACAGAGTCAATTAGCTCGTTATTATATAGTAAGGATATTATATATTAAAATACAACGTGTCAAATATTATTAATCGACATGTATAAAAAAAAAAACAGAAAATAATGCAGCAATGATATAAAATACCATAAAAAAACATATTTAAGTTTTTGACATATTTTGTTCATTATGAATTATTTCATTCGTATTGGGAATAGGCGTCGATATTTAACTGTCTGAAGTGGCGTTAGCTTACAAAAACCTATCAAATTGCATCTAAGTTCTAATAAAACCTATTACAAAATAAATGATGATAATTTCCTAAAGGTGAGAACACAAGTAAGTGTAAACAGGCGACGGGAACAATACTCCATAGGTAAAAAATTTGCATCTGGCTCGTTCTAAATCATTTTGGTTATTATTTTTGAAATAAAAAATAAACACAAAAATTAAAGTAAAGCTTTATATTTTTTTGTGATGTTAATTATTAAGTGTCATATCTGTCTCAAATTACTAACAAATTTCTTAAAAAAAACAATTTTAAATAAATTATAATAAACTTAATTGTAACATAATCTATTTAAAATGATCAAAGCATGACTATAAAATAATCTTATGAAAGTATATGCTACATTCAATACAATACCCATAAAATTATTATTCGCGTAATCCCTTACAAATATTTACATTAAATTAATTTAGTTATATTTATAATATCAATGATATGTTTTTGTTAAAAACTATTTCTTATCTATTATAAATGATATGAAACATTTTTGTAATAAAAAGAAAACTATATTTTCAGACAGTGTCCTTGAACAATGATGTGGAAACGATAAGAAGATTTATTACATAAATTTAATAAATTTTGACAAAATTATAATATCCAAAATTCTTAAAATCTTTTCAATTAAAATTTGAAGGACTATAATCAATTTAATGTTCAATTTTAAGAATGTACATACATATTTTGGTAAAATATATCTTTAACAGGAGCTTAACTCCTTCTGAAGGTCCAAGAGAACACACGATATTGTTAAACAGCTCTGGGCTTATGTGGTTTAACTTAACGCCTTTGAATAATTCTCAAATACGAATAAGGAATAGATTATTCTATATTTACTTGTATAGCAGCAGTACGATTTTCATTATCAGTTTGTGTTTCAACGCTAACTTTTGCATCAGATACAATATTTTTAGAAGGAGAAATATTTCATTATCATCAACATTAACAAATGACGTAGTCTCAACGGTAAATAAACTATTAAGGAATCAAAATTTATGTATTTTAACCTTTTCTGATGATTTATTAAAGATTTCCTGAGGAGATTATGGTCTGCATCTTTTCTCAGCAGCCGGTCTTGTGTCCTGCGATATTTTGGGAACCAGTCGTGGGTTACTCAGTTAACTCTTAGTGTGTTAAATTTAAAATGTTGGTGTAAAGATTATCAATTTTATTAAAAATAACTTTTAATGATAACGAATAAAAAAATATAGGTTTGTTACAAAACTAATATATGATCTTTCTATTAACGATGAAAAATTAAATTCAACAACCCAATTATTATGTCTATTATTTAACCTTTCTTTTTATAATGATTAATTACAACTAATGGCACGTTCGGTTATTTCACCTGTTATAGTGATAATAAATTCATAATTATCATTTAGTGACCAGATACGTTGTATTTGTTACACATTTATTATAGCCTAATCTATTGGTGAAGTGCTTTCAGGCCATTATTGGTTAGCTAAAGGTCGTAGGTTTGATTTCTTTACGGCCAAGTTTTTTATGCAATATACTAATTATTGTTCCAATTTTATGTTTTAGATTATAAAGTTATTTTTTACTGCGGAATTATATCAACTTTTTATATATATCTAAAATACCACCAGAAAATGGAGCTGATACCACTGTACAAAGGATAGAATATTCTAATTTTGAGAAGATTGAAGATTGTTACTTTGAAAAATATTTAACATTGAAAATCATTATTCACATATGAGTCACTCTATAAAGGAATTTAATATTCTATCTGTAAGTTAAAGACGTTTATCACTTTTCAGAACCACATCATTGTTCAAACTGAGAGTATAATTTGCTTTCTAATACAAAATGTACCTTTTCATATCTTTTATGACAGATAAAAAAAGGTTTTTAGCAAAAACATACCTACAATATAACTAAATTATTTTGTTAAAAAGATGTAAAACAATAAATATTAAAATAATAGCAAATACGATATTTGTACAAACTATTTATTATTAAATATACTATCAAGCTTTTAATAGAAGCATTCATTTTAAAGTTTTGAAACGTGAAATTGATAACCGATCACGATCGACTCCACAAATAGTAAAGTAATTAGCATTTATAAGTAACGAAAAGAAATTATATATTAAATTGAATCTTTGGTATCATTCAATTAAATTTTTCAGACGCATTAGGTATTTAACACCAAACATATAGTATAAAAGAAAGACATAAGTACATTCAATTATATAATATAAAACCAGTTTTAATTCCTGTTTTCTTTTTATTCAAAGGTTTTATCGACCTCATTAATATTATAATAATTGAAGATATTTGAAATCAATGTTATTTTAATTTTAAGATATGTAAACTTGATTGGTATTTCAATTATAATAATTGACAATATTTGAAATTAATTCAAAGTTACTATATCTTAATTTTTATAAGATAGCAGCGTTCTTCACTTCTCTCCGTCACGAGTATTACTTTGCAAAATTGGTTTCAACTTTAATACTTTTAAGTATTAAAGTTGAAACCAGTAAGTAATGTTCGTAGTTTCAAAGATCATACTTATATACTTACCCTAAACTTAGAAACTTAAAATTTTTATATAATTAAGTCTTTATAAGTCTATATAAGTTTTTATACAATATATTGTGTAAATTTCGTATTGAATATCTATATTTCATTCTGAATTGTAAATAAAAAGCACATGTTACATACCATTTTCTCCTCTTAATGCCAAAAGGCTAATGGAATCGGCCAAAAAGCTAATGCTTTCCGGATGTTAACGATCTAGTGGCTTATATAATACTTAGTGAGTAACATTCAAAGAGTAACATCGAGTTCCACATCGGTAACGATGCAGAATGACCTCAATAATACAAAGGATATACTAAAAGTCTGTAGTATCCATAAAAGTTTCAGTTATATAACTGTTAAATAAATATAACAAAGTTATATTAACATAAAGTAGTACACGATACTCGTAAATAGGATAGATTTCATTAAGCGTACATCATATAGTAAAGGGTTTAGAACAAGGCTCTGGCTTGCAATAAATCTGGAATGAACCTTACTTTAGATGTAAGGGATTTAATAAGCTTAGGTCATGTCAGCTGGAGTAGCGACGCCGTACATTCAGATGGAATTAGCTTTATCCAGGTCATTTCAGTTCATCTCAGTTCTATTCCTATATAGTCAAAATGACCGGACGTGCATAATTTATGTATACTAAGTTAAAATAACTCTACAGCATCTTTAAGAGTGGTAGATTCGAAAACGACGTTTGTTACAGTAATTTTTTATACATCGTAGTATATTTGGAATTTTATCTTATATAATTATACATTAATAATTTCACCGCTTTATCTTACTTACTTCATACCTGTTAAATATTTATGAATAACATGTAGTGCTGGAGTTATGTAACTTCTGTCCCCTATTATTTATTAATATTATTGACATTTTATCTTTAGTAAAACATATAAAGCGATATCCATTAATTACGTGGATTTTGCTAAATATTTATCTTTCTTCTCTCTTGTCATACTTAGTAAGATTTTAGTTTACCCCTCCTCTCTACCCAAAATCACTTGTACTTTTTGATACAATATGTTTTGCGACTAAGGAATATTTTTTTTAAAATAAATATGTTTTCTAAGACGAGATTTCGTGCAAGGGTGTAGGTACTTGAGCGGATTAATTAGGATATTAAAATTTGTATGGGACTTTTCGAAAGTAGAAAATTTTACATATCAATTATAATCACTTATTTACTTTAAGATTTGATAAAACTACCCAAATGTTAGTACTCTTATAATTACTGTATTTGCCTACATACCTAACAGTTATTTAAAATGTATTTAAAATTTAAGCCGCTCGTAGTCAAATTAACTCTAAGATATTTTATAATAAATTTAATCTCATACTCGTATAAGTATTTTACTATAGTGAAAAGAACAGCGGAAGCGCATAGTAACCAGGTTGTAAAAAGTTAGACATACAAAAAATATAAATATATCTTGTATCTTTTGACGCTTTCATCTGTAATATAAGTACCTATGAACGAAACTAAGACAATTGAACAAAGTTACTTAAAATGCTATCAGAAACTTACAGTAAGTATCTTTACTTGGTCTATTATCTTAAGATATTCTCCAATGTATTTAGGTACAGAATACTATTCCCGGACTAATCATTAAATTAAAAAGGCTAAGTCCTACATTTTGCATGAGGGTTTCCTTTATTTTTTGCACAAAGTCATCCTTAAATATTATTCCAGTACATACATTTAAAAAAAAAATGAAATTTTTAGTTATTTCGTTTATTTTGTTTTAAGAAAATTTTATATAATAAAAACCAGCCAGCTATTGTAGACAAAATATGAAAATAATAAATTATGATCTAAATTTATGAAGTAATCAATTTCAAATAAACAAAACATTATCTTATATTGTAAGGCAGAGTCGCCACATGACAGTTGACACACATAGTCAAAGTCATAAGTTTTAATTCAATTAAGCCTTTGCACTTTGGAGTGCCTATTAAGTAATATCTAATGAAGAAGTTTATAGCTTGATGTTTTAAATTCTGGAATATCATATAATCTCAAAAGTAAAATTCTGGGTATTATATTATTTTTCTTAAAATGAACTAAGTTTATTTTTTATAAAAGGGTAAAATAGTAGTTCTTCCGTTATAAATAGGAACCTAAATGTTCCTTAATACGAAGGTGTAGTACCTGTGTATTTTAATATTTATAAAGTATATTAAATATAAAAGTTTGAATTATTTGTAATCTATTATTGAGATAAAATCTTATCAACAACATACAAAATAAATTTATCTGAATCAAATACTCGATAAAAGATTTAATAGTTTACAAGACATGACACGCACTGCTTTAAAAAATGGTGAATATAAAGGTTGTTTATATAAAGCCTAAATATAATTTTGATACCTAGAAATTAAAAGTAAAATTATTTAAGCTATTTAGAATTAGTTTTAACTGCGTGCATATCTATTAATGTTAATTAACTCTGTTAAAAACCTAAAACTAGGCATCTTTCTGGATTCCTCATTCCTCCTCATTCCTTATCTTGGAATACCCAAGTTAATGAGGTGAGCCGCAAGGTGCGCTAAGCACTTCAATCATTGAAGTGTCTCCAAAACTTTCTGCCTATGAAAACTAAGATTTCCCTTACTCAAACTCTCATTCAGCCCATTATCGACAACGCCGATTCCTATTTGGATGCCACAGAGGAGCTTATTAATAAACTTGAGCAAAAATCTCTCCATCGGATTTATTTTTGGATTGAAAAAGTTCGACCATGTTTCCAACTTTTGTAAAAAGCTTAAGTGGCTCTCAATTTGCTTTCGCAGAAATACTCGCATTTTATGTCTTCTTTACAACATTCTCTATAACCCAACTTTCCCTTCTTATTTGCGTGATCGCTTCTCTTTTGTACACAATTACGAATCTCCATGTAGACCACATCTTAGAACGAACCTCAAATTTCCTATACATAAAAGTAAAGTTTATACTCATTCTTTCACGGATCAAGCAGTGAGGTTATGGAAATCAATTCCTTTCAATGTACGGCATGCTAAGACTGTCACAATTTAAAAAAAACGAGTCATCGAACACTACCCTTCTATATAGTTGTAAATATATTCAACATATTTATGTGTTTATTTATTTCAAACTTTATTTATTATAGTTAAATAGATTATTATACTTTGTATGTTCTTATTTATTATAAATGTATTTGTAATTTTATGTTTATCTGATTTTCAAATCTTTTGTATGCGGTGCGCACTTTTACTGCCTTTTATTTTCTATTCTCCTTTCACAGGTCTGCTGGAAGAGATTTTATTTTGAAATAAGCCGTACCTTTGTACGATTCCTTTAAATAACTCTGTTTTTTATATATTCTGTGTGTACATAAATGTTAAATAAATAAATATATTTTGATATTCCATGCCATTGAATCATAATAATGATTCTGATTTTTATATTTATCTCACAATATACAAATGATATTTGTTTAATAAGCAGTCGGAGACTAAGTCAATCTAATCTCAATTAAGTACAAGTACAAACTAGATCGCCATTGATATCTTTAAAGGTCAAGATAGTCTTCGATAATCTGACTACCGATACCTCCAAATAGCTGTCAGATTAAGGAATGGTTTTAGTTGAAGAAGAGAAATAAAATAACATACATTTACTTAACCGTTTTTAATTAAATTACGAATTTAGATTACCAGAATAAAAACAAAACTCGAGAACATTTAACAGGAACTGGGAATATATTTTTATTAAATTATATTAAGAATTACTGTCGCTTTCTGAAAGAACTAAATACTAAATAATTGAACAACAGTGATAAGGGTCAAATTCTGAACCAATCATAAAGATAATTTCTTATATATTTTAGGGCTGCACAAATTCAATACATTTTGTTAACAGCAAAACCTTTATGTTAAATTGGATATCGTTCATTTGTCCTCTTATAAATAGGGTTGTCAGTTGTCAATAATTGACTTGCCCACATATAAATATCTCTAAAATATTTATGAATATATATGAATAAGAACAGATATGTCACGTTTCTTTTAATGTCACTTCAAAGGGTAACTCTCTTTTGTACGACGTTGTATGTAAAGGTACGTCTTTCAATCAGTTTTCAGATCAAACATTACCTTTTATCTCTCTAACTCAAAACAATGTTCACGTTTGTGTTCTTAAAACGGACCTTTAAAACATGGATCTATTGTGCCAGTTAAACTTCAACAGTGTTATTGAACAGTGTCAAAGAGACTATAAGAGACTGTAAGCGGACTATAGACATGCATCGTGAAAGTAATTTGAAGAATACACTCGTAACTTAACAATACATTTAACTGCCCTGTGTTTCGCCTTATTATACTCAAACTAAACAACAAATGTTTCAGTAATTATAAAAACTATATTTGCTGTTAGGAGGACGTGGTGAAATAAAACAGTGTGTTTGTTAAAAAAGTTATCTCGCCTGATGAGGTAGATTATTGTTATGCGATACTGCAATAAGTGACTAGAAAGCCAAGACAAATAATTATTTATCGGTAAAATAAACTGCAATTACAAATTTAGTTGACTGTGAAAAATATCGTACATAAAATAGATACTTCTTAGAAAAGTATCTTAATTTCATCGCCATCCCAGAGAAACTAGTTTCGAGCCCTGGGTATATCATTTTTTTTTCGATTATATTATACAATTATATTATGGATAATATAAAATTAAATATATATTTTTAATTTTTCAGAAGTTTTTGTGTTTCAGTTCCCAGTGGCCTGGGAACCCTTCTAGTTTCGTCATGTCATGTTAGTAGTACTACTAAGCTGTAATAAGTTATTGTGTATTAGTAGTCATGTTACGTCATTAATGTGACTGCTCTCGATCGTTGCTCTCGTCAGAGTATTTCTATTGTTAACGTATTTATTGTTAAAATACGAGTGTTGCCATATTTTCTTAAGTCACTATGTGCAAATTGGATATTGTAAGATCATTTTTACCTGTCAACAGTTGATTATTATGAATATAAATTTAAACAAGACATAGTTACGTGTTTTATTCTCTCAATGTAGGTTTATTAAAAATAGTATTTATTTAAGTATTGAATCTATGTTATTACCTTAAATATTATATTAATATTAAAGTACTGTAAAACATCTAAGTCTCCGAAGACTTTGGTTAGGTGGTGGTTTGTTTGTATTCATCCAAATTAATGAACAGAGACCCGAGGGCAAATACTTTACAAATCTGATTTCAAACAAACGTGAAACATTGAAAGTTCTTTACACAATATTTTCTTTTGATAACTTTTGGTATGAATTATCGTAAATATATTTTTAAGTGGCCTAATTTTTTAAATAAGATTCTTGTTAAATAGTTATCAAATAAACATTTAAAAGATTTTTTTTACATTCAAAATAAATGTTTAAAAAAAAATACTTTTAGATTTTTTTTATTCTTTGTTATGTTATGATATCTTATAAATTTAATAAATATATAACATAAAAATATTTTGTGACCAACATGTATTGCTCAAAGTACTTCTATTATTCTCATAACTACAATACTATATATTGGTTATACGAATAGTTAAGTGAACTGAGATTAGTACAAATTGATTACTTCATTTTATACTCTAATTTTTTATGTTCAATCATTCTCATTATCATAATATTAAATAAAAGGTTTTATAACAATTATAATACAATGACGTATCTATATTGTTCTTCTATACTGCACAGTTAGGTTAGGTCAGGGTTTTCCCAAAAAGCCTAACATTATTTTATCTCTTAATTATAGATAACCAATAAAGTGTAATCGTAATTACCTTTAAACAAGTGTTTTCTTTTAAACTTTCTTTTTATTTCATTAATTATGTCATAAATTCTATATATTTAAGAGTAAGTTTTATTTTTTGATTTCTTTTTTAACTAGAAAAAACGGTGTCGTTCGTAGACATGAGCTACGAGCTACGCTGTATCGTGTTACATACTCACAACGCTAATTCAATGATAAATAAGAAATTTATACATTGCTTGTGTTATAACATTAACGAGCTATTTATAGTCTAGTTTATTAAAAATATTATTTGAATGTTCCCGTTATTAATCTTTGTAATGAAAAAAAATGAATTAAAACGTCCGCATAAGGGTCGGTTCAACCAAGGGCAAATGTGCGACATATATCGGGCGTTGAGATCAAACGATAGTATGTTGAGCCTAAAACAAAATAGGGCCAAAATAAATCACAGGCCATAGCTTAAATGTTATATTAGTAGGCTGTCATGTTGTCATTGTACATATTACACTTTTTGTAAGTTTTAATGAAAAAAATATTCCACCACCAACTGAAATTGTATGCACATATTCTAAATATCGAACAATTGATTGGTACAAAAAACCAAATAAAATAATAGTATATATGTATATATAGATACCCGGCTCTAACCAGTTCAATTATCTCGATATTTTCCCGACTAGTTCCATTGTCGAATCCTCTGTAATAGGTCGTCATTATTTCAAGAGTTGAGTTGTTACTATTATAATAATTGTTGTTTAATGAACTTAATTTAATACATAAGGACGATGACAGAATATTAATATCTCAACAGAAACTTAACACATTACAATATTTTTTTTAAATGTTTTCACTGACACGTTATCCAAAATAATGTAACACAAAACTAAATGAATGCTACAGTCTATGTCTGGGTAAGCGGAACAACAGATATACCTCTTACGATTCGGGTCTTATAATAGGGGGAAAGTGCGTTACTACTATTACCGAAGCAGCTCCGTTGAAATTCTTAGGTAAAAAAATCGATTACCAAGGGCGCGCTCCATTGTTAGATACAATAGTCGATAGCTTTTTTAATGATCTAAAAAAGGTAGACAATCAACCAATAAGTAACATCAAAAAGGCTTGGATTTACGATAATTATTTAATCAAAAAGACCCTTTTGTTAAAGTTAGATGCAAGCGTTATAAGGAAATTGAAGTCATGGCTCGGGTTAGTGCATCAAGCGGACTCTTCTGCCCTATTTAGAGACCAACACAATTTTGGGTTAAAATTAAAGAAACCATCGGAACTCTTTAAACACCTAAGAGTGACCAAAAGACATATCATCTCAAAATCGAATGATGATAGTATAACGTCTCTCCCAAAAGATAAAATTGCCGCAGAGCTAGAGACACGACTTCAATTCTATAAACAATCTATGATAGGTGCTCAAACAAATAAAGCAGGGAAAGGATTAAGTAGGAAACAACAAGACTTAGAAATAACAAAATCCTTTATTCGGCAATATGAAAACGATAATTACCGGTTGCACGCGATGAGCCTAGAATTGCAAAATGAATGGGTGACCATAGGAGATTTTTGTATTCCACTTGCTTTGAGATGGCGCACCCTGCTTCATGATTAGTCCCCAGCATTATTAAAATTTTATCTTAACGCATTACAAATGACTCTCCCAGATAAAAGTAACTTAGTAAGATGGGGCAAAGCCACCGAAAAATCTTGCAACATCTGCGGGGAGGCAGTAAGAACCGCGAAACACTTGCTAGTAGGGTGTAGGGTACTTTTAAATAGAGGTAAATACTCGCGTCGCCACGATAAAGTATAAGAAATCATACGAGAAGCGGTTAGTCTTTCTGCAGCAAGAGCGCAGAAGCGCAGAGCGCACAACCACCAAAATATCAGTGGAGTTCGTAAAGGCAGGTTCGTCCAGAAAACGTAAACTAAAACCTTATTCCATCTTGGACGCGTCTCCTGATTGGACTCTCATGATGGACATGTATGAAAGGCAATACAAAATCCCCGGGGATGTTTGTGTTTCGTCATCTAGGCCGGACTTATTCTTGTACTCAAAACAAGTAAGGCGCGTTATACTTGTAGAGCTTAATGTACCCCGGGAAACAAACATACTCAAAGATCATACATTTAAGCTTAACAAGTATTACGAACTATGTAACGAATTGATCAGGAATAAATTTATAGTTAATTTGTACGCTGTAGAAGTAGGTGCAAGAGGTATAACAGCAATTCTCTCTACAATTTACTTAAGGATCTTAGCCTTTCTAGAACAGAGAACCAATCAGTTCATATCTGGAACGTATTTCAAAAGCGGCTTTAGTAGGTTCTTACAATATTTGGTTAGGTAGGGAGAGGAGCGTAAACAGTGAAGGTGAGCGTGTATGCGCATAGTAAAAGGGCCCCTTAAGCGTACACCTGGGTCGCAAGTCCCAGGCATTGTTTGTGCTCCTCTTCTTCTAACGCGATGGGCCCGGCACCCGCACGGTGAATCCATGGAATGCTAAGAAGCTTGGTCTCTGTGTACGTAAATACGAGGGGAGGTCCAAAAGTTCGTGGAATGGAGAGGATGGAGCGGGGTTAGGGGCGCTCGCTTAGTGTCATACGAATCGGAGACTCATCATTAGTATGCATACCGAGTTTTAACCCGAATGCGTTATTCGTTTACGAACAGTCGCCTGCTGAACGAGTCAATCCGGAAGAAAACTTAAACTATGGAGAAAATTGAACACCGCACTTCTTAGAAAAGTATCTTAATTTCATCGCCATCCCAGAGAAACTAGTTTCGAGCCCTGGGTATATCATTTTTTTTTTTCGATTATATTATACAATTATATTATGGATAATATAAAATTAAATATATATTTTTAATTTTTCAGAAGTTTTTGTGTTTCAGTTCCCAGTGGCCTGGGAACCCTTCTAGTTTCGTCATGTCATGTTAGTAGTACTACTAAGCTGTAATAAGTTATTGTGTATTAGTAGTCATGTTACGTCATTAATGTGACTGCTCTCGATCGTTGCTCTCGTCAGAGTATTTCTATTGTTAACGTATTTATTGTTAAAATACGAGTGTTGCCATATTTTCTTAAGTCACTATGTGCAAATTGGATATTGTAAGATCATTTTTACCTGTCAACAGTTGATTATTATGAATATAAATTTAAACAAGACATAGTTACGTGTTTTATTCTCTCAATGTAGGTTTATTAAAAATAGTATTTATTTAAGTATTGAATCTATGTTATTACCTTAAATATTATATTAATATTAAAGTACTGTAAAACATCTAAGTCTCCGAAGACTTTGGTTAGGTGGTGGTTTGTTTGTATTCATCCAAATTAATGAACAGAGACCCGAGGGCAAATACTTTACAAATCTTATTTCAAACAAACTTGAAACATTGAAAGTTCTTTAAACAATATTTTCTTTTGATAACTTTTGGTATGAATTATCGTAAATATATTTTTAAGTGGCCTAATTTTTTAAATAAGATTCTTGTTAAATAGTTATCAAATAAACATTTAAAAGATTTTTTTTACATTCAAAATAAATGTTTAAAAAAAAAATACTTTTAGATTTTTTTTATTCTTTGTTATGTTATGATATCTTATAAATTTAATAAATATATAACATAAAAATATTTTGTGACCAACATGTATTGCTCAAAGTACTTCTATTATTCTCATAACTACAATACTATATATTGGTTATACGAATAGTTAAGTGAACTGAGATTAGTACAAATTGATTACTTCATTTTATACTCTAATTTTTTATGTTCAATCATTCTCATTATCATAATATTAAATAAAAGGTTTTATAACAATTATAATACAATGACGTATCTATATTGTTCTTCTATACTGCATAGTTAGGTTAGGTCAGGGTTTTCCCAAAAAGCCTAACATTATTTTATCTCTTAATTATAGATAACCAATAAAGTGTAATCGTAATTACCTTTAAACAAGTGTTTTCTTTTAAACTTTCTTTTTATTTCATTAATTATGTCATAAATTCTATATATTTAAGAGTAAGTTTTATTTTTTGATTTCTTTTTTAACTAGAAAAAACGGTGTCGTTCGTAGACATGAGCTACGAGCTACGCTGTATCGTGTTACATACTCACAACGCTAATTCAATGATAAATAAGAAATTTATACATTGCTTGTGTTATAACATTAACGAGCTATTTATAGTCTAGTTTATTAAAAATATTATTTGAATGTTCCCGTTATTAATCTTTGTAATGAAAAAAAATGAATTAAAACGTCCGCATAAGGGTCGGTTCAACCAAGGGCAAATGTGCGACATATATCGGGCGTTGAGATCAAACGATAGTATGTTGAGCCTAAAACAAAATAGGGCCAAAATAAATCACAGGCCATAGCTTAAATGTTATATTAGTAGGCTGTCATGTTGTCATTGTACATATTACACTTTTTGTAAGTTTTAATGAAAAAAATATTCCACCACCAACTGAAATTGTATGCACATATTCTAAATATCGAACAATTGATTGGTACAAAAAACCAAATAAAATAATAGTATATATGTATATATAGATACCCGGCTCTAACCAGTTCAATTATCTCGATATTTTCCCGACTAGTTCCATTGTCGAATCCTCTGTAATAGGTCGTCATTATTTCAAGAGTTGAGTTGTTACTATTATAATAATTGTTGTTTAATGAACTTAATTTAATACATAAGGACGATGACAGAATATTAATATCTCAACAGAAACTTAACACATTACAATATTTTTTTTAAATGTTTTCACTGACACGTTATCCAAAATAATGTAACACAAAACCAAATGAATGCTACAGTCTATGTCTGGGTAAGCGGAACAACAGATATACCTCTTACGATTCGGGTCTTATAATAGGGGGAAAGTGCGTTACTACTATTACCGAAGCAGCTCCGTTGAAATTCTTAGGTAAAAAAATCGATTACCAAGGGCGCGCTCCATTGTTAGATACAATAGTCGATAGCTTTTTTAATGATCTAAAAAAGGTAGACAATCAACCAATAAGTAACATCAAAAAGGCTTGGATTTACGATAATTATTTAATCAAAAAGACCCTTTTGTTAAGGTTAGATGCAAGCGTTATAAGGAAATTGAAGTCATGGCTCGGGTTAGTGCATCAAGCGGACTCTTCTGCCCTATTTAGAGACCAACACAATTTTGGGTTAAAATTAAAGAAACCATCGGAACTCTTTAAACACCTAAGAGTGACCAAAAGACATATCATCTCAAAATCGAATGATGATAGTATAACGTCTCTCCCAAAAGATAAAATTGCCGCAGAGCTAGAGACACGACTTCAATTCTATAAACAATCTATGATAGGTGCTCAAACAAATAAAGCAGGGAAAGGATTAAGTAGGAAACAACAAGACTTAGAAATAACAAAATCCTTTATTCGGCAATATGAAAACGATAATTACCGGTTGCACGCGATGAGCCTATAATTGCAAAATGAATGGGTGACCATAGGAGATTTTTGTATTCCACTTGCTTTGAGATGGCGCACCCTGCTTCATGATTAGTCCCCAGCATTATTAAAATTTTATCTTAACGCATTACAAATGACTCTCCCAGATAAAAGTAACTTAGTAAGATGGGGCAAAGCCACCGAAAAATCTTGCAACATCTGCGGGGAGGCAGTAAGAACCGCGAAACACTTGCTAGTAGGGTGTAGGGTACTTTTAAATAGAGGTAAATACTCGCGTCGCCACGATAAAGTATAAGAAATCATACGAGAAGCGGTTAGTCTTTCTGCAGCAAGAGCGCAGAAGCGCAGAGCGCACAACCACCAAAATATCAGTGGAGTTCGTAAAGGCAGGTTCGTCCAGAAAACGTAAACTAAAACCTTATTCCATCTTGGACGCGTCTCCTGATTGGACTCTCATGATGGACATGTATGAAAGGCAATACAAAATCCCCGGGGATGTTTGTGTTTCGTCATCTAGGCCGGACTTATTCTTGTACTCAAAACAAGTAAGGCGCGTTATACTTGTAGAGCTTAATGTACCCCGGGAAACAAACATACTCAAAGATCATACATTTAAGCTTAACAAGTATTACGAACTATGTAACGAACTGATCAGGAATAAATTTATAGTTAATTTGTACGCTGTAGAAGTAGGTGCAAGAGGTATAACAGCAATTCTCTCTACAATTTACTTAAGGATCTTAGCCTTTCTAGAACAGAGAACCAATCAGTTCATATCTGGAACGTATTTCAAAAGCGGCTTTAGTAGGTTCTTACAATATTTGGTTAGGTAGGGAGAGGAGCGTAAACAGTGAAGGTGAGCGTGTATGCGCATAGTAAAAGGGCCCCTTAAGCGTACACCTGGGTCGCAAGTCCCAGGCATTGTTTGTGCTCCTCTTCTTCTAACGCGATGGGCCCGGCACCCGCACGGTGAATCCATGGAATGCTAAGAAGCTTGGTCTCTGTGTACGTAAATACGAGGGGAGGTCCAAAAGTTCGTGGAATGGAGAGGATGGAGCGGGGTTAGGGGCGCTCGCTTAGTGTCATACGAATCGGAGACTCATCATTAGTATGCATACCGAGTTTTAACCCGAATGCGTTATTCGTTTACGAACAGTCGCCTGCTGAACGAGTCAATCCGGAAGAAAACTTAAACTATGGAGAAAATTGAACACCGCACTGTGATAAAATTCCTTACCAAGCAAGGAAAGAACGCTCAAACCATTTTGAATGAAATGGGAGTCGTTTATAGGGAACAGTGCCCTAGTAAAACAATGATTTACAAGTGGCATGATCTTGAGGCCACCACATCGGAAATCGTCGAAAAAGTGGAGAAAATTGTACTAGAGGATGCCCGTTTGAAGAAAAAGCAATTATCTGCATTAGTTGGAGTATCAGATACCACCATTTTGCGAAGCCTACATGATCACCTGGGTATGACAAAAGTCAGTGCAAGATGGGTACCGAGAATGCTCACACCGTTTCAGAAAGAGCAGCGCGTCGATGCGTCAAAGCATCTTTTGGAGTTCTGTGGAGATAAACCTGCACAGATTTTGGACCGAATTGTTACGGGAGATGAAATATGGGTTCATTACTTTGAGCCTGAGTCCAAACAAGAGTCCATGCAATGGCATAAAAAGGGGACACAACGGCCAAAGAAATTCAAGGTGACGGAGTCGGCTGGAAAGATGATGGCTACTGTTTTTTGGGATTGTGAGGGGATAATCTTGATTTATTACAAAGAAAAGGGAAGGACTATAATCGGAATTACTACGCAACGATATTAAAAAAATTTAAGGATGCTAACAAGGAAAAGCGGCGAGGAAAATTGACAAAGGATGTGTTGCTCTTGCAAGACAATGCGCCAGTTTACAACAGCAGAATTGCAATGGCTGCTCTGCACACGCATGGGTTCGAATCCCTAGTTCACCCACCCTACAGTCCAGACCTGGCCCCAAATGACTTTTTTTTTATTCCTCAATTTAAAAAAAGACTTAAGAGAAAGGAAATTTCCCGACGACAATGAGGTGCTGGAGGCAATTTCGGCTCATTTTGACGGATAAGATAAAACATATTTTTATAGTGCTTTAGAAAAATCAATTCATAGGTCTAATAAATGTATTGAGCTTAAGGGTGATTATATTGAAAAGGAAAAATAGTTTTGTTGTTTTATTTGATTTGGATCCCTTTCATTCCACGAACTTTTGGACCTCCCCTCGTATTAAAAATTAGAACCGCTCGCTCCGGTAAGTACATTTTTCTAATATTTTAAAGTTAACGAGATTAGAAGGTAAGTTTTGGACAAAGAGTTTCTTTCTCTAGCACTACCACTTTGTCAAAGTAATTGCAACAAATTTGAGAAAAAACTAGGAAAAAACCTTTTTTTTGTCATATTAATTGAAACAATAATTAACAAGATTTCAAAAAGAAATATAATAGATGTGGTTTTAGTCAAAATGTTAATGATTAAATATAGAATGCTAGACTCCTTAAACTATACCATAGTGCATTTGGTTGAGTAATGGAATGATGTCAAAGAGTTTCAAGTGATTCCCGATTTCCTGTATTAAAGAGTTAGACATTTTATTTTCATATCGATCATTATTATTTTATAAAAACCTACTTTGTTGTATTATCTATACTTATAATAAATCTGTAGAGAGGTCAATTCTGTACATGAAATATATTTACAAAATAAGTAGCAGGGGGTGATTAGTGTTCGATACTGATGCCAAAAATGCAGTTAAAAAAATTTTTGTCTGTCTGTCTGTCTGTCTGTCTGTTTGTATGTTATTTATAGAAAAAAAAACTACTCGACGGATTTTAACGAAACTTAGTACAATTATTCTTTATACTCCTGGGCAGGTAATAGTATACTTTTCATCACACTACAATGAATAGGAGCAGAGCAGTGAAAGGAAATGTTGAGAAAATGGGAGAAGTTGCTTGATTTTTTAAGCTTCCGTCGCGTGTGCAGCCTTAATGGTTAGAGCTACATAGAAACTATGTATAACGGAAATATTCTACATAAAAATACACGAAAAATATTCCAAGACAGCATATATCTACCTTTTATAGTTAACTCACAATAACACGCATAACTCTCGATAGCTTAGCAGTTCGGAGATTTCTTATTATATTTGTTTACTTTTACGTTTATAAAACCAATAATGCTCACCATCATTCCTAATTAAAAAAAATAAACATTAGCACCAATTCAATAAAAAAGGAATCATTGAAATCGGTATAGAAACACCAAACTTATACTTACTTACATGAAATACGCCAACAAGACATCGCGCGTGAATAGTGAATCAAGCTATAAGGATTATTTTTGCGTAACGGTTGCCGCGCTCGACGGGGCTCGCGGCGGCAGAGTATAAAAGGGGCGGGAGGCGAGCGCAAGCGTCATTCAATATTTGGCTGTTGATGCGTTCAGAGTGTTGAACTTTATTGACAGACAATAATTGTTATTTTATAAACCGTGCTTATCAGCGCGACTTTTTGTCTTTAAATAGTTTATTTTAATTTCTTTTGTTGTTATTTTCTAAATTAGTTTTAGTTTTGTTTAAATTCTTAACTATTAATAGTTCCTATTTTATTTCTTTTTAAGTAGATTTAGATTCGATTTTTAGATTAGATAATAGATAGATAGATTAGATTATTGTTAGATTTTTAGTTACTGATAGGTTAGTTTTGGGCATTTTATGTTTAGTTTTTTTTGTATTGAGTAGATAAAAGCGTAGGTAGGTACTTTTATTAATTATAGTATTCATAGGTATTTTTTATTTATTTTTAAGTGAAGTAGGTATAGGTAGATATTGCCTACTATCTACCTATACTGCACACGTGTTTTAGCTTTATTTTCATTTCTTTTTTTTTTGTACCTAAGTTGTAGGTAGGTAGGTACATATTTCTTAGTTTAATTCTATTAGAATATTAGGTATTTAAGTTTAAATAGGCACTTAGATTTATATTTTTTTATTATATAGCAGCTGTACTTAGAACATCTAAGGTTTTTTTTGTATTAGCATAGGTACTTTGATTAATTACAGTAGTTGTAGGTATTTCTTATTATTCATTTTTAAGTGAAGTAGGTAAGTGTAGATAGTATTGCACACGCATTAAGTATAGCTTTATTTTCATTTTTTATTCTTTTGTAATTTGTAGGTACCTACGTACATATTTATAATTCGATTAGAATATTATTTTAGTTTTAATAGGCACTTAGATTTATATTCTATTTATTATATACTTAGCTATAGTTAGGACCTCTGACGTAAGTTTTTTGTTGGGTAACTAAATAGAATTTAAGTTACCGTCGATTAAAAATAAAATAAACGATGCCACCTAAAAAACGACCATCTTTATCTCGAACTTCGAGTCAAGCTAGGAGAATGAGAATGACGCGTTCTCAAGAATCGGAAGAGGAAAGAGCACATCGGTTAAACTCTATGAGAGTTAGTGCCTCAACATCTCGGGCTAATGAAAGCTCTCCAGAAAGAGAGATGCGATTAGCAGCTGAAAGAGCGAGACGAGCTACAACACGGGCTTCTCAAAGCTCTTCTCAACGAGAGCTAAGGCGTTCCATTGACCGGGAACAACATGCGTTATCTCGAGAAGCTGAAACTGCTTTACAACGAGAATTGCGACTCACAGCTGACCGCGAACGGCATACATTATCTCGCGAGTCTGAAACCTTCACTGAGAGGGAATTACGGCTTACAGCTGACCGCGAACGTCATATTTTATCTCGCGAGTCCGAAACCTTCACTGAGAGGGAATTACGGCTTACAGCTGACCACGAACGTCATATTTTATCTCGCGAGTCCGAAACCTTCACTGAGAGGGAATTACGGCTTACAGCTGATCGCGAACGTCATATTTTGTCTCGAGAATCTGAAACTTTTACTCAATATCAAGACCGTTTGACAAATGATAGGGCGCACCATAACATGATTCGATCTCTTGAAGATGAACATGAGCATGAACAACGACTAGAGTCGGGACGCGATTATTACAATTCTTTGAGACAAGAACAATTGATTACTTTATCTAATGAAAGATTAAGAATTGAAAATATTCGGTCGCTTGAAACAGAAGAACAGCGAGAGGCCCGTCTTACTGCAGATAGATTTCGACATGGTCTTAATGACTTAGATATACACGTGGTAGATCAATCTACAAATTCGGTGGCGTGGTCCGATAAATATAAAAGTGGGTTTGCTTATAACCTCACAATTGATTACAGATCATCTTCTGAAATAGGCGATATGAACGTAGTATGTTCCTTTTGTAATGCTTCGAAGTGGAGGAAGGAGTCTGCTGGTTTCTGTTGTTCTGGAGGTAAAATAAATTTGCCTTCGTTCGAAGACCCACCGGAACCTTTAAAATCACTACTTTTAGGGGAACATTTGCAATCCAAACAGTTTTTAGATAATATTCGCACTTATAATAGTGCATTCCAAATGACATCCTTTGGTGCTAAACAAATCTGAGAAGGCCCTTGCATGCCTACTTTTAAGGTACAAGGTCAGGTTTACCATTTGATAGGGTCCCTTTTGCCTGAAGAACAACCTAAATTTCTTCAAATATATTTTGTATCCGATTACAACGAACAGTCGAATATAAGAAATCAATATTTTCCGAATTTAAATACTGAACTCATTTCACAACTTCAGAACATGTTACATCAGGTTAATTCGTACGTATGCAGTTTTAAATCGGCATTAGAAACCCTTTCTCAAGATGGTAATAACAATTATAAAATTGTTATAAATGCCGATAAGCGTCCAACTCAGGAACACCCTGGGCGTCATAACGTTCCATCCACGAATGAAGTTGCTGTAGTACTGGTCGACCAGGAATGTGATAGGCGTGATATCGTTATACGTTCCAGAGACAATCGTTTGCAACGTATTTTCGAAACCCACAGGGCTTACGACAGTTTGCAATATCCTATGATATACTGTCGAGGGGAAGATGGTTATAATTTCGCTGTATACCAAACCGATCCGCGCACAGGCGCACCTAATTATAATAAAAAGGTGTCATGCCTTCAATTTTATTGTTACCACCTGCAAGTGAGACGGAATAGATTGGTATACTTTCAACGTTTTCGTGGCTTATTTAATCAGTTTATTGTTGACATGTACGCAAAAATTGAAACCGAAAGATTAGTTTATATACGATCTAATCAAAGGCAGCTGCGCGCTGAAGAATACGTGCACCTTCGCGATGCCATGCAGCAAGATAACGATACTGTGAATATGGGTCGTTTAGTTATTTTACCCTCTTCTTTTACTGGTGGTCCACGCTACATGCATGAACGTACTCAAGACGCTTTTTGTTACGTAAGAAAATATGGACGTCCCGACTTATTTGTTATTGTAACTACCAATCCCAAGTGGGATGAAATCACTCGGGAGCTTCTTGAGGGTCAGGCACCGCATGACCGCCATGATATTATTGCAAGAGTGTTTCATTTAAAATTAAAATCAATGATAGATCTTCTTACCAAAGATAACATTTTTGGAGAAGTATTGTGTTATATGTATAGTGTTGAGTGGCAAAAACGCGGCTTACCTCACGCACATATCTTGCTTTGGTTAAAAGATAAGGTTCGACCTAATGATGTAGACAGATTAATCAGTGCTGAAATTCCAGATCCGACTGCAGATCCCCTGTTATACGACATTGTTAAAACTCATATGATACATGGTCCATGTGGTGCATTTAACGCAAATGCTCCTTGCATGCAAGACGGTCGTTGCACTAAAAGGTATCCAAAAGCATTAGTGGATGAAACTGTAACAGGACATGATGGATACCCATTATATCGTCGCCGTTCAAGAGACAATGGTGGTTTTACTGTTGAAAAGCGAATGTCTGGACAACAGGTTACTTTAGATAATAGGTGGGTCGTTCCGTATTCGCCTGTATTGTCCAGAGCATTTCAAGCTCACATAAATGTAGAAATGTGTAATAGTGTAGAGTCAATTAAATATATTTGTAAGTACATTAACAAGGGCAGTGACCAAGCTACGTTTGCGTTAAGAAATGAACATGATGAAGTTACTAGATTTCAGTCAGGCAGATATATCAGCTCTTCAGAAGCTGTGTGGCGGATCTTAAGTTTTAATATTCACGAAAGATATCCACCTGTGACCCATCTGGATGTTCATCTGGAAGGCGGTCAACGTATATATTTTAACGCCGAAAATGTTACAGAACGATTAGAGAACCCTAGACAAACAACTTTATTGGCATTCTTTCGACTTTGCCAAACTGATAATTTCGCAAAGTCTCTTTTGTATGAAGAAGTTCCATCGTATTATACCTACGATAAACAACGAGGTGTCTTTAACCGTAGACGCCGAGGCAGGCCTGTAGATGGCGAGACAGGTATTTTCAAAGAACATGTTCTTGGTAGAGTGTATACTGTTCATCCTAACAACGCAGAGTGTTTTTATTTGAGATTATTATTACATACAGTGCGAGGACCAACATCATTTATAGATTTGAGAAAAGTAGACGATGTTGTTTATCCAACTTATCATGCAGCTTGCCAAGCGCGTCATTTGCTTGAAAATGATCAACATTGGGATGACGCTTTAGCAGAATCCTGTGTTAGTGATAATCCACGACGGTTACGCCATTTATTTGTAACATTACTCACATTTTGTAATTTATCTGATCCTGTCCAATTATGGGAAAAATATAAAGAAAAATTTGCAGAAGACTTTCTTCGGAATTTATCTCACAATAATGAAGGCGCAACTAATGATAATTTTCGAGATCTGGCTATAAATCAGTGCTTATTAGCTCTTCAGGAAGACTTAACAGCAGTAGGCGGTAAATCACTTTGTGAATATGGTTTGCCAACGCCAACATCAGTCGGAGAGGTTACCAATAGGGAATATTCCGCAGAGATTGGTTACAACCCAATGGAACTGCTGGTAACATTAGAAAACGGTGTCCCAATGATGACTGCAGAACAACGCTTAGTCTATGATCGCGTGTGCGAGAGTGTGCAGAATAATTTAGGAACAATATGGTTTTTAGATGCACCTGGAGGAACTGGGAAAACTTTTTTGACTAAATTAATATTAGCTTATGTTCGAAATCAGCGTAAAATCGCTCTTGCCGTGGCTTCATCAGGTATAGCTGCAACATTGCTACCAGGAGGTAAGACTGCTCACACTATGTTTAAAATACCAATTAATTTAGATCGCACGGAAAGTCCAACCTGTAGTATTTCAAGAAATAGCGACAAAGCTAAGGTATTGCGTGAGTGTAATTTAATCGTATGGGATGAATGTACGATGGCCCATCGAAAAGGAGTAGAAGCAGTAGACAGAACTCTAAGGGACATAAGACAAAATGATCGACCAATGGGCGGTATTACGGTTTTATTTTGTGGTGATTTCCGACAAACCTTACCGGTAATACCACGGGGAACCCGAGCTGATGAGATTAGGGCTTGCCTGAAAAGCTCTTATTTGTGGCGTGATATACAATCGGTGCATTTGACTATAAATATGCGAGTGAGAACTGGAGACAACGCAGATAATCGTGAATTTTCTGATACATTATTGAAGATTGGTGAAGGTACCTATCCACAACTACACCAAGGAAAACTTATTCTGACACCTGAGTTATGTTGTATAGTGCAATCCCAACAACATCTTATATCTTCGGTTTACGGTGACATAACAATTATATTAAATAGGGACAATTCTTGGCTTTGCGAAAGGTCCATTTTGACTCCTCGCAATGACCAGGCATCTGAAATTAATAATAAAATACTGTCTAATATACAGGGAGAAAGCAAAGTTTATAGTTCAATAAATAGAATGGTTGATGAACAAGAAGCCACTAATTACCCGATAGAATTTTTAAATTCTTTAAGAATGCCTGGACTACCATCTCATATAATTTGTTTAAAAATTGGCATACCGATAATTCTGCTCCGAAATTTAAGACCACCTCAACTTTGCAATGGAACTCGGCTAAAAGTAACCCAGTTGCAACAAAATGTAATCGAGGCTCAAATTTTAACAGGTTGCGGTGCAGGAGAAACTGTCTTTATTCCCAGAATTCCCATAATACCAAATAATTTTCCATTCCAATTTAAAAGAACGCAATTCCCAGTATCGGTGTGCTATGCCATGACTATCAATAAAGCTCAAGGGCAGACTTTTCGTGTTGCTGGAGTAGATCTCGGTGTTAGCTGTTTCTCGCATGGTCAATTATACGTCGCTCTTTCCCGGGTTAGCAATTCTAGGAATCTTTACGTTCACGTGCCGGACGGGTCGACTCTTAACATAGTCTACCCAGAAGCTTTGCGCTGAAACATTTTAATTTGATCTAAAAATATTAGCAATATATTATCTTAATAAAAAACAAGGAGTTACACGCTGACCGAGTCGTGGGTATAGCGTGGGTATATTATAATATTCTGCGGTTACTTATATTTTTCAACAGTTTTGTGGATTGGCATATTATATTACTATTGCCCTTCTAAAATACGAAAGTGAATCTGCCTGTTACGTCAAAACTATGAGGGAGGACATCTGCTAATTTTTTTTCGAAAAACGACGGAAACGCGGACGAAGTCGCGGGCAAAAGCTAGTATCTTAATAAAATATTTTTGTTGCAAATCTGACGACTGAAATATTAATATATCAATAGAAATTAAAAAGCGCGTAAACGGTAATTGTAACCCTGTGAAATGTTCAGATTCTTTGATCAAGCATAGTGCTTGTATTACGAACATTAAGTCGTACGAGAAGTAACATACCGTCTTTATATCGAAAGCCATTTTGAAAATGAAAATATGCTCTCCCGTTTTTCTAATACCTATATAAAACGAGTTATAGCTATGTAATAAGCGATTATCAAGCCACTAACGAATAAGATGAATCGGATAAACATTCTGTTCTTGTTTTTTAATAAGGATAATGCTATCAAATACGTTATTAATGAATTAATCGTCTACAAGATGTATGCCAATAAAAAAATATAAAAATCAGAAGAAATGTTAAAATATGAAGATTATTGTGGGCGTCTTCCACAATACAATGCGAATACAATCTCTATGTATTGATTATATAGAAAATCATATATATATATAAGTTAAACCTAAAGTTTTTTATTTCTAATAGGGTTTTTGTTCTTGTGAAATACAAGTCTCTAGTTATATGGTACTAAAGGGTGGATCAATGGAGCAGAAACGATAAGAAACGTCATGGATATTTCTTTAATTTACTTATTATTTTATATTCTTTATAAATAAGAATTCAAATAACGTGGTATTCAAAAAATAATAGAGTGATAAAGCACGGAACTACTTGCCTTATTTACAGATTCAAAATATAAAAATTCCAATAAACGTATTGTTTTCGAAGTAACAATATTTATTATTATGTTGATATAGATAAATATTTATAAAACATTATTTAAATTTAATTAATTAAATACTATTTACAGGATACATAATCTTATATGTAGAAACTGAAGCTTTTCCTTAATCGAAACTTTTATCAGACCTTCCTGTATGTAATTAGTAGCGATTGAACACATGGGAAAGTTAATTGGCAAAAAAACCTTAAAGCCATTGCCCTCGAACCTAACCTATGTAAAATGGTTATTGACCCGTAATCGATTTACTGGTAAATCGATTAACATATATTTTAATTGTATATTACACAAGCTCACCTAAGAATAAGAATAATGTAAGAATTAAGATTTAAAACTATTTATGTTCACATTTGAATATATCAGTGAAAAATTTTGCCCATTCTTGCTTATTGTAGATTCAGTGGATGTCGCTGAAGGGGAACATTTGCTTTGCTATTCTGGATGTTTATGTGATCTTCCATTATGCTGCTATCTACAGAATACGTTTTGCATTTATAGAGCTACTTGAGACATATTGTAAATGAGGTAGATTACTTGGGCAGAACGACGACAGTTTACAGTTATTTCAATTATTAATATTTATTACAGCCTCAGGGTCGGATATATAAAACAGTGTGATTTTTTATAGCCTAACAATATTGAAACATAAAAGAAACCTTTTCAATAAAAATAGGATTTAGTTCACCGGATACAGGATTAGACTACAGCCCTCACGTTTTTGTTAGTAATTGGATTTGGTCGCGGTTTTTTTATCGATTTATTTAAACGCAACTAAAGTTTTTGTCCAGTTACTTTTTTATTATTACTAGTACTTACAAAGTAAGTAATACAATGTAACAAATGATTACAACCAGAGTTTGAGGAGATATATACAAAGGTAAATTATTTATAGATCTATTTGTAATTTATTATTTCTGATAATTAAATTTACTAGGACAATTCTATTAACTTTTAAACTTTTACTAAAGATATTGATATTAAAAATAATTATAGGATAATCATGTATTATTTACACATATATTATAAGTATCATATTTAAAAAGAGTAACAAATATTTAAAATAAAGTATTTTATTATTACCCCAAAGTGCGACCGCCGAGATAAAGTGAAGATAATAAAACTAACAAGCTCTTTCTCAGAGATAGACCTTTAGCGCATTATTGTAACGAGATAATCTGCAAGTGATTCAAATTCTTATGAGAATATCGTAAAGTTATAATGACGGTACTTTAAAGTTGGTGAAATTAGATTTTATAGAAGCAAACGTTATTGTTGTAAACCAATAATAGAAAAAGCTAAGATTTAATTGATATTATCATTACGCATTATTAATACATGAGGTGTGGCCAATAGTTCATTGAACAACTAATTAATCGAATTAGGCTAATGAATTAGAGATAGTTTGAATGCCGGAAATGTATAATATAGATTAATGTACTCTGGAGGGTTGTTTGTTTTGTTATTCTTATTTTATATTTATGTGTATTTGTATATATGTGTATATAATATAACCATTATTTTCTTCCCCGTAGACGACAGACTAACTTTTATTCGTAATAGTTTAGTACTACTTGTAGTAACAGGAACTGATACAAAATTATTAATTTCAAACCCCTTGCTATGTTTTTTTTTAAAGTTGGTTTTTAATAAAGGTAAGGATATAAAGGTGTTGTACAATAATCTATAATTTCGGCACATACAAGGTACAATCTTCTTGTCAGTTTATAACAATATATTCTTTTATGCTTTATTATTTAATTTCAAAACAAACAAATATTATCTATAGCCTTAAGTCATATTGACTGAACTTGAAATGAAATTCAATATCAATCAGTGCGACGAAAATATAACGAAATATTGTTGTCAAGTTATCATAGTACTAGTACTATACGATATACGTTAGTTTTTGTAGACTCATCATATGACCGTTCGTTTATAATACTTTAAGCTTTAAGCGAGTTTGTAGTGATCATTTATTTAATTATTTATATTTATTTATTGGAATTATGGAAAGGATGGTCGCCTTTATAATATATTATATAAATTCATAATTCACTATACATAATACATACTTAATTCACATTTAACATAAATTCATATACTAATTTCATAATTCACTATACATAATACATAATACAAAAAAGTGAGCCTTACATAGAGCTATTATTAAGACGTATCATAAAGGTATCTAGGCGGAATATTATTATTAACAACCGCACCTAAATTAAAAACAATTTTTTTTAACTTATTATCAAAAATCATCTATTAAAAGAGTTATAAGAAAACACTTACTGTAATGATTTTAAATGGATTGCACAAACCTATTATCTATGAACGTACTTAGGTCCTTTTTATTATAAACATTTTTATAATATCAATTAAGTAAATCACAACATCTTTCTTCTCTACTCTGTTCTTTCATCTCTACTATGAGGGCATATATACTCGTAAAAGTAAGTATAAAATAATAATTTTTCAAATAAATTTTGGTTTAATCTCATTACTCTGCAGTGGGAGCTAACAAGGAAATGAGAGACGAATTAACTTACAAAGTTATTTAACATGTGGCAATTACTTACCCCGCAGTGCCCCTCGGGGTAACGAGAAAATTTTTGTTTAAATATATAATTCATGTTGAATTAATTTGGTATTTGATAAAAGCATTTTATCCCAGAACGACCCAACAGGTCCAACCAATCACGCTGCTTTCGAACAAAAATATTTGTTTTAAATGTATTAAGCTACTCAGTGAAATATATTTTTAAGGTTAATGAATAATAAACAAAGCAGTGGTTACGTAAATGCTTCACTTGTTGTAACGCTTCTTTTGAAGCGTTTTCAAACAAAATGTAATAAAGTAAATGTGGTTTCTGTACTGATTTAGCTACATATTTTGTCCCGAGGGTCTGAGTTTTTATATATTGTAAATTATTATTAAATATTATGTAGTAATATTATTATTAAATTATTTGATTTTCATGTCAGTTTGTTATGTTTTTGACTGATCCTGGAAAAAAAAAATATTTAGTTAAAATATGTGTTTAAAGGAACGGACTTTTTACACTTTTTTAATCTTCATAGCTTAATCTTTTCTGTTAAACCACTTTATTTGTGAACGCACAATAGAGAAACGTCTGCCTCCAATTGTTTCAATAAAAAACCCTAGTTAGATGAGAGGGAAGGAAATAACACTATTTACTATAAATTGATATATAATATTAATAAAACCCTTATAGTAGATAGATATATAGATAGGTAGAAACATATACACTCTCGGATTTTTGGTAGATCTTAAAATATACTTTTCTTCAGTACATTATTTTAATTTATCTTCTAAGATTTTGTCTGCAATCGCAATGTAACCGAATATATATGTATATATAGACGTATTTTTTTACTTGCAAAACTTGTAAAGTCTAATTAGTAGTGATAGTTATCGTTATGTGAATTAAACTATCGTGAATTTCTAACCACCTATCAAGTATTAAACTGGCGGGGGGAGATACGTGAATAAAAAAAATAATCCTTTAATCGAAATATGGCTTCTTTGCAAACCCACCATTCTTTTAAAGAGAAGTTGAAGCTTTTTACTACTACTAAGAGTCTTTGAGTTCGACTATGGACAGACGGACGGACGGATGGATATGGCTAAACTAAAAAGTTCCTTGTGAAGTACAAAGCACTAAAATCTTTGATAAATTAAAAAGGTATTTTAACTTTTATATTATCCTTAAAAATTTTAAAAATGTTATGGTTTAATACTATAGAAAAACAAAACACCAATATGCGTAGGACTCGAAATTGTCTGGGAAAGTGGATGATTATTTAATAAAAAGTTCTAGCAATGTCTAACATACCTAATCTCTTTTAAAATTAAACAATTCTTATGCGGTTGTGCAGTACATTCGTGTCTGGTCCAGTCGTTGCATGCTAGAGGTAATGGCGATCTATATCACAGTCAACTAAATTTATAAAACAGTACTGCGAGACGAATAATTGCAAAATTATTTTTAATGTATTGTTGTTGCTTGCGTTTGTTCACAACAACAACAAAGAATTTATTAATTTGGTGAAGTGTGGTATAAACTAAAATGGATCATTGATTAATAATTCGTTTTTAACACACATGCGTTGTGCAATACAACACTATACTACACAATATTACTAAAAGATCGGAAGAAACATATTAAAGGAAGAATAGATTTAAATGACTTATTTGTAAATAGTAAACATTAAAAACTGAATTCAACATTTTCAATTTCAGTTATGAAGGCTGTAATAAATGGGTTAAGTTTTGTAGTAATTTCATGTACACTAGGGAATTCTGTAACACGTGCAGAATTTCACAGTATTATATTGAATTTATAGTCGGATTTATTTTCAAATAGTTATTTGTCTTGGCTTCCTAGTATGTTAGCTTGCTTACCATTATTGCAGTATCGCTTAAGACTATCTACCTCATCAGAGAGAGATCTTTGGCCACAACCACAATGATCTACATATTTACTTTGGACGTATTTATCTCACCACCTCGGAATAGCAAATATAGTTTTTAAATTATCATTAAATTATTATTTTTGTGGTTTTCCGAATCTAGACGTATGAGTACAATAAAACAAAACAATGAGCAGTTAAAAGTATTGCTGGCAATCTTGCTGAGTTAGAGTATAGTCTTCAAATTACCTGCACAGTGCATATCTATAGTCAACTCACGAGCCCCCTTTCCATTGTTTTAACATAATAACTGTCACAATCTATCTTCTAAAGGTTTAATAAAATATATACAATATTTAGTAAAATAGTTATATGCACATTGTTTTGAATTTGATGAAAGGTAATGTTTCAACGTTTTCTGAAAGCTGGTTGAAAGACGTATCTTTCTTGCAAAGTCTTACAAAGGAGAGTTATCCTTTGAAGTTATGTAAAAGGAAACCTGACCTCGTGTCTGTTCTTAGTTAATAACTATGGTTTATGTTCATGTCTTTGTCTGGAATAAGTTTATATGTAGGTAAGTCAAGTCAAAACTGATAACTCTTTTAATAAGAGGACAAATTAACATTATTAGATTTTATATACAGTTTTTGCTGTTACCAGGATATGTTGAATTTTTCCTGCCGTTCATCTCAGGGTGTGACTCTTGACACTTCTGTCAAATTATTAAGAAGAATTTGGAAGTTATTTCGAGGCATTGGTGTTAATATTATCGAATAGGGTTAGTATCTTGACCTCTAAAGATATTAATGGCGGTCTAGTTTGTACTCGTACTTAACTGAGGTTTGATTAAATTAGTCCTCTAGCGCTAATTGAACAAACATCATCGGTATATTCGGTTCGGATCGGATACATCGGATTTGATAAATACAATAATCAGAATCATTTTTATTTAATGTATTCTAAATATTATATTTAATATTTTACGTTTTCCAAATGCAATCGCATTAATTGATATGCAGATAGTTAAACTAACTCTAAGTAGCTTAAATAATGTTACTCTTAATTCTTTGGTATTTAAATTATATTAGGCTTGTTATAAAATATAAATAAAAAAACGTTTTATATAAAAAATTAAATATTAATCATTTTTTAAAGCATTCCTTGTCATATTACTTCTCGTAAAATATATAAATTTTTAAGAAATTTCTGAATCAAGTTAATTTATTTTTAATATATTACAAATAAATATTTAATTTATGTATTATTTTGTAATTTGTTGATACTCGTAGAATTTTATTTTAATAATAATTATAAAAAAATTAAAATTTTATATTCAATATACTTTATAAATATTAAAATGCATAGGTACTATACCTACGTATTAAGGAATGCAAATTATATGTACTTATTAAAATTTTTACAAAAATAATCTTAGTTTTAATAAAAATATTATACTACCCAGGCATTTATTTTTGAGATCATATTATATTCCAGTATTTAAAATATGAGGCGATGAACTTCTTCATCAGATATTACTTTTAGTGTAACGAGATGTTAATACCTACAACTTGAGTCTTTCATTTCCTAAGTGCAAAGCATGTCTAATTGAAATAACAATCTTTGCTTTCTACTTGTCTGTCAGCGGTTCTGATTTATAATATAAGACAATGTTTACTTTATTTGAAATGATTTTGTTCATTAATTTAGGTCTTTTATAATACAGTATTTATTATTTTGTCTACGATAGAGTTCGCTGGTTTTATAACATAAAACTCTTTTTTAAACAAGATAATAAATGTCTAAATAAAAAAAATATGTTTGTTACGAAAATATAGCTGTTTTCATATAACATTCACCCCTAATGGCTTTGCGCTAAAATTACAAGGAAACCCTCATGCAAAATGTAAGACTTTTCACTTTCTAAGATTTCACGATAAATCCGTAAATCATATACATGAATACATTGGACACTATCTTAAGATAATAATCCAAGTTTAGGTACTTACTATAAGCTTCTAATGAAATTTTAATTAAGTCTCTGTTGAATTGTCTTAGTTTATTTTATAGGTTGTTGTATTTGTATCATGAGCGGAGGCGGCGAAGACATATATATAAATTTGATTTTTTTGTATTTCTAACTTTATACAACTTGTTTAACATGCAATAAAATAACGAGTTAATTTGACTGCTAGCGGTCAAATGATAAATATTCCTTACCTTACATTAAATTATTATTACAAATTGTTACAAATTTTCCTACTTAAACTTCGACGATTAAAGTTGTTGTTAATTTATTAAAAGCCTTTTCGTTTTATATATTGGTATTAATAATTCTACCATATTATTTAATGGAGATGAAAAGTTATTTATAATTGGTTCTGATTTTATTAAATAGCACATATTCCCGAGTTTCATTTACTTTTTGGGTTAAAACATTATAATCCGAAGCGCAATTTCCATTTATTTTAAAATATTCATTTATTCAACGTTAATTTAGCTTTTAAACGTTAAGGTTAGCTGGTAGAGAATGCCAACAGGCATTAAGTTCGCCTTTTGTAATATTCAATAAAGGGTAAATAAATAAATTTATATTGAAATAAATAATAAATCCGGTGGAAAGGAGTCAGTGCTCATTTTATAAACATGTTGTTGTGTTTGTTGAGAAATAAAAGATTTCAGTTTAAAAAGGAAACATTCGCAGGCAACACCTAATATTATTTTACTTACAATGGCACATATTTCTGTATAATTTAGCTATCTTAAATAAAGATACTGAACTTAATCGCTTAGGACTAAATGTCCAGTACAAATTTTTTTTTTTATTATTTTTTTTTAATATTGATTACTTGCATAAACAAGTCCAACTTTCACCTGACTAAGTTGATAGTATTTTTTATTGTATTACCATGAAAATAGTTAAATTAATTATCAACAGACCCTTTTTTTTTAGATTTTATCATTTTTAGTATTGAATCTGTATCAATTTTTATTTCATTATAAATTTAACATACAAATATTTCACAATAGAATCCGTATTTAACTAAAGAACATTTTAATTTTTGTTTTTAATATATATTTTGTTTGTTAAATGGCATTACTGTCTGTCTATTAATGTTAATGGAGGGTCGCAGAAGAATTATGTACCATTAATAAAACATTTTTCCGCATGTGTGTGTAAAAAATAAGTTTAAATTAACAAAAGCAAAAATATTAGCAATTGTTTAGAAGTTTATAACATTTTTAAAGGTTTATGTAATTTTTTTAGTTTAAAATGTTTATGGGTAATGTATTAAAGAAAAGGTACAATTTTATTTTTTCAAGAGTTATGTTAACTATCAAATTAGTAAATTTAAATTTAAACAAATATATAAGTTACTTCATTAAATAGAGTATAATATAAACATTATCAATACGCTTGTAATTCTAACTGGTTACCTAAGTAAACATTAATTTAGTAAATATATTTTCTTTGAATAATTTTCGTGGAAAATCAAACAAAGATTTACCCTTAAGTCAAACCTTTTAGTTAAAACTTTTAAACAAAAGCATTATGTTTGGTGTGTACAAATATTGAAGTAACTTATAAAATCATGAACATTTTGATAAATCAATTTACGTGTTCCTATTATAACATCATTTATTAGAGTATTACAATGGTTAAACTGACAACTGTATAAATTTATTGATACGAATTAATTTATAGTACAAATAAATCATGTTAAGCTATTTTACTATAATGTACACGAAATACAGAAGAGTCACGATGTAGGATGCTCCTACCTCTAATAACAGTAGTTATAGAAAACCATTCATCTTGCTTCTGGCTGTTACTTATAGAACACAATATATTTGCTTATTTTCTTCATATCTTCAATTTAAATAAATGAGTATCGTTTTTTGGTAAACTTTGGTAAAATAGCTGCCACAACTGCAATGAATAGTTGGAATAGTTTTTTTACCTTGCTTACTTTGATCTTATATTTATATATATACTAGCAGACCCGGTCACGCGTTGCTGTGACTATTGTTTTTGATATATTACATTATAGTAAACTATTTAAGGGGTAACATTCAGAGTACATCTGTCATGAAAACCATAACGTTTTCTTACACTCGATATAAAGCAAAAATCAAAACAAAATAATTATAATTTTTTTTTTAATTTTATCCAAGTTTATAACATGTAACACTATTTGTATATTACAGAGTTTTTAGTAAATAACTTGGAACACTAAACTTACGAATGAGGTAGGTAGGGTAGATACCTCATTCGTAATTACTCAATCCAGTCAATAGATACCACCATCTTTTAGAATTGTTAGGAGCTAACTGCAAAATAATAAACAAATAATTTGCAGTAAAATAATATTGCGACCATGAATTGAGTTGAAAATTATTCTATCTTTTAAGTTAGGTCAAACTGGACGTGGTGTGTAAATTTATTAAAATCGGTTAAGTAGTTTAGGAGTTTATCGCGGACAAACAACGTGACACGTGATTTATATATATTAAGATTTCTGCTGGATTTTTTTTTATAATTTAATATTTTAAATAATATGATAAATAAATCGTAAAATTATCCTTTTTTTAATGTTACTTTATCATTTTAATAAGATTTTCTTAATTTAAAATATTTGGTAGTTTAAGTAATGCATATAATAAAAGTTAAACTCAAAACATTTAAATTTTAAAAGATAAATCATGAAAAATTTAAAAAATACATTTTCATAATAATTACAACAATGTTTATACAACTCGGCAGACTTCGTACTGTCAAATAGATTTGGAATGTGGCAGTTTATATTTCGACCTTAAGACGTTTTTACTCTGCTGACCCTCACACATCGCCCTATCATCATGGTGACGGTTCTGTTCAAGAGAATTAAAGAAAAAGGTCAGCTCGGGTGACCTAAGTATCTTCGCTTCCACAAACTTTGGCCACCCTTTTGAGACCCACTAAAAACCCGGACTGGGATGTCTGCCAGAGGGCTTCAATTTAAGAGGGGAACTTAAGGTTCAAACCTAATTGAAAAATAATCTAAAGGGATAGTGGGAATTTAAAGGTGACAAATATTTATAAAATGGGTGCTTCAATTACAGGATATAGAGATAATTAATTATTTATTACTACTATTATTAACATAGGGTTAATAACCGATGCAATAAAAAATAATGAAATAAAACGTATCGTAATAGTAGCGTTGATCGTGTAATCACTGGCAACGTTTGACGAAAATCTCCTGCTAATAAAATCATTGCACCACCAAATGGGTTATGATTGCTCCATAGATCTTTTAGATTTTTTATGTGCCATCGTGCATTCATCCCAAACAATCAATTCACATTGCTGCAAAACTTTTGCCATTGCAGAGTTCTTCGAAAAGTTGCAGGTTGGAGTTTCGTTGCTTTGCTTGTTTAATGGCAATTTTAGTGCTGAATGATCTGTTCTACCACCTTCAAGCAAAGTTGCTGCGATTTCCGACGAAGCGAGTTCAAGTGCAATTTTATTTTGTGAGCGAATTGTTCTTAATATAAATGAAATCAAAAAAGTTTTTCCTGTACCACCAGGTGCATCTAAGAAGTAAATCCCTCATCTTTTATCATTTATTACTTTCATAAGTGTATCAAATAAATACTTCTGTTGTTCATTCAATAGTGGAAGATTTGTTTGAATTAATTCTTTCAAAGTGTTGAGATCATACAGTTTTTCTCGGTGCAACTCTTGGTTAAAAGCATCATGCATTGGATGATTGGGCGCGGCCAGGCCTAATTGAAATAATAGTTTGTTTGACATCATCAAGCACATGTCCTCAATTGAAATCAATACTTCATTGTAAATTTCTTCGCTTATTTGTATATTTGGCTTTGGCCATCTAATCCGTATTTGATACAAAATATCGTCACACATATTATCTTTGTACTTGATCCACAAATCCTTTGGGTTTGATGGGAAGCATGTAGATATGATTACAGAAAACAATGTTCGTATTTGATGAGCTTGTGATGATATTACAGCATCATTGAGAGTTTGATCCCAATGAGCATCATTTTCTAGCAATCGCAAACGTTGGCAAGCTTCTCTGTATGATCCACACAAATCACCATCAACAGTTCGTACATGTTGGATTGATGTTGGGCCACGTACATTGACTAATAGCAGTCGTAAATAAAAACATTCATCATTGCTTGGATGTACTGAATAAATTCGACCAATCGCACCGGTAGAATATACATCTGGGTATCCTAGAACTGGTTTTCCTTGTTTCCGTCGTATAAATCTCCTTGAGGATTGATTCCAAGTATAATATTTTGGCATTTCAGAATATAAAGATGTTTGAGCAAAAGCATCGTTTTGGCATGTCTCAAACAAACTGGTTAATGTAGTAGATGGTGGCTGTACAGTTCTTTCTACTGCGTTCTGTGCTGTAAAATATACTCTTTGTCCATTTTCTAAATGCACAGCTAAATGAACAACAGTAGGGTGTCTCTCATGAATAGGAAAAGAAAATATTCACCAAACTGATTCATTACTACTAACATAGCGATCCATTTGGTGTTGGGTAACTTCATCATTGGAATTCTCTGCATTAATACCAATCACAGCCATATCACTCCCTTTGGTTACATATTTGCAAATATATTTAATAGATTTTACTGAATCGCAATATTCAACGTTGATGTGCGCTTTGAAGGTCTTTGATAAAATGGGTGAATATGGAACAATCCAGCGATTATCTATTTCAATATCTTGTTGATTTAATTTGACAATTATTGATCTTCCATTGTCTGCTATCGATCGGTGACGATACAAAGGATAACCGTCATTACCAGTGATTGTTTCAGATATTAATTTCCGTGGATATCGCTTTGAACATTAACCATCCACCATACACGGTGAATTTTGATTAAGAGTTCCACCGGGACCATGTATTATGTTTTTAATAACTACCTCATGCAATCCAGGATCTATTTCTACATTAGGAATTTCAGCTGATATTACTGCATCAACTTCATTTGGCCTTATCTTTTCAACTAACCAAATCAAAATGTGTGCATGTGGCAATCCCCGTTTCTGCCACTCCACAGAATACATCCAGCAGCCTGTCTCTCCAAACACATAATGTTTCACAATGAAATCCATTAAAGATTTCAACTTTTGTCTAAAAACTCTGGCTGTAATATCATGACGATCAATGGGTGATTGCCCAGGGAATAACTCCTGCTTGATTTTTAGCCAGTGTGGATTGCATGTAAAAGTGATGAACAAATCTGCTGTACCATAATAACGAACATATGACATGGCATCTTGAGTATATTCATGCATATGTCGAGGGTTTCCGATGTATGTTGCTGGAAGAATAGTCATCCGACCAAAATTCTGTGCATTGCTATCAGTATTAATCGCATCTCGAAGGTGAATATACTCTTCAGATCTGAGTTTGGTCTGATTCAACCTGATGAATGTTAATCTCTCCGTTTCAATTTTAACATACATGTCTACAACATACTTGTGATGTAATCGCCGACATTTGAGAATGTTATTGTCTTCATTTTCACAAATAATAGTCCATTGAACTAACTATTTTGTTTGTTTCAGAACCTGAAAATATATTTTTGTTTTCATAACATTGAAAATAAAAAAAATAATAATATAGTGACTGATAATATATCTCCATAGCTAAAATAATACTTTTTATTACCTGTAATGGGATTTATCATCTTGTTTAAGAAATCATAGCCATCTTCACCTTATAACACAATGGGAAAATATAATGGGATATTGCAGTGCGTCATATGAGCGGTGTGTTTCCTTTATAAGTTGTAATTGATCATTCCGACGATGTAAAACAATATCACGGGATTCCAAGTTTTCTCCAACTGCAACGATGGCGACTTCATCAATAGTTGGTGCATTAAAACGTCTTGCATGTTGGCTAACAGGTGCTTTATCAGCTCTGATTACAATTTTGTGATTATCAGATGGCCTCAGATCTAGTGCAGCTTTAAACGACATAATCAATTGATTGTGCTCATGAAATAAAGTTTGTAATTGTTCTACAATAGACCTCTTTAGTGAATTGTTATGTGAACAATGCATATCAATTTCTTGTGGTGAATTGCCCATGAAATAAATTTTCAGGAATTTGTAATTGCTGCTCTATGATATATTTGGCCTTGTATCTGTAAATTTAAAAAATATATTTTTGCCAAGTATAAATAATATTTGTTCGTAAAAAGTATATGTCTCCTAATTTGAATCACCAAATAATTGATATACTTAGGTATGTCAATATGTAATAATTAGTTGTAACTAATATCATCATCATAATCAAATATTTATATTGTGTTTCAAAACAATAAAAGTGTTGCTAATACTACATACCTTAAAAGTTGTCATGAAATTTTGCCGAACTACGTTTGTTGCCCCAAATGACGTCATTTGAAAGCAATTGTTATATTGTTGGATATTTGACAAAAAATGGATGGAATCTGTTTCTATTCCTGAAACCAATGAGTACAATGGCTCTGGTGGTGGATCCAATGGTATCAATTTCACTTTCCCATTTGCGCAACACAATCTATTTGCTTCATTTTTGTATTTCAATGCTTTACAATGAGAGAAAACCAAGTTCATAGATCCAATAGTAACACATTCGTGGTTACTGTAGTCAATTGACAAATCGTAATTGAAAGCAGCTCGATTCAAACTTTCGCGATTATTAGTTGAATCTCTCGTTCTCGCTTCCCGCGTTCATGATATACGAATTCTTTCACGTTCATTTCGGTCGTCACGTTCTTGTGCAGTAAGATAAGATCGGTAATTAGTTTGGTTTGTAGCGTTTCGGGTTCTCCTACCTAAATTAATTCGTCTTATAGGAGGCATATCGAATATACTTACCTAAATTATGTCACATGCAATAATTATTAATCACAGGTATTAAAACACTTTGCACAAAACACGATATAAAACAATCAAAATTAATTATTAAATATTATAAAGGCTTTTTAACGCGATTTGTTTGACAGATGCAATGTTGTGAAAACTGATGACAATTTATGTCGTATTCCGAAACTAAAACAAAAGAAAGAATATTCCAAGGCCAATCAAATCCATAGCTCTTACATTTTTTGACTTTTCAATTTGGTCGGGTTCACGATTATCACTTTTGCGTGAACGCGCACACACATATATTTGATTGAATTTGAACTTTGTGCAGCGACAATAAAGCGCGAATTGACTCTTCGACGTTAGCAACACACCTACATTGTTTGGACAACAATGGGTGCTTGTAATTTAATATGAACTTTATTGAATAACAATACAGTTCAAATTGACTCTACATTTAGTTAGAAAATATTTGTATAGGAAAAGAAAAGGGCTTTTTTAGGGTTTTCCTGAAAATAATTCGAATTTTTTTCGCCGTTAGAACCATCCTTGGGCTTCAAGGAACATTTAAAAAAAAGAATTGTTAAGATTGGTCCATGCGTTGTTGAGTTATACGCTTACCAACACAATTTGCGATTCATTTTTATATAATAGATATAGTTTTACTAAATAAAAAGATCATGGTTCAAACACATAAACGCATATTTAGTAGGCATATAGCAAAATTACGACACATATATATATATATATCCTATACATATGAACTTAATTAACATGAAATTAAATTATAACTAACAGTTGCACCAACGTATAAAGATATAAACATAAATAGAATATTGAAGAATGTTTAGTTGAATTTAATATCTTCGAACGAGCAGTATAAACACACACACTTATAGTACATATATATATGCAGATTATATATATACTCGTAAATATATAATCTGAAACATGGAAACGGCTCATACGATTTTCTTAAAATTTTGCTAGCTAGGAATTTCGAAGGCGATGAGTCAATCTAGCTAGATTTCTATTTTTGAAAACGTTGTTTTATCCGTGTTTAAAAAAAACTGTTGTCTCTACCTGACATCTGTAGACGAGTAGTAATTTTTTTTAATAAAAAAACTAACTGCTATTGAGTGACTAACTGTTGAGTGAAATTATTTATAAAATTTATAATTTGAACAAATTTAAATACAATTAGTGAGTTAAATCATATTTTTTCTTATTATAGATACCGACATAAATTGAGGGTTCGATGGAATACCACGTCTCTTTAAAATGTAAAATTGTGAATTATATTAATATATACTAAGTTATTAACACCGGAAAATCTTGCAACATCTGTGGGGAGCCAGTAGGAACCGCGAAACACTTGCTAGTAGGATGTAAGGTACTTCTAAATAGAGATAAAGTATTGGAAATCGTACGAGAAGCGGTTAGTCTTTCTGTAGCAAGCGCGCAGAAACTTATAACAACCACCAAAATATCAGTAGAGTTCGTAAAGGCAGTTTCGTCCAAAAAATCTAAACTAAAACCTTATTCCATTTTGGATGCATCTACTGATTGGACTCTCATGATGGACACGTATGAAAGGCAATACAAAAACCCCGGGGACGTTTGTGTTTCGTCATCTAGGCCGGACTCATTCCTGTACTCAAAACAACTAAGGCGCGTTATACTTATGGAGCTAGTAAGCTAGTAAGTAAGTAGGGTACAGTATGTACCCTGGGAAACAAACATACCCATAGATCATACATTTATGCTTAACAAGTATTACGAACTATGTAACGAACTGATCAGGAATAAATTTATAGTTAATTTGTACGCTGTAAGTCCTTTAATTCTAATTATAAAGCGAAATTACGTAAACTTTAGGTTTTATTATAAACTATGAAGCCAAGAATTATAAACTAGAAGTGTTAACGTTACGAGTAGAAACATTCTAATATTCACAACAATTAACATGACCGTTTATCTATATTTATTTTATTGTGACCTGATGCTAAGATAATCTGGAATATACATTATAACACTATGTACATATTATTACTTCATTATATCATGAATTTTTAAAACTGTCCATATTATTTAAACAATTTCAGAAATTAATCAGTTATTGTTACAGAGAAAGAGATAACACTTTACTCATTCCCTCACTATCATAAAGGAAATTAGGGATTTGCATCTGTTGGAAAATATTCTTGAGAAACGACTCACCATCAGGTGTACTTCCTGCTGATCCTCCCATAAAATGTCTTATTTGATTAGCAACAGTCCTTTAACTATGGCACATTAATTTATTCAATAGCTGTCTCATACAATTATTCAATATACAGTCGTTACACTAAAGAAATTTGAATTACTTATACTAAACAAATTTTAATTTTTCTGCCCTTTATTAAACAATATTCACTGAAATATGAATACATAATTGAGATTTTAAAGATTTGATCCCTCTTGGCCATAAATACTATGTTAATAATATTTATGATTTACAACATTGTGTTTAATAGATCTTTGTATAAATTAATAAAAGAAATAGGTAGTAAATTATGTTCTAGAATTTCACATTTTTGTATTAATGTGATATTCAAAATGCTAATTATACATTTTAATGATATTCATAATATAAAAGTGTAATCTCAGAACGATATTTTGTTAGATAAATCAAATTAATCAAATTGAGAATGTATTCTTGTTAAACCTCATTAATGACAATTTAACATAACAAGCTATTTAAAATGGTGTTCATAAATTTCTACTTAAAAACAATAAAATTTGTAATCTTTCAAAGATTTCAATGGTTTGGTAATGTTTATCTTTATAAAAAATAGGACAATGGAACCGGCGAGGTAAAGAGAAACAGAAATAATACAACAAATGAACTTGAAATTATTTACTAAGAGCAGTTCTACTTTTCTCCAAAATTGTTACTTTTGTTTTCTCAAAATAGGGACGATGCACTTGTTAATATAAGATCCTTAAGATCCTTACCTAATAGAACCTGCAATATATACACAAATGTAAATAGTATTAATAACTCCACATTATACTACCCTATAAAAGTACTATAAAATGTTATTAACCACCCAAATATCTTATCGTATTTTAATATGTTATTCGCTTCTCGATGGTTTGTTATACTCTTATAAGAGAGTTGAGAACATCTGGAGCGTATATTAAAAACGTTAAAATAGCTTTGAATATAAAAGACCATATGACTTAATGTCTTTTATTCCGCTCGTAATAAAACCACTACGCTTCATGAAAGAAGCTGAGATGTAGGCGTTCAAGATTATACGATGTCATTAAAAGCTGCTCCATAGCACGTGTTTTTACGGTATCGGTATCTAAATAATAAAAATAAATTGTTAAGTTTTAAATGAATATGGGACTACTTACATCTAATAATAATCGTTTGCTTTGCCCTTGAGGACCAGATTCAATTTAACCTGTTATAAGATCAACCTCAATATTTAAAGATATACTTACATGAATTGAAGTTTAAATCATAAATACAAATAGTTTTTCTACATGATCAAGAAAAAACATAAAGTATGTTCTTATGTCGGGTACATATTTATATGTTAAGATTATTTATAATAACAGTAATAATAATGTGGCTTCGTGTTAAGGTTTCAGAACATATTCCGAATTTCAGTATAAAATTTGCGGTTTCACCTTTTAACCAAATGATTGATCGCTTGCTACTGAGCTATGATTAAACATAATTCCTAAACTATATAAAACTACAATGGGTATAAGGTTGTATTATAATGAATGTCAATAATATTTTATACATTCAAAGTGGATATTATAATATTACACCTAACTACTTTTAAAATAAAAGCTACTTGAACCAATTTTTAATGTTTGTTCTCGAATATAATTATTTCAAGCAATATTCAATATTTTGATGTTGTACATGACAATATCTTAAATCAGCTTACAGAAAATCTATATTTATAAACTATACTATTAAATATAAATTTATGAACTATGTCAATACTCACCTTGTTTTAAAAAAAATATAATGCATTGAAAAAAATCCGTGCCCGCAGGGAGACACGCGTGGGTAGTCCTCGTGTTTAACTCGTTTAAAATATAACTCATTACCTAAGAATAACACATGATGCCGTTGTATACATCAAAAATTTTCAAGCAAAAAGCGGTTTTTATTTTTTTTCTCGGACAAGGTATCTTTTCTGGAAATACTTTTGGTACTTAAATTTAGAGTAAAAAATAACCTTTCTATTAAAAATATTTGCGAGGAGGGAATGCTTACCAGAAAAAAGTTGCAGTGGTTTTACCTATCTTAAATTTTCAAGTTAAAAGTGTTTTTATTTTTTTCTCGAAAATAATACGTTTTACGGAAAAACTTTTGGTACCTAAATTTTGAGTAAAAAATAACCTTTCTATTAAAAATACTTGTGATGTAAAAATGTTTACCAGAAAAAAGTTATGAATGTTTTTCCAAAAATTTTCGGTTTTTTTACCCCCCCACCCCTAAGTTATTGAAGTTAGGTTTTCGGTTTATTTACATTAGTTATAGGTATTCATCAAAGACATCATACAATATGAACGCGATTGATCTTTTTTGTATAGGGAAAAAGTTATGGTCGAAAAACTGAAATCAGAAAAAGTGAGGCCCTAGCGCCCCCTGTGTCCGGATTTCTCTGGTTAACGAACTTGACCTTCATTTTTGGATGGTTGATTTTTGTACAAAGTTTGAAAGCGTTCCAAGTGAAACTGCGGACTTTCGGACTCAGGGGGTCATAAGAAGACCCCCTGTGAAGAAATTATTCCAAAATTCGAAAGTCGGGTACAAATGAATGGGCAGACCGAATTCTTCGAGGTCTACCCAAAATTTATCAATGCGATGAATAAAAAGCTCGTTGAGTTACAAAAATGCTGTTATTCATTTAATAATTGTTTCGTGCACAATTTTTTGTTTATTCTCTACTATTAAGATATCTAAACATATTAATTCTCTTCAGTACTGAACATATGTTGTAAATGTTGGTGTATATGGTTAATTAAACATTTTGAAACAAATAAGAAGTTATTAGAAAGTCTGTAGTTAATTAAACTCTTGTTACAAACTCAGTCCTAAGTAATTACGTAAGCTCGTAGCTCTTACTTCTTAATTTCTAAAAATTTTCACTTCAAATTTTAAGTCTGTTTATCAAATATATATATTTATTTGTTTCCACTAATATTAATTAAAAATTTTAATTCTTACAGTACAACACTACTGATCACCAATTTGCTTTAAAGCTAACACTGCACTCTTATTTCATTTCATTTCCTAGAGTAATATTTTACAATAACGTAAAGTATTAGATTATAATTATTGTCCAGTTTGCACACCAAGGTACAATACTATACAGTATACAGTGAATCATAGCAGTTGTGTTTTTATGCACTTTGCATTTAAAATATGAGCCTCGTTCTTAGCGGCATACAATAATAATGTGAACATTGCACTTCATAACTTTGTATTCTCTCATAATAAATTAGTTATACGTGCACATTTCTCCATAGATTTTCAAATAGGTCGGTTATACCGTTCAACCTGGCCATTTGCTCTAGGTGATGCAACTGCACTCTTTGTGTAGTGAATTACGTCAGTAATAAAATTATTAAATTTATTACTTTTAAATGAGTCCCCTCTTTCACTAATTAGTCATTTCGGCAATTCAAACATAAAAAAGTAGTTCCTTAGTGCCGTGATGGTTTAAAAAGACTTGGTATTTTTAACCGCTTTTAAACGATAACTAAAACGTAACATTTATTATTTTTCCACTTCACAAAGGGACCAACATGATCAACATGAATGGTACTAAAGGGTGCCGTTATTTCTTAGGAAAGAGATGCAATAAGTCCTGATTTTTTTAATTATATCCATCTAAAATTTATATCCGTCATCACTTTTGAAGAAATGTAATATTAATATTATTATTGTAATATTAACATTTATCCTGTATAATTCTTTTTTTTAACAGTTGTGATCAAATTTTTATGAGTATTAAACACTCATATGTGGGAATGCTCAGTTGCAGTCTGTACAATAAGAATGTCATAGTTCAGATAATTGTTGCGAACAATAACTGCCACTACGTAAACTTTAGCTTCGTGAATTATTAATGAAATAATAGTGTTACCTAACGCGCTCACGTATGTATTCCTGAAATTATTGACTTGCCATTTATCAAAGTGCACTGACTACCAAAATTTGCGTACCCAGTCAGTCAATTGCATATTATTAAAGTTTACATTCTTGATAAATTTTTCGTCAATTCAAAAACATTAATTGTTTTAGTTCTTTTTTCTTCATTTATTTTTCCAGTATTGGATTGTAGTTTGCAATTCATTTGAGTGTTTATTAGAGCAGATGCACTTGGATTTGGTGAAAACATACTGAAATTACTGACTGGTAAGTTGGCAAAGATAATGCCCAAAACCTCAATAACAATCGATGTTTTACTGTACATAGCGTCGCTCAATGTTATCATTAAAACGTTTCACTGTATACCATGTTTATGCAAAATATTATTACTCATTAAATCTTTATGATTATACTACAATATCTCTGCTCGGGGCGGGAAACTTTTGGTACATTTTCAATCTGCCATGCAAGATGTTTGTTGTAACAATATCAAACATTATATCTGGAATTTCCGCAAAAATGATATGATCGATCGATCGATCGATTTTTTCGAGACGGATTTTGTCGATGAGTCAAATCAAGATATGTGCATGAAGTCATTTCATTACCGCTTTTTCTATCCAACCGAACACGTCTAGCAACGTGTAGGACCAAAAACATGTAATTTTGTAAAATACTATTAAAGACTAAGTTTTGTCTGAACACACGTGCTATAATGTCATGACGATTTATTGCATTTTGTCCAGTCAATAACAACGACGTAATCTCTGGTAATTTTGGATTACATGTAAACGTAATAAAAAAACATGTTCGTCCATATTCGCGAACGACAATCAGAGCATCCTGTATTTATTCTTGCATATGACGTGAATCGCTTATGTGCGATGACAGTAGAATGACAATGAGTTGCCAATTTTAGCGACATCGGCATTATTTACAATATAATCTTGCAAGGGAGTATAGTCTTCCGCACGCATCTGTTGTACATTATATTGCAAATATCATAGTCATTTGCTCTCTGTCTTTACGTACATGTCGACCATGAATTGTTGACAAAACTCACGACATCGTGGAATGACTTTTGTCCTGACCTAATTAGTTAATTATTAAATTATACTAGATTATTGTGTGAAGATATATAAAATGGTATTGTAATATCATGAAAGCAATATGAATAAGTAATGATAATATAATAAATTTTATGTTATCTTCGCAGTAATGGCGGGAATTACTAAACCCATCTTGTTGCGGGCAATCCATTATTCCCAGCAAAGCGACGAACGATACTCATTTACTTGAAAGCCTTACCGTTTCCACGCTTTGTTAATTCATTATAACATACGTTGATTATATTAAATTTGTGTCAATAAGCATGTGAATTTAAATATATGGTTAAATAATATCGCTAATAAACTAAAATTGTGTGGTGCTTGCTTTAGAAATAAACTGTCCTTCTAAAGTAGGAACAGTCAATCTGATATAAAAGATATGTTTAACTCATAATATTTAAATAATGATCTGTGTAGGTTAATCAGTACCTTAAGTCATTTATAAAACATATATGTACATCATATATATTATATATCATTCTCATTATTATTTAAAAATATCTACTTTATTCACCTAAATATAAAAAAAGTTAATTGTCTTTTTTGTCACTTAAGTATGTAAAGACTTTTCATAGAATTACCACAAATAAAACACTGCTACGTTGGTTTGGATAAATATGTTTCTAGGGCTACAATGGCATATTAAAAGCCTTACATCTATTTTATTAAACCGCTATTTTATAGCATTTTTGCAACCGTGAATATTTTCTGCTTTACACAAAGTAATTATTGTTTAATTTCGTAATTGGGAGTGCGGCCTAACGAGCACACAGGGAACTAATTGTTTTAATTTAACATTGGGAAATGGCTAAGCTGAGTGTCTGTTAAATGTGTTTAGAAAAAGTTATTATCTTTTTAGAAACGACTTTACAATTATTTTTCAAAATCTTTTGTCAGCAGCTTAGTTCGCCACCGCTTGGACGGCCGTCAAATACTTATGTTTTTTAATTTCTCAAGAACCTTATTTCGATATGAAAGGCGTAAATGGTATGTAAATAATAATAACTATATAAATTGATTAATATTTCTTTGATTTTAAGCAGGTATTTCTTAATAAGATCACTTACTAAAAATTTTGCCATAAGCCATTGACATCATAACCTATTACAACTATTAGGAAATATATATATATATATATATATATATGTATAATATTATATATGTATGATACACCTACTTATAACAAACAGTCGTCGAACCAGAAATTTATTTTAAACTAGTCCGCAGTTTAAATAAAACTTTTATACTAAGCCTTTTGGATTATTAGGATTTTTCAAGTTGTTTCTTATTTATACCAATAAAAAATAATAAATTTTAAATCTAAATTTTTCAAAACTTATTACTCTTAGATTTGGAGTTATAATGTAATCTCTGTAATATGAATTACGAAATCAGCGTCACTTTGAAAATGCTATCACATAACATCATGAAGATGACCACTGGAGGTGAACATATATTTTAGGGTAACTCGAGGTCCTATTTTTTATTTAGATCTTTGCAAACTAACTGATGAAGTTAATTGCACTAATGAGATATTGAGTAAGAGTATTAAGTCCTACGCTTCATTGTAACTGGTTGCTGACTTTGCATAAAACATATTTGGAAAAATCCTTACTTGGTTCAGAAAATATTTATTTTCTGTTTGTATATATTATCCACTTTGAATATTTTTTCACTCATGTCTGTATCTGTTGTAATAACCGTCATTTAATATTTGGTATGTTTTACTTAAAAACAACTTGACCGTTGTGTCCATTAAAAAAACGTGCGGTACTGCCTTTGTCTTAAATTCAATACATATATTATTAAGTTACTGTTTAGATAAATTACCTGAATCTTTACAAAACTATATAATAACGGTCTTAAAATTATCATGATTGATAGTGGAAACAAAGTTAGAAATTGATATTTTGGGAAATTTTGAAGAGCCAATTTAAGTTGAGCTGTAATCTATGACGAACTAAGGTAATAAATAGCTCATAACATAGTAACGGTACCAAACTAAACTCGTAAGTTACGTGACCTATATTCATGCATGGAATATAACAGAGCAGAATGCTGACACAACTGCAGAAGCATTCATTGTATTGCAGACAGCTTATATAGTTTGAACTTTTACATATATTATATGTTAAACATTTTTATTTGTAGCTTTTAAATTCAGTATAAAAGGCAATGCATTTATTATTGAAACTATTATTATTATAATGACCCGGCTTTTACAACACACGATGACATAATAACATAATCATTATAATTATAATTATAATTTATTCAAAAAACACTAGTAACAAATCATTTTTCATTGAAATAAAAACAAGTAATTATTTTTTTTTACTAATGTCTATTTATAATTAATGATTTAGTCGAAGAAAAAGACTTTCTTTTTGCTTATAATTTTTAGTTTTAAGGCATGTATTGACGTTAACATTGACATAAATTATTGAATTTAGTGGATAGTTAGAATGACCGTGTGGATGGGTATTTATTACAGTGTCCAGTCTCGTACCGATATAAATATCGATCGATGTATAAATTTCGATTTGGAATTTTAAGGTGAGAAAAACATCTGGTATTTCGCCCTTTGAGTTTTAGAAATAATTTAATCATACCACAATACCATCGTAGTATGAATCTATGATGATTTATAGCAGGATAAAAAAACTTCACTGAGACAAAGAATATACTTTTTGTAAAGCCAGCAATCGGTGGCGGTTTCTGAAACATACTATAAATAAGTCTTTATGTTCTTTCAGCTATTAGATGAACGATATGTAGGTACAACAATAATTTTTCGTTTTGACATTAGTTATTTTCGTCTTATTAATGAAAGCGGATAGTAAGTCATTAACTTTAGTGACCGGTATTTTTGAAGTTTGGACAAGTTTCAATATTCTCTTCCCACGCTTAAAAATCTTAAAGTTCATACTTTACAGATTTGAGTAATTGATATGTATAAATACATTAATTTTTCACTGTTTTGATATATTTTTTGCTGTAAACTTTGTTATATACACTTAAATTGACACTGTAAAATATAAATGCTAGGTTTGTCTTTTAAAGCTTGCGGAATACGTTTAAGAATTGAAATCATCAAATAAATTGTTCATCAAGAATTTAAGGAATTAAAATCTCTTTTATAGTACTCTAAATGTAATTATCGTTATATTTAATATTTTCACTTCATCTTAGTAGCCGTTCTTTGTTCGATATTAGACTGATTAGTTTTCAGGAAAATTAAAAATATCTTTGTCTCTTTTACATAGCTTTTGGCGGTATCTTTATAAAAACATATGTTTCTTTGGGTACATATTTCGAGATTTGCATTAAATTTTGTTTAGGAATAAAATAGTTTAGATTCTTCTGTTAAAATATGTGTATATTTTTTACTGAAATACAACCGACAAATTTTATTATTTATATACAAGCCTGTTGTAATTTACAAATATTATGGTATTACTTTTTCAAATAGTCAATGTTGAAAATATTGTCTTACAAATATAATATATAGCTACTAATACCTGGCTTAGCGAAGGAAGATTATTAAAAAGAAATACTAAGTGACCATTGAAACTATTGATTATATTTTTAAATCATTTCACCAAATGGGCCCGTTGAGTTCAAGTTAAGAACTCATTTATTTTATATCTCTTGGGGATCGTACGAAGTAAAGTTTAAGGAACATTTTTAATCAATTTGCCTTTTATAGTTTTTTAATGTTCTTCTTTACTCTCAATTTAACAAAAATATTTAATGATTTCACTAAAATATGTTTTACATTTCGAACTAAAAGATAAAAACTAAAGCATAAAAACCATACTAAAAGATAATTTTGTGAGTGTGGACTTATGGTTACTTGTTAGATTTACATAAAATTTGATATAATTAATTCATAATTAGAATAACATATTATATAATGGTAGGTTTGTGAAACTATAGCAAGAAATAAGAAGTAAGTTGGAAAAAAACCTTGCCACGTGAGAGCGTTCTGCTTATCGGTGTACACACACGAAGTGTGGTTTGATTAAAAAATCTGGTATTAACCTTAGTATATTATGAGTATTATAGTATTCCTATAAGTATATCTGAATAACGAGATTTTATCCGATAGGGAACCATTTTTTGCTTCAAGGTAATGCGCGACAAAGCCATTAGCAAAAGCTAGCCGTTAATAGAGTAATTTTAAGCTATTTTCTTTAATAATATATTTAATATTTAATAATATATTAATGTTATACATACTCGTATGTTCATTATAAAAATAACAAATGTCAATGTCATAATATATTAAACGTAAATCAAAAGAAAAATTCTATAAATTATACAAGTATCAAACATTATTTACACGGAGAGGTGAATGAATTTTCTGTCTTATAAGTAATTAGAGTCAAACAAGCACGTAATGCTACCAAATAAATATCTACAATATTTCAAAACATTTTACTGTAAAGTGTATCAAAATAAAACCTCCATTAATATTAATATGAACATAAGGTATTTAATCTTAAATACCCTTCCCTTAATAATTGCTCATTATTAAAAAGTAGCTTGTTAATAGAGATATGTAAAGGAAAATTATCAAATATATTTTTAACATTAATTTGTCTGTTTGAGGTCAAAAACCGGAGGGAGTAATGCTGTTAATTCTATTCCCCAGTGGAATAATTCGAATTACAAACAATTCCAAAAATATCTTCTTTTATACATTTTTGTTATAAAATGAAATGACATTAATTATATTTCATTTAAGTTAGTGCCGCAGGTAAATATAAAGATGTGTAATTTAGAAAATTCTTTTTTTTCTAGTATTTAAACATTTCAGAGTTTTATGTTATAAAACATTACTTTCAGTTAAGTGGACAGATACTCCATAACCAGGTTGATGGTTTCTATAAAGCAATCATAAAAAATAAATATAGAGACATGAGTAATATTAAATATACCGTTTTCCCCAATTCTAACACAGACAATAGCCTAAAACAACCTTCTAGGTAAGCCGCATTGTTCTAAACAAACTTCGTTTGTACACTGGTGGCAGGTTTATGACGAACTTGTACCTCAAGTCTAGCTCTTCAGTTAGACTTTTATAGTTATTTCTGTAATACACATTTTGTAAAAACTAAAAGTATATCTTTAAACTTTGTAAATATATTATACTTGGAGTTGTTTTTAAAACTCTGATTTCAAGGGTTCTGAAAAATAAATATAAAGAAAAAACCTTTTAGTGCAATATTAATAACATCAGCTGAAGATATTAATTACTACATAGTATTCCATTGAAACTATAAATAAAATTACTAAGTAAGAGTAATGTGTATTTGAACACAAGAACCTTAGTTACTGTGTGTTGTATTGTAAAAACTGCAGACTGCCTGTTGTTGTCTGTACACACAGCGTTGTGTGCCGTACATATGTACGTAACACAATACTGTGTAATTATATAATTTGCCATTTTGTTATTGTTTGTTTCTATTGTGTTCTGTCATATTCAAATATTAATTCATTAAAGATATAAAAAAAAGAAACGTTTGATTTTCTTGTCATTTCAAAAGTATTTATGCAATAGAATATTACTGGCTTCCAAGAGAATTAAAATATATATATAAATTTATAATTTACTAGAATATTTATCTTTTATCAACCTTAAGTACAATTTATGCTTCCCGCAGCTGTGCCGAGTCATTGCTGCTTAAATCAAGAGCCCCTTGGTATTGTTCCTTCTATACAACATATAAAATATTAGTTTTAAAGTGTCATTCAGTCTGTCGGTGAATTATAAATTAATACATACAATAGAAGGGAATAAAATAATTCAATTCCGATTACATATAAAATTGTACATTGATCTAAAATTTTTTATAAGCGAACTAAATGTTTTAATAAAGACACTAACAAGCAGTATTGATATTTTAATAAATATTATACAAATTAAATTTATATTTTTGTGATGTCAAAGAAGATGTGATGATTGGAATTGATTAAGGAATGCTAAGATGGCTTGGTCATGTAGAGAGGATAAACGAAATTAGTCAAGTCTGATATATAAGGGATGTGTGGATGGAAAAGGGAACGGGAGAAGTGAAAAGCTTAAAAACATTTAAACATTATCATGAAAAACCGCTATCAACTTAAAAGTTCATTAAATATGAGAACTATAAATTTCTTTTAACCAAAATAAAAGCATACAAAGACCTCAAGAGTTGTTCATTTCATTGTCGAGAAAATAACCACAGAAAATATTATGAATTGTTTGAATGGATTTTTCTTTTTCTTTAAATCATTTGTGGTTAGATGGTCGATCTGTATGAATAGGAGATATATGTGTATATGGCGTCATTTTAAACATGTTTGTAAGTTATGTATACATGAATAAATATAGCAGTAACGCTGTACGAAGGGTCGTACTGAACTTACTACCAACTTTACACATTCTAACGTTTATACGAGTATATATATGTATAACTACTCATTTACTTAAATTTCATGTTTCTCGAGATTGTGACGGTGGTGCTTCCGTAGAAACTTACTTTAATAGTACATTTTCCAGAATCAGTTACAATTTACTTTTTAAATATTGTTTTTGTCATGAAAACCATCTTAAAGATAAAACAATAAGTAGGCATCCACTTTAATGGAGATTGGTAGAAAACCTTTTATAGTACTCAGACTCATAGAGATAGATGATTATTGGTTCTACTTATATCGGTTCTATGATAGATATTTTGACATCTTGACTCTCATCTTTTTCCGTGTAATAATAAGTATGCGAGTAAGTTCTATTTAATTGTACAACTACGCAATATTTATTATCAATAATATCCGCAGAGAGAGTAACCTCTGCAATGGACAGATAAAATATTAATATGATTGTTAAAAGTACTCCAATCGTTTTAAAATATATTTTTATAACGAAGGTTACCTAAGTGGTATGGAAGTCTGCGGAACCTTAACGTCTTGGACTTTTTTCGGTCGAATTTTCAAACGTATAGTTGTTGTAGAGGCTATCAGTAGTCGTTTTATTAAAGTAGTAGTAGATCACAGTTGTACAGGTTGATCGATAGTTAACTAATATCTGTATGTTCAAAAAAAACAAACTTACCTTAACACGTTCTCACCCGTCTTTAAAAACTGTAAAAGATCCGCTTGCTATATTAGGAGATGTTAAATATTAAAATATTTTTAATTAATTGTTAAATATTCATATGAATAAAGAAAGACATTCGTATAAAATAATATGGAATTCACGAGCTTTAATAAATATTTCATTCAATATTTATGGTCGTATTCAGTCAAAGGTTATACTTAATCTTGCCATAAATATTGTCATAATATATATATACATATATATATATACACATTTATTATTATTACAGTGTATTAGTTTAATACATTAATATAAAACCATTAAAATATATGAAGCTTATACGAAGTGATCTCAATTAGATGCTATATAGTCTTTTAAACTTTGAGTTATCATCATATATCAGCACGCACTCTTTTCTCTCTAAAACTGATCATAAATCATAATCGAGTGAATTAAGATTAGGACTAGATAACTACCGGTCCTCAGCTCTAATGAAGTCCGGAAGGAACGTTTGTGTCTATCCAAGATTGAGTGAATCGAGCTTAAAGACTCGGCGTCGAGTCCTTCTAAAAGGGCCATTCTTGGTTACAATACCATATGGTAGACGAAATAGTTTTCTATTTGAAACATTGAACAAACTTCAAAGCAATAAATTGCTGTGCTTTGATTGAAACGAGAGGTTCACATTTTATTTTTATGAGTAATAAATATGTTAAAACTTTTACTCTATGTATTGAAGCGGAATCTATAAATATGCTTTCACAGAGCTCAACCTAAATGTCTTCCGCCGATTAAAATATGTTCAAGATTTATGAATATAAATTCAAGACAACAAAACTTGTTTTTGTAATAAAATAAGGGCAACCTGGAGGATCGTAAGTTAAATTATGATTTGCTAATCGGATACTTTCATTCTTAAGAAAAATTATTCAGAGATTGAAATCTGATCTATGGAGGAAAGGTATTTAAAGTTTTAATCATTTGTATAATTAAATACGGATACCAACAGTCATATCTAATTACTTAAACAAAATTTTCGTTAAGAGACATTTTATTTTATATTATATTTATAATTCTACCTTACAAACTAATAATAATATTAAGTATTCTGAGTTATATATGAAAATGACAACATATTATTATCTCCTCTAAATGGCTAAATGCTAATGGAATCGGTCATACTTCCCGGATGTCTAACGACCTAGTGGCTTATATAATACTTAGTGGGTAACATTCAAAGAGTAACATCGAGTTCCACATCGGTAACGATGCAGAATGACCTCAATAATACAAAGGATGTACTAAAAGTTAAAATATCTTCCTTTAAATTTCAGTTTTGCTAGAACACAAACCACAAATAAATATACTTATCTTTAGTTGTTATAAACACTCGTTATATATTAGCCATTTATCCACTTCTGAATAGCTCTTTAATACAAATAACATATATATGGTATACTCCATAATGTACATAGATAATATTTTTTATTAAGATTCCTAAACCTATACCCGTCGTACAAGGTTTAGAGCAACGCCGTCAGATCCAATAGAGCTGGAATGAATCTTGCTTTAGATGTAGAATATTTACCAAGCTTAGATTACTCTATCTAAACTTGCTGGGTAGTACCTGTACGCTACGGAATTCTTCTAGTTTCTTCAATAGAAGACATATTAGTACCATTGGTTTGCGACTATTTAGTATCAGCGAAAAAGCATAATTCCGCAGCCAAATATTGAGATCAAATAGGATTTGAGTTGAAAGCACTAATAATAATTATAATAAGTAGTCAAATGCAAGAGGAATCAAAGTCAAATTCTTGATTACATATAGTGCAGTCATGATTAATGAACTACTGTCTACTGTCAAAACATAAAGAACGCTGAACTGAAAAAACGGGTGGAATATCTTATGAAAATTCTTCAAGGTCTTTCGGTCATTTTTATTAGGCGTTAGGAAAAATATACTTTACATGTCAGAATCATTTAATATTTTTTTAAGAAAAATATGATAAAATAAATATGATTGTATTTGTAATATTCTCTTTATGAATTATAATCTTATATTATATTTAAGTGAAAATAAGAGATTAGAAATTCTCAATAAACGAAAATCGTCAGTTCGACCTCTATACGTTTTAGATAATGTGGTGATCGATAGATTATTGTTGTAAAATTATCGAATCATTTACCATTATTATTATTCTTAGATAAATATATAGAGATTTATATACATTATAAAGTAAACTAGCAGAATATTGGTAATTCAATATATACGTACAATCACAACATAATAATTATTTACAACACACCATTTTCTTTCTATTTATACGTTCAAAACATTTTTATTTAAAAAAATATGCTAGAACGAGATTAGGAGTATTCTGGAATTATTACATATTTATTAATTTTATTTTAATTAAAAACCAAAATAAACATGCTGTAGTTGTTTTTTTATTTTTGTACTATTTGTCGTAAAAATAGAACAATGTTTGAAGCAACGAGAACGAAGCCAATTGCTTTTATTAAAGTGTCCTCTGAAACAATACTTTTAATCCTCTATCGAAAAATGACCCAATTTTTATGGAAAATTTTATCATAGTTGCATTTATATTTAGAAGCATTCTATTTATTTTATTTATTTATTTATTTTATTTATTTATTTATGTACCATTAACTTACAAAAACAGAAAAATATACAATGACAAAAAAAAAAGTGTACAAAGGTTTAACTTATCTCTTTAAGAGATCTCTGCCAGTTACCCTTCGGCAAAAAGGAAAAATTAAAATGACAATGCGGATTGGTACGTTAAAAACATAAAAAAAAGGAAAACAAAAAAAAAAAATATGAAGCAAATTTTGCGTTATTAATATATATATATACACTCATATATTATATATAAATACATGTCATATAATACATAAATATTAAAACATACCATGAATATATATTTTTACACACTATATATACATACTATATATATACTATATATAAATATTGGCATACAAAAATTACATACTAATTTACATATATTAATTATGATGAAGAGATGAGAGGTAGTGTTGTTTCAGTCTTAGCTTGAACGAGCTAAGGGTTGGATTTCCATAAAAGATATTATCCGGAAGAGAATTCCAAAGACGAGCCGCAACGACAGTAAAAGAATTTGAATAAAAAGAAGTATTAAAGTGAGGCACTTCCAAAGATTTTAAAGAGACACACGAGCGATGTGGTCTTGTTCTGTGTGGGGTTAGATGAAAACGTTCACGTAAATAAGAGGGAGAGGAGTTTTGTAAGATATTATAAAGAAGAGAAAGAATATGTACATTCCGGCGAAGGCGGATAGGGAGCCACTTTAATTGAGTTCGATATTGAGATATATGTTCAAATTTACGCAGTCCGTATACAAAGCGGATGCATAAATTTTGAAGTCGGTCGAGTTTATTTAGCAGCTCCTCAGATGCATCTAAATAACAGACGTCAGCGTAGTCGAGCAATGGTAAGAGAAGTGTTTGTGCTAGCATTATTTTAGATTTGAAGGGGAGGAAGTTCTGCAACCGCTTAAGTGAGTGAAGTGAGTAATATAGTTTCCTACTAACCTCATCAATTTGGGCTGACCATGAGAGATTACAGTCCAGAATAATTCCAAGATTTTTGAATTTGTCGACAAATGATATTAAATTAGCATCATAAGTCAGGGCAGGTAAATTTATAGTTAAAATTTTTTTGCGCAATTGCTTGCTACCTATAATCAGGGCTTGTGATTTCGTAGGATTAATAAGGAGGCCGTATTCATCAGCCCACTTCTTAATTCTACTGAGATCACTATTAAGAGCTTCGATAGTACAAGCCAGAGCCAGATCATTCTGTGATTATTAAAAAGTTAAATGAAAAAAATAACATAAACTTAAATTTGTATTGAAGAATTTTAATCAATTTCATCATACGTTATGACGGGTACGACAGTTATTTTTCATGTTATATCTATGAAAACAGAATTTTGAGTGTACAGTAAAGACAAATATTTCAACTCAACTCGTATTGTATAAAAGTGAAATACTATTTATTGATTATTATTAATCACGATATCTCATACACTCCAGGGGTTACGAGTTTGTAATTTTGCATAAGTGTTAATTTTGAGTAGTAATACTCGCTAAGACGGAATTTTCGGAAACTGCTCAAAAGGGATTCAATAGACTATGAAAGTTTATAAGGTAGTTTCACGATAGGACGAAATGATGTACTTTTGACTTGTAGGATTATAAAGATCTACAAAGAAGTTCACAAGGCGTTATATTGATTTATAACAACTAAGCTATAAGTATCATTTTTATATTTAAAATTTATTAAACAACTACTACATAATTTAGATGCAGTTTTTCATGTGATAATAATAATCCTTATGAAATTAAAGTATCATTAAGTTAATTTCAAGTAGATAGTTTTTGTCTGTACATCGTTAAAATTGGGCTATTCGTTGAGTAGATTTTGTTTAATTATGAACATTTTATTTCGAATATGATTACATGCGTAACTGAGTTTAAAAGTTCTATAGTCGAACCGTTTCCGCGCGCCGTTATATTCTTTTTTCTATTTACACCTAAATTTAATGCTTGCTTACAGTACAAGTATCTTTATTTTAATAAAAACAACTAATTGACTTTATTTGCAATTCAATTCATTATTTTAGATATATTTTAAATGTATGTTCCCCTCCCCTGAAAAGTATGTTTTTTTTAAATATCTTTTACATCATTTATTATTTATTATTATTACTTATTTATCTTCACGCAATATCCTTTGCGGGGTAGCCAGAGACGACGGAGCGCCAAACGCTACGGTTCCTGCATACCTCCGTCGCCTCGGCCACAGACATCAACCTTTTCATACATGCCCTCCGGGGAGTCCTCGTGCTTTTTACGTGACCTTCCTCCAGTATCATATATACTGTGTTTTCGAAGGTCACTCGAGGCCTCCACCTGTCTCTCTTACCGCTCACTTTTCCTGTATAAATCTTTTTTACCATTTTTTCATCACTCATTCGTTCGACGTGCCCAAACCACCTGAGGACGTTCTTCTTCATTCTCACCGTGACATCTTTGCTAGTACCTGTCATTCTGTGAATCTCTTCATTGCAGATTCGGTCAGCTAGACTGACTCCGCATATTCTGCTAAGAGATCGCATCTCCACAGCATTCTTTCATCTTTCTTACATTGTTTTTCAGCGTTGGTAGCAAAACTGCATTGAGTACAGCCAAACGAGCAGCTATGCTGACGTTAATTAAATAATTATATCATTTTTAAAATTATTTATTTGAATGTTTAGTTCGCTTATTTTTGATAATTTCGATAGAGGTTTGTAATTGACTTCTGTTTGACCTAAACTTCGGTGTTAAAAATAAAAAACAGCGTTCTGATTTTTAATGTAGAAAATTATATCGCAAATGCTGTGACCCATCGGTGCAAAAAATTCTCAATCCTTTAAAACACTTGGATTTAAAATATTTCGTGATTAAATTCACTATTGCCTACGCTTTGTCAAAATATTATGCACAATATGTACACTTACAGAGTTAAATTTTTTTTTTAATAAAATAAAAGGATGCCGGCATATTACGTTGAACGTTGCACATTGCACAGCCTTAAATAATTGAGACACGAATACATTTATTATTAGTCTTAAGAAAAATTATTTTATAGTACAAGAAAATCCAATACACATATTTTAGTTACTTTTATAATTATAGGGGCGTAGTAAAAACTTATGAAAATATTTTTATTTAAAATAAACACGTAATAAAAATATAATATTCAATTAAACTACATATTAATTCTAGTAGCTTATATCTACATTTCATGACTACTGTGGTCAATGAACTTTCTGTGGTACGGTAAAGCCGCTATAACTTTTTAATCGAATATTAAATTCTTTTATTAAACTCTTTACCTAAGATGTTATAGTAATACTTCAATTTATTTGATAAAAATTTATTATTCATATAAACATATAAAAATAAATAAAAAAATAAAAAAGACAGATGTTTTGCAAATATAAAATATTTTACAAAATGGAATTCACAATAATAGTTTATTGAACATGGGAAGGACTCCATGACAGGATGGTTACCAAAGATCGTAGGATCGACTCCTCCCCGTGTCCACAAAGTTTTTATGGCTTGACATGTTAATAGCTATTTTCCAATATAATACAAAATTGTTATATAGATAATGTTTCTAATGAGTTCATTTTATGAGATTGAACATATCGTGAAGATGACAGCCAATATATATCGTAAGAATCAAATTCCACGTTCTCGGTGATAAAACATATTTCAATTCGGATAAACCTCGTAAGGTCCAAGCGAAAATAGTTTCAATCTAAATACAATCCCAATACATTGTGAAATATTTTTAATTCGATATGCAAAATTCTTCCATCTCAAATATAAACGGATATTGTTTTTGAGGAAAAACAAAACGAGAGCAAAAAAAAATGGTTTATTATCAAATTCTTTTTTTTTTCACCAATATTATTGATAATACGATTCAGGATCGAATCAATTATAATAAAATATCGAATTATTAATAAAAAGCTAAGAATTATTTATTTTTAGTTTTTGAGTTTATTTGCTAATCATATAAAAAAATAAATAAACATCGCTTTCTTGATGTATAAATAAATACAAAGGAAATTAAATAAGTATAAGTTTAATATAATTTAACCCCAACTAATTGGAATAAAGGTAGGTAGATGATAAATTGCTTTCCGCAACATAAATATTCAAAATTCCTTACATATTTGCTACAAATACTTTATTTCAAAATTGATATTTGATAATTATCTTGAATACGAATACTACTCATATAGTATAAGATTATCCTATAATTATCTTTAATGTAAACTTCTATAGCAAAAGATTAAAGGTTAATAAGATTGTCATCGTAAACTGAGTTATCTGAAACAGTAAGTCACAAATAGGTTTTTAAGTATATATTATATGTCAGACTCTTTATTATCGTTTGTATTTTTTTAAATTAACCTGTTTTATATATTGGACTCTGTGGCTGTACAGTTATTCATAATTAAAATAACTGTAAACTGTCGTCGTTCTGCCCACGTGATCTACCTCATTTACAATCTGTCTCTAGTCTAGTCTCTATAAATGCAAAACGATTTCTGTAGACAGCAGCGTGATGGAAGGTCATATAAACAATATTAGCATACTGCGCTTGCAGTAGCGATGAACATGTGACATTCACTAAATCTACAATGAGCAAGTTTGGCCAAAACTTTTCACTAATGTATTCGAATGTGAACATTAATAGCTTTTAACTCTTATTTCGTATCCGATATGTATACATTTTATTAACTTCACAAACTCAATAAAAATCTAAATATTTGCTTACATCATTAAGAAATATATTGAATAGGAGAGATTCGAGATGAGATTTTGTTATTATTATTATAATGTATAAACTCTATGCTATAATTATTATAATGTATAAATTAAAAAAAAAAAAAAAAAACATAGGACTTAACTTTACTTTTCTCTATTTGACACTTGTCAGTTTGACAAGTATGTTAAGACAATAGTTCACTGCTATACAGCTTCGGTTATGTTTTATAATTAACTAGCAGACCCGGTCACGCGTTGCTGTGACTACTCGTATTATTTTTGATGTATTACATTATAGTAAACTATTTAAGGGGTAACGTTCAGAGAACATCTGTCATGAAAACCATAATGTTTTCTTACAGTCGATATTAAGCAAAAATCAAAACAAAATAATTATAATTATTTTTTTAATTTTATCCAAGTTTATAACACTATTTGTATATTACAAAGTTTTTAGTAAATAGCTTGGAACACTAAACTTACGAATGAGGTAGGTAGGGCAGATACCTCATTCGTAATTACTCAATCCAGTCAATAGATACCACCATCTTTTAGAATTATTAGGAGCTAACTGCAAAATAATAAACAAATAATTTGGATTTCTCTGCATTAATACCAATCACAGTCATATCACTCCTTTTGGTTACGTATTTGCAAATGTATTTAATAGATTTTAATGAATTGCAAGATTCAACATTGATGTGCGCTTTGAAGGTCTTTGATAAAATGGGTGAATATGGAACAATCCAGCAATTACCTATTTCAATATCTTGTGGATTTAATTTGACAATTGTTGATCTTCCATTGTCTGCTGTCGATCGGCGACGATACAAAGGATAACCGTCATTACCACTAATTGTTTTAGATATTAATGTCCGTGGATATCGCTTTGAACATTTACCATCCACCATACACGGTGAATTTTGATTAAGAGTTCCACAGGGACCATGAATCATGTTTTTGATAGCTACATATCCAGGATCTACTTCTACATTAGGGATTTCAGCTGATATTACTGCATCAACTTCATTTGGCCTTATCTTTTCAACTAACCAAATCAAAATGTGTGCACGTGGCAATCCCCGTTTGTGCCACTTCACAGAATGCATCCTGTAGTGTGTCTCTCCAAACATATAATGTTTCACAATGAAATTTATTAAAGATTTCAACTTTGTCTAAAGACTCTGGCTGTAATATCATGACGATCAATAGGTGATTGCCCAGGGAATAACTCCTGCTTGATTTCTATCCAGTGTAGATTGCATGTAAATGTGATGAACAAATCTGCTGTACCATAATGACGAACATATGACATGGCATCTTGAACATATTCATGCATATGTAGAGGGCTTCCGATGTATGCTGCTAGAAGAATAGTCAGTAGTAGTAGTTAATCGCATCTCGAAGGTGAATATACTCTTCAGATCTGAGTTTGGTCTGATTCAACCTGATGACTGTTAATCTCTAGGTTTCAATTTTAACATACATGTCTATAACATACTTGTGATATAATCGCCGACATTTGAGTATGTCTTCATTTTCACGAACCATTAGGCGGTATGAATAATAGTTCATTGAACTGACTTTTTTGTTGGTTTCAGAACCTGAAAATAGATTTTTGTTTTCATAACATTGAAAATAAAAAAAATAATAGGTAATATAGTAACTGATAATATATCTCCATAGCTAAACTAATATTTTTTATTACCTGTAATGGGATTTATCATCTTGTTTGAGAAATCATAGCCAACCTTGCCAAAATATAATGAGATATTGCAGTGCGTCATATGAGCGGGGTGTTTCCTTTATACGTTGTAATTGATCATTCCGTAATTTTGTCATTATCAGATGGCATCAGATCCAGTGCAGTTTTAAACAACATAATCAATTGATTGTACTCATGAAATAAAGTTTATAATTGTTCTACAATAAACCTCTTTAGTGAATTGTTATGTAAACAACGCATATCAATTTCTTGTGGTGAATTGTCCATGAAATAAATTTGCAGGAATTTCTATTTGCTATCTGACACTGGTAACAGTGAACCTGCTCTATGATATATTTGGCCTTGTACCTGTAAATAAAAAAAAATGATTTTTGCCAAATATAAATAATATTTGTTCCTAAAAATATATCTGTCTCCTAATTTGAATCACCAAATAATAATTGATATGCTTAGGTATGTCAATATGTAATAATTATTTGTAACTAATATCCATCATCAAATATTTATATTGTGTTTCAAAATAATAAAAGTGTTGCTAATACTGAATCACCAAATAATATTATGACAAAGTAATATATGTGTTGGGGTCTAGGGAACTGAAGGTTAATGACACATATTTACTTAGTTAACAGGAAATTTTGTTCATTAAAATAATAATGATAACTGCTATAATACATACCTTAAAAGTTGGCATGAAATTTTCCCGAACTACGTTTGTTGCCCCAAATGACGTCATTTGAAAGCAATTATTATATTGTTGGATATTTGACAAAAAGTGTATGGTTCTATTCCTGAAACCAATGAGTACAATGACTCTGGTGGTGGATCCAATGGTATCAATTTCACTTTCCCATTTGCGAAACACAATCCATTGGCATCATTTTTGTATTTAAATGCCTTACAATGAGAGCAAACCAAGTTCATAGATCCAATAGTAATACATTGGTGGTTACTGTAGTCAATTGACAAATCGTAATTGAAAGCAGCTCGATTCAAACTTTCGCGATTATTAGTTGAATCTCTCGCCCTCGCTGCCCGCATTCTCGATGTACAAATTCTTTCACATTTATTTCCGCCGTCACGTTCTTGTGCAGTATGATAAGATCGGTAATTAGTTTGGTTTGAAGCATTTCGGGTTCTTCTACCTAAATTACTTCGTCTTATAGAAGGCATATCGAATATACTTACCTAAATAATGTCACATGCAATAATTATTAATCACAGGTATTAAAACACTTTGCACAAAACACGATATAAAACAATTAAAATTAATTATTAAATATTATATAGGCTTTTTAACGCGATTTGTTTGACAGATGCAATGACGTGAAAACTGATGACAATTTATGTCGCATTCCGAAACTAAAACAAAAGAAAGAATATTCCAAGGCCAATCAAATCCATAGCTCTTACATTTTTTGACTTTTCAATTTGGTCGGGTCACGATTTTATCACTTTTGCGTGAACGCACATTTGATTGAATTTGAACTTTGTGCAGCGACAATAAAGCGCGAATTGACTCTTCGACGTTAGCAACACACCTACATTGTTTAGACAATAATGAATGCTTGTAATTTAATATGAACTTTATTGAATAGCAATACAGTTTAAATTGACTCTACATTTAGTTAGAAAATATTTGTATAGGAAAAAGAAAAGGGCTCTTTTAGGGTTTTCCTGGAAATTATTCGAATTTTTCTCGCCGTCAGAACCATCCTTGGGCTTTAAGGAACATTTTAAAAAAAGAATTGTTAAGATTGGTCCATGCGTTGTTGAGTTATGCGCTTACAAACACATTTTGCGATTCATTTTTATATAATAGATTAAATTAATTAATATTTTTAATTAATCAATTAATTTATTAAAAACATTAGAGTAGTAATTTTTAATTATTGGATGAATGATTTTAATATTTACAAGTTTAATATTAACTATACACTCTGTTTGACACCGCTCCTTAAATCATTGTAAATCATTGTAATAACTAGTTTTCGTTCTGTTGTATTATTTTTACTTTCTCTTTTTTTCCTCCTTCACCATCCTCCTTCTCTTCAATACCACTGAATAACAAGGCATTTCTACGGGTTTGGTTATCCAAATCATCGACTTGAGCAGCTACATTTTGTATTAGAGATTTCAGCAATTCCAGTATATTCCACACTGATGATTTAAAGTTATTGTAATCACTCTGTAGCTTTTCCAAACTAGGCTTACCCATGTCAGTAGATGGTGATGTGGATTTCAATTTTTCTTCAAAGTCAGTCATGCGCTTACCCAGTGATTCAGCAATGTTTCTGTGAATCTAAACAATATCTTGTAACTTTGCCATTATAAATTATTGTGTTGTGATGTGATGTGGTGGCCAGCAGGTTTGTGCATTTTTTTTAAAATAGACTACACATCTAAATATAGTCTTATAAAATGAAATGCTTTGAAATTTATAATTAGAAAATTAACACTTAACACTGTTAATAATACTGTATTCAATTTTAATTATTAAAATAAAGGAAGAGCTTAATTTTTTACAACTTTAGTTATTTTGCACCTACCCACAAAAAACTCAACTCAAAAAAATTACAAATTCGACAAAAACATATACAATTAAAATAAATAACGAAGGTATAGAATATGTGGACGAATATGTTCACTTAGGGCAGATGGTATCTAAAACTAATTCTATGCAAAAAGAAATAAACAGAACAATTGCAAAGACATGGAAAAGGTACTGGTCACTTAGTGAAATAATGAAAAACAATGAAATGCCTATAGAATATAAAAGGAGAATATATAACACGTGTATTCTCCCATGCTTAACATATAGCTGCCAAACATAGGCACTGACGGATCGACAATTGAAGAAAATAAATGTTTGTCAAAATGGAATGGAGAGGAGTGTAATCGGAGTCCAGAGAAAAGATAGAATGAAACTGAATACATCAAAAGTAAAACTAAATTTAAAAAGGTACAAACAGTCTCCAGGACCTTAAAGTGGAAGTGGGCAGGTCATATGTTAGGAGAAAAGAAAATAAAATGGACAGGGACAATAACAGAATGGTATCCACGAGATGGCACAAGAAGCCGAGGAAGACAATTTAAGCGATGGGAAGACGATATAAAAAAGACAGCTGGCCCAGAGTGGATAAGAATGGCGAGGGAAAGAGAGAGATGGAGTTCCTTAGAGGATTCCTTTGTCGGAAGATAAGCTGCAACAGGGGAAGGAGATTTGCCGATAAAATAAAGGATAGTTTAAATTAGATTTCAGAATAGTTAAGGCATGCGGTATTTTAAGATGTAAGTTGGTTAAGAATTTATGCAGTAATAAAGGCTTATTTTATTTTATTTTTATCTTATGTGAATTAATAAAATACAGTCAAGATACTCCTGATTGGTATCGGTCGGTAAGAGAGCGTCTCCGCCAGGATTCAACCCACCGACCAGATAATTATCGACATTGTGTAACTCTAGGATCAGAGATTGATTGTCATTTTTATTATAAAAAAAAAATATTATTATGTAATCCACATTAACGACGGTATGGACTGTGAATATTATTTTAACGATTAACTTATTAGTGAAAAGAAAAAATTGTATAGACAGTAGCCTATGCATTTTTTTCTGACGTTATTTATTACTCTTGTTAGATCTACTGACTGCATCACAGCCGCCCCTTAGAAGTCAATACTTGCGGTCAGTGTGGGCCGGGTTGACCCCTTCTCTAAAATATGGCGAAAGGGGTGAAATCAGTTTTTATTACCACAAATAAAATTCTAGTAAAAAGAAGATACGAATTATACAGTTATGCTACATGTATATTTTGCGTATGTGCTGTAACAGTCAGGATGTCAGAATATCAATAAATTATGTATTTGTTGACTAAAACTACAAATATGAGATAAAAGAGAGTTAAGTACATAACTTTTTGGACTGTTTATTTCGGTCGTAGCATCTTTCCAATGTTATTCTACACTGTAACCCGAGAAACAGTAAAATTAGTAATAAGCGGTTATTCAAATTACAAATATTTGTTTAATTGTAGTTTTAATAAAAGAACTAAAACGGATACATTTTATTTAAAAGTCAGTCATGGTGAAACAAATTTATCTCAAATCATGTGAGAGTCATCAGAAAAAAAAATTGTAATTTATTTAAGTTAAAAGTAACGCCATTTTTTTTACTTATACAAATAATAAGCCGGAAAAGCAAGCTAATGGTCTTCTAGAACAGCGGTTATTAAAAGTAGGAGCATCCTATGTGGTGACTATTCTATATGTCGAGTACATTATAACGAAATAGATTTACATATCTGGAATAAAAACAATTCTTGCAAATTTTGCAGACGCAAAACTTGTTTTATGATATACTAATTGCTAATTGTATTTATTAATAATATGAATACTTCCAAAATCTATGAGACTACAATTACAAAATTATTTATACGGAATCATTTTCATTTTCTTTAACTATAAATAAAAAATCTTCTCATATTCAATTATTCAAAATTCAAAATCACTATTGATTTCGGCCACCTTAGTACTGATAATAAAACTATATTTGACAGTAAAAACGTAAGTCGATGAAAACCTGTCATCAGGTTATTGAATATCATTAATTTATTATGCAATAAAATATGAATATGAATAAGTAGGTTGTGTTGATGATTTAAAAAAACAACGTCGTATTAATATTAGTAATAATTCTAAGAATATCACAATTTACAAAATAAATGTCGATTCTAGTTCATAACAGTTCATACGCTTGGAGAAATGCTATTAATTTGTTATATCCATTTTAACAGCTAGGCATTTAACTTCATGGAGTGTGAAAATATGAGTCCGTATATAATTGAAATATTCATGAATTTGTTAAAGTAATTAAAATAACGGCCTCTATGTAATTGTATTGAAATAGACGTTTTCCCAAAATATTACAGTCCAATTGGCTTATTATTATTATTTTTGAACTAACATGTTACAAAGTATTGTAAGTTATAACCCTGGCAAAGCATTATCTTTTAGTAAACTTAATAAATAAATAAATAAATATATATATATATATATATATATATATATTTATTTATATATATATATATATATACACTATATATGTATATATGTATATTTATTTATACCATCTAGGTAAATGCATGACTACATTCCACCTGATGGAAAGTGCAAATGTAGTTATAGGTGGTAAGGCGCATTAACCTAGAAACCTATTCACTCTTCTCTTGAAGACACCCATATTGTATATATTATGAAATTCGCTTACATTGTTGTTTATAAGTAAGTAATGGAATCCACAGTTTTTCTAGGAATCACTGTTGATGCTAATAATATTACAATGGGGCCCCTTATATAGCTGGATTGGCTAGTAAATTTTATTAAGCACAGTGATATACGCACTATAAATACCAGGAACAAACCCAAGCTCGCGATACCTGTTACTCGACTTTAAAAACTGAGTAAATCTTACATGGGGCAATGTATACAGTTTTACAACAAAGTCCCAGCAAACGTTCAAGTATTACCATTTAACAAATTTAAGAGAATAACTAAGGAACGTTTGTGTGCAAAAGGATACTACAACGTATCTGAATACTTAGAGGATAATGCACCGTGGATATAAAGCGATCGCTGCCAGGCTGCTTCAAGATTATTTATTTAATATTGTGTAATGTATTTATGTAATTTAGAGTTTAAGAAAAAAAAAAAACAAATCATGACAATCCCGCTGAGTTTCTGTCGTCAGCTCTTCTCAGGTCTGTGAAAATAATTTTTCGAGCTACTGGTTGGTAGCTTTGAAAATGAAAAAATGTTTTGTATGAAACTTATTTTCAATAAAGATTTTTGATTTGATTTTGATTTGATTTGAGTTCCATGATAATATTGCAAGTTTGTGACTTCCACAGTGTATTTTATATAACAATAATGTTTACCTCGCCAGCAACAGCGTATTCTTCACCATTAATCTGGATCAATAAATGCTATATAATATGACTCATAAAGACAAACGTCGTCGTCAATATACGATCATATTACTCTCACATTACTCCGTGGTATAATACATATTCCATGCTACAGTTGATATGTTTAATCACAGTAAATCTTCACTTAATATAAAAATATTAAATGTCACATCTTCAATATGTTCTTCTTTCCAAAGAACATAGAACATCGATATGTTCTTTTAAAGTCCTGCCCTTATCCCTCCCTTCAGTGCACTGAATGTAGGGGTTAGGTCAGGCACATTGCAGTGTGTTCTAGTCTACTACATTTCTTTTCATTCCTCAAAAAGTTTTTATATTAAGTACTTATTTTAAAGAATAATAAAGCATCTAGTAAACACGATAGCTGTTTTACAAGTAAAATTCTTTTAAAATTATTGTCTTTATATGGGATGGTGATGGTCCTACAAAAGACTACAAATTTATTTTTAAGCCTTTAATTTAATTCACTAGGAGTGTATGAAAAAAGTCAAATTGAAGAATGTACAACTTAATGTGAAAGAAGTCTGCAGTAATTATTGATAAAGAACAACTCATTGTTAATAGAAATTAGTTTTGAACTTCTGTAGCCGAAGGCTAAATAATATTATTTAAGTTAGGCTATTGTTGTTGGTGTTGTACTTATACCAGACAAATAACAACGAATTCCTTAGAATAATATTTCAAATAGTTTTCATTGTTGCTTTATAATTTAGCTATAAAATAAGTAAATAATTAAAACTTCTCTAAGTATTGCAAATTGTATGACTGTTGCTTTATTTTTATAAATTATATCACTGCTTATTATATATCTTTATATTTTACTTTTACTCTTACCCGTTTTTTAAATAACTACTACTTACTGTTTTATAGAATATGTGTTTTTATAGTAAAAAAATCGTTTATATAAAATAAAATTATTATGTTCACCAGAAGGGTATAAAACAACAATATAATTTTATATGTGTAAAATAATTTCTTCTCTCTCTCTCTTCGTTAAATATTGACTGTAATCGCAGCACACGACCTTACGTAGTTATTTAATTAGCAACGTATTATTTCATTAGTTCTTGGCTTTTCATATTTTATAGGATAATGTATGTATTCATAAGGATTGTAAAATGCTAAAATTTCTTAAATCTCTAAATTTATTAAGCGGATCTAGCTAGCTAGCTAGTGGAGTAAGCTTTCAGATTTTACGTAAATATAATAGTTACAATTCGATTAGTTAGAGATTAGAACTACCATGGTCAACCTCATCACAACCTAGCCATAGCCGAGTGACTGCTACGAATATCTAGAATAGCTTTTTTTCATACACGGAAAGCTATAGCCCATAAAAAATTTGCTGTTGTCATATTTAATGTAATGTTACGTGAACATGTGATTAACTTTACAAGGATATCGTATCTAAGGCGGAGTTCTCTTCTATAATGTTTAGAGCTTCAGTTGGAGATAATATTTGTTTGGTTACCAAATTGACTTTAATAAAATATTATGTACAATTAGGTAGAACTTACTGGTATACTAATAACGTTAACGTTTGCGATATTTGTGGTAGAGAATTACATATTATATCTCTTACTCTATGATTTAAGTATAACTCATTATCATTTCTCTGTCTGAGTACTTTGAAAGGTTTTCAAACAACCTCTATTAAATAAAATGATTAAATATCGCTTTATATTTAGGTTACGTAGGGTTGGTCAGGTTACTAACGGTGGTGGTTTTGTTGTTTTTGATGATCAGTGGTTTTGTTTTGGTGTTTCTTTCTGTTGTTTACGTCGGTATTTCAAAAGACCCTTTTCAGGGCCCCGATGGTTGTGTCGTTTTTAAGTTTTTCGGTGTTTTTGTTTTTCTTTTCGTGGTTTTCCCTTCTTCGTGTGAGTTCTTTCTTTTTCTGTGTGTTTGTTGCCTTTTTTAAGGCTTTTGTGTTTGCGTTGAGACCTCTGTGGTTCGGACATCATGTCCGACCACGAGGTCGAAGGCTCGCGTAAGCGACCCCTAAGCGGGGTTGTCGAGGTGACCAGTGGCGCGTCGGATAGCGACTCCGAGCTCAGTGTTGCATTTGGAAAATGCAACACTGCTCGTCGTGGACGCGTCACTGCGAGCATTCGCGGGACTGGCCTCTCTCGGGCAAAGGCCGATTTACGAGCCCTTGCCCTCGAAGCCGAGGATGCGGAGATGGAGAAGGCGCTGGCAGCACGGGCATACCGCAAACAGGCGCCTTCTTCAGGCAATGCGACGTGTTCCGAGGAGGAGGCTCTGCAGGGAGGTTCGCGTAGGCCTGACCCTGCCTCCCTCGGGGCTGAGGAACTAAGAGCACTGGCGGGTAAAAGCGCGGCTTCCATTCTGGAAGTCAGCCGCAAGTCCGGTAACCTTAAGGGCACCATGGTTAAGGCCCTTAAGGTAGCCTCGCGGGACTTGCTAGAGGTTGTGGAAACGCTCGTCAGCCGTACTGAGGCTGACGAGACCCGCCAGTTGAGGGCTGCAAACTCCCGCCTGATCAGAGAGGTCGAAGCCCTTAAGGCCGAAATCAAAGCCCACAGGCGGGAGTTTGTGGAGATGAAAACGGCGGCAGCGAAATCCTCGGCCGCTGCCGTTCCCGCTGCCGCTTCCGCTGCCGTATCCGCGCCCTCTCTGGACGCGGACTGTATGGAGGAGTTGAGGCGCTCCATTGTGTCCTCGGTGGGGGTGATGGTGAACGCCCGATTCGCCAACATCGAGGAGCGCCTCCTCCCTGAGAGGGTCATGCGTCCGCCCTTGGCAGCGGACCGCAGGGCTTGTGCGGCAGCGGTTGCTGAGTCGCGGCAGCCGAGGTCTGCAGCCGCGACGGCACGACCTGCGTCGGCCAGAGCGCCGACAACTCCTCCGTCCGCCGCCACCACCGAGACCTGGTCCTCGGTGGTAAAGCGGGGACAGAAAAGGGCCAACCAATCAGTTGGCCCTGCTCTTGTCGTCCAAGCTTCGGTGGCTCAGCGAGTCGTAACCGCTGGACCACCGAAGCAGGGAATTAATAAGGGGGGTAAGAAGCAGGGAAAAAAGGCCGGTCAATCCGGACCGGCCCAAGGGTCCCTCCCCAAGCTGCCGTCCCCTCGGTCACCTGCAGTGGTCATCACACTGCAGCCCGAGGCGGCGGCAAAGGGGGTAACTTATGCCCAGCTCCTCGAGTATGCCTCCGAGAAGGTAGATCTCGGGGAGCTGGGGCTCGAGCAGGGGCTAAAGATCCGGAGGTCGGCCACCGGGGCCAGGCTTCTGGAGCTGCCTAAGGCGGCTCCAGAAAAAGCCGAAAAATTGGCGGCCAACCTCCGGACTGTTTTAGACGGAGTGGCAGACGTCGTCCGACCTGTGAAGAGGGTAATGGTCAAGGTGAGGGGACTGGACGACTCTGCCACAAAAGAAAAAGTGGCGGCCGCGATTTGCCGCGTCACCAAGTGCCCTAGCGAGTCCCTCCAAGTTGGAGAGATTCGCTGGGGCAACGGGGCTATGGGCGTTGCTTTCGCCCGTTGCCCCGTTGACGCGGCTAAGTCGCTCCTCGACGCGGGGAGACTCCTGGTGGGCTGGAGCTCGGCCAGGGTCGAGCTCCTAGAAGAGCGTCCGATGAGGTGCTTCCGGTGCCAAGAACCGGGGCACACTCGGGCGCTCTGCCCATCAGGGGTCGATAGGAGCGACGTTTGTTTCCGGTGCGGTCTGTCGGGCCATAATCGCGACAGCTGCACCGGAGTCCTTCGGTGTGCCGTCTGCGCAGACCTCGGTCTCCAGGCGGCACACGAACTGGGGAGCCGGGCATGCAAGGCTCCCCGGAAGAGAGGCAAGGCAGCAGGTCCCTCCCCAGCTGCCCCAAGCAGAGGGCGCCCACAGGCGCCAGTTGAAGCCATGTCGTCATGAATAGACGACGACATGGCTTCCTACAGGCGAACCTGAACCACTCCGCCAGGGCCCAGGATTTGTTCATACAGGCCATGGCGGAGTGGGATATCAGTATAGCGGTGGCCTGTGAGCCCTACTATGTCCCCCCTAATTCCAACTGGGCGGGGGACACTAGCGGTTCCGTGGCTGTGGTTGCGGGTTCTGGTCCCGGTCCCCCTTTCTCCACCTTGGAGACTGGCCCGGGTTTGGTCGTGGCGCGGTGGGGGGAGTACGTCGTCATCGGCGCGTACTTCTCCCCCAATCGTCGACTGGCGGAGTTCGAGACTTTCCTCGACTCCGTCAGTGCGGCGATTGGCAGACGGGCGTCGGGGAAGCTCATCTTCCTCGGCGACCTGAACGCCAAATCCGCGGCCTGGGGGAACCACGCCACGGACGCTAGGGGTAGGGCCGTCCAGGCCTGGTCGCTCCTCTCCGGTCTGTCCCTCCTCAATAGAGGGACCGATGCGACCTGCGTGCGACAGCAAGGGAGTTCCGTGGTGGACGTTTCGTTCGCCACCCCAGCTGTCGCATGCACGGTCGTCGACTGGAGAGTCGAGACGGAGGTGGAGACTCTATCGGACCATCTCTACGTCCGATTTGAGATCTCCACCTCCCGGCCGGACCAGGCCGGGCCACCGCGGGGGGGGAGTCGCTTTCCTCGTTGGGCAACAAAGCGTCTGGATCGGGAAAAGGCCAGGGAGGCAGCCATCGTTCAGAGCTGGGCCTTTCCCGATCCGCCCAACGAGGAAACCGACGTGGAGGTGTCGGCTGGCCGCATGCGCGAGGCCCTATCACGGGTCTGCGATGCGGCCATGCCGAGGGTGGGGTCTAGGCCCCGGCGCAGAGCAGTGTACTGGTGGTCGTCCGAAATAGCCGAACTTCGGACGGCCTGTTGCAGGGCTCGGAGGGCCTTCGTCCGGTGTCGCCGTCGTCACGGCTTCGACCCGGACCTGGAGGCCCAGCTGCGGAGTCGTTATCGCGAAGCGAAGTCGACTCTGCGGCTGGCGATTCGGAAGGCGAAGGACCTGGCTCGGGAGGAGATCCTGGCAGGTCTCGATAGGGACCCATGGGGGCGCCCGTATCGGGTGGCGCGGAACAAACTCCGCGCCGCTTGCGCCCCGGTCATGGAGTCCCTTCAGCCGGATTTCCTCGAGCGGCTGGTGGGGGACCTATTCCCGGAATCCACCGGCCACTCGCCTCCCGTGATGGCCCCCCCTTCTTCTAATGGGGGGGTGGGTTCTGTCCCGGACATCACGGAGGCCGAGCTGGAGGTCGCCTTGAGTCGTCTCCGAGCCCGCAGTACTGCGCCGGGGCCGGACGGTATTCCGGGGCGAGTTCTATCCCTCGCCCTGGAATACGTGGGGGGCAGGCTTCGGGAACTGTTCAACCTTTGTTTGCGCACTGGACAGTTCCCGATGGCCTGGAAAGAGGGCAGATTGTGCCTGTTGCGGAAGGAGGGTCGTTCTGCCGACTCCCCTTCCGCATACAGGCCAATCGTGCTGCTGGACGAGACGGGCAAACTCTTCGAGAGAGTTCTCTCTGCCCGTCTCGTCCAACACCTCGAGGAGGTGGGGCCGGGTCTCTCGGATGCCCAGTTCGGCTTCAGGGCGGGTCGATCGACGATCGACGCCCTGAAGGCTCTGAGAGACCTGACCCAAGAGGCAACTCGCGAGGGGGACGTGGTCCTGGCGGTGTCGCTGGACGTCGCCAATGCCTTCAACAGTCTACCGTTTGAGACATTGGTTGAGGCACTCCGGTTCCATGGAGTGCCTCCCTATCTTCGGAGACTGCTGGGGGCCTACCTGCAGGACAGAGAGGTCCTGTGGGTTGGCGGCGACCAGCGGATATACCGGCGTAGCGTATGCCGCGGGGTTCCACAGGGGTCCGTCTTGGGCCCCGTCTTGTGGAACCTCGGGTACGACTGGCTGCTCCGCTGTCCTGGGTGTTGTGTTACGCGGACGACACCCTCGTCACATGCAGGGGAGGGACGTATGCGGAGGCGGCCCGTCTGGCAACAGTCGGCGCTACGCTGGTTGCGGACCGCATAGGGCTGTTGGGATTGGAGGTCTCCGTATCCAAAACGGAGGCCATCCTCTTCCACGGCCCTCGCCGGGGTCCCCCTCGCCGGGCGTCCATCTCCGTCCAGGGACAGGAGGTGGTGGTGAAGGCCCAGTTAAAATATCTGGGTCTCACCCTGGACGGAAGATGGAACTTCGGGGCTCATTTCTCCCTTCTGGCCCCGAAGTTACTGTCCACCGCGGCTGCCTTGGGAAGGCTTCTGCCCAACGTCGGTGGGGCGCAGGCTCCGTGCCGGCGACTCTATGCCGGCATCGTGAGGAGCATGGCGCTGTACGGTGCCCCCATATGGTCGGGGTCCCTCACCGCCGATTCCAAGACCCTCCTGCGAAGGACGCAGAGGGTCTTAGCGGTGAGGATGATCAGGGGGTACCGTACAGTGTCGTACACTGCGGCCACACTCCTGGCGAGCGATCCGCCTTGGGAGCTGCAGGCGGAGGTGCTCGCCGGGGTGTATTGGCACCGGGCGGAAGCCAGGACCAGAGGAGTAAGGTCCGAGGCAGCTCGAATCAGGGCTTCAGCTCACCGAGCCCTGATTCGACGGTGGACGAGGGACTTAGAGTCCCCTGCCGCCGGTCTGACGACAGTGGGGGCAGTTCGCCCCCACTTGGATCGTTGGATCAACCGGCGACACGGGACTCTGACGTTCCGTCTTGTGCAGGTGCTCACGGGGCACGGATGCTTCGGAAAGTACCTGCACAAGATTGCAAGAAGGGAGGCGGCCCCGTCCTGCCACCACTGTGACGAGTCCGTCGACACGGCTCGTCACACCGTGGCGGAGTGCGCAGCCTGGGGTCATCAGCGCGCTGAGCTGGTGGCCGTGGTTGGCGGGGACCTCTCGTTGCCGCGCCTTGTTGGCGCGATGGTCGGCAGCGAGAGGTGTTGGGCCGCTATGGCCTCCTTCTGCGAGCAAGTCATCGCCGCGAAGGAGGCCGCGGAGCGGGTCAGGGAGCAAGCCTCTCCCTCTGACCCGCTCCGCCGGGGGAGGCTGGGAAGAAGGAGGCGGGAGTACGCCCGCCGCTTCCTCTCCCAGCAGTAGGCCTTGGTGAGAGGGGGGGGTGACCCCTCTCACCTACCATAGGCCTACGCCGTGAGGGTGTCCTAAGTTGCTCGGGGCACCCTCGCACGGGGGGTAACCGCCGGGGCGGCACGGTGAGTGCTAACGCGATCCCGTGTCGTCCCATTAAGGCGTTGAGGGCAACCGTTGGTTTTTTAGTGGGTAGCCTTAAAAATGGCGGCGTCCTCTATGCCGCCGGGTAGTCCCACATAACCCTCCGGCCATCACCTTCCTGGTCGGCGGGTATCCGTAACGGATTTTTCCAACGCAAAAAAAAAAAAAAAAAAAAAAAAGGTTACTAACGGTGAGTGCTAACGCGATCCCGTGTCGTCCCATTAAGGCGTTGAGGGCAAGCGTTGGTTTTTTAGTGGGTAGCCTTAAAAATGGCGGCGTCCTCTATGCCGCCGGGTAGTCCCACATAACCCTCCGGCCATCACCGTCCTGGCCGGCGGGTATCCGTAACGGACTTTTCCAAAGCAAAAAAAAAAAAAAAAAAAAGGTTTCCGGATAAAAGTACTTTTTGTATTTTTTGTTTCTGATGATCTGTTTAACAGAAAGAAATCTTTTTTTATTCATTGAATTCAAAAGACTCTAATAAATGGCTCTATCTTATCTATTATTTTTCTTTCTGACTCATTTGCTTTAAGTGCAGTTCGGTTCATCTTTATATATAAATAAATAAATAATGCCAATGTAACATTTAATTTTGTTTACAATTTAGTAAGATAATAATAACTTTAATTTTAATAACCATTACTTTATTGTATATGTTATAATAAACAAAAGTCTATGTGTATAAAATGGACCTAAAAATAAAATAATACATTTTTACTACTATCTTGAAAAAATATATAAAAAGGCACCTTTTTCAGATTCATTTCTTATTAATTGATCGCAACATTTTTGTATAAACATAATAATAGCTCAGATACATTTTTCAATATTTTTATTTTATTTTGTTGTTACACTGCCTATTCATGAATAATAATTATAATATTGCTTAAATATATTTATTATATTAATTAATAATAATTTTATAATAATTTATTCACCGGTAAAGAATTTCAAATCTAATGTGAGATGAATAATATTATTTCCTAATAATGTTTCAGTCAATAAGTCTGAAATTAATTTATTTTGTATAAGTTAATATTTCAGTATAAAATATGTTCAAATTTCAAATCCAAAGAAAATAAAATGAAATATAATCATAAAAGTTTAATAAAATAAGCAATAGTCCTTTTACACACAAACACACAAAACTATTTTTATTTTCTGTAATCTATTTTCATATAATGTTATGAAATCTTTACAGCTTTGCGATCCCACGCTATTTATAACATAATTATAATCGAATACTTCAAGTTTTTATTAAAGTGGTAGCAATTACAATTCAATTCTACAACACTTATTTTACTAGGATCTGCCAACCCTGCGCGGCGGGCGTGGAGCTGAGCTCCTCTCCTTTCATCTGAATAGCTACAGGAAATATCGATTTATTACGACTAATTGTCACCTTCTAGCTCAGGACACTGCTCGCACGCGCAGGGCAGCTCTAATGTATTGTCTATGGCAGGAGTGATCATTTTTGATAACTTTTGAAAGGCTAAACATTTTTCCAATCTGTTTTCGCTATAACATCCATGTTCGGCTCAAACATCCATGAGAAAATTTTTAGGCAATTATATCATCGCATTCTGGAGACAACTTAACACAAAAAAGGTCTCCCAAACGGTTAAGAGCTTCGCTTACGCTCAGCTCAATAAAGTGTGCTGTAAGAAAACTTAATTCTACAAATTATAAAAATATAAAATTACACATAAACTGTATTTAGGAACTATTTAAAATATTTGGAATTAATGAGAATGTGTAATAATTTCGGAAATATGGTTTCTTTTGGAAACTTTATAAATGAAACTTCAATTGAAATAATCAATTCATTTTCACCAAATACAAATATGTACGATATTATACCTTTTTATAAAAAAATATATATTTTTATAATCATGGAAATCTACATATGATTACAGAATATTCGCCTGGATATTATTTAAACACGGAATTAATCAGTTCGCGATCCCTCACTATCCTGAAGGAGACTTTCACTGCAGACTACGGAATTGCATCTGTTAGTAAATATTCACGAGCACCGGTACCATTCACCATCAGGAATACCGCCTGCTGATCCGCCCATAAAATATCTTATACGACTTAGCAACAACCATTTAAGTATTTCACAAAAAATACTATCTCAAAATTATTCAATACATAGTCGTTACGCTAAAAGAAAATTAAACGACTTATGCCAAACATTTATTTTCGCCCTTTATTAGACCTTTTTCACCGACCTATGAATATATTAAGGAGATATTAAAGATTTGATCCCTCTCGGCCATAAATATTATGTTAATAATATTTATGATTTACAACATTGTGTTTATAAAATTACTTTTTAGAATTTCATATTACTTTTATTATTATGATATTCATAATTTCAAAGTGTAATCTCAAAAACTGGTACATTGTTACATAAATCAAATTAAGCAAATTGAGGATGTAGTCTTGTTCACCCTCATTAATGGTAATGTAACATAATGATGTATATTCGTTCATTATAATTACATTTATAATAATAGTTAATTTCTCATTCGTTGAAGATATATCGAAAAAAAGAACGGAATTTAAAATGGTGATCATAACTTTGGACTTTAAACAATTTTTATTTAAAAAAAAATTAGAGAATGATTCCGGTAAGGTGTCAAAATGTACGCACTTTATTACAATAAACTTCTGGAGAAAGATAAATTATACATCAAACAAACTTGACATTATTTATTAAGAACACTTCTGTTTTTCTCTAAAGTTAATTGCTTGATCAAAATAGGGGTGATTCGCTTGTTAATATAAGTTCTATAAAACAATAAACCTGTAGTACACATATATGAATAGTATAAATAACTTCATATTTGACTACCCTTTAATAGTACTACTAGCTACTATAAAAAGTTATTAACCTACCACACGCCGTAACGCTTTCAAATGTTATGATGGTTTGTTTTACGTAGTTTTATAAGAGAGTTAAGAACAATGCACATTAAATGCGTTAAAATAGCAGTGAATATAAAAAAAACCACATACGACTTAATGACTTATTTCTACTTTAATATTTACTAACTGTTCGTAATATAACCACAACGTTTGATGAAAGCGTATTTACGCGTTGAAGCATATAAAATGTTATAATCTACTACAGAGCACCCTTACGATATATGTGTGTCTTTACAGTATATGTAATTAAATATTTAAAACATATCTTTAGTAAGCACTACTTATATAAATTTTTAATTAAAATCTTAAATGAATGTATAAAAAATGTAATATGGCTCACTAAATTGGTTGCATGTATTATTGACAAAAGTTGAGTGTTATATTTGCAAATAAAATGGTTAGAAGAAAATATTTGTAAATATATTTTTTTTATAAATTAAAACAAATTAATAAAGTTTTATATATTCCTATTACTAATAAAGAAATATTTATGAGCAAATAAATTGAGATATTATATTAAGTTTCGTGGAATACGAAAACTCAATCAGCAGACCAAATGACTTTTTACTTTTGCGTTGAGTTTTGTTTTAAGTAAATCTCATTTCTAAGAAACCAAACACAAATATTTTTTCTCCTAATGTGTATTGATTAAATGAGTATATTAATAAAAATATTAGAATAATAAATACCAAAAATTTTTTAAGGTTTAAACAAAATGCATTATAATTATTGATATCCTTAACGTAATAAGTAATTCTTATTTAACCTCGTTATTATCAGGAGCGAGGCCTAACGAGTACACGGGACTGATTATTTACCAAATTAATAAATAATTGTTCATCTGAAATAATGGGTAAGCGTGAGTAAAACAATCTTTGTTATTTTTTTATAATGTACATATTTTTTTTACTGAGTTTTGTGTAAAATAACAAAAAAAGTGAAATTTATAATAAGATCACTTGTTAGCTTGCTTGAATCTCTCAAAGATTATTTTTGATTAGTTCTAGATTCTATATTTTTTAATAGTTAATCTAATTGTTTTCATTATGTTTGATAGAAAAGATTTCATATTTTTGTAATTTTTATTAATATACATTAATAATATAATACAACATATATTAAAAAACATAATTATGTAAACGCGACGATCCGAACGTGTTCTTAGGATTTTTCGAACGAAAACGAATCTCATTAACACCAAACAAAAAAAACTAATCGAATAAGATATATTTAATAGAAAAAAGTATATATTTTATAATTAGATTGCGAGCAATAATTATTTTTATTTTTTAAGTAAAAGTATTGTAACAACAAAACAAAAACTACTATGACTTTAGGGAATAAATTGCGTTGCTGCTGTTGCTGCTGAAGTAATAATATAATATTAAATACTTTTTCTAAAGCTCCAACTATTCTTCAAGTACCATTTTTTTTATAGAATAATATTCTCTTAGACGACAACATTACTCATATTATTTTATAGTCATCTTCTTCAAGAAGCGACTACTTTATTTTAAATTTGGATTTACAATATAAATAGTCTTGTAAAGCATAAATCCATCTTGAATACGGAATTGTATTACATTTAATATATAAATTGAAAATTTTTTTTTACGGCAGCTTTATAGTGTTATTTTTCTCTGTATAGGTTGTTCACTCCTCAAAAATCACATTTGTTGTAAAGATCGAACTTTAATCGCAACTTTATTTTTTTATTCTATATTTGTTGTTTATTTCTAATGATATCTTTGCTGTAAATATGATTGTCTTTTAAACTTAATTCAAACGAAATTTAATATTTTCAAAAACTTAATTACAATTTTAAACATTGTTTTTACAAGTCGTGGAAGAAACAACTTTATTTTCTTTTATAACACAAAGGAGGCGAATTAAGAAATTCTAGAGGAAAATTGAGAAACTCAGTCGGACCGTCTGTTAAATTAAATTAAAAACATTTCAGTTCGTTCTTTTGATACGGTTAAGTTAATCAATTATATAATATTCCTTTCATAAAATAAATTATCTCTCTTGTCCATAACTAACAGTGTTAAAAGTAAAGTTTGTGATTAAAAGGACATATTCACAATCAAATCGTGGATTTAATTATGCGTGTAATTAAAATATCTACCTTTTGTATTAATAGCTCTGTAGTGAAATTGTCAAAAAGGAAATTTAAAATTTCCAATCCATCTTTATCTATCTTTATATCATAGATATATATGAAAGATCTATTGATTAACCATTTATGGAATTTGGATAAAAATGACAATCTTATATTAATGTGCAATAATTTCAAAACAAAGCTAGGGAAAGTCATCAAGTATTCAAAACATTTTCAAATTTAATAAAATGATATAATATATTGTTTTTATATATTAGTTGTTTTAGTGCCCATGTAAATTAGAAAAAGTGTGACAAGTGTTACTGCATAGAGTTACTGCAATTAAGGATTCAGACTATAGTTATGACGAAAATGACATATTTTTATTCTATTAAATTAGAAAATAAATATTCCGTATACTAACTTTAGTTTTGTCTTATGTCCTTCGTTTGCCCTTTGTTTTATCACTAGACATATACTATATGTAACCAGTGACAGTAACTCGAGGAAGTTCACTCACGACTTTAAAACCAAGTCTTTACTGATTTCCAACGTAGTAACGAAGTTTTAATGTAGATATAAAACTTTAATCAATTCATCAGGAAGGAGTTCAGCTCTCTCTAATGACATTAACCCCAATTACTAAGTTGAATATTAAATATTATTAATATTAATGTTTCAATATATATGTATTGCTCTTTTAATGGATTTGTTTCAATGTGTTAATAGACACAGATTGCGTTGTGATTTATTTATAGTATTTTTTAAATTAAATTATTAAAAAACGAATTTGAAAACCAATTAAATGTTGGAAAATACAACGTCACTATACTATACTATACTATACTATACTATACTATACTATACTATACTATACTATACTATACTATACTATACTATACTATACTATACTATACTATACTATACTATACTATACTATACTATACTATACTATACTATACTATACTATACTATACTATACTATACTATACTATACTATACTATCAAAGCATGTATACTCGTATATTTATTATTTTACATACTTAAAAACAAGCGACGATAATTAAAATGATGTTTGAAACAGTTAATACTAAATTATTTAAGATTTTCTTAACGTGCTCATTAAAATAAAGAAGTAAAATCAGGAAAGAAATAACAGTACATTTTATCTTCTAAGTATTCCTACTCTAGAAGTAAAGTTTATTTTTAAAGCATTCACAGTCCGCTTTAAGTTTATTAGTGTATTAACTATTTTGATTATAAATTCCTATTGACACAAATTTAATATAATCAACGCGTTATAATTAATGAATAAAGCGTGGAAGTGGTGAAGCTTTTATCTAAATGAGTATCGTTCTTCTTTTTATTGGAAATAATAGATTGCCGGCAACAATGCGGGTTTAGTAATTTCCACCATTACTGTGAAGATAACGCATCATTTATTAATTCATAATTACTTAATGAAGAGAATGAAAAGAATATATTGAAGTGATTTTAAAATAAAACAGTCAAATACATTGGAAATATATTTATTATTCTAATGAAGTTTCTTTTTAAATAATGTTGTCTGAAAATTATGAAATAATGTAATAATATGTATTATGCTAAAGAACTGTTATATATTAACGACTGTGGGAGTGTAATTATATGTGTAAATATTGATTGTTTACATTTTATATTAAGAAGCTTTAATTCTAAAAATATAAGATAGTAGCCAATAATCCTTACTTATCTAAACAATATTGAATGGCATGAATTTTAAATAGTCTTAGTTTAAATTAGTATTAAATTAGTATATCATCCGATCGCTTCAAAAATTGGTGATCATGTTCTTTGAGTTATTTAATTTTTTTTGTCCGGCCATTTTTCTTACTGGGAGGAAAAATCCAAAATGGCGGTGATTTGAGTTTTTTTTTTTGGCGTAGCAGGCGTATTTTTCATGTAATCGTCACGAAAATTGGTAGGTGTGTTCTTTGAATTATTTAAACTTTTACGTCAAGTCGATTATTGCTTGGGCGAAAAATTTCAAAATGGCGGATTTCTGAAAAACAAACTTCGCGGCAGCTAGCGGACTGCAATTTCGTCTAAGTATTCTTTGCCGAAATCTAAGGTGTTTTTTTGTTATTTCAAATTCGAAAATGGGGGCCATGTGAAACCCCTAACGTATTGAGGTCTACTGTTCACAGAACGACTAGTTATAGTTATTAAGGGATATCCAAAATAAATCTTATGTAATCTAATCTTAATCACTAAAATGTCGTCATTTTAAATTTCAGTATAACAATACTTGGAACGAGAACCGTTTCTCCCTGAAAAAAATCAGACAAATGCGATGCCATTATTGAGATCAAAACCAAATGACATAACAATATATGACTTTTATTTGAATTTACAATGTTCATGGATATTTAATATAGAGTATAACAACGATATTCAATGGTTTCACATGAGCTTAGAAAGTTTATATATTATATTTTTACTAAAAATAAACTGAAAATGACAAAAGGATTAATAAAAGTATTTTATTTTATCTTATCGTAATAAATCAAAAGTATTATTAAAGTCACAACTCTTGCAGCTTCGCAGAATATACCTAAGATGATATCGTTATTTCGTGTTTCTCCATCCGGTCCCCAGCTTAACGCCTGTATACACTGCAACAAAAAGACAAAAATTAAATACTCTCATGGTTATGAGTCACAAAGTAGAAACACTTACATTAAAGTACCGTCTGCACTAAATCTCTTGCTCTACCTTATTATTATTTTAAATTATACTTAAAAGACAGATTTTTAAGATTATCTAGAGGTTATTTTTATAAGAGTTTTATAGTATTTTTTTATAAGAAAGATGAGACCTCTAGAATGGTTTGTAACAGTTTTGTATTAGTTTATGGGTTTTCCATAAAGGTCTATTATTTTTCAAATCAGTAATATGAATTACATTTTGGACTTTAGTAGTTCGGCGTAATTAGTAGTTAGTTAGACCTCAGCATAATTGAAATAAAAAAAATGCTAAATATTTTATACGGCGTAAATGGGATGTCAATATGTTAGCAGACTACTATTGGAATTTAAAAAGAGATTTGCCAGAACAGAAAAGAGCCAATAAAAGGAAACCACTTAGAAGATCTTTTGAAAACAAGAGAGTTCGTTATCGTAGAAACAGGTAGACGCTGAATAGTGAGAGACAAGGGGACTTACTTTAATCCAGCACCCCGGATAGTGAGACGCAAAGGGGACTCAATTTAATCCAGCACCCCAAAAGGGAACAGAAATCTATTACGTCCACGCCGTTGTTCCTGGGTTACGCTAAGAGTAGAATTAAATCATGAATATATATCAGATACTTCTGATTGATAAATAATTTGAATTTCTAATAAAAGAGCTAAGAGTAACCTCAAACTAGTTTGATAAACATGTCATTTACTTTAAATCGTTTAAATTTCTTCATACATCTTGATTTTATACAAAATTGAAACCACCCCCACCCCCCGGAAAGGGGTGGTTAGGGGGTGGTATTGAGTAAAAGAGGTATCAAATTCGCTTTTTGTTGTCATTTTTGGTTTCATCGTAACAAAAAACATTGATATACACATTCATCTTTATTTTATACAAAAATGGAAAACATCACTCCCACATAAGGTGTAGTAAGAAAGTGCTAATGGGTTATGGAGGTCTTGAATTAATTTTTAGTTATCATTTTCGGTTTCAGCATCCCAAAAAACAAAGAAATACACATCTATCTTGATTTTATACAAAAATTTACATTTTCTCCCCTTAAGAGGTAGTAAGGGGGTGCTAGCGGGAAAACGGGCAATTAAAATTAGTTTTTATTGTCATATTCGGTTTCAGCGATCCCAAAAACCTAAGAATAATGGGGTCTCCCCTCTGGTTCATAATTTTTTTTTTGTGTGCCTGTGTTATTAATTCTTTTAGTTATATACTGACTCTTTTAGTTTGAAATAGCTTCAAGATGTTCCCTCGTAAAGGTCTACAATGAACATGTATTTATTTAATTATTAAATTATACTAGATTATACTACATTACTGTGCAAAAGTATATAAATATGGTATAGTAATATAAAGAAAGCAATATAAATAAGTAATTATGAAATAATAAATGATGTGTTATCTTCGCAGTAATGGTGGCAATTATTAAACCCGCTTTGTTGGGGGAAATCTATTATTCCTAGTAAAGCGACAAATGATACTCATTTACTTGAAAGCTTCACTACCTCTCCGCTTTATTGATTCATTATACCATGTTGATTATAAATTGGTGTCGATAAGCTTGTAAATTTATAATCAAAGGCGTGGTTACTGCGCTACTAAATTAAAACTATGCCGCTTACTATGCCGCGGACGGTACTAAGCAGTACCACCGCGGCGTGGTAGACAGTACTTTCCCTTGGTTATCCAAAGTCCACATAGAGGCAAAATTAGTGCCCAGGAGCCCTTGCCAGCTTATGCCCAATTTTGACAACATGCTTGAACATATATAGGCTTCCTTTATTTCCGAGAAAAACATCGAGCATAATTTATTACTGATTGTCTAAAAATTTTTGAGAGCATAATGTTTCCGTGAACTACTAATACTTAAGCAGAAGACATAAAGCTGACGGGAAGAAACACAGCTAACAGATCTACACCCGTAACTTAAAGCGTCTGACCGAAATACATGGGTATAAAAATAGTTTTACCTGTGCCGCCTATAGTAAAAATCTTTATTTTAACTACGTTCCGTTGCATTTTTTTTTGTTTTGGTTTATGAGTGTATTATAAATAAATTAAAACTAGGTCCCGCAAGCAGGGTCGTGAGCTGAGCAAACTTTTGCTCTGTGCACAGCAGGCTATTTACTACGATGTTCTTTAGCTTAGTCCTTACAAACGCCACGAGAGTTAAATGGAAATATAGGATATTATCAATAAATCATTTGCCAAACATGTCAAGCTTGATATTCGTTTCAGGTCTTTAAATGGAAAATTTTCTACAGAATTGCTCATAACACCCTTCTCTTCGTAATGGCACGCTGAAACAATCAGGTCCATTGCTATACTATTGATACAGTAGAAAGCATTCGACCTTCTTGGGGATAAAACGAATTATTATGATGATACCGTGGCACGTTCTCAAACAACAGTAACTTTGTCAATTCCCTATGGCAGATTGATCAGTTGTAACATAAGGCAAATTAATAACTGCAGTTTCAATTACATCTTCATCTTATGTAATGTCTTCCATTCCGCTGTTTCCTTCTTCTGCATATGTGGGGAGGCTTGTTACATCTGTATCATCATACAGTAACCTCTCCAGTTCTCTCAAATCAATCTGAATGTCTTGATAGAATTCGTTATTTTGTTTCAGCCACCGGAGAGCATCGAACACTTTGTGACGTTGTACACGAAAGTCTTGAAAACCTGTTGCTACTTCGCGTCGTACAATGATTATTTGCAGATCTGCAAATCGTTGAGAAGGTACAGTTGCCATCGTTTGAATTTCTTGTTCGACGTTTAAAATATGTCCTGCATAACGAAACTGTCCGGGCCCACCGCTTGCCCTGAGCCAATACACTCGCATAATTGGTTGTATGCGTGCAATGAGCATAGTTTCGATCTGTATCAGCCCTTGTAATTGTGGTGGCACTGCCCCAGGATCCATAAAATTTTCTGCCTTGAACATTCCTGTTGTTCGAATAGAACAGCATTCAGAGCAAGTATAGAGAACTCCTGCTTCTTTTAAATCGGCTCTTCAACATTTAGAACAGGAAACGTATGCCAATTTTTCTAATTTTTATTGAATCGACGCTAATTTGCTGCGATATTAGGAAGCGTGATATGTGTGGCTACACTATCTCGATACTGTTGTGAACGGACAGAAGTTGCTGTGTATCGCGATATGCCACTTGCACGCCGTCGGCCTCTTCCTCTGCCTCGTCCACGTTCCATTTTATGATAATGGGATGATATAATAAGATTGAGTAATAATTAAATGAAAGCTTGATGAAACTAAATGAAATGTATAGCGAGTGGATATGAAATATTAAATTGGGATAGCAGAATGAAAAATAATGTGAAAGAAAATATTCGGACGGAACTTTGCCTGTTCGCACACGCCTCACACGCAACTGGAGCGTTCATTCAGTTGTTTCTTCTGTTTTGCTATTCTTTTATCTTGAGGCTCGCGCCGGTATGAGACGTTCCATATGATAAGTCTATAAACAATTTTCTGGTGAATTGAAACTTTTTTTCTGTAATTCGAAAACTTACCATTCTTTTAGTGTGCTTCGAGCTCAATGTGAACTGCATTCTGACGAATTTATAGTCAGTTCTGCTATGTATGAGAGTAGTTACAAACTTTTTTAGATTTCAATCCACTCGTATCTTGTGCATCGAGCAGGAGCGCGCTGGTGAGTCACTAATCGAACTAAATTAGTTCTGTTAATTGTTCAAGATCTGTCGATCAAAATTATCCGAAATTTTGCACAGTCATAAAGCAATGTAGCATCAAATACCATGCCGAGTTTCGAAACTGTGGTATGCGTAGTTTCTGAGCTAGCACGTAAATTGTCCTAAACTGAATTAGTAAAACATACTGAATTTAGAATTACGATTTTTACAAAATTAAATATATGCTTAGCGCCTTATGCTCGCAATCGTTGTGGCGAGTTTCGTTAACGTAGCTCGAATAGTTTTTAAGAATAGAGAGTTCGCATTTTTTGCGATTTGACCAGTAAAGAGCTTCGCTTCGCTCAGCTCAACAATATGTATGAAATTATTTATGATGATAACATTAAAACGTAAGTCTTTTTATTATAAACCAAAGACATTATCATATATTGTTATATGAGGTACGTTTGTTCATTAAAAGGTTATTTCACAATTTAAATAAAAATATTTTTGTTATGTTAAGAATAAGCTTTCTTTATCTTTTGTATTTTTACTAAAACAAATAGCACGTGCTATATTAGACTTTTTTTTTGTTATACAAAAGTTTACTAGAAAAAATATGTTTCTTAGGCAACGATGGCATATTAAAAGCCTTGCATCCATTTTATTAAACCCCTATTTATGAACATTGTAGCAACCGTGAATATATTCTAGTTTACGCAAAGTAATTATTGTTTAATCTCATAATTATTGGGAGTGAGGCCTAACGAGCACGCAAGCTATTAGTCCAATAGCTTTAATTTAACATTGGGATATTACTAAACTGTTTAATTACTGAGTTTCACTTGAACATTTTTAGAAAAAAATAATTTTTTTTTAGAAACGAGTTTACAATTAATTGATTTTCGAGTTCACAAAATTTTGTCTGCAGCTTAGCTTGCCGCCGCTCGGCAAGACGACAAAAACTATTTTTTTAATTCCTCAAGAACACTACCTTTTTTCAGTATGAAAGGGCTGTATAGAAATACTAATCAATATATATTTGTTAAAATTTGTGTATACAGCATTTCTTTGATATGCAACAGGTATATTAAGATCACTAATTAAGGATTTTACTATAAGCCATTGACATCATAACAAATTACCCTAATTAGTAAATATATATATATATATATATATATATATATATATATATATATATATATATATATATCTACTTACAATATAAAGTTGCCGACCAAGTATTTATTTAACCCATTAAAGGTCAAATGAAAACTACAAATAATTTTTTTGATTTTTTTTTATTTTTATATTAAAGTAAGTAAAAAAGAAAATATTAATTTTAAAAAATATGAAAAATTTTGTTTTTCACGAAAATATTGTACTCAATTGAGTACACTGACCGCCTAAGTATGAAAATTATCAAACCACGCTTTTTCAACACAAAGTGTTTTCAGGCATTTCTTACATTGCCAAAGCACTCTAGAACTGCAAACTACACACCGCAGCTGTTTATTAAATTTGCGGGGATAATGTCCAACTCCATCTTGACATAGGCCTTCGACAATTTATGCAGCTTGCCTTGATTTTCTTTGTTCACCCTGTCGTAAATAAAATCGTGAAATGTGACGTCGGAACATGAGCTGATCCATAGGATTATTATTGCACATTACATGTAAGCGCCAGGCATTAGAAACAGCCATATCTATCATATATGTAAATATAACCCACCACCACCTTTTGTTCCGTGAACACCAAATCTATATAATGAGACAGACTGGTCAAGTTCATCAACATCTCCCATATTTTTATTATAAGTTTAGAACAAACGTGGTATGTCTTCATCTAACGACCAGTACATTGGTTCTCGAGGTAGCTTATGGGGTAGCCAGAAATTATCAAAATCCCAAAAGAAAATTGTCATGTCAGTGGAATCTAGCTGAAACTTGTATCTATTGTTTTGGTTAGCGTATAGTTTACTATTAGATATTATCATATCCATTATGTTTTCAAGTATTTGTACAGGGTTGAGGCCCTTTAGTTGTTCATCAATAGCACTTTTCTTATCAGAAACTTCAGTTGAACTCTGAAAAGTCAAAGAATATGAAGGGGTACAATTGCATCAGTTTGGATTCGGATTCAAAGAAGATTGGCGGGTAGCATGATCATCAAGTCGTCTATTTTTTTGACAGAAGTGGTTCATCATCACTGACATTGTGCGTAGATTCCTCGCTACCATTATCCTCTCGATGCCTAATTATCTCAATAGTACCAGGTACTTCTTGCGGTATGGGACACGCCGCCATATCCTCCTCGGCACCCTCCTCTTCATCAGTCAATTTACTTGAATCAGGTCGTATGATAGCCAGGTCAGGTTCGTTATCTTCAATATCCTGTAACACAGCTTCGATAGCTTCCTGAAACCTATGGTAACTATTTTGAGCTGTAAATCGCTGTTTCTTCATTGCAAAGTATCTGAAAGAAAAAACTGTTATTTTAGTTACGTATGTTGTCAGTGTACTCAACTGAGTACAGTTACATTTACAAGATTATAGTTTTATTTTAGTAATATGTAATTAATTTAACAGTTTCTAATATCTTTCCTTTACATCTAATCTAGCGATATAAATCGAAATAAAACACTTAGAAGCACTAATTACTTTAAAAAATCTAAAATAATGTACTTACCTCGATGACGTTTCCGTAACACAACTTTAACCGACATTTTTAAAATAAAAATGTTGCACTATTCACTTATTATTTATGAATACACTTAAAGGACCTTACAATTAAGTAAAATTATGAATTACCTCACGCATACTTAAGAATTCTGGAATATATGCCTTAAAATATAGATGTACTCAAATGAGTACGGTGACTTCTAATGGGTTAAAATAAGTTTACAGGTTATGTAAAATTTTTATATTCAGTTTTTCTGATTAATTGAGTCGTGTTCTTAGGTTTTTTCGAGCTGTTTCTCATTTATAAAGTAATATTTAGTATTTTTACAATGTTAGCTTTTAAATTATTTAATAATATGATAGTGTTTATATTTCGAGATAATGTTCATTTAATTATGAATTGAAACATTACGATGGATTAAAGAATACTGTAAATATTTATTATGAAACATTGATAAAACTTTTGAGATGTTCCAAATATAGCGCCTTTTTATATATTATTTAATTTAATGAAACATACATAATTGCTAAACGCTTGTTAAAATCCAAATCACTTATATAGTCTGGTATTACACAATAATATTGTCTACATGTATCCGACCACAGAAATAATATCATTTCCAATCAAAATTTTAAAAAAAGGAACTTTCTTTTCCTAGATCTGCCATCATAATCAGCGTCATTTTAAATATTAACGTAAAGATAATAAGTGGAGGTGCAGTTAAAAATGGACAATTTGAGAAATTTTGAAGAGCCAATTTAAGTTGAGCTGTAATCTATACGACTAGCTGAGATAATAGGTTTCAATCCAGTGTTAGGCTTTCCTAATCCTTTATAACATAATAAAACTGACTATCAAAATTGTTGACAGTATTTTTAAATAATTTCATTAAAATTACCCCGTTAACTTCAAATTAATAATCATTTATTTCATACCCATCTTTGGGTTCGTACGAAGTAAAGTTTAATGAAACTTTTTAATCAATTTGACGTTTAATCTTGGATTTTAATGTTCTTCTTTACTCTTCATTTAACAAGAATATTTAAAGATTGGACCACATTATATTTTACGTTTCGAACTAATAATAAATTCTACTAAGTGATAATTAGGTGAGTATGGACGTGGTTATTCGTTAAATTTACAAAAACTTGTAATAAAGCCATAAATAGAATAACATAATATATGTATAGTAGTAGTGAAACTATAACAAGAAATATCAAGTAGTTAGAAAAAAATCTCTTGCCACATGAGAGCGTTCGGCTTTGGTGGAGTTAATTGTTATGGAAATATGGTTTGATTAAGATTCTAAATTCAACCATTAAAGAGATACAAAGATGCCGGTTTTACGCGTAGTAAATTGCGATTGTAGTATATGTAAATTGCAATAACCAGATTTTGTCCGGCATAAAAACATTCTATACTTCAAAGTAAAGAATGCTGAGAAGAAAGTGAAGAATAAGTGCTGACAAAACCGCTCACAAAAGCTACCCGTTACGGATACGGATAGTTTATTTTACTTTTAAGAAAATACTCCGGTTAGTAAAGTTAGTAGTAATAGGTATGTAATATTTTATTATTCACCGACAGTCTAAATGATACTTCAAATCAATATTTTATTTGTAGTATTGAAGGAACAATAGTAAGGCCTCCATTATTTAAGCACCAATGCCTCGACAAAACTGCGCGAACAATAAATTGTGCTTGACGTTGATAAATATTGTAGTAGTAGTATTGATTATAAATTCTTGGTATTTATTGTCTCTATTTTTTTAAGCTTTTGAAAACCATGAATTTTCTAATTAATTAATTACTTTTTAATTTCAATTTGTTCATATATGTATTTAAGTTGCTTGTAATAAAATGAGATTTATTTATACTTCCTTTTAAAGCATCCTTTTATAAGAAAATCTTTTTGAGTGGTCTGGATAGTGTGATATCGCATAACAGAGAACATAAAAGGGAGGTAAGGAAAGTTGAATTTTTGTATCTTGCCATTTTATATTGGTATGTGAATAATATTTTTTTAGAACCCTCGTAATCAATGAGAGTTACCAAAACAAACATAACTCAAACTATAAGTAATGAGATTATATCTTGCAATGCTTAAACAAGGATTTTCGTTCGTACAAAATATATTGCAATAATCATTAAAGTGTAACTGGAAAGCTTCACTTAAAATATCTAGTTCGTCATCAACATCCCACCGACGTGCAAACGAAGGGGTTTGTTTAAAACAATGCGGCCTAACTAGGTAGTTTTGACTTTGGAAAAAACATAATTTTGATAACTGGTAGTTTTTTTACTATATATTTAACATTTTACAAGTCTCTATATTAATTTTATTTGTGTTGCTTTATAAAAATGAACAACACAAAACTCTGAAAGGTTTTAAAAAACTCAGAAAGATTCTAATACTAGAAAAGAAACAAGTTGTATGGTTAAATATACATCTCAATTTTTGCATGCGATAGTAACGGTATTTAATAAGTTTAATTTAATTTCAATAAAAAAGAGTATATTTTTAAATTGTTGCTAAGTAATTTGTATCATGATGACTCAACTGCGGAATGGGAATAACAGCAGTACTCCCCTTGGGAGTGTGTTATCACTATTAAAAATTGTACTATTTAATATTAAACAATTAATAATGGAAAGTTATTTAATATACTTATGTTCATATTTATATTAATAGTGGTTATATTTTGATATACTTCACATTAAGATGTTTCGAAATATTGTAATTAATTATTTGATAGCGTTACTTGCTTATTATTATAAAAGAAAATTCATGCACTTCGCTCAAATATTTGAAAATGTTGCATAATTTATAGAGTATTTCTTTTGATTTAACTTTAAGATGTCATAATATTGTCATTACTATTTATAATATCAACATACGTATATATAAAACATATTATAAAAGAAAAACTTGGACACTCACCGGCCACCGGGAAAAAGGTTATGAACGGAAAGGTTAAGATATTGTACAAAAAAAAAACAATTTATTGTTCTTCAAACATTTTGTGAAAGGATCCTTAGGAAAGACCTCGGGTCCTTTGACCTAAATGTCCACGTCAGTCCTGCTAATAGTCGCTGAGGTATAAATACACATAAAGTGAACTACGGCCTGCGATGACAAAGGACAAGTCATAAATCATACTGAGCATATTAGAGTATATTTTTTAATTTTACAATTTATTCACATTTAAAATTCTTATAAAACCTTGCACATATGTTACATTTATATTTTTCAATACAATTATTAATTAAAAGCAAAAAGGGTAAAGGAATTTATAGCCCATTTTATACTTAATTATTCACATCATTACGCTGACGCTGGAAAGACAGATAGCAGCTGGAAAGACAGATGACTGCTGGAAAGACAGCCGATGGTGACGGCCTAGCAAGCCAAGCCAAGAAAAAGTTGGCATTTTGAAAAGACTTGAGATATGGAGTATAAAATTTCCCCCTCAAAACGAAGCATAATCAATTATTCAAATATAGAGTATATTTGAAGAATTGATCAACAGAACAATCCACAACCGTCGAAATCGAGACCTTTTACTCTTTCTTAAATACTGCCATTAAAGAATATACTCACAAAAACATCATTTCCATTGGACACTTTAACGCCCAAATTGGAAGTTTAAGAAAGGGAGAAGACATAATTCTCAAATTTCGATCAATAAAATCTCGAAAGCCACAATTAAGGAAAAAGTTAAATCTCTGGAAATAAAACTTACGAGAACCCTTACCAATTAAAAAAAAATTTTATATTGTGCATGAAATATTAACAACAAAAAAAGAAAACAGTAAAAGAGATAACCAAAAATCAAACTTGTCAAATAAATTCAAGGAATTCCTACAAAAAAGTTCTGTATTGATTAATACTAAAAATATTAAAGAGAGAAAATAGGTAAACTAAATAAAGAAAAAAACAAACATGTGAAAGAATATAAAATAAAAAAGACAGAGGAATCGAGAGATAGTAGAGTTGCCAAAAGATAAGAGGAACTGGATAGCAAACCAAATTCTACGAAGACGATATAAACAACCTATCAAACAAAACATAAGCCATGACAAGTGCGACCGAAGACCCTATTATGTTAAACAGCGAACTGATTGAGTACGTGTAAGAGTACATTAGTTGGGCCAACTCGTGTCAGTGATTAATAGAAAGGCAAAAGAAATTGATAAAATAGCTTTTCTTGGAGTATAAAAAAAATCATGAAAAAATAAAGAAGATAGTATTTTCATCAAACATGACTGCGTCTTCTCTTATGACAGCCAGACTTAATCAATCACCAAAGTGTAACCAATAAGGTTAAGGCCTGCCAGACAATGATGAGATGAGTATGATAAATTTAAGGAGAAGTGAAAAAAAAGGAAAATAACAATTAGAAAGCGAACAACTTAATACATAGAATTCGAAAATTTAAGTTAAGAATAACTGGGAATATGATAAATGGAACGGGATAATGGAATCAGTGCGTGATTTTCTGGACAAGGGTAGCGTAATAAATGTAAAAGTTTTGAGGAAGATGTCAAATGAACAGAATATGTATTGTAAAATATAACTATATAATACATAGGAATAAAGGCTAATATTAATATTATTATTTTTAATTCAAGAGATCATTTTAATATTTCGTTTATTATTTTTTAAGTAAACATATCTAAGAATTCCTGTTGTGACCTTCATAAAGTGTCTTACAAGTATAAAAATAAAACCTTGAATTTTCAAGGAGCAAAATACATTTGCTAAATAAGGTTTTGCTATCGGTTTTACTATTTTCGTAGTACTTCTTGTGTTTTATATTTTTCTTGTCAAGATTACTTTTGGTGATTGGAAGTGGTTTCACTCTTCATCAAATAATAAAGTATATTCAGTGCTCCCTCGTCAGTTCTTCTATATGAATGTATGGTCGTTACTAAAATACTTTTATAAGAATATATACATTTTATTTTAATTAATTCCGTATGAGTTCTTTTGAATTAAACTAAAGGTGTTTTGTTTCAATTCCAACAAGTTTTAAATAGATTAATTTTATGCTCAAACTCTCTGTTATCAAAAGATAATTTTAATTTAAATGACTAGCTGGTTGTTATATTAATTGACTTTCTTCTAAAATTCCTAATTCTTAATTAAATATACATATATTAAGAAAGTTAATAGATGACACTAAAATTGGTTTAAATATTCTCTATAATGTCGAAAAAGCTTTTACTACATATAGTTATAATTAGTTCACTCTAAAATTATTAATTAAGCGCCAAATCAAATTGCCTTTGAAGCAGTCGGAGAGTAACATTTCACGAGTTTATACATCGTTACATTAATATTAGTTGAAAATTTATCAACGTCCTGACTATTGCAAGCAAAGCAGATAAAGTAATATATAAACGCGTAAACAAAACTCATTAATATTTTATAAAAATCAGTAGTCTGATTTTTATAAAATAATTTATGGTTTTCACCAAAGAAACTTTGTTCGTTCTGTATTTTTTTCACTTTCCTCGGATGGATGTATGGATGTCTGTGGACAGGAAAAATTTTCATTACTGTCGAGAGATGGCGCTGTTTATAATTTACTGATTTAGTTTATTTTCATACTTAATTATATTACTATTTTGTCACACTTTTTTCAATTATTACTATTAATAACACTTTTTTGTATTTTTTTAGTAATTATAAATAAACATGTATTTAACATTTTCTTTTTTCAATAAATAATAATCGTTTTACTTAAAACTCAATTGTTTTTTATTAACATTTATAATTTCGTCCAAGTTCGTTCGGGAAATACCCTGGGTATTTGCATCTTTACTGGTTTTAATTGTAACCATGGTTGGTCATACGTCTCATTTTCCTGTGAACGCGATTACTGCAAAGTATTCGAAACATCAGGATAAAATTAAAATTTAACAAATAAAAGGGAGTTAAATCTGTAAAATATATTTATTTAAGACATTGATTATTTTAATTTCCTGTATAAATAGATAGCGCAGAATTACCAATAGCGATGTTAGAAGAATGTAATAAAACACTCCTCCAACATCGTTAGACAAAAAAACTTTTCGACGCGTTAATGTGATCTGATCTGTGATTTGTGAAAAGCCGTTTTGCAAATATTGTTTTGTTTCCGTGTTCAATTAATATATTAACTGATATGACCCATTGTTTTCGTATAGTGTTCGGTCCGTTTTTGTGACGTTTCTGGTGTTTTTCCATGTTTTAAGCTTACCAAAGAAATATTCTGGTCAATGGATACAAATCACATGTGATTTTTCTATAAAATTCTGCCTCATATTGAGTTACTATATAATCTGTTTTGTGGGCGGAATACTGCTTTGTCTATGGTTTGTTATCAATTACAGTTTTTTCGTTATAACTTCTATAAACCACATATTAGTATGGTTCTCTTGAAAACACGACATACTATAATGTTTTCAAAGATATATTATGTGAGATACATTTCTCTTCCGTTCTCTTTAAGATTTAAGATATTTAAATGTTTAATAATCATCTCACCCGTCTATTAAAATTGTGTGTAATATGTAATTTTACATATAAGTTATTAAAATATTTTTTATTTACTTTTTCTGTATATTTTAATTACTCGTAGGTACTATGTGCTGCGGCTTCATTCCAAACAAATAACCTTTCGTCCTTTATTACGTCCCCGTAGGCATTAAACCGATTGTTGCGATGTTTTTGTTTAGAAATTATAATTAATTTGAATGCTCTGAACTACAAAAATTACTGACTGTTACAAAACCTCTAAATATTCCCGAAATATGTCTGAAAGGGAAGAAAAAAAATTGTATCTATATTTATAAACCTCTATCGCGTCGGCTAGGTCGAACATCTAAAAAATATATAAAAAACTGATATTAAATGATAATTGTTTGTTCAGAGATACACCAATCGTAGATAAATTGAGTTAATTAACTAAAATAGTTGAAATTAAAAAACGCGATCTTAAGACTTATCTCGAAGTCTTTTATTATTAGAAGTTCACTTAAAAACATATTCCTCATTACATCGTTGTTAAGTTTTTAATGTCTATATAAGGACAACTTCAGTATCAATCCAAAAAGTCATTTTACTTACTTATTACAACGTAAGTAAATACAAACTTTCATCACAAATAACATTATCAAAAATTATCATAAAGTAGATTTTGCTTTCCAACGAAACTAAAAGTTTTCAAATAGATATTTGCATAATTTGACTTTCTATACTCATCATTTTCATCTTCCTGCCCTTATCCCATGTTGGGGTCGGCACAGTTTGTTTTTTCCTTCCATACTCTCCTGTTACTCGTCATCTTTGTGCACACTCCCTTCTTCTCCATATCGTCTTTCACGCAATCCATCCATCTTTTCTTCGGCCGCCCTCTACCTGTCCATCCCTCCACTACCATACCTAGCACTCTTTTGGTCACGTGCCTTTCATCCCTCCTCATAACATGCCCATACCATGACAGACGGCTACCTCTATTTTTTTCTGTCACTGGCGCTACTCCTAAGCTTCCTCTGATATACACATTTCTTATTCTATCCCTTCTTGTCACCCCACACATCCATCTTAACATTCCCATCTCCGTTACATGCAAACGCTTTTCATCCATCACCTTCATCGCCCAGCACTCAGATCCATACATAACGACAGGTCTAATGAAGTTTTTATAGATTCTCCCCTTAAGTTTAAGGGGAATGGGACATCACATGTCGTCCCAGTGACTTATCGCCATTTTGACTTTCTATACTATTAGTATTAATTTATACAGACTCGTGTTATTTAAAGTAATCATATTGGTTATTCAATTAATATTATTATTTATCTTCACGCCATATCCCTTGCGGGGTAGCCGGAGAAGACGGAGCGCCAAACGCTACGGTCCCTGTATACCAGTTTCACCGCGGCCATAGACATCAACCTCTTCATACATGCCCTTCGGGGGGTCCTCATGCTTTTTACGTGACCTTCCTCCAGTATCATAAATACTGTGTTTTCGAAGGTCACTCGAGGCCTCCCCCGTCTCTCTTACCGCTCACTTTTCCTATATAAATATTTTTTAACATTCTTTCATCACTCATTCGTTATTATTCAATTTATATGAATAATATTAAAGTTAAATGGCAATAGAATCAAACTTTTTTTTTTTTTATGTTATAGGAGGGCAAACGAGCTTGCGGGTCATCGTTAATATGTAATCACTGCCGCCCATGAACTCTTGCAACATCCAAGGATTCAGAAGAGCGTTGCCGGTCTTGGAGAAAGGAATATCTGCCTTTTTTGAAGGTACCCATGTCGTATCGATCTGGAAATACCGCCTAAGGAAGTTCGTTCCACATTTGAGTGGTACATGGGAAGAAAGTCCTTGAAAACCTTGAAGTTGAAGATCGCCACGCATCCAGGTGGTATGGATGGTATTGAAGGCTGTGCGGTGGTAAAATTCGGTGGTAGGCATCAGATCGAATAGTTCTTCGGAACACTCCCCGTTGTAAATGCGGTAGAAGACGCACAAAGAAGCCACGTCTCTACGCAATGCCAAAGAGTCCAGCCGTTCGCAGAGCACCGGGTCCCCGACAATCCGAACGGCTCTCCGTTGTACGCGGTCAAATGGTAGAAGCTGATATTGGGGTGATCCGGACCAGAGATGAGAACAGTACTCCATGTGTGGCCGGACCTGCGCCTTGTAGAGCGCTTGTCTTTGGCCAGGTATGAAATACTGCCTCGCTCTATTGATCACTCCCAATTTCGTCGAGGCCAACTTGGCCTTGCTCTCCAGATGACCACGAAACTGACAGTCGCTCGAAATGTCGAGACCCAGTATTCTGATACTTGGCGAGGCAATAAGAGGAGTGCTCTTGAAGAGCGGTGATACGAGAAATGGTTTTTTTTTAGTGGTAAACGCGCAAACCTGTGTCTTTAGGGGATTGAACTGAACGTGGTTCAGTTCACCCCACTCAGAGACCATCCCCAGGGAAGTCTCTATTGAAGACACAAGTTTCTTTCGGCACTCATCGACGTTTTCCCCAGAGAGACCTGCACGACCGGAATATACCGCATCCCCAGTGCTGTCATCCGCATAACAATGTATGTTGGAAATATCATATATCAATGTATGCAGGAGGAACAGAGTTGGGGATAGCACGCAGCCTTGGGGTACACCAGCGTTCACGGGCTTGGGGTCTGAGCAAAAACCGTCGAGAACGACCTGTATGCTCCGCCCAGTGAGGAATCTGGTTATCCACTTGCATAAACTCTCGGGAAGCCCATAGGAAGGTAGCTTCGAAAGAAGCCCCTTGTGCCATACACGATCGAAGGCTTTTGCCATATCCAGACTAACTGCCAGACCCTCTCCCTTGCTTTCAATAACCGTTGCCCAACGGTGAGTGAGGTATAACAGAAGATCACCAGCTGATCGACCATGGCGAAAGCCATACTGCCGGTCATTGATCAACTGGTGATTCTCGAGGTACGTTAGGACCTGTCGGTTTATGATAATCTCCATTATTTTGGAGAGAAGGGAGGTAATGGCGATAGGTCTGTAGTTAGCTGGGTCCGAGCTATCACTTTTTTTAGGGATCGGATGGACAAGGACACACTTCCATGAGACCGGGACTACGCCTTTAAGGTAGGAGTGCCGAAATAGACGCGTTAGCACTGGAGTCAACTCAGGGGCACACGTTTTTAGCACCAGTGGAGAAATGCCATCCGGCCCACTCGACTTATGAACGTCCAAGGAAAATAGAGTCTGCCTGATAGTTTTTTGCCGAAAAACTATTTCCGGCATTGAGCTTTGACACCGCGGGATGATAGGCGGTGTCTTCCCTTGGTCGTCCAAAGTCGAGTTGGAGGCGAAAAGAGTGCCCAAGAGATCGGCTTTCTCTTTTGCCGTGTGGGCCAGAGAGTCATTCCCCATGTGCAACGGCGGTAGGGACGGCTGGCTAAAGTTGCCCAGACTGGCCTTTGAAAGCGCCCAGAATTTGCGCGTGCCAGGCGGGTACTTTGCCTGCTGATCCCCAATTTTGACGACATGCTTGAACTTTGCTCTAGCGATTTGCCGTTTGAAGAATCTCTAGGCACGGTTGTGTTTCCTCTTCAGAACTCTAGAGTTCAGATCCTTAGTGACTAATGCATTGGCCCAAGCTTGATAAGCCTGCCGTTTTCCAGCTGCTGCAGCCCTGACAGACGCATCAAACCAAGGCCGCGACCTGCCACCAAGTGGTACCACAGAGCTTGGAACAAAAAGTTCCATGCCCTGAAGTATCACATCAGCTACAGCCGCAGCGCAGTCACTAGGATCGTTGGAAGGGAAACAAATCGGCCCCCATGGATAGGATGCAAAAAAAGACCGCATTCCATTCCAATCCGCTGACTTGTAATGCCAAACGCGTCGAGTCGCAGGTCTTGTGCGAGCCGGACGTTGAATGGGCACTACACTCCGTACCAGACAGTGATCAGAGGACCCTAAGGGAGCCTCGACAGTGACCTGGTACTTTTCTGGATGTGTAGTCAGCAAAGAGGGCGTGTGGCTGTCCACATCCGGTAGACGAGTGTGCGTCTTTACCAGCTGGGACAGACCATTTGCCAGAGCAAAGTTACACACAGATCTCCCCGCGTAGTATTGTGCGCGTTGAAGTCCCCGAGGACTACGGCTTCGGCGGAGGGAGTCTGAGAAAGCAGGTCGTCAATCTTCGCTTGAACGTGGCCCAACAGTTGATCTGTTTGTGCATTACCACTATGGGACCTGTAGAGGCGAGCGTAGAATCTGACGTGATCGTCCATGTCCACGCGCAGCCAGAGCACGGACAGGTATCGACCTTCAAAAATCTGAAGGCGACGGTAGCAGATATCCTTCCTTACGAACACAGATACCCCGGCGTGTGGTATAAAAGTCCACGTCTAGAGTGGAGCGGGGTGCCACTGTTTGCCGTCGTTTGCCCTCAGGAAACATAAAGTGCGATACTTTGCCCGCCCCAGATACGACGGGCAGCCCGAGCAAAATCCGAGGATCATTCCCCCGATTTTGCTCGGGGAGGGGGTCCCCGGGGTATTTTTCTTTTATGCATTATGCATCGCGTTCATGTTTGGCGGGGGGGGGGGGGGTTGGGCTTCCGGATTCTCTCACTCACCGACGGAACATAAGCAAATGAATTTGGTTACTACACGTCGGTCTTCTGTGAGAGGGTGGTCCTTCCCCGGTCGAGTCAGCCCAATACGAGCTGCAGTCAGATAACTACAGTTAGGCTCTACCACCTAAAACTTATCAAAGTTACAGTTATAAATTGGGTTTTTAAAGAGCTTCAAAGCGCTATAAAGCCAGATTAATATATACATAAGTAATTACACAAATTAAAATTAAATACGTATTGATATCAATATATGGTACAGTCGACATTTACAATCGTACGTTATTCAATATTTGTTAAAAAATAAAATTCACTGTATTATCAATGAGAAACACCAGAAACCTGTGCATTTAATTTTTGGAAGCAATCCAAGGTTTGATTTAAATTTCGGATTAAAGATCGACTATTTCTTTGACCGTAAGTTGCATGAGACTTTAAAATAAATGCTTTTACTAAAAGATCAATGTTTTAATTTTTAAAATAAAATGAAATTATTTGTTATAACTGTATTCTGTATAATTTAGCACTTTTATAATATAAACATAAAAAAATTACAATAATATTTTTTGTATAATATCATTATATATTATCAATATACATCATTATACATCATATAAAACATTCTTGAACAATGATGTGGTTTTGAAAGGCAACAGATGTCTTTTATATCCATATGTGAAGAATGATTCTCAATGTAAAATATTCTTTGATGTAAGTCAATCTTCTCAAAATAAGAATACGTTATCCTTTGAATCACGCTAAAGAACGATCCATGCATCCGGGAATGTTACAAGCGATCTAATGTAGTACATAAAGTACTAGGTGTACTGACCGACTGTACTGATAAAGTGAATAAGCGGATTTTGTACAAAAATTGTGTTTACAAGTCTCGTTTAATCTCTGTTTTTTATGCAAATATGCTTAAAAACGTTACATACATTATACATACTCGTAAAACTGCTGCGACTGTCACATTAATATTAATAGATACTCGTACAACAGTAACTTCATTTATCAAATACATTAAAAACATAAATTACAATGTTCTTTGGTTAAATACGGAGTTTGTTATGATATACTACGAGAGTACTTAAAAATATTAAAATAGTAAATAAATATATAAACAATTATTATCATAGATTCAATACTTGATATGCTGTAATAGTTTTTTTTGTTACTTTATTTATAGTTCGTAGTTTTTAAGAAAATAATTAAATTATCTATTTCCCTATTTAATTTAGGTATTTGAAAAATCTTAGATGGATAAGTGATAAGTAATTTAATAGTGACATACAAATAATATCATTATTTCTACTAAGCCAACAAATTAGACTCTTCCACATTTCGCTTCAGAAAAAAATTAAACGCAATAAAAATAAATCTCTTAGAAGATTTTTATACTATTTTAAAAATATAGAAACAAATAATAATTTACTTGATCCATATCTACTTCCTGTTTGTTTCACATCATGACTTCAATAATTGTTAATTATTTTCTAACAAATATAAGGCCAAATAAAAGACCATTTATTCTATATTTTTCACAGAAAAGATACAAACGCCTTTGATAAGTAATCAAATGCCGTCTAGATCCACCTGAGCCAAAAGCTTTTTATCAATATAAACCATTTTCTTGAATTTTTCGAAAGAGCTCAAATGGGGCCATGTGTGTGAATGAGATCTATTAAGCAAAAGCCTTAATTATTTGACGATTCAAGGCGTTACGTTACTTAAAATCAGTTTTAATGCTTCAAATTTTTTTTTGTTTAATCAGTAATTATGAGTTACTCATATTTATCTTATGACTAGCTCTTTAATATAAATATATGTAGTATATTCTTATGACTAGCTCTTTAATATAAATATATGTAGTATATTCTTAAGCCTACACCAGTGGTACAAGATTTAAAGCAACGCCGTCACGTCAAATAATGCTGGATTGAGTCATACTAACATTAGTAAAAGGATACCACTTAAATATATCTGTGATAGTAGAAAATAACAATAGTTAAAATTAGAAACTTTATTTTGAATATCTTGCGTCTAATTTGAAAGTAAGTTTTAAAAATTGTACTTTTCATTCTATATTTTATATTCTAGTACAGGAGTCAAAAGTTTTTCAAACAAAGTTTAATTTCTTTCCCACATAGAGAATGTAGTACTATTCTCATCCCTGGGTTGATATAATAAATGCGTCTTAAACTCAATGCAACTTAGAAATTCCTATCAATGATTTTGTACATTCACAGGGATATACGAGTATACTTTGTGTTTTCTATCGCTTGTAGAATGAGAATGATTCTGAAAAATATTTGAAATAGTTGATAGCATCCCCCAGTATGACCTCGGTGAAGTATTTACTTCCTATATTGCTTTTAATTTTTATTAATATTATCTTACAAATGAGAGAGCACAATTTTTTTCACTAAAATAAATCTAAAAAACCGCATACGAAAATAGTGCAAGAGTTTTAATCAATTAAATTATTTACAAAAATGACAGTGGCGAAATGGCAAAAATGCCGCGGACGAGGCTCATTGCGTGCTCGCCAATTTACTCTCCGAAAGCTTGAAATAAACAAAGTTCGCAATACCACTCACCAGTAATAGTTCCTCGATATTCTAGAGGAACTACTACTGCTGGTCCACTGTTTAGAAAAATAACAACTTTAATTTTTTTATTAAGTACTGACCGCGCGAAATTTTGAGGGCAACTCGTCCTTTACATACTTTTTACGTGGATGGGTGCTCCTGCAAAAAAAAATTATTTAAGTAATACTTATACAATAGATATAATGGACACAGCTATAATATTGTAAACGAATAAAAGTAGCCATTATCTAGTTTTAGGGGAATTAAATAACGTTTAATTATTTTATAATATTGAGTAATATTTTTCTACTTACTACAATATACTTCAAAATGTGGGGTAAGGTATCTAGATGTAGTGTTAAGATTTATTGCCTGATCTATATTGTTATTCATCACGAGGAATAAGAATCTTATTTCTGAAGAATTTTATTATATCATTCTTTATTGAGGTTGCTTAATATTTTATTTAAAAGATGCCTAATGAACATTTCAATTTAAAGGAGGCTTATTTTAATTTATACGCCATTTTACGTTTATTGAACTTTGATAAATACCAAGAAAAAATACTTTTAAATATCTTTATTTATAAAAGTGAATTATATCTTTTTATCTTAATATATAGATATTATTGAATTCTATTTTTTATACTGTTAAATGAAATTATGTTAAAATTGAATAATTGAGTGCGTTAGTCTTATATTTCGTAGCACTAATATTACATACAACATATTATAGTTATATGTAATATAGCTTTAACGTTATAATAACATAAATTTTTATGCTGATTTTGGTCCAAAATATGTTCTACTATACTGTACTGTACTGTACTGTACTGTGTACTAGAAAAATATTTATAATCTTTTCTACAATCTAATCACTACATTTTAGCACATCATAAGGACATATTTATAATATAATGGTGCATTATCATTCAATTACCTACTCTCGTTTTCTCTTTACACCAAAGGGAAAAATATAAAGCAGTAAAACGACCTGCCGCGTAGAATGGATCAACATGCTGGTACACGAGACTGAGTATGGTTTGTGACGTCAGGAGGAGAGATAAAGTAAGGATTTCGTAGGTAAGAAGATGAACATTAAGAAGACCGAAGAATATTCACTGCAAAGTGCTGGTCGATGATGCAGCTCAATGTTGAGGCAATCTCCATTGAGATGTGTTTTAACAGGTGATCGCGGATGAAGTTGAATGAAGTTGAATGGTATTATATGTATTATATGTTACATTTATTATAAAACAATAACAAAGTTGAGCTAAGAGTAAGTTCACTTCAGTTAGAAAAAAATAATATTATTCTGTTAATTATCTAAGCCCCATTTATTCAAAGACATTTAATTAAATACCATATTTAGGATAAAAATGGACATAATTTTACCGAAAAAAAACAAGGACTCTCATAAATAAGTACCTTATGCTGCAAAATCGAATAAGCAAGCCTTTTTGAGAGTAAATTAAATAAAAGATAAGATTACAATTCTTTAAAGAGTTTATCAAAACAAATACCAACAATAATGTCGAGACGAGACGAATCAACGTGAAGTTACAATTATATTTATTAAAGGATGACGGGCAAAAATGTATGGGATGTGTACCCACGACCAATAACGACCAGACGTATGTCGTTAGAAAGCTCTTTTCATGACTATCATTATATGTTCGAAAAAGTAATTTTTATTTGTTCGAAAAAGTAATTTTATTAAAATAAATTGTAACAATAACATAATACTTTAAAAGACACCAGAGCTTAAAAGAAATACTTAATTTAATCGGGCCGCTTTGGACCGATCGCGGTGGAGGTCATTGGGGAAGGCTTACGTCCAGCAGTGAACGCACGATAGCTGATGATGATGATGATGATGACTGAATAAAAAAGTATTCGTGAGAAGATTTAAGAAACTTTGTTTGCCTATGCTTTCTTAAAACATTATGTACAAAGTGTATACTTACAGACTACTAATATATTGTATGTTATGTAGTAAAAATGATGTAAATATTTTATCTCAAATAAATACGTAATAAAAATATGATTTTCAATTAAACCTAACATATTAATTCTAGAAACTTGGCCCTAACATGTCGTGATTAATATGGTCAAAGAATTTTCCGTAATACGGAGTAAAGCCCCTATAATGTGTTAGTAAATATAGAATTTTTTAAATTCATTAAAAATTTCATCTAACTATTTAAAAACCTTTCACTCTTTGCTTCAGATTACATAGTATAACTTAAATTTATTTGATAAAAATGCTTAACTTTCAAACAAAGATATAAAAATATATAAAGAAAATCTAAAAGGATAAAACAGACAAAATTGAATTTTAAATAAATTTATAATGAATAATTTATTGAAATGAAAAGGACTCGATGATAATACAGTTTCCAAAGGTCTTTGATAGGATCGAACCACACCTTTGTCGAAAACATTTTGATGACTTGAAGTTTATAGACATTTTTAAACAAAATAAAAAATAGTTAAACAAAGAATATGCCCATAAAGTTCATTTTATGAGATAGAACATATTCGTGAAGATGACAGCGAATATATATCGTAAGAATCAAGTTTCACGTCCTGGTTATAAAGCATATTTCAATTCGGGTAAACCTCGTAAGGTCCAAGCGTAATAGTTTCAATCTAAACACAATCCCACATTGTGAAATATTTATCCTACAATGGGCAAATATTCTTCTATTTCAAACAAAAAATAAATAATAAATATTGTATTAGAGAATAAATAAAACGAGGAATAATAAAAAAAAATCCGTGCCCGCAGGGGGACACGCGTGGGTAGAACTCGTGTGTAACTCGTTTAAAATATAACTCATTACCTAAGAATAAAAAATGATGACGTTGTTTACATCAATCAATATTTTCAAGCAAAAAGCGGTTTTTATTTTTTTCTCGGAAAAGGTATCTTTTTTGGAAATACTTTTGGTACTTAAATTTAGAGTAAAAAATAACCTTTCTATTAAAAATATTTGCGAGGAGGGAATGGTTACCAAAAAAAAGTTGCCGCGGTTTTACCTACCTTAAATTTTCAGCTAAAAGTAGTTTTTATTTTTTTTCTCGGAAATGGTATCTATTACGGAAAAACTTTTGGTACCTAACTTTAGAGTAAAAAATTACCTTTCTATTAAAAATACTTCTGATGTATGAATGTTTACCAGAAAAAAGTTATAATTTTTTTTCCAACAATTTTCGGTTTTTTTATCCCCACCCCTAAGTTATTGAAGTTAGGTTTTCGGTTTATCTACATTAGTTATGGGTATTAATCAAAGACATCATATAATATGAACGCGATTGATCTTCTTTGAAAAGGGAAAAAGTTATGATCGAAAAACTGAAATCAGAAAAAGTGCGCCCCCTGTGACCGGATTTCTCTGGTTAACGAACTTGACCTTTATTTTTGGATGGTTGATTTTTGTGCAAAGTTTGAAAGCGATCCAAGCGAAACTGCGGCCGCTATCGTGCTGACAAAAGTCGAATCTGGAAGCACGTACGCATATATATATAAACTTTTTGACCAATGGTCATTTCGGACTCAGGGGGTCATAAGAAGACCTCCTGTGAAGAAATTTTTCCAAAATTCGAAAGTCGAGTACAAATGAATGGGCAGACCGAATTCTTCGAGGTCTACCCAATAGTTATAATATTAATATTCGTTATTTTAGAACCAATATTACTTATAATACGTCCACTAATATAAATTTGCTCAAATAAATGTTGAAAATTCTTAACATGTTTGCTGTAAAATAATTTATGACAAAATTGATATTTTATTGATTTTTCTTGAATACGATTAATACACATATAATATAAGATTATCTTATATTTGATTAATTATCTTTAATATAAACATAAACAAACAGTGAAATTTGATAAAATTGTCTCTCATCGTTCTGCCAAGTACCCATTTACAATCTGTCACAAGTAGTTCTGTAAACGCAAAACGGGTTCTGTAGATAGCAGCATGGTGGAAGGTTGCATTAGTAATGAAAACAAGCGACATACACTTAATCTACAATAAGCAAGTATAGTCAAAACGAATATATTGAACATTAACATAAATAACTTTGAACTTTTATTTCGTATCCACTGAGGTTTACCTATTTTAGGTGAGCTCGTACAACAAACTTTAATCGATTTACTGATTGGCGGGCTAATATCCATTTTAAATAGGCTAGGTTCGAGGGCAATGACTTGAGGCTTCTATCGCTGATGTGTTCAACCATTACTAATTATGATCAGGAAGGTCTGACTGAGGAACAGCTACAATTTCAACAATTTCTACATTTACGATTCGGCATGTTATAAATAGTATTTGTTTAATTCAATTAAAAAATATATATATAAATATATTGTTTGGGCTTAAAATTGTTACTCTAAAAATAAAAAAATAAAGCGTTTATTAAAATTAAAATATTATGAATGTTTAAAGTTTAAACCTTAATAAATATGAGAACGTCACCGCCGTGCTTAATCATTCTGGTCTTCATTAAGTGTCACGTTACTTGAACTGTATATATTCATACATATCGATTATTATTAGTGTCTTACAGGTTTAAAATTATTACTGTGACTCAAAATTAAAGGATAGTCCATGAAGTCATTGACTGTTTGAGTAGTCAGTGGATAAACGCCTATTACATAGCTATAAGTTACTCTTATTATATAGGTACGAGAAAAACGGTAGAACATATTAAACTTTGAAAATAGCTCAGGATATTAAGGCGGCATATTGCTTCTCGTTCGACTGAATGTCTTCTACTTGATGTTTACTATGCTTAATGAAAGAAACCGCGGTTTATCTTTTCAATAGATTTTCTAAGATTAGAGGGATTTTTTTTATAGTTTTAAGATAATAGGAAAGAATTATATTGTCATATTTGACAAAAAAAATGGTATAATTTTTTTTTAGATTTTGGTTTACGGATTCGTAACAATAGTTGTATCGATTTAAAATAAAACTAATTTTTAAGTAATTAATAAAATTGATGTGATTAATACTTCTTTTTGTATGCAGGATATTTTATAAAGAATAACACGTTGTTAATTGTGAAGGTTTAATTTGTAATAACTTGAGATTATTATATTATATTAACCGTTATTATTATTAATGACAATAAATAAGTTTTGTTTATATTTACAACGAATATATAATATGAACTCAATTTAGATGGATTAACATATGAACATAGTAATAGTTGTCAAACATTGTTACACCCCCGATAATCAATAATTTGGATAAATAAACCACTTAACCGAAGTCACAAACTTTCGTGAATAAACAAATAATGGAAATGTAATTGATTTTGCGACGTCTTTACGTTACATTAATAAAATATCAAGATTCACTTAACAGACATTTAAATAAACTTGTTTAGAATTAATCTTTCTTACTCTTCTATCTCGTCTATGTAACTAACAAAGGCGTATAAATTTCGATAAATTTTCGGGTAAGATAAAATTTTCTATTTCACCATTTCTTACAATATGTCGTCGAGAATTGCCATGAAGCCAGTACAGTATCATATTTTCCTGGTACTGCGGACTTTTGTCCTTTAATCCTCGACTCAAACGTCTTAAATGCATGCTGTATCGTTAACCTGTGATAATTTTACTCGATTTAATAATAGAATTTTAACACAGAACCGGTCCGAAGAAATACAGAGTACTCATTTGGTAATGTGTTCCTATAAAAATATTAGAAAATACTAGATATTGTATTATATATTATATTTAAATCATCATGTAATATTATATATTATATTTAAATTTTACAGTTATCGATATTTAAAGCAAAAGAACAGAGAGCTGATCTTCAGATGTTTTTATCTCGTGTGGCTTCTGAAAGCTTTTCATTGTATAAATGAAACAGATACAAATATCGCGTTTTGTGTTTTCTGAGGGCAAACAACGGCTAACAGCTCCACTCTAATGTACACTTTTGGAACAGTCTAATTCATCCATGTGGAGTTCACTATAATTTAAACGCTACTTACAGGCGCCTAGAGACGGCGCACCCGACCTTGTTGTTTTTGATGGAGACTCAGATATGTCAATCTACCTATCCCGGTTTTACACTAGAACATCATTTTAAACACAACGGGGTATCTATATGTGTAAGGGTGGATATCTGCTACCGTCGCATTCAGAATTTTAAAGTATTCAGGCTCCTATCAGTACATTGGCTGCGCGTTGACATGGACGATCACGTTAAGGTCTAGGCGTGTCTCTCCAGATCCTGTAGTGATAATGTAGAAACGGATCACCTCTTGGACCATGCGAAAAAGAAGTTTGACAATCTGCTTTCACTGACTTCCTCCACCAAATTCGTAGTCCTCGAGGACTTCAGGGCGCACAATACCGATTGGCTAGGGTCATGTACCACCGATTACGTGGGGAGATCTATGTTTAACTTTGCTCTGACATATGTTCTGTCTCAGATGGTGAAGACACATGTCTACGGGACGTGAACAGTCACATGCCCTCTTTGTTGGATCTTCTGCTGGCTATAAATCCAGGAATCTAGATCGTAGCTCACGTCCACGTACAATATGGATTTTCTAGATTGAAAAGCAAGTTAAAAATGGAACTCATTCTTAAATATTAAGTCATAGGTAAAATTTATGATTATATTAATGAATCAAAAAAGAATCCTAAAAAGAAAATAAATTTATTTAAAATACCACTACCATACACCATTCACAGTTACTACAATGACAGTTTATTATTGCTTATCTATAACCAAGAGAATAAATATAATATTATAAATATTAGACATATTCCGAAGATCCGAACCAATCCTTCTTACTTTGCTTTAAAAAAATAATTAAGCTTAATATGTTACAGACATTTTCAAATACAAAATGATAAGAATAACTTTATTATCATGAATCTAAATTAATAAAAAAAAATGAGATCTTATATCTTTATTAAATTATTGAATTCTCGCTATTATATAAACGTAGAAATAACATACAAGAGAAGTTCGCAGCCATCCGGAACTTTTCTTTTACAGACATAAATATATTATACTTAACAATTAATTTACCCGCAGACACTACGATCCATCTTTGCGTAAAATATAATACTAGTCGTTCTATGAACAGTAGACCTTAGTACGTTAGGGGATAAAACAATGTTGGGAAATTATTTAAGTGCCTTTTCCAAAAAGGAATAAGTATACCTATGTATGTAGGTACATAACTACCGAAACGAAATTTGGCTCCACCAAATAACAACGGAGTTATTCAATTTTAAAATTTTTGATAATTCGCTAATATATTCTAAATAATTCATAATTTAAAATGGCGGCCATTATGGATTTTGAAATAACAAAAAAACACCTTAGATTTTGGCAAAGAATACTTAGACGAAATTTCAGCCCGCTAGCTACCGCAAAGTAATTTTTTGTAGTACGGATCAGAATCGGCTTGTGTATATTTAAAAAAAAATGTTATAAATGAAATATTGTAAGCTGTATGTTTTCCAAAAATAAATAAATAAATAAAAATAAATAAATCCGCCATTTTGAAATTTTTCGCCCAAGCAAAAAAACGGCTCGCCATAAAAATTTTAATAACTCAAAGAACACAAATACCAATTTTCGTGACGATTGCATAAAAAATACGCCTGCTACGCCAAAACAAAACTGAAATCACCGCCATTTTGGATTTTCCTCCGAGTAAGAAAAACGGCCGAACAAAAAAAATAACTCAAAGAACATGATCACCAATTTTTGTGGCGATCGGATGAAAATTGCTCGTGCTACGCCAATAACAAAACTAAAAAACGCCGCCATTTTGGATTTTTTCGCCCAATCATAAAAACGGCTCGACATAAAAATTAAAATAATTCAAAGAACACGCCTGCCAATTTTCGTGACAATAAGATGAAAAATACGGCGGCTACCCCAGAACACATATACTGAAATACATACGGAAAACTAGCAGAATGGGCCTATCTACTGGGAACGTAGTCCTTCGGACAAATTATTGTAGATAATAGATATACATCATTATATTGTTATAATATTTGTACAATAAATTCATAATTCTTATAACAACGTTTTTTTTATATATTATGACAATGAGAATAACGAAACATAAAAAGTTAGTGGAATAATCAAAATAATCAGTTTGATCCAATCTTAATTTATTTGACTATAGTATAGTATATTGTAATTATGAAAATAATAGACATACTTGAGTAATTTTGGTTACTAAATAATTTTATATTAGAATAATTAATGTTTATAAGAAATTACAATACTACAGGGAGAAAAATCTAGAAATAAATTTTTGTTTTTGAAATTTATAATATTTTCTGCATAATCATATAAATGTGTCTAAAATTATTATTTGATAACTATTTAATATGATACTTACTTAAAAAAATAAGGTAATAATGAAATATGAGACTTCAACCGAAAATTAATCAAAAAGAAAACATTGCGTAAAGAACTTTAAATGTCTCAACTTTCTTTAAAATAATATTTGTTAAGTATTTGCCCTCGGGTCTCTGTTCATTAATTCGGACAAATAAAAACAAACAACCATCTAACCAAAGTCGGCCTTAAAGACTTTAGACGTCTTTTACAGTATATTAATATAAATATCCAAGGTACTCAAATATATTCAGTACTTAAATAAAACCATTATTAATAAGCGTGACTCTAGGAAGTTTTATTGTGACTTGTGCCTTTGTGTTAATTAAATTATTTATTTACCAATATTTACCATCTTAACAAGGACAATTCATTTTCTAATTCTGTTATATGGTCTCTCGGTGCTCCGGGAAGTTTTTGTTATTAAAGGGCTTCTTATTAGTCAATTTTCATTTGATAGAATAATTAGGAGAGGTTTTCGTGTTGTAAAAATAGAAAACAGCAGCTAAGTTTTATTTAATCTATCCTTATAGAAGTACTAAATCATGGTCGTGCGACGAGAATATTTTCATTTACTTGAAAGTTATATGCCTTAGTGTTCATCTTGCATACAAATTAAACAATCATTCATTGTTCCTCAAGCATTAAGAGCTTTAGATTTGTAAGGTAGACAAGTCGCCGGTACGACAATAATTCATCTAATTCACTTTGTTTGTTTGTTTGTTATGTAATCTATATTAAGCTTTTAATTTAAAATCTGGTAAAATTGGTCATATTTAAACTTTAATTTTTATTTTATATAGATATGTCAATTAAACATGTAACTATGTCTTGTTTAAATTTATATTTATAATAATCAATTCTTGACAGATAACTAATGATCATACAATATCCAATTTGTACATAGTGACTTAGTTCTATTAACATTTATTATTTATCTCATATATTCTAGTTATAGAAAAGATTAATATGTACATCAAAATATGCGTTGTTTACGTATAACAACATCTTTATTTCAAAAATATTAATTATTCTCTCTGGAATCCCTCAAGGAAATTTGTTATGGCTCTTGATCATTGTAATATTTGTCAACGATATATCATCTTGCTTTAAATACTCAAAAATATTGTTGTATGATCTAAAAATCTTTCGGTCCATATATTACTCAGAAGATGTACTGTTATTACAGAGTGATCTTAACTGATTCCAGGAATACTGTGGTCTTCACCGTTTAGATTTAATTGTATTCAAATGTTTCGTGTGTTCTTATACACGAAAAACAGTCATTCTAAAATTCAATTATCTTTTGTTACACCGTCCTAGACTAACAAAATAAACTAAAATATAATAAATAAAATTACTGACTTAGGAATAAGATGTGATAATAAATTATAATAAGCATATGATAACGTAGTTAGCAGAGTTAACAATATACATAAATATTCAAATATAGATTTAAAAGTTTAACTACTTGCAATCCTAAACAAATAATTTTATTTCTATTTTAGGGTCTTATTATATTTATATAAATTATTTGATGTATAATTTAATATTGCAAATTTGTGATTTTCACAGTGTACTTTATACAACAATAATGTTTATTTCAGGAACAGTGTATCCTGTATCATTAATCCCAAACTATAACATTATATAATATAACTCACGAACACAAACCTTGCCCTAAAATACGCTAATAATCACATTACTCGGTGGTAAAATAAGGTTTCATTACTACTGATAGTTTATATGTCTAATGACACTAAAACTTGATTGCATATAAAAAAAATATTAAATAGCTGCAAGCAAATTAAGCTTTAATATTTGATATTTTAATTTGAAAAACATACGCGTATGTTGAAACGGTGAAATTGTTAATAGCTTGATCATTGATAATACTATTATATATGTTAGGCCCAAAAACCGTAAACGCTCAGAGGACGGAAAAAACGGCCACAACGCGTTCTGGCTTTCTTTAAATGCGCAGAACGCGTTTTGGCTGCTATTTAACGCTCGCAACATGTTCTGGTAATTGTCGAACGGCCAGAACGCATTTTGTCATTCGTCAAGCGCTCAGAACGCGATCTTAATGTTTGAGTCGTAGTATATGCCACCTGCGTACAATAAGATTCATTTTGTACTTATAAAAATTTTGATTATTGTTCTACACACATAAGTTATTTCGAAGTACGAAATATACTTACATTTATGATATTTTCAGTTAATTTTAAATAATTGAATCCTCTACGACTACAATTAAATACAAAAGACGTATGGTTTTCGAACTTTTAATTACATCAGAACATTACTTATTTTTACAAAAACTGCTTGAATGACATTTCGAATAACATTTTCAATTCAAATTTCGACAAGTGCATTTCTTATCAGTACAATATCGTTCACACTTACAATAAACAAAACCTTGTTTGCTTCCTGAAGATAGAGTTGAAGCTGATCGTAATGAAATAGTTTTTGCCGCGGATACCTCACTTTCTTTAATAAATTTTTTCAATTGACTTTGTTCACAGGTTGACAGGAACACATCGATGACTTCTCTGGTAATGTTGCAGTACTTTTTTCTTAGTTCAGCTTCCATAACTACAAAAGAAAGAAATAGTATATGTAATTATTGCTACGGAATTTTGATTTTCTTCCTCTCTACTCTATATAAATATATCTCACTGGTAATAGGATATACGTAATAGCATATATTTTTTCTCACCTCTAGTTCTCTTGTGACCAACGTCAATATGAGCTTTCTTCAATGCATCATACAACTCACTAAAACTGCAATAGTATATAATCGGTGCACTGTCGGTGGATCGCTTCTTAATTAATTTTTCTTTCTCGTTCATTATCATGATGTCGTAACGTTTAAGTCGTTTGTAGTCCTTTGAAGTCAAAGACTCCTTATTTTTGCCCGCATTTTGAGCAAGTTGAACTTCTTTTACAAGCGATTTGTACTTTTCCTCAGATAGCAACACAGATCTATCGTCACAATTATCAAAAATTGTTTTCACTTCATCGTAAAAAAATTCTTTCGCTGATTTATCAGCCATTTTAACGAAAGTTAAACTTTTCAATTGAATTTAATAAGTTGCTTGGTCAACGAAAAAACTGATCTTGTCCCTACACTGATGAGAATTGTACTGATTTTTAATGGACTCAAGTTCGTTGTTATATACTCAAAAGCAATACCCACCTTGGTATTATTGGATGTAATTAAATTGGAATATTTTTGAAAAGGTATCCCTAGACAATAGTATCATTTTGGAAATAATTGAAACAAAAGTTTGTATGTAGTCATTGGTACGTGCATTGTTCTGAATTTGCTGAAAAGATCATACTAATTACAGGGCATCATAAAAGTAAAAGCTCTTTATTACGTAGCCAATAAAATGTTCTATTGAAATGATTAGAAAAGAAAAGTTGTACATATCTAGTACCTAAAATTGATAACTATTGCCAATAACTGTAAGCCTCGTTTGTTCAAAATTAGTTGAAAAATCCCAAAAATACATGCAATTGTACGCAGATAGAGAGTGGCATATAATACGACTCAAACATTAAGATCGCGTTCTGAGCGCTTGACAAATGACAAAACGCGTTCTGGCCATTCGACAATTACCAGAATGCGTTGCGAGCGTTTAATAGCAGCTAAAACGCGTTCTGCGCCTTTGAAGACAGCTAGAACGCGATGTGGCCGTTTTTTCCGTCCACTGAGCGTTTTCGGTCTTCGGGCCTAACATATATATAAACACAAAAGAATATATCTATCAAAGTAATAAGATATAAATTATTTTTAGTGTATAAAATGAGGTTCATCGTTATTTATTATATGCAGCTTACTATTTGCTCATTTTTACAAGGCTCGTTTAAGAGGTTTTGAGTTTTAGGTGGGAATAAAGAATAACAGAAAAATAATGTTTGTTACTGAGTCACGTAAATAAATAAATATATCACAATATATACAAAAAAAATATTGACAAAATTTATAGATTTTTATAGTAGGCTAAATACAATAATTTATTTTGAATACAAGATATTTTGCATATGTAATGTGTTGATTAAAATGATAAATAACAGCTACTTTAGGAATATTTTATCAAAATGGTCTGTCCCCGTCCGCAAACTCATTGTAAATTCAGTGAATGTTGGTAGCAGCTTGCCAATACGACTGCAGCTTTGTTATTTTCCATGCATGAATATGGTTCACGTAAATAACATTTAGTTTTGTTTTATGAACATGATTATACGAGTATATTATAAAAGATATAGGTAATAATTTGCATATGCAATGATTTTAATATATTCTAGCATATTTGTTAGTTAAAAATATTATTTTGTTATACCTATAAACTTCATTTTTAAAATGTATTATTTAATAACTTATTTATTATTGAAATATAATATAAATTATTTGTACAGTAACTGAAAGAGAAACTGTAGAAAGCCTACTCTAAGGCTGCTGAGGAAAAGGTTCGGTGGTTTAAAATAAGAAATTATAGATAATATTAGGTATTAAAAAAAAATTTCCATAACTATGATGGCATATTATTAAGCTTTGCAACTAAACTCAATTAAACCACTATTTGTGAACATTTTAGCCACCGCGAATATATGTTGGTTTATATATACAAAGTAATTATTGAGCGAAGCGAGCATAGCGAGCGGAGCGTTCTATTGGAGACTTTTTACATTCTTTGTCACGAATAGGCTCGAAAACTACTTAACGGAAAGTTATGAAATGAAAAATGTCGTGTCGTTGAGGAATAGTCGTCAAAAAACTGATATCCCATTGAAGTCAATGGAAAACGATGAGTCATTACACTGGGCTCGCTTCGCTCAATATGCAAACGGCAAACGTGATTTCGCGAGCGCAGTGAGTCGAAATTAAGGGTCTGTTGGCGCCCCTGGTTATTTAACCTCGTTATTATTAGGAGCGAGGCCTAACGAGTGCACACGGGACTGATTGTTCACCAAATTATTAAATAATTGTTCGTGTGAAATAATGAGTAAGCACAATCTTTGTTATATTTTTAAAAATATTTGATTTTTTGACTGACGAGCCTTGCATAAAGTAACAAAAAGTATATAAAAAAGTGAAATTTAATATCACTTTTTGTTTTGCATGAAATTCCCTCCGACAATCGCAATCATTCAAAGATTATCTTGTATTAGTTTCAGATTCCAAATTTTTTGTAGTTATTAGTTATTTTTTCATTATATTTACTATAAAATACTACATTTTTATTTTATTATTATTACATTAATATATTATTACTACATTATTATTGTATAGTAATAATATAATATACATCCATAAAAATACTTTTGTAGACTTGACAGAATGTAATGTAATGTAAATCAATATATAAACAAATTAATTAACAATAACAAGTTTGATGTACCTAAAATAAATGTAAGGCGTATTACATTACTTACAATACAAAGTTGCTGACCCAGTTATTTGTTTAATTCAAATCCGCAGTTATAAAACTTTTATCCTAAGTTATTTTGATTGATTGAGCCGTGTTCTTAGGATTTTTCGAGTTGTTTCTCATTTATAAAGGAATATTTTGAGGGTCTTTTATTCAATATTGTAACAATATTTATTTCAATGTTGCTTAATTTGTTATATTGTGAATTAAAAATATTATTGCGAACTTAATTGATATAAAAATTTAAAATTATTAATTACTTGATTGTAAAATAATTATTTACTAATATCTGGTTATACTACATTTGAATTAACATTTAATTTATCTTAGTTAAAATTTGTTTATTTTATTCCTTATATTTCTATAATCTTTACAATAAGTATGAATGTCTTTAATTTAATTTATTATTTTCATAAACTTAATTACAATTTTAAACATTGTTTCTGTAAGTCAGAAAAGAAACAACTAACACAAAGGAAGCGAATTAAGAAATTCTAGATAAAAATTAAGTAACTCAGTCGGACCGTCTATTAAATTAAATGAAATTAAAAATTAAATTATCTTTCTTGTCGACAACTAATGATGTTAAAAGTAATGTCTTTGATTATAAGAATATGTTTATAATAATATCGGAAATTTTCTTGTATTTGTAATTAAAATAGCTACCTTTTGTTACCAATTAATGATCTTATAGTGAAATGGTCTTAAGGGAAAGTAAATTTTAGATCTAGTGATTAATCATTTAAAACTTTTATGATAAAGGTGTCTTATGTGAATACTCTCATAATATACTTATCAAGTATTGAATACACTTTTAATATTAATAAAATGATACAGTATTTTTATTTTTATAATTAATATTGTATGCTATTATGAAATACATAATAATATAAATGGTTTTAATACCCATATAAATTTAAAAAAATGTGAAGAGTGTTACTGACCTTAAGCGTTCGGACAATTTACTACAGTCGTCACAAAATGTTTTAATTTTACTAAATACAAAAACACATGCTCCGTATACTAACTTGAAGTTTATGTTATGTCCTTTGTTTGTCCTTTGTTTTAACAAAATTCCTATTGTTTGATCTCGGAGAAACCCTTTTAGCTTTTTGTAGTTAAGAGATGCTTTTAACTTCATTGAACCAAATAATTTATTGATCACTGGTGTTGATTCAAAGTGGAAAAGATATAAATAAGTAAAAAACAAAATAAATATTAAGAAACATTTAAGAAATTGTAATATTTTTTATAAAAAGTTCTTTATAAATGTAATAACGACCATTACATGTTCAGTGCAGACCATGGGGGAGGACATTATGAGGCTTTTTTAAACTAAAACTCAAGGTCTAATGTGTAAATATATTTATTATTTGGAGAAAGTTTGTTTATTAAAATAATAGTAATAAAATTTAAATATGAAAAAAATAACTTGTTTCATAATGCATAATATTTATTATGTTTCGAAAATAAGTTTAACTTATTACCGATAGGCTGTGGCCGTTTAGTCTAATAGATATTTATAGTTTACATTATCTTTTAACAAGATATAATTCATAAAATATCAGAATACTTGTGTTCTCAATAAAATAAGATAAAACTTGATAAACACTAATAATATGTATTTATAATAATAAAGAACTATGTTCAGTGTCTATGGATTAAAATAATAAAATAATTACTACATTTTTTTTAAATTCATATATATAGATAAGTATCGGTAAATAATGCAAGATTTATTACAAAAAGATGGTTTTAAAACATAGTTCAATAAAGTATATATAAATAAATTTCTATAATGATTGTCGGTTTAAGAATAAGTCGGTTTTAATTACTATTTATGGATAATGGAAAACATTACTAATTATCATCATTTATTACACAGTTTATTAAAAATACATACTCGACAATGAAATTTAATAAATATAAGTTTATTTTGTTTTTGGATTGACAACAGTATAAATATTTTATATTAAATAGTAAATAAATTTTATTTCTAAGAATGTACTGTCTTAAATTAAAGTTACGAATTGCGTCAGATTAGATTTGAATATTTCATATAATATATAACGGTAGTGGTTAATAAATTATATATACTACATTATTTTTCTAATTTTAAATTTGGGACAACAATGTTTCTATTGATTTGATTTGATAATTGAAGTATGTTCTTTCTATAATTTGTATGTAATAACTTTTGTCATTATGTTGAAGACATTGTATTCAAGCTTATTGTTTGTTACCAGCTCTACATTTAGAACATTGAGAACTTGGGGTCTAAGCAATAACTTCTATTCCTAGGTTAGTACTAAGTTTGATGTCTTTTGACGATACATGTATTATCAAGAAAATTACTGTTAGTTGAATTGGAGTAACACATTTTAATATATAAGCATTATTTAATTACATTTTAATTAATAATGTTTCTATCAAAGCCAAAAAAGATCTATTTCTATAAAATCGGATAGATTTCGTTATATACAATACATATAAATTTATCAATTGATTTTAACTTTTTTTAATTAGGTTAACTTAATTCTAAAATCCAAAAGATTTATTATTTATTTATGATTATGTCAAATTCCCAAAACTGATACTGATAATTTGTTATAGGTAAACTATCAGTTTTTAAAAACTAATTTTCAAAACTCTATTTTAAAAACTAATTTAAAGTACAAATAAAATAACGAGTTAGTATATATGGCACCAAATGTATGTATTTCTACTTTGTGATCTGAGATAATTAAATTTTAGTCTAAACGCTTTAGCACACACAGGCCTTAAGCCGGGGACTCGACGGAGAAGCACGAAATAACCATATCATCTTAGGCACTTAGGTACAATCTGTAAAGTCGCAAGAGTTATGACTTTGATAATAACTAGAGCTTTTGGTTTATTTATTATTACGATAAAATAATATTCTAATACTTATGACACTAAGGTTTTGCAGTGTAAAATAATATATTTAATATATATTTTTATAAACTTATTAATGATCTTTTTTATAATTTTAGATATTTTCCAGAGATTACAATGTTAATAATTAATTGTGTGAAGATAGTCAAATTTAGGTAGGTAGAAAAAGATTCTAAATAGTAATGTCATTTTAAAACAATATATTTTTTATTAATTTTATCCTTCTTTTATTTTACAAAATGTAGTGGAAAACTCGGCACGCTCAAATTCTGGGCACTTTCTAAGGCCATTTTGGGCAACTTTTCCAGCCGTCCCTACTTGCACATGGGGAGTGACTCAGAGAGTCACTCCCCATAAGGCAAATGAGAAAACCGATCTCTACGGCACTCTTTTTGCCTCAAACTCGACTTTGGACGACCAAGACAGGACACCGTCTACCATCCTTTTTTTTTTTTTTTTTATATCGTTGGAAAAATCCGTTACGGATACCCGCCGACCAAGATGGTGATGGTCGGAGGGTTATGTGGGACTACCCGGCAGCATCGAGCACGCTGCCATTTTTAAGGCTACCCACTAAAAAACCAACGGATGCCCTCAACGCCTTAATGGGACGCCATGGGATCGCTTGCGCACTCATCGTGGCGCCCCAGCGGTACCCCCCCATGTAAGGGTGCTCCGAGTAACTTAGAGCACCCTCACGACGTAGGCCTGGACTAGGTGAGAGAGGTCACCCTCCCCTCCCACCAAGGCACTACAACTAGGGAAGGAAGCGGCGGGCGTACTCCCGCCTCCTTCTTCCCAGCCTTCCCCTACGGAGTGGGTCAGCGGTGGAGGCCTGCTCCCTGACCCGCTCCGCGGCCTCCTTCGCGGCGATGACTTGCTCGCAGAAGGAGGCCATTGCGACCCAACACCTCTCGCTGTCGATCATTGCGCCTATGAGGCGCGGCAGCGAGAGGTCCTCGTCCACCACGGCCACCAGCTCAGCACGCTGGTGGTCCCAGGCTACGCACTCTGCCAAGGTGTGGCGAGCCGTGTCTACGGCCTCGTCACAGTGGTGGCAGGATGGGGTCGCCTCCCTTTGTGCGATCTTGTGCAGATACTCACCGAAGCACCCATGCCCCGTGAGCACCTGCACAAGACGGAACGTAAGCGTTCCATGCCGCCGGTGGATCCAACGATCGAGGTGGGGACGGATCGCCCCCACAGTCGTCAGTCCGGCGGCAGGGGACCCTAGGTCCCTCTCCCACCGTCGAATCAGGGCTCGGTGAGCTAGAGCCCTGACCCGAGCCGCCTCGGGCCTTACCCCCCTGGCCCTGGCTTCTACCCGGTGCCAATACACTCCGGCGAGCACTTCCGCCTGTAGCTCCCAAGGCGGATCGCTCGCCAGAAGTGTGGCCGCAGTGTACGACACCGTACGATACCCCCGAATCACCCTTACCGCAAGGATCCTCTGCGTTCTCCGCAAGAGGGTCTTGGAGTCGGCGGTAAGAACTCCCGACCAAATTGGGGCACCGTACAAGGCCATGCTCCTCACGATGCCGGCATATAGACGCCGGCACGGAGCCTGCGGCCCACCGACGTTAGGCAGAAGCCTCCCCAAGGCAGCTGCGGTGGATACCAACTTCGGGGCCAGAAGGGAGAAATGAGCCCCGAAGTTCCATCTTCCGTCCAGTGTGAGACCCAGATACTTCATCTGGGTCTTCACCACCACATCCGAACCCTGGACGGAGATGGACGCCCGACGAGGGGGACCCCGGCGAGGGCCGTGGAACAGGATGGCCTCCGTCTTTGTGACAGAGACTTCCAATCCCAGCAGCCCTATTCGATCCGCTACCAACGTAGCGCCGACGGTAGCCAGACGGGCTGCCTCCGCAAAGTTCTTTCCCCTGCAGGTGACGAGGGTGTCATCCGCGTAACACAACACCCTCATCCGGGGCAGGAGAGGACAGCGAAGCAGCCAGTCGTAGCCGAGGTTCCACAACACCGGTCCCAACACGGACCCCTGTGGAACCCCACGGCATACGCTACGTCGGTAGACCCGCCGGTCACCGTCTTCCCACAGGACCTCCCTGTCCTGCAGGTAAGCCCCCAACAGTCTACGGAGATAGGGAGGCACTCCATGGAACCGGAGTGCCTCAACCAATGTCTCGAACGGTAGACTGTTGAAGGCGTTGGCGACGTCAAGCGAAACCGCTAGGACGACGTCCCCCCCACGAACAGCCTCCTGGGTCAGGTCTCTCAGAGCTCCCAGGGCGTCGATCGTTGAACGTCCCGCCCTGAAGCCGAACTGAGCTTCTGAGAGATCAGGACCTACCTCTTCGAGGTGCCGGACGAGACGTGCAGAGAGGATTCTCTCGAAGAGTTTACCCGTCTCGTCCAGCAGCACGATGGGCCTGTATGCGGAAGGGGAGTCGGCAGAACGACCGTCCTTCCGCAGCAGGCACAATCTGCCCTCCTTCCAGACCTTCGGGAACTGTCCAGTGCGCAAGCAGAGGTTGAAGAGTTCCCGAAGCCTGCCTCCCAGGTATTCCAGGGCGAGCAGTAGAACCCGCCCCGGAATACCGTCTGGCCCCGGTGCAGTGTTGCGGGCTCGAAGGCGATTCAGTGCGACCTCCAGCTCGACCTCCGTGATGTCTGGGACAGAACCCACCCCCCCATTAGAAGAAAGGGGGGCAACCGTCTACCATCCTGCGGTGTCAGAGCCAGAAACAATGTTAAACCAAAAAACTATCCGACAGCCTCTCCTTCCTTAGACGTACATAAGTTAAATGGGCCGGATCGCATTTCACCATTGGTGCTACGAACATGCGTTATATTTCATAAATTTGAAGTTATTGAAGTTATTAAGTTCAATGAAGTTATTGACTCCCCAAAAATCACAAGTTTGCTCGTTTACCACTAAGAAACCCTTATTTGTCGTATCACCGCTCTTCCAGAGCACTTCCCTTAATACCTCGCCAAGTATTATTATACTGGGTCTCGACATTTCGAGCGATTGTCACTTTTGCGGTCATCTGGAGAGCAAAGCCAAGATGGCCTCGATGATAAAGCAAATGATGGTAGAGGTATTTACAGCCTTATGATAAAGTCACAGTAGTAATATAATTTTAATAATATTAATAAGATATAGACTTCTTGATTTACAATAATAGTTATTCATTTTCTATTCATAAAAAAAATATGATGGAAGTTGGCGATGTTATTATTCAGTGAATACTTTCTTCATAATAAATAGTATAGATACTTTTATGTCACTTCTGAACCGTGAACCTAGAATCTGTGTCATTGTAAGCAAGGTTTTTGAATAATGTAAAACAAGATAAATAATGATCATTACAAACACTTGTTCAGATTGTTTATTTAATTTCCGCGCTTATTTATTAAATATTTAGAATCTAAATGATTAATCAAAGATATATACAAATTTTAGATAAAGCGTAAAATAATGGTTTCTTAGTTAAACAATATGTAAATTAAAGAGGATGTACAGAATATGTAATAATTACATGTTGAGATTTCTGTTTAAATAGTTATTATACTAGTGAATATAACAGATACATCATACATATGCAGTTTCATTAAAAAGGCAAATGTTACCGGCAACATTCACTGAGCTAACATTAACCATTGCAGGATTCTGATAATTTATATTCAAATAATATATATTTATTTAAGGTTATAAACATACCGTATAATAAACTGCTGAATTATTAGTTGTAAATGCGTTATATGAATTGCCATATATATGTAAGACAACATTTTATACAGCTAATATTTAAATTTACGAATATATAATTTTTTTATCAATAATTTTGTTATTAAAACCAGTTGCAGATAATTGTTGGTATCACAACTCTGATAGCAGTAATTAAATAAAAATGAATTACCTAAAAATATTATGTAAACTAAATTATTTATTTATTTATATATTTAGCTTCACGCTATATCCCTTACGGGGTAGCCAGAGACGGCGGAGTGTCAAACGCTACGGTCCCTGCGTACCTCTTTCGCCTCGGCCACAGACATCAACCTCTTCATACATGCCCTCCGAGAGGTCCTCATGCTTTTTACGTGACCTTCCTCCAATATCATAGATACTGTGTTTTCGAAGGTCACTCGAGACCTCCCCCTGTCTCTCTTACCGCTCACTTTTCCTGTATAAAATAATTAATAATTAATTATGTAAAATTATTATAATAAAGTAAATTCATGGTCGTAATTTGAATGATCATGTGAATTTATCTTACAATCGAGAAAGAGTTAATATATAATATGGATGAAATATTATTCCATCCATATTCATTTAACAATAGCGTAGTTTATTATTTTTCTACCTTGGTATAGGATTGTAGAACATACTATTTAAAAAACATTAGATTTGAACTTTTTTTTTGTAAACATAAGTACATTTAACTTAATACTTGAATAAACTTTTGCTTATTTGCCATCCTAATCTTGTAACTAAATGACAACAAAAAATATTGTCAGTTCACAAATCTGATGTGTAACATAAAGGTCACTAAAAGCATCTAAAAGTATAATTACGATTCATAAAGTCGTGTTAGTGTGTAAATAGTTGCAATTTTGTTAGTCGTAATTCTTTATTACAGCCCGTCCCTGGAATTTACTATAGTAGCTCGATATAACTCTATCATATTATGTATCTTATTTTTCGTACAAGAAACGCCAAAATTAATAAATAAAATATTAAGAAACTAAGAGTAATGACAACATTATTTTCTGTACGCTCTAAGGTGAACCCATTACTTAAACCTGTATATTTTGTATAACAATAACCCTTTCTAAGAGTTTTGAAATAAATTTTGTATGTAACTTGCACGTGTTATCAAACTTGTTCTAAATCTCTTACCAGCACCTGTTTAGGTGCAACAACAACAACAACAAAGTCAGCATTCTCATTTCGTTTTTTTAGTGTGATTCACAAAAGAATAGCACAAACACTGAGCATTATTTGTATAGAATTTCAAAAGTATTTATATTTCGTAAGATTTCTTATCACAATCGCAATAGATTAATTAATTTTATTCATGTGGTCCAAAAAGTTGCCAACTTTATGACGAAAAAATTTTTTATTACAGTATTCAAATTCTGCTTCCTATAAATACACCATTACTGGACTAACCATATACCGTAACCACATACAGCAATTAACCGGTGAGAGTAAAATCAATATTATAACATCTTATTTTAAATTTATTTTATATTTTGTAAGTCGTTACTCAAAAAACATAGAGTAAATCCTAATTCACTTTTTTTATTATACCCAGCTTGAGAGAATAACCACAATAATGTAGTGCATATAAAAAATAAACACTTAAGATGTTTTACAAAATATATTCATTAATTTGAGTGTCTTTAAAATATGTTATTTTGTATAAATTTAAAATCTTAATTCAATATGTCTTTTTACTCAAGTACAAGTTTAGTTTCTAATTCAGTGTAATATGTTTAACATAATCAAATAAAATATGATTATTGATCATCAAATGGCAAATTTAATAAACAATTTATTAAAAATGTAATATATATTTCGGGACGGCTTTATGAATAATTTATTTACCAAATGAATCCGTGACATAATTTCCAACACAATATACTCGTATTTCCTATATCTGTACCAGAATCAAATAAATCAAAATAAATTAAGAATGTGATATTTCACAAGAGCACATTGGAACGTGTTTAAACATAAACAGATATAATATTATTATTGATCATCAAATTTCATATTTAATAATCATAAAATGATAATAATCTAATACATATTTCGGAACAGATTTATGAATAATGTATTTACCAATCCTATTTTACTGTATTTACCTATTTTTTATCTGTGTCATATATTTAATTACCATACATACTTCCTATATATCTATCTCTGAAAATAAGTTAAGAATATGATACTTCATAAGATTACTTGAGTTTTAATTTTCTTCAAGCTGTATTAACGTACAAAGAGATGACTCGACGTGACTCATGATCGTTTTCATGAGTCTTTGTTTTAAGATATAGCGATAGATCCCTTAAGTTAAAGTTAACTTCGTTTGAATTAGTACCTACATTTTGAGAACTTCATGATCATATAAACCTTAACTAGCTATTTTATTATAAACATAATTATACCATGAGATATATATAGTAAGTAGATTTTAAATTATCAAACAATTTATAAGAATACAGAGTGTCCCGAAGAGCGCCTAATAGTACAGCTATCAGGTGTAAAAAAATACCCCATAAAAAATAGATGTGGTGCCCAAATTAAGAAGATAAAAAATATGTAAAACGTTTTTATTGACTTTAATGTACTTTCATGTACACCACGGCCGCAAATTAATGAAAATAGTTTTATTTTTTGTGTTATTTTATTCGACACAGACATTATTGTTAGAAATGTTGTAAATAATATAAATTATTAAGCTTTTTTTTTAAAAAAAACGTCGATTTAAATTTTTTAAAATGAAGTATTTCGTGAAAAAAATGGCTGTAAACTTAAGTGACACACTATTTCAAAAATATGTGCAATTAATACGCTTCAAAAAATTATATCTGTACTAGTAGGCGCTTTAGGACTATTCATTCTTTCTGGGGCACTCTGTATAAATCAGGAATTAAACTTTCATGTAAATTTTTTTTTAATAATCGGTCGTTAGTTTGTGCACGTTCGCATATTAGTTTGCTTTTAAGTCATAAGAAAGAATAATTGTAAAATATGTAAAGTAAGATGATCAAATGAGATCATCGTAAGATATAGTAAGACACAAGGAGACTACCATCTGAGCGTTAAGATTCTAGAATGACCTTGATTACAGATCATCTAAAAGTTGCTTGCTATAGTATAAGTATACCAATAGATTAAATGGCATACCTTAGAGAATAATCAAAGCAAAGAAATAAGACACAGTACAATTGTGGAAGGAGAGAACTTAATTAGGTCATGGATTTTAGGATGGCATAACTTATAATTGTTACATCGTTCACAAATGGAGCAATTGTAACAATTATTAGTTACTGTTATTAACAACTGCAACTACCAAGTTGTATATCAATGAGCAATTATTTAAGCAATAAATATTATTCAATATTGTATAACTACTTAATAAACAGTAACAATTACAACAAATAAGTAACATCGTTTAGTTATTTTTATAAAATATATAAATACCAAAGATACGAACTATGTTACAAAAGTTAATATAAAAGTGGATATTTCAAGTATCATTATATTAATTGATAAGAATTGAAAACATTTGTCAAGAATTTTTATTTAATATTGTATTGTGCGTATTAATATTAGGATAAAATTAAGAAAAGGGTCAGGACCCCACCTGTTATTTAAAAGAAATGCTAATGCATGCATGCAAAAAACAAAAAAAAATTAATAACAATAACATAAAAGACGCTGTCATAACAAGAATGTTGCATTATAGTTTGAAAAAATATTGTAATGATATCCTTTACAATATTTGTAACATGTTAGTCACATATATTTATTGAGCTGAGCGTAAGCGAAGCGCTTAACCGTTTCGGAGATCTTTTTTGTGTTTAGTTGTCTCCAGAATGCGACGAAATAATTACTTAAAAATTTTCTCATGTATGTTTGAGCCGAACGCGGATGTTATAGCGAAAAAAGATTATAAAATAGTTTAGCGATTCAAAAGTTATCAAAAAAAGATCACTCCAGCCATTGACAATACATTAGAGCTGTCCTGCGACAATATGTGACGACGACAATTGTGACAATAGTCCTAATAAATCGATATTTCCTGTAGCTATTCAGATGAAAGGAGAGGGGCTCAGCTCAACATCCCCCGCGCACTGTTGCCGGATCCTAGTATATATATATAATAAAAGTTTATAACGTAAATTTACCCTAATGTAACTTCAATCAAAATTTTAATTATACTAATAATTCATATTCACTATTAGTCGGTTTATCCTTGAAAGAAATATTTAGGAGATAATTTAATTCATTTGAAATCCCCAAGAAGGGAATTTTAATCAAATCAAAGTAACTGAAGTTGTTAATTAGATTAAATTGTTTGATTGGTTTATATACGTTTGGAATCAGCTCAACTTCCAGAATCTCTCTGTAATTTATATGATACAGTCAATAACTCCGTTATTTATTCGTATCTTAATATATTTGTAACTTTTGATTACTATAAAACCTTTTCTGGTTATATAACTTTACTATTTGTTTTTGTATTAATATCTTTAAAGTTAAGTAAATAGTGTAGTATTCCACTAAATTTAAAAATTAACGAATGTTATTAATCGATGTTTTGTCAAAATTGTATAATCATTAATATGATTGAATTAAAGTTTAGTGTTTTAATTAGACACGTCCAGAATATTTCACTCATGCTTGTTTAAATTCTTTTGAAAATCTTAGAGAGCAAAACAAAACATTAAAATAAATTTAAGATATGGACTTTAAAAACGCACTGAAAATACTTAGTTTATTAACTTATTGATAGTTTTGACTTTTATTTTAGTAACTATAAATATTTGACACATCAACGTACAAATAAACACAGACTTGGGATAAGGTCTAATATAAAGTTGGAACCTACAATATTACAACTTAAAAGAGTTAACGTATAATTAAAATAATTTTCACTTTCAGATTCTGTGACCTGAAAATTAAGTGAAGATTCTTTGATATTTCCTTTAAAAAGATGTGAATTTAAGATAAAGATTGTTAGAATTAATACTAACATACGAGTATTATTCAATAATTAATATCTGACGCATACATGTACAATTACAGTTAATTGAATAAAACGTCAAAATTTTAACTTTCATTTATTTGAAAAATTCTACAAGTTATGCCGTGTAAACAACAACATTTAACATTTATAGTTAATCTCACAGCATGCATAGTAACAGTTAAAACGAGGAACCAACTCGATTACTCGTAAGGGATAAAATAACAGGGATCTCAACAAGACACATCATGAATTGAGTAGATGTAATTTTACACTTACTCTACCATGTATAAAACGAAAGTAATGTTATGATAATACATTTAATCAAACATTCATTTATATGCAAGTTCATATTGTAAATTATTTGAAACAAGCATCATACCATCGGATACTATTCTTCAGAATGTATTTCAGAAATATTTGAGAAAAAATAAGTTCTTTAAGATGACATGTACCAAAAAACAGAACACGGATTACAATGAAAGCAAGAAAGAGATATTCTCTCAGTTTATTGGAAAAATGTTTTTCTTTCAGTGCGTCATATACGCTATGGATATATGAAGATAATATCGAAGTCTATGATCTTATATTTATGTCTTAACATCTTACTCGACATAAATAACATCAGGGATTTCATAGAGTATTTTTCAAATTAACAAAATAAGTTATAACATTAAAACTTTAACAAAATTATTGATATTCATTATAATACTACTTTCATCAATTGGTATTAAGTAGTTTAGGATTTATATTTAATTAACAAAGTCAAAAGATTCCTATGGTTAAACCGGAATCGTCAACTCTTCCGAAATGTGGAATATAGTCTGAAATTGACTATTGTAATTTTTGGTATGTCAGTCAATTTATTCAATAATATCCATCAATATGTTCCGGAATCATTTATTTACAATTAATTATTCAGTGGTCACAATCGAATAAATCTACAATCAGAGATATGTTGATCATTGTGAATTTAGAGAATTTAGCTGACAGTAACAGTTGGCTTTCTGGTTCGACCGAAATTGTGCTAAGCTATGCGTGAAAATGATTAATGTGGTGTGCATTCCCGCAGCCGGTCTACAAGTTTTACATTCTGATACTTTACATATAAGACAACTTATTAAAAGTAATTCGATTTTTGGAAGTCAAATAAGGCCTGCATCTGTTTAGAAAATATAACTCCACGAAAACGCATTTAAATTGTAATACATATCAATTAACTTAGGACAATTAAAATAACGAACAAAAGTATTGATGTTTGATTTATATGATCTGTTACAAGCAACTTTCTCTGCCTCTTAAACTATTTTAATAACATACCTATCCTACCTATCATTAATTAAATGTTTATAATTGTATACCCTTTTGTGTTTTATTATAATTAATTATAGACCAAACGATTACATAGTTTTTTCCTTAAAACGAATTTCTTATTTTCGGAACCAAGATATATACGAGTATATGCTGACTTAGATAATAAGACAGACAAGAATTTATAATCGATTTATTGTACTACAATTACAGCTTTTTTTTTTTATGGAAGAGGAGGGCAAGCGAGCTGGCGGGTCACAGATGACTTGTGATCACCGCCGCCCATGAACTCTTGCAACATCCGAGGATTTACAAGAGTGTTGCCGGCCTTGTAGGTAGGAGTAGACGCCGTTTTTGAAGGTACCCATGTCTAATAATAAGTAATAAACCTATCCTATATTTTGACCAGAACAATAATTTTTGAGTGATACACGAACAAACAAACGCGCAAACAGATTATAACACGTGTGCCAAAAACTTGTACTTCAGTTTTTATTGTTTTGCAATAAACTATAATATCTTGCACTAATTACAATCGAATATAACTGAATTCGGACTCATTTATGATATCTGTATAATTGAATGGATTAGATATTTATTTTTATTTATTATTCACTTACACAAATCTTTGATTTTATTATTTTGTGTAACAATTATTAAAAATAAATGCTGATTTTGATAAATTAATTTCACCCCCTATTAGGATAAGGTAATTGTCCGTAATTTAGGTCCTAAAGTAATAAACCTAAAAGAATCTAAAAGCAGAAAATATAAGTTTTTCAAATTACATAGCTCGAAAAAAAAATTACTGTTTGAAACATTTCAACAATCAAAATTTGTATTTTAGGGCCGTTTCTTTCTATTATTTTTATTTGATTTTTCTAGTAATTTAATCTTTCTTAACCTCTAAAATCAAAGATTTCAGATTTTATTGCTTTTTGCCCATATTGCGTTACATATTACGTTACATGGAATATTTAAATAACTATAATTGGTTATGGAAAAAAGGTATAACGTTAACATTACAAAAGTTAATTCTATATTAAGAGATTTCGGTTATAATCTTCATTAAATAAATAATCAGAAGTAATTTCAACTAAGAACAAAATAAAATGTCATTTAATGTAACCTAACTTCAGACATTCTAATAATTCCATTATATTTTGTATAATTAGATAATGACTTATAATAATACTATCATATGACTGTTATAAGAACGACTAAATACGTTACTCACTTCATAAATTACCTTCAAGATTCAATGTTAAGTTGTTGTGAGTTATTCTTTGTCTATCACAGAGTTAGTCATTTGATGTAAACTATTAAAGCGTGACACCTTATTTAATAACCTTTGTTTACAAAATATTCACTACGAACTAGACACTGTGATTATAAATATTATCAGCATTATTAGAAATTATAAACATTATTATTAGCCCCAGCTACAAGGTTGGCGATTCAGTTTTAGTTAGGTCTTAATTCATGATATCATTATAATATTTCTTTTGCTATTGTTTAATTAAACATATCTAAGAACTCCTGTTGCGTACTTTGTTATGTATTTTATAAAAATAAAAAATTGAATTCTTAAGAAGCGAGTGACCTTCGAAAATACAGTAGCTACGATACTGGAGGAAGGTCACGTAAAAAGCATGAGGACCCCCTGGAGGGCATGTATGAAGAAGTTGATGTCTGTGGCCGAGGCGAAAGAGGTATGCAGAGACCGTAGCGTTTGGCGCTCCGTCGTCTCTGGCTACCCCGCAAGGGATATGGCGTGAAGGTGAAAAAAAAAAAAAAAAAAAAAAAAAAAAAAAAAGAAGCGAAGTACATTTGCTAAATAAGATTTTGGTTTTATTGTTTACTTGGTGCTTCTTGTGTTTTATATTTTACATGTCGAAATTACTTTTCAATGAAAGTGTTTCACTCTTCATCAAATAATAAAGTGGATGCAGTACTCACTCGTGACTTAATGAAGAATATATGGTAATATCTAAAACTTAATATATGACTCCATTGAAACGAGTTTTAAATATTATATTCGTGAACGCCCCGTTTGTTATCAAAAGATAATTTTAATTTAAATGACTAGCTGATTGTTCTGTTAATTGACTTTCCTTTAACATTCAAAATACTTAATTTTAATTAACAGACTCAATACACGACACTAAAATTGGTCTCAATATTCTTGAAAATGCCAAGAAGCTTTTACAACATAAAGTTATATTAGTTCATTGTCAAATAGTGCAAGTTTTACATAAAAATAAAACTTGTATTATTTAGCAGAGACGATGCACAGCATCTGTGAGAGTGCGTTGTATATTTCCCTCAATTGACTTCCGGTTCTCAACTCTGTTCACGTCATATATTCAACCAATCAGCTTCAACTTCCGGTGGTCACGTGGTCACGAGGCGAGGTCGCTAATGGCGAACGAACTTACCTCATAGAAGTCTCTTACCAGGAGGCCTGAAATGGATGCTGTGCATCGTCTCTGCTAAATAATACAAGTTTTATTTTTATGTAAAACTTGCACTATTATTCGGCATGTGACGATGCACAGCATCTGTGAGAGACGTGTTTGTATCTCCTGGTGACCACAGACGACGCTATGTGAGAATATAGTATTTACTGAAAATAAAACAAAGGATAACACTGGTTGAATGTTAATCAATAAAACGGAATTGGCTTCAGTACATACTATATAATCAATTAAAGTTTGACAACAATGAAATTATAATAATCAAATCGTTAATCAGTAATTTATTATAAAATTATAAAATATTTTTCAGATTTCTTAAATTGGTTCAAAATTATTGGAGAGATTACTCATGTTGGGTAAAGTTTGAACCTTACCAATAATCTCTTTACAATAATATTTCGCAAAGGTATTTGATCTGCGCCAATTACCACGAGAAATAATATCCTCAATAGGGAGATTTTCAAACCAATTTAATGAAACTACAGCCGAGCGCACGCTTCCAGGAGACGCAGTAATACCTGCATCCTTAAGTAAGCTCTTTATCCAATTACCGATAACGGTTCGCGATGCACTTCGAATAGGGCTTCTAATAGTCACAAACAAGGAAGCATTACACTCGGCTGTGCGTCTCTGCATACCTAGAGTCAAAACTCGCCTTAACCAACTAACTGGACATAACTTTTCGTCAGGGTGACGATAAAGTTTCCAACCTGATTGCCTATATGTTGCTGTGTCCGTTTTCAATCCGAAGGCCGGATACAAGATGATATGATCATCATTGTCAAAGTAATGACCTGACCAGATTCTAAGTAATGTAAGGTCATGAACGCGTCTCCCAGACGCTAACAATAAAAGGCAAGCCAAACGACGTGACGCCTCGAAAAAGGATAAAGGACGATCAACAGGATTCGTCTGAAACCAGGCAATCAGATTACTCGGGTCCCAAATTGGGGGTTTCTCTGGCTTAGGGGATTGAAGAGAAATAGCTTTAAGAATATGTTGTACTAAAAAATGTGAATTCAAGTTTTCATTACCCGATGTTTGGCCAAATGTTAAGACTACAGACTTATGAAGTAATATCGTAGAATAAGACAATTTCTCTTCAATATACAGGTAAGCTAAAAATTTTGATAAGCTGACACAATCTGGAGTAAGAAAATTAAAATTATGGGTTCTACACCAATTGACCCACCGTGACCATGCAGGTCTGTAAGTTTTTAGTGTGGAATTTCTCCAACTAGAAGTTAATAAGGACTTTTCTGCTACTGACCAGTTATCAATTATCTCATTCCAGCCGCTATCTTCCAAACGTAAAGGTCCATGTCCTGAACTCGAGGAGGTGGAAGGCCAGTGCTGTGGTCTACTAGCACTTGTGGAAGGTTGTTGATCTTTAATGGTCTGCCCAGAGCCCGACGACGAAGATCCGGTAACCAATAAGCTCTCTTCCACATCGGTGCTATGACGAGGAAGACACCTCGAGCGGAATTCAGGTGGTGCAGCACTCGCGGTATTAGACTGGGAGGTGGAAATACCCAGGCTAGCCGAAATATCCATTGCCGACTGAAGGCGTTGTAGAATTGAGCTGACGAGTCTCGATAATCTTTGGTAACATACCGTCTCACAACTCTGGTCTCCCTGGAGGCAAAAAGGTCTATTTCTGGAACTCCAAACCTCTGGAAAATGCGTCTGGCAGCAGGCTGCAACAGGTGCCACTCGGATGCCACTTTTCCTCGAGATAGTCTGTCTGCAATGCCGTTGAACTTTCCTGGCAGGTACTCCGCAGTCATGGATATTTTGTGTTTGTCCAAAAGGTATAAAAGTTGATAAGTCATCCGAAGTAGTGGTATCGATCGAGTCCCGCCTTCGTTTCGAACGTAAGACACGACTGTCCGATTGTCGGATTGCAGGTTCAGATGACGACCGTGTAAGCGAGATCGGAAGTGTGTGATGGCTGCTATGATGGCAAACATTTCCTTTTGATTGCAGTGCCAGTTCAGTTGGTCTGCTCTCCATATCCCTGATACTGAGATATCGTCCAGTTGTGCTCCCAACCCGTAATCTGCCGCATCGGTTGTCATAAAATGTTGAATCAACCTTGAATGAAGGCAACTCCGGGCTACAACGGGATTTTGCAAAACCGCTAGCCACCATTCCAAATCCTTGGAGATCGATAATGGGATGCTTACCGGTTTCCGAGCCGCGCGCTGAGATAGAGTTCGCAAATGAATCTGGAGTTGGCGGCAGTGAAGACGACCTCTTGGAATTACGAAATTGGCGAAGTTGAGAATACCTAAAATAACTTGTGCCTCCTTCAGGGATATTTTCTTTCTTTGAATTATTCTCTTCGATACTGATACTATCCTGCGAGTCTTTTTCTGTGGTAAGCACTTGAAATTTTCTATGGTGTTCCATGTGATCCCTAGAAACTATCTGTTGGGATGGAACTGTGACTGATTTTTTGTAATTTATTGTCCATCCTAACCCTTCCAGCACTTGAATTGTCAATTTCACTTGAGACTGAAGTAGAATTTTTGATTGGCATGTTATTAAGAAATCGTCTAGATATACCAGAAGTCGTAAACCTTTGGATCGAAGATACTGCGCAACCCAGTTGGTCAACGCTGCGAAATTTTTTGGTGCACATGATAGGCCGAATGGCAAGCAAGTCATCTGCAAAATTTTTCGATCGTAAATTAACCTGAGGAACCGTCGATGGCTCCTTGCAATGCTCAAGTGAAAGTAAGCTGAAGAAAGGTCTATTTTCACCATCCAGTCTTCCTTCTGTAAGAAGTGAGGTATTTGAAAATGAGACACAATCTTGAAGGGTTTTGGAACAATATAACGATTTAGGCGTTTCAGGTTGAAAATAGGCCTCTTTGATCCGTCGTCCTTCTTTGTGAGGAACATTGTCGAAAAGAAGCTCGATCCTGCAGCACGCCGATCCACAACTTCTAGAACGCCATGTCCTAAGAGTTCTTTGACCTGGACTGACATTTGTGGTGACTGGGCAGTTTCGAACCGTCGCAGTATTCCCATAGGTGGATGGGTGAGTGTTGGCTTGGAGGTAAATGGCAGACGCATTCCCATAATCATTTTGAGAAGGGCCTTCGGAGCCCGAAGCATCTGCCACTGCCTCCGATACGCTCGGAGACAGCCCCCGTAGAAGTGGTGTGGCCGCAAGTCATTTTTCATATTGTTTTTTACTTGACATCCTGTCTTTGCTAAAGTACTTCTTATTGTTGCTGGACTGCTTGGTTGTATTCGACTGGGCCTTGTACTTCCTGGAGTTGGTATCGTTGTCCTTGTGGCGAAAGGGCTTATTATATTGTGGCAACTCACGGGAATTGTGTTTATTTGATTTAGTTGGAGCCTTGGATATATTGTTCTCCGATTTATTTTTATCAGATCCAAACCATGGACTGATCCATTTATCTAAGCCGCCCGTGTTTTGAATGTAAGCGCCTTGTAGATTTTCATCAAATAAACACTCCGAACTCGGGGGGATCTTACGCAGACTCTCCCGAAGGTTCTTGTTAGAAATTTCGCTTAGGATACGATCCCTGCGATTTTCAATGTATTCAGCTCGTTTTCCGCAAAGTAACTGTACAATTTCCTCACTAATTTTATGAAATTTAGATGAGGGTAGAAATGATTCTGAAATTTTATCAAAAATATTGGATGAAGATAAAATAACATTTTCAGAAGCCGTCCAATTAATAAACTGCTGCAGGCTCTGATTAAGTATTTCACGTTGAGAAATTAAAGCATTGCTAAGGGCTGCCAACAAACGCTCGGAGCTTGCTGTATATTCTTTGCCCTTAATAAATTGTCGAAGTTCATCATTTATTTCGAGTTCGACAAATCCCGGTGTAGCATTATGAATTTTTAACGCGTCTGCATAACGTACGTCCTTCCATGCCGAATCCCCGAATTTTTGCAATACTTCTAGACGTTGCACATGAGCGGGATCGGCGCGCGGTACTTTAGGGTCCTTAAGGCACGTGTTAACAATGCCTAAATTCAATCGCGGAGCCTCACGTGACATGACGTTCGTCGCGGGTACCGGGCGACTAAAGCTAAAATCTAACGGTCGTGAAGTACTAGGCCCGGGCAATTCTAACGCGGTGGCCCGTTTCGACGACCCGTTAGTGTATGTATTATCCGGAACCGAATTAGACGGAAGCACGTTTTGCATCAAAATGTTTGTTAATACAGTTACTTGATTAACAAGATTAAGAATTTCAGAAGACTCACCGACTTTTCGCCGTTTTACCTCAAAATCTGAAGTATCTGAAGAATCCGATTGCGATGATCCCAATTCACTAGGTGTTGGCCGTTTACGGCCAGATATTGGAGGGTAGTTGTTGCCCGCTTCCATGTCACGATTGGAATCCCCATCATTGAAATTTGCACTATTATATTGTTCGTCGCTCATGTTGTAAGTGATACTTATAATTCTTAAGCAACAATATAATATAAATAATTATTTCACGAACACTTTTCGATGTGTCTTGGTCGGGAAATAACGACGCTATGTGGTAAGTTCGTTCGCCATTAGTGACCTCGCCTCGTGACCACGTGACCACCGGAAGTTGAAGCTGATTGGTTGAATATATGACGTGAACAAAGTTGAGAACCGGAAGTCAATTGAGGGAAATATACAACGCACTCTCACAGATGCTGTGCATCGTCACATGCCGAATAATTATTAATTAGGAGCCAAATCAAATTGCCTTTGAAACAGTCGGAGAGTAACATTTTACGAATTTTTAAATTATACTATCAATATTAATTGAAAATTTATCAATATTCTAATTAAAATAACTGCTGTGAAGCAGAAAAAGTAATATATGGGTGCGTAAACAATTTAATGACTACAGATTTTTAAATAATGATTTATGATTTTATATATAGTAGGTTTGTCTGAGTTTGGCTTAACAACATTATTTTAATTTTATTTCTTTTGAGATATTTGAATGTTTAATAAACATCTTACCTTTTAATAAAAATTGTGAGTGATATGTAATTTTAAATATAAGATATTAAACTATTTATTAAATCTTTTTTATTTACAATTTTTGTATTTTTCACTTATTCGAACTATGTGCCTGCGGCTTTACTGGTATCAAAAAAATAAATTTCATCCTTCTTTACGTCGCTTTAGGGATTGATCACGGTGTTTTTATCCTTTTATTATAATTAATATAAATGCTCTGACTTTTAAAAATTACCTAGTGTATTATTATAAGAATCTTTCCACCTCTAAATAAACACCGAAGCTTCCGAAACATAAGAGTATTTTCCATTTTGAAATCTGTAAGAGAATCAAAATTTATTTTGTATTTTTAAATATTATAGATATTTTAAAAGTTATTATAAGTGAGCGGTAAGAGAGACAGGGGGAGGCTTCGAGTGACCTTCGAAAACTCAGTATCTATGATAAGCATCATAGATACTGAGTTTTCGAAGGTCACTCGAATAAGATCACGTAAAAAGCATGAGGACCCCCCGGAGGGCATGTATGAAGAGGTTGATGTCTGAGGCCGAGGCGACAGAGGTATGCAGGGACCGTAGCGTTTGACCATTCCGTCTTCTCTGGCTACCTCGCAAGGGATATGGCGTGAAGATAAGTAAGTAAGTAAGTAAAAGTTATTAACTTGCAAAGTAAATCAATAATATTTGTATAGATTAGAAGAATAATAACGTTGACTTAATAATATCTAGTTGTTATACAGGTGTCCAGGAAACAATGGATAACCTCTGAAAGTCTATAGTAGAACTAAAGGCAAGTCCGAAAAATATTTTAAAAAATTAAAAAAAATTATAAATTAACCCTTACATTGCTAGAAAAATGGCGCTTTAAAAAAGAACATATTTTTTTTTGACTGATATCATAGTTTTACTCGTAACGAGGTCAAATTAGTTAAAATCATAAATATTTTATACTTAAATATTTATTATTAACCGTATCAGTAAATAACTATCCAAAAACATAGCTAAGTGTAGCATTATTTTCAAAAAATAATGTTAAACTATTGTTTAGTGTAAAATTTTTGAAGAAATATTTTTGATTTGGAACTTTGAATAGCTCTGGTGTAAAAAAAAAATATGAAAGCAACAGTGACCAATCTCTTTAAAATATTCCTGGTTAAATGATGTTTCTAAAAAGATGTAATATGTTTTTATTGCAGCGAAAGAATATTGAACTATTGTTATTAATGTGTACAATGGGATAATTATTTAATACTAGTAAATTTAAAAACATACGAAAAAAACAAAAAAATATGATTTTAATTGATTTACTGCATACAAATTACAATAATTTAGAATATACAAATGCATTTATTCTGAAGGCAGAATGCCTGGTGGCGGTGTAGGTGGTGCTGGCCCCGGAAGGATTGGTCGCCTTGCCATCGAAAAAGATGTTCTCAATGAAACTGAGCAAGACCCTACTAGGAGATTGACTAACATCCGCATGAATATATAAATATAAAACGTAAAAATGTAACAAACATTTCACTATGTAAACAGCTAGATAAGGTATTTTTAAACATTGGTTTTCATGAAGTATATTATAAAATAAATGATTTAAATATATTTATTAACATTTAGTATTGTAAAGTATAATGTATGTACATCGAGGATAAATGACGAATGAAAAATGTTAATGTCCGTTACGTGAACGGAAATATGACCGACCATTAAGGTTTAACATTTACCACTCTAATTATAATACATATTTATGTTATTCCAATTTCAATTTGCTGCTTTTTATGACCATCCACTACTTTCCACTGCTTGACATGAGACTTTTTTATTATATTTGACATTAAAGGTGGGTTAAAAGCTATTATTTTAATGTATTCGTAGAACATGTGACATACAACTGTACATATTACTCCAACCTTACTCGTTTTGCCAAAGTTTGTGTCTTTTCGAAGAAGTTAAATATGTTGTCGTCGTTCCAGATTTCAAGCACGTAGTAAGTACGTTAGAAAATGCTTTCGCATTTTTATGTTTCAAGAATTCCTCAGCAATGCGGCACAAATGTACAATTAAGTATAAAAATGTTACCATAATTATATTACAAATAAATATTCATATTACATATTAATAACTCACGAGACCGAGGCTTCTTTATATTGCTACTATATGCTGAAATAATCTTCCAGCATCTACGTGATTTAAAAACATAAACAACAAATTTGGTACAACAGGCATACACTTTCTGATTCTGCTTGGTTTCACACTTCACACAGTTTTCTGACGTACACAAGCGATCACTGGTATTGATTCAAAGTGGAAAAGATATAAAAAGGTAAAAAAATAAATAAATAATTTCATTTAATTTGATTTGTTTTGCTTGAGACGTATTTGGACTTGTACGGTATTCATATACAAGTGTAATGCTAAATTAACATGATCTTTTAATGAGTTTAACTTATAGAATAATGAACACGAACAAAACCTAAGTGATCATTAATATTGCAGATGCAGATTTAAAATATCTTAAAATGTCATTTCGTTAATGAAAAAATTGTCCTATGCAATTTCATGTTATATATATTTCGAAAGCAATTTAACTTGTTATTTATTTGGGAGCACGTTACCCCGAGGGCCAATGCGGAGTCACTAACTGTACCATGTTATATCGCTTTGTAAGCTGATTAGGTTTTTGTTTATTCGTTGGTTCCCAAATCAGAATAATAACGTTAAACTGAAATTATTTTGTGCCAACTTCGACTAATAATGTTAATTATTTTCAAATTAATAAATTGAAACTAGAAATATATTATATTATTCTCTTCATCACATTTGACATTGTTTAGATGAGAAGTAATTAAAATAAATTCATCAATAATGAATATAATAAACTTGACCGACATTATTAATACTTTTTAGCTAACAGTGTAGTCTACTAAAACAACATTAAAATTAATTAACTATCATATTAAATAGTTAAAACGTCATACTAAATTTTAAAAACATAAACATTATACTGGCACTAGTTATGTGTATATCCACTGACAAAACTCCTGATATGAATTTTGCGACGAAAAAAACCACGAACATTTTTATTCACAAACGTAAACAAACACAAAAAATTGTGAATGTGCTCGAAACGTTGCACAAATTGCATTTTTGTTTTTATTTTATTAGATTGATCAAGGCAATTTGGTAACACATTCACATTTTTTGTTTGTATTTTTTTTTTGTTTGTTTTTTTGTTTGTTTGTTTGTTTGTTTGGCAACGTTCCGAACACATTCACATTTTTTGTGTTTGTTTACGTTTGTGAATAAAAATGTTCGTGGTTTTTTTCGTCGCAAAATTCATATCAGGAGTTTTGTCAGTGGATTCGCTTTCGTCACTCGGTATTTACTTCGTTGAGAAGTTTTTGTTTTGATATCAATAGTTTTGTAAAAGGATTGGAAACAAAATGCTGTGCGATTATTTTTCATGCAAATATATACTCATTTATTTGACCAACACATGGAACTATCTATAATGATATGAGGGACTCTCGTAGGGCCTTTAAAAACAAAATTAAATGGTGCCAAGACAATTCAGAACAGATTAAAATGGACATACTGGCTACGTCATATAGAAACAAACATTTTGGAAAATTCTGGCAACAAACAGACAAACTGAATACAAGATCGAATATTCCGGCTGAAGTAGGGGGAGTGAGCGGTTGCCGTAACATAGCAAATATGTTTAAAACACAATTTACAGTGGATCCCTGTGAGATCAATTTCGCCGAGGCTGGCAGGGGGGATATCATAAATAATGGGGAAAGCTTTGTACGTTTCACGTCTAGCGAAGTAGTAGATACAATAATGGGTATGAAGCGTGGAAAGTCGCCTGGACATGATGGCCTGAGTGTTGAGCATCTGCGACACGCTGGTGTGCACCTTCCTAGAGTCCTAGTTTTGTTGTACAATATTTGTATAAGCCACGGCTTTCTGCCGGACTCGATGACAAGGACAATAGTCGTGCCTATAATCAAGAATAGGGCGGGGGATGCGGCGGACAGAACCAACTACAGACCGATATCTCTTGCTACCATCATAGCCAAAGTGCTTGACGGCTTGCTTGATACTCAATTTAGCAGAACAATTAACATACACGATGCGCAGTTCGGTTTTAGATCAGAGCTGTCAACTGAGAGCGCAGTATTGATAGAAAGACCCATGTGTTTGCGTGTTTTTTGGATCTGTCGAAGGCATTTGACCTCGTATCCTATAAAATTTTATGGCATAAGCTTGAAAAGGATAGCAGTTTAAGACCGGAGTTGATATCACTATTAAAGTACTGGTATGGTGCCCAAAGTAATGTGGTAAGATGGGGTGATGCACTTAGTGAACCATATAAATTAGGGTGTGGAGTAAGACAAGGGGGCCTGACGTCACCCAGATTGTTCAATCTTTACATAAACGGGCTCATAGAGAGGCTTAGCGGGGCAGGCGTCGGTTGTTCGATAGATGGCGTAATGATGAACAATTTTAGTTACGCAGACGATATGGTTCTGTTGAGCCCGTCGGTCAGTGGTCTTCGAAGACTGATAAAAATCTGTGAGGAATATGCAAAGGAGAATGGACTGAGGTATAACGCTAAAAAGAGCGAAATTTTAATTTTTCGAGGAATAAACAAACAGTTAAATTTCATTCCTAAAATACATCTGTGTCGGACTTCTCTGAAACTAGTATCTGAATTTAAATACCTTGGTCATATTGTGAATGAACGCCTGGGTGATGATAGTGATATCGAGAGGGAGCGCAGGGCTCTGTCGGTTAGAGGCAATATGTTGGCCCGTAGGTTTGCACGGTGTTCGACACAGGTAAAATTAATATTATTTAAAGCCTATTGCCAGTCCTTTTACACGTGCAGCCTATGGGATAACTATACGCGGCGGACATATAGCGCACTGCGTGTTCAGTACAACAATGTGCTGAGGGCTTTGTTGAGGAAGCCTCGATACTGCAGTGCATCGGCAATGTTTGCGGAGGCTCGTGTAGACGACTTCTATGCGATAATACGAAAGCGGACCGCGTCCGCAATGACAAGATTACTGAACAGCTCCAACAGTCTTCTCAGCATATTGGCGTTAAAGCTAGACGCTCCCCTCTGGAGGTCCTGGGATAGTGTACACGTAGCATCGAAGCGTAGCGTATACTGACTGTAGGAGTATAGCGTTGAGTTATTTGAAGAATTAAAAAAAATAATAATAATTAGAACGACGATTTCCATGAATTTTATTTTATTTAATTTCTTTAATAGTATTTTATGATTTTAATTATATTTGATTTGAATTTAATTTATATGTATTTGAATTGAATTTATATTTAATTTTAATAATTTTATGAATTTTGTGCATTTTATTAATTTTATTTTTCTGTATAATTTGAGATTGTTATGTTGAATACTAACTACGAGTACTATTATAACATTAGTTACTTAAGTTAAAATGTTACTAACACTTATGGATGAATTATCTGAAATAAATTGATTTATTATTATTATTATTATTATTTGGAATAGTTGCCTCTGACAAAATGAGAGTATTTTGGCTCAGAGGATGAGCGTTGTAATGACAAAGACGAGACCTCGAGTTCGATTCCCACAGGTGCCCGAATTTTTTCATATGATTTTTTCAGTTTCCATTTATTTTTTTAATTCATTGCTTCAAAACAGAATTTCTTCAGTATTCGGATTTTTTTCTGTAAATTTTGTTTTATTGTTACAGACGGCAATGCGTTAGTGAGTTTATTCATTGTTTATTGTTGTTATCATGTGTTTATTACTGTGCAACTAGCATTGAATTTTAACCGTGTTGTGAGTACGATTCTGGCTTTAAAAGTCATTTTTTGGCCATTTTTGGTCATTTTTCATGATTTTTTGAACTTGTCACGGCCATATCTCAAAATAACGAGTTTTCCCAGATATAAGCTATACACCAAATTTTAGCTCTAATTTGGGGCTACGAATGAGGAAATTTTCGAAAAAATCGTTGGCGCCGTTTTCGAGAAAATGGCCGATCTGTCCCCGGCCAGTTGGCTATTTTTTGCCTTTTGACCAAAAATGTCACGCCAACAAATGTTTTTGCCATTAAAATGGATATTATTCAAAAGATGAGCTTGACACCTTTCCAATGATGCCCAATCTGTCAATGTACGTCAACTGGTTTGGCCACAGTCCCTGTACGAAAAATGGCCATTTTTGGCCTTTCGAGGGCTGGCCACGGCCAACATGGCGGCCAAATCGAAATGTCGTAGAACAAAAAAGTCTTAGTTTTTGATGTACTTTAATCCCTGAAAGTTTTAACAAAATCAGTTGAAACTACGAATATACCCACAAACGGACAAAGTAATCATCGATGGAGGCGCCAGTCAAAATTTTCAAAATGTCATATCTCATCAACCGGTGGTCGGATTTTGGCGTTTTTGGGCTTGTTGAAAAGGTCTTGACGAGGACCTTTAGGAATTTTCAAGGTGGAAATAAGTGATTTTATACTGGTGCGGAGCCAAAAACTAAATTTTAGTCTCATTTTTCAAACGGCCGTAGAGGTGAGGCGGTAGGTACATTGCTAAGTGTAAATGCATTTTCTGGGTCTATGGGCCAAGGGCTTTCTAAAAATACCACACTCATACCAGAAGGTCTCCTGTATAAAAAAATCGATATTGCGCGTATATATACAGAGTTAGACTTTCAGCACTATGGGTGCTTTCGTCACTCTGAGCTAGCTAACGCCCGCTTTGATATATATAAAGATTTTTAACTTGAAAGAATTTGACGTCATTGAAAACCTTTTAAAGAACTCAGACAGAGAAATGAAAACAAACAACCGTCGTTGACATCTGACCTAATTTTTTGACCTCTTAGTATTTTTGTAAATAAAAAATAGTAATAGTGCTGCAATTAAGTGTTATTTAAGACTATTAGTGATTTGCTGTCACCATCGGTACTGTGCAATATAATTTGACGAATAATTCGTTATATTAAGACTGTTACAGTGTTGTGAATTTATTGACTATCAGCTGTGAGATACAATATACCCACACAAAATTTTATGACATTGTTCTCGGTTTATGTGAGTGTTTAGTGATAATAATAATAATGATAATGATATTTTATTTGACTTCTTCAAATATTTTATAAACGAACTACATTAAACTAAAGTTAAACCTTTTATTAACATTATAATTATACAAAGATTGTGAATAGCTCCATCTAGTGGCCATCTTACTATTAACTGTCTATTATATTTTATACGGTACAATTACATATCAAAGACTTCACCGATTGTTTCTCGGAGATTGAATCGGACGTCGAACTACGGTTGGCTGCAGTCAAAACAGAAGTGGATATCGACGCAGAACAATACAAAATAATGGTTTTAAAATTGTCATCTGAATCCCGCGCTGCCATATCTAAGATTGTCAACATCACAGAAGAGGTCGCTTTATCTATTGACAATATTTTATCAATTTTGGCAAACCATATTAATAAGCAAGAGAATAAGAGTTTAATTGGAAATAACTTAAAGACCGTAAGAGAAATGGGAAAGAAGAAAGAAGAAAGTTTTTCATAAAAGACAATATGAAGGTCTCAATTTCGTTTATAACAAAATAAATTAAAATAATATTTACTCTGTGTATCGTATTAAGTTGAAATAGTAATTCAATATTTATGAATCATTTTTTACATTTTTAAAGCCTCAATATTAATTTTAATTATTATTATTGAATTGAATTGAATTAATTGTAATATTAATATTGGTAATTGTTATTTGCATCTTTTGTAATTGTATGATTGTTATTAATGAATGTATTGAAAATATTTAATTTATTATTGTTGTTACTGTTATTTAATTTTTTGTAATTGTTATGTTGTTTCGTGTTTGTATCGGTGAGGGATACAAGTTTTATTATTGCGGGAATGATGGAAAAAAGAATGGTGTTGGAATTATGCTTAATGAGAAATTAAAAGAGTGTGTGACGGGGGTGAACAGGGTGAGTGATAGCATCATTGCTGTAAAAATTATTTTTGAAGGTTTAATCATTAATGTATTAAGTGTGTATGCTCCTCAAACCGGATGTGATGATAGGATGAAAGAGAAGTTTTGGGACAATTTTGATAATGTGATGATGGATGTTCCGGACAATGAGCAAATATATGTAGGGGGTGATTTTAATGGGCATGTGGGATTTATGAATGATGGTTATGAAAGAGTACATGGTGGTTGGGGTTTCGGTCACCGTAATGACGAGGGTGAGGCCTTGCTGGAGGCCGAGCTAGCCTTCGATTTGGCTATATCCAACACTTGGTTCAAAAAGAGGGAAGAACACCTAATTACATACAAAAGTGGCCGCCATAAGACGCAGATTGATTTTTTCTTAATAAGAAGAAATAAAATCAATTGCGTCAAAAACTGCAAGGTACTGCCGGGCGAAAGTGTAGTCTCACAGCATAGGCTCCTCATCATGGAAATTAAACATGTAGTGCGTACAAATATGTACAAGAAACGACCCCCACCTAAAATAAAATTGTATTTATTAGAGAAGGAAGAATGTGCGAGTAAATTTAAAAAAAGAGTGACAGACAAAATTATAAATATGAGTAGTATAGAAGGAAAATCCTTGAACGATAGTTGGAACGAAATAGCGGGATGCATAAAAACTGTGGCAAAGATGTATTAGGTGAAACGAAAGGAAAAGGTGTGATAAATAAGGAAACGTGGTGGTGGAATGGAGATGTGCAAAAGATTCTGAAAGAGAAGAAAGATACGTTTAAGCAATGACAGGAAGTACCGGATGATAATGAAAGTATGAAAGAGGAGATGAAAATGTTATATAAAAGATGTAAGAAGAGAGCGAAAGTAGCTGTAGCCATTGCTAGAGCTGAAGTGCAAGAGGAGTTATATAGGTCGCTAGAGTTTCCTGCAGGTCAACAGGAACTCTACCGCATAACAAAGCGTAGGGAGAAGAATGCTAGAGATGTCGTACATGTAAAATGCATAAAAGATGATACTGGAAGGGTGTTGATGAGAGATGAAGATATAAAAAAGAGATGGAAGGTATATTTTGAAAAATTAATGAATGAAGAAAATGATTGGAGTGGAGCTTTGAAAAATCAGCCGGTAAATAAAGGATTAGTGAAAGAAGTGACCGATGATGAAGTGAAAGCGGCTGTGCAAGGTATGAAGAATGGAAAAGCTGTAGGGCCGGATGCGATACCAGTATGGAAGGTTTTAAATGAATATGGGTATAAGTGGCTGGCTTTATTTTTCAATAAGTTGTTGCATGAAGAAATGATCCCTGATGAATGGTGCAATAGTGACCTAGTGCCCATTTATAAAAATAAAGGTGACATACAAGACTGCAACAGTTATCTATACCCCATAAAGCTCATGTCACATACTATGAAAGTGTGGGAGAAAGTGATAGAGAAAAGAATGTGAGACGAGAGTGATGTTTCGGAGAACCAGTTCGGGTTTATGCCTGGTCGGGGTACGACGGATGCTGTATTCGCTCTTCGTCAGTTGAGTGAGAAATACAGACGAGCCCATAAGAACCTGCACATAGTGTTCGTTGATCTCGAGAAGGCATACGACCGGGTTCCCCGTAATCTGATATGGTGGGCTTTGAAAGAGAAGGGTATACCTGGGAAGTATGTGGAGTTGGTTCGTGCAATGTACAGTCGATCTAGTACACAAGTCCGGTCGGCCGCTGGAAACACCGACAAGTTCAATATGCCAGTAGGTTTACATCAAGGGTCGGCTCTGAGTCCCTACCTCTTCTTGTTGATAATGGATGCTCTGACATTGTACATACAGGAAGAGGCACCCTGGTGCATGCTATTTGCTGATGATATTGTTCTTGTCGGCGAGGATGGAATTGAGATGCAGAGTAGACTGGTAAAATGGTAACAAAAGCTGGAGAGTGTCGGTCTGAAAATAAGCAGAACAAAAACAGAGCACATATTCTGCGATTTCAGCGGTGTCTCCGGTTTTGTTCCTATTTTGTTCGACGGAGTACCGTTATCAGTCTGCTCAGAGTTTCGCTATCTTGGTTCTCTGATTCAAAGCGATGGCAATATTGACCGGGACGTAAAGCACAGAATCAACACGGGATGGATGAAATAGCGACAAGTCACTGGGACGACATGTGATGCCCGAATTCCCCTTAAACTAAAGGGGAGAATCTATAAAAACTTCATTAGACCTGTCGTTATGTATGGATCTGAGTGCTGGGCGATGAAGGTGATGGATGAAAAGCGTTTGCATGTAACGGAGATGCGAATATTAAGATGGATGTGTGGGGTGACAAGAAAGGATAGAATAAGAAATGAGTATATTAGGGGAAGCTTAGGACTAGCACCAATGACAGCAAAAATTAGAGGTAGCCGTCTGTCATGGTATGGGCATGTTATGAGGAGGGATGAAAGGCACGTGACCAAAAGAGTGCTAGGTATGGTAGTGGAGGGATGGACAGGTAGAGGACGGCCGAAGAAAAGATGGATGGATTGCGTGAAAGACGATATGGAGTAGAAGGGAGTGTGCACAGAGATGACGAGTAACAGGAGAGTATGGAACGAAAAAACATACTGTGCCGACCCCAAAATGGGATAAGGGCAGGAAGATGATGATGATGAGACAGAGAAATGATAATGAGTTCTACTTATAGCATTGACTTCTCTCTCTTTCTCCGTGACTATTGTGAAATAATTGAAATACAAGTAATAAGTATACCAAGTAAGTTTTATCTAATGTACAACCACACAATATTTTATTAAAGTATATTTTGGTAATATAGTACATATATAATATACTTCTATCTATTGAGAGCTTTAAATATAATATTATAAATAAATACTTATCCTTAGAAATGATGACCTCTTCAATGGACAGACTAAATATGAATAATATGGTTTAAAGAACTCCAATTGTTTTAATATATATTTCTTATCAAGAATACAATAAAATGATACATATGAAAATGCGAAAGTCTACGAAATCTTAGAGTGTTTGGTTAAAAAGCCCAAACTTTCCTAAACACATTTTCACTCGTGCTCAAAAAGTTTCCGCCAACTATATTAGAAGATAATAAATACTTAAATATTTGTAAAGTTAATATAAGTATTTATATATATAAATACTCATACATTTCCGTAAAATATTTTTTTTTTACCATGTTTAAAACTACTGGTCCCATCCGGGAAAGAAAACGACTATAGTACTTATAAATTTCTAATACTGTAATTTGATGTAATTCCATATATATATATATATAAAATAAGGTCAAAGATTACTGTAATATTTTGTAAATGATATTATTGTCACTACTAATTTATACACGAAATAAAATGACAAACAAAATTAAAAAGCTTTTTAGTATTTTGGATATGACAAACTGCTACGACGTTATATTGCTCTTTATGTGAAATATAAATATTTTATAAAAACATAACGCGGTAACGGGGTTTAGTGGAAAAATATGCGGCAATATATTATTGTAATGTACATTTTTTATATGTTTTTGTTATAAAAGAAAATATTTCTATGAAGAAATTTGTGATAAAAAAGGATGAAGGTTAAGATAACAATTCTATTTAAATTTACCACTTAGATCCAGTCTACGTATTGAATACTCGACTACTACTACTTTGTACCATTGATTTCACAGGCTTTTTAAAGGTAGGTCCATTCATACGTGATAGACTAGAGAGTAGTGACTATATGAAATGATCATTATTGTGATATTATCAGCTACCACAGACATTTAAACCAGCAGTTGTTTTACGCAATTTAAAAGATAGTAAAGTAATATGAGTAAAGAACACCCGCAGTAATCAGCTGCTTTTCTTGTTTAAAAAACCAATGCTTTGACCCTTAGGAATTATACGTAGAAGAATATATGATCATCAAATATTAAATATCATATTATATATTATGCATTGTGAAATTTTCATCAATGTTAACAGTTCAGGTAAAACATACTTTTATTCCAGAGTAGTTGTTGCTTGCAACGTCATTTGCTTTAATCAAATAATAAATGTACCATATATTTATACAAATCCAAAAAAATTGGTTATATTTAGTTTCGTATTTTACTTTAAATTTAAATCATATTAATAATACTATTTTGAGTTCAGTGTGTGTGTCTCTATTTAACATGCAGCGAAGTCTTGTTATGTATAAAACATATGAATTAAGTCTGCAATATTAAAATGCCATATTGCCGTTAATTATTACTGTCCAATAGAGTGGTTCATAAAAATTCACATCGAACGAGTCTCTCGTAATTGCGAAGCGTATCCGTGCCAAGTCATTGACCTATAAAATTATCAAACCTTTAATACTTGCCATTCAATCAAATAAAATGTAACAATTACAGAACAGAAAGTAAAAGAGAGTATAGTACACACACACACACACACAGAGCACAATAATAATGGTTATTCCAAATATTTTAACAACAATCTTTAGTCAGTCTCAGCCTATCTTTTAAAGCTATCACAATATTTCGCAAATCTTTTGTAGAATGTCAAATTCTCAACCATTTACATAATACAAAATAGCGATAATATTGCTTAGGAGTCGGGTTCATTATTATTTTTTAATATGTAAATGAAAATAAATTATTTTACAAGTTGTCGGTATCAAAACCATAAATACATTTTTGTAAATACCTCCTCAATTATGTCTCAGTATTTAGAGAGGTACGGGTATTGTCTTATTCAATTCATATAAAGTCTAGCAAACTCAAGAAAATATAGAGAGCATTAAATATTCAAATAGTTAAAGTTATGCAGAGAATTCGAAGACTGAAATAGTATTTTCTGAACTGATAAAGTTTTACGATACACTTAGCGATTCGTCATAATATCCTATACTTTTTAAAACCATTAAAAATTATTAAAATAGTGATTCCTGCAATTAGGCATGGTCATCAAAACACAAGCTCATACTAATTGTCTACATCTATAATAATTTATCTGTCTATGTTTGCAATGGGAATAATCACAAATTGCTAGTGTTGTAAGTGCTCTAGCCGACTCTCTCTATCGTTGCATGAGGAACAATATTGACGGTTACATGCAAAAGAAAAAGCCACCCTTCTGAATACTGCTTTTGCCTCAAACTTAACTATGAACATGGAAGCAAACCGCCTAACATTCCGCGGAGCCAAAATCCGGTATTTTGTTCCAGCAGAAGTTTAAACAAAGAACTTCTCATGCATTAGATATTCGTAAATAAAACGGGTCTTATAGTATTTTCCTAATCGTATTCCGAACACGTGCTCCTTAGCTGACGACTTTTATCTCCCTAAAAAAGGCTACAAGTCAGACTACAGGTCTTTGCCATTACCTTTTGTACTATCAAAAACTATGAAAATCTTTGTAAACTGCTACATTTTAGTTTCCCCTGAGGATTAATTGTGGAAACTGATTGATATTCTTTTTATATGTAAATATTTTTATAATACGGTAGTATGTCCATTAATTATGATTTAACTATTTTACTACGTAGCTAATTAAAGTGAAATTCATTTATTAGTCTTCTAGAGCTATATCTACTAGAAGAAGCATAATAGCGTGCTATTTTATTAAGAAACTCAACATTTAGTAGCATCATAATTTGCAATTGATAGGTTTTATATAACCAATTACACGAGGTGACACACTGAACTTAAGTGAGAGATGTTAAAGGCATATAAAAAAAATCATCGGCACATACAGTACAAGAATTTACGAGCTATAAGAAGCAATATTTAAAAAGTTAACATGGCTAAAGATGCTCATCGACAATTTGAAATTATAATGTAACGTTAATTAATTATGTAGAAAAAGAAGAGAATGCCGAAAACAAAATAAATAAACTGTTGGTGAAAATAATATATAAAGAAAAGACCTGAGTGAATCTTCAGATAAGATAACGGTTAACAACTCACTATAGCGACGGTTCTACTTACCCGATGATAAAACATCTAAAAGTTATGTACCTAAAATTAGCAATTATATTTCCTAAACGTCTCAATAAATATAATAATAATAATGATTATTAATAGTATGAGAGTTATATCATTACGTGAAAAGAAGTAATCCATAGGCAGTAAGCGATGCATTAATAAAGGAGACTGTAACGGTTTCCATACATTTTATTCACGATGAATGAACATCGAACAATACGACAAAGCTTGGCTTTATAAACTAATGCGTGAGAAAAAAATATCACTTACCATATTTTTTATACATTCAATATTTTTATTATAACTGAAATTAAAGGAGATTTATTGGTTTAGAGATACACCATTCGTATGTGAATAATTAACTAAAATATTTGGAATTAAGAACACGACCTTCAGCCTTATCTCGAATATTATTGTTATTGAATAAATATCTTTCAAAAATATCTTATAAAAATAGTACATTTCTGCATCAGAAAGCAAATGTTATATTCTCGGATAATATTCTCGAACAATGATGTGGTTTTGTAAGGCGATACGCGTCTTTAACGTGCAGATAGAATATTAAATCACTTTATTGAGAGACTCATACGTGAAGAATGTAAAATATTCTTCGAAGTAGGTAAATTTATTTAAACTCAGAATAGTTTATCCTTTGAATATTGGCATCAAGTGATGTTCTGTGGGTTTGCTTAATTCCATATTATCTTATTTTATTTTTAAAAGTAATTCTCGAGGCTAAAATTAATAGAGTAAAGTAAAATACATCCGGGAATATCACAAGTGATCTAACATCGGACGTGTACTGAGTGGACTGACTCACTGATAAACTGAATAAAGTATATTTTTAATGGAAATTAAAAAAAAAACGGATGGTTAAATATTTGAGGTCTTAAATAGATTAAACAGACTTATATATCTTGAGACGGTAAGAAACGAATATCAAAATGGCGGTAGTCACACAAAAAAATAAAAGATTATGATAAGACGGAGTTCAACAATGTTTATAACGTATTTTGGATCTCTTTAACGGTAAACAATGACCATGACACGTAAAACTATAATAAAAAGACCAACAGTTTTTCCTACTTGAATAATTACCGGTACATAGAAAAATATTACCAGGAAATGTAATTTTAATATAAGGGTCCATTTTGGATTGTTTTGAATAAATAATTAAACATAAAGTAATTTGTAACTTAAAAAGGTTGTTTGTGCGTAATTGAATTCTTCAGGATATTTCAGCAAATATCTATTTTGTTAATAATTTTATTAATCAGACTGTAATTAATTAATTAATTTACAGTTATAAAATCTACTCGTAAAAAGCCGTAAATGGATTAGAATAATGCTGTAACCATATAATAAATCTGGAATGAGCGTCTTTACCCATAGATCTTAAGTTTTGAGAATCATTTTCTCTGCGTTCCTTTAGAAGAAATAACCAGTTAACTTAGTTTAATTTACATATGAATATATATTTCTATTGTTATTTTGAATAGATTTATATTATCCTATATTATTATTCAATACTGAATAAAGTAATACTTTTATCAAATCATCGATATTCGTATAGTAAGTGTTTTTGTTTATGTTTGTGTTATGGTCTTTTTAAGTTAAAACTCTTTTTCGTTTAAAAAAATATTTGTTACATTATATTACTTACTTTGTAAGTACCAGGAATAATAAAAAAGTAACTTAACAAATACAGTGGTTGCGCTTAAATAAATAAATAAAATAGCGCGATTAAATCCAAACATTAATAAAAACGTGCGACCGTGGCCTAATCCTATATGAACTAAATTCTATTTTTATTGCAAATCATACCTAAATGTTTTTTTAGGTTCCAATATTGTCAAACAATATAAATTCAACCACTTTTGTATATCCGAGGCTGTATTAGCTATAAATAATTGAAATAACTGTAAACTGTCGTCGATCTGCTCAAGTAGCTAATTAAGAATCTGTCTCGAGTAGCTCTATAAATGCAAAACTTGTTCTGTAGATAACAGCATGATGGAAGGTCATATAAACAATATTCATACACCTAGAATATCATAGCTGCGGTTGCCTTAGTGAAGCAAATGTTCCCATCAGTGACATCCACTGAATCTACAATGAGCAAGTTTGGCCAAAAGTTTTCACTAATGTATTCGAATGTGAATATAAATAACTTTTAACTCTTATTTCTTATTCATTCAGTTAAAAGTTAGGTGAACTTATGTTATTACATTTATCGATTTAGTGGTTGGTGAACTAATACCTATTTTAAATAGGTTAGGTTCGAGGGCAATGGCTTTGAGGTTCTATTGCCGATTAACCTTTCTTTGTGTTCAACCGTAACTAATTGCGTTCAGGAAGGTCTGTTTAAGGAACTGCTTCAATATCTATATATAAGATTCCGTATCATGTAGATAGTATCTGATTAATCAAATATTTTTTAAAAATATATATGTATCGGTGTCAGCATAATGTTGTTACTGTAAAGATAAGACCTTTATAAAAATTTATAAATGCGATACTATCATAGAGGTAGTAGTGCCGTGCTTAATCATTTTATCTTATTGAACTAAATATATTTGAACGCTTGAACTCTTTGAACGAAATATACTTGAACGCTTTATTTATAAAAGTCATAATCGCTGATTATATAACTTTAAGTTATAGAGGTACAATAATTTAAATGGATACAAAAAGTACGGGATAACATATCAACTTTGAAAATGCCTTGGATGTGAAGGCGGTATTTTACATTTGGTACGACTTAATGTCTTCTACTTACATGTTTACTATCTGCTCGGAACACAAGCACTATGCGTGATGAAAGAGATTGGTCGGTTCATAGGGTAAATTATAATGTCACTTTCGCGCTTTTTTAAAGTATTTTATACTCTATTGAAATTAATTACTACTTCAGAAGTCAGTTTTCAAAGAAAAATATTTTATCGGGTCATAATACAACAAAGAAGGAATTTATAAAATAATAATGGCCGACATCTGTCTACCCGATATCTGTCAACAAAAGTAACTTTACCACTCCATTCTTTAGTGAGATGTTTTGGGTTTGTAATGATACCTTGACAGATGAAATACTATATAAAGTTATAGCTTTGCTTAAATAGAGAATTACTTTACAACGGCTTTTTGCCCATCAATTGTTCGATATTTTGCATGTGTGAGTGAGGTACACAATTTTTGAATATTTTTTTTAAATGGAAAATTTCATATGCACAGTGACAACATGTGATAACCTTCTAATATAACATTAAAGCCTGTGGTTTATTTTAGGAAAGATAAATATTACGTTGTGGCTAAACTGCTCGATGAATATGTTTGATATATACTTACTCTGAAAGTAATGAAAGTTAGGATTTCATTTGTAATAATGTTGTCTTTAATCTATTATATAAAAATGAATCGCAAAAAGTGTTGGTAAGCGCACAACTCAACAACGCATGGACCAATCTTAACAATTCTTTTTTTTAAATATTCCTTGAAGCCCGAGGATGGTTCTTACGGCGAGAAAAATTCGAATAATTTCCAGGAAAACCCTAAAAGAGCCCTTTTCTTTTTCCTATACAAATATTTTCTAACTAAATTTAGAGTCAATTTGAACTGTATTGCTATACAATAAAGTTCATATTAAATTACAAGCACTCATTTTGGTCTAAATAATGTAGGTGTGTTGCTAACGTCGAAGAGTCAATTCGCACTTTATTGTCTCTGCACAAAGTTCAAATTCAATCAAATATATGTGTGTGCAGATCACGCAAAAGTGATAATATCGTGAACCCGACCAAATTGAAAAGTCAAAAAATTTAAGAGCTATAGATTTGATTGGCCTTGGAATATTCTTTCTTTTGTTTTAGTTTTGGAATGCGACATAATTTGTCATCAGTTTTCACGTCATTGCATCTGTCAAACAAACAGCGTTAAAAAGCGTTTATAATATTTAATAATTAATTTTGATTGTTTTATATCGTGTTTTGTGCAAAGTGTTTTAATACCTGTGATTAATAATTATTGCATGTGACATAACTTAGATGAGTATATTCGATATGCCTCCTATAAGACGAAGTAATTTAGGTAGAAGAACCCGAAATGCTACAAACCAAACTAATTACCGATCTTATCATACTGCACAAGAACGTGTCGACCGAACAGAACGTGAAAGAATTCGTATATCACGAACGCGGGAAGCGACAGCGAGAGATTCAACCAATAATCGCGAAAGTTTGAATCGAGCTGCTTTCAATTACGATTTGTCAATTGACTACAGTAACCACCAATGTGTTACTATTGGATCTATGAACTTGGTTTGCTCTCATTGTAAGGCAAATGAAGCCAATGGATTGTGTCGCGCAAATGGGAAAGTGAAATTGATACCATTGGATCTACCACCAGAGCCATTGTACTCATTGGTTTCAGGAATAGAACCAGATTCCATACACTTTTTGTTAAATATGCAACAATATAACATGCACATATTTTGATTTGGTTAGTTGACAAGATAAAGTCAAATGAAGTTGATGCAGTAATATCAGCTGAAATCCCTAATGTAGTAGTAGATTCTGGATTGCATGAGGTAGTTATCAAAAACATGGTACATGGTCCCTGTGGAACTCTTAATCAAAATTTACTATGTATGGTGGATGGTAAATGTTCAAAACGATATCAACGGACATTAATATCTGAAACAATCACTGGTATTGACGGTTATCCTTTGTATCGTCGCCGATCGACAGCAGAAAATGAAAGATCAACAATTGTCAAATTAAATCAACAAGATATTGAAATAGATAATCGCTGGATTGTTCCATATTCACCCATTTTATCAAAGACCTTCAAAACGCACATCAACGTTGAATCTTGCCATTCAGTAAAATCTATTAAATACATTTGCAAATATGTAACCAAAGGGAGTGATATGGCTGTGATTGTTATTAATGCAGAGAATTCCAATGATGAAGTTACCGAATACCAAATGGGTCGCTATGTTAGTAGTAATGAAGCAGTTTGGCGAATATTTTCTTTTCCTATTCATGAGAGACACCCTACTGTTCTTCATTTAGCTGTGCATTTAGAAAATGGACAAAGAGTATATTTTACAGCACAAGGCAGTACAAAGAGCTGTACAGCCACCATCTATTACATTAACCAGTTTTTTTTGACATGCCAAAACGATGTTTTTGCTCAAACATTGTTATATTCTGAAATGCCAAAATATTATACTTGGAATCAATCCTTAAGGAGATTTATACCACGGAATCAAGAAAAACCAGTTTCAGGATACCCAGATATATATTCTACCGATGCGATTGGTCGAATTTATTCAGTACATCAAAGCAATGATGAAAGTTTTTATTCACGACTGCTATTAGACAATGTACGTGGCCCAACATCATTCCAACATGTACGAACTGTTGATGGTGATTTGTGTGGATCATACAAAAAAGCTTGGCAACGTTTGCGATTGCTAGAAAAATGCTCATTGGGATCAAACTCTCAATGATGCTGTAATATCATCACAAGCTCATCAAATACGAACATTGTTTTCTATAATCATATCTACATGCTTCCCATCAAACCCAAAGGATTTGTGGATCAAGTACAAAGATAATATGTGTGACGATATTTTGTATCAAATACGGATTAGAAGGGGAAATCCAAATATACAAATAAGCGAAGAAATTTACAATGAAGTATTGATTTCATTTGAGGACATGTGCTTGATGACGTCAAACAATCTATTATTTCAATTAGGCCTGGCCGCGCCCAATCGTCCAATGCATGATGCTTTTAACCAAGAGTTGCACCGAGAAAAACTATATGATCTCAATACTTTGAAAGAATTAATTCAAACAAATCTTCCACTATTGAATGAACAACAGAAGTATGTATTTGATACACTTATGAAAGTAATAAATGATAAAAGAGGAGGGATTTACTTTTTAGATGCAACTGGTGGTACAGGAATTTTTTTTTTGATTTCATTGATGTTAGCAACAATTCGCTCACAAAATAAAATTGCACTTGCACTCGCTTCGTGGGGAATCGCATCAACTTTGCTTGAAAGTGGTAGAACAGCTCATTCAGCACTAAAATTGCCATTACACATGCAAAGCAACGAAACCACAACCTGCAACATTTCGAAGAACTCTGCAATGGCAAAGGTTTTGCAGCAATGTGAATTGATTGTTTGGGATGAATGCACGATGGCACATAAAAAATCTTTTGACGCTTTAGATAGAACCTTACAAGATCTACGGAGCAATCATAACCCATTTGGTGGTGCAATGATTTTATTAGCAGGAGATTTTCGTCAAATATTGCCAGTGATTCTAAGATCAACGCCAGCTGATGAACTTAATGCATATTTAAAGTCCTCCAATTTGTGGAAGCATGTGAAGGTATTACATTTAAGCAAGAATATGCGTGTCAAGTTGCAAAATGAGTAATCTGGAGACATATTCTCTAAACAACTCATTGACATTGGTAATGGCAAATATCCTATAGACACCTTGACTGGTTGCATTAACTTTCCTCAAAGTTTTTTGTCAGTTAACTAGATCAAAAGATGAACTTATTCAAAAGGTGTTTCCAGATGTTGCTCAAAATTACAGAAACCATGATAAGTTGAGCGAAAGGGCTATATTGGCTGCAAAAAACATAGATGTAAATGAATTAAATTTCAAAATTCAAGAACAAATTACAGGCGAATTGAGGATATATCAGTTGATTCGGCTACTAACCAAGATGATGTCGTCAACTATCCGCCTGAATTTTTAAATTCGCTGGATTTTCCAGGATTGCCACCTCACAATCTTCAATTAAACCTTTAATTATCGTTAGTTATAATGTTGAGAAATATCAACCAATCACGTCTTTGCAACGGCACACGGTTAGCGATAAAAAAATTATTGAACAACGTGATAGAAGCAACTATACTGAAAGGAAAGTATAAAGGAGAAGACGTGTTGATACCACGCATCGCAATGATTCCGACTGACAGTTTCCAGTGCGGCTTGCTTTTGCTATGACCATAAATAAGTCCCAGGGGTCAATTGTATGTTGCCTGTTCCCATGTTGGAAAACCATCAGATTTGTTTGTATTCACCAGGTAATCAAACAAAATACATTGTGTATCATAAAGCACTACAATAAAAATAAAACAGATTTTTGTTATTAATACGATTACTGAAAATACTTATATACGTTTTATTTCATTATTCTTTATTTCATCTTATTAAAATGATAAAGTAACATTTAAAAAAAAAGGATAATTTTACGATTTATTTATCATATTATTTAAAATATTAAATGATAAAAAAGATCCACCAGAAATCTTAATATGTATAAATCACGTGTCACGTTGTTTGTCCGCGATGGACTCCTAAACTACTTAACCGATTTTAATAAATTTACACACCACGTACACGTTTGACCTAACTTAAAAGATATTTAATAATTTTCAACTCAATTCATAGTCGCAATATTATTTTATTTGTTTATTATTTTGCAGTTAGCTCCTAACAATTCTAAAGATGGCGGTATCTGTTGACTGGATTGAATAATTACGACTGATGTATCTACCCTACCTACCTCATTCGTAAGTTTAGTGTTCCAAGTTATTTACTAAAAACTTTGTAATTTACAAATAGTGTTATAAATTTGGATTAAATTTAAAAAATAATTTTGTTTCTATTTTTGCTTCATATCGACTGTAAAAAAACATTATGATTTTCATGACAGAAGTACTCTGAACGTTACCCCTTAAATAGTTTACTACAATGTAATATATCAAAAACAATAGTCACAGCAACGCGTGACCGGGTCTGCTAGTATGTAATAAAAATAAGATATAGATACTCGTATATATTTTATCGAAAAAAGTGCTAGTTAAGGAAAGTTTAGTGAGAGCTCCATTTAAATTTAATTAATAATTACAATAAATTCAGTTGAGTTACATTTCAGATGACATTTTAACATTTTTGCATAAACTTTAAGAATACTTGATAAACATAACTCAGTGATATTTGAATACAACAATGAACTATTTATATAATAATTTTATTCTTCAGAAATACCAAAACTATTAATGATTTTCTTCAAATCATAATCGTAAATACTGTTTATAACGCTATTACTATACTTGTAATAAGTAATCTTATTGAATAATAAAATTCTATTAAATGAATATAAACTGTATAATTCTTCAATACGGGTAACTTTTGAAGCTACGACCTCTGGGATATTGTTTCGTCACTCTACCAACTGAGCTACCGTGAATTTAGTATTATATAATTCATCATTAGTATTGCGACTATCTAGACAACATCTTTTACATTTCTTTCAAAGATATTCTTTGTTAATGATTAAAAAATGTAACAAAGAAAGGACCTGGGTTTCTTGCTTAGATTGTTTACAGATTTGTTGCAATTACTTTGACAAATTGGTAGTACGTTTAAGAATGAAAAACTCTTTGTACTTAAACATACCTTCAATAAACAATTTTTGTTTTATCATCTTATAATATATATATGCAAAAAAATATATAATTGTATATTTTTTTAAATTCCGCGTTTTTAATTAGAAAATATATCTGTTGTTTCATAAGTCAATAGGTTTGAGAAATAAATATTCTTATATCTTTAGCTTAGAATGGGTTTTTTCTAATTTTACCGTTCTTAATATTGAATACGATATAATAACGAAACCTGGCCCAATTTTATTATAACGACTAGTCTAACCTCTTAACTGCACAAAACTATTATATCCTTATCCCACAGTTGAGCTATTACTGTTATATTTCACGTTCTTGTTAAGTATGGTCCATAGTTCTTGCAACAATATAATCGATTTCATTACGTAAATATAAAACAGTACTTACACTACAAGCACTATAAAAACATTACAAAAAATCTTTGCCATTCCTGGGTCTTCTTTAAAACAGTTATTTGATATGTGATAACCGGTTATGTTCGTATTATATAATGAAAAGAACAGCGGGAGAAAATATTAAAGATCTAACTTTGAACATATAGGAAGTATATTACTTCATATACGACTTAATGAAGTCTACTTCAATGTTTACGATCTCCTCTTAATATAAGTATGGCGATCGATGAAAGTAAGTAAGTAATATTGTAAGTAACTCTATATAAAATGTCACACAGAGTTACTTACAATATCATTAAAAGCAAGTGTATGTAGTATGTATGTAGTAAGTACATGAGAGTGATCCATTTTTTTGTAATTTATTTAACATAGACCAGATGTACGTTAGACTTTAAAATATTAAAAAAAACGATCTAACGCAGGATTAAAGTTTTAAATGTTCCATACTCAACATATTGCAATATGTTAAGCTTGTGTCGAGATATCCGAATTCTATCGTCGCCTTTATTATTAACTTCGTTAAAAGAACATTTATTATAATAACGATAACTAAAGTTTGAAACAGTGCTTATATATTAAAGAGGACAACGACAGGTTTCATTATAATAGTGGATGAATGGTAATAGTGGAAGAGTGGAGTGGACGAAAACCAAAAAAGTTAATAATGACTCTTAATACTAGTCGTTCTGTGAACAGTAGACTTCAGTACCTTAGGGGATGAGACAACGTTTTAAGTGCCTTTTCCAAAAAGGAATAAGTATACCTATGTATGTATGTAGGTACATAACTACTACGCCATTTTAGATTTTGAAATAACAAAAAAACACCTTAGATTCGGCAAAGAATACTTAGACGAAATTTCAGCCGCTAGCTAGCAGCAGCTGCTAGAAGCTAGCTGCCGCTAAGTCCGTTTTTGTGGTACGGATCAGAAATCCGCCATTTTGAAATTTTTCGCCCAAGGAAAAAACCGGCTCGACATAAAAATTTAAATAATACAAAGCACACACCTATCAATTTTCTTGACTATTGCATAAAAAATACGTCTGCTACGCCAAAATAAAAACTTAAATCACCGCCACTTTGTATTTTTCCTCCCAGTAAGAAAAACGGCCGGACAAAAAAAATTTAATAACTCAAAAAACATGAGCACCAATTTTTGTGGCGATCGGATGAAAATTGCTCCTGCTACGCCAAAAACAAAACTAAAAAACGCCGCCATTTTGGATTTTTTAGCGCAATCAAAAAACCGGCTCGACATAAAATTTCAAAGAACACACCTGCCAATTTTCGTGACGATAGGATGAAAAATACGCCGGCTACGCCGGAACAAACGTATCTATTGAAATACATACGGAAAAATAGCAGAATGGGCCTATCTAGTCGAAACGTAGTCCTTCGGGCAAACGCTTCGCTACGCTCAGCATTCCTCCTTCGGTCAATAACTACAATATGCATCTGAATACAAAACCAATATAGATTTTAAGAACTGGATATTGGTACAGAATCCGTAGCATTATACAGCGTAGCTCGTAGCGCATGTCTATGAACGATTTGGATTTTCCAGTTTAAAATGTTAGTTAAAAATGAAACTAATTCTTAAATATTTTGTAAGAGATAGAATTTATGATAGAATTAATAAAATAAAAAAAAACCTAAAAAAGAAAATAAATTTGATTAAAATCAAGATCTCAATTCGCAGTAATTACGGTCACAGTTTATTGGTTTTCTGTAACCAAGAAAATAAAAATAATATTAGCGTTGGTGTGACTATTGTTTTTGATATATTACATTGTAGTAAACTATTTAAGGGGTAACGTTCAGAGTACTTCTGTCATGAAAATCATAATGTTTTTTTACAGTCGATATTAAGCAAAAATAGAAACAAAATTATTTTTTAAATTTAATCCAAATTTATAACACTATTTGTAAATTACAAAGTTTTTAGTAAATAACTTGGAACACTAAACTTACGAATGAGGTAGGTAGGGTAGATACATCAGTCGTAATTATTCAATCCAGTCAACAGATACCGCCATCTTTAGAATTGTTAGGAGCTAACTGCAAAATAATAAACAAATAAAATAATATTGCGACTATGAATTGAGTTGAAAATTATTAAATATCTTTTAAGTTAGTCCTAGTCGTTCTGTGAACAGTAGACTTCAGTACCTTAGGGGATGAGACAACGTTTTAAGTGCCTTTTCCAAAAAGGAATAAGTATAACTATGTATGTATGTAGGTACATAACTAATTATTCAATCCAGTCAACAGATACCGCCATCTTTAGAATTGTTAGGAGCTAACTGCAAAATAATAAACAAATAAAATAATATTGCGACTATGAATTGAACAGTAGACTTCAGTACCTTAGGGGATGAGACAACGTTTTAAGTGCCTTTTCCAAAAAGGAATAAGTATACCTATGTATGTATGTAGGTACATAACTAATTATTCAATCCAGTCAACAGATACCGCCATCTTTAGAATTGTTAGGAGCTAACTGCAAAATAATAAACAAATAAAATAATATTGCGACTATGAATTATTATTCTTTTAACTAGGTTAGGACTGGTTGGGAACACAATCCTAACCTAACCTAATTTTGCAGTATAGAATAACATTAAAGAAATGTCGCATCCTAAATTTATATTTATAGACATTTATTACATATTTATTTAAAGCTCAACATATCAAACACATTTTAGAAGTAAATATCTGTTTTGAAAGATCTATATAATCATATTAACGTATCTTTTAAGTGTGTGTTTAAAAATTATTGAATATGTAGCTTATTTAAATACGGTATAAAATAATGATACTTCAATAGAAAAGTAATCAAAAAGAAAACATTGCGTAAAGAACTTACAATGTTTCAACTTTGTTTGAAATAATATTTGTAAAGTATTTGCCCTCGGGTATCTGTTCATTAATTCGAAAAAACATCTAACTAAAGTCGACCGCAGTCACTTTAGACGACCTTTATGGTACATTAGTATTAACACAATATTTAAGGTAATAACATATAGGTAGGTAGTTGGTAGGTGTATTCAGTATTTAAATGAAAATTATGTTTAATGAACGCGACAATAGTGTGATTTATTTTGACTCATTTCTTTATAATTTTTATATTATTCCTTTTTATAAATTTAATTTGAAAATAATATTATTCAGATATCAATATTTACAAATTTAAAAAGGAGTTCATTTTAGTTCATTTTCTAATATTGTTGTATGGTCTCTCGGAGCTCCAGAAAGTTTTTGTTGTCATAAAGCTTCTTATTTATCAGTTTTCATTTGCAACAACAATTAGGCGAGGTGTTTGTGTTATAAAATAGAAAACATCTGAGGAGTTTTATTTACTCTCCTTACAGTATTGGATCTTGTTCGTGCGACGACGTGACATACGAGTACTTTGTTGCACGTTACACAAGAAATTAAACAAACATTCATTGTTCCTCAAGCATAAGGAGCTCTAGACTTTTAAAATAGTTAAGTCGCCGGTAAGACAATATATTATACAATTCACTTAGTTTATTATGTAATATATTTTTAAGCATTTTTTTAAATTACCTAAATATTACTATTTTACTATGATTTTATTTAATAAGGGTGTGTCAATAATTGATATTCGTGATAATCAACTGTTGACAGATAACAAATGATCTTACAATATCCAATTTGTACATAGAGACTTAAGAAATCATGGTAACACTCATATTTTAACAATAAATACGTAACGATATCCTCTGGCAGTGCGTTTGATGTTCGAAGGGCGATATTTTCTTAATTGCAACTTTAGCTAACTTAATGGTGTCGAAAGCGGATCTGTGAAGTAGAATAAATAGTTATAATTTGTAAAGTAATCCGTTATCTGCGTTATTTAAAGTCTCAGGTTTAATCCCCGTGGTACTCAGAAAATTAAATCAATAGAGCGATGTTTGTATTTTACTTTTATAAAAATATCTGTTCTGGTTTAAAAAACAGGAGAATATTAAAAAACGAGAGTCACATTAAACTTATAACATAATAAAATAAAATTTAATGAAAAAATATTCAAAAAGTCATGATTAGTTTTATAGTTTTCCGAATCTTTCGTCTCTCTCAACGCGAAATTAGTTTACAAACTCAAAGACTTACAGTAAAATACAAGTACTATTTTAACTGACTGCGAGTTTTTACCAAAGCCATTTATTTGCTGGATATACAAATTTTAGGAGAGCATGTGACTTATTTATCTTATTTCTTTAATAATACGAGTTGAAAATTATACCTAAATACTCTTAAAACCGAGGACCAACAACGGTCGACGAGAATTTGTGAAATAAAATAAAGGAATAAAATAATTAACTGAGATCAAACAATAGAAATCATTTTAGCACAAACAAGGTACACCTTTTTGTCAGTGTGAAACAATGTATACTTTTAATTATGTTTAAAACCCATTAAAGTTTCAGTATATCTACTTTTATCATTTTATATATTTTTTTCAAACTCACCATTTTTTAAAGACAAATTACAGCATTTATGCACTACTAAGCGTCTTTGGATTAGACTGTAGGCAGACGAACGGACGGATGGACATAACGAAACTATAAGGGTTACTAAACGAGTACGGACAACTAAACTTAAAAAAAAATTTAGCGTATTTTTATTCTTATTATTCATAATTAATAATTATTTATAAAAGTGTTACTGTTTTATTATTATAGAAAAAAATCACCAATATTTGCAGGACTCGAAACTGTATTTTCTGGGAGAGGTGATATAGGTTTCGGCGAGAGATTTATTTCGAAAATATTTTTGTATGTTTGTATTAATACAATCATGCCTGTGGCACGTGTTGTGGCATCGTGTTGTGACTTGCATTCGTTCACAACGACTACAGAGAATTTATAACTTTTATGGTATAAATTGAAACGGATTATTTATTTTTATTCGCTTTTACCAAACATCCGTTCTATTGCTCCTTAAGGATCGGAACGAAACATTTTAACGGACGAATATATTTAAATTACTTTTAATTGTAAAATAAAAAGTAAAAATAACTACAATTACAAACTGATTTCAACATACTATGTTTAGTTTAGTTTAACGGGTTTAGTTTTGCAATAACCACCTACACTACAGAATTTTGTAACACTTGGAGTATTTCACAATACATGGTAATATTTATTTTATAGTTGGATTTATCCGCAAATAGTTATTTGTGGCTTGGCTTCCCAATAAGTTTGCTCGGTTTTAATTATTGTATTTATTTATTTATTTACCTTCACGCCATATCCCTTGCGGTTGCCAGAGACGACGGAGCGCCAAACGCTACGGTCCCTGCATACCTCTCTCGCCTCGGCCACAGACATCAACCTCTTCATATATGCCCTCCGGGGGGTCCTCATGCTTTTTACGTGACCTTCCTCCAGTATCATAGATACTGTGTTTTCGAAGGTCACTCGAGGCCTCCCTCTTTCTCTCTTACCGCTCACTTTTCCTGTATAAATCTTTTTTACCATTCTGTCCTCACTCATTCGTTCGACGTGCCCAAACCTTCTTCTTCTTCATTTTCACCGTAACATCTTCACTAGTAGTAGTAGTAGTTATAATTATTGCACGCATATCAATATTATACGTCGTCGATTGAAATTTTGCCACAAACCTCATGATCTAAATAATTACTTAGGTCGAACTTATCACCACGTCTTTATAGCAAATATAGTTTTTAAATTAACATTAAATTATTTGTTGTTTGGGTTTTCAAATCTAGACTTATGTGTAAATAATGGGCAGTTAAAAGATATTGCTGGTAAACTTGCTGAGCTACGAATATAATCTTAAATTATTTGCCCTTTAACACTGTTTTAATAACATAATTGTTAATTGACTGCCACAATAGATACATGTTTTGTGTAACCTGTGTTTGAGCAATGTTTTGAATTTCATAAAAAGTTATGTTTGAACGTTTTCTGGAAGCTTGAACGTTGAAAGACGCACCTTTACATAGAAAGTCCTACAAAGGAGAGTTATCCTTGGAGGTCGCGTAACAGGAAACGTGACCTTGTGTCTATTCTTAGTTCAGATAGATATTTATGTCTATATCTGAGATATGTTTATATGTAGGTAAGTCAATTACTGACAACTGAAAACTGTTTTATAAAAAGGAGAAACGAACAATATCAGATTTAACATAGACGTTTCCCAGGATTTGTTGAGCTTGTGAACTTTTAAAGAATATAGGAAATAAATACTTTTTTTATTGGGTGAAGGTGTGCTGTTAAATTATTTAAAGTTTAGTTCTTTGAAAAAGCGATCATAAATCTGAATATATTTTGTATTCAATAAAAATATATTTCCAGTTCCTGAAATAAAATCGTAATTTAATGAAAAGAATTTAACTACTTAAGAAAATGTATGTTAATTTATTTATCTTTTCAACTAAAACAACTTTTAATCTGGCAGTTATTTTGAAGTATCGGTGTTTTGTTAGTATCTTGACCTTTAGAGATAATAATAATAAAAATAAATAAAATAAAATAAAAATCTTTTATTGTCAAGCAACATAGGCTCATAGTTGGTTAGTACAATAGAATTACTTAAGAACTATGTTAGTGTAACAAAATATAAACCAAAAACACAATAACACAATACAAAGGAAAAAAAAATACATTACAAACAAAATTAATATAAACAAATATCTACCACAGGGAGACTGTCTCGGCTACATTTTGCACATGCAACCTGATAAACCTCCCCATGGTCGGCCCATCCAATCTTACTGCAAATACTTTCAGGATGCTGTTGGTGCTTACCCTTACCCTACCCTACCCTATAATAGCGGTCTAGTATATATTATGTATTTAACTGAGGTTAGATTGAATTAGTCCCCTAATTAATAAGTACAAATATCATCTGTATATGATGTGAAAAATATAATATTCAGAATTATTATTATTTAATATTTACCAAATATTTAATACTTTACATGTTTAAAATGCAATACGGTCGCTGAGTTCTATGCAATCACATTAATTGGTATGCAGATGGTTAACTGACTCTAAATAGTTTAAGTCATATTATTCCTTTTTTCTAGATATTGTAATTATAATTTTTTAATGATATAATAAAGGTTTTATCAAAAAAATAATCAATTTTTATATTTACTATTTCTTAAAACATTACATGGATTTTTGGTTTGGAGAGTTTCTTGGAAAAAAATATCTGTTATTATGTTTCTGATTTCGATAAATTTACTTTTAAAGCAACAAAATTGTAGATAAGATTTTATCTCAATCATAAATTAAAAATATATATATTTTTTTTACTACACGTTATAAATATTAAAAGTAGAAGACCTTGTCTAAATTGGAATGTGTAGCTCGGTCTCGTATTTATACATACAAGCAAATTTAAAATATGTATATAATTCAAGTATTAAAACAATAGTTTTGGTCAATTATTTCCTAATGACCGTGGAAATTTTGTTTCATACAACAAGCCAGCGCTTTTACTTTAACAAGTAAGTTAAGTTGAATTGTCTTAGTTTCTTTTACCGGCCGTTGTACTTATTTAATGAGAGGAAGTAGGTAAGAGATATAATATATATATATAATATATATATATATATATATATATATATATATATATATTTTAAATTTTTTATAACTTCTTTTATATACCCTAAAGTAAAGAGGTAAATTGGTGGCGAGCAGTGAAGAATGAAAAATACATTTTAAATATCTGCTAGATAAGTCTAAAATAATAAATAAATAAAATCCGTGCCCACAGGGGGACATGCGTGGGTAGACCTCGTGTGTAACTCATTTAAAATATAACTCACTACCTAAGAATAATACATGATGCCGTTGTTTACATCAAAAATTTTCAAGCAAAAAGCGGTTTTAATTTTTTTTCTCGGAAAAGGTATCTTTTTTGGAAATACTTTTGGTACTTAAATTTAGAGTAAAAAATAACCTTTTTATTAAAAATATTTGCGAGGAGGGAATGTTTACCAGAAAAAAGTTGCCGTGGTTTTACCTACCTAAAATTTACAAGCTAAAAGTGGTTTTTATTTTTTTTCTCGGAAACGGTACATTTTACGGAAAAACTTTTGGTACCTAAATTTAGAGTAAAAAATAACCTTTCTATTAAAAATACTTGTGATGCAAGAATGTTTACCAGAAAAAAGTTATTGAAGTTAGGTTTTCGGTTTATCTACATTAGTTATAGGTATTCATCAAAGACATCATACAATATGAACACGATTGATCTCCTTTGTATAGGGACAAAGTTATGGTCGAAAAACTGAAATCAGAAAAAGTGAGGCCCTAGCGCCCCCTGTGACCGGATTTCTCTGGTTAACGAACTTGACCTTCATTTTTGGATGGTTGATTTTTGTGCAAAGTTTGAAAGCGATCCGAGCGAAACTGCGGCCGCTATCGTGCTGACAAAAGTCGAATCTGGACGACCGCACGCATATATATATATATATATATATATATATATATATATATATATATATATATATATATATATATATATATATATATATATATATATATAAACTTTTTGACCAATGGTCATTTCGGACTCAGGCGGTCATAAGAAGAACTCCTGTGAAGAAATTTTTCCAAAATTCGAAAGTAGGGGACAAATGAATGGGCAGACCGAATTCTTCGAGGTCTACCCAAAAAGTGTCAACTGTTAATGTTTTATTTCATAGTGGTTCATCAGTTTTTAAAGTGAACTAGTGATTGTAATTGAAATTCAATAAGAATTAAAGTTGCTTACTTTCGAAAATGTCGAAAGTCGCTTACAAACTTTAATATCCTATTTAATCTCGTCAAGGGTGCAGTTTCATAAAATCTTGTCTTAGCGAACCTTCATCTTAAAATTAACCTTCGTGCAAAATATTACAAAATATAATTTATTATATTTATAAGAAAAGGATTCATGTTTCAATAGGGGATTAAAAATATTGTTTCAAATGATTTAAAAAAAAAATAATTGGCTTTATTCTCATTATTTCAAACATTGTTATGTTTTTACATGAAATACATAAAAAAAACAAAAACGTATTTATTTTTATTTGAAATATGACAAAGATAATAGGAGGTGCAATGTATATATTTTAGATATAAAGATATATTTTTTCGATGACGGCACGACTTCAATTATTATTTATAAATATTATATGCCAATGATAAACATGCTCCAACATTAGTGGAACGGAATTAAATGTATATACATACATATATATATATATATATATATATATATATATATATCTTAAAGAAGCATAATATATTGTATCCAATAAATACAAGTAATTTTGAGTAGGGGTAATTTAAAATTTTACCAAATATCACCGGAGCAAAGGATGGAATTAAAAATTTGGCATAAGCATGTGATTAATGGACGACCCCTTATATGTTTCATTAAATATAGTACCACAAAGTAGTATCACAAAGTTTGGTACAAATAAATTTTTTTATTTTATTTTTAATAAAAATTAATTAGTTTAGGGTAAGTAAGAAGATTAATTTTTAAAACTACAAATACTACTAAAGCACTTAAAAGTATTTGAGTTGAGGTCAATTTTGAAATATAGTGAGAGGTGACCGACGAGGTAACGCTTTTTTCACGAACTAAGGTATCAGACCTTATAAACATGAACATTTTAAAATATTTTCAATTTAATCTTAAATATCTTCCATTACTATAATTGGAGTGTTTTTTGTAATTATTAATATCAAAATTAATTGTATGAACGTTTAAGAAGCCTGTGATATAATTCATTTAATAGAATAACAACATTCACACATCCTTAAAATATTTTATAATATATATTTTTTCCATTCGTTATTTCAATATAACCTTTTCTATAATTATAGAACTATATTTTTTTTCTATTATTGCGAAAGACACAAGATAAACAAGCTACAATTATATATATTCCAGATAGATAAATACATGGTAGATTTAATATACGGGCTTGTCCTGTCGGTCGTTACGATGACAATACAAACAAATAGCGTTCACGACGTGCTTATAATACAGAGACGGAGCAAATGAAAAGAGAATGGTCTCTTAATATAAGTAGATATATATAAAACTATTTCAAAAATATATGAATAATTCACGAATCCTATATATATATATATATATATATATATATATATATATATATATATATTAAATATATATATATATATATGTATATATATATATATATTATATTTCTACAATAGTACTTAATGATAAAGAAAATTTTATAAATATATAATTGACTCTGTATTTTTAAAACGACACATTTTCCCGAGAGAATCATTTTTTTTTAATTTAAAATAAAATTTAATTGAAAATTTTTTAAACATGTTGTGGGGCATTCAGGAGTAAACTAAAATAAAAACACTTGCACAGAAACTTCCAACTTTAAAATGACTAAACTACATAATATTTTTTATTTTAGTACTATTAAATCAGCAATAAAATCGACAGATCCTTCTATTTTTTGTAATATTTTATTTTTAGTATTGAATCTGTATCAATTTTCATTTAGTATTGAATCTGTATAAATTTTCATCGTTATAAATATAATACTTAGAATTTTTCATAAAAGTATCCGTAAATAAGCATTGAACTTTTTAATTTTTGTTTTTAATAACTTTTAGAGAAAGCGAAATTATACAACCAACAAACTTGTACTTATTTACTAAGTGCATTTCTCCTTTTCTCTTTTTTTTTTTTTTTTTTATGTTATAGGAGGGCAAACGAGCGTGCGGGTCACCGTTAATATGTGATCACCGCCGCCCATGAACTCTTGCAACATCCGAGAATACACAAGAGCGTTGCCGGCCTTGGAGAAAGGAATATATGCCTTTTTTGAAGGTACCCATGTCGTATCGATCTGGAAATACCGCCGAAGGAAGTTCGTTCCACATTTGAGTGGTACGTGGGAAGAAAGTCCTTGAAAACCGCACAGTTGAAGATCGCCACGCATCCAGGTGGTATGGATGGTAAAGGAGGCGATGGCGAGCTGTGCGGTGGTGAAATTCGGCGGTAGGCATCAGATCGAATAGTTCTTCGGAACACTCCCCGTTGTAAATGCGGTAGAAGACGCACAAAGCAGCCACGTCTCTACGCAATGCCAAAGAGTCCAGCCGTTCGCAGAGCACCGGGTCCCCGACAATCCGAACGGCTCTCCGTTGTACGCGGTCAAATGGTAGAAGCTGATATTGGGGTGATCCGGACCAGAGATGAGAACAGTACTCCATGTGTGGCCG